>OX465597.1:143753515-145003515 GCA_950022295.1 Bromus sterilis
GGCATGTGTGTTGCGTGTATGTTTATAACATGCATGTCTTTGTATGGGTTTTCGAGACCTTAGTTGTGTTCTGGCTGGCGGTCTTTCATACACCAAGTGGCCCTTAGATGTGCGCAGCTTCGGGCATCGCGATGCGATTGCTCGAGACTCCGTCTCGTGCACACTTTGTGGTATGATCGAGCCGCCCTAGACCCCGACTAAGTGATCGGGCTGGAGTAAGTCTATGTAAGAGTTTTGAGATGGTCGATAGTATGGTTGAGGCGACTTGTCTTTGAATATGGGAGTTCACCACCCATATCATTAGACTTGTGTGCGGACGATGAGGACCCATCTCAGTTGATCATCCGGCCTGGATGGGATGCCCCTCACGTACAATGCTTTGCGAGAACGTTTTGTGCTTGGCCTTGTCTGCTTAGACAAGTGGGTACGGTTCTCGGCTCTCCATATGACTATGTCTTAGCTGTACTTGCATACGCTAACCCCGGGTCCCGACAATGAGGATAGTACTGCTGGTGTGGGGATCGGAGTTGAGGCGGGGGAGGAGCTGGAATCCGAGTAACCCGGGCTCAGGCGGCGTCCGAGCAATGCTCCAAGAGAAACTAGGACCGCGAGTCGGCGCGGGAGGGGCTTACTCGGACATGCAAGAGGGCTCATACTCCGAATGGCGAAGAGGGCAGCGGGAAACTTCCACCCTTAAGCCTCAGTTCTGGGAAGGTTGCGCCTATGAAGAAGAAGAAGCTTGTCACGCTTGGTGGTCGAGAGGCTAACCCCTCGGGGGAGGGGGTTGCTGTTGAAAAGGCCAAGGGGGCTGGAACTGGTCCAGCCAGGGTTGCTCCCCCAAGGCGTGGTTTGAAGATCGTCCATAAGTAATGGCGTTGGTTCTCTTATGATTTAGCGCTCTGTTGGTTTCCTGGGTCCTTCCTCAAATGTTCTATTTTGCAGTGTACGTCCGAGTGGTTCTGAGTCGCTACCTGGGATCGAGGATCCCGGGGTTGAAGCTTTCGAGGATGTTAGTACTTTCGGGGTGACTGAGTTTTCTGTCATGGACGCTATTCCAGAAGATGTTGTTGGTGAGAATTCTTCATTGTCTCTGTTGAGGTTTATACTACTGTCCTCTTCCTGCTTTTGATTGTTCCCTATATCTATCGCAGATATGGATATTGACTCCTCTGCTGGCCCAACTCGGATTGTGACTGAGCCGGCCGCAGCTGAGACCGCTCCCCCTGAGGTGATTGTTCCTGGGGGAGCAGTGTCCTCTTCTGCCGTACCTGATGTTTCTGCTGAGGAGGCTGTTAAGGAGATCCCTGTCGCCCCGGTAGCTACTCAAGGGGGCGGGCCTGCGGTCTCGGCATCCATTCCGGTCGGTGTTCCGGTGGAGAGTGCCATCATTGGTGGTTTGAAGGAGTCTTTGGTAACGGAGACTCAATTGGAACTGCGGCTGCGTGAGTCCAACATGCACGTAAGTACTTATGTAAGTTTTCTACCCAGTGGGTGTCGAAATGGACTTTGGGCGTAGTGTTGTTATTCTGTAGGTTTGAAATCTCCTTTGGGGACAGTTTTAGTGCTCCCAGTGGGTGTAAACCCCAAGGCTCCGAGTAACTTCATGAAGTTATTCAGAGTCTTTTAGATAGGAGTTTTAATTTTGATGATCTTCTAGTGGGAGCACTTCTTAGTGCACCCACTGGGTGTAGCCCCCAAGGCTCCGAGTAACTTCTTGAAGTTATTCGGAGTCTTATAGATAGGAGTTATAATTTTGATGATCTTCTAGTGGGAGCACTTCTTAGTGCACCCACTGGGTGTAGCCCCCAAAGCTCCGAGTAACTTCTTGAAGTTATTCAGAGTCTTTTAGATAGGAGTTATAATTTTGATGATCTTCCAGTGGGAGCACTTCTTAGTGCACCCACTGGGTGTAGCCCCCAAGGCTCCGAGTAACTTCTTGAAGTTATTCGGAGTCTTTTAGATAGGAGTTATAATTTTGATGATCTTCCAGTGGGAGCACTTCTTAGTGCACCCACTGGTTGTAGCCCCCAAGGCTCCGAGTAACTTCTTGAGGTTATTCGAATTCTTTTAGATAGGAGTTATGTATTTATAACATGGTGTCTCTTTTGTCTTTGTAGGAGGCTTGCAAACTTGGATCTGCCTTCGTGAAGTTGCAGGGGGAGAATGCTGCTGCCAAGAGTGCATACGAGGCACTACTTGAGGATCATAACAAACTTAAGAAAAAGCATGTTGAGGACATTGGTAAGGAATCTTGCGTTCTTGTGTTGTATCTGTCATCTTCTTATTAACCGTTTTGGGATTCGGATTGCAGAAGCGGCGAAGAAAGCTTTTGACGCCAAGGTCAAAGAGAACGATGATTTTGTGGAAAAAATGAAGAAGGAGATAGACCAAGTTGAGAGGCGGGCCAAGGAGAAGAAAGCCTTGGAAACCAGTTTGTATCATTACAAACAGGCGGTGAAGGAGAACGAAGCTTGTATCACGAAACTGGAGTCTGATTTGGAGAAATTATCTGAGTTGCGTGCCGAGGATGAAAAGAAACATCAAGCCGAGTTGGAGGCTACTCGGAAGCCGGTGAAGGCAGCTGAGGAGTATTGTGCTGGGCGGTTTGCTGTGTTCAGTGAAACCTTGTCTGGTGAGTTTTGTGACCCAATTGCGACGGATAAATGTTCCCATGTCTTTCATTATGTATTCATCTTCCTTATTGATGCAGCGTATGGGACGGACCCGGAGGCCGAGGAAGAGCGCATTGCTGAGTTTGCCGAGATGATGAAAAGGGACAATCACGCTGGTAACGACAGAATTTGCTCTGGATCGGGGTCTGCTGACCATGAGGTGTGCGAAGGCGAAGAAATTTTCTGAGGAAGCTATGGGCGTTAGTTTGGCCTTGAAGAGAAAACTGTCTCCTGAAGAGGGAAGCAGCGTGAAGCTGGACACTGTCGTGTCCGTCCTCCGAGAGGCCCCTCAGCAGATGGCACACTGGAAGCGTTCAACGACGCGGAGTGGTGCGAATTATGCGCTTTCTTTGACCAAAGCACATTTTCCGGAGCGGGTCCATAATCTGGAGCGGGTTAGCGGTGGTGATCCAATGGATGGTCCGAGTTGCACTGCCTTTCTGCCGCGATATGCTGAGACTGCCAGCCGTGTTGCCTTGATGCCTGATCTGGACTTATTTGTAGAATCGACTGGTGTGACAAGTGAATCTGACGAGGAGGACGAGGAATGAGTGAGCCCGATTGGACAAGTGTGTCGGAAAAAACACTGATGTTGAATTTGCCTCGGAATGCCGAGTGACTTTGTAATAAGATAAATTCTTGATGTCGTGATCTAGGTACTGGGCACTCCTTCGTTTTATGAATTCCGATTCTGTTTGCCGGTGGAAAACATATTTATCTGCCGATGCTTGGTTTTGTCCTTGTTGGATTTTTCTTAGTTTTCATTTGGGTTGCGCACGGCTCAAAAGAAAAACTGATTTTATGACTTTAAGTGACCACCAAGTCTCCTGAGACTTGAAGAATACTTAGAAATTTTTCTATTGGTGATCTTGTGGGCAAGATCTCCAATGCTGATGATGTTGTGCTTCCCCAAGCCTCTTGGGTTTTGGCAAGCACTTAGAATGTGTTTTCTAGATTCTCGTCCGAGCTGCGCACAGTTCGGATAGAAAATCTGATTGTGATTTTTCGTCCGAGCTGGGCACAGCTTGGAAGGAAACCTGATTTTATAACTTTAAGAAGCCCCCAAGTCTCCTGAGACTTGAAAAGTACTTAGAAAAATTTCTATTGATGATCTTGTAGATAAGATCCTCAATGCAGATGATGTTGTCCTTCGACAAGCCTCTTGGGTTTTGGCAAGCACTTAGAATGATTTTTCTAGATTCTCGTTAGAGCTGCGCATAGCTCGGACAGAAAATATGATTGTGAGTTTTCGTCCGAGCTGCGCACGGCTCAAAAGAAAAACTGATTTTATGACTTTAAGCAGCCCCCAAGTCTCTTGAGACTTGAAAAGTACTTAGAAAAATTTCTATTGGTGATCTTGTGGGCAAGATCTCCAATGCAGATGATGTTGTGCTTCCCCAAGCCTCTTGGGTTTTGGCAAGCACTTAGAATGTGTTTTCTAGATTCTCGT
Source organism: Bromus sterilis (assembly GCA_950022295.1). NCBI lineage: Eukaryota > Viridiplantae > Streptophyta > Magnoliopsida > Poales > Poaceae > Bromus > Bromus sterilis. The sequence goes on from OX465597.1 coordinate 143,757,638, forward strand.
CCGAGCTGCGCATAGCTCGGACAGATAATATGATTGTGAGTTTTCGTCCGAGCTGGGCACAGCTCGGAAGGAAACCTGATATGATAACTTTAAGAAGCCCCCAAGTCTCCTGAGACTTGAAAAGTACTTAGAAAAATTTCTATTGATGATCTTGTAGATAAGATCCTCAATGCAGATGATGTTGTGCTTCCCCAAGCCTCTTGGTTTTGGCAAGCACTTAGAATGTTTTTTCTAGATTCTCGTCGGAGCTGCGCACAGCTCGGACAGAAAATCTGATTGTGAGTTTTCGTCCGAGCTGGGCAGAGCTCGGAAGAAAACCTGATTTGTAGTAATGGAAAACAGTTTGAGCAAGGCACACTGTATGTACAAAAAAGTATTTTATTCAGATCTTAAAAGCGTACTCATGCATATAAACGTCGCAATAACTGGGCGTTCCTTGCATGAGGCTCTTCTATCTTATTAGTTACATCATACAGGTGATAGGCCCCATTGTGCAGTACTTTAGAGATGACATATGGGCCTTCCCATGGGGGGGCTAGTTTGTGGTCCGAAGTTTGCTTGATGCGAAGTACCATATCGCCTTCTTGAAATGAGCGAGCTCGGACATGTTGGTCGTGGTATCGTGGAAGGCCTTGCTGATAGAACGCCGAGCGGGTGAGAGCTAGGTTTCGATCTTCTTCCAAGAGATCAACACCATCTTGTCGTGCTACTTCGGCTTCAGCTTCTGTGTACTGGCTTACATGGGGGCATTGTGCTTAAGGTCACTCGGGAGAACTGCTTCTGAACCGTAAACGAGGAAGAAAGGGGTCGACCGAGTTGAGGGATTGGGAGTTGTCCGCAATCCCCACAAGACCGACGGGAGTTCGTCGACCCAGGCACCCGCTGCTTCCTTCAGTTCCCGAAGTAACCGAGGCTTGATTCCTTTGAGTATTAATCCGTTTGCTCGTTCGACCTGTCCTTTGTATTGTGGGTGTGCGACTGAGGCGAAGTTGACCTGAATACCATTGGTCCAACAGAATTTCTTGAATTCAACCGAGTTGAAATTCGACCCATTATCAGTGATGATGTCGTGTGGAACACCAAACCGATGTCTGATGCCTCGCATGAAGCTGACTGATGTGGCAGAGTCTAGGGCCTTGATAGGTTTTGCTTCTATCCATTTTTTTAAACTTGTCTACTGCAACCAAAATGTGGGTGAAACAATGCTTGCCTGTTCGGAGCGGTCCGATCATATCCAGTCCCCATACTGCGAATGGCCAGGCCAGGGGGATTATATTCAGCTCGGAGGCTAGTTTGCGTGGCTGATTGGCATAAAACTGACAGCCTTCGCAGTGGTCCACGATGTACCGAGCATCGCTGAGGGCTTCAGGCCAGAAGAAACCATCTCGGAGAGCTTTCGCCAGCAACGTCCGACTTGAGGCATGGTGGCCACAATCTCCCGCATGGATGTCTTGTAGGATGCAGCGGCCTTCCTACTCGGAGATGCATCGCTGGGGGAGCTAAGTGATGCTGTTTCTGTATAACTCCCCATTGATTACTGAGTAAGACTTTGATTTGCGGACAATTTGCTTAGCTTCTATCTCATCATCACACAACTCTTGTTTTTGCAGATAAGCAAGGATTGGAAGTGTCCACTCGGGAGTAATGACCTCCACATCAAACACCATGTCGACTACTGCGGGTATATCTTCTTTGTTGGGGATGTTCTTGTCAGGCAGCATATCTGGATCGGCTTCTAGGAAAGGGTCTTCCTTGACTGTTGGAGAGTGCAAGTGTTCCAAATAAATTCCTGGCGGGATCAGACCCCGGGTAGAACCCAACTTGGCTAGGTCATCTGCTGCCTGATTTTTAACCCTTGGAATGTGATCGAGCTCCAGCCCATCAAATTTTTTCTCCAATTTTCTCACTGCTATGCAGTAAGTTGTCATTGCTGGACTCCGAATGTCCCACTCTTTCATTACTTGATTGATTACCAGGTCTGAATCTCCGAATATCATGAGTCCCCTGATTCCGAGTGAAACGGCCATTCGCATGCCGTACAGAAGAGCTTCATACTCGGCTACGTTATTTGTTGCTGGGAAATGGATTTGGAGGACGTATCTCATCTTGTCTTTCCTTGGTGAAACCAGTACCACCCCTGCCCCTGCTCCATTCGGCATCTTGGACCCATCAAAGAACATCGTCCAATGCTCTGGAGATGGCTGTGGGGGATGTTGGACCTCAATACACTCGGCTAGGAAATCCACCAATGCTTGCGACTTGATTGCTTTTTTGGCTTGGTAATTGAGGTCAAAGGGCAGTAGGTCCAAACTCCATTTTGCTATTCTGCTTGTTGAGTATCTGTTGTTCATGATTTCTGCCAGGGGAGCTTCAGAGACCACTGTGATGGAATGATCCTGGAAATAATGTGCCATCTTCTGTGATGCCAAGTAAATTCCCATTGCCAACTTCTGGTAGTGGGGATATCTCTGCTTGGATGGTGTGAGGACTTCGGAGATGAAGTACACCGGTCTTTGTACCTTTTGTGACTTCCCTTCTTCTTTTCTTTCCACCACTATAGCTACACTCACAAATCGGCTTGTGGCTGCAATGTATAACAAGAGCGGCTCTTTTTCCTGAGGCGCTGCCAGGACCGGCCGAGTTGACAGTTGATTTTTTAGCTCTTCAAACGCCATTTGAGCTTCTTCCGTCCAAACATATTTGGCGATTTTTTCATCAGCTGGTAGAGAGGTAGGGCTTTCTGTCCCAGTCTGGAGATGAACCTACTGAGTGCTGCGAGACAACCTGTCAATTTTTGGACGTCTCAGAGCTGCTTGGGTGGCTTCATGTTTTGAATTGCCGCGATTTTCTCCGGGTTGGCTTCTATGCCCCGCTTGGAGACCATGAGCTTGATGTTGTAGGCTCGGAGGCTCTGATAAGTTTTAGCTAAGTCGGCTAGCAAACTACTTCCTTTAACCGACTTGATCACAATGTCATCCACGTAGACGTCCACATTTCTGCCGACTTGCCAGATCAGGCAGTTCTGCATCATGTGTTGATACGTAGCGCCTGTGTTTCTGAGTACAAATGGCATCCTGATATAACAAAAACATCCGAATGGGGTTATGAATTCTGTTTTAAGCTCATCTCGTTCATATAGTCGGATTTGATGATAACCCGAGTACGCATCGAGGAAACATAATTTCTCGCAACCGGATGTGGAATCCACAATCTTGTCAATGCGTGGAAGAGGGAAATGGTCTTTTGGACAAACTTTATTGATATGACAGAAATCAACACAAGTTCTCCAAGATTTATCTTTCTTCGGAACCATTACAGGATTCGCTAACCACTCGGAGTGGAAGATTTCCCTAATGAATCCGGCTGCTAATAATCTAGCTATCTCATGTCCGATGGCGTTCCTTTTTTCGGAGGAAAACCGCCGAAGGGACTCTTTCACCGGTCTTGCTTTCGGATAAACATGTAACTTGTGCTCGGCCAACTCCCTTGGGACTCCAGGCATATCCGTAGGCTTCCATGCGAAGATATCCCAATTCTCGCGGAGGAAGTTGACGAGCTCAAGTTCCTATTGGGGATCCAAATCGGATGCAATGTTGGTGTATTTGTCTTTATATGTGGGATGTATATGTACCCTCTTGGTCTCTCCAGCTCACTCGAATGAGGATGTCTTCTTTGGTGGCAGTAAATCGGATGAGTACTCGGCCAGCTCGACCTCAGCCATTTGTTGGTCAGCTATCAGGGACCCCTTCTGCAACAATTCTTCGGCTTGCTTGTAATCTCCCGAGACAGTGATCACGCCGTGCGGGCCAGGCATCTTTAGTTTCATATAGACGTAGCAGGTGATAGCCATGAATTTTGCATATAGGCTGGTCTTCCAAGTAAAGCATGGTATGCACTCGGAAAATCCACCACTTCAAAGGTGATCTTTTCTTTCCGGAAGTTACTCGGAGTACCAAAGACCACATTGAGGGAGATCATTCCGAGTGAGTATGCCTTTTTCCCTGGGATTATCCCATGAAATTCCAGATAGCTTTTGCGAAGCTTGGACATTGGAATGTTCATGCTCTTCAGAGTGCTTGAATACAGGATGTTAATTCCGCTTCCACCATCCATCAAAACATTTCTGATTCTGAAGTTCCCATTCCCTGTTTCCACCAAAGGATCAACAATCAGAGCATGCCTTCCTGGGTGAGGGATGTGAGGAGGGTGATCCGACTGGTCGAAAGTGATAGGGACGTCAGCCCACTTCATATAACTTGGAACTGCCCGAGCTGCCCAGTTGACTTCTCTGAACCTTATCTTTTCTACCCTCTTCGACTCCCGTCCTGCGAAGATGACTAACACTCCGTCTTATCTTGGGAAACCCTCGCTGTCCAGATCTGGGCTGGGCGCTTTGTTTTTTCTGGTATGCTTATCCTGTTGAGGACCTGTCCTTGCATTTTGGGCCGCTCTCTTGATCAGGCGACATTGCCGAGTTGTATGCTTTGGAATAACTAATTTTCCTTCGGCATCTCGGGTAGTATGAAGAGGACAAGGTTGATCCAGGACTTCATCATCATTGGACGACTTTTTATGCCGCGGATGCCACTCCTTTTGTGCCTGACCCTTGCCATGAATGCCTGAAGCATTTTCTGCGGCCACTAACTCTGCGTCCGTTGGGGCGCCTTCTTCTTTTCGCTTGTTGTTGCCTCCGGTCTTCTGTTTCGGGTTAGGCGCCGAGTTGTTGCCTCCTCTGTGCTGCTGGTTCTTCTGTCGAATCTCCTCTTCACCGTTGGCGTACTTACTCTCTATCTCCATCAGTTTCCCGAGTGAGGTGACATGAGGTGATCTTGCCAACTTGAGACTCGACTCTCTGTACTTGACCCCTTGTTTGAAGGCATGAATGGCCTGGAACTCAGAGACTCCTTCAACCGAGTTATGAAGTGTGATCCATCTCTGGATATAATCCCGAGTAGATTCGGTATTGCTCTGGACACACAACTGTAGCTCGGTTAGACCCCCGGGTCTCTTGTAGGTCCCATCAAAATTCTTGATGAATACTTTCTCAACGTCTTCCCAAACCCACATGCTACTAGGGGGGAGCTGATTCAACCATGCCCGAGCTGAACCTTCTAGCATCAACGGTAGGTGCATCATGGCTATCTCGTCCCCTCCTCCTCCGATTTGCACGGCTATTCTATAATCATCTAACCATGTCTGAGGTTTGGCATCGCCTCGGTATTTATCCACCCCTTGAGCTATCCTAAAGTGAGGCGGAATAGGGGTAGACCGAATCCTTTCGCTGAAGCAAACTGGCCCTGTAGCCATTGAGGGTCGAGGTTGGTCCTGACGATGCGATCTAGCGCGGTCGACTCGGCTCTATACCAGATGGCTTCGGGCGTCGTCTTCTACTCGAAACGACGATCGTCTCGGTGCCGAGGGAACTCCTCTATACGCGGTGCGGCTCGGCCCATCCCATGAGCTTCTTCCCTCCCGTGGTCTTCATGACGATACTTCCCTTGGTGGTGATCTCCTCGGGGTTCATTTATGTGCCGAGGAGAATTATTCCTGTTTCTCCGGGATTCTTCATAAGGCGTGTGCACCGACTATGACGTCCTTGTCGGGGGGACTTGGGAATGAATCCGATGCTGTGATTGACTGACAGCAGCGTTTTGATCCACTGCAGTTTGCAACAAAAACGCCAGGTGACGAATTTCTTCTGCTGCCGATCCACTGGGCTGCAGAGAGTTTGCAATCCGAGTTGCCGCTATGAGAGTTTCTACCGGGGTACCCATAGCTCGGAAAGGTTCTCGGCCTGGGCCCCGCAGTTGCCGACTTGTTCTGCTTTTCCTGAGCCGAGCTACCTCCCGAGCTTGGCGCTCCAAAGTGTTTTCTAGCTCGGCCAGGCGCTCTCGCTCGGCCAAGTTAGTTAATCAAGCTGCCTCCAGGCCTCGCCTTTTTGGAGTGCTTATGTCGATGGGGGTGTTTAGCAGCCGCTCGGCCGCTTCTGCTTCTTCCCGCTCCTCCCGAGTAAGGGGCGGGGTTGTCGACTTGCTTCTTCGAGCTCTAACCTTCGGAAAGCGGATACACTCTGGGATGGCTCCCGAACGTCTGCCCTGGATGGACTGTTAGCTTCATCTCGGGCGTGATTATCCCGAGCTGGTGATGGCTGAGAGGGCGGAGTCTCGGCCATGCACACTTCTGCAACTGCGACTAGGGCGCCGCTGCTGCCCTCTTTCTCGGCGCCCGACTCGGGGTCAGACGCCGCCATGCCTTCTTCTTCGACCGAGTGGAACAGAGGCAAGAGAGATGATGTGGAGCCTTCTCTTGCAATCAGTTCATCAAGGGCCTTCTGGGCTGACTCCACCGAGTCGATGACTGCCACCTGCTGTATCTTGACCGATTTTCCACGATGATGAGCGCGCGGGCGGCCCGAGCGCTTCTTCTTATGGAAAACAGATAACGGCGCAGGTCCTTGACGATGGGCTCACATTTGGAGGCGCAGGGCCCCCGACTCGTCAGCTCGAAAGCGGACGCTACCTCTTGAAGGAAGTAGTTGTGCCTGGAGCGGAGAATCCACCAACCAGGAGGAATCGTCAGTTATGAAAGCCAATGATCCGAAACAGAAAACCTATCCGACGATCGCGAACCGGCGAAGAGGATGAAGAAAATGCCATCTCTACGATTGTTGATCAACTCAGCCCCAAGTTGGGCGCCAACTGTCGGGGATATAATCCTGACAATAGATATAGGGGTGTAATAGGAGCTAAATGAATCTGTACGTAGCGTGGTTGACGCAGGGAGAATTATACAGGTTAGGCCTCTCCTTAGAGATAAAAACCTTAGTCCTGTCCTAGGCTGACTGGGTGTTCTTGCTCAAAAGTATGAGGATTAGAGTTGCGCGTGCCCAAACCGAAGGATGGGGGAGGCTTATATAGAGTGCGCCCCTGCCCCTTAATGCCTCGTCTTAAATGGGTCTTAATTACAGGATTAAATGCGTACTAAATACAAGAAACGGTCTGCCCATTACTACTAATAAAGGAGGAGAAACACCCGCAGCCTTGAATGCTTCCTTCCCGTTGCGTTCCTGTCTTCCGAGTAAAGAAGGGCTCGCCGATCTCTTCCGAGTGCTGATCTACTCGGATTTTACCGGTCTTCCGAGTAGCCGTGTACTCGGAAGTGGTTTCTGTTTTCCGAGTATCTTGTTTCTCGGAGGTCGTTAATGCTCCATGTTTTTTACTGATCTTCTTTTGTTGGGTGTGTTTGGAGAACCAAGGGCTTAAGGGTACCCCTTGGTTTCCCTTGCCTAGGGGTATACCTTTAGTATTACCACGACAAGAGCCGTACCCACTTGTCTAAGCAGACAAGGACAAGCACAAGACACTCTCGGAAAGCTCGAACGTGAGGGGCATCCCATCCAGGCCCGGATGATCAACTGAGATGGGTCCTCATCGTCCCCTCACAAGTCTAAATGATTATGGGTGGTGAAATCCCATACTCATGGACAAGTCGGCTCAACCATATTATCGATTGAATTATAACACTTACATAAACAGACTCCAGCCCGATCACATAGTCGGGGTCTCGGGCGGGCTCAATTATACAACTAAATGTGCCACGTGACAGAGTCACGAGCACTCGCATCGCGATGCCCCAAGCTGCGCACATCTAAGGGCCACTTAGTGTATGAAAGACCGCTGGCGAGACCACAACTAAGTATGGAACCCCACACTAAGACATGCACGTTATAATCATATACGCAACATACATGTCCAGTGTAAACAGCAGGTACTCATCACATGAACTCTACAAAGTATACATCTTTATTGACTTATATATAAAGTACACAAAGAGATCACATCACTGTGATCCAACATTCATACAAGCAACGTAAGAAACATAGGTGTGAGTACAGACAAGTTTAACAAATGGCTTAGAGAAGCCTTATTCAATATACATGCCCTTCCACGAGGGACCAGACTATTGTCTGGGACTACACTAGCTTAGTCAATCGTCGAGCTCCAGGAAGAATCCACCTTTGGGTTCAGTGGGTTCATCTAAAAACATAAATAAGAAAATGTGAGTACAAAGTCGTACTCAGCAAGACTTACATCAGAACTATACTACTCATTCTCAAGTTTCAAGGAAAAGGGAGGTGGGGTTTCAATGCAGAAATTCCAGCTTTGACTTGGCTATTCATGTACTACGAATACTAGAAAGAGGTAAGAAGCGTACTCGATTCCAACTATCCAAGTCTCCCAAACAATACAACACTATGGATCCTTCCTCCACTTCCCACAAGAAAGCAAACCATAGCACTCACACTTATCTTGGCAAGTTTTAGAGTTTCCGTTGAGGTTGTCTAATAATCAAGCACATATAACCAACTAGTCCATGAGAGCGGACATGGCTATTCGAATAGTTTTGTTAACCCTGCATCGGTATACTACTAGACACACATGACCATCAGTTACCGCCAGTACAGCCTCAAACGATGTGTGTAGGGTCCCAAGCTGGTCTGAGTAGTTGTTCTTCCACTTCGCAGACCCTGCCACAGCCCTACCAGAACTTGCGAACTAATGCGATTTCTAGGGTTCAAAACGGGGTGAGTTACTAGGTCGAGAGGGGTCAGTGAGACCAATGTGTGTTTGCACTCTTTGTCTGGCATCACAACACAAGAACTCGGGCTTAAGGCGGTGTTCAACGAGCCAACCCACTGTGTACTCCTACACAACCTCTCATCGTTCACCTTGTTTAGGTCAAGTTCACCAACACATTTCTACCATCATCAACATGATCACTAGCATCCCGACTCACATAACATTATCAACATTGTGTCACTCTAAGCAGGCAATAAGCTGTAATAGTTGCAGGGGCCACATGATCAACAATCAACTCCTAAATATGCTAGGATTGTGGTTTTCTTACTACTAAGACAAAATGATAGGTCATGCAAAGCTATGTGGTAGAAACATATCATTGTGACATCCTAAACATGCATAAGCGAGAAAGAGAGGGAAATGGGTTTTCATCGACATGATCAATGGGGATTTGCTTGCCTTGCTGACGAGGGTCGTACTGAGAGTCTTCAACTGCCGGGGTGATCTCGGGTTCCAGCTCCACCTCTATTCAATAGCAAACAACACAGATAAAGCAATCAATAAAGATACAATGCACAAACACATGATCAATTTTATAATGTGATGTACATGGTTCTGATGTGTTGTCAATTCCATTTAAGAGAAGTGCATTGCAAAGGGTTTTGCAAAATCACTCCAAATTTTAATTCAAAAAGGACCGATATGCACATATGCCATTGTTCACCCATTATAAAATGGTCAAACATGAAAACAAACTGCATATTCAGAATCCTTGCATTTTTTTGATAATTTTACATATATTATATGTCCAATTTGGAGTTAGGATTAATTAGTTATTAATTTTCAAAGTTTATTGATTTTTCTGGATTTTCCTGGATTATTCTTTAAATAGAAAACCCTTTTATTGCGTCACTGTGAGGTCAACATGATGTGGGGGGGGGACTCTCACCAGTGGGTCTAGGTTGTTAGTGGGTTAGTTAAATTACTCCGGTTAGTTTAAATTAACCAGTGGTTAATTAGACCACTAGGGCCTAGTGTCAGTGATTAAGTGTTGGGTTAATTACCACTTAACCTCGCCGGCCACGTCAGCTCACCGGCGGCTCAACACCGGTGACCAACAGAGACGATGGCGCTGCACGGGGAAGGCGGTGCGGGGCGCCGTTTTCCCAACCGAGGGCACGATCGAGCTCCTCGTGCTCTCCCGCACCACGTGCACCAGACGGGGAGGTCTGGGGGCGCTGGAGCCTCGCCGACGTCAAGATGCGTGGCGGCTGGAGCAAAGGCACGACGACCATGATGATTTAGGGCGCGAGAGAATCCGGGGCTAGGGGGTAAATTGTCAGGGGCTCACCGTGAGCACAATGACGTCGACGACGAGGTCAGGGGAGACGCGGTGAGGTCAAAATCATCGGCGAGGTTCCGCGGCTCCGGCAAAATGGCGATGGCGATTGCCGTGGTTATAAGGCCTTCGGGTTGGCGATACTTTTCAGCTTGGTGAAGACGTTCACGGCGATCATGCTGGACAAGGTGTCTTGGCTCCTCAGCAAAGATGGCTACGAGGGCGCGGCGGCACGCACTACGGTGGCGCTCGGGCGGCTGCGAGATCTAGCGAGAGAGAGGGAGGAGTAAAGTAGCGAGAGGGGGAAAGGAATGAGGATGACCAGGAGGGTCTCCTAGATACGCAAATATCAACGGGGAGGCAGGCAGCTGGCCACGGCGACGGCGGTGGCCGCGGGATGCTCTCCACACACCTGTGCGCTCGCCTGCGTGGGGAAGACGACAGGAAAAGGTGGGCTGGGCTGGGCCAGGCCCATGGAGGTAAATTGGGCTTCTTTGCCCTTTCTTTCTTTTTTTTTGTTTTCTGTCTTTTTCTATTATTTGTTTTGTTTTTATTTTGACATCAAAACATTTTATAAAAATTCCAAAACAATTTATTTGGACTTAAGTGGCATATACATAGCCACTCCCACTACTTTGGAATTTTTGGATTTCAAAGTAATTGAATCCAATGCAAACATAGGGTTTATTTAATTTCCATGGCCATGTTTGGACTTTTGTAAAATACCATGGGCATGACTTGGGTCCCACAACATATGGAACATGATCATGCACATTTTCAGAGAGTTTACAAATGTTCAAATGGATTTTTGGAAAAAAAAATTCTCTGGCCATTTGAATTAAATTCATTTGTGGCTTTTCTTTTCCCCATTTTAATTTCTTGTTGAAATTTTTACATGATGCAAGATGAGACTAAACCCTAGCACATACCTAACTTGGAGTTGTGACAACTCGCCCCCAATCAAAATAATCTCGTCCCATGTTTCAGAAGTTGTCGGGAGGAATGTGCGGTACTCGACACGGAGGCGGTCTTCTCTTTCCCATGTGGCTTCTTTCTCGAAGTGGTGTGACCATTGCACTTCAGAAACTTGATCTTCTGACGATGTGTGCTACACTCTGTGGAATCAAGAATGCGAACGGGGAACTCTCGATAAGAAAGGTCATCTTGGAGATCAAGAGTTTCATGGTCGACTTTGCGGATGGGGTCCTTGTAGCAATGCCTGAGTTGTGATACAAGGAATACATCATGTATTCGGGAAAGGTGCGGGGGTAGTTCAAGTTGGTAGGCAAGTTCTCCACGTTTAGCGAGAATACAGAAAGGTCCAGTGTAACGTGAGGGCAACTTTCCTTTGATACCGAATTGTTGGGTTCCCTTCAGAGGAGCAACCCAATGTCAAGCCTTCTCATCCAGATTGTGGCTTCCTTGCCTATGATGACGATCATAGTAGCTTTTCTGAAGAGACTGGGCGGCTTTCAATTGATCACGAACAATGCGAACTTTCTCTTCTTCTTCCTTGATCATATCCGGTCCAAAGAATTGTCTTTCATGTGTTCGACATCTTCGTCCATAGAGGAATTCAAAAGTAGCCATGTTTAGAGTAGATTGGAAACTATTGTTATAAGAAAATTTGGCGAATGGAAGTGATTTCTCCCAATTCTTTTCGAAAGAGATGACACAATCTCTGAGCATGTCTTCGAGAATTTGGTTAACCCTTTCAACTTGACCGCTAGACTCGGGAGGGAAAGTTGTACTAAAGGAGAGATGAGTTCCCATAGCATTCTGAGAACTTTCCCAGAATCTAGAGGTGAAAAGGCTACCAAGATCAGAATTGATTTCCAAAGGAACACCATGAATAGACACAACTCTAGAGACATACAAGTCCGCTAACTGGTTAGCAGTAATAGACTCGCGAATGGGAAGGAAGTGAGCAACTTTGGAAAGTCTATGGATGACAACGAAGATAGCATCATTTCCTTTCTAGGTTTTTGGAAAGCCAATGATGAAATCCATACCGACTTTGTCCCATTTCCACTCGGGAATAGGCAATGGTTAAAGAGTGCCAGTAGGTCTTTGATGTTCGTCCTTAATGGAACGACAAACATCACACTCAGCAACAAGATCATTAATTTTTGGCTTCATCCTAGTCCACCAAAATCTCTGGCGTAGGTCTCGGTTCATCTTTGTGCTACCGGGATGAATCGAAAGGGGAGTGTCATGAGCTTCCTGAAGAATAATCCTCCTAAGATTGTGTTTTCGTGGAACAACTAATCGAGTGCCAAAGAAAACTACACCTTGATCATTAATGGAGAAACATTTAGCAACTCCGCTAGCAATGTTCTTCTTGATCTCTCGAATACCACTATCACGTTTCTGGGCGGCTATGAATTTATCCTCAAGGGTTGGTTTCGCCACGAAGGTAGATAGGAATCCATGAGGAACTATCTCGAGATTGAGCTTTCGAAATTCCTCATGAAGAAGTGGTTGACATTGTTGTAACATGAGGTTGTTACAATACGACTTACGACTTAGTGCATCAGCCATGACATTGGCTCTGCCTGGGGTGAAAGAATTTCCTAATAATCTTTTATCAACTCTATCCAGCGTCTTTGCCTGAGATTAAGATCTGTCTGGGTGAAAATGTATTTGAGGCTTTGGTGGTCAGAGAATATCTCACAACGATTACCAAGGAGGTAATGTCGCCATGTCTTCCAGGCATGAACTACGACAGCGAGTTAAAGATCATGGGTAGGGTAGTTCTCTTCATGTGGACGCAACTAGCATGAAGCGTATGCTACCACATGTCGATCTTGCATAAGTATGCGCCCTAACCCTTGCCGTGAAGCGTCACAATAGATCTCGAAATCCCTTTCTTTGTCAGGAGGCGCAAGTGCAGGTGCAGAAGTCAATCTTCTTTTCAGCTCTTGAAAGCTTTCCTCACACTTGGGGGTCCATTCGAATTTCTTATCTTTATTGAGGAGTTCAGTTAGAGGCTTTGCAAATTTGGAGAAGTTCTCAACGAAGCGGCGGCAATAGCTTGCTAAGCCAAGAAAACTCCTAACTTGCTTAACCGATTCAGGTGGAGTCCAGTCAAGGATAGCCTGAACACTTTTAGTATTCACAGCAATGCCTTTTGCATAAATCACGTGGCCTAAGTAGGTCACTTCTGGTAGCCAAAATTCACACTTAGAGAACTTGGCATAAAGGTGATGATCTCAAAGTTTCATCAATACCAACCTAAGATGTTCGCCATGTTCTTCTTCGTTCTTCAAGTATATAAGGATGTCATCAAGGTAAACCACGACGAACTTGTCCAAATATTCCACGAATATCGAATTCATCATGTGCGAGAAAGTGGTAGGGGCATTGGTTAAGCCGAAGGACATGACGGTATACTCGTAAAGACCATAACGAGTAGTGAAAGACGTTTTTGGAATGTCCCTCTTTCTGATTTTAATTTGATGATAGCCTAATCTCAAATCCATTTTGGAGAAGACAGAGGATCAAGCAAGTTGATCATAAAGTTCATTGATCCTGGGAATTGGGTACTTGTTATTTATCGTTGCTAGATTAAGCGGGCGATAATCTATGCACATTCTGTCTGTTCCATCTTTCTTCGTTACAAACAGAACGGGGAAACCCCATGGCGATGAGCTAGGGCGGATGAAGCCTTTTGCCAACAAAGCTTCAAGTTGGATTTTAAGCTCAGCTAACTCACGTGGGGCCATTTTGTATGGGCGTCTACAAATTGAGGGGGTTCCAGGCATAAGATCTACTATCAATTCTACACATCTGTCAGGAGGCATCCCAGGAAGTTCTTCAGGAAAGACATCCGGGAAGTCACGAACCACCGGAATATCTTCAAGGTCGGGAAGGGGAAGCACATTACATTCAAAGTATGCACCTCGGTTCTAGAACTGTTTGAGGTGTAGTCCATTGTCTGGCCTAAAGGATGGGTAAGCTTAACTGACTTGGCTTTACAATCAAGGACAACATTCTGTCTCGATAACCAATCCATACCAAGGATGACATCAATGTGTGAAGACTTGAGGGCTATAAGAGAAGCAAGGAATACTAAGCCCTCAATTGCAATTTGATTGCCATGACTTACTCTATTAGTTTTCCATTTGGAACCAGGAGTTTGAATAATCATTGGGGTGAACATTTCATGCTGAAGTGCGTAACTCTGCTACATGAAAGAGTGAGATGCTCCTGGATCGAAAAGGACGGAAGTAGGAACATAATTGACTGGGAGCATACCAAGAATGATGTCAGAAGTATCATCAGTTTCTTCAGCTGAGATCTGGTTCACACATCCACAAGTTGCGGAAGAATACGGTTTGGCGGTGAAGACCTTCGGGGTTGGTGTTACAACCCCAAGTTAGGAATGTGCTAGGATCAAGAGCTACATTGCATTCATGATAAAAATTTCAAAAGAAATTGAAATGGGAGAGAAAACCCCCCAGATGAATTTAATTCAAATGGCCAGATAAAAAGTTACTCCAAAAATTCCTTTTGCATTTTTGAAAAGTCTCATAAATGAGTGTGATCACATATCAAGTGATGTGGGACCAACCCCATGCTCATGGATTTTTCAAATATTCAAACAGGAGCATGGATTTAAATTTAAACCCCTATTTGAATTAAAGTTCAAATAATTTGAATTTTAAAAATGTCCAAACTTTATAAGTGGCTAGCTATATATATTGTGAGGCCATATAAAAATTTGGGGCATTTAATAAATTGCCTAGCTATTTTTTTAGCAAGGCACCACAAATGGCAGAAAAGACAAAAAAAGAAAAAGGAAAAAGGCTCACCTGGAAGCAGCCCAACTAATCCCCCCCGAGCCCACCAGCATGGCCCATCCTGCTGCCCCCGTTTGTTTTCTTCCCCAGCGCGGCAAGCAGCTCGCTGGAGCACATGCCGACGCCGGCGGCAGCTGCTAGGCTGCTTGGCACCCTCTCCGGCGTCCTTATCGCGCCAGGGAGATGCCCTCGACATCCTCCCTCACTTTCCCCTCGCAAAGACGAGCTCCCGTTCTTCCTCCTCGCCTTTTTCTCGCGCCGCCGAACCCTAGCAGAGAGCGCCGACGAGCACGGACGCGGCCACAGGCCGAACCAGCCCACGCCGGCGTGTCCATCGTGCTCCGCGAGCTCCGCTTCGTTGTTCTACGCCATTGATTTGAGCCCAGCGCCATTGGAGGAGACGCATGCGTCACGACTTCACCGCCGACCGCCGAGCGATTCCCCGACAAATTCCACCGCCACCTCGCCTCCACCGGCTACCCCGATCTCACCGTTGCGTTTACGGTGAGGAGCTCTCTGTTTCCCCTCTCTCGACCGTCCTTATCGCGCCCCCAATGGGTTCACTCGACGCGGGAGAACGCGGGCTACGCGTTGGAGCCCTCCCCGTTGTCTCCCGTGCTCTGTAGCGGATTCGGGCGACGCTCCGTCGTCTAGCGTGGCGCCGGCGACTAGCCCAGGCCATTAGGGCCTTAACCATGTCCTAATCCCCGCCTAGTGAGTGTCACATTCCGACTTTTATTATCATGTTATTAGAGTAGAAAAAATTTGGGGTAACAAAAACTTTCTAGAGTTGTGACAAAGGAGCCTTTGGATGCCGAGGATTGGCTCCGCACCATGGAGAAAAATCTCGTTGTCGCCGCTGTTGGGAACAACGAGAAGGTCCTGTATGCCACCCACTACCTCACCGGCACCGCAAGGAGCTGGTGGGAAGGAGTGCGTGCCCGTCTTCCTGAAGGGCAGGTACTCACTTGGGCTGAGTTTTCCGAGAAGTTCAAGAAGGCCCACATCCCGACTGCACTCATCAGGAGGATGAAGGACGAGTTCCTCCACCTCAAGCAAGGGGGCATGATTGTGGTTGGATATCTTGACCGCTTCACTCAGCTGTCGAGGTATGCCCCGGAGGAGGTGGACACCGAGGAGAAGCGAAAGGACCGTTTCCTGGATGGATTGCACGATGAGCTGCAGATTGTCCTGGTGGCCATGCAGTTCCCCGATCTTGAGTCTCTTGCCGATGCTGCTATCATGATGGAGGGCAACCTCAAGACGGCCTCTGAGAACCGCAAGCGCCACATGATGCAGCAGGGTGGATCCAGCAACCCTCGACTTCGTCCGACCCAACCACCAAGGCCAGCACCCCAGCCTCAGAGGAGCCCTTACCTAGCGCCACGCCCCAATGATCCTGCTCGCCCTGGTGGAGTTCCGCGCCCAGCAGGCGGAGTTCCCCGCGACCCTGCATTAGAAGTGATCTGCTTCAAGTGTGGCCAGATGGGTCACTATGCCATTACCTGCACCAATAAGGCGACTGCTTCCCCACGCCCCAATGCTCCAGCACCAGCCAGAGGGAACCCCGGCCGCAACAATGCCAAGCGCGGTGCGCCCAACATCGCCAAGGGACGTCTGAACCATGTGCAACCCGAGGAAGCCCTGGAGGCAGCAGACGTTATCTTGGGCACGTTTCCAGTTAATTCAGTACCTTCTCAAGTATTGTTTGATTCTGGTGCATCACACTCGTTTTTTACGAAGAAATTTGTGGATAGAAGTAAGTTGTCACCTAGTGAAATGAGGAGGCCCATGGTAGTACAAATACCCGGATCCAAAACCCGAGCCAGTTTAGCTTGTTCCGGAGTTCCCATAGCGATTCATGGAGTCGAGTTTCCTGCTGACCTGATCGTGTTAGGGACAGAAGGTATAGATGTGGTACTTGGCATGAATTGGTTGTCCAGATACCGAGGCCGGATAGATTGCACTAAGAGGACAGTCAACCTCACAAATGCCGATGGAGTTCAGATAGAGTACACCGACAAGGAAGAGACTGCCTGAGCCTTCTGTCATCAGAGTGTCTCGGTGCCACCACTTGAGGAGGTGAAGGTTGTGTGTGAATTCCAGGACGTCTTTCCGGAGGAGCTACCCGGTATGCCGCCTGATCGGGATATCGAGTTTATCATCGAGTTAGTGCCTGGCACATCCCCTATTGCACAGAGACCCTACCGGATGAATGCCGAAGAGCTGGTTGAGTTGAAGAAACAGCTGAATGACATGCTCCAGAAGGGACTGATTCGACCCAGTGCTTCACCCTGGGGTTCGCCAGTTCTCTTTGTGGACAAGAGAGACGGCACCATACGCATGTGTGTGGACTACCGTAAGCTGAACGAAGTGACCATCAAGAACAAGTATCCGCTCCCCAAGATCGAGGATCTGTTCGACCAGTTGAACGGAGCCCGAGTCTTCTCCAAGATCTATCGAAGGACCGGATATCACCAAATGAAGGTTCGCGAGTCGGACATCCCCAAGACAGCTTTCATGACCTGCTATGGTTTGTTCGAGTACACTGTCATGTCTTTCGGACTTACCAATGCCCCGGCCTATTTCATGAATCTCATGAACAAGATCTTCATAAAGTATCTCGACAAGTTTGTGGTGGTGTTCATTGACGACATCCTGATATATTCCAAGACCGAAGAAGAGCATGCCGATCATTTTCTCTTAGTCCTCGAGACTTTGCGTGAGCACCAGTTGTATGCCAAGTTCAGCAAGTGCGAGTTCTGGATCAAGGAAGTCGGATTTTTGGGACATGTATTGTCAGAAGGAGGAATATCCGTCGACCCCGCCAAGATTCAGTCCGTCATAGACTGGACAGCTCCGACCACTCAGACTGAAGTTAGAGGATTCCTCGAACTAGAGGGATACTACCGCAAGTTCGTGGAAGGCTTCTCCAGCATCGCCCGACCCATGACCCAACTGCTAAAGAAGGATCAGAAGTTTGTGTGGACGGAAAAGTGTGAAGCCAGTTTCCAGGAGTTGAAGAGGAGATTGGTATCCGCCCCAGTGTTGACGATGCCTGACCTGACCAAGAGCTTTGATGTGTACTGCGATGCATCGAAGGATGGTTTGGGTTGCGTTCTTATGCAAGTGGGCAAGGTGATTGAGTACCTATCACGACAGTTGAAGCCGCACGAGTTGAACTACCCCACACATGACTTGGAGCTAGCCACTATTGTGCTTGCTCTCAAGAGATGGAGACATTACCTGATGGGTCACCGTTGAGACATATACACAGACCATAAGAGCCTGAAGTACATTTTCTCGCAGAAGGAGTTCTTTGGTTCGATGGTCGATTGTGTGTGCCCGATGTGAAAGAGTTGAAGCTCACTATCCTGAAGGAAGCTCACGATATACCTTACTCCATCCACCCCGGAGGGACTAAGATGTATCAAGACCTGAAGGACTTGTTATGGTGGCACGGTATGAAGCGTGAAATTGCCTTGTATGTCGCCAAGTGCGACATCTGCCAGAGAGTGAAAGCAGAACACCAGAGACCTGCAGGATTGCTGCAACCACTCCGAGTTCCTGAATGGAAGTGGGAACAAATAGGCATGGACTTCATCACAGGTCTACCGAGGTCGAGCAAAATAAATGACTCTATCTGGGTTATCGTCGATCGACTCACCAAGGTAGCGCACTTCATCCCATGGCGAACCATCTATCGAGGAGACCAGCTGGCAGAATTGTACATGTCGAGGATCGTATGCCTGCACGGAGTTCCGAAGGAGATTGTGTCAGACCGAGGTACCCAGTTTACCTCGAGGTTCTGGTAGCAAGTCCAGGAGGCACTAGGAACTAAGCTCACATTCAGCACAGCCTATCACCCGCAGACTGGAGGCCAGACTGAGCGAGTGAACCCGATACTAGAGGATATGCTCCGCGCATGTGCTCTAGCCTACGGTTCCAAGTGGGAGACCTGCTTTCCCTATGCAGAATTCTCCTACAACAACAGCTACCAGTCGAGTCCGCAGATGGCACCATTTGAAGCTCTGTATGGAAGGAAGTGTCGCACGCCCCCGAACTGGTCTCCGACCGGAGAAGGGAAGATTTTCGGACCCGATGTTCTGAAGGAGGCTGAAGAGCAGGTCCAGTTAATTCGTGAGCGTCTCAAGACCGCTCAGTCTCGTCAGAAGAGTTATGCCGACCTCAAGCGTCGAGAGGTGACTTTTGAAGTTGGAGATTTTGTGTATCTCCGAGTCACCCCATTGAAGGGAATGCAGCGATTCCATGTGAAGGGAAAGCTAGCACCCCGATACATCGGACCGTTTGAGGTGATAGCCAGACGAGGCCAAGTTGCCTATCAGTTGAGACTGCCAGCAGAGCTATCCGATGTGCACGATGTCTTCCACGTCTCCCAGCTCCGGAAATGTCTGGAGGTGCCGGACAAGCCCGATGTTTTCAAGAACATCGATCATCGCGCGACGGACATCAACCAGGATCTCACGTACCGCGAGACACCCCTTCGTATCCTGGAAGAAGCCACCCGAGTCACCCGAAAGCGCGCGATCAAGTTCCACAAGGTCTAGTGGACAAACCACACAGAGGAGGAAGCCACCTGGGAACGGGAGGACTACCTCAAGCGCGAGTTCCCGCATCTCTTCACTAGCTTGTGAATCTTGGGGACGAGATTCTTTTAAGGGGGGAAGGTCTGTCACATCCCGACTTTTATTACCATGTTATTAGAGTAGCAAAAATTAGGGGTAACAAAAACTTTCTAGAGTTGTGATGTGATGCAAATAAAATTTCCCTGTCATGCTTGATTTATGCTTTGTTGTTATTTCATGCTTTCCTTATGCTAATGCCATACTTGTTTTCCCTGGTCATGCCAAAAAGAATCAACCAATAAAAATAATTAGCTCATACCACACAACCTGATCAACCAACTTATCACCACCATAACATATTAGCATCACTAATAATTTCACCAAATAAAGTTTTTCTTGCACATAAATTCACCATTTAAATAAGGAAAAATACCTCTATAGCTGAAAGTATTTAATAAAAATATTTCAAAACTGCTAATTAAATTATTACTATTACTATAATAGTAATAATATTTTTAACCCAATAAAAAATATCTTAAAAATTCTAAATAAATTAGAATAATACCATTGAAGCTTTATAAATTATTTTGGAGGTTTAAAATTTAAGATTCCGTTTCATATTTAAACCAAACCGAAGGAGAAGTTTTGCAAAACTCATTTTGTTGGTAAAAAAAAGGGGAAAAAAAGAAACCTACGCTACCTGGGCCGCAGCCCATCTCTCTCTCTCTCCAGCCCGCTTGACACCCCCCTCCCTTACGTCATCCAGAGGGCCCCCCTGCTGACGCAAGCCAGATGACGGAAGCCCTCTCCACCGCCCTCGTCGGCCAGTAGACGAGGAGGCCGCCCTCTCCACTCGCCTCTCCCACTCACGCACCCCTCCCTTGCCTCTCTTTAAAAGGGGAGCACCCCAGCCTCCCCAGCTCCTCACTCCACTCCACCCGAACACCACAGCCCGCTCCACCCTAGCACTCTAGAAGGAGAAAAGAAGAAGAAGAAGGAAGAAGGGAGTAAGAAGAAGAAGGAAGAAGGGAGGAAGAAGAAGAAGGAGAGGAGGGAGAGGTCGGCGTGCCTCTCCGCCTCTGCCACCTCTTGCCGGAGTCGGCGCCGGCGAGGAGCCGCGCCAGAGAACCGCGCCGCTGCCCCAAGTTTCCCGTTCGTCTAACCCGAGCCCGACCTCCACGCCGACGTCCCCGCCCTCTGTTTCCATCAAAAATGGAACCCACCAGAGTCCCGCACGCCCGCCACCCCACGCCGTCGCCGACCGCCGCCTGAGACGCCCCCTGGGCAGCCGACCTCCCTCTCGTCCGCCTTGGCCGCCATTTTTTTTCTGCGTTGCATTCCCTCCATTTGGGAAAAAATGGAACCCCCTAGGGGCCCCAAACCTCCGCCGCCCCATGCCGCCGGCCGCCGGCCCCCGGAGGGCCGCTGGCGTGGCCAAGCTCGCTCCCTGAACACCATGGGAGCTCTCCCGAGCTTCACGTCCGCCCGAGATGGAAGAAGGGCCCCTGGTCGTCCGATCTTCCCAGATCTAACGGCCCAGGGAGCCCCACACCATTTTGTTTTAAAAAAAACTTACTTCTGCCCTGTGCTGGGCTGGGCCCGTTTAAAAAAAAAGAAACAGTGCCCGTGTGCGCCAGATAGCCAGGCCGGCCTGCTGAGCCTTTCTCTTTTGTTTTAAACTGCAGCACTTAAATAATTCTAAACAAATAACCATAGCTCAGAAAATTATGAAATAAATTTTGTGTGGCTTAGAAAATTGTGTTTTATTTTTCTGTATGCTTAGAATAATTCTTATGCATTATCAAATTAATTGCTTTAGTTTAAACTAGTTAATTGTGCTTTTTAGCAGCTAAGAATAGTTTTAATCAATTCCCTGTAAACCCTAAAAATGAAATGTTTATTTGTATATACTCCTATGAATATTATTGAATTTTCTGTATGTGTAGAATATTATTTGGCTTAAATAAATTTGTGACCCCTTTTATTATTATTATTAATATTGCTAGTTTATTTCCGATGTAACTTATGTTAGTACTATTTGGTTGTTAGTTTAATATTAAACTAGCATTTGGTCAGTAGGTTATTGCTATGAACTTGGCTATGGAAATAAAACAAGTTAATAAGTTGTTAGTGAGTAACTTAACATAACTTAAGTTAATAATTGCTTTAAGTTAATCTTGTTGTGGTAATCCTATTAAATTTATTCCAATGCCTTGTTGTGGTATTCAACTTTGAAGTGTTGATTTAGTATTTCAATGCTACTACTGGTTGTTTGATAGTGAAGTTGAGTGTTGTGTGCCTTATTTGTTTTTGCCCGGTTGTAATGGTGAATTTTTTTCTTCCGCAACGTGTAGACGATACGCCGTACATTGCAGGTGAAGACTCCTCCCTAGCCGCCGAAGAAGCCGATCCAGGGTACCTCGCCGAGGAAGGCAAGCCACCGTCAAAACTTAAACTTCGCTTTACCCATTTTTACTTTCCTTTTTTTATCATGTATATTGTATCATGCTATTATGTTCATATGGGATGGGATTGTATTAGTTGTATTAGTAAAACTCCACACCACCCCATAGCCTACCTATTTGGGAAAAACTAAGTAGAACCCCGATGATCCCGGCATTCTGTCGAGACCATCACTCAGCTCTAATATTTAGCATTACATAATAACTTGGAAAGTCATACTTCATCGTCGGACATGGACAAAGTTTGGAGGGACTCTCTATATGTGCCGCCAAAAAACTAGCATTACAGTACAACCACTATACTCTGGTATGGGACAGGGCTAGTTGGAAGCTTGTTTGTCTTAGTACGGGGGTCCTATAACTACACATGGATGCGTGATTCCACGAATCCGATAGCCCTCGAAGTCGATGGGTGAAATTCACTAGGCTTAGTGTCGGAAGGAACCTTGGTGCTCTTCGACTACGGTGCAGGCTTGGGTCCAAGAGGAGCATGATATGTCACACGGAAAGTGTATGCAGTACGCAAGGGGTGGATTCACCTGTACTAGGGAAGACAAGGGGAAAACTATGGTCGATTATCCGAGACCCACATACTGAAGTATGAAGATCCGTGGGGACACACGGCGGATGTATCGAATGTGGTGGGTAAAGTTTACAACCTCTGCAGAGTGTAAATCTATTTGAGTAGTCGGAGTCCACGGTCATGGACAGCTAGTGAGGCCAGACTATGCGGGGAATAGATGAGAAAGTCTGGTACTGAGTTTATGGTTCGCGTTGATGATGTTGATATTGTTGGAAAAAGGTTGGACTTGACTTATCCAAGTGCATTGTGGGGAAATAAAATCTGCCAAGTGTTAAAATTTTGCCAACCTAATAATGATCTTGAGTAGATAGAAAATCCCTATGAAAAACTCCACCATATAGCCATCCTATTATTTTCGTATGCAAAACTTTGTTTCTTTCTTTTTGTGGTTTGCGAGTACTTTGTATGTACTCACGGCTTTGTCCCTGGTTATTCCATCGGTCAGGCTTGGAGGAGCAGGTATATGACGACGATGCTACCGGCGACTACTAGGACGTGTTATGATCTGATCTACCCTGTGGATTGTGTCGTCCCTACCCTTAATGCTTTTGCTTTTCCGCTGCTATTTGAGCCCGATGAGGCCATGTAAGACTTTATTGATGTATGACTTGTAATCGTTATTGTATGAACATTGAGACTATGATATCCATGTCGAGTTGTGTGTCAAGCGGACTGATCATGGGAGCATGACTGTATACACAACTGGTCGCTTCGGACATATAGTCCGGGGTGCCCACAGTGAGGCTGACAGTGGGCCCCAGGCCAGTTAATTAAATTCTATTTAATTAACAGAGAGGGATTTAATCCCCTCTCACTGACTAGTGGGTCCCGGCTGTCAGGGATGCCCCCACTTCATGCTGACGCATTAATCTGTTAAATGATTAATTTTAATCAGGAAAATTACAGAAAATAGCTTTAACTTCAATAAATCACAACTAATTCATTTTAACTCCAAATTGGACAAATAATATGTCTAAAATTATCAGAAAAATGCAAGGAATGTAAAATTTCATGTTTGACCAATTTAAAGTGGGTGAACAGTGGCAAACATCCATATGCATTTAATTTGAATTCAAATTTGGAGTGATTTTGCAAATGACTTTGCAACACACTTCTTTTAAATGGTTTCATCCGCACATCAGAGACTTTACCTCACCTTTACAACATCACTTCATGATCAACCTTTTCAAATGAACATTCATGGATTCAAATGCATTTGAAATTCATCGATAAATCATAGGGAGTTTGAATTTGCATTTCAAATGCAATACACTCCTTTTAAGTGGAATTTCCTCACACATCAGAAGCATGTACACCAAGTTTCAACCTTCAACCATGTGATTGTGCATTGTAATTATATTTCTTCCTTGTTTGTTGTTTGTCGAGTAGAAGTGGAACCGGAACAGGAAGTTGCCCCCTTTGTTGAAGACCCCGATACTGAACCTCGTCAGCAAGGCAAGCAAACCCCCATTGATCATGTCGATAAAATCCCACTTCCCTCTCAGTCTCGCTTATGCATTGTTTAGGATGATTACCATGATGCGTTTCTACCGCATAGTTGAACCCATTCCTTTGCATGACCTATCATTTGTCACAGTAGTAAGCAAACCACAATCCTAGGAAATGTAGGAGTTGGTTGATATCATGTGGCCTCTGCAACTGTTACTGCTTATTGCATGCTTAGAGTTTACAATGAGGATACTTTGATCTGTGAGTCGGGATGGTAGCAATCATGTTGAAGAAGGTGATACTGTGTTGGTGAATCTACCCGAATACAAGGTGAACGATTAGAGGCTGTGTAGGAGTACACAGTGGGTTGTCTCGTTGAAGACCGCCTTAAGTCTGAGTTCTTGTGTGGTGATCCAAGAAGAAGAGTACAACCACACATTGTGATCACTGACCCCTCTCGACCTAGTACCTCACCCTGTTCGAACCCTAGAAGTCGTAGTAGTTCAGAGTTCTGGTAGGACTGTGGCACGGTCTACGAAGTGGATGAACCGATTTTCAAGACCGGCTTGGTACCCTTCACACATCGTTTGAGGCTGTACTGGAACCTAGGCCGGCCTTCCATACGGATCCCCCTCAGATAGGCGACTCTCTGGACTAGAACGGAGCCGTGGGAGAAGTGTCATGGATACATCCTCTCCGGTACCTGATAGCTTCTCGCCCTTCGTTGGTTACCCCAAGTGGAAGGTTTGAGATGTAGTGCAGCAGAAGTTTTCCCTCAGTGAAGATACCAAGGTTTGTCTCCAGTAGGACTCCAGAGATGATAATTAGGTGTCAGCGGCGCAACTGACGCGGACCTGCACACAGACACAGATAACTTTGTTCCCAACGAAGTTCAAAGAGGTTGTCAATCTCTCCGGTCTTGTTGTTCACAAAGGATAAAACGCAAGGGATAATGATAGCCAGTAAAAGCAGTAAAGTAAATATAGCTTGGAAACAGTAATGAGGATATGGACTGGGATACGTGATGTTCACTAGTGATGTCTCTCTCCCAAAAGACGATAAAACTGCTATGCGAGGTGAACAAATTACAGAAGGGCAATTGACAGGATTATGAACGCACCGCAATGCTAACTATGCTACAAATGAAAGGAAGAGGCTCAAAAGAACGGGCAGTACGCCAAAATAAGTAGACCTAAATCCATCTGCATCTACTAATAATCATCCACCTTGAGATATCTTTCCAGAACATCTCGCTAGTATTAAGTTGCGAGCCCCACCCATAGTGTAAACCCAAAGCAACAGACAACTGCATTAAAAAGAACTTTGCGTAAAGTAAACAATCCTTGTAACCGCGATTACAAGCACCATTGTTTTCCCCCTTGTGGCAACAGCACATCCCCTAGACTCATGTTTCTGTCACTCAAGCGTGTCATCGGGGGGCATGAACCCACAATCTAGCACAACGTTCCCTCTTGGAGTCACTACCTACTACTTGGCCAAAGCAATAAACAGCAACGGAGAACATGAAAGAATTACTTAGGAACAAATATATAAGAGATAAAAACCAAATATATTACTCTATCACAGTCTGAACATAATCTCATAATCCATCAGATCCCTCCAAACTCAGCATAGCAACATCAGAAATATTACAAAGGTGCCTCGATCATGTAGGGCAGCTCACGAGGTCTAAACAATGAAGATCAAAAAGGGTAGGAGAACATCACATAGCTACTGATCACGGACCCATGGTCCAAGGAAAACTACTCACGAGACATCCGGGGAGCATCCATGGTGGAGAGGAGACTCCCGGAGGTCAATCCTCCCTCCGGCAGGGTGCCGGGAAGAGGTCTTCTGGTGCTCCCGATCTCGGAAGCGTGGCGGCGGCAGAACAGAGGAGAGTTTGCGGTCTTCTGGTGCTCCCGATCCTGGGCCCCCTGGCTCCCCTCTGGCCCATCCCGGGCTCTTCTCCAAGCTTCCTGTACGCTGATTTTTCCTGTATTTTTCCCGGAATTTTTCTGGAACTTTTTATATGGGGGAAAACTGAAATAGAAAAACAGCAGAAAATAGGAACTGGCACTGGGGTGCACTGAGTTAATAGGTTAGTCCAAATATGATCAAAAGTATATGAAAGTGTATCTAGATCATAGCAATATCACACAAAACATGCATGGATCAAGCAGAAATTATAGATACGTTTTGGACGTATCAGTACCCGCTAGAAGGGTCCCACTCCCAGGCGGTAACTGATGTGTGTGTCTGTGTAGCGGTACACCCCTGCATGGTTAACAAAACTATTCGAATAGCCGCTTCCGCGGTTAAGGACTGCTTGGAAAGCTTAGCTTTATTATTAGACAACTTGAACTGGATACTTATAAAACTTGCTAAGATAAGCGTGAGTGCTAGGGCGGGCTTTCTCGTGGGGAAGTCGAGGAAGGAACCATAGTGGTGTAATTGGTTGGAGACATGTAGTGGACTCGTGTACGCTTCTTACCTCAACTCTGGTACTCGTAGTTCTGGACTAGCCAAGTCAAAGCTGGCATTTCTGCATTGAACCCCACCTCCCTTTACCTTGATACATGTGCATGAGTAGTATAGTTCCTACGTAAGTCTTGCTGAGTACGACTTTGTACTCACGTTTGCTTATTCTATGTTTTAGATGAACCCCCCTGACCCCGAAGGTGGATTCTTCCTAGAGCTCGACGACTGATCAAGCTAGTGTAGTCCCAGTCAGACGACTGGTCCCTCGTGGAAGGGCTTGTTTATAGATAAGGCTTCTCCAAGCCATTTGTTAAACTTGTCTGTACTCAGACCTACTTTGCTTCCGCATTCTTATTGTAATGTTGGATCATGGTCTCGTGATCTCTGTGTGCACTCTATAAGAGTTATCAATAAAGTTGTATACTTTGTAGAGAATTGCAATGATACCGGCTGTTCATACTAGACATGTGTGCTGCGTGTATGATTATAACATGCATGTCTTAGTATGGGTTTTCGAGGCCTTAGTTGTGATCTGGTTGGCGGTCTTTTATACACAAAGTGGCCCTTAGATGTGCACATCTTGGGGTATGGCGATGCGATTTCTCGTGACTCCGTCACGTGCACACTTTGATGTATGATCGAGCCCGCCCTAGACCCCGACTAAGTGATCGGGCTGGAGTAAGTCTATGTAAGGATTATAATAAAATCGATAGTATGGTTGAGGCGTCTTGTCTATGAGTATGGGAGTTCACCACCCATATCATTTAGACTTGTGTGCGGACGATGAGGACCCATTTCAGTTGATCATCCGGCCTGGATGGGATGCCGCTCACGTTCGATGCTTTCCGAGAACGTTCTGTGCTTGGCCTTGTCTGCTTAGACAAGTCGGTACGGTTCTCGGCTCTCCATATGATTGTGTTGTAGCGAGTCTTGAATACGCTAACCCCAGGTACTTCATTCTTGGTACGCTCCCAGTCAATTATGTTCCTACTTCCGTTCTTTTCGACCAGGACCATCTCATTCATTCATTTCGGAAAGTTATGCACTTCGTCATGAGTTGTCCTTTGTTGAATTGACCACCCCAATGATTATTCAAACACCAGGGTCAAGATGGAAAACTAAGAGATTAAGCCATGGTAATCAAATTGCAATTGAGGGTTTAGTATTCCTTGCTTCACTCATAGCCCTCAAGTCTTCAGACATCGATGTAATCCTTGGCATGGATTGGCTGTCAAGGCAGAATGCCTACCTTGATTGCCAAGGCAAATCAGTGAAACTAACCCACACTTCAGGCAAGACAGTCAACTACACCTCACCCAGAACAAGAACCCAGGTCCATTCTTTGAATGTGCTTTCCCTTCCCGACCTTGAAGATATTCCGGTGGTTCGTGACTTCCCGAATGTCTTTCCTGAAGAGCTGCCGGGCATGCCACCCGACAGATGTGTAGATTTCATACTGGATCTTATGCCAGGAACCACACCAATTTCCAGACGCCCATACAAAATGGCCCCACTTGTGTTATCTGAGCTTAAAATCAAACTTGAAGCTTTGTTGGCAAAAGTCTTCATCCGCCCTAGCTCCTCGCCATGGGGTTGCCCCGTTCTGTTCGTAACGAAGAAAGATGGAACAGAAAGGATGTGCGTAGACTATCGCCCGCTAAATCTAGCGACGATAAAGAACAAGTACCCACTTCCAGGATCAATGATCTGTATGATCAACTTTTTGGATCCTCTGTCTTCTCCAAGATGGATTTGAGATTAGGTTATCATCAAATCAAAATCCGAAACGAGGATATTCCAAAAACGGCTTTCACTACTCGTTATGGTCTTTACGAGTACACCGTCATGTCCTTTGGTTTAACCAATGCCCCCGCCACTTTCTCGCGTATGATGAATTCGATCTTCATGGAGTACTTGGATAAATTTGTTGTAGTTTATCTTGATGATATTCTCATCTACTCGAAGAACGAAGAAGAACATGCCGAACATCTCAGGCTGGTATTGATGAAACTTCGAGAGCATCGTGTGTATGTTAAATTTTCCAAGTGTGAATTTTGGCTACCAGAAGTGACCTATTTAGGCCACGTGATTTCTGCAAAACGAATTGCTGTGAATCCCGAGAGAGTTCAGGCCGTCCTTGACTAGACTCCACCTGAATCGGTTAAGGAAGTTAGGAGTTTTCTTGGCCTAGCCATCTATTTTCGCCGCTTCGTCGAGAACTTTTCTAAAGTTTCAAAGCCTCTAACTGAACTCCACAAGAAAGATAAGAAATTCCTATGGACTCCCAAGTGCGAGGAAAGCTTTCAGGAGCTGAAAAGAAGATTGACTTATGCACCCGTACTTGCGCCTCCAGACACCAAAAAGGATTTCGAGATCTTTTGTGACGCCTCACGACAAGGGTTAGGATGCATAATTATGAAAGATAGACATGTGGTAGCTTATGCTTCACGCCAGTTGCGTCCACATGAAGAGAACTATCCTACCCATGATCTTGAACTCGCTGCCGTAGTTCATGCCCTGACAACTTGGCGACATTACCTCCTTGGTAATCGTTGTGAGATCTATTCCGACCACCAAAGCCTCATATACATTTTCACCCAGCCAGATCTTAATCTCATGCAAAGACGCTGGATTGAGTTGATAAAAGATTACGACGTAGGAATTTCTTACACCCTAGGCAAAGCCAATGTCATGGCTGATGCATTAAGTCGTAAGTCTTATTGTAACACCCTCATGTTACAACTGTGTCA
This sequence comes from Bromus sterilis, assembly GCA_950022295.1. Lineage (NCBI taxonomy): Eukaryota > Viridiplantae > Streptophyta > Magnoliopsida > Poales > Poaceae > Bromus > Bromus sterilis. Next base: position 143,786,669 of record OX465597.1, read on the forward strand.
ACCACTTCTCCATGAGGAATATCGCTAGCTCAATCTTGAGATTGTACCTCATGGTTATCTTTCTACCTTGGTGGCGAAACCAACTCTTGAGGATCAAATCATAGTTGCCCAAAGGCGTGCACGAGGTGTTCGCCGGATCAAGGAGAACATTGCTAGCGGAGTTGCTAAATGTTTCTCCATAGATAGCAAAGGAACGGTATTCTTTGGAAATCGGTTGTTAGTACCTAAGAATAGGGAACTAAGGCAATTCATCCTCAAAGAAGCCCATGATACACCCCTCTCGATTCATCCCGGTAGCACAAAAATGTATCGAGATCTACGCCAGAGATTTTGGTGGACTAGGATGAAGAGATACATTGCTCGATTTGTTGTCGAATGTGATGTTTGTCGTCGCATTAAGGCAGAACATCAAAGACCTGCTGGTACACTTCAACCTTTGTCTTCGTATGGTTCCCTCGTGTAGGGCTTTATGTTTGAATAAGGCTTCTTAAGCCAATTTGTTAAACTTTTCTGTACTCAGACATAATTTTCTTCCGCTTTATGTTGTAATGTTGGATCACACGTATGTGATCTCTGTGTGTACTCTATAAGAGTTATAAATAAAATGTACACTTTGTAGAGAATTGCAATGGTACCTGCTGTTCATACAAGGCATGTGTGCTGCGTGTATGTGTATAACATGCATGTCTTTGTATGGGTTTTCGAGACCTTAGTTGTGTTCTGGCTGGCGGTCTTTCATACACCAAGTGGCCCTTAGATGTGTGCAGCTTGGGGCATCGCGATGCGATTGTCCGAGACTCCGTCTCGTGCACACTTTGTGGTATGATCGAGCCCACCCTAGACCCCGACTAAGTGATCGGGCTGGAGTAGGTCTATGTAAGAGTTTTGAGATAGTCGATAGTATGGTTGAGGCGACTTGTCTTTGAATATGGGAGTTCACCACCCATATCATTAGACTTGTGTGCGGACGATGAGGACCCATCACAGTTGATCATCCGGCCTGGATGGGATTCCCCTCACGTACGATGCTTTCCGAGAATGTTCAGTGCTTGGCCTTGTCTGCTTAGACAAGTGGGTGCGGTTCTCGGCTCTCCATATGACTATGTCTTAACTGTACTTGCATACGCTAACCCCGGGTCCCGACAGACTTGGTATCAGAGCAGGACTGACTGTAGGACTAGTAGCCTTGGCCGAAGTTGAGTCTAGCTTACTATAGTTATATAGTTACTCTGGGTATATAAGGGAACAACGTAAGGCTTCATTTTTCTACTTACCCCTTCGTTCTGAGTTCTGAGTCACCCTCATCTTGTTCTACGGGAAGATAGGACTAGGCTCTCCTCTGTCTGTTTAGCACAGCTCGTTGATTGCTTCATCATAGCCGTAGGAAAGTTGTGTCAGGTTTTCCTAGCATTGTTATAATGCTGATTTCTTACATCATATTATGTAAGTGCTGTTTTCATGATTGAAAGAAATTGTCATTTCTTACAATTACAGCCGTTATGCTGTCCGAGTCATTCCAGGTTTATCTCATAATCTGATGCATTTGCAAACTCCTTTCTGTTTCAGATGGCAGATCTTCCCCCTCGGCAGATTGTTCGTTTGACCAGGTGCCTCGGTGTGCGTGGCCATCCCGCCACGTTGATCGAGATGATGTCCTATGTGGGATATCGATGGTACCCTGAGTACACCATCGAGGAGCAGTTCCACGACTTCAACCAGACGCAGTTCCACTGCATTGTTCGGATCTATCCGCACCACGTTGGAGTCACCCAGCCTATCCACTTTGGACATGGCATTGGCGTTACCGAGAACATGGCTGTGCAGGATGCTGCATATTCATGTATTACACTGCTGAGAGAGGAGCACACCATGCTGAGAGAGACTTCTTTCCGCTATATCCCTGATGCACTTCCAGGAGAGGAGGGATATTACACCGGACTCTACTCAGATCACTCTGCAGAGGATCCAGCACTCCAGGTGACTGCTAGGTTTGCTAGTGACAGAGATCGTGATGCACGTGCTCTCCGTTTTGAGCTCCACGCCACCCGTGTTCGACTGTACCGGGAACTGACGCTCTTGGTACCCTTTGTGAGCGTGGGATCAGTGGAGTACGATGCGATCTATCCAGTGAGGACCCAGATGCCATCTCGAGTTGCTTGGCCCGAGATTGGAGGAATTTTTCCACCCCGTGGTCCTTTGCTTCCACCCTACACTGGACCTAGGCCCCATCCTTGCCCAAATGGATATCAGGGTCCACAAGCCTCCGTGTTTTCCGATGGTCACCTCCAGGTACCGGGATACGCGGGTAACTTTTACGAGAATTACTATGGAGATGGAGATGAGTGAGACCGCCTGTGGTCTTACTTAGTGAGGATGTAGTAGTATCCTAGTATATTGTACGTAGGGGTCTAAGTTCTAGAGGCTTAGATAAATAATGTATAGGAAGTCAGAGTGCCTCTGAAGGATGTATCATCTTCATCACGTTTGTATTAGCTTAGTGCTTGTACTAAAACGATGTATGGTTTGTATGACAGCTTGTGAATATATGGCTTGTATGCTTTTATCACCATGTTGTCAAGATGATTACTTCCTTTGCTCTGTAATCCTTCCAGTACTTCAATACCTTGATTAGACTCTTCAATCAACTCTGTTTGACTTTGGTTTTTCCACCTCAGGATATCTCAAGGAACACGTGGCCAGATTGGTCGTAACCAAGGTCGTGGGAACAACCAGGAGGAAGACAACCTTCCACCCCCACCCACGATGGCCCAAGTTCTGATGGAGGTCGAGAGGAACCGCCGTGACTCTCACCACCTTCTGGAAGTCATTGCACGCAACACCACTCAACAGCGCAATGAGCTGGTGTCTCTGAACGACTTCATCCGGCTTCATCCCCCGGTTTTCAGTTACTCCACCGAGCCCCTTGACGCCGATGACTGGCTCCGCAGCATCAAGAGGAAGCTCCAAGAAGGCCATGTTGCAGATGGCGACAAGGTCAATTATGCCACCTATCACCTCGAAGGTGCAGCAAGCTCTTGGTGGGAGACCTTTCTGAATATGCGCCCCGTTGGACTACCTGCATCTTGGGAGGAGTTCTGTACTTCTTTCCGCGAGCACCACATGCCCAAGGGTCTCATGGACCGCAAGCGTGAGGAGTTCTGTAACCTCTTTCAAGGAAGAAGAACCGTGGACGAGTTTAGTCGTGAGTTCAACCGACTTGCTCGTTATGCAACTGAAGAAGTCTCCACCGACTCCAAGAAACAAGAGAGGTTCAGTCGTGGCCTCAACAGTGGACTCCGTCGTGAGCTCAATCTTCATGACTTTGCCACCTTCCAGGTCCTTGTCAACAAGGCCATCAAGGCAGAGGACATGAACACCCCCAATGATTTCCGCAAACATCCTAGAGATGACAGTTCATCCAGTTCTGGCTCCCAGAAGCGCAAGATCTGGATCCCCAATAGCATGTTCCGCCAGAACAACCCACCGAGGCCATCCTATGTGGCGCCTCGTCCACCCACCCAGTTCCACCCAGCTCCACCAAACCACCCAGCTCCACGCACTGTTTTCGGAGCTTGCTACAAGTGTGGTCAGGCAGGCCACTACTCTCGCGAGTGCCCCCAGAACCAGGTCCAGCACCAGAATGCTCCACCACGTGCCGGAGGCAGCAACAACAACAACAATGGTCGTGGCAAGCCACCCCAGAAGGTCTTCACCGCCAAACCAGCTCCTTCCGCCACTCGTGGACGTCTGAACCAGGTTGCCGCTGAAGAGACTGACGACACCACTGACGTCATTCTTGGTACGCTCCCAGTCAATTTTGTTCCTACTTCCGTTCTTTTCGACCCAGGAGCATCTCATTCATTCATGTCGGAAAGTTATGCACTTCGTCATGAGTTACCCTTTGTTGAATTGTCCACCCCGATGGTTATTCAAACTCCAGGGTCAAGATGGCAAACTAATAGAGTGAGCCATGGTAATCAAATTGCAATTGAGGGTTTAGTATTCCTTGCTTCACTCATAGCCCTCAAGTCTTCAGACATTGATGTCATCCTTGGCATGGCTTGGCTATCAAGACAGAATGCCTACCTGGATTGCAGAAGCAAATCCGTGAAACTCACCCACCCTTCAGGCCAAACCGTCACCTATACCTCACCCAGAACAAGAACCCAAGTGCATTCTTTGAATGTACTCCCCCTTCCCGAACTTGAAGATATTCCGGTGGTTCGTGACTTCCCGGATGTCTTTCCTGAAGAACTGCCGGGCATGCCACCCGACAGGTGTGTAGAATTTATAGTGGATCTTGTTCCAGGAACCGCACCAATTTCCAAACGCCCTTATAAAATGGCCCCACATGAGTTAGCTGAGCTAAAAACCCAACTTGATGCTTCGTTGGCAAAAGGCTTCATCCGCCCTAGCTCATCGCCATGGGGTTGCCCCGTTCTGTTCGTAAAGAAGAAAGATGGAACAAAAAGGATGTGCGTAGACTATCGCCCACTAAATTTAGCGACGATAAAGAACAAATACCCACTGCCCAGGATCAATGATCTTTATGATCAACTTGCAGGATCCTCCGTCTTCTCCAAGATGGATTTGAGATTAGGTTATCATCAGATCAGAATCCGAAACGAGGACATTCCCAAAACGGCTTTTACTACTCGTTATGGTCTTTACGAGTACAACGTCATGTCCTTTGGTTTGACCAATGCCCCCGCCACATTCTCACGCTTGATGAATTCGATCTTCATGGAATACCTAGATAAATTTGTTGTGGTTTATCTCGATGATATTCTCATCTACTCGAAGAACGAAGAAGATCATGCAAAACACTTAAGGCTGGTATTGATGAAACTTAGAAAGCATCGCATGTACGCTAAATTCTCCAAGTGTGAATTCTGGCTACCAGAAGTGACCTACTTAAGCCACGTAATTTCTGCAAAAGGCATTGCTGTGAATCCCGAGAGAGTTCAGGCCGTCCTTGACTGGACTCCACCTGAATCGGTTAAGCAAGTTAGAAGTTTTCTTGGCCTAGCCAGCTATTGCCGTCGCTTCGTCGAGAACTTTTCTAAAGTTGCAAAGCCTCTAACTGAACTCGTCAAGAAAGATAAGAAATTCCAATGGACTCCCAAGTGCGAGGAAAGCTTTCAAGAGCTAAAAAGGAGATTGACTTCTGCACCCGTACTTGCACCTCCAGACACCAAAAGGGATTTCGAGATCTATTGTGATGCATCACGGCAAGGGTTAGGATGCATACTTCTGCAAGATCGACATGTGGTAGCTTATGCTTCACGCCAGTTGCGGCCACATGAAGAGAATTATCCTACCCATGACCTTGAACTCGCTGCCGTAGTTCATGCCCTAACAACTTGGCGACATTACCTCCTTGGTAATCGTTGTGAGATTTATTCCGACCACCAAAGCCTCAAATATATTTTCACCCAGCCAGATCTTAATCTCAGGCAAAGACGCTGGATTGAGTTGATAAAAGATTACGACGTAGCAATTTCTTACACCCCAGGCAAGGCCAATGTCATGGCTGATGCACTAAGTCGTAAGTCGTACTGTAACAACCTCATGTTACAGCAGTATCAACCACTTCTTCATGAGAACTTTCGCAAGCTCAACCTTGAAATTGTTCCTCATGGCTATCTTTCAACCTTGGTGGCGAAACCAACTCTTGAGGATCAAATTATAGTTGCCCAAAGGCGTGCACGAGGTGTTCGCCGGATCAAGGAGAACATTGCTAGCGGAGTTGCTAAATGTTTCTCCACAGATAGCAAAGGAACGGTATTCTTTGAAAATCGTTTAATAGTGCCTAAGAATAGGGAACTAAGGCAACTCATCCTCAAAGAAGCCCATGACACACCCCTCTCAATTCATCCCGGTAGCACAAAAATGTACCGAGATCTACGCCAGAGATTTTGGTGGACTAGGATGAAGAGAGGCATTGCTCAATTTGTTGCCGAATGTGATGTTTGTCGTCGCATTAAGGCAGAACATCAAAGACCTGCTGGTACACTTCAACCTTTGTCCATTCCCGAGTGGAATGGGACAAAGTCGGTATGGACTTCATCACCGTCTTTCCAAGAACCCAGAAAGGAAACAATGCCATCTTCGTTGTCATAGATAGGCTTTCCAAAGTTGCTCACTTCCTTCCGGTTCGCGAGTCTATCACTGCTAGTCAGTTAGCGGACTTGTACATCTCCAGAATTGTATCACTTCACGGTATTCCTTTGGAAATCAATTCTGATCGCGGTAGCCTTTTCACCTCTAGATTTTGGGGAAGTTTCCAACGTGCTATGGGAACTCATCTCTCCTTTAGTACGGCTTTCCATCCTCAGTCTAGCGGTCAATTCGAAAGGGTTAACCAAATTCTTGAAGACATGCTCAGAGCTTGTGTTATCTCATTCGGAAATAATTGGGAGAATTCTCTTCCATATGCCGAATTTGCTTATAACAATAGTTTTCAATCTAGTCTAAACATGGCTCCTTTTGAACTCCTGTATGGACGACGATGTCGAACACCACTAAACTGGTCTGAAACCGGTGAAAGACAATTCTTTGGACCGGATATGATCAAGGAAGCAGAAGATCAAGTTCGCATTGTTCGTGATCAATTGAAAGCAGCCCAGTCTCGTCAGAAAAGCTACTATGATCGTCATCATAGGCAAGAGAGCTACAATCTGGATGAGAAGGCTTACCTTCGGGTTATTCCTCTGAAGGGAACCCAACGTTTCGGTATCAAAGGCAAGTTGGCCCCAAGTTACATCGGACCTTTCCGCATTATTGCTAAACGTGGAGAAGTTGCCTACCAACTTGAACTACCTCCGCACCTTTCCCGAGTACACGATGTATTCCATGTATCCCAACTCAGGCGTTGCTTCAAGGACCCCATCCGCGAAGTCGACCATGAAACGCTTGATCTCCAAGATGACCTTTCTTATCGAGAATACCCCGTTCGTATTCTTGATTCCGCAGAGCGTGTCACTCGTCGTCAGAAGATTAGGTTTCTGAAAGTGCAATGGTCACACCACTCTGAAAGAGAAGCCACGTGGGAAAGAGAAGACCGTCTCATTGTCGAGTACCCCTCCTTCCTCCCGCAGACTTCTGAATCTCGGGACGAGATTCTTTTGAGTGGCGGCGAGTTGTCAGATCCCTCTGCTAGGTATTTGCTAGGGTTAGTTAGTACCTTTGCATCATGTCGAAATTTCAAAAAGAAATCTTGGAAATCAAATTCAAAATCCAAATGGGAGAAGGAACACCCCCCAGTTGAATTATTTCAAAAGGCCAGATAAAAATATTTTCCAAAAATTCATGTTAGAGTTTTGAAAAGTCTTATAAATGAGTGTGATCACATATCAAGTGATGTGGGACCCACCCCATGCTCATAGATTTTTCAAATATTCAAACAGTACCTTGGAATTAAAGAAATCCCCCTATTTGATTTACAATTCAAATCATTTGAATTTTAAAAATGTTGAAAGTTTATGAGTGGCTAGTCTATATTATTATGAGGCCATGTAAAAGTTTTCAGCATTTAATAAAATGGTTTGGTATTTTTTTTATCAGAGCCAAAACAAATTACAGAAAAAAGAAAGGAAAGATTAAACAGAGAGAAAAAGAAAAGAAAGAACTTACCTGGTTTCAGCCCAGCTAAACCCCCGCAGCCCACCTGGCCGGCCCAGCCCACCTGGAGGGGGTTACATGCGTCTTCTTCCCTCCAGGCAGGCAGGCACCTCGCCGGCGACCGCCGTGGGCACGACAGGCAGCTGCCTGCCTGTCCCGTGCCTTATCCCTTCGCTGGAGACGCCGCGCAGCCTTCCTGATCCATTCCCCCCCTCTCCTTCGTCTTCCTCCTCCTCCTGCGCCCGATTTCACCGCCGCCCGAAGACCGCCGTGGAGCACGCCGTCGAGAGCACGTAGCCACCATCGTCCCCGAGCCGTGCCGCCGTGTCCAGGAGAACCGCAGCAAGCCTCTTCATCGTTCCCCTCAAGAAATCGAGCCCGAGCACCTCAGCAATCGACGCCAGCTTCAGCGAGAGCTCGCCGGACCCGTGAGTCGCCGTCGTCAAATTCCTCGGCTACACAGTATCCCCGGCCTCACCGTCTTCTCCATTAGCTTCAGGGTGAGCTTCTTCACCTTTCCCCTAAGTTTGCAGCGCCTCGTTTGCCCTACAACCGAATCCTCCATGGATCCCAAGCAAGCTCGCCGCCATGGCCGAACTGGAGCTCGTTTCAGTGCCCCTGGCGTTGCACCCGTGCGTGCGTTTGGCACCTAGCCTTCCCAGTTTTCGAACGCAACCAAAATCACCCCAAACCGTGCTCCCTAGCCTCGGCTACGACCTCGCCGGTTCTCTGTTTCCGCCGGAGTCGTCGCCGCCGTCTCTCCCGACCACCTCGTGACCCCCCTGTTGCCTCCAAATGATGCGGAAGACGATGCTGAGTCGATTGGTGTCCTCCCTGTGCTCTCCCGTGGCCGTTTGGTCACTCCGGCGACCACGCCGGCGTGTCCAGTGCCGCCGGCGGCTAGCCGCCGGTAGGCTGGGTTAATTAGGGGACTAACCCCTGTTTAGTTAGGCCATGGGCCACTGACAGGTGGGGCCGGCCCCCTCTAAGTTAATCAAAATCTTTAATTAAAACGGATTAACCCCTACAGAGGCTGACCAGTGGGACCCCTTGTCAGTTTTACTCGGGTCAAACCCCCTGATGTCATGCTGATGTATTAATGATGCAGTAATGCTTTTCCAGAAAAGAGAAATAAGTTTAATAATTCCAGAAATTCCAGAAAATACCCCAAACTTTGGAAATTCATAGAAAATTCATATTACCTCCAAATTGGACAAATAATATATGAAAAATGATCAGGAGAAAATTATCTTTCCAAATATGCAACTTTCAACTCTGTTTGAGTTGAATTTAAAATGTGATCAGTAGAATTTTCTATTTGATTTAAATGGAATTAAATCAAATTCAATTCAAATAATTTTGCAACTTGAACCATGGCAACATGCTACATTTCACTTACACATCAGAGGCATATCATACACATTGGAAGGTAATTCAAAATGATCAAACTATATCACATATAACTTGGTTAATGTTGAATTCAAATGTAGAGTTTGAATTTGCATTTTAAATGCAACATATTCCACTTAAAAGGAATTGCCTCACACATCAAAACTTGTACTTCAAGCATTAACATTCAATCATGTGCTTGAGCATTGCATTCATATTGATTGCTACTTCGTGCTTTGTTTGTCGAGTAGAGGTGGAACCGGAGCAAGAGGTCACCCCCTTCGCTGAAGATCCAGAACCCGAACCTCGTCAGCAAGGCAAGAAAAACCCCATTGATCATGTCGATAAAATCCCACTTCCCTCTCATGTCTCGCTTATGCATTGTTTAGGATGATCACCATGCTTCGTTTCTACCGCATAGATGAACCGATTCCTTTGCATGACCTATCATTTTGTCACAGTAGTAAGCAAACCACAATCCTAGCAACTGTAGGAGTTGTTTGATATCATGTGGCCCCTGCAAATGTTATCGCTTATTGCATGCTTAGTATGATACCATGTTGTTACGGTGATGTGAGTCAGGATGGGAATGATCATGTTGATGATGGTAGAAAAGTGTTGGTGAATCGACCCTAATACAAGGTGAACGATGAGAGGCTGTGTAGGAGTACACGGTGGGTTGTCTCGTTGAACACCGCCCTAAGTCCGAGTTCTTGTGTGGTGATCCAAGATGAAGAGTACAACCACACATTGGGCTCACTGACCCCTCTCAACCTATTAACTCATCCCTTTTGATGTCCAGATGTCGCAGTAGTTCGGAGTTCTGGTAGGCTTGTGGCCTGGATGCTAAGTGAGAGAACGGCTCACCCGAGACCGGCTTATGCACCACGCACACATCGCTTGGGTCCACTTCGGTAAACCGGCCGGGTTCACGATGGTGGTAGCCAACCCAAGTAGGCGGCTTTCTTGGACTAGATAGGCTATGAGGTAACAGTTGTGGTGAGCATCCTCGCTGGCACCCGTTGAATGGTGTCCAGATCAAAGGCGGTAAATGATGATCATGTGTGTGTAGCGGTACACCCTTGCAAGGTTAACAAAACTATTCGAATAGCCGCGTCCGCGGTTATGGACTACTTGGAAAGCTTAGCTTGATTATTAGATAACTTGAACCGGATACTTCTAAAATACACCAAGATAAGTGTGAGTGCTATGGCGTGCTTTCTCGTGGGGAAGTCGAGGAAGGCACCATAGTGGTGTATTGGTTGGTGAAAGTAGTGGACTCGTGTATGCTTCTTACCTCAAGTCTGGTACTCGTAGTTCAGGATTAGCCAAGTCAAAGCTGGCATTTCTGCAAGTGAACCCCACCTCCCTTTACCTTGATACATGTGCATGAGTAGTATAGCTCCTATGTAAGTCTTGCTGAGTACGACTTTGTACTCACGTTTGCTTAATATATGTTTTAGATGACGCCACTGACCCCGAACGTGGCTTCTTCATCGAGCTGGACGACTGAAGTTAAGCTAGTCTAGTCCCAGTCAGCAGACTGGTTCCCTCGTGGAGGGCTTTATGTTTGAATAAGGCTTCTTAAGCCAATTTGTTAAACTTGTCTGTACTCAGACATAATTTGCTTCCGCTTTATGTTGTAATGTTGGATCACACGTATGTGATCTCTGTGTGTACTCTATAAGAGTTATAAATAAAATGTACACTTTGTAGAGAATTGCAATGGTACCTGCTGTTCATACAAGGCATGTGTGCTGCGTGTATGTGTATAACATGCATGTCTTTGTATGGGTTTTCGAGACCTTAGTTGTGTTCTGGCTGGCGGTCTTTCATACACCAAGTGGCCCTTAGATGTGCGCAGCTTGGGGCATCGCGATGCGATTGTCCGAGACTCCGTCTCGTGCACACTTTGTGGTATGATCGAGCCCGCCCTAGACCCCGACTAAGTGATCGGGCTGGAGTAGGTCTATGTAAGAGTTTTGAGATAGTCGATAGTATGGTTGAGGCGACTTGTCTTTGAATATGGGAGTTCACCACCCATATCATTAGACTTGTGTGCGGACGATGAGGACCCATCACAGTTGATCATCCGGCCTGGATGGGATGCCCCTCACGTACGATGCTTTCCGAGAATGTTCAGTGCTTGGCCTTGTCTGCTTAGACAAGTGGGTGCGGTTCTCGGCTCTCCATATGACTATGTCTTAACTGTACTTGCATACGCTAACCCCGGGTCCCGACATTTAAGGTTTAAATCATTTTAAATCATTTTGTGAATTTTCTTTATTAATAAAATGCAACATTATCCAAAAGGGGTTGACTTGTCAAACCTGACCAGTGGGTCCCACTGGTAAGGTTGACTGGTCAACTGACCAGTAGGTCCCACATGTCATACATGGTATTCTAATAAATCAATTAATTTATTTAATTAACCCACGGGCCCCACTTGTCATTGACACAGTTATTTTAAATAGTTTTATTTTTTTAATTAGCTATTAGGCTGTGGGGGCCATCTGTCAGTGACTAAGGTTTTTAACAGGGGGAATAATTCTTTTAAAATGCCATTAGTAACTAATCCAATGGAGGTTTACTTTTAAAGGGGATTAATCCCCCAATCTAACTAGCCCCTACCCCGCGTGGAAGTTGCCCAAGGCACGCAACAGAGCACGCCATGGCCATGGCCATGGCCATGTCCATGGCCGGCGACAGTGAACTACGGCGGCCGGGCGACCAGCTGGGGCGCGCGGGTGGCCACTCACGCGTGTGCCGGGAGGGGCCGTGGCCAAGGCGGCCGCACGCGGGCAGAGGCGCCGCGACCGTGGTGAGCACGTCGGGGCCGAAGAAGAGGCATAGCGAGCCCGTGCCGGCGAGGTTCCGCGGTGAGGGGGACGGGATTTCGGCCTCGAGCGCGTGCTCGCACACATGGGCGGGGCGCGAGAAGGGAATGGCTGGGCGCGGCCAAAGCATGAGGATGACAGCCACGGTAATTGTTGCGGCGGTAGAAGCACAGCGCAGCGGGGCAACGACATAAGGCACCAAACGGAGCACAAGGAGGGGGAAAACAGAGCAGAGCTCGCCACGGTGGTGATGCCAGGCTCGGGGAGGCGTGAGGAGGTTCGGGGCGGCCGGAATCAACGCCTGCGCGGCGGCGGCTGTGTGGAGGGCGCGGCCCGATTCGCGCGCTGTAGAGGCATCCGGCGACAACGAGAAGCACACGGAGACGAGGAGGAGGCCGAGGAAGCTCCTAGACATGCTCCCAGGGCTCGAGGTGGTCTCCGACCGCGACGACGGCAAGGCCATGGTGATGGTCGTGCGTCTCAGCGTGGAAGGTACGAACATGGGAGAAAAGGGGGGGGGAAGGGTGCTAGGGTTTGTACTTGGTCACCGGGTGGTCTTATCCCCCACGGTGACTCACCAGATGGACAACACGGCGACCTCGTCGACCTGGACGGCCTGCGCGCATCCACGGCCATGGTGTCTGCAGTGCGTGAGTGAGTAGTGTGAGGGGATGACCCCTGATGGGCTAGGTGGGCTGGACGGGCTGCACTATGCACTTGGGGTACCAGGGGGCTGGGCTTGTTTCTTTTCCTTTCTTTTTTATCCTTTTGTGCCATGTATTTCTTGTTTGATTTTTTTTACTTAACATTTGATTTTTATAAATAGTGAAAGTTGTCCCACTATTTGTACTACACGGCATAGTAATGCCACAAAAGTTTGGGGGTATAATAAATTCATTTAAGTTTCCTTTTATTTAAACATGGTTTAAATGTGGCTATAATGCTACTGCTTTGTTTTGTTTAATTTTTTTGAACCTTTTAATAAAATATCATAACCATAGTATCATGGACTCATGACTTTTAAGCATTTAACAAAGTGGTTGCATAAATATTTGTTTAAGTTTTATTTCCACTTAGATTTGGCTGGATCACTATGATCAAGGGTGATCATCGATGCTTAACCACAGTGACTTGGCAACAGTAAAAGGGATTACTGTAGGTGATTACTGTAGTGTGACACCAGGGGTGTTACAATTCTCCCCAACTACAAAGAATTCTCGTCCCGAGAATTAAAAGGTAGTGTAAGGGGTAGAGTTTTGGTTTCGTATTCTAGCGATTCGTCTTGTTCTTGTTGTCCTTCTCGTTGACGTCTTCATTTCTCTGCATCAGTGCATCTCGATAAGTTGTCATCCCTCCTTCGGGGTCTTCATCGTACTTACGGATAGGGTAGGAGGGGAAAACTCAAGGCGTCGGATCGGTACAAGGTTAATCAACCGAGGTTGTCCAAGGGAAGGATGTACAAAGTATCTCCCAAGTTTACACTCGGGGGTGTACATCAAGAAAAATAAAAAGAAGGTATGAGAAGTTTCAAGCGAACAGACATGCATTCGATGCCAATGAAAAATGATGAAAAGGGGTTCAGAGCATAAGGCATAAGCACTGTGTCTGATATCGGGAAGAATATCACAAGGTAGGTGAATCGTGTATTCCATACGAGGTCTAGCACGGGGAATAATCCTTGGGAATGGGGATGTACAAAAGAGTCAGGTTTCGATCATGTGGAACTGTGGGTTATGGGCCCACAGTAAATAAGAAGGGTGGTGACAAACAATGCGATCAAGTTGCAAGGTAAGTCAGAGAACAGCTTGTCAGCTATGTCGGCAACAACATCAGTGCCAAGGGCGAGGGACGAAGAGAACTGTTTTCCTGCTCGTTAAGAAGAGGCGGACCAATAGGCAAAGTTCTCGTCCATCGGTGGTTACCGAAATGTTATCAACAGTAGTAACAGGTTGTACGGACAAAGTAGTACACCGAAGTGTTTACATCAGTAGGGAATTATCACTGCTTGGATAATTTATATTCAAAGAAATGTTAAACAGACCAAAGGAAAGGAAATGTGATGATACACAAGTATCAGGTGAATATCTTTCCCAAGAGAAAGCAGAGCAAGATATACATGACAAAGTTTGTATTGGCAAGGAGTCAAAGGGGGTTGTCAATGATGACACTAAGCATCGAGGGGCAAGAATGGTATTTCCCACAATGAATTAAATTGACACCTGGAAGAAGGCAAAATGTTGACGATGAACACAACACATCATGTCAAAAGGTTTCAAGAAAATACAATCGAACAACGGACACATCAAGCAAACGGAATGGTGAAGCAAGAGTATTCGGTGTTCTCGGTTGACAAAAACCCAGAACCCATAGAGTGGTTACGACAGGGATAAGTATTGTTCCATCAAAATTCATTAGATGTAGTGCAAAGGTATGATATCCTCGAGGTTCCAGGAGGCAATATTCGAAGGTAGAATGGAGGATCATAGGTGCAGCAGAATTTATACCAAGGGGATAATTACCTTTACAAGAAGCTCTCATGATAAGTTATACATAGTATCCATGGGCATGAACAAAAGGTTCAGGGTCGACTCCCACTTCTTCAATGCATAACATTTCAATCACTTCTCGCTTTCGATCAAGTTGTAGAGTAGGAAATTTATCTGGCGTAACACCAGTAGAGTATGACCCGCAGAAGTTTCTGGGATTCACACAGATGGATGAAACATAGATACAACCCATAGGGACATTTTTCGAGCCTATACGATCAACAATAGGAACAAAAGGTACAAGTTTGAAAGAAGAAGGTTGATGACACGGACCAGATGATATCGTTCGCCAGAGGCATCTGATATCATGGAAAATTCATGAATGACTTAGGTCACAAGGGGGCGGTAGGTAGTAATTCACCAAAAAGGTCAGGCGGCGTACAGAGAGTCTGGTGTGAGTATCGGTACTCAACCATAAGAAGAAATAATGCAAAGACATCGGAGATAGAAGCATCTGAATAGTTCGACGCTTGAGTACAAAGGAATTATGATGTCCAAAAGACGGACAATCAAGGAAGGTTTGACTCACCGAGTTCCATCTCATGTGCGGAATGACGTCTGAGCCAGAAGAATGGAATCATAGGGATCAACTGATGATTGCGTGCACTAGTACACACGATGATTCAACAAGATCAAGACGGCGATGACAAGGGGTGTCAATGAAGAATACTCAGACATATGTAATTAACCTTCATGCAAGCAGGCAAGAAGAATCTCCAAAGGAGTAGGCTGTCGAGGATTGGCGCGACACCGGAGAGTATTTCAAAGTATTATAGGAATCACATGAACCACTGGGGATGAATGGATCCTCGATAAATGTGAGGAATTATCCGCAAGGTGAAGAGAAGCAGCAAGGCAGTAGACACGAAGGATTCTCAAACATCGGAGAGTATTTCGAGGTATCTTGCAACAACAAGAGCAGCTGGAACGGAATAGATGAATGGAATGTATAGGTAATTATCCATATGCACTAATCGGTGGCACGGGATTGCAAGGGCAACGGGCACATAGTGTCTTGGAAATTCATCGGAGAATAACTTCGACATCTTCTGGTGAATCAGGTCATCATCTGTGATGAGGGCTCTCCGGGGGAAGCAGTCACGAGAACCTAGAGTAAGAGTTAGCAAAATCTTTAACCCGAAAGGAAGAGAGAGAAGACTCCTAGAGTAAAGGTAGGGAGTAAAAGATCCTAGTACCACCCAGTTTGCGACGTGGGCCGATAAGCCACACGACACTGTTAGCAAAGTAGTTTTGCAAAGACTAGACTCGACTTCGACCAAGGAGTTGGAAGGGGGTGTCCTACAAGAAGTCGGCTTTGATACCTACTTGTGACACCCCCAAAATCAGACCGTGTACAGTAAGGTCTCGAAAACCCATACTAAGACATGCATGTTATAAACATACACGCAGCACACATGCCTAGTATGAACAGCAGGTATCATCACATGACTCTACGAAGTACTCTTTATAGAATATACACATAGAGCATACAAAGATCACATGTCTGTGATCACATTACATCATATAACGGAAGCAAATTAGGTCTGAGTATAGACAAGTTTAACAAATGGCTTAGAGAAGCCTTGTAAACAAACATGCCCTTCCACGAGGGACCAGACTGCTGTCTGGGACTATGCTAACTTAGTCGACGTCGAGCTTCATGAAGGTGACTCCATCGGGGTCCGGGTTCTCATCTAAAACATAGAATAAGCAAACGTGAGTACAAAGTCGTACTCAGCAAGACTTATATCAGAACTATACTACTCATGCTCAAGTATCAAGGTAAAGGAGGTGGGGTTCAACATGCAGAAGTGCCAGCTTTGACTTGGCTAATCCTGTACTACGAGTACCAGACTTTGAGGTAAGAAGCGTACACGAGTCCACTACATCTCCAACCAATACACCACTATGGTCCCTTCCTCGACTTCCCCACGAGAAAGCACACCATAGCATTCACGCTTATCTTGCGATTTTTATAAGTATCCATTCAAGTTGTCTATGATCAAGTAGAGGTTTCCAAGTAGTCCATAACCGCGGACACGGCTATTCGAATAGTTCATTAACCCGGAAGGGGTGTACATCTTCACACGCGTGTCATCACTTATCGCCTCGTTCTTGTCATCCTTCAAGCGGATGTCGGACGTGGATGAAACCAAGGCACTACCCTCACATCACCTTCTCTAATCCAGGAGTCGACTACATCAGTTTGTCACTGCTCGAGAGTCCGGCCGGTTCCACGAAACGGACTCAGATAATGTAAGGGACCGAGATGCCACCTTTGACAGATGGTTTCACTGCCTCACAGGTCCACCCACATATCTATACATAAATCAAATGGAAAGCCCGAATCTAGTGTGACTCCTGGACTGGATCGGGTACGTAAAGAGGCCAAACGGGGCTCCTATAAAACCCTACATGTGGTCATACTCTTGGTCTTGGATCACAAAACAGGAACTCGGGGCCTACGGCAGTGTTCAACGAGACAACCCACTGTGTACTCCTACACAGCCTCTCATCGTTCACCTTTGTTTAGGGTGGATTCACCAACACGTTTCACTTTCATCAACACCACTGTGTTCATTCCATCCCGACTCACAATCAAAACATCCTCATTGTACCACTAAGCAGCAAAAGCAGTAACAGTTGTAGGGGACACATGCTCATCAACCAACTCCTAAATCTGCTAGGATTGTGGTTTGCTTAATACGGTGGCAAAATGATAGGTCATGCATCGGAATGGGTTCAACTATGCGAAAGAACGTGTCTCGATGATCTCCTAAACATGCATAAGCGAGACTGAGAGG
Organism: Bromus sterilis; assembly: GCA_950022295.1. NCBI lineage: Eukaryota > Viridiplantae > Streptophyta > Magnoliopsida > Poales > Poaceae > Bromus > Bromus sterilis. The sequence goes on from OX465597.1 coordinate 143,803,868, forward strand.
GAAGTAGGATTTTATAGACATGATCAATGGGGTTTGCTTGCCTTGCTGACGATACACAGGTCTTAACGGTGGTCTTCTTCTTCGGGGGGGGGGGATCACCGTCTCGGAGGCACTGTTACCGGCACAATCATCAACAAGAGGGGGACAACATTGAAAATAAAAATGCACATACACATGATAAGGTTGTCCATGATGTGAATGGTACTGGTTTGTAGCATAATCAATTTAATTGAAGTATATTTCATTTGAAATGCAAATTCAAACTCCAAATGCAATTTCAAATTAAGTCATATACACATTTTCTTCTGTTCCCCCATTTTAAAATGGTCAAACATAAAAACAAATTACATATTCTCAATCCTTGTATTTTTCTGATAATTTTTCATATATTATATGTTTAATTTGGATTTCATATGAATTAGTTATGAATTTCCAAAGTTTAACTCATTTTCTGGATTTTTCTCTGTTTTAATTAATTCTTTTAAATTCTGGAATTTGGTTTATTGCGTCATGCTGAGGTGGGGGTGATGTCACAGGGGGGGCTGACAGGTGGGGTCGGGGTGTCAGTGGGAGAGGGGTTAAATCCGTGGTTAATTAATTTAACCAGACGGTTTAAGGGGGCAGGGCCCACCTGTCAGTGACCCAAGGGTCAACTAACAGGGGATTAGCCCCTTAAGCTAATCGGGCCCGCCGGCGGTTAGCCGCCGGTGACCACCAGCGCGGCGGAGCTGCACGGGGAGGAGGCTCCCGGCCTCCAAATCACGCGCACGAAGCACCAGGAGAGAGCCCTTGCTCCCGCGCGTCCAGTGGACCCATTGGGGGGTCACTGGCGTGCTCCAGAGCTCGGGAGCAACGACCATGGCGGCGGCCGAAACACTGCCTCGCCGGAATCCAGCCACGGGGTGCTAAAAGGCCAGCGGAGTGGGGGGAAAAGGAGAGCTCCTTACGCTGAACGCGACGGTGAGCTCGGGGTAGCCGGGGGACGCGAGGTGGCGGTGGAATTCGTGGAGACGAGCTCGGCGTCCGGCGATGAATTCTTGAAGCGGACGTCTCCTCCAGTGCGCTTGGCTCGAATTGACAGAGCAGCTTGATGGAGACGTGGACGGGGAGTTCAACGGACACGGCGGTGCGGCGAGGGGAGAAATGTGGCCACGCGCTCTACGGCGGCGTGCTCCGCTAGGGCTACTGGTGGCGCTGGATTCACGAGGAAGAGAGACAGGGAGGAAGCCAGAGGAGGGGGAAAGGGTGCGGGGCTTCTGGGCGAGTTGCGTGGCGCGAGGAGGAGGCTTGGGGGGTTCCAGGCGAGCCTCGGTGGCGTGCACGGTGCTCGGCTCGCCACTGAGCTGCTTGGAGGCGAGGGGAGGAAGACGACACGGCGAGCTGGGCTGGGCCGGCTACTGGGCCAGGTGGCCAGGGGGTGGGCTGGATTTCCTTTTGTTCTTTTTCTTTCTGTTTTTCCTTTTCTGTAAATATGTTTTGCCCTAAATAAAATAGCAAGGCATTTTATAAAATCATGAAACTTTTATGTGGGCTTATAACATAAATAGTTAGCCACTCATAAGTTTTGGTGACTTTTGAAATTCAAACAGTTTGAATTTAAATTCAAATTGGAGTTAAATTTAATTTCCAAAGCACCTTTTGAATTTTTGAATATTCCATGGGCATGGGAAAATCCCCAAACCACTTTCGCAATGATCAGCATCATTATAGGAATTTTCCAAATATTCAAATGATTTTTGGAAAAAGAATTTTATCTGGCCATTTATTTAAATTCTCAGGGCTTTTCTTTTCCCCATTTTTGATTTTCTTTTTGAATTTTTCATGATGCAAAAGGGAAAAAACAATCCTAGCACTTACCCTAGTTGGGGTTCTGACAACTTGCCCCCACTCAAAAGAATCTCGTCCCGAGATTCAGAAGTCGTCGGGAGGAAGGTGGGGTACTCGGCACGGAGGCGGTCTTCTCTTTCCCATGTTGCTTCTTTCTCGGAGTGATGTGACCATTGCACTTTCAGGAACTTGATCATCTGACGACGAGTAACACGCTCTACGAAATCAAGAATACGAATAGGGTACTCTCGATAAGAAAGGTCATCTTGGAGATCAAGCGTTTCATTGTCGACTTCGCGGATGGGGTCCTTGAAGCAACGCCTGAGTTGTGACACATGGAATACATCATGTACTCGGGAAAGGTGTGGAGGTAGTTCAAGTTGGTAGGCAACTTCTCCACATTTAGCAAGAATGCGGAAAGGTCCGATGTAACGTGGGGCCAATTTTCCTTTGATACCGAATCTTTGGGTTCCCTTCAGAGGAGTAACCCGAAGGTAAGCCTTCTCATCAATATTGTAGCTCTCTTCTCTATGATGACGATCATAGTAGCTCTTTTGACGAGACTGAGCGGCTTTCAAACGATCACGAACAATGCGAACTTGCTCTTCTGCTTCCTTGATCATATCCGGTCCAAAGAGTTGTCTTTCACCGGTTTTTGACCAGTTTAAGGGTGTTCGACATCGTCGTCCATAGAGGAATTCAAAGGGAGCCATGTTCAGACTAGATTGATAGCTATTGTTATAAGCAAATTCGGCGAATGGAAGAGATTTCTCCCAATTCTTTCCGAAAGAGATAACACAAGCTCTGAGCATGTCTTCCAAGATTTGATTAACCCTTTCAACTTGACCGCTAGATTGAGGGTGGAAAGCTGTACTAAAGGATAGATGAGTTCCCATAGCATTTTGAAAACTTTCCCAAAATCTAGAGGTGAAAAGGCTTCCACGATCAGAATTGATCACCAAAGGAACACCGTGAAGAGACACAATTCTCGAGACGTACAAGTCCGCTAACTGGCTAGCAGTTATAGACTCGCGAACGGGAAGGAAGTGAGCAACTTTGGAAAGTCGATCAATGACAACGAAGATGGCATCATTTCCTTTCTGGGTTTTTGGAAAGCCGGTGATGAAGTCCATACCGACCTTGTCCCATTTCCACTCGGGAATAGACAATGGTTGAAGAGTACCAGCAGGTGTTTGGTGTTCTGACTTAATGCGACGACAAACATCACATTCGGCAACAAATTGTGCAATGTCTCTCTTCATCCGGGTCCACCAAAATCGCTGGCGTAGATCTCGGTACATTTTTGTGCTACCGGGATGAATTGAGAGGGGAGTGTCATGAGCTTCCTTAAGGATCAGCTGCTTTAGGTCTTCGTTTTTAGGAACTACTAAACGATTTTCAAAGAATATCGTTCCTTGATCATTTGCCGAAAAACATTTAGCAACTCCGCTAACAATGTTCTGCTTGATCTCTTGAATACTACTATCTTGTTTCTGGGCGGCTATAATTTGATCCTCAAGGGTTGGTTTCGCCACCAAGTTGAAAAGAGATCCACGAGGAATAATCTCGAGGTTGAGCTTTCAAAATTCCTCATGAAGAAGTGGTTGATACTGTTGTAACATGAGGTTGTTACAGTACGACTTACGACTTAGTGCATCAGCCATGACATTGGCTTTGCCTGGGGTGTAAGAAATTCCTAAGTCATAATCTTTTATCAACTCTATCCAGCGTCTTTTCCTGAGATTAAGATCTGGCTGGGTGAATATGTATTTGAGGCTTTGGTGATCGGAATATATCTCACAATGATTACCAAGGAGGTAATCTCGCCAAGTCTTCACGGCATGAACTACGGCAGCGAGTTCAAGATCATGGGTAGGATAGTTCTCTTCATGTGGCCGCAACTGGCGTGAAGCATAAGCTACCACATGCCTATCTTGCATAAGTATGAATCCTAACCCTTGCCGTGAAGCATCACAATAGATCTCGAAATCCCTTTTGGTGTCTGGAGGTGCAAGTACGGGTGCAGAAGTCAATCTTCTTTTTAGCTCTTGAAAGCTTTCCTCGCACTTGGGGGTCCATTGGAATTTATTATCTTTCTTGAGGAGTTCAGTAAGAGGCTTTGCAACTTTAGAAAAGTTCTCAACGAAGCGGCGGCAATAGCTTGCTAAGCCAAGAAAACTCCTAACTTGCTTAACCGATTCAGGTGGAGTCCAGTCAAGGACGGCCTCAACTCTCTCGGGATTGACTGCAACAATTTTCGCAGAAATCACGTGGCCTAAGTAGGTCACTTCTGGTAGCCAAAATTCACACTTGGAGAACTTGGCATAAAGGCGGTGCTCTCTAAGTTTCATCAATACCAACCTAAGATGTTCTGCATGCTCTTCTTCGTTCTTCGAGTAGATGAGAATTTCATAAAGATAAACCACAACAAATTTATCTAAGTACTCCATGAAGATCGAATTCATTAAGCGCGAGAAAGTGGCGGGGGCATTGGTTAAACCAAAGGACATGACGGTAACTCGTAAAGACAATAACGAGTAGTGAAGGCCGTTTTGGGAATGTCCTTGTTTCGGATCTTGATTTGATGATAGCCTAATCTCAAATCCATCTTGGAGAAGACAGAGGATCCTGCAAGTTGATCATAAAGATCATTGATCCTGGGCAGTGGGTACTTGTTCTTTATCGTCGCTAGATTTAGCGGACGATAGTCTACGCACATCCTTTCTGTTCCATCTTTCTTCGTTACGAACAGAACGGGGCAACCCCATGGCGATGAGCTAGGGCGGATGAAGTCTTTTGCCAACGAAGCATCAAGTTGGGTTTTTAGCTCAGCTAACTCATGTGGGGACATTCTATATGGGCGTCTCGAGATTGGGGATGTGCCTGGTATAAGATCCACTATGAATTCTACACATCTGTCGGGTGGCATTCCCGGCAGCTCTTCAGGAAAGACATCCGGGAATTCACGAACCACCGGAACATCTTCAAGGTCAGGAAGAGGAAGCACATTCAAAGTATGCATCTAGTTTTTAGAGCTGGGTGATGTGTAGTCAATGATCTGGCCTGAAGGATGGGTGAGTTTGACTGATTTGGCTTTACAATCAAGGAAAGCATTCTGTCTTGATAACCAATCCATTCCTAGGATGACATCAATGTCCGAAGACTTGAGGGCTATAAGAGAAGCAAGGAATACTAAACCCTCAATTGCAATTTGATTACCATGGCTTACTCTATTAGTTTTCCACTTTGAACCAGGAGTTTGAATGATCATTGGAGAAAACATTTCTTCAAAGGGGAACTCATGACGAATTGCATAACTCTCTGACATGAATGAATGAGAAGCTCCTGGATTGAAAAGAACGGAGGCGGGAACATGATTGACTGGGAGTGTGCCAAGGATGACGTCAGAAGCAGCAGTGGTTTTCTCAACTGAGATTTGGTTCACACAACCACTACTTGTGACTGAAAGCTTTGCTGGGATGGTCTTGCTGGTGGATTTCTTTGGAGGCTTGTGACTAGGTCGACGTGGTGCCACCAACACTGTAGGGCACTGTCGGAAGTAATGGCCTGTCAGACCACACGTCAAACATACCCTGCCTGAATTGTTGGGAGCAGGGTTACTTGACTGCACACCATCATTCCTGGGAGGAACAATGTGTTGAGGTGGATGGCATATGTTCGGTGGTGGTCTCTGAAGAAGGTTTTGAGGTATGGCACAGGTTGGAATCCAAATTCGGCGTTTCTGAGGGGTTGAACTTGAATAAGGAGCAAGCTCAAGAACATGCTTGCGGGACTCTTCGAAAATTTCATTGCCATGCTCAGCTCTGAAGGATCTGTTGACTAAATCCTCAAAGGTGGAAAATTCGATGAGGTTGAGATCATGACGAAGGATAGGGCTAAGTCCCTTACGGAACCTTGCCTGCTTTCTGGCATTGGTGGTGATCTCATCTTGGGCATACCGGGCAAGACGGTTGAATTCTCTCACATACTCATGGATGGACATCTCTCCTTGAGTCAAATTGCAGAACTCTTCCTTCTTGCACTCCATCAACTCATCTAGAAGGTGGTACCCTCGAAAGGCAACACAGAACTCCTGCCAAGTCACTAGGTGACCATCTGGCTGCATAGCAACATAGTTCTCCCACCATTCAGCAGCAGCACCTTCCAGAAAGTATGCCGCGAATATAACTCGGTCATCAGGAGCAACATGTGCAGTGTCAAGCTTACGCTCGATGGAACGGAGCCAATCATCAGCTTCAAGGGGCTCAGAAGAACATCGGAATACCGGTGGCTTGAGGAGGATAAAGTCCTGAATGCTCAGAACCACATTGCAATGACGTGAGGTATTCTGCTCAATGAGCTCTAGAAGGCGTGTCTGATCACGTTGATTCTTCTCAGCTTCCATCATGATTTCCGCCGCAGAAGGCGGTGGTAGAGGTTCTTCATCATTTCGATTCCGAACACGGTCTCGATTCCGACGAACAACACTACGAGTTCCACCTGACATCCTGTGTGATAAAAATCAACAAACAGGTTGGATGATGAATTCAAGGATAACAAGACATGATGAAGGCGGAAAAGATTATAATGCGAAGGCAATGATTCATAGACACTTGGAATAATTCCGGCAGCATAACGGCTACACCGGGATGGAAAATGAAACAACCTTGAGGACATTGGACATAACTTCCTCAAGGAACCCAAAACACGGAGACTCTGGACGACCACAATAATCCTACGGCTAAAAGGAAGCACTCAACGAGATGTTCTAGTAAGACATAGATGAGCCTAGTCCTATCATCCCGTAGAAAATATAAGGGTGACCCAGAACTCAGATCGATGAGGGTAAGGAGAAAAAGAAGCCTTACGTTGTTCCCTTTATACCCAAGTAACTATATAACTATAGAATGCTAGACTCGACTTCGACCAAGGGTTTGATAAGCCTACAGACAGTCCTACTCTGATACCAAGTCTGTCGGGACCCGGGGTTAGCGTATGTAATTCCAGTCACGATACAATCACATGGAGAGACGAGAGCCGTACCCACTTGTCTAAGAAGACAAGGCCAAGCACAGAACACTCTCGGAAAGCATCAAACTTGAGGGGCATCCCATCCAGGCCGGGTGATCAACTGAGATGGGTCCTCATCGCCCGCTCACAAGTCTAAATGATTATGGGTGGTGAAATCCCATACTCATAGACAAGTCGCCTCAACCATGTTGTCGATTGAATCCTAACTCTTACATATACTTACTCCAGCCCGATCACTTAGTCGGGGTCTAGGGTGGGCTCGATCATACAACAAAGTGTGCACGTGACAGAGTCACGAACAATCGCATCGCGATGCCCCAAGCTGTGCACATCTAAGGGCCGCTTGGTGTATAAAAGACCGCCAGCCAGATCACAACTAAGGTCTCGAAAACCCATACTAAGACATGCATGTTATAAACATACACGCAGCACACATGCCTAGTATGAACAGCAGGTATCATCACATGACTCTACGAAGTACTCTTTATAGAATATACACATAGAGCATACAAAGATCACATGTCTGTGATCACATTACATCATACAACGGAAGAAAATTAGGTCTGAGTACAGACAAGTTTAACAAATGGCTTAGAGAAGCCTTGTAAACAAACATGCCCTTCCACGAGGGACCAGACTGCTTTTTGGGACTATGCTAACTTAGTCAACGTCGAGCTTCACGAAGGTGACTCCATCGGGGTCCGGGTTCTCATCTAAAACATAGAATAAGCAAACGTGAGTACAAAGTCGTACTCAGCAAGACTTACATCAGAACTATACTACTCATGCTCAAGTACCAAGGTAAAGGAGGTGGGGTTCAACATGCAGAAGTGCCAGCTTTGACTTGGTTAATCCTGTACTACGAGTACCAGACTTTGAGGTAAGAAGCGTACACAAGTCCACTACATCTCCAACCAATACACCACTATGGTGCCTGCCTCGACTTCCCCACGAGAAAGCACACCATAGCACTCACGCTTATCTTGCGAATTTTATAAGTATCCATTCAAGTTGTCTATGATCAAGTAGAGGTTTCCAAGTAGTCCATAACCGCGGACACGGCTATTCGAATAGTTCATTAACCCTGCAGGGGTGTACATCTTCACACGCGTGTCATCACTAATCGCCTCGTTCTTGTCATCCTTCAAGCGGATGTCGGACGTGGATGAAACCAAGGCACTACCCTCACATCACCTTCTCTAATCCAGGAGTCGACTACCTGAGTTTGTCACCGCTCGAGAGTCCGGCCGGTTCCACGAAACGGACTCAGATAATGTAAGGGACGGAGACGCCACCTTTGACAGATGGTTTCACTGCCTCACAGGTCCACCCACATATCTATACATAAATCAAATGGAAAGCCCGAATCTAGTGTGACTCCTGGACCGGATCGGGTACGTAAAGAGGCCAAACGGGGATCCCATAAAACCCTACATGTGGTCATACTCTTAATCTTGGATCACAAAACAGGAACTCGGGGCCTAGGGCAGTGTTCAACGAGACAACCCACTGTGTACTCCTACACAGCCTCTCATCGTTCACCTTTGTTTAGGGTGGATTCACCAACACGTTTCACTTTCATCAACACCACTGTATTCATTCCATCCCGACTCACAATCAAAACATCATCATTGTACCACTAAGCAGCAAAAGCAGTAACAGTTGAAGGGGCCACATGCTCATCAACCAACTCCTAAATCTGCTAGGATTGTGGTTTGCTTAATACGGTGGCAAAATGATAGGTCATGCATCGGAATGGGTTCAACTATGCGAAAGAACGTGTCTCGATGATCTCCTAAACATGCATAAGCGAGACTGAGAGGGAAGTAGGATTTTATAGACATGATCAATGGGGTTTTCTTGCCTTGCTGACGATACACGGGTCTTAACGGTGGTCTTCTTCTTCGGGGGGGGGGGGATCACCGTCTCGGAGGCACTGTTACCGGCACAATCATCAACAAGAGGGGGACAACATTCAAAATAAAAATGCACATACACATGATAAGGTTGTCCATGATGTGAATGGTACTGGTTTGTAGCATAATCAATTTAATTGAAGTATATTGCATTTGAAATGCAAATTCAAACTCCAAATGCAATTTCAAATTAAGTCATATACACATTTTCTTTTGTTCCCCCATTTTAAAATGGTCAAACATAAAAACAAATTGCATATTCTCAATCCTTGTATTTTTCTGATAATTTTTCATATATTATATGTTTAATTTAGAGTTCATATGAATTAGTTATGAATTTCCAAAGTTTAACTCATTTTCTGGATTTCTCTCTGTTTTAATTAATTCTTTTAAATTCTGGAATTTGGTTTATTGCGTCATGCTGAGGTGGGGGTGATGTCACAGGGGGGGCTGACAAGTGGGGTCAGGGTGTCAGTGGGAGAGGGGTTAAATCCGTGGTTAATTAATTTAACCAGACGGTTTAAGGGGGCAGGGCCCACCTGTCAGTGACCCAAGGGTCAACTAACTGGGGATTAGCCCCTTAAGCTAATCGGGCCCGCCGGCTGTTAGCCGCCGGTGACCACCAGCGCGGCGGAGCTGCACGGGGAGGAGTCTCCCGGCCTCCAAATGACGCGTACGAAGCACCAGGAGAGAGCCCTTGCTCCCACGCGTCCAGTGGACCCATTGGGGGGTCACTGGCGTCCTCCAGAGCTCGGGAGCAACGACCATGGCGGCGGCCGAAACAGTGCCTCGCCGGAATCCAGCCACGGGGTGCTAAAAGGCCAGCGGAGTGGGGGGAAAAGGAGAGCTCCTTACGCTGAACGCGACGGTGAGCTCGGGGTAGCCGGAGGAGGCGAGGTGGCGGTGGAATTCGTGGAGACGAGCTCGGCGGCCGGCGATGAATTCTTGAAGCGGATGTCTCCTCCAGTGGCGCTTGGCTCGAATTGACACGGCAACTTTTTGGAGACGTGGACGGGGAGTTCAACGGACACGGCGGTGTGGCGAGGGGAGCAAGGTATCCACGCGCTCTACGGCGGCGTGCTCCGCTAGGGCTACTGGTGGCGCTGGATTCACAAGGAAGAGAGACAGGGAGGAAGCCAGAGGAGGGGGAAAGGGTTCGGGGCTTCTGGGCGAGTTGCGTGGCGCGAGGAGTAGGCCTGGGGGGTTCCAGGCGAGCCTCGGTGGCGTCCACGGTGCTCGGCTCGCCACCGAGCTTCTTGGAGGCGAGGGGAGGAAGACGACACGACGAGCTGGGCTGGGCCGGCTACTGGGCCAGGTGGCCAGGGGGTGGGCTGGATTTCCTTTTGTTCTTTTTCTTTCTATTTTTCCTATTCTGTAAATATGTTTTGCCCTGAATAAAATAGCAAGGCATTTTATAAAATCATGAAAACTTTTATGTGGGCTTATAACATAAATAGTTAGCCACTCATAAGTTTTGGTGACTTTTGAAATTCAAACAATTTGAATTTAAATTCAAATTGGAGTTAAATTTAATTTCCAAAGCACCTTTTGAATTTTTGAATATTCCATGGGCATGGGAAAATCCCCAAACCACTTTTGCAATCATCAGCATCATTTATAGGAATTTTCCAAATATTCAAATGATTTTTGGAAAAAGATTTTTATCTGGCCATTTTTTTAAATTCTCAGGGCTTTTCTTTTCCCCATTTTTGATTTTCTTTTTGAATTTTTCATGATGCAAAAGGGCACAAACAATCCTAGCACTTACCCTAGTTGGGGTTCTGACACCTAGGGCTCAAGCTGACGTGTCCATCCTCCTCCGCGTCCTCGTCTTCGTCGACTAGCAGAAGCAGGAGCTCCAATTTGGACTAGAAACGACGCCAGGTTCATCGGATCGCCGCCGGCCGCCGTGAAGGTCTTCGTCGATTCCCCGCCGCTGTGCCCTCCCCGACTCCAACGACTACCTCGTCGTGTTCCCCGTGATCTGGTGAGATTTTCCCCCAAGCTCTCGGAGCCCCGCGACCTCTCTAGCTGGATTCGCCATGAGAGCAGGAGCTCGCCGTCGCCATAGTCGCCGGTGGGGCTTCTCTCTTGCTCGTACGTCCTCACCGTGCTGTCCATCGCATAGATGGTGTTCCCAGGAGGCCGTCCAGCTAGCGCTTGGCCAAGCACGGGCAGCGCAACGTCGACTGCGTCTTGGCCGTGACTCCCCCGCCGCTAGGGCTCGTCGCCGACGTGCCTCCGGTGCCTTCCGGTGGCCTTGCACTGCACCATTCGACGCGCGCAAGTGAGGGCTTCAAGATGGTGGTCTCAGCGCTTCAAATCATCGACAGGAGCGCCCTTCCCGTGCAGCACCGCCGCGCTGGTGACAACCGGCGGCTCAACGCCGACAAGGCCGACGTGGCCACGGTCATTAGAAGTTAATCACCCCCTAATGAACCCCCACAGAGGCTGACAGGTGGGGCCCTGGAGCCCTTAACCCCCCCGGATAGTTTAAACTAACCGGGTTAATTAACCCAGCCACTGACAGGGTTGGCCCACTCGTCAGCCCCCTGCTGACGCCATGCTGGCGCAGTGCTGACGCCATAAATGAATTTCCAGAGTAAATTGAATTAAAAAAAATTCAGAAAATTCCAGAAAATACCCCAAACTTTGAAAATTCATAGAAAATTCATATTAACTCCAAATTGGACAATTAATATATGAAAAATGATCAGGAGAAAATAAGCTATCCAAAAATCCATCTTTCAACTATGTTTGAGTTGATTCTAAAATGGGACCAGTAGCATATGTCATTTGGTTTATTTGGAATTTATTCAAATTCAATTCAAATGATTTTGCAACTTGGACCATGGAAACTTGCTACTTTTCAACCATACATCAGAGGCATATCATACACATTTCCAAATGATTCAAATTGATCAATCAATGTCACATGTAACTTGGCTAAGTTTGAATTCAAATTGGAGTTTGAATTTGCAATTCAATTTGCAATATACTCCATTTAAATGGAATTGCTTCACACATCAAAGCATATACATCAAGTTCCAACCTTCCATCATTTGATTGTGCATTGTATTTACTTTGCTACCTTGTTTGTTGTTTGTCGAGTAGAGGTGGAACCGGAGCAGGAGGCTGCCCCCTTCGTTGAAGACCCCGAACCCGAACCTCGTCAGCAAGGCAAGCAAACCCCCATTGATCATGTCGATAAAATCCCATTTCCCTCTCATGTCTCGCTTATGCATTGTTTAGGATGATTACCATGCTGCGTTTCTACCGCATAGATGAACCCGTTCCTTTGCATGACCTATCATTTTGTCACAGTAGTAAGCAAACCACAATCCTAGCAAATGTAGGATTTTATTGATATCATGTGGCCCCTGCATTGTTACTGCTTATTGCATGCTTAGAGTAATACCATGATGATATTGTTATGTGAGTCGGGATGGTAGTGATCATGATGTTGATGGTAGAAAAGTGTTGGTTAATCTACCCTAATACAAGGTGAACGATGAGAGGCTGTGTAGGAGTACACGGTGGGTTGTCTCGTTGAACACCGCCTTAAGTCCGAGTTCTTGTGTGGTGATCCAAGATGAAGAGTACAACCACACATTGGGCTCACTGTAAGGCCCGATATGCGGTACTGTTCCAGATCTAGATGTTTCCATCCAGATCTGGGAACGAAGCACATATCGGTCCCACCGCGACATATGACGAAGTCATATGCCCCGGATTTCCAACATGATATCACAACATTACAGATACAAGGATGCAACATCTCATACAATCGGCATACAACTGCCTCAAATACAATACAACAGCGGAAGATATATGTCTGGGTACAGACTACAAGCAAATGCCTAGTGAAAAAAGAAAATCAACGATCCCATAACCACACGGGTCCAAGCCCTCCGCCGGGATCCGCCTAACTAGTCGTCGTCGAGTCTCCACGTGAAACGTCGATCACCATACCTATTGTCGATCAAGAACCCTGAAAAGAGTTTGGGGGTAGTATCATGAGTACAGAGGTACTCAGCATCCAACTCTAGTGGTCATCTGACCCACTAAGGACTTCATCACTCGTCATTCTAGGACAACTAGTAGTTTACGGTAAGGAAGGGGTAAGAGGTGAGGTTGCTGCCGCACTAGCATTTATGAAGTGGCTAACGATCTAGAGAGTAAGGTAAGAAGCCAAGCATTCAATGAGGAATCGCCTCCAACAAGTCTTGCTATGAACTACTTACGCAAACATAACACCTATCCTATCCTTGTCCTCCTCTTCGCATCCCGACGAAGAAGAAGCAGTCAAGGCACACACACGTTGATCAAGTTATAGTTATGATTCAGTTGATGTTATCTATGAACAGGACGTAGGTCTCAAGTCGTCCATAACCGTGGACACGGTCTCGAAAAGATTTAGATCTACAGGGGTGTACCAACTGCCCATTACGAGGCTCCGCACGCACGTTCATCACTCTCAGTTGCTACCCATCACAGGCAACCATTTTATGATTTAGTTCCAAGAGATCCGAAACGACAGGTCCCTCTATCTAACAACGAACAAATCCGGGTGGCCACCGGTGAGTCGACATCCATCTCAGGAGCCGGCCGCGCTCTCGATCTGGTCTCTACCGTCTGTCGCAGGTTTGGATACCCGGTTAATCACACATGGGAAACCGGGTCCTTAGCCGGACAAAGTGGGCCAGCAAGGGAACTAAGTCCTCACTGGTCCGGGTTGGTTTGTAAACAACTGGCAGCTGACCAGCACACACACGGTTTTAAATGGTAAATCAGCTTGGGCCACCACTAGAAATGTTTGAAGCTAGGTAGGTAAGAAAAGGGGACCCCATAAAATCCCACACGCGGTTAGGCACGCTCAGTCTTAAAACGAATACCCGGAACTCGGATCCTAGGTGACTCGAATTGAACAAAGCGTCGGGGCGGGATAGCCTAGACCTTCCATCCTTCGTCGAATATAGTCAACATTTATAATAATCATATCATCAACAACAATATAATAAGGTGATATCCCAACCCAAAGAGTAACAGGGTAACATCGTAGCATCCTAAGCATGCATACTAAGCAGGGGCTGAGCAACGAGCAAAAGTAACATAGCAGTACATGGTTTGCTGGGAGGGGACATGGTTGTATCGGTTTGAAAGAGGCTGTAAACATGTGGTAGGATCAAACATCGAACCTAACCTATACTAGCATGCAAACCGCTGGTTGAAATAGAATGGATCATAAGTAATGTATAGTCCTTGCCTGTTGATAAGTCGGGTTCCGAAGGTGTAGTTGATCGCAAGCTCGCATCGTCTCCGAGAGGTACCCGCGGAAGCACACAAGAAGGAAACACTGGAAAGCAATCAACAGTGCACCACTATTACTACGGAGCAAACACGAGCAAGCATCAACAAGAAGTAACACGAGACATCGCGCCTACCGTCGAGAGCGGTTACTAACGATTTAAGTGGAGTACTCGTCACACACGACGAATACCGCACGTTTACGGTGTTTCAAGTTGCTTAGCTACAGGTGATCAACAAAGGTTGTTAACATGGCAACTCACTCAAGCAAGGCATAGCACACAAACATGGCAAGAGGTGAAGCATAAATAAACTACCATATCTAGTCACTTCAAGTGGGGGTAAAATCCTAGACATCGCAAACTATTGCGGACCCCACGATAAATATTGCATTTGGTACTGTTTTTGTCCTAAACAATATTTTATTATTTTATTTAGCAAGAAAGAACAGAAAAAACACAATCTACATGCAATTCTAGTCAAGTTACATATAAGAAACATTTTAAACAGAGCAACAGATAAAAAGTTATTGCAGTTACAGGTTACAGTGGTAAGCAGTGTAATTAGCAGATAAACAGCAAGTAAACAAGCTCAAACATGGCAATAAGGAAAATTTTAATAATGTATGCGCAAAACGGAGCAACTTTCATGTAGAAAGCGTCTCCATCGGAGCTACCGGTGAAAAGTTACATCTACCGTTTGGGCCCAACACTACTGGGCCGAAACTAGTCCTATTGGGCCCAACAGAAAAAAAAACAGAACTAATAAAGAAAAATAAAAATAAAATAAAAACGGGGGGGGGGGGGGGGCAGCCTCACCCCATGGGCTGAGGCCCAAGTGGCCTGGTAGGCCGGCGGCTTGGTGCTGTGCGTCGGAGGGGAGTTGGGCCGTGGGGGTGCCTCGCCAACGCGGGCGGTGGGGAGGCCAGCCGGCTCGTCCCGATCCAGCGGGAACCGGCAACGGCGGCGGATGGCTCCCGACTCCGGCGAGGAGGGCCACAGCGGTGGGGAGGACGGGAACGGAGGGGCGCGCGGGAAGATGGGGCGGCGGTCGGCTGGTGCAGGGTCGCCGGCGCGCTGGATCCCGGCGTGGAGGAGCAGGCAGTGCGGGGCGGAGCTCCATGGCGGCTGCGGGCTGGCCTTCCATGGCCGTGGCGACCTCACAGGGAGAGAGAGAGGAGGGTTAGGGAGAGAAGGGGAGAGGAGAAAGCAGGGAGAGGAGAGGGAGGACCTGCGGCGGGGTGGCTGCTACCCGCGGCGGCCTCGGGCAGAGGCGGCGGCGGCGGCTTCGGGCGCCCACGGGAGGAGATGGCGTGGAGCAGAGAGAGAAGGCTACGGGCAGCTCCACGGGGCGACGTGGCACAATCCCAGGCCGTCGGATCTGACGATCTGACGGTCCAGAACTCATTGGGCTGATTCCAGATCTGACTGCTAGGGTTTGTTGCGAAAATTGGGGTATTTGGGGCCAGATCTGGGGCTGGTGGCTGCCTAGGGAAACCCTAGGTGGTGGGGTGGTCTATTTATAGCCCAGATGGCTAGCAGTTTGCAAAAACATCATCGTTTTTTCTCTCGCGCGCGCGGTGCTCACGTTTCTGACCGCCGGGGGTCCGCAGGACCTCCGATTCGGGTAAAACTTCGAACTGCGCGATCAGTGCGTCGAGCCGGCGGCGTTCACCTCGCGCTGGAACCATTCCGAAAAAACTTTCCGGTGCGCTGTAAAAATATCTCGTTTAATTATTAAACGCGGTTTTCGCTCCGTTGGTTTCGGCTGGTCTCGTGCGGTTTTCGCGACGGTGATCGGGTGAAACCCGGTGTCGCAAAGGTCGAGTGTCAGGGTGGCAAGGGTCGGTCTCCGTCCGATACGAGATAAGAGGGGGGAAAATAATCGCCGATCAATAAATCGGGGATGCAAACTGTCAGAACACCAAAGTAGGTTTGTGTTTAACCTAGCTTGCATTTTTGCATCTTGAAAAAAAAATTGCAAAAGAAAAGGAAATGGGGAAAAGAAAAGCCCTAAATGAATTAAATAAAAAGGCCAGAAATAAATCTTTTTCCAAAATTCTTTTGGATGTTTTGAAAAATCCTTAAAATGAGTCTGATCATTTTAAAAGTGATTTGGGATTAAACCCATGCTCATAGATTTTTCAATAATTCAAATAGTGGCTTGGAAATTAAATCTTTTGTCTATTTGAATTGAAATTCAAATAATTTGAATTTCAAAAATTTCCAAAACTTGGGGTTGACTTCTACATAGTCACCTAGGTTTTATAAAAATGTTTGGGGATTTTTATAAATGCCCTAGCTATTTTATTTTAATGGGAAAAACAGACAACAGAAAAGAAAATAAGAAAACACAGAGAAGCCTTACCTTGCGCCACGGGCGAAGGCCCACTTGGCCCAGCCCGGCCCCCTTCCTGTCGTCTTCCTCCTTGACAGAAGGAGCGCTGGACGCGCCGTGCGCCGTGCATGGCCGCCACCTCCACCTCCTCGCCACCTCCTGCTTCCCCCTCATCTTCTCCTTCGCGCTAGAGACGCCTGGGAAGCTCCCAGTTCCTTTCCCCCCCCTCGCGCTGGCCTTCTTCTCTCTCTCCCCCGGCGAATCTCGCGAGACCCGAGCCCCAGCCGGAGCACGCCGACGTGGAACGCGCGGCCACCGTGCCTCATTCGCCGCGCAACCATGTCCAGACGCACCACGGCCGTCGACTTCGTCAAGCCGCTGCATCAATTCGAGCCGAAGGCCCTTGGAATCGACGCAAGCTCCAAGAACCCGCCGCCGGCCGCCTTTGTTCCCGGCGAGGAATTCATCGCCCACAGGACCTCCCCAGCCCCGCCGTCCCCTTCATTGTGTTCCCGGTGAGCTTCTGGAGCGAACCCCCCTCCCCGTTCTTCTTCTCGAGCCATGGTTCTCCGTCTCCGTCAAGACAGTGGGCAGCCGCCGCCCCCCGTCGACGTAGCCATGGCCACGGGCCTCCTCGCGTTGCCCCGTTGGCACGGGCGTACGCGCGACGTCGCGGGCTTCGTCCCCGTGCCCCCAGCCTCCTCCCCCGTGGCCTAAATCGCCACCCCGGCGAGAGCGCCGCCGTGGCAGGGCCACCGGCGTTTAGCCGCCGGTCGGTTAACGCTAAGCCCCCTCCTAATCCCCTCTCTCTCTCGCTGACAGTGGGCCCAGCCCCTTAATTAAACGGGGTTCAAAATTAAACAGAGCTAATTAACCCTCTGCCACTGACTGGTGGGCCCCTTTTTTCAGTTGACCAGTCAAACCCCTGACGCCAGCGTGATGCAGTGCTGACGCAGTAAATCTTAAATCAGTTATTTAATTCAGTAAATTCCAGAAATTGGCTGAAACTTTGAAAAATCATAGAAATTTCATTTTAACTCCAAATTCGACATATAATATATGAAAAATTATCAGGAGAAAATCCTCTATCCAAATATCCAACTTTCAGCTATGTTGGAGTTGATCTTAAAAAGGGATCAGTAGCTTTTGCTATTTGATTTAATTGGAATTATTTCAAATTCAATTCAATTGATATTCCAACTTCAAACTTTGAAATGCATCACACATCACTTGTACTTAAGAAGCATTTCACACGTATTGATACCTTGGTTTACAATGAACAAATTTTAGCAAATGCAAGTTGACCAAATTTGAATAACATTTGAAGTTTTAATTTGAATTTACTTTTCAAATCAACTTCAATTAAAATGTGGAAATTCAAACATAGGTCACATCAGCACCTTGCCATGCTTTGTTTTACATATTGTTTGTTCATTGTATTATTTTGATTGTGCTTTACTTCCATTGCTTCGGTGATTGCATCTTCTCAGTAGAGTTGATCTCGGAGACGAGTTCAACCTCACGTCGGAAGAGTGTTACATCGTGATCGTCAGCAAGGCAAGCATCCCCCTCTTTGATCATGTCTATAAAATCCCAGTTCCCTCTCATTCTCGCAAATGCATGTTTAGGATGTCACCATGATACCTTCTACCGCTAGTTGAACCCATTCCTTTGCATGACCTATCATTTTGTCACAGTAGTAAGCAAACCACAATCCTAGCAGATGTAGGAGTTGGTTGATATCATGTGGCCCCTACAACTATTACAGCTTATTGCATGCTTAGAGTTGTTACCTGAGGCTATTTTTGATGTGAGTCGGGATGGTAGTGATCATGTGAATGATGGTGGTAACGTGTTGGTGAATCTACCTTAAACAAAGGTGAACGATGAGAGGCTGTGTAGGAGTACACAGTGGGTTGTCTCGTTGAACACTGCCTTAGGCCCGAGTTCTTGTGTTGTTATCCAAGACAAAGAGTACGACCACACATTGGGCTCACTGACCCCTCTCGGCCTAGTACCTCAACCCGGACCAGTCCAAGAGTCGCAAGTAGTTCGCCCTTTAACGATCTCAAGCAGGTGGAACCAAGGTAAGTGGTTGGCGTAGGTTGTGGGCACGTTGAATGAAGTGATCATGATCGAGTTGAGCTTGATGGCGGTCACACCAGGTTTGAGTCCGCATCGGAACAATCGGCCGGATTCTGACTGTGGTCCCAACTCAAATAGGCGACTCCCTAGGACTAGAGATGGTGCCGTGAGTGAAGTGTCGTGGCAGCATCCTCGCCGGTACTCACTTGAAGGGTCCATCCCCAGGCGGTAACTGATGAGGCGTGTGTGTAGCAGTACACCCCTGCAGAGTTAATGAACTATTCGAATAGCCGTGTCCGCGGTTATGGACTACTTCGAAACCTTTACTTGATAATAGATAACTTGAACCGGATACTTATAAAACACACCAAGATAAGTGTGAGTGCTATGGCGTGCTTCCTCGTGGGGAAGTCGAGGAAGGCACCATAGTGGAGTATTGATTGGAGACTGTTACTTGGACTCGTGTATGTTCTTACCTCTCTCTGGTACTCGTAGTTCAGGATTAGCCAAGTCAAAGCTGGCACTTCTGCAAGTGAAACCCCACCTCCCTTTACCTTGATACATGTGCATGAGTAGTATAGTTCCTATGTAAGTCTTGCTGAGTACGACTTTGTACTCACGTTTGCTTATTCTATGTTTTAGAGACGAGACCACTGAACCTGATGGTGGCCTCTACCTCGAGATCGACGTGGACCAATGTCGTATAGTTCCAGGCAGCAGCCTGTGCCCTTTGGAGGGTCGTTGTACTTTTCTTTCAGGCTTCTTAAGCCATTTGTTAAACTTGTCTTTACTAAGACATAATTTGCTTCCATTGATATTTGATGTAATGTTGGATCACATCCATGTGATCTCTTCTTGTAATATAACTACTATGTCTGCTCGGTTTAGCAGAAGTTATAAATACTGAGTTTGTAGAGTTCATGTTGTGATTACCTGCTGTTTGCAACTGACATGTATGATGCGTGTATGTTTATAACATGCATGTCTTAGTGTGGGGTTCGATAGCTTGGTTGTGTTCTTGCCGGCGGTCTTTTATACACCAGGTGGCCCTTAGATGTGCGCAGCTTGGGGCATCGCGATGCGATTGCTCGTGACTCTGTCACGTGGCACACTTTGTTGTATGATCGAGCCCTCCCGAGATCCCGACTAAGTGATCGGGCTGGAGTAAGTCTATGTAAGGGTTATGATCCAATCGATAACATGGTTGAGGCGACTTGTCTGTGAATATGGGATTCACCACCTATATCATTAGACTTGTGTGTGGACGATGAGGACCCATCTCAGTTGATCATCCGGCCTGGACGGGATGCCCCTCACGTTCGATGCTTACCGAGAGTGATCTGTGCTTGGCCTTGTCTGCTTAGACAAATGGGTACGGCTCTCGGCTCTCCATGTGATTGTATTATGACCGGAATTACATACGCTAACCCCGGGTCCAGACACAAACACCGCAAACAAATCAGACAATCGAACAATACACGCAGAAAACAAATTTTTTAATTATTTTGAAAACTGGGCTGTTACAATACAACACCACCAACAAGGGATCTCGTCTCGAGATCCAGGATGATCCGGGGGAGAGGGGAAGGGGGAAAAGAGAGTCGACAATCTTCAACACCACCAACAATGGACTCTGCTCCATGTCGACGTCGAACTTCGGTTGGGATAAATTTCCGCAGAGAGACGACATCGTCGGAAAAACGAAACCGTCAGTGACAAGAGGAGGAACGACGACGATAACCGGATCAAAGGATAGTGTTTTCGACGCAAGTCGTAAAAACACCGGTAAAAGGAGGGATGGCAATGGATGACCCAGATGATAACCAAAATCGTAGAAGCTAAAGGTACTACAGGATTTCCCACCTGAGCTCGGAATCGAAACAATACGCTGCAAGCAAGGCATTGTAACGGTTTCGAAACTCAACTCACTCGAGATCCTAAAGTTTTGAAGGGGCTAAGACACTTACGGCTAGGGTAAGGAGTAAAAAGATTCCTACTCTCCGATAACTAACTTAGTAACTACAAAATAGTTTTGTTGAGACTCGACTTCGGCCAGAGAGGGGATCCTACGGTCGGTAAGGCTCTGATACCAAGTTGTAAGGCCCGATATGCGGTACTATTCCAGATCTAGATGTTTCCATCCAGATCCGGGGACGAAGCACATATTGGTCCCACCGCAACATATGACGAAGTCATATGCCCCGGATTTCCAACATGATATCACAACATTACAGATACAAGGATACAACATCTCATACAATCGGCATACAACTGCCTCAAATACAATACAACAGCGGAAGATATATGTCTGGGTACAGACTACAAGCAAATTCCTAGTGACAAAAGAAAATCAACGATCCCATAACCACACGGGTCCAGGCCCTCCGCCGGGATCCGCCTAACTAGTCGTCGTCCAGTCTCCACGTGAAATGTCGATCACCATACCTGTTGTCGATCAAGAACCCTGAAAAGAGTTTGGGGGTAGTATCATGAGTACAGAGGTACTCAACATCCAACTGTAGTGGTCATCTGACCCAGCAAGGACTTCATCACTCGTCATTCTAGGACAACTAGTAGTTTACGGTAAGGAAGGGGTAAGTGGTGAGGTTGCTGCCGCACTAGCATTTATGAAGTGGCTAACGATCTAGAGAGTAAGGTAAGAAGCCAAGAATTCGATGAGGAATCGCCTCCAACAAGTCTTGCTATGAACTACTTACGCAAACATAACACCTATCCTATCCTTGTCCTCCTCTTCGCATCCCGACGAAGAAGAAGCAGTCAAGGCACACACACGTTGATCAAGTTATAGTTATGATTCAGTTGATGTTATCTATGAACATGACGTAGGTCTCAAGTCGTCCATAACCGTGGACACGGGTTCTCGAAAAGATTTAACCCTGCAGGGGTGTACCAACTGCCCATTACGAGGCTCCGCACGCACGTCCATCACTCTCAGTTGCTACCCATCATAGGAAACCAATTTATGATTTAGTTCCAAGAGATCCGAAACGACAGGTCCCTCTAACTAACAACGAACAAATCCGGGTGGCCCCCGGTGAGTCGACATCCATCTCAGGAGCCGGCCGCGCTCTCGATCTGGTCTCTACCGTCTGTCCCAGGTTTGGATACCCGGTTAATCACACATGGGAAACTGGGTCCTCAGCCGGACAAAGTGGGCCAGCAAGGGAACTAAGTCCTCACTGGTCCGGGTTGGTTTGTAAACAACTGGCAGCTGACCAGCACACACACGGTTTCAAATGGTAAATCAGCTTGGGCCACCACTAGAAATGTTTGAAGCTAGGTAGGTAAGAAAAGGGGACCCCATAAAATCCCACACGCGGTTAGGCACGCTCAGTCTTAAAACCAATACCCGGAACTCGGATCCTAGGTGACTCGAATTGAACAAAGCGTCGGGGCGGGATAGCCTAGACCTTCCATCCTTCGTCGAATATAGTCAACATTTATAATAATCATATCATCAACAACAATATAATAAGGTGATATCCCAACCCAAAGAGTAACAGGGTAACATCGTAGTATCCTAAGCATGCATACTAAGCAGGGGCTGAGCAACGAGCAAAAGTAACATAGCAGTACATGGTTTGCTGGGAGGGGACATGGTTGTATCGGTTTGAAAGAGGCTGTAAACATGTGGTAGGATCAAACATCGAACCTAACCTATACTAGCATGCAAACCGCTGGTTGAAATAGAATGGATCATAAGTAATGTATAGTCCTTGCCTGTTGATAAGTCGGGTTCCGAAGGTGTAGTTGATCGCAAGCTCGCATCGTCTCCGAGAGGTACCCGCGGAAGCACACAAGAAGGAAACACTGGAAAGCAATCAACGGTGCACCACTATTACTATGGAGAAAACACGAGCAAGCATCAACAAGAAGTAACACGAGACATCGCACCTACCGTCGAGAGCGGTTACTAACGATTTAAGTGGAGTACTCGTCACACACGACGTATACCGCACGTTTACGGTGTTTCAAGTTGCTTAGCTACAGGTGATCAACAAAGGTTCTTAACATGGCAACTCACTCAAGCATGGCATAGCACACAAACATGGCAAGAGGTGAAGCATAAATAAACTACCTGATCTAGTCACTTTAAGTGGGGGTAAAATCCTAGACATGGCAAACTATTGCGGACCCCACGATAAATATTGCATTTGGTACTGTTTTTGTCCTAAACAATATTTTATTATTTTATTTGACAAGCAAGAACAGCAAAAACACAATCTACATGCAATTCTAGTCAAGTTACATTTAAGAAACATTTTAAACAGAGCAACAGATAAAAAGTTATTGCAGTTACAGGTTACAGTGGTAAGCAGTGTAATTAGCAGATAAACAGCAAGTAAACAAGCTCAAACATGGCAACAAGCAACATTTTAATAATCTACGCGCAAAACGGAGCAACTTTCATGTAGAAAGCGTCTCCATCGGAGCTACCGATGAAAAGTTATAGCTACCGCAAAATAAACAATTAACCGATAAATAAAAAGCCTAGAAAACAAAAAAATAACACTACTGGGCCGAAACTAGTCCTATTTGGCCCAACAGAAAAAAAAACACAACTAATAAAGAAAAATAAAAATAAAATAAAAACGGGGGGGGGGGGGGGGTGCAGCCTCACCCCATGGGCTGAGGCCCAAGTGGGCTGGTAGGCCGGCGGCTTGGTGCTGGGCCTCAGAGGGGAGTTGGGCCGTGGGGGTCTGGGGAGGCCAGCCGGCTCGTCCCGATCCAGCGGGAAACGGCAACGGCGGCGGATGGCTCCCGGCTCCGGCGAGGAGGGCCACAGCGGCGGGGAGGCCGGGAACGGAGGGGCGCGCGGGAAGATGGTGCGGCGGTCGGCTAGTGCAGGGTCGCCGGCGCGCTGGATCCCGGCGTGGAGGAGCAGGCGGTGCGGGGCGGAGCTCCATGGCGGCTCCGGGCTGGCCTTCCATGGCCGTGGCGACCTCACAGGGAGAGAGAGAGGGGGGTTAGGGAGAGAAGGGGAGAGGAGAAAGCAGGGAGAGGAGAGGGAGGACCTGCGGCGGGGTGGCTGCTTCCGGCGGCGGCCTCGGGCAGAGGCGGCGGCGGCTTCGGGCGCCCACGGGAGGAGATGGCATGGAGGAGAGAGAGAAGGCTACGGGCAGCTCCACGGGGCGACGTGGCACAATCCCAGGCCGTCGGATCTGACGATCTGACGGTCCAGAACTCATTGGGCTGATTCCAGATCTGGATGCTAGGGTTTGCTGCGAACATTAGGGTATTTGGGGCCAGATCTGGGTCTGGTGGCTGCCTAGGGAAACCCTAGGTGGTGGGGTGGTCTATTTATAGCCCAGATGGCTGGCAGTTTGCAAAAACATCATCAGTTTTTCTCTCGCGCGCGCGGTGCTCACGTTTCTGACCGCCGGGGGTCCGCAGTACCTCCGATTCGGGTAAAACTTCGAACTGCGCGATCAGTGCGTCGAGCCGGCGGTGTTAACCTCGCGCTCGAACCATTCCGAAAACACTTTCCGGCGCACTGTAAAAATATCTCATTTAATTATTAAACGGGGTTTTCGTTCCGTTGGTTTCGGCTGGTCTCGTGCAGTTTTCGCGACGGTGATCGGGTGAAACCCGGTGTCGCAAAGGTCGAGTGTCAGGGTGGCAAGGGTCGGTCTCCGTCCGATACGAGATAAGAGGGGGGAAAATAATCGCCGATCAATAAATCGGGGATGCAAACACCGCAAACAAATCAGACAACCGAACAATACACACAGAAAACAAATTTTTTAATTTTTGTTAAAACTGGGCTGTTACACTCACTGACCCCTCTCAGCTTACTAACTCATCCCTTTCGATGTCCAGATGTCGCAATAGTTCGGAGTTCTGGTAGGTCTGTGGCCTGGATGCTAAGTGAGAGAACAGCTCACCCGAGACCGGCTTATGCACCACGCACACATCACTTGGGTCCACTTCGGTAAACCGGCCGGGTTCATGATAGTGGTAGCCAACCCAAGTAGGCGGCTTTCTCGGACTAGATCGGCTATGAGGTAACAGTTGTGGTGAGCATCCTCGCTGGCCCCCCTTGAATGGTGTCGAGATCAAAGGCGGTAAATGATGATCATGTGTGTGTAGCGGTACACCCCTGCAGGGTTAATAAAACTATTCGAATAGCCGCGTCCGCGGTAATGAACTGCTTGGAAAGCTTAGCTTGATTATTAGATAACTTGAACTGGATACTTCTAAAATACACCAAGATAAGTGTGAGTGCTATGGCGTGCTTTCTCGTGGGGAAGTCGTGGAAGGCACCATAGTGGTGTAATTGGTTGGAGAAAGTAGTGGACTCGTGTACGCTTCTTACCTCAAGTCTGGTACTCGTAGTTCAGGACTAGCCAAGTCAAAGCTGGCACTTCTGCAAGTGAAACTCCACCTCCCTTTACCTTGATACATATGCATGAGTAGTATAGCTCCTATGTAAGTCTTGCTGAGTACGACTTTGTACTCACGTTTTCCTAATCTATGTTTTAGATGAAACCACTGACCCCGAAGGTGGCTTCTTCATCGAGCTGGACGACTGAAGATCAAGCTAGTCTAGTCCCAGTCAGACGACTGGTTCCCTCGTGGAGGGCTTGTGTTTAAATAAGGCTTCTTAAGCCATTTGTTAAACTTGTCTGTACTCAGACATACTTGCTTCCGCTTGTGTTGTAATGTTGGATCACATGCTTGTGATCTCTGTGTGCACTCTATGAGAGTTATCAATAAAAATGTATACTTTGTAGAGAATTGCAATGATACCTGCTGTTCATACAAGGCATGTGTGCTGCGTATATGTTTATAACATGCATGTCTTTGTATGGGTTTTCGAGACCTTAGTTGTGATCTGGCTGGCGGTCTTTCATACACCAAGTGGCCCTTAGATGTGCGCAGCTTGGGGCATCGCGATGCGATTGTTCGAGACTCCGTCTCATGCACACTTTGTGGTATGATTGAGCCCGCCCTAGACCCCGACTAAGTGATCGGGCTGGAGTAAGTCTATGTAAGAGTTATGAGATAGTCGATAGTATGGTTGAGGCGACTTGTCTTTGAATATGGGAGTTCATCATCCATATCATTAGACTTGTGTGCGGACGATGAGGACCCATCTCAGTTGATCATCCGGCCTGGATGGGATACCCCTCACGTACGATGCTTTCCGAGAACGTTCTGTGCTTGGCCTTGTCTGCTTAGACAAGTGGGTACGGTTCTCGGCTCTCCATATGACTATGTCTTAGCTGGACTTGCATACGCTAACCGCGGGTCCCGACAGACTTAGTATCAGAGCAGGACTGACTGCAGAACTAGGAGCCTTGGACGAAGTCGAGTCTAGCCTTCTATAGTTATATAGTTACTCTGGTATATAAGGGAACAACGTAAGGTTTCTTTTTTCTCCTTACCCCATTCGTTCTGAGTTTTGAGTCACCCTCATCTTATTCTACGGGAAGATAGGACTAGGCTCTCCTCTGTCTAATTAGAACATCTCGTTGTTTGCTTCCTTGTAGCCGTAGAAAAGTTGTGATAGGTTTGTTAGAGTGGTTATGCTTCCTGATTTATTACATCGTATGTAAGTGCTGTTTCCATGTTGTAAGAAATTGTCTTTTTCTTGCAATTACAGCCGTTATGCTGTCCGAGTCATTCCAGGTTTATCTCATAATCTGATGCATTTGCAAACTCCTTTCTGTTTCAGATGGAAGATCTTCCCCCTCGGCAGATTGTTCATTTGACCAGGTGCCTCGGTGTGCGTGGCCATCCCGCCACGTTGGTCGAGATGATGTCCTATGTGGGATATCGATGGTATCCTGAGTACACCGTTGAGGAGTAGTTCCTTGACTTCAACCAGACCCAGTTACACTGCATTGTCAGGATCTACCTGCACCACGTTGGAGTCACTCAGCCTATCCACTTTGGACATGGCATTGGCATGACTGAGAACATGGCTGTGCAGGATGCTGCATACTCATGTATTACCCTGCTGAGAGAGGAGCACACTATGCTGAGAGAGACCTCATTCCGCTATATCCCTGCTGCACTTCCAGGAGAAGAGGGATATTACACCGGACTCTACTCAGATCACTCTGCAGAAGATCCAGCACTTCAGATGACTGCTAGGTTTGCTAGTGATCGAGATCGTGATGCACGCGCTCTCCGTTTTGAGCTTCACGCCACTCGTGTTCGTCTCTATCGAGAACTGACCCTTTTGGAACCCTTCGTGAGCGTTGGATCAGTCGAGTATGATGTTATCTACCCTGTGAGGACTCAGATGCCTTCTCGAGTTGCTTGGCCCGAGATTGGAAGCATTTTCCCACCCCGTGGTCCTTTGCTTCCACCCTACGCTGGACCTAGGCCCCATCCTTGCCCAAATGGATATCAGGGTCCACAGGCCTCCGTGTTTTCCGATGGTCACCTTCAGCTACCGGGATACGCGGGTAACTTTTACGAGGACTACTATGGAGATGGAGATGAGTGAGACCGCCTGTGGTCTTACTTAGTGAGGAGGTAGTAGTATCTTAGTATATTGTACGCAAGGTGTCTAAGTTCCAGAGGCTTAGATAAATAATGTATATTAAGTCAGAGTGCCTCTGAAGGATGTATCATCTTCATCACGTTTGTATTAGCTTGGTGCTTGTACTAAAAGGATGTATGGTTTGTATGACAGCTTGTGAATATATGGCTTGTATGCTTTATCACCATGTTGTCAAGATGATTACTTCCTTTGCTCTGTAATCCTTCCAGTACTTCAATACCTTGTTTAGACTCTCCCAATCAACTCTGTTTGACTTTGGTTTTTCACCTTCAGGATGTCTCAAGGAACCCGTGGCCAGCTTGGTCGTAAACAGGGTCGTGGGAATGACCAGGAGGAAGGCAACCTTCCACCCCCACCCACGATGGCTCAGGTTCTGATGGAGGTTGAGAGGAACCGCCGAGACTCTCACCATCTGCTGGAAGTCATTGCTCGCAACACCACTCAGTAGCGCAACAAGTTGGTGTCCCTGAACGACTTCATCCGACTTCATCCCCCGGTTTTCAGTTACTCCGCCGAGCCCCTTGACGCCGATGACTGGCTTCGCAGCATCGAGAGGAAGCTCCAAGCAGGCCATGTTGCAAATGGCGACAAGGTCAGCTATGCCACCTATCACCTTGAAGGTGCAGCTAGCTCTTGGTGGGAGAACTTCCTGAATATGCTTCCCGTTGGACCGCCCGCATCTTGGGATGAATTCTGCACTTCCTTCCGTGAGCACCACATTCCCAAGGGTCTTATGGACCGCAAGCATGAGGAGTTCTGCAACCTCACCCAAGGCAGAAGGACCGTTGACGAGTTTAGTCGTGAGTTCAACCGACTTGCTCGTTATGCTACCGAAGAAGTCTCCACCGACGCAAAGAAGAAAGAGAGGTTCCGTCGCGGACTCAATTCTGGACTCCGTCGTGAGCTCAATCTACATGACTTTGCCACCTTCCAGGTCCTTGTCAACAAGGCCATCAAGGCAGAGGACATGAACACCCCCAACGACTTTCGCAAACAACCTAGAGACGATGGATCATCCAGTTCCGGCTCCCAGAAGCGCAAGATCTGTATCCCAAAAAGTATGTTCCGCCAGAACAACCCACCGAGGCCATCCTATGTGGCGCCTCGTCCACCAACTCAGTTCCACCCAGCTCCACCAAACAACCCAGCTGCACGCACTGTTTTTGGAGCCTGTTACAAGTGTGGTCAGGCAGGCCTGTTTTTGGAGCCTGTTACAAGTGCACTGTTTTTGGAGCCTGTTACAAGTGTGGCTGCCTGCACGCACTGTTACCAGATCCAGAATCAGAATGTTCCACCCCGTGCCGGAGGCAACAACAATGGTCGTGGCAAGCCACCCCAGAAGGTCTACACCGCCAAACCCGCTCCTCCCGCCACTCGTGGACGTGTGAACCAGATTGCCGCCGAAGAGACTAACGACACCACTGACGTCATTCTTGGTACGCTCCCAGTCAATTATGTTCCTACTTCCGTTCTTTTCGACCCAGGAGCATCTCATTCATTCATGTCGGAAAGTTATGCACTTCGTCATGAGTTATCCTTTGTTGATTTGTCCACCCCAATGATTATTCAAACTCCAGGGTCAAGATGGCAAACTAGTAGAGTATGCCATGGAAATCAAATTGCAATTGAGGGTTTAGTATTCCTTGCTTCACTCATAGCCCTCAAGTCTTCAGATATTGATGTCATCCTTGGCATGGATTGGCTATCAAGACAGAATGCGTACCTGGATTGCAAAGGCAAATCCGTGAAACTCACCCACCCTTCAGGCAAGACCGTCATCTATACCTCACCCAGAACAAGAACCCAAGTGCATTCTTTGAATGTACTTCCCCTTTCCGAACTTGAAGATATTACGGTGGTTCGTGACTTCCCAGATGTCTTTCCTGAAGATCTGCCGGGCATGCCACCCGACAGATGTGTAGAGTTTATAGTGGATCTTGCCCCAGGAACCGCACAAATTTCAAGACGCCCATACAAAATGGCCCCACATGAGTTAGCTGAGCTTAAAATCCAACTGGAAGCTTTGTTGGAAAAAGGCTTCATCCGCCCTAGCTCATCACCATGGGGTTGCCCCGTTCTGTTCGTAACGAAGAAAGATGGAACAGAAAGGATGTGCGTAGACTATCGCCCACTAAATTTAGCGACGATAAAGAACAAGTACCCATTACCCATGATCAATGATCTTTATGATCAACTTGCAGGATCCTCTGTCTTCTCCAAGATGGATTTGAGATTAGGTTATCATCAAATCAAAATCCGAAACGAGGACATTCCCAAAACGGCTTTTACTACTCGTTATGGTCTTTACGAGTATACCGTCATGTCCTATGGTTTAGCCAATGACCCCGCCACTTTCTCACGCATGATGAATTCGATCTTCATGGAGTACTTAGATAAATTTGTTGTGGTTTATCTCGATGACATTCTCATCTACTCGAAGAACGAAGAAGAACATGCCGAACACCTAAGGCTGGTATTTATGAAACTTAGAGAGCATCTCCTGTATGCTAAATTCTCCAAGTGTGAATTTTGGCTACCAGAAGTGACCTACTTAGGCCACGTGATTTCTGCAAAATGCATTGTTGTGAATCCCGAGAGAGTTCAGGCCGTCCTTGAATGGACTCCACCTGAATCGGTTAAGCAAGTTAGGAGTTTTCTTGGCCTAGCCAGCTATTGCCGTCGCTTCGTCGAGAACTTTTCTCAAGTTGCAAAGCCTCTAACTGAACTCCTCAAGAAAGATAAGAAATTCCTATGGACTCCCAAGTGCGAGGAAAGCTTTCAAGAGCTAAAAAGAAGGTTGACTTCTGCACCCGTACTTGCACCTCCAGACACCAAAAAGGATTTCGAGATCTATTGTGACGCATCACGGAAAGGGTTAGGATGCATACTTCTGCAAGATCGACATGTGGTAGCTTATGCTTCACGCCAGTTGCGGCCACATGAAGAGAACTATCCTACCCATGACCTTGAACTCGCTGCCGTAGTTCATGCCCTAACAACTTGGCGACATTACCTCCTTGGTAATCTTGTGAGATTTATTCCGACCACCAAAGCCTCAAATACTTTTTCACCCAGCCAGATCTTAATCTCAGGCAACGACGCTGGATTGTGTTGATAAAAGATTACGACGTAGTAATTTCTTACACCCCAGGCAAAGCCAATGTCATGGCTGATGCACTAAGTCGTAAGTCGTATTGTAACAACCTCATGTTGCAACAGTATCAACCACTTCTTCATGAGAAATTTCGCAAGCTTAATCTTGAGATTGTTCCTCATGGCTATCTTTCTACCTTGGTGGCGAAACCAACTCTTGAGGATCAAATCATAGTTTCCCAAAGGCATGCACGAGGTGTTCGCCGGATCAAGGAGAACATTGTTAGCGGAGTTGCTAAATGTTTCTCCACAGATAGCAAGGGAACGGTATTCTTTGGAAATCGTTTGGTAGTACCTAAGAATAGGGAACTAAGGAAACTCATCCTCAAGGAAGCCCATGACACACCCCTCTCGATTCATCCCGGTAGCACAAAAATGTACCGAGATCTACGCCAGAGATTTTGGTGGACTAGGATGAAGAGAGACATTGCTTAATTTGTTGCCGAATGTGATGTTTGTCGTCGCATTAAGGCAGAACATCAAAGACCTGCTGGTACACTTCAACCTTTGTCTATTCCCGAGTGGAAATGGGATAAAGTCGGTATGGACTTCATCACCGGCTTTCCAAAAACCCAGAAAGGAAACAATGCCATCTTCGTTGTCATAGATAGGCTTTCCAAGGTTGCTCACTTCCTTCCGGTTCGCGAGTCTATAACTGCTAGCCAGTTAGCGGACTTGTACGTCTCTAGAATTGTATCCCTTCACGGTGTTCCTTTGGAGATCAATTCTTATTGCGATAGCCTTTTCACCTCTAGATTTTGGGGAAGCTTTCAAAATGCTATGGGAACTCATCTCTACTTTAGTACAGCTTTCCATCCTCAGTCTAGCGGTCAAGTCGAAAGGGTTAACCAAATTCTTGAAGACATGCTCAGATCTTGTGTTATCTCATTCGGAAAGAATTGGGAGAAGTCTCTGCCATTCGCAGAATTTTCTTATAACAATAATTTTCAATCTAGTCTGAACATGGCTCCTTTTGAACTCCTTTATGGACGACGATGTCGAACACCTTTAAACTGGTCAGAAACCGGTGAAAGACAATTCTTTGGACCGAACATGATCAAGGAAGTAGAAGAGCAAGTTCGCATTGTTCATGATCAATTGAAAGCAGCCCAATCTCGTCAGAAAGCTACTATGATCGTCATCATAGGCAAGAGAGCTACAATCTGGATGAGAAGGCTTACCTTCGGGTTACTCCTCTAAAGGGAACCCAACGTTTCGGTATCAAAGGCAAATTGGCCCCACGTTACATCGGACCTTTCCGCATTCTTGCTAAACGTGGAGAAGTTTCCTACCAACTTGAACTACCCTCGCACCTTTCCCGAGTACATGATGTATTCCATGTGTCACAACTCAGGCGTTGCTTCAAGGACCCCATCCGCGAAGTCGACCATGAAACGCTTGATCTCCAAGATGACCTTTCTTATCGAGAATACCCCGTTCGTATTCTTGATTCAGCAGAGCGTGTCACTCGTCGTTAGAAGATTAGGTTTCTGAAAGTGCAATGGTCACACCACTCTGAGAGAGAAGCTACGTGGGAAAGTGAAGACCGTCTCAGTGCCGAGTATCCCACCTTCCTCCCACAGACTTCTAAATCTCGGGACGAGATTCTGTTGAGTGGGGGCGAGTTGTCAGAACCCTCTGTTAGGTAATGTGCTAGGATTAATAAGTCACTTGCATCATGTTAAAATTTCAAAAGAAAACTTTGAAATCAAAATCAAAAGCAAATTGGGAGAAGGAACCCCCCCAGATGAATTAATTCAAAAGGCCAGATAAAAATATTCTCCAAAAATTCATGTTAGATTTTTGAAAAGTCTTATAAATGAGTGTGATCACATATCAAGTGATGTGGGACCCACCCCATGCTCATGGATTTTTCAAATATTCAAACAGTGCCTTGGAATTATTTAAAAACCCTTATTTGAGTTCAGATTCAAATTATTTGAATTTTGAAAATGTTGAAACTTTACAAGTGTCTAGCCTAGTATATTGTGATGCCACATAAAAAGTTTCAGCATTTTAGAAAATGGCTAGGTATTTATTTTTGCTAGCCAAAACAAAGGTCAGAAAAGAAAATAGAAATGGAAAAGGAAAAAACTTACCTGGCGCCTAGGCGAGGCCCACCTCTTCTGGCCCAGTCCAGCCCACCTGGACCCCTCCCCTGTTGTCTTCCTCCCCGCGCCCTAATGTGCTCGGTGGAAAGCCACCGACGCCACCGACGCCACCTCGACGCCTTCGAGCTTCCAGAGCCCCCGTGTCCTCCCCTCGGTGTCCTGGAGAACCCCCTTTGCGCCGTGCACCGTTTCCCCCTCAGTGCAGTGCCTATCCACCCCTCTCCTTCTCTCCCGCAAGCTTCACCGAGGGCAGCCGCAGGCCATGGCCATGGAACTCGCCGACAACGTCACCTAGGGCTCAAGCTGGCGTGTCCATCCTTCTCCGCGTCCTCGTCTTCGTCGACTAGCAGAAGCAGGATCTCCAATTTGGACTAGAAACGACGCTAGGTTCATCGGATCGCCGCCGGACGCCGTGAAGGTCTTCGTCAAATTCCCCGCCGCTGTGCCCTCCCCGACTCCAACGACTACCTCGTCGTGTTCCCCGTGATCTGGTGAGCTTTTCCCCCAAGCTCTCGGAGCACCGCGACCTCTCTAGGTGGATTTTCCATGAGAGCAGGAGCTCGTCGTCGCCATAGTCGTCGGTGGGGCTGCTCTCTTGCTCGTACGTCCTCACCGTGCTGTCCATCGCATAGCTGGCGTTCCCAGGAGGCCGTCCAGCTAGCGCATGGCCAAGCACGGGAAGGGCAACGTCGACTGCGTCTTGGCCGTGACTCCGCCGCCGCTAGGGCTCATCGCCGACGTGCCTTCGGTGCCTTCCGGTGGCGTTGCACTGCACCATTCGACGCGCGCAAGTGAGGGCTTCAAGATGGTGGTCTCAGCGCTTCAAATCGTCGACAGGAGCGCCCTTCCCGTGCAGCGCCGCCGCGCTGGTGGCAACCGGCGGCTCAACGCCGGCGAGGCCGACATGGCCACGGTCATTAGAAGTTAATCACCCCCTAATGAACCCCCACAGAGGCTGACAGGTGGGGCCCTGGAGCCCTTAACCCCCCCGGTTAGTTTAAACTAACCGGGTTAATTAACCCAGCCACTGACAGGGTTGGCCCACTCGTCAGCCCCCTGCTGACGTGTCGGGACCCAGGGTTAGCGTATGTAATTCCAGTCACGATACAATCACATGGAGAGCCGAGAACCGTACCAACTTGTCTAAGCAGACAAGGCCAAGCACGGAACGTTCTCGGTAAGCATCGAACGTAAGGGGCATCCCATTCAGGCCGGATGATCAACTGAGAGGGGTCCTCATCGTCCGCTCACAAGTCTAAATGCTTATGGGTGGTGAATCCCATACTCATAGACAAGTCGCCTCAACCATGTTATCGATTGAATCCTAACTGTTACATATACTTACTCCAGCCCGATCACTTAGTCGGGGTCTAGGGCGGGCTCGATCATACAACAAAGTGGGCACGAGACAGAGTCTCGAGCAATCGCATCGCGATGCCCCAAGCTGCGCACATCTAAGGGCCACTTGGTGTATAAAGGACTGCCAGCCAGATCACAACTAAGGTCTCGAAAACCCATACTAAGACATGCATGTTATAAACATACACGCAGCACACATGTCTAGTATGAACAACAGGTATCATCACATAACTCTACAAAGTACTCTTTATTGATATACATACAGAGCATACAAAGATCACATGTCTGTGATCACATTACGTCATACAACGGAAGAAAATTAGGTCTGAGTACAGACAAGATTAACAAATGGCTTAGAGAAGCCTTGTACAACAAACATGCCCTTCCACGAGGGACCAGACTGCTGTCTGGGACTATACTACCAAGGTCAACATCGAGCTTCACGAAGGTGACTCCATCGGGGTCCGGTTTCTTATCTAAAACATATAATAAGTAAACGTGAGTACAAAGTCGTACTCAGCAAGACTTACATCAGATCTATACTACTCATGCTCAAGTATCAAGGTAAAGGAGGTGGGATTTCATCATGCAGAAGTGCCAGCTTTGACTTGGCTAATCCTGTACTACGAGTACCAGACTTGAGGTAAGAAGCGTACACGAGTCCACTACATCTCCAACCAATACAATACTATGGTTACTTCCTCGACTTCCCCACGAGGAAGCCCACCATAGCACTCACGCTTATCTTGCGGATTTTATAAGTATCCAGTCAAGTTATGTATGATCAAGTAGAGGTTTCCAAGTAGTCCATAACCGCGGACACGGCTATTCGAATAGTTCATTAACCCTGCAGGGGTGTATATCTTCACACGCGTGTCATCACTTATCGTCTCGTTCTTGGCATCCTTCAAGCGGATGTCGGACGTGGATGAAACCAAGGCACTAACCTCACATCACCTTCTCTAATCCAGGAGTCGACTACCTGAGTTTGGCACCGCTCGATAGTCTGGCCGGTTCCACGAAAAGGACTCAGATAATGTAAGGGACCGAGACGCCACCTCTGCCAGATGGTTTCACTGCCTCACAAGTCCACCCACATATCTAGGATGATGCAACCTTTTCTTCATTCTTTTTCTATGCACATGCCAAATGGAAAGCCCGAATCTATTGTGACTCCTGGACCGGATCGGGTACGTAAAGAGGCCAAACGGGGCTCCCATAAAACCCTACATGTGGTCATACTCTTTGTCTTGGATCACAAAACAGGAACTCGGGGCCTAGGGCAGTGTTCAATGAGACAACCCACTGTGTACTCCTACACAGCCTCTCATCGTTCACCTTTGTTTACGGTGGATTCACCAACACGTTTCACTTTCATCAACACCACTGTGTTCATTCCATCCCGACTCACAATCAAAACATCCTCATTGTATCACTAAGCTGCAAAAGCAGTAACAGTTGTAGGGGCCACATGCTCATCATTCAACTCCTAAATCTGCTAGGATTGTGGTTTGCTTAATACGGTGACAGAATGATAGGTCATGCATCGGAATGGGTTCAACTATGCGAAAGAACGTGTCTCGGTGATCTCCTAAACATACATAAGCGAGACTGAGAGGGAAATAGGATTTTATAGACATGATCAATGGGGTTTGCTTGCCTTGCTGACGAGGTTCGATAACAGGGGTCTTCAACGAAGGAGGTGGCCTCCGGTTCCGGTTGCACGTCTATCGAGCAAACAATCAAACAAGGTATAAATTTATTTGCAATGCATCAAACACATGATCAATATTGAAATGGTGATGTTCCTTACCACAATGTTGGTACAATTCCATTTAAAAGAAGTCAAATGAAAAGTCACTTTCAAATGTGCTTCAAATTTCAATTTGAAATAAAGCCATATGGACGTTTTGCACTGTTCACCCAATTCTAATTGGTCAAACATGAAAACAGAGCTTATATTCATAATCCTTGGATTTTTCTGATATTTTTAGACATATTATTTGCTATATTTGGAGTTCATATGAATTAGTTATGAATTTCCCAACTTTAAATGATTTTCTGGAATATTTTAAATCATTTCTATTTCTCTGGAATTCGATTTATTGCGTCAGCATGGCGTGGGGGTGACGTCAGGGGGGGGCTGACCAGTGGGTTCACCTTGTCAGCCTCAGTGGTTAATCCCCCGGTTTGATTTAATTAAACAGGAGCTTA
Organism: Bromus sterilis; assembly: GCA_950022295.1. Classification (NCBI taxonomy): domain Eukaryota; kingdom Viridiplantae; phylum Streptophyta; class Magnoliopsida; order Poales; family Poaceae; genus Bromus; species Bromus sterilis. The sequence continues at coordinate 143,839,744 of OX465597.1, forward strand.
ATTAGGGACAGGGCCGACCTGTCATTGGGCTAGACGGGGGTCATTAAGCACTAATTAAACCGGCCCGCCGGCAGTTAGCCGCCGGTGACCAAACCGCACGGCGGCGCCCGCTGCGGACGGCGTTTCCGGGCACGGCTGGGCACGCAGAGGGCACCGGAGTGACGCCCGTGCTCGTCCGCTTCGAGCTACGCCATCGGGGGCTCAAGGGGGGGCCCGGAAGCTCGTCGGCGGCGACCTCTTGCGGCGGCCGTGGACTGGATTGGGTGAAACGGGGCTACGGAGGACAGGGAGGAGCGTGCGATGGCGCAAATCAACGAGGAGCTTACCCCGGTGACGTTGGAGAGGACGGGGAGGACGGAGGATGCGAGACGGCGGCGGAATTCGTGGAGACGAGCTCGGCGGCCGGTGACATGACGGTGAAGATGGCGACGAGTACGGAGCTCCTCGGCTCGATTGGCTCCGCGGGAAGACGAAGTCGGCGACGCCGGTGACGATGGACAAGGCGGCGAGGGCGGAGGGGGCTTCTGGCCACGACTGGGCGGCGGCGTGCTTCGGCTGGGCTTCGGGTCCGCGCAGAAACGGGAGAGAGAGAGAGCGCTGGGAGAGAGCCAGAGGAGGGGGAAGAGGTGGGGCGGCTCTGGGCGACCTGCGTGGCGCCCGCGGAGAGAAGAGGAGGCTCCAGAAGCTCCTCGGTGGCGTCCACGGCGCTCGGCTCGCCACCGAGCTGCTTCGGGCGCCGGGGAGGAAGAAGACAAGAGGAGGCGGCTGGGCTGGGCCGGCTACAGGTGAGTGGGCCTCGCCTGTGGGCGCAAGGTAGGGTTGTTCCAACATTTTCTTTTTAGTTTTTCTGTTATTTGTTTTGCTCTGGTAAAACAAATACCATAGCATTTTATAAAATGCCCAATTACTTTAATAAATACTAGGTGACCAGTAGCTAGCCACATATAGAATTTGGGAATTTTTGAAATTCAATATATTTTGAATTTCAATTCAAGTAGGGTTATTTTAATTTCCAAAGCCACCGTTTGAATATTAGAAAATTCCATGTGCATGGGATTGATCCCAAACCACTTTTAAAATGATCAGCAACATTTATAGGAATTTTCCAAATGTTCAAAAGATTTTTGGAAAAAGATTTTTCTCTGGCTATTTGAATTAAATTCTCAGGGCTTTCTGCTTCCCCATTTTTGAATTTCCTTTTGAAATTTTGACATGATGCAAAGTACAAACAAACCCTCGCACTTACCCTAGTTGGGGTTCTGACATGACGCCATGCTGGCGCAGTGCTGATGCCATAAATGAATTTCCAGAGTAAATTGAATTAAAAAAAATTCAGAAAATTCCAGAAAATACCCCAAACTTTGAAAATTCATAGAAAATTCATATTAACTCCAAATTGGACAATTAATATATGAAAAATGATCAGGAGAAAATAAGCTATCCAAAAATCGAACTTTCAACTATGTTTGAGTTGATTTTAAAATGGGACCAGTAGCATATGTCATTTGGTTTATTTGGAATTTATTCAAATTCAATTCAAATGATTTTGCAACTTGGACCATGGAAACTTGCTACTTTTCAACCATACATCAGAGGAATATCATACACATTTCCAAATGATTCAAATTGATCAATCAACGTCACATGTAACTTGGCTAAGTTTGAATTCAAATTGGAGTTTGAATTTGCAATTCAATTTGCAATATACTCCATTTAAATGGAATTGCTTCACACATGAAAGCACATACATCAATTTTCAACCTTCCATCATGTGATTGTGCATTGTATTTACTTTTCTACCTTGTTTGTTGTTTGTCGAGTAGAGGTGGAACCGGAGCAGGAGGCTGCCCCCTTCGTTGAAGACCCCAAACCCGAACCTCGTCAGCAAGGCAAGCAAACCCCCATTGATCATGTCGATAAAATCCCAATTCCCTCTCATGTCTCGCTTATGCATTGTTTAGGATGATTACCATGCTTCGTTTCTACCGCATAGATGAACCCATTCCTTTGCATGACCTATCATTTTGTCACAGTAGAAAGCAAACCACAATCCTAGCAAATGAAGGAGTTGATTGATATCATGTGGCCCCTGCAATTGTTACTGCTTATTGCATTCTTAGAGTGATACCATGATGATATGGTTATGTGAGTCGGGATGGTAGTGATCATGATGTTGATGGTAGAAAAGTGTTGGTTAATCTACCCTAATACAAAATGAACGATGAGAGGTTGTGTAGGAGTACACAGTGGGTTGTCTCGTTGAACACCGCCTTAAGTCCGAGTTCTTGTGTGGTGATCCAAGATGAAGAGTACGACCACACATTGGGCTCACTGAGCCCTCTCAGCTTACTAACTCATCCCTTTCGATGTCCAGATGTCGCAATGGTTCGGAGTTCTGGTAGGTCTGTGGCCTGGATGCTAAGTGAGAGAACGGCTCACCCGAGACCGGCTTATGCACCACGCACACATCACTTGGGTCCACTTCGGTAAACCGGCTGGGTTCACGATAGTGGTAGCCAACCCAAGTAGGCGGCTTTCTCGGACTAGATCGGCTATGAGGTAATAGTTGTGGTGAGCATCCTCGCTGGCACCCCTTGAATGGTGTCGAGATCAAAGGCGGTAAATGATGATCATGTGTGTGTAGCGGTACACACCTGCAGGGTTAATAAAACTATTCGAATAGCCGCGTCCGCGGTTATGGACTGCTTGGAAAGCTTAGCTTGATTATTAGATAACTTGAACTGGATACTTCTAAAATACACCAAGATAAGTGTGAGTGCTATGGCGTGCTTTCTCGTGGGGAAGTCGAGAAGGCACCATAGTGGTGTAATTGGTTGGAGAAAGTAGTGGACTCGTGTACGCTTCTTACCTCAAGTCTGGTACTCGTAGTTCAAGACTAGCCAAGTGAAAGCTGGCACTTCTGCAAGTGAAACTCCACCTCCCTTTACCTTGATACATATGTATGAGTAGTATAGCTCCTATGTAAGTCTTGCTGAGTACGACTTTGTACTCACGTTTTCTTAATCCATGTTTTAGATGAAACCACTGACCCCGAAGGTGGATTCTTCATCGAGCTGGACGACTGAAGATCAAGCTAGTCTAGTCCCAGTCAAACGACTGGTTCCCTCGTGGAGGGCTTGTGTTTAAATAAGGCTTCTTAAGCCATTTGTTAAACTTGTCTGTACTCAGACATACTTGCTTCCGCTTGTGTTGTAATGTTGGATCACATGCTTGTGATCTCTGTGTGCACTCTATAAGAGTTATCAATAAAAATGTATACTTTGTAGAGAATTGCAATGATACCTGCTGTTCATACAAGGCATGTGTGCTGCGTGTATGTTTATAACATGCATGTATTTGTATGGGTTTTCGAGACCTTAGTTGTGATCTGGCTGGCGGTCTTTCATACACAAAGTGGCCCTTAGATGTGCGCAGCTTGGGGCATTGCGATGCGATTGTTCGAGACTCTGTCTCGTGCACACTTTGTGGTATGATCGAGCCCGCCCTAGACCCCGACTAAGTGATCGGGCTGGAGTAAGTCTATGTAAGAGTTATGAGATAGTCGATAGTATGGTTGAGGCGACTTGTCTTTGATTATGGGAGTTCATCACCCATATCATTAGACTTATGTGCGGACGATGAGGACCCATCTCAGTTGATCATCCGGCCTGGATGGGATACCCCTCACGTACGATGCTTTCCGAGAACGTTCTGTGCTTGGCCTTGTCTGCTTAGACAAGTGGGTACGGTTCTCGGATCTCCATATGACTATGTCTTAGCTGGACTTGCATACGCTAACCCCGGGTCCCGACAAACAGTACCGCATATCGGGCCTTAAAGATCATCTAGGCAAATATCAAACATCAGGCATGTATCCCAAGGTAGTTGTATGTGCTTGCAATAAGAACTTTTCACAACATCTTTTGTCCTACCCTCCCGCTACGAACGGGGCCAAAAGGAACTTAGGGATATTAAGGTACTCCTGTCAAAGAGCACCGGAACAAAGCATTAACACTTCATGGATACACGGAATCCTCAAATTATAGTCCATCCCTTTGGTGTCCCAAGCTGTCACCATTGGGATCGCCGGTTCCGGACTATCATAGGTGCATACAACTCATAGATAGGATAAAGAACACCAATAAAATCAAGAAAACAAAGGGTGATCAGATCTGAAATCATGGCACTCGGGCCCAAAGTGAGAATCATTAAGAGCAAGAAGTTGTAACAGAGATGATAAACACCAAGTAGATGATAGGCAACATGCCCCCAACGATCTGATAAACTATTACATGATCTAACTCATCCAATCCCTACCATCCCCTTTTACTATAGCAGGGAATTACTCACACATGAGAGAATAAGTCATGGAGGGGTGATGGAGAGGCGATGATGATGATGATGGCGATTATTTCCCCTCACTGGAGGCCAAAGCAGCCTCCAGATTATCTCTCCCGGAGAAGAACATAGGCTGGCGGCGGCTCCGCGACGTAGACCGGAAAAATGACTTCTTTTCAGGAGTACCTTGCTGAGGTAGGGCACCGGGGGGTGTGGGACCCACCCAGGAGGGCAGGTGGCGCGGCCAGGGGCTAGGCCGCGCCACACACCCTTCTGGGTGCCCCCTGGCTTCCCTGTGGCCCCCCTTTGGCTTCATCGAAGCTTCAGGAACGCTGATTTTTTATTTGATTTTTCTTGATTTTTCCATCGTACCTAAATATCCAGAAACCTGCACAATATAAAACAGCACTGGCAGCTCTGCTGAAAACAGCGTCAGTCCGGGTTAGTTTCGTCCAAATCATGCAAGAATGAAGCCAAAATAATAGCAAAAGTGTTTGGAAAAGTAGATACGTTTGAGACGTATCAGAGGTAAGTTGGGCTTCTTTGCCCTTTCTTTATTTTTTCGTTTTCTATCCTTTTCTATTATTTGTTTTGTTTTGATTTTAACATCAAAAAATTTTATAAAAATTCCAAAGAAATTTATTTGTACTTAAGTGTCATATACATAGCCACTCCCACTGTTTTCGAAATTTTGGATTTCAAAATAATTGAATCCAATGCAAACATAGGGTTTATTTAATTTCCATGGCACTGTTTGGAAATTTTTAATCCCATCGGCATGACTTGGGTCCGACAACACATGGAACATGATCATGCAAATTTTAAGAGATTATACAACTGTTCAAATGGATTTTAGTCAAAAAATTTATCTGGCCATTTGAATTAAATTCTTTTGTGGCTTTTCTTTTCCCCATATCAATTTCTTTTTGAAATTTTTGCATGATGCAAGGTGAGTCTAAACCCTAGCACATACCATACTTGGGATGTTGACAAGTCTTCTGGTGCTCCCGATCTTGGAAGCGCGGCGGCGGCGGAACATAGGCGAGATTGCGAAAAAGGGTTCTGTCCTCGGGGGTTTTGAAGGACGAGGGTAAATATAGGCAAAGGGGCAGCCAGGGGAGCACCAGGAGTCCAGGTGGCTTCCCGGTGCGGCCCCACCCTAGGTTGCGCCCCCTGGCCGCCTGGGCACTAGGTGGGGCCCCTCTGGACCCCCTTCTGGCGTCTGGAAGCTTCCGGTACGCTGTTTTTTTATATATTTTCCCGTATTTTTCTGGCATTTTACGTAATGGGAAAACCTAAAATAAAAAGATAGCAGAAAATAGAAACTGGCATTGGAGTGCACTGAGTTAATAGGTTAGTCCAAATATGATCAAAAGTGTATGAGAGTGTATCAAAAGCATAGAGACATTTGGGACGTATCATGGTTACCATGTTTCAGTGTAATGGTTAATGCACTCAAAGCATCCTGATAGATAACAATTATGTATGATCATCACGGTCTAACGATTTAGTCACTATTTTATTAAGTCATCGCAGCGCTGAACTATGTGACTTGATCACGCTGCAATGCTATTGGTGGGTGTATGTCATCACATCGTTATCCTAATGATATGACACCATTGTCAACGGACTATTCACATCTCATGATCAGGAAACCTTGATGCTCTATTGCCCAATGAGCTAGTATGCCTAAGTTAACTAGGGACCAGGTTGTTATATACCACACGTGTATTAATGTTTCCTCTTAATATAGTTCTAGCACTGTATTACGAACAAATAGATATGTGACAAATATCTTTATTAATTTGCCTCTAGGGCACATATCCAACAGTCTCCTACTTGCACTTGAGTAAAAATTACACTAGTTTACATCAGGTATGTATATTAAAACACCAATAGTCTCTCGGTGTTCCTTAATCTTGCCCCATGGAAGAGGTTTAGTCCACTACAGGAAATAAGAGTTTTGCCGTCAGCTTCCTACTTTGCCGTCAGCTTTCTATCGGGGCTGACGGCAAAGATTGCTATGCCATCAGCTAGAATAAAAACTAACGGCAAAGAATTAGTTGTTGGAAAAAAAAGCTCTGCCGTCAGCTTTTTCAAAGCCCTCAGCTGGCTCACGGTAAAGTCGCACCAGGCTGACGGCAACGCGGCGCATGACGGCCTACGTGGACCCGGGCCCACCAAGTGCCAAGGGGATAACGGGTTGGCGCTTTGCCGGCTGACGTCAAAGCACCAGCCCGTTAAGTGCGCGTGCTAGACCTATTCTCTCGCATTTCTCTCTCGCACCCCTCTCTCTCTCCCGTGATGCCGCCGTCGCCGCCCAGGGACCTCGCCGCCGCTGCTCCTAGGGCCACTGCTCCCCGTCGAGCTCGTCGCCCCCGGCCCGGATCCATCCCTCACCGCCACATCCCACGACTAGGACCAGGAGTCGCCGCCACCACCTCCCCCGACCCGGATCCAACCGCCGCCGTCACCTCCCCTGGCCGCCGCCGCTCACCCTGCCACCGGCATCCTGCTCGGCTCGCCCTCCCCCTCTAGTTCTTGGTGCACCGCCGCTCTCCTCTCCCCCAGCCGTCAACTCCCTGGTGAGCACCCCCTCCATTTTCTCTATTTTTTTATTTAGTATTCATTTTTGTTTCTATTTAATGTTAGTAGATATCTATGTTAGATTTTAGATAGCTTATCAGTAGTTAGTAAAAAATTTATCTAGCTAGATCTGTTAAAAGATTAGGGCTAGGGTTTGTTAGATTTATAAATTAGTTAGTATACTAATTAGGATTCAATTTTGTTTCTATTTAATGTTAGCAGATATTTATGTTAAATTTTAGTTAGCTTATAAGTATTTAGTTAAAAAAATAGCTAGCTAGATCTGTTAGTATATTAGGGCTAGGGTTTGTTAGATTTAGGAATTAGTTATTACTAATTAGGATATATAGTTAGTACTGTTAGTGGGCAAGAGCTCTTATTTATCTAAAAAAAGGAAAAAAAGAGTAGGAAAACAAGAATAATAATTATAAGAGAAGGAGTTGGTATGTTAGAAAGAAATAGAAGTTAAAATAAAATAAAAGAAAGGAATGAATGGAAAGGAACTAAAAGATAGAAATTAATGGAAGTAACAAATGTTAGGATTTCTAGATATTTATTATATGTTATTTATATATGCTATACATGCTAGTTTGTTAGTTAGGCGTCCTCCAATGCAAAGGTGCTAAGTGAGATGCTAAGAGCATTAAATGTGTTAAGTAACTATAGTCTCCAATATATTGGTGCTTAGCTTGTTGTTTCTAAGGTTGCCTTATTTAATTGCATAGGTTCCCGTGACTAGCACCGTTTCCTACTGCGGACACCAAACGTCTCTCTCCTTTTAGTTTCACCCTACCCTAGTTTCACCCTACCCAAAAGATAGGTGTATAACTAGTTCATTCCTTCTCAACTCATGCAAGTCACTCAACCCATATGCGTCTCCCGTTCGAAATATTCCATTTATAAATATGCATTCATTTGCATATTTATAATTGGATTCCTTCGAATTGTCCAACGTTATCCATGGACAGCCCGAGTATGTGTATATTGGGTTCATTTCCCCATATATGCTCTCCTCCTGATCGAACGCAGGATTTCGTCAGCGCCACCTTATTGTTCTCTGGGTACACATCCTCTCAGTTTATGCCGAGACGAGTATCGGGAGAACAGCGGGGAGGTGCTGTCTAAATTTTGCGTCGGATCGAGAGGAGAGCATGGGGAAATGAACCCAATTTGCACATACTCGGGTGGGATTAGGACCTATCTTTACCTATTAGCTGGTAGGTGCATATGTCGTATCACTGTAATTAATTATATGCCTTCTTGTGTTAATTTGTACTAGCCAGCTAGCCAGAATGAATGATCTTGCGTGGATGTACACTGGTCACCCTAGTCTGAAAGATATGACTGAGGAATAGTTGACCAAGACCGAGGAGTTCCTAGAGGTCGCATTTAGTCTGGCCAAGCAAGAACATGATGCCTCTGCACTAGATGTAGGAACTATTCACGGCAGACAAAGGATGTAATGGGTAAACACGTGAAGATGCGTGGTTTCATGCAATATTATACGTTGTGGTCATTTCATGGAGAGTCGGCCCAACGTGACAGACATGAGGTAGTGCGTCAGCGCATCGACGATTGTGGTACAGGGATCGAAGACATGGTCAATGAATACAACGATGCTCGTCATGAGGATGAAGAACCGGAGGAAACTGCCTTGGAGAGAAGACGCAGAGCAAAATATCCGTAAACATTCTTCGTTACCTACCGATCTTACCAAGACTTCAACGGCTTTACATGCTTGAAGAAACAGCAAAATAGATGACATGGCACAGAGATGGAATTAGATGTGCTACAGATGAATACGGGAATTTGATATTGACCCAACCCTCTAATGGTGAAGCGTGGAAGATGTTCAATGAAATACATAAAGAAGGTAAATCCAAAGATCCAAGGAATGTGGCACTCGCCATTGGCCTCGATGGGTTCAATCCTTTCGGTATGACGGCAACCCAGTATAGTTGTTGGCCCGTATTCATCATGCCCCTCAATCTGCCCCCTGGAGTCCTTATGCAAAGAAAGCACATCTTCTTGACGTTGATAGTTCCAGGGCCCAACTATCCTGGCAAAAATATGATTGTGTACTTCAAACCGCTGATGGATGACTTGAAAGAAGCCTGGGATAATGGGATCTGGACAGACGACGCAGCTAGAAAAACAAACTTCCGAATGCATGCTTGGTTGATGTACTCGATGCATGACCTGTCGGCGTTTGCACTTTTCGTTGCATGGTGTGTGCACGGAAGGTTCCCATGCCCGCAATGCAAGGCTTCTCTTAAGTTTCATTGGCTGTCGGAGGGTCGCAAGTATTCTTGCTTCGACTTGCATAGAAAATTCCTGCCTCTAGACCATGACTTCAGAAAAGACAAGAAGCATTTCACCAAAGGTAAAGTTGTCGAGCACGAGGCACCACCTATGATGACGGGCGCACAAATTCTAGATCAGTTGAACTCATTAGAGCCTGATCCAGACCGGCCAGGGTATTTCTTGGGATATAATACTGAACACGCCTGGAGTCACAAGCCATAGTTCTGGGATCTCACCTATTTCAAAGACCTTGCTCTTCCACACAACATTGACGTGATGCACACTGAAAAAAATATGGGTGAGGCTCTTTTTGGTACATTGTTCGACACTGATAAGGGGAAAGATAATGTTAAGGCTAGAGTCGATCAGGAGAGTTTCTGTAATAGGAAGTCACTGAACATGCGACAACCTAAAGGGAAGTAGAATTGGGAGAAGCCAAAGGCCTGGTTCAATCTTAAAAGGGAACACATTAGGGAAATCCTCATGTGGGTTTAAAAAATTTGATGTTCCCCGATGGGTACCCAAAAAAGTTGAAAATCTTTGGGTTGAAGAGTCACGATTGGCACATATGGCTTGAGCGGATAATGCCGGTGATGTTGCGCGGCTACATCCCCAAGAAGGAATGGCTAGTAATGGCAGAGCTGAGATATTTCTGCTGGGTTCTTTGTGCTAAAGAACTATCACCTATTGTGATAGACGAGATGGAAAAACTGGCGACAGAGTTGATATGCAAGTTAGAGAAGATCTTTCCACCGGGTTTCTTTAATCCTATGCAACATATGATTTTGCATCTACCTACGGAGGCAAGATTTGGTGGCCCTGTGCAAAACCGTTGGCGCTATGCAACTGAGAGACTGCAGAAGAAACTTCGAGCAAAATGTAAAAATAAACGGAGAATTGAATCATCAATGGCTGAGCCATTCGTTGTCAAGGAAGCGGCAAACTTCATGACAGCACACTATGCTGCCACTAATCACAATTTGCATAATCCAAAGCCTCGGTACAATACTGGCGACCCCGAGCGACGTCAATACAAGTTCAATCTCTTTAAACGGAGCCTTGCACCTTGTGGGGTTATACAAACAAAGACGTTGACCTTCAAGAAATGGGGTATCATTACAGTCTATATCTTGACCAACTTGCCAGAAGTGCGGCCGTACATCGAGTAAATGCTCGGTACATATTAATTGTTCCGGAACATCTTGACGAGTTTTGTGTCTGATTTCTCTTAATTATTTGATATAGTCGATTCGTCGCGCAATTCTCGAATGTAGTGGCGATCGAAAAAGACTCCATCAAAGAGATCAATCTTCTTGAGAAGCGGGGAGGCGACAATCTGATAATCCTCAACTGTAGGGGATCGAGATAGTCTTCGCGGGCAAGATAACCCAATTTATTGATTCGACACTTGGGGACACAAAGAATACGTACAGGCTTTGACAATTGATTTGTCAATTCAACCGCACCTGAAATAAACACTTGCTTGCACGAAAGTATTAGGAGCAACTGTGATACGGTGGTAGTAGTGGTGGTGATAATAGTGGTAATTGTGATAGTGGAACAGCAAAAGTAAAACAGCAAAAGTAAACAACTAGTAACCATCAGAAAGAAAACACTGTAGGCTAGGGAGATGGATGGTTGAGCGTTTCTTGGATGAGAACGAACATGCAACAGATTCTAACTTGGGCAAGGCTCAAAGAAAACAAAGGATCATCTAGGCAAATATCAAACATCAGGCATGTATCCCAGGGTAGTTGTACGTGCTTGCAATAAGAACTTTGCACCACATCTTTTTTCCTTCCCTCCCGCTACAAACGGGGCCAAAAGGAACTTAGGAAAATTAAGGTCTCCTACAGCGGAGAACCAGAACAAAGCATTAACACTTCATGGATGCACGGAATCCTCAAATTATAGTCCGTCCCCTTTGGTGTCCCAGGCTGTCACCACTGGGATCGCCGGTTCCGGACTCTAATAGGTGCATACAACTCATAGATAGGATCAAGAACACCACAAACTCAAGAAACAAAAGGGTGATCAGATCTGAAATCATGGCACTCGGGCCCAAAGTGACAAGCAATAAGAGCAACAAGTTGTAACAGAGATGATAAACACCAAGTAGATGATAGGCAACATGCCCACAACAAATCTGATTGAACTATTACATGATCTAACTCATCCAATCCCTACCATCCCCTTTTCCTACACATGGGAATTACTCACACATGAAAGGAGAAGTCATGGATCGGTGATGGAGAAGTGATGACGATGGCGATGATTTCCCCCTCACCGGAGGCCAATTCAGCCTCCAGATTAGCTCTCCGGAGAAGAACAGAGGGTTGCGGCGGCTCCGCAGCGTAGATCGAAAAAGCGACTCCTGTTTCGACGTTTCCTCCACGGGAGAATAAATAGGGGCCAAGGTAGGTCACCAGGGGGTGTGGGACCCACCCAGGAGGGCAGGTGGCGCGGCCAGGGGGTGGGGCCGCGCCAGGCACCCTCCTGGCTTCCCCCTGGCTGCCCTGTGGCCCCCCTTTGGCCTGACGATAGCTTCCGGAACGCTGATTTTTAATATAATTTTTTGGGATTTTTCCAGCGTACCTAAATATCAAGAAACCTGCACAAAAGAAAAACAGCACTGGTAGCTCTGCTGAAAACAGCGTCATTCCGGGTTAGTTTCGTCCAAATTATGCAAGAATGAAGTCAAAACAATAGCAAAAGTGTTTGGAAAAGTAGATACGTTTGAGACGTATCAACTCCCCCAAGCTTAGCTATTGCTTGTCCTCAAGCAATTCAGTTCAACGAACTGGACGCGACAAAGAAAACTTTGACAAACTCTTTTGCTTCACTAGATGTATATAAGTATGTACTACGAAAGAGTTCAGCAAGTTTTGACACCATGCTACAAGAACAATGCACGAAGCAATCCTTCTTTCATGTAATCAGTCACAAAAAAACGTAAAGTAAATAATAAGCTGCTGAAAGTCAATTCAAGATCACACTGCACATAGCATGAACATATCAGAGTGGTATCTCGCTAGCCTCCATGAGTGAAGCAAAACATAAATGCAGAAGCTCCTCCGGAGTTTTAAAGGAGACTAGAAGTCAGAACTCAGAATAAGAAACATCACAACCATGCAGAAGACAATGTAGTACTTTGGGACAATGCATGTTACACTAAGAATGACAATTATGCTCTCATAGTTGGTGCTTTGGAGAAAGGAAGGTGGAGACTCTCGAACCGTGGATTTTGATGGCAAGTTGAAAACCCGTGAAAGGAAGCAAAGACTAAACATGTACCAGAGCTCGCAGATTTAAAACAGAGATAAATTTATTTTTGAGAGTGCAACTTTCCAGTCAACGGTGAACGGTAAAGATCTCCCAATATCTTCCATGCCAACGGTATCTTTTTACTCTTTTTCTCTCTTTTTTTTTGCTTACACTTTTGTTCCTAACCCCATCTATCCTTTGATGGTCAATGATGCCTTTTATTTTTGCCTCAAGTATGGAAGGAGTTTGTTTCTCGTTCCATCTATCCTTAGCAGCATTTGGCTCATTTCATTCCATCATCAAGTATGGGGGAAGTGCAACTTTTCTCTTTTGCATTTGACTAGTTAAAACTTCCGTCAAATCTTTTTGGCATGAAAGATACTGATTTCCCTTTACCGCACCATGAGCTTGTACGGTTACAAAAAGGAAACTTTTGAATAAGGTTTTGAGATGGTACATGAAATTCTTCGTTAGGGATGGCACGTAAATACCATATATAGGTAGGTATGGTGGACTCAAATGGAACAACTGGGTTTAGAAAGGCGATTGTGGAAGCACAAGCAGAATTCCTCTTGGTGCTGGAGGAAGGCTAGCAAAAGACTGGGAAGCGACCAACCAGAGAGCATAACGGTCATAATCATGCAGAGCGACAAAGTAACATTGAATCGGGCATGAAAGTGATATAACTACTCTGAAGTAAAAAGATCATCGAGGCAGAACAGACTTTTAAGTCTTAACATGTGTGAACATGTGCCAAGTCAATCCAAGAATCCCCCGGAGGGAAATACCACTTCAATATGCCACACCATGAACAATGCATTATAAACTCTAGCTATTTGAGACTAACCACAAAGAAAGCATGAACCACTGGGAAAGCATTGTAAACATAGCACTATGTCGCTACAAGCTGGTCTCTAATCATAAGTACATGCATATGAACAAAAGTAGAAACACGAAGAGTTCATACCGGCTTTCCTTGTTGCATCCCTTCCGTCGATCTCGTCATTACTGCCTTGTCACTTGCACAATCGAACGTAGGAAATTATAATCATCACGGACTCGAGCTGAACTCTGAAAACAAAGCAAACTAAAGAGCAAAGGAAACATATTTTTGGGTTTTTTAAGGTTTAACGAAAACAAAAGAAAGAAGAAATCTTTTTGGGTTTTTGCAAACAAAAAGAACAAAGAAGAACAGGAAAAAACTACAAAAAGATAAAAGCGAACCAACGGGAGATACAAATGGAAGGAGGAGAAGAGCACGTACTCCGCCAAACTTAGGCTTTTGGCCTAAGTTGGGCTCTTCTACTGCTGTCCCGAGGAGCCTCTTGCTCCCGGGTAGTACTGGTGCATCCATGGGTCGTAGGGGAAGTCGGGGGCGTACACCGACACCCTGGGATTATCCCACCCTGAGGTGGAAGGTCCCGACTCCTATCCAGAGGAAGATCCTTCACCGTAGGGGGTGACGGTCTCCTCCTGGACTGGCGAGTGCACCTCGTGCTCCTCCTGAGCGGGTGGATACACGACGCGCTCCCCCTCATCTGGGTCGACCCCCTCCGTGGGGTCGTGGTACTGGTATCTCAACATGATCTCATCGAACTCGGCCACCGAAAACCGAAATCCGTTCTTGCTAGAAAAATCAAACACAAGTGGTGCAGATAGACGGACATGGCGTTCCACATTATCTTTGAACCGCAAGATATAATAAAGTGCAAAGAGATCAGAGGCCTGAGTAACAAAGAAATTCCTCTTCATGGCAGCAAGGTCAAGACTAGTAAAAGGAAGGATAACATCATCTGGGCGCGGCACTCCCTGAACGGAGTGCAAAAGAAGTGTGGCATAAACCCCACCGAAGACGTCTCCCTTGGTACTATTAGTAGCAAGGCGCTTCGCAATGAGCGTACCCACATGATGCTCATGCTTACCTGAAAGAGCATTTACCATAATAGCTGTATCGGGCGTGGAAGTGCTGCTCGTGTTGTCTCGAGCCAACACTCCTCTCGCAACATAATAGGCAAAGTACCTGAGATGAGGAAAAATAATGTTAGAAATCTTCTGCCGATTGGACCTCCTCACTTCAGTGTTGCAGAAGGTGTCGAGGAGGGTGTTGATCTCAACGGTTGGAATATTCTTCCTCTTCTTCTTCTCAACCAAGCCTGGTAAACCTAAAACTTCACAAAATCTGTGCATAGGCATGGTTAGCAACTGATCATAAAGTCGAAACACCACAGTATCATTGTCAGAATAAAATCTGAAACTGTTAACAAAAACGGCTGTGAGTGTTTCATACTGAGGAACACGGCTCGTAACAAGCCGTGTCAAACCTGCATTCTCGCAAAGAGCATAAAACTCTTCCTTAATGCCACGTATTCCATGAAATCGTCGCATGGAAATTCCATGGGCTTCGCGGGAAACACGTCCAACAATTCCACGGGTACGATATCTTCATTGTAACTAGCTCTCGTGGACGAAGGTGCAGCTGCGGAACGTGTTATACGGCTTGAGTGCTCGGGCTTCTTCTTCCCAAGCCACCTCCCTAACTTCTCATTTCTGAAATTTTTAGCAATTCACAAAAACGAAGATTTAAGCAAAACTAGTTTGGACAAAACATTCTTCTCACTTAACCAAGGTTCAAACTAGCTGCAAAACATGAAAAATAAATTTCTACTTAAACTTTTAAGCTTAACTGAACATCACCAAGAACCACTAAATACTCACTAAAGAAGCCACCAACTAGAAAAATAATTGGAGGGGTGAGGGAGTTACATACCATGGAGCACTTGTTCAAGAAATCAGCTCAAACAAGTGGCTAGAAAAGGAGATCGAAGGTACGAGCTCAAGAACAGCAAGAACGAGAAAACCAGATGAAGAACTCGAGTTTTCGAGCGGAAAGAGAGAGAGTGAGAGTAGAGATGCCACCATGGGGCATGGGGCCCACCCAGGAGGGTGGGTGGCGCGGCCAGGGGGCTGGGCCGCGCCACCTGGCCTTCTGGCTTGGTGGTGGCCCCCCCTGGTCAGCCACAGGTGCCCTCTGGTGGCCTTTTACCTGGAAACTTCAAATCTAATTTTTTTGTAATTTTCTGGGCAACTTCACTGTAGAAAAAATTTCAAAGTTCAAAAAGCTGCAAAAACTTTCGTGAACTTGGGAGAGAAGTTAGAGCAAGTGAAGCTTTAAACATAGAAACTTTGGTACAGCAAGGAGAATTAAAGCTAGAGGAAATGAAGACATAATAAGCTCAACTTTTTACCTTTATAAAACTTGCTAACTAGCAAGGTTGATCAAGTCTTACCAACAAACCGGTGGCATATAGAGCAAAAGGTCTCGCCTCTTATGAAGTGGTCATTGCACTCTCACTTTAATGGACATTGTCCCCACCATAATTGTTTTGTATTTGTGGTATACATGTAGTGCACAATCCCATTCTCCAATCTTCACGGTCTCGATATTCTCGATGGAGTTAAGGCCATGCCTTTTGTCGATCTTCTTTGGAAAATACACGGTGTGTTCTTTATCGTTTACGTTGAAGGTGACCTTCCCTTTATTGCAATCAATAACGGCACCTACGGTATTAAGAAAAGGTCTACCAAGAATAATGGACATGCTCCCATCCTCGGGCATGTCAAGCACAACAAAATCAGGAAGTATTAAGCAATTGGCAACTTCAACAGGAACATCCTCACAAATACCGATAGGGACGGCCGTAGACTTTTCGGCCATCTGAAGGGAGATATCTGTAGGAATTAGTTTCTCTAAACAAAGTCTTTTGTAGAGAGAAAAGGGCATAACACTCACTCCTGCACCAAGATCACATAAAGCAGTTCTAACATAATTATTTTTTATGGAGCAAGGAATGGTGGGTATACCTGGATCACCGAGCTTCTCAGGAATCTTGCCACTAAAAGAGTAGTTAGCAAGCATAGTAGATATTGCCTCATTAGGGACTTTTCTTTTATTAGTGACAATATCTTTCATATATTTAGAGTAAGGAGGTAATTTAATAGCATCAGTCAAAGGGATTTGAAGAAAAAGAGGTTTCATCCACTCACAAAACTTTTTGTAGTGCTCTTCTTCTTTGGTTTTGACGGACTAGCTTGGGAAAGGCATGTGTTTCTGCACCCATGGTTCTCGTTCCTTACCGTGTCTTCTTGCTAGGAATTCTTCTCTTGTATACTTTTTGCGCTTATCGGGTGCTTCTTCTTCACGAACCTCGGGTTGATCATTCTTCTCAGCATCTTTTTCAGGTTCAGCACCATCTTCAGTCTCAGCATCGGAGGTAGATATACTGTTTGGGTCAACAGCTGGTTCTTCTTCTTCTATAGGATCATTGGAATTGTCAGCTTCCTTGTGTTTCTTTTTCTTCTTCTTATTCTTTGGAGAGCTAACAATTTCTTCTTCCTGTAATTGAGAATCTTGCTCGATCCTCTTCGAGTGCCCTTCTGGATAAAGAGGGTCCTGGGTGTGTGTTCCACCCCGGGTCTTTATACCGTAAGCTTGTAAATTGTCCTGTTTGGCATTATTAGCAAGAAAATCTTTTTGCACATTAGAAATTTGTTCAAGCTGAGTTTGAACCATATGAAAATGCTTCACAAGACATTTAACATCATTAACTGTTCTACCTAGAACATCAAGCAATCTTTTGATAGTAAGAGTGTTTTCATTCTACTGACCTTGTATCTTTTCATTGAAGTGATTCTTCTTCATAATAAAATTATCAAGCTCATGTAAACATTGGTCAGGAGGTTTACCTTTAGGGATGTCCCTTGCATTGAAATCTAAAAGAGAATGTACTTCTACCGTAGGTGGGTGAGTGGTAGGCTCACACAGCTTCTCGATCGGAGGTAGATTCTTTACATCTTGAGTTTTAATACCTTTTTCTCTTATGGACTTCTTTGCTTCTTGCATATCTTCGGGGCTTAAGACCAGCATGCCCCTCTTCTTTGGTGGTGGAGGTGGTTCAGGCACGGACCAATCTCCATGGTTTTTGGCAATCTTGCCCATCAGTTCTTCGGCATCGTCTGGTGTTCTTTGCCTAAAAACACAACCAGCACAACTATCGAGATAGGATTTATACCCATCGGTTAGAACAACATAAAAGATATCAATTAATTCATTCTTAGGGATTTCGTGTCCCGGTCTAGCCTTCAACAAACTGCAAAATCTCCCCCAAGCTTTAGGGAGATGCTCATCCTGCAACTGTTCAAAATTATAAATTCTTTGTAAAGCAGCATGTTGCATATGAGCAGGAAAATACTTATCAACGAAAGATATAGCCATGTCTTGAGGGCTTTGGATGGATCCACATGGTAGTGCATCATACCATGCTCTAGCATCTCCTTTTAAAGAAAAAGGAAGGAGCTTGGTCACATAAAAGTTCCGGATCCTTTCATCAGTAGTAAACAAGCTACCTAACTCAGTCAGTTTGGTCAGGTGCTCGATAGCATCGTCATTTTCTCTGCCATAAAAAGGATCAGCTTCAACTGTGGATATAAGTGAAAGGTCAACAGAGAAAGCATAATCAGGATCTGAGATGCATATAGGTGACGTAGCAAAAGTAGGATCAGGAGTAAACTTGTTCTTCAGGGAGTGTTTTGCTAGCAACTTCTTTATAGTGGCAGGGTCGGAATCAGCACATTCATTGAGTTCCCTGCAAAGATCATCATCAAGTATAATATAATCATCCTCAAGGAGCTTTTCCTTAAGGCCTGCAAAGTTATGAGTTTTTCCAATAGGAGTTTGGGTAACAGGAATTTCATCACCCGAAAGTCAGGCAGCTGCAGCAATCTGTTCATCTATAAAAGAACCAAGTGAACCTGTAGTCTCAAAGGTAGTAGCAGCATCATCAAAAGTATCTAACATATTGCCAGACTCAGCAGAAGTAGCATGTAATCGTGGTGAATCAAACTGACTCATAACTGAAGGTGAATCAAGTTTAGCACTAGTGCTAAGAGCAGTACCTCGCCGTACGGGATGGTAGGATCGGAACCTTGGGGTCTCCTTTCTTACCCATAATGGATAACGTGCAGCAGGTAGGATACATCGAGTAGACCTATAAATAAAGCTATGGTCCCCGGCAACGGCGCCAGAAAATAGTACTTGATAACCCTCAATTGTAGGGGATCGAGATAGTCTTCGCGGGCAAGATAACCCAATTTCTTGATTCGACACTTGGGGACACAAAGAATACGTACAAGCTTTGACAATTGAGTTCTCAATTCAACCGCACCTGAAATAAACACTTGCTTGCACGAAAGTATTAGGAGCAACTGTGATACGGTGGTAGTAGTAGTGGTGATAATAGTGGTAATAGTGATAGTGGAACAGCAAAAGTAAAACAGCGAAAGTAAACAACTAGTAACCAGCAGAAAGAAAACACTGTAGGGTAGGGAGATGGATGGTTGTGCGTTGCTTGGATGAGAACGAACATGCAACAGATTCTAACTTGGGCAAGGCTCACAGAAAACAAAGGATCATCTAGGCAAATATCAAACATCAGGCATGTATCCCAGGGTAGTTGTATGTGCTTGCAATAAGAACTTTGCACAACATCTTTTGTCCTGCCCTCCCGCTACGAACGGGGCCAAAAGGAACTTAGGGAAATTAAGGTCTCCTACAGCGGAGAACCGGAACAAAGCATTAACACTTCATGGATATACGGAATCCTCAAATTATAGTCCATCCCCTTTGGTGTCCCAGGCTGTCACCACTGGGATCGCCGGTTCCGGACTCTAATAGGTGCATACAACTCATAGATAGGATCAAGAACACCAAAAACTCAAGAAACAAAAGGGTGATCAGATCTATAATCATGGCACTCAGGCCCAAAGTGACAAGCAATAAGAGCAACAAGTTGTAACAGAGATGATAAACACAAAGTAGATGATAGGCAACATGCCCACAACAAATTTTTTTTGATTGAACTATTACATGATCTAACTCATCCAATCCCTACCATCCCCTTTTCCTACACATGGGAATTACTCACACATGAAAGGAGAAGTCATGGATGGGTGATGGAGAGGTGATGACGATGACGATGGCGATGATTTCCCCCTCACCGGAGGCCAAATTAGCCTCCAGATTAGCTCTCCGGAGAAGAACGGAGGGTTGCGGCGGCTCCGCAGCGTAGATCGAAAAAGCGACTCCTGTTTCGACGTTTCCTCCACGGGAGAATAAATAGGGGCCACGATAGGTCACCAGGGGGTGTGGGACCCACCCAAGAGGGCAGGTGGCGCGCCCAAGGGGTGGGGCTGCGCCAGGCACCCTCCTGGCTGCCCCCTGGCTGCCCTGTGGCCCCCCTTTGGCCTAACGGAAGCTTCCGGAACGCTGATTTTTAATATAATTTTTTGGGATTTTTCCAGCGTACCTAAATATCCAGAAACCTGCACAATAGAAAAACAGCACTGGTAGCTCTGCTGAAAACAGCGTCAGTCCGGGTTAGTTTCGTCCAAATTATGCAAGAATGAAGTCAAAACAATAGCAAAAGTGTTTGGAAAAGTAGATACGTTTGAGACGTATCACAATCCCGGTTTCATCTCTTGGTTTACACAAACGGTACTTCTTATATAATATATAGGCCATTTTTATTTCTTCGGCGTCCTAGTTCTAACTAATACAACAAGCCTTTCCATTTCAGCTTGTAGGCTAATTCAGAGTCGATGGACGCTGAATTGAGACAAATTGCAAATGGTTTTGACTTTAAGGTCCATATATATGAAAAATACAACATCAATGGGTATCGCTTTCGTACTGGTAGGAAAGAGCAGACTATGCCCGATGGGAAAACAAGAAATTCCGGTGTGTTCGCTATAGATGGAGGTGTCGAGTATTATGGAATAGTTGAAGAAATATACAAACTGCTATATTATGGTGAAAATCCTCCGAACGCCGTTGTCTTCAAATGTCATTGGTTCGATCCTAAGGACACTGGACGAACTCATAAGCATGTTGGGCTAGTTGAAATTAAAAAGAAGAACCGTTTAAATGTTGCCGATGTTTATAATATTGTGGCTCAACAGGCCACACAAGTTTTCTATCTTCCATGGGCCTGCCAAAGTGTAAAGAATCTTGAAGATTGGTATGTCATGTACGACGTGCCACCACATGGTAAACTACCTACCCCCAATGAAGAGGATTATGAACCTCACATAGACCAAGACACATATGAAGGAGAATTTTTCCAAGAACACGTGTGGGCAAAAAAAAATTGGAAACACCTCCACGTTTGGTCAGAACATGGAAGTAGAGAATGAAAATGAAACCAATGATGATGAGGACGAAGAAGTGGAACACAAAGAGGTTACCGATGATGAGGAGGAGGAAGAAGTGGAACACGAAGAGGTTACCGATGCGGATGACCTATCATTGCTTGACCGGTTACAGAAAGGATTTCGAAATGTGGTTGCCACTGAACCCGATCCCGGAGAAGAGATCATTCATGATGACACGCGTGATAGTGATGATGATGTTTTTAATGATCCTGGAGAAGATACAGATGATCCCAACTGTCATTAGTTGTATGCATCCCAACTTTCTTTTTGTATATATGAATTTCTTCACTGTACTAATTATTCTTTACTCTTTCTTACATATATTATTGTTTTTTGTATATATGAATTTGTATTATTTATTTATTCATTGTACTAATTATTCTTTAATCTTTCTTGTAATAGGTGACACATGGCGGGCCGACGTAAGGCGAGTGACCCTTCGATGGAGTCTCAACCACATCTCCCTCTACGTAGAGAGTTTTTGGTGGATATAGTATCCACCGAGCTCGCCACGCGTGTTGAGCAGCCTCGTGGGAGAGGCTGGGGAGGAAAGAGGGCTAGAGTCGATGGTCGAGAAGGTGGCCACGGAGGTGGTCGCGGAGGTGGTCGAGCGACCCGGTGGGCTCACCGAAACCACTCACCACCACCCCTAGCTGACTCACCCTCTCACAGGACAGAGGCACCGGAGCAGGAGGCACCGGAGAAGGAGGCATCGATGCAGTCGGAGGCACCGGAGCAGCGGGAGCCTCATTGGGATGATCCTTATGATGCTCGCACTCATGATGATGATGGTGAGCATGAGGATAGCGATGGCGAGGTTGAGGGTGGTGATGACGGGGCTTAGGGGAGCTCGTCTTCCAAGAAGAAGCCGGTGTAACAGCGTGGTATGACACAACTCCCACCTCGACCGGACCCCGCGCAGAGGTCGTTCATTGCGCCACATGGGGAGAAGTAAGTTAAAAAAATTATTGCTTCTATGTATCATATATATGTTCCAACAACAACTAATGTCTTTGTGTTCTTATTTTGCAGGGCGTGGACTTCCTCGAAAGGTGCCCGGAATCCGAACTGCCTCCTTGGCGCTATGCTTAAGGAGCAGTTCCCCGGGCTAGTGCAGTTTCCTGGTGAGGGTAGGGTTCCTGAGCCTGGCCTCACTTGGCCGCACTACAAAGCTGCCCCGGCCCCGCCAAATGAACGCATCAACAACGTTGAATGCCGTACCAAAGCTGACATGATGGTTGCTACTTTTTGGGTAAGTATTCTAATTAAGCATTGGAATCATTTATTAGCGTTGGAATCCTTTCACTCATCTAAGCATGTGTTCAATGAAATTTCAGTGGTACTATAGGGTTGAGGAGGGGATGGAGCCGGAGGCCCACAAGAATCTCGAGAAGGAGATAGTGAGGTTACTCTCGAACACGAGGCACGAGATGCGCGTTCAGTGTTTTCGAGATTGGTACGCTAAGAAGGGAGTGAAGAAGGCCAAGAGGAAATGTAGAAAAGTTTTCCTTAAGAGGGATCAATACTTGGAGGTAATTAGCTCAAACTTGGCTTTATAAGCTTGTAAAACTAAAAAATGATAAGAAGCTCAAAACTTGTCTTTATAAGCTTGTTAATTCATAAGCTTGTTAGTTCATAGCTTAGTTCGATAAAAGCTTAAAACTGACTTTATAAGCTTGTTAATTCATAGGTGCCCCCGAGATGGTGTGCAAATAAGATGGATTGCTTTGAGGCCATAGTGGACAAATGGCTCAGTGATGCTTGGTTGGCCACCCACAAAAGTGCCAAGGATAGGCATGCACAAATGGTTGGTGTGGCACACCACCAAGGCAATGTCAACATCCATGAGTACACCAAAAAATGGGTATGTGGCCTGTTTTCAGTTTCATGTCCTTTCATCATTAATCAGTTGATTTGTTCATAGTTTTTCTTGTATTGATTAGATATTTCTCTTTTCATTGTAGCCCAAATACCATAATCAACCTCTTCCTAACGGATTTCGTGGATTTTCCATGGCCCATAAGGGAAAGTACAAAGAGGTGAAAGCATATTCGAGGGCGACGGGGTTGAGGCGTACACCAGCGCTGCATCCTACCACAAGATGATGGCCTATTTTGAGGTGGAGAAACAGTTGCGCGGTCCTGAGTTTGACCCGAGCCAAGAGGAGATTTATCCGGAGGCCTTGATGATTTCTGGTGGCGGTAAGTATCATGGCAGTACCTCCATGTATAATGGCTTCGTACCTTGCCCGGAGACTCTACCTGAGATCAAGGCGAGGCAAATGAGCTCCGCTCCTTCTGTACGACATCGCCCGCGGCCAGTTGATCTTGCTATACAGGTATAACTTTGTCTAAATTCTTCCTTTCGTTCTTTAGATTGCGTAGAGATAATGAGTTAATTTATATATTGCGGAGTGCTTGCAGGACGCCATTCAGAGAGAGAGAAAGACGACGCAAGAGTGGTTGGCACAACAGTTGTCGGAGAGGGAACGGCTGGCGGAGAGAAGGACCGGCAGGCGGAGGAGAGGACCTAGAGTTTGTTGGAGGAGAGGACGCAAGTGATATTGGAGGAGGAGAGGGAACGTAATAATGCCCAGACGAAGGCCATCTACGACCTCTTCTCGGTAAGTTAATACTTCTGCATATATATCCGCCAAGAATGCATATGATGCATGTTTAGTTCACTTGCTAATATGCTTGAGTCCTCAAAAACTAACTCACGGAGTATGTGGGAGAAGCAAGGTCTTACCCCTCCAGCGATGTCGACGCCTACCGTTTCTCCTCCCGGGACGGTGAGTTTCTTTCAATGATCAATATAGCCCGGTCTTATATCATTGAGTGTCGTATTGTTTACCACATTTCAACTCATCCTTTGTTGCAGCATCATTCCACAACTGCATCTCACAACCCACAAGAATCTCCAAATGAATCCCCGAGCAACCCACCTGGTGGTGCTTCTCAGCCTTGAGGTGGCCTCCGGTAAGTTAGCTCCTCAATGACTTTATAAGCTCACAAACCTCAAAAATGATGTTAATAGCAGTTACATAAATATTGACTTATACTTGACTTATAAAAGCTAATAAATGACTTTATAAGCTTATAAAGCTCAAACTTGGCTTTATAAGCTTATAAAGCTCAAAATTTAATTTAGTAGCTTATTAAGGTCAACAATGACTTGTACTTGGCTTCTAAAAGCTCAAAAATGAATTTACTAGCTTAGTTAGATAAAAAATGACTTTAGTAGCCTATAACCCTAAAAAATGATTTATACTTGGCTTACAAAGCTTAAACTTGGCTTTATAAGCTTGTAAACCTCAAAAATGGCATATATTTGGCTTATAAAAGCTCCTCAATGACTTTATATGCTCACAACCCTCAAAAATTATATTAATATCTTAGTTACATAAATATTGTCTTATACTTGGCTTATAAAAACTAAGAAATTACTTTATAAGCTTATAAAGTTAAATCCTGGCTTTATAAGCTTATAAACCTCAAAAATGACATGTACTTGGATTATAAAAGCTAAAAAATGAATATACTAGCTTAGTTAGATAAAAATGACTTTAGTGGCTTAAAATCTCAAAAAAGACTTATACTTCGCATATAAAGCTCATAAATGAATTACTGGCTTTGTTAGATCTAAAATGAGATATATTTAGCTCTTAAGGTCTAAGAATAAGAAAAAGAAATAGAAGAAGATGAAGGACAGGAGGAAAAGAAAGAACAGAAGAAGAAAGAGGTGGACAAGAAAGAAAAAGAAGAAAGGATCTTCTTATTATTTCTTTTTCTCTTCTTTCTTTTTCTCCATCTTCTTCTCTTCTTCTTCTTCTCAAAATTGATTTATACTTGGCATATAAAAGCTCAAAATGAATTTACTAGCTTAGTTACACCAATAATTACTTTATTACCATGTAAACCTCAAAAATGACTTATACTTGACTTATTCCCTTTCATTTTGCAGATTTTCCTATTCCATGGATGGATGCTTCATAGAGTGCTTCATGGATGGATGCTTCATAGGAGCTAGTGCTCTTTGTGCATATTTTGTGATGTGTAGAACTTGTTAGAAATATTTTCATGGACTTCTATATGTGGCTTTAGAGTTGTGATGTTGAACTGTCCATACTTGTGGCTTTCGAGATGTTATTTTTGGAACTTCCTATGTGTTGTGATATAAATGTTAGTTTGTTGTGATATATATTGTGTTTGATGGTCGATTGTTGTGATATATTGTGGATCATATTCTGGATATGAGGGGAATATATATTTGTTGCATATATATGCTATTGTTTAAATGCAGGGAATTAACAGAAAACAAACAAAAAAGAAAGAAACAAGGAACTTTGTCGTCAGCTAGCTGACGACAAAGGCTTTGCCGTCAGCACACTACTGGAAAAAAGATTTTTAATGGCGCACTGGTTTTTGACATTAATGGCGCACTTTAGGTGCACCATTACTAGCACGCCATTAGTAAGTGATGGTAATGGCGCACATCTGGTGCGCCATTACTATCCTGGATACTAATGGCGCACCAGGAGTGCGCCATTACTAAGGCTAGTCATGCGCCACTGATGTTACTGGTCCCACCACATGTGTGTTGTCGGGACCCGGAATATGCGTATGTAATTCCAGTCACGATACAATCACATGGAGAGCCGAGAACCGTACCCACTTGTCTAAGCAGACAAGGCCAAGCATAGAACGTTCTCGGTAAGCATCGAACGTGAGGGGCATCCCATCCAGGCCGGATGATCAACTGAGATGGGTCCTCATCGTCCGCTCACAAGTCTAAATGCTTATGGGTGTTGAATCCCATACTCATAGACAAGTCGCCTCAACCATGTTATCGATTGAATCCTAACTCTTACATAGACTTACTCCAACCCGATCACTTAGTCGGGGTCTAGGGCGGGCTCGATCATACAACAAAGTGTGCACGTGACAGAGTCACGAGCAATCGCATCGCGATGCCCCAAGCTGCACACATCTAAGGGCCACTTGGTGTATAAAAGACCGTCAGCCAGATCAAAACTAAGGTCTCGAAAACCCATACTAAGACATGCATGTTATAAACATACACGCAGCACACATGCCTAGTATGAATAGCAGGCATCATCACATAACTCTACAAAGTACTTCTTTATTTACATACACATAGATTATACAAAGATCACATGTATGTGATCAACATTACATCATACAACGGAAGAAAATTAGGTCTGAGTACGGACAAGTTTAACAAATGGCTTAGAAAAGCCTTGTAAACATACATGCCCTTCCACGAGGGACCAGACTGCTGTCTGGAACTATGCTACCAAGGTCAACGTCGAGCTTCGGGTCGGTGACTCCATCGGGGTCCGGGTTCTCATCTAAAACATAGAATAAGAAAACGTGAGTACAAAGTCGTACTCAGCAAGACTTACATTAGATCTATACTACTCATGCTCAAGTATCAAGGTAAAGGAGGTGGGGTTCAACATGTAGAAGTGCCAGCTTTGACTTGGCTAGTCCTGTACTACGAGTACCAGACTTGAGGTAAGAAGCATACACGAGTCCACTACCAAGTCTCCAACCAATACACCACTATGGATACTTCCTCGACTTCCCCACGAAGAAGCACACCATAGCATCCATGCTTATCTTGCGAGTTTTATAAGTATCCATTCAAGTGGTCTATGATCAAGTAAAGGTCTCCAAGTAGTCCAAAACCGCGGACACGGCTATTCGAATAGTTCATTAGCCCTGCAGGGGTGTACATCTTCAGACGCGTCTCATCTCTTATCGTCTCGTTCTTGTCACCCTTCAAGCGGGTGTCGGACGTGGATGAAACCAAGGCACTACCCTCACATCACCTTCTCTAATCCAGGAGTCGACTACCTGAGTTTGTCACCGCTCAAGAGTCCGGCCGGTTCCACAAAACGGACTCAGATAATGCAAGGGACCGAGACACCACCTTTGACAGATGGTTTCACTGCCTAACAGGTACACCCACATATCTATAGTTAGGTCAAATGGAAAGCCCGAAACTAGTGTGACTCCTGGACCGGATCGGGTACGTAAAGAGGCCAAACGGGGATCCCATAAAACCCTACATGTGGTCATACTCTTGTCTTGGATCAGAAAACAGGAACTCGGGCCCTAGGGCAGTGTTCAACGAGACAACCCACTATGTACTCCTACACAGCCTCTCATCGTTCACCTTTGTTTAGGGTGGATTCACCAACACGTTATCATCAGCACCACTGTGTTCATTCCATCCCGACTCACAAACATAACATCCTCATTGTATAACTAAGCAACAATAAGCAGTAACAGTTGCAGGGGCCACATGCTCGTCATTCAACTCCTAAATCTTCTAAGATTGTGGTTTGCTTAATATGGTGACAAAATGATAGGTCATGCATCGGAATGGGTTCAACTATGCGAAAGAACGTGTCTCGGTGATCTCCTAAACATGCATAAGCGAGATTGAGAGGGAAATAGGATTTTATAGACATGATCAATGGGGTTTGCTTGCCTTGCTGACGATACACGGGTCTTATCGGTGGTCTTCTTCTTCGGGGGTGATCACCGTCCCGGAACGTCTGTCATCAACAAGGGGGGGCAACTTCGGAAGTAAAAATGCACATACACATGATAAGGTTGTCCATGATGTGAGTGGTACTGGTTTGTAGCATATTCATCTTAATTGAAGTATTATGCATTTGAAATGCAAATTCAAACTTCAAATTCAAATTATGCCATATGCATGTTTTCCACTGTTCACCAATTTTAAAATGGTCAAACATAAAAAAAATTGCACATTCATAATTCTTGCATTTTTCTGATAATTTTTCATATAATATATGTCCAAATTGGAGTAAATATGAAATTTCTATGATTTTTGGAAGTTTATACTATTTTCTGGAATTTCTGAATTCTTTTAATTCTCTTAATTCCATTTACTGCATCACTGTGACGCAGGGGTGACGTCAGGGGGGGCTGACCTGTGGGCCACCACTGTCAGTGTCACAGGGGTTAACCCCTCTATTAATTAAAACTAAAAGAGGTTTAGGGGGCCTGGGGCCCCACTTGTCTGTCTCTGTGGGGGGGGGGGGGGTTAGGGGTGTTTAGCTTAGCCCTAATGGTGGGGCTCGACGGCGTTGACACTGTAGCCGCCGGACTTCGCCGGAATCGGGCTAGAGGGCACGGGAGAGTGAGGGGAGAGCAGGGGCGTGTAGCTCTCGATGTCGCGCGTCTTCTTGGGCTACTGGGGCTTCACGGGGGGGCTCGAGGCCACGGCTAGGACGAAGAGGGCAGAGGCCGTGCTCGGGCGTAGGTGAAGACGGCGAAGGATTGCACGGGGTGAGCAAAGGGAGGGTGCAAACGACGTGCGACGCTCACCGGAGCACGACGGTGACCTCGGGGAGGCCGGAGGCTGGCCGGTGACGGCGGATTTCGATCTTGACACGCGCGGTGGCCGGCGGCGATCTCTTGAGGCGGGCGTCGTCTCCAGAGGTCTTCGGCCCGATTCCTTCTGCAGGGAGGTGCGGGGCAACGTTGCGGAGCTCCTGGACAGCACGGGGCGCGGAGGGGAGGTCGTTGGCCGCGGTGGCGCTTGACGGCGGCGAGGTCGAGCTCTCGGGCGGCTGCGAGATTCCGGCGAGGGAGACCGTGAGGGAGAGCGGGGAGAGGGGGAACTGGTGCGGAGCTTCGAGGGGGTTCTCCTGGCGAGGAGATAGGGCAGGGGGAGGCAGGCAGCTGCGTGGCTAGGAGGATATGGCCACGGCCACGGGCATGCCGGGCACGCAGTTGCCTGGCTGCCTGGAGAAGAAGAAAAGCCAGCGGCTGGGCCTGGCTGGGCCAGAGGAGAAGTGGGCTTCGCCCCTGGGCGTGAGGTAAGCTTTCTTCCCTTTTTATTCTTTAATGTTTTCTTTTCTGTTATTTTGTTTTTGCCTAGAATGCCCAAACATTTTTATAAACCCTAGGTGACGAGTAGCTAGGCATTTTAGAAAAATGCCCAAACATTTTTATAAATCCTAGGTGACCAGTATCTAGTCACATTTAGTATTTGGGCATTTTTGAATTCAACTTATTTCAATTTCAAATCAAATAGGGGTTCTTTTAATTTTTCAAGGCACTATTTGAAAATTAGAAAATTCCATGAGCATGGAATTGATCCCAAACCATTTTTAAAATGATCACCATCATTTATAGGAATTTTTCAAATGTTTAAAAGATTTTTGGAAAAATATTTTTATCTGGCCATTTAAAATAATTTCTCACGGCTTTTCTTTTCCCCATTTTTGAATTTCATTTGAATTTTTGCATGGTGAAAAGGGCACAAACAAACCCTAGCACTTACCTAAACTTGGGTTCTGACAACTCGCCCCCACTCAAAAGAATCTCGTCCCGAGATTCAGAAGTCGTCGGGAGGAAGGTGAGGTACTCGGCACGCAGGCGGTCTTCTCTTTCCCACGTAGCTTCTTTCTCGGAGTGATGTGACCATTGCACTTTGAGGAACTTGATCTTCTGAGGACGAGTGACACGCTCTACGGAATCAAGAATACGAACAGGGTACTCTTGATAAGAAATGTCATCTTGGAGATCAAGCGTTTCATGGTCGACTTCGCGGATGGGGTCCTTGAAGCAACGCCCGAGTTGTCACACATGGAATACATCATGTACTCGGGAAAGGTGCGGAGGTAGTTCAAGTTGGTAGGCAACTTCTCCACGTTTAGAAAGAATGCGGAAAGGTCCAATGTAACATGGGGCCAACTTGCCTTTGATACCGAATCTTTGGGTTCCCTTCAGAGGAGTAACCCGAAGGTAAGCCTTCTCATCAAGATTATAGCTCTCATCTCTATGATGACGATCATAGTAGCTTTTCTGACGAGATTGAGCGGCTTTCAAACGATCACGAACAATGAGAACTTGCTCTTCTGCTTCCTTGATCATATCGGGTCCAAAGAGTTGTCTTTCACCAGTTTCTGACTAGTTTAGGGGTGATAGACATCGTCGGCCATAGAGGAATTCAAAGGGAGCCATGTTCAGACTAGATTGATAGCTATTGTTATAAGCAAATTCGGAGAAGCGAAGAGATTTCTCCCAATTCTTTCCGAAAGAGATAACACAAGCTCTGAGCATGTCTTCCAAGATTTGATTAACCCTTTCAACTTGACCGCTAGATTGAGGGTGGAAAGCTGTACTAAAGGATAGATGAGTTCCCATAGAATTTTGAAAACTTTCCCAAAATCTAGAGGTGAAAAGGCTACCACGATCAGAATTGATTTCCAAAGGAACACCGTGAAGAGACACAATTCTAGAGACATACAAGTCTGCCAACTGACTAGCAGTTATAGACTCGCGAACAGGAAGGAAGTGAGCAACTTTGGATAGTCGGTCAATGACCACGAAGATGGCATCATTTCCTTTCTGAGTTTTTGGAAAGCCGGTGATGAAATCCATACCGACCTTGTCCCATTTCCACTTTGGAATAGACAATGGCTGAAGAGTACCAGCAGGTCTTTGGTGTTCTGCCTTAATGCGACGACAAACATCACATTCGGCAACAAATTGTGCAATGTCTCTCTTCATCCGGGTCCACCAAAATCTCTAGCGTAGATCTCGGTACATTTTTGTGCTACCGATATGAATGGAGAGGGAAGTGTCATCAGCTTCCTTAAGGATCAGCTGCTTTAGGTGTTCATTCTCAGGAACTATTAAATGATTTTCAAAGAATATCGTTCCTTGAACATTTGCAGAGAAACATTTAGCAACTCCGCTAACAATGTTCTACTTGATCTCTTGAATACTACTATCTTGTTTCTGGGTGGCTATGATTTGATCCTCAAGGGTTGGTTTCTCCACCAACGTAGAAAGAAGTCCATGAGGAACTATCTCAAGATTGAGCTTGCAAAATTCCTCATGAAGAAGTGGTTGATACTGTGTAACATGAGGTTGTTACAATACGACTTACGACTTAGTGCATCAGCCATGACATTGGCCTTGCCTGGGGTGTAAGAAATTCCTAAGTCATAATCTTTTATCAACTCTATCCAGCATCTTTGCCTGAGATTAAGATCTGGCTGGGTGAATATGTATTTGAGGCTTTGGTGATCAGAATAGATCTCACAAAGATTACCATGGAGGTAATGTCGCCAAGTCTTCAGGGCATGAACTACGGCAGCGAGTTCAAGATCATGGGTAGGATAGTTTTCTTCCTGTGGACGCAACTGGCGTGAAGCATAAGCTACCACATGTCTATCTTGCATAAGTATGCATCCTAACCCTTGCCGTGAAGCGTCACAATAGATCTTGAAATCCCTTTTGGTGTCTGGAGGTGCAAGTACGGGTGCAGAAGTCAATCTTCTTTTTAGCTCTTGAAAGCTTTCCTCGCACTTGGGGGTCCATTGGAATTTCTTATCTTTCTTGAGGAGTTCAGTCAGAGGTTTTGCAACTTTGGAGAAGTTCTCAACGAAGAGGCGGCAATAGCTTGCTAAGAGAAGAAAACTCCTAACTTGTTTAACCGATTCAGGTGGAGTCCAGTCAAGGAAGGCCTGAACTCTCTCGGAATTGACTGCAACACCTTTTGCAGAAATCACGTGGCCTAAGTAGGTCACTTCTGGTAGCCAAAATTCACACTTGGAGAACTTGGCATAAAGGAGATGCTCTCTAAGTTTCATCAATACCAACCTAAGATGTTCTGCGTGCTCTTCTTCGGTCTTCGAGTAGATGAGAATGTCATCAAGATAAACCACAACAAATTTATCTAGGTACTCCATGAAGATCGAACTCATCAAGCGCGAGAATGTGGCGGGGGCATTGGTTAAACTGAAGGACATGACGGTGTACTCGTAAAGACCATATCGAGTAGTGAAAGCCGTCTTGGGAATGTCCTCGTTTCGGATTTTGATTTGATGATAGCCTAATCTCAAATCCATCTTGGAGAAGACAGAGGATCCTGCAAGTTGATCATAAAGACCATTGATCCTGGGCAGTGGGTACTTGTTCTTTATCGTCGCTAGATTTAGCGGGCGATAGTCTATGCACATCCTTTCTGTTCCATCTTTCTTCGTTACGAACAGAACGGGGCAACCCCATGGCGATGAGCTAGGGCGGATGAAGCCTTTTGCCAACGAAGCATCAAGTTGGGTTTTTAGCTCAGCGAACTCATGTGGGGCCATTCTATATGGCCGTATGGAAATTGGGGTTGTGCCTGGTATAAGATCCACTATGAACTCTACACACCTGTCGGGTGGCATTCCCGGCAGCTCTTCAGGAAAGACATCCGGGAAGTCACGAACCACCGGAATATCGTCAAGGTCTGGAAGGGGAAGCACATTCAAAGTATGCACTGGATTCTAGAGCTGGGTGATGTGTAGTCAATGATCTGGCCTGAAGGATGGGTGAGTTTAACTAATTTGGCTTTACAATCAAGGAAGGCATTCCGCCTTGATAACCAATCCATTCCTAGGATGACATCAATGTCCGAAGGCTTGAGGGCTATAAGAGAAGAAAGGAATACTAAACCCTCAATTGCAATTTGATTGCCATGGCTTACTCTATTAGTTTTCCTCTTTGAACCAGGAGTTTGAGTGATCATTGGAGAAAACATTTCTTCAAAAGGGAATTCATGACGAAGTGCATAACTCTCCGACATGAATGAATGAGAAGCTCCTGGATCGAATAGAACGGAGGCGCGGACATGATTGACTGGGAGTGTACCAAGAATGACGTCAAAAGCAGCAGCTGTTTCCTCAACTGAGATTTGGTTCACAAATCCACTACTTGTGGCTGAAAGCTTTGCTGGGATGGTTTTGGTGGGGGATTTCTTTGAAGGCTTATGACTAGGTCGACGTGGTGCCACAAACACTGTAGGGCATTGTCGGAAGTGATGGCCTGCCAGACCACACGTGAAACACACCCTGCCTGAATTGCTGGGGGCAGGATTACTTGATTGCACACCATCATTCTTGGGAGGAACAATGTGTTGAGGTGGATGGCATATATTGGATGGTGGTCTCTGAAGAAAGTTTTGAGGTATGGCACGAGTTGGGATCCATATTCTGCGTTTCTGAGGGGTTGAACTAGAAGAAGGAGCAAACTCAAGAGCATGCTTGCGAGACTCTTCAAACACTTCATTGCCATGCTCAGCTCTAAAGGATCTGTTGACTAAATCCTCAAAGGTGGCAAATTCAAGGAGGTTGAGATCATGGCGAAGGATAGGCCTAAGTCCCTTACGGAACCTTGCCTTCTTTCTAGCATCGGTGGTGATCTCATCTTGGGCATACCGAGCAAGACGGTTGAAGTCTCTCACATACTCATGCATGGACATCTCTCCTTGCGTCAGATTGCAGAACTCTTCCTTCTTTCGCTCCATTAACTCATCTAGAAGGTGGTACCCTCGAAAGGCACCACGGAACTCCTGCCAAGTCACTAGATGACCATCAGACTGCATCGCAACATAGTTCTCCCACCATTCAGCAGCAGCACCTTCCAGAAAGTATGCCGCGAATATAACTCGATCATCGGGAGCAACATGTGCAGTATCAAGCTTACGCTCGATGGAACGGAGCCAATCATCAGCTTCAAGGGGCTCAGAAGAATATCGGAATACCGGTGGCTTGAGGAGGATGAAGTCCTGAATGCTCACAACCACATTGCAATGACGTGAGGTATTCTGGTCGATGAGCTCCAGAAGGCGTGTTTGATCACGTTGATTCTTCTCAGCTTCCATCATGATTTCCGCCGCAGAAGGCGGTGGTGGAGATTCATCATCATTTCGATTCCGAACACGGTCTCGATTCCGACGAACAGCACTACGAGTTCCACCTGACATCCTGTGTGATAAAAATCAACAATCAGGACAGGTTGTATGATGGACTCAAAGACAAGAGGACATGATGAAGGCGGAAAGATTGTAATGCAAAGGCAATGATTCATAGAAAAGCGGAATAATTCCGGCAGCATAACGGCTACACCGGAATGGAAAACAAGACAACCTCGAGGAGATTGGACAGAACTTCCTCAAGGAACTCAAAACACGGAGACTCTGGACGACCACAACTGTCCTACGGCTACAAGGGAGCAATCAACGAGATATTCTAGTCAGACATAGATGAGCCTAGTCCTATCTTCCCGCAGAAAAGAAAGGGTGACCCAGAACTCAGATCGATGAGGGTAAGGAGAAAAAGAAGCCTTACGTTGTTCCCTTTAAACCTAGAGTAACTATATAACTATAAAGTGCTAGACTCGACTTCGACCCAGAACTCGACAGTCCTGCTCTGATACCAAGTCTGTCGGGACCCGGAATATGCGTATGTAATTCCAGTCACGATACAATCACATGGAGAGCCGAGAACCATACCCACTTGTCTAAGCAGACAATGACAAGCACAGAACGTTCTCGGTAAGCATCGAACGTGAGGGGCATCCCATCCAGGCCGGATGATCAACTGAGATGGGTCCTCATCGTCCGCTCACAAGTCTAAATGCTTATGGGTGGTGAATCCCATACTCATAGACAAGTCGCCTCAACCATGTTATCGATTGAATCCTAACTCTTACATAGACTTACTCTAGCCCGATCACTTAGTTGGCGTCTAGGGCGGGCTCGATCATACAACAAAGTGTGCACGTGACAGAGTCACGAGCAATCGCATCGCGATACCCCAAGCTGCGCACATCTATGAGCCACTTGGTG
Source organism: Bromus sterilis (assembly GCA_950022295.1). Classification (NCBI taxonomy): domain Eukaryota; kingdom Viridiplantae; phylum Streptophyta; class Magnoliopsida; order Poales; family Poaceae; genus Bromus; species Bromus sterilis. The sequence continues at coordinate 143,874,187 of OX465597.1, forward strand.
TATAAAAGACCGCCAGCCAGATCACAACTAAGGTCTCGAAAACCCATACTAAGACATGCATGTTATAAACATACACGGAGCACACATGCCTAGTACGAACAGCAGGTATCATCACATAACTCTACAAAGTACTTCTTAATTTACTTACACGTAGAGTATACAAAGATCACATGTATGTGATCAACATTACATCATACAACGGAAGAAAATTAGGTCTGAGTACAGACAAGTTTAAAAAATGGCTTAGAGAAGCCTTGTAAACATACATGCCCTTCCACGAGGGACCAGACTGCGTTCTAGAACTATGCTACCAAGGTCAACGTCCAGCTTCAGGTCGGTGACTCCATCGGGGTCCGGGTTCTCATCTAAAACATAGAATAAGAAAACGTGAGTACAAAGTCGTACTCAGCAAGACTTACATCAGATCTATACTACTCATGCTCAAGTATCAAGGTAAAGGAGGAGAGGTTCAACATGCAGAAGTGCCAACTTTGCCTTGGCTAGTCCTGTACTACGAGTACCAGACTTGAGGTAAGAAGCGTACACGAGTCCACTACCAAGTCTCCAACCAATACACCACTATGGATACTTCCCCGACTTCCCCACGAAGAAGCACACCATAGCACTCACGCTTATCTTGCGAGTTTTATAAGTATCCATTCAAGTTGTCTATGATCAATTAAAGGTCTCCAAGTAGTCCAAAACCGCGGACACGGCTATTCGAATAGTTCATTAACCCTGCAGGGGTGTACATATTCACACGCGTGTCATCACTTATCGTCTCGTTCTTGTCACCCTTCAAGCGGGTGTCGGGCGTGGATGAAACCAAGGCACTACCCTCACATCACCTTCTCTAATCCAGGAGTCGACTACCTGAGTTTGTCACCGCTCGAGAGTCCGGCCGGTTCCACGAAACGGACTCCGATAATGCAAGGGACCGAGACGCCACCTTTGACAGATGGTTTCACTGCCTCACAGGTCCACCCACATATCTATAGTTAGGTCAAATGGAAAGCCCGAATCTAGTGTGACTCCTGGACCGGATCGGGTACGTAAAGAGGCCAAACGGGGCTCCCATAAAACCCTACATGTGGTCATACTCTTGTCTTGGATCACAAAACAGGAACTCGGAGCCTAGGGCAGTGTTCAACGAGACAACCCACTGTGTACTCCTACACAGCCTCTCATCATTCACCTTTGTTTAGGGTGGATTCACCAACACGTTATCATCAGCACCACTGTGTCCATTCCATCCCGACTCACAAACATAACATCCTCATTGTATCACTAAGCAGCAATAAGAAGTAACAGTTGCAGGGGACACATGCTCATCATTCAACTCCTAAATCTGCTAGGATTGTGGTTTGCTTAATATGGTGACAAAATGATAGGTCATGCATCGGAATGGGTTCAACTATGCGAAAGAACTTGTCTCGGTGATCTCCTAAACATGCATAAGCGAGAAAGAGAGGGAAATAGGATTTTATAGACATGATCAATGGGGTTTGCTTGCCTTGCTGACGATACACGGGTCTTATCGGTGGTCTTCTTCTTCGGGGGTGATCACCGTCTTGGAACGTCTGTCATCGGAGGCAATCATCAACAAGGGGGGCCAACTTCGGAAGTAAAAATGCACATACACATGATAAGGTTGTCCATGATGTGAGTGGTACTGGTTTGTAGCATATTCATCTTAATCGAAGTATATTACATTTGAAATGCAAATTCAAACTTCAAATTCAAATTCAAATTATGCCATATGCATGTTTGCCACTGTTCACCCATTTTAAAATTGTCAAACATAAAAACAAATTGCATATTCATAATCCTTGCATTTTTTTTGATATTTTTTCATATATTATATATCCAAATTGGAGTTAATATGAATTTTATATGATTTTTGGAAGTTTATACTATTTTCTGGAATTTCTGACTTCTTTTAATTATTTTAATTCCATTTACTGCATCACTGTGACGCAGGGGTGACGTCAAGGGGGGCTGACCTGTGGGCCACCACTGTCAGTGTCACAGGGGTTAACCCCTCTGTTAATTAAAACTAAAAGAGGTTTAGGGGGCATGGGGCCCCACTTGTCTGTCTTTGTGGGGGGTTAGGGGTGTTTAGCTTAGTCCTAATGGCGGGGCTCGCCGGCGTCGACACTGTAGCCGCCGGACTTCGCCGGAATCGGGCTAGAGGGCACGGGAGAGTGAGGGGAGAGCATGGGCGTGTAGCTCTCGACGCCGCGCGTCTTCTGGGGCTACTGGGGTTCACGGGGGGGCTCGAGGCCACGGCTAGGACGAAGAGGGCGGCGGCCGGGCTCGGGCGTAGGTGAAGACGGCGAAGGATTGCACGGGGTGAGCAAAGGGAGGGTGCAAACGACGTGCGATGCTCACCGGAGCACGACGGTGACCTCGGGGAGGCCGAAGGCTGTCCGGTGACGGCGGATTTCGAGCTTGACACGTGCGGTGGCCGGCGGCGATCTCTTGAGGCGGGAGCCGTCTCCAGAGGGCTTCGGCCCGATTCCTTCTGCAGGGAGGTGCGGGGCAACGTAGCGGAGCTCCTAGACAGCACGGGGCGCGAAGGGGAGGCTGTTGGCCGCGGTGGCGCTCGCCGGCGGCGAGGTCGAGCTCTCGGGCGGCTGCGAAATTCCGATGAGGGGGACCGTGAGGGAGAGCGGGGAGAGGGGGAACTAGTGCGGAGCTTCGAGGGGGTTCTCCTGGCGAGGAGATAGGGCAGGGGGAGGCAGGCAGCTGCGTTGCTAGGAGGAGGTGGCCACGGCCACGGGCATGCCGGGCACGCAGCTGCCTGGCTTCCTGGAGAAGAAGACAAGCCAGCGGCTGGCCCTGGCTGGGCCAGAGGAGAAGTGGGCTTCACCCTGGGCGTGAGGTAAGCTTTCTTCCCTTTTTATTCTTTTATGTTTTCTTTTCTGTTATTTTTTTTCCTAGAATCAAGTAGCTAGGCATTTTAGAAAAATGCCCAAACATTTTTATAAACCCTAGGTGACCAGTAGCTAGTCACATTTAGGATTTGGGGATTTTTTAAATTCAACTTATTTGAATTTCCAATCAAATAGGGGTTCTTTTAATTTTCCAAGGCACTATTTGAAAATTAGAAAATTCCATGAGCATGGGATTGATCCCAAACCATTTTTAAAATGATCACCCTCATTTATAGGAATTTTTCAAATGTTCAAAAGATTTTTGGAAAAAGATTTTTATCTGGCCATTTGAAATAATTTCTCAGGGCTTTTCTTTTACCCATTTTTGAATTTCATTTGAATTTTTGCATGATGCAAAGGGCACAAAAAAACCCTAGCACTTACCTAAACTTGGGTTCTGACATGTGTCTTGTGTTCTGGGTTACTAATGGCGCACTTTCAGAAGTGCGCCTTTGATGTGTTTCTCCACATGCGCCACTGAGGTACACTATGTGTGCCATTACTATGAATATTAGGTTTTTTTTCTTTTGCTTTTCTGTATTTGCACAGGTTACAAACAGATATAAACATCAGATTTATAAACAGCACAGATATAAACAACAAATTTATCGAATACAATAGAAGATTAGTCTCCGATTACAAATCATCATATTAGTCTCCGAATTGAAAATACCGAACAAAGTTAGAACATTGAAGAAGAGGGTGGTGGTCACGATGATCATCGTGACCAAAGTGATATTCATCCGGTTCCTCCTCTGCTCCCTCCTCTCCCCCGCTAGATAGCACGCGTATCTATCTTCCGCCTCCGCCCTTGTGGGGTACCCTTTGTAACTGTTACCGCTATAACGGTGAACCTTTCTCCGACAATCCTCCCAGTCGTCGTAGACTCTGGAAGTCCTACCAATGTACACGACATACGACGGCATCTTCTTTATGCACTAGAAAAACAAAACATTAAGAGCAACTTACAGATAATATTTAAGCAGTACACAAGTATACAACAAAATTAAGGACCAAAGGAAGAGAAAAGCAACACACATTAATAGCACACAGTTCATGGTCCTAGTAATACATAGCATCGACTACATATAAGTTGACTGATGACTGTTTAAACTAAGGAGACATATGTACATACAAGTTCATAAAAGTTTATACAACGCACACGAGCTCTCATCGATAGTCCAGAACTACATAGCTAGGCGCACGGGCATCAACACTTTTGACTCCGCTCACGGGCCGGAGCATGGGTGATGCCGCCGTCTGTCGTGATGGTCATGAATGAGCGATCATCGTCAGCCTGCAATCTTAGCATTGTATCTACTTCACGGTTGGATAGTTGATTGTTGAGGTAGAACTACCCCGTGTTACGAACGCCCGCATGTAATGGATGGTGTAGTAGGCATCCTTCTGACCGGCAGGTGGCTGCTTGACGCATGTGAACTTTGTGATGTGAGTGAACACATGCGCGCCGTACCTAACAACTTCCTTCTTGAAGGTGCCTCCAGATTTTGAGTAGCCCGAGAGAGCCTCATTGAGAACTTTCTAGATATTTGTGTAGTCTTTGTTTGACTCACGGTCTGGGTCCAAATATGTGGCCATGGACCATTTCGGGCTTAGAGCGATGAGTGTGCACTTTGTTTCATCAGTCCACACAACACGAATGTTAGGAGGAAAAGAATGACCGAAATCTAAGCAACCTAATGTACGTTACGGGGACGTGAGGGGATGAATTACTCGGGAAAGTAAGGCACGAGGAAGTTGTCCTTATCCTTGTTCGCCAGAATGACGCCTTCGAGGTAATCACTAGCGAGTCGCCGGTCCCCGGAGCTGCACAAGATCTTGGCACGCATGTAGAAGGGGTCGACTATAACGATGTCTGGGGTCTTGTCTCTAATGATCCACATCTCCATACTGAGCGCAAATAGGCCAACAAATGTGTAGTGCAACGGAAAAAAGGTGAAACATAGCGAAGATGTCATCAAACCGCAGGAAGATCACACGTCCGATGTCGCAAGCAACAAAGCCCTTTCCCTCTGGCACCTTGGCGTTGAAAACCGGGTATGCCACATCATTCTCTCTGAGACGCCGCGTATCTGTATTTAGAACAATGTCATGCAGACTCTTCATAGCACCCGTTGCAGCATCGAGCATTGCAGCAGATAGCATTGGCCTACCCGCCACATGCACCCTCGACATGATTCCGTCGGGTCTTGGTGGCCCGTCTTGAGCACGGATCGTTGGTGCCGGCTGGCTCGCAGTAGTGGGACCCTTCTTCCTTCTTGTTCGTACCTTCTTCTTCGGCTTCTCATGTAATGGGATCTTTACCAGCTCGGAAACCCCCTTCCTGAGTGTGTTGGGGCTGATAACATTTCGCGCCTCGATCGTCTCAACCTCAGTGAAGGCGCAAGATGGAGGCGTCTCCTGAGAACTGAACATTCGACGCTTATTGTTGGAATTCATCTCTGCGCTACAAGATGGGTGGGAGGAGTATTTTACACCAAGGTTGGGTTCTTGAGAAGGCGGGAAAAGGTCGTCCATGTCACACCCACCGTGTTCCTCAAAGAAGTCATCGACATGGGAAAGTAGTGTGTTGGTGTTGGTGTTGCTCCGATCTTGTGCCACATCGATGTCCGTAAGTGGTGGCCCGGATCAGCTGACGGCGTTGCAGCGGTCTTGCTATGGCTTGGCGCCGGCACGACTGGCGGTGGGGTGGAGTAGTTCCCCACCCCCAAACGAGTCTGGCACTTCTGCCAAAGCAAGCTCCAGTTCAAGCAGCCGTGGAGGTCCATCCCATCTTCGTCCTCGGCTCCAGGAGCCATCCAGCACCCGAATCAGTTGAACCTTATACACGTTGGTTGGCATCGGATTACCATGGAACACGCGGTTGCCCGGTCGAACGATTCTGCCCACGGCAACATCGACCACCTCCTCGTCCACGAAGTGCAGGAGAGTGCATGGAACGTTGGCGGTGCCCTGTGAAAACATGTAGGGCGTCAAGAATGCCCAGTCAAAGGCAAAAGGAGATGAAGTCATCGGCCGAGGCTTAGTTACCGTGATGGCGTCGAGCTCGGCTAATGTCGATGGACCGCCAACGGTGGACGGGCATGTGACGGAGGGGGCGCTTGCTCCTAAGTTGTCGGGTGTCGGTATTTTACGCTCCAATACTTGCGCGCCGCCGGGGTCACAAACGCATCCGCTGCGGCAAGGACACCGTCGCAGCCGCAGCCGGGGGCACCATCCTGGCCACCGCCGGGGTCACAAACGCATCCGCCAATGGGGGCACTAACGGGGCCGCCACCGCTGTCGTCACGTTGTCAGAGTTGCTGCTCATGAAGCTGGGAATCGGGGGCAACCCCTCTTGACCGCTCACAAGCCAGTCTCGCATGAACACAAACATGTTGTTGAGCGCATGTCCAACTTGTTCTTCCACAATGCGTGGAATCTGCTCCATTTTTTGCTGGAGTTGTGCCTCCGAGCCGCTAGTGCTTTTCTCCTTTCGCCTAGTGCTATAGTAGTCCGACCATTTTGTGGAACAGCCTTTGCCGGACACACGACCAGCTGATGATGGCTTACTAAGCTTATCCTTTTTCTTGAGTGTGTTGATCGCCCTATTTAAAGAGTTGTCCCAAGGGGCGATAGGCGGGGACCCCGCGCTGCTGCTTTCAGTTTCCTGCACAAGGAACGCGGGGACCATTCAGAAATTTGGCTGCACTAATTTTAAAATGCAACCATATGGAGCTAATTTAACAGGGGGGAGGTATTCTTTACCAGAAGACGCTAAAGCTCCTCCACCTTCGGATCCGTCGTAAGCTCCCCTGTTATCGGGTTCCTCTTGTACCGGGCCCTGACATAGTTATCGGTAGGCTTATCTCCGTATTTTTTGAAGAGGGGCGGTGGGCCTTGCGCGGCACGCTCCGCGTCCTCCTTGTCCCATCCGGTTCTGCCACTCTGTAACCGCCGGGACCGAGTCTGTGGACCCCTAAGTTCAATTCCCGCATACTTTTCCCCCACTGACTCGATTCACTGGTTGAGGTGTCCTCGCACTTGAGCTTGAACTCCTCGTAGTCAGTTTCGCTGATCGAAGGATTTGCCTCCTTGATCTTCTCGTAACTAACACCTTTACTAATAATTTTATTCACCGTGCTTCTCCAAGTAGCCAGGGATGTACTCATCTTCGTGAGGGCGGCACTGTTCACTTTATTCCCGTGGAGTTGTGTGTTTGCGAATTGAGTGGGGAACTTGTATCGGTTGTGCAGCTTCGTGAAGAGGAGGTTGCGGAAATTCGCTCGGTCAGGATGCCTTAGCTTCTCGGTGTTGATCAAGACGATGCCCCGGAGAATGCAGCCGAGTTGTCCGGCGTACCCACCGACTAATTCTTTGGGCGCCGTTGGAATCCCATTTTCGGTAAATTCATCATTGACGGTGCCTAGCTTGCTCGGGCGCCTCTCCTTTTTTTTCTTCTTTGGTTGGCTGCCATCTATGGGTTGGCCATCTGTGGGTTGGATGCCATCATCAGTGGAGGGATCGGCTTGGAGGCACCACAATCATCAGTGTACTCGGGATCGGTAGAGTCATCCCGGATGCCCTCATAGAGGAGTTGATTTTGTGGATCATCGTCCATGCTCATCTCCCAATGTTGCTTCTGGTGGTGTGACCCGGAGGCCTCATTGTTGTCGGCCATCTACACCCACTAAATAGGATGAGAAAAAATTCGACTAGAGTGATTGGATGTTATCAGGGTAGCTAGTATATCTATTCCTCTCACATTTAGAGGAAAACTAGAAAAGGAAAAAAAAAGGCAGATTTTAAAAAATTTGGTCAAGTGAATGATGTGCAACCAGAAATTAACTAGTCAATATAAATAACTAGAAAAAGTGCATGCAAAGCACCTTCTAGGTCAAGAAAATTAACAAATGTCATGCACGAATTCATGGAAAAATTCGGCATGACCTTTGCTAATTTTCTTGAGCTAGGACCCCATTCTCAACCGAAACGAAAATTAATCGACATTTCGGGAGAATGAGGTCATTATTTGTACCTGCAACAAAAGGCATACATATAGGCACAACAGATACTAACAGATTCACTAACATATTCACTAAAAACTATAGAAGTCCACATTATTTGTACCAATCTAAAAACAACGCCCACATGATACTAACAGATTCACTAAAAACTACCTAATAATGTGATAGGCGGAACAAGTCCAAAACTCAAGCTCAGATTTAATAGTTTACCTTTAATAGAGAGTGCTTGAAGTGAAACAAATGTGTATTCAGACTATTACAGCCCTGCCAGGAGAGTAAGGTTGAGCAGTCAGTAATTTAATCATAAACTACAAAAACAGTATAAAATATTTATAGAACCAATATGACTTGAATGTAGTAGAGAGTGCAAAAACTTGATTTTTTTAGCAAAAGTATATGCTTCCTATGATATCAGATTTAGCCAAAGAAATGAAGTTTTGAGTGCCACAGCTAAAATTAATCCGAAGCGATCTGCACATTTTAACAGTTATTAAAAATGAAAACCTAACATTAACAAGGCTACAGTTCTCAAAAGAAACCAAGGTGTACATCATATGCCCTTAACAATTCAATTCTACAAAAGGTTCATAAATAGAAAACAAAACAGAGTAGCATATGTAGTCAGATACATGCAATGCATTCCACAATTTTGGCACAAAGATCATTCCACAAAGATTTAGAAAAAACAGTACTATAAGATAACAACATTATAGTGGAACAAGAGCTTAGTGACCAGGTAAATGATATAGAAGACATTTTTCCACTTTATGTGGTAAGAAATAAATTCAAAACACTGGTGTTATTTTCATTAGTGGGTCCAACAGTGTTTTCATGGCCTACAAGACACTACAGACATTGAATCCTTTTGCATCAACACAATTTACTAAACAGAAATAGGTCTTTGTTGAGAGAAAAATTCTCTTGTATGCTTTGTTTCAAAGGAATAACAGTTGATGCACAAATTAGGAGCACATCTGCAACTACATGACTAAAACTCTGGAGTATTGATGGAAGTGTAGACTAGGGATGGTGATTTTGGTTTGTACCCTAAGAATGCATGTTAACACACGTTGAGAATGCACAGGAGGCCACACAACAGCATCCTGGCTGCCTGCTGCCGGGACTGGATGCTTGTGGATCAATTATTGCATGTGTTCACAAGGTTTCATTTGCACCACATGCATACCATGGACGAAATCATACGATGTTAGAAAAAATGAATTCTATTTGTCAAAGAAGAAAGAAAATAGATTTTTACTCTCACAACTCAGATATCTCACTGTCTTGTTCTGGTACATATTACATTTCAAAATTAATTGTCACAAACATAAAAAAATCATGAAGTTCTTATTGTTCTTCTCTAATCCTTCAATTCCAGGTATGCTCCCTATATCATACATTAATCAAGTGAACTTAAAAAGTTGTTGTACAGTCAGAGAATCTGGGTACAAAGAGAGAAAATAAGGTATACATTATAGACTCTGACTATTGTCAAGTGTGGTGCTACTGAACACATACATATCAAGAATCAAGAGCACATGCATACTGTAATAATGATTTTTTAATCAAACACAATATTATGGGTTGGACAATTACAAGAACACAGAGCTGATCCAATCTTGTAGAAAATCCTAATTGTTAGTTAAACACAGCAAGGCTACTTTTTCATGGTGAATTGAGATTATTTTGAGGAATCTTGGTCTACCATATGATAGGATTAGTTTCTAGTATCCTATTCACATGAATCAGCACAAGCATTCGGAATTGTGTCTGAACTAAGGTATACTAGCACACTGATAAGTAATAGGCAACCGTCCTACATGGAAATGGGAAGATTTACATGGATGAGTACCAGCTCTAAGTGAAGGCTCGATGGATTCAAGATCAACCGCTTTTAGTTTCCCAAACCTATAAGGAAAAGAGAGAATAAGTATTTCTAACAGCTTTTGATTGGATTCATAAACATAAGTTAAGTCCCCCAAATCAAGCATGGTTTCTCACAGCCCACCCAAAGATGAACCAGCGCAAGGAGAATAATTTAGTGGGACTAATTCAACCAGGAACACTAGTGGCGACGGGATTGCAGAAACATTCACTTTGTCTAATCTACACTATATTGTTATAGTCTTACAGACTCCATCAATTCCATCTGCGAGGTAGAAAATCTCAATGTTTGAATTCTGCAGCGTGATAAAAATAGATAAGGGGTCCTAACTTACCAGTCCACCACCTGTTGAATCTTGGGCGCGAAATCCTCAGCCTAGCGGTCGAACAGGCAAGCAAAGCATCAGCCTCAAACACAGCGCATGGAAATTTTCCAGAGGGTTTTCATCGATAGGGAAGGAGAAGCGTGATTACCTCTTGCGGCGAAAGAGAATTGATCCCGTAGAGGCAGGGCGGTCGGCGGTGGCGCGGCTGGGAGATGGTGTGGGCGGCGGTGTGGATGACGACGACAGGCGACAACGAGTCCTGCAAAGAGAGGCTGAGGCGGGCGGTGAGAGAGAGAGAGAGAGAGAACATGGGAGGAGGGGCGCGAGGTCGCCAGAGGGTCGCGGGGGCGCGGGGTCGCCGGAGGGTCGCCGGACGCAGAGAATGGGCGCGGGGAGAAGTGTGGGGGTTAGGGTTTCGGGAGAGGGGAGAGGTGGGGATTAGGGGGGTACGGGTTAGCAATGGCGCACATTTGTTACGTGCGCCATAAGGGATAACAATGGCACACTTTTGGCAAGGTGCGCCATTAACATTAATCCATATCTAGCTTAAAACAGGTGCGTCTGTGCCAATTGACAGAACCACTTACATAGTCTAGTGGTTGATCCCTTGATACATGAATCTAGCTGTCAGAACCCTCTGTTAGGTAATGTACTAGGATCAAAGTAACCTTGCATCATGTCAAAATTACAAAAGAAATCTTTGAAATCAAAATCAAAAGAAAATGGGAGAAGGAACCCCCCCCCCCAGATGAATTAATTCAAAAGGCCAGATAAAAATCTTCTCCAAAAATTCATGTTAGATTTTTGAAAAGTCTTATAAATGAGTGTGATCACATATCAAGTGATGTGGGACCCACCCATGCTCATAGATTTTTCAAATATTCAAACAGTGCCTTGGAATTAATCAATTACCCCTATTTGATTTAAAATTCAAATCATTTGGATTTTAAAAATGTTCAAAATTTAGGAGTGGCTAGTATATTGTTTTATGAGGCCACATAAAAATTATGAGCATTTATTAAAATGTTTAGCTATTTTATTTAGCTAAACAGAACAAAGGTCAGAAAAGAAAACAGACAAGAAAAGAAAAAAGGGACTTACCTCGTTTTCGGCCCAACTAGTTCCCCAGCCGGCCCAGCCCAGCCTCTCTCTTGTCGTCTTCCCCGGCCAGCACGCAGGGAGCTGCGTGGCGACAATGCCGTGGCCGCCGACGAGCCCCTGGCCACCTCCTACTTCCTCCCTTCCACGTAATCGCGCCTAGAGACGCCCAGAGCCTTCCCCGCTCCATTCCCCCTCTCCACGAACTCCCTCCCCGTCTCCTTCGCCCGATTTCGTCATCGTCCGAGGACTCGCCGAAACTCGCCACCGTGGAAGACACGGCCAACGTGTGCTACGGACCAGAAGAGCTTGTCCATCAGCTTCGCCACCGTTGACTACGTCTCCCTGCAAGGAATCAAGATCCCGGAGCCCTTCTAGTCGTCGGAATCGTCACCGAGAGCTCGCCGGATCCGCTGCTCGTCGCCGTTCAATACTCCGTCCACGTTCCCTCACCGGCTCCGTCGACTACTTCGTCGAGTTCCCTGTAGCCTGGTGAGTGTTTCCCCTCAAGCCACGGCTTCCTTCTCCTCCTCTAGCTCGAGCTGCCATGGACGCCGGAGTATCGAGCCGCCGTGCTCGTCGTCGACGAGGCTACGCTAAGCAATCAACCCCGTCACTTTGTCCATCGCATTCCCAGTGCTCCACTGCTCTGAACACACCCATCCCCGCCCCAAATGGCGCTCCGTAGCAAGTTCGGCCTCAAGCCAGTAGCACCGCCGCCGCAAAGCTCGACGCCGGCGTGCGTACAGAGCCTCCCAGGCTTCCCTTTCGGTCTCCATCGACGCGCGACACCGAGAGCTTCGTCTCAGTGGTCGAAGCGCGCGATTTGGACCACGGGAGCGCCCTCCCCGTGCAGCGCCGCCGCGTCTGTGACGCCGGCGTTTAGTCGCCGGCAGGCCCGCCGACGTGGCCATGATTAGGGCTTAACCCCACCTGGGTTAAGTGACCCTAGGTCACTGACCAGTGGGACCAGTGGCTTAATTAAGCCACTGGATAAATTAACCCAGCGGATTAAATCAACCAGCCACTGACAGGTGGGACCCCCTTGTCAGCCCCCCCCCTGACGCCAGCTTGAGGTCAGCATCACGCAATAATGAATTTCCAGAAAATCAAATTGAGTTAAAGAATTCCAGAAATTCCAAAAAATACCCCAAACTTTAGATTTTAATAGAAAATTCATATTAACTCCAAATTGGACAAATAATATATGAAAAATGATCAGGAGAAAATAAGCTATCCAAAAATCCAACTTTCAACTATGTTTGAGTTTATTTTAAAATGGTACCAGTAGCATATGTCATTTGATTTATTTGAAATCAATTCAAATTCAATTCAAATGCTTTTGCAACTTGGACCATGGAATTATGCTACATTTCAACCACACATCAGGGCATATCATACACATTTGAAGATGATTCAATTTGATCAAACCATGTCACATATAACTTGACTAAGTTTGAATTCAAATTGGAGTTTGAATTTGCAACTCAATTTGCAATATACTCCATTTAAATGGAATTACCCCACACATCAAAGCATCTACATCAAGTTCCAACCTTTCATCATGTGATTGTGCATTGTATTTACTTTGCTACTTTGCTTGTTGTTTGTCGAGTAGAGGTGGAACCGGAGCAGGAGGATGCCCCCTTCGTTGAAGACCCAGAACCCGAACCTCGTCAGCAAGGCAAGCAAACCCCCATTGATCATGTCGATAAAATCCCACTTCCCTCTCATGTCTCGCTTATGCATTGTTTAGGATGATCACCATGATTCATTTCTACCGCATAGATGAACCCATTCCTTTGCATGACCTATCATTTTGTCACAGTAGTAAGCAAACCACAATCCTAGCAAATGTAGGAGTTGACTGATATCATGTGGCCCCTGCAAATGTTTATCGCTTATTGCATGCTTAGTATGATACCATGATGTCACTGTGATGTGAGTCGGGATGATAGTAGTCATGTTGATGTTGGTAGAAAAGTGCTGGTGAATCGACCCTAATACAAGGTGAACGATGAGAGGTTGTGTAGGAGTACACAGTGGGTTGTCTCGTTGAACACCGCCCTAAGTCCGAGTTCTTGTGTGGTGATCCAAAATGAAGAGTACAACCACACATTGGGCTCACTGACCCCTTTCAACCTATTAACTCATCCCTTTCGATGTCCAGATGTCGCAATAGTTCGGAGTTTTGGTAGGCTTGTGGCTTGGATGCTAAGTGAGAGAACGGCTCATCCGAGACCGTCTTATGCACCACGCACACATCACTTGGGTCCACTTCGGTAAACCGGCCGGGTTCACGATAGTGGTAACCAACCCAAGTAGGCGGCTTTCTCGGACTAGATCGGCTATGAGGTAACAGTTGTGGTGAGCATCCTCGCTGACACCCCTTGAATGGTGTCGAGATCAAAGGCGGTAAATGATGATCATGTGTGTGTAGCGGTACACCCCTGCAGGGTTAACAAAACTATTCGAATAGTCGCGTCCGCGGTTATGGACTGCTTGGAAAGCTTAGCTTGATTATTAGATAACTTGAACTGCATACTTCTAAAACACATCAAGATAAGTGTGAGTGCTATGGCGTGCTTTCTCGTGGGGAAGTCGAGGAAGGCACCATAGTGTTGTAATTGGTTGGAGAAAGTAGTGGAGTCGTGTACGCTTCTTACCTCAAATCTGGTACTCATAGTTCAGAATTAGCCAAGTCAAAGCTGGCACTTCTGCAAAGTGAACCCCACCTTCCTTTACCTTGATACATGTGCATGAGTAGTATAGCTCCTATGTAAGTCTTTCTGAGTACGACTTTGTACTCACGTTTGCTTAATCTATGTTTTAGATGAACCCACTGACCCCGAAGGTGGCTTCTTCATCGAGCTGGACGACTGAAGATCAAGCTAGTCTAGTCCTAGTCAGACGACTGGTTCCCTCGTGGAGGGCTTGTGTTTAAATAAGGCTTCTTCAGCCATTTGTTAAACTTGTCTATACTCAGACATAATTTGCTTCCGCTTATGTTGTAATGTTGGATCACATGTTTGTGATCTCTGTTTGCACTCTATGAGAGTTATCAATAAACATGTATACTTTGTAGAGAATTGCAATGATACCTGTTGTTCATACAAGGCATGTGTGATGCGTGTATGTTTATAACATGCATGTCTTTGTTTGGGTTTTCGAGACCTTAGTTGTGTTCTGGCTGGCGGTCTTTCATACACCAAGTGGCCCTTAGATGTGCGCAGCTTGGGGCATCGCGATGCGATTGCTCGAGACTCCGTCTCGTGCACACTTTGTGGTATGATCGAGCCCGCCCTAGACCCCGACTAAGTGATCGGGCTGGAGTAAGTCTATGTAAGAGTTATGAGATAGTCGATAGTATGGTTGAGGCGACTTGTCTTTGCATATGGGAGTTCACCACCCATATTATTAGACTTGTGTGCGGACGATGAGGACCCATCTCAGTTGATCATCTGGCCTGGATGGGATGCCCCTCACGTACGATGCTTTCCAAGAACGTTCTGTGCTTGGCCTTGTCTGCTTAGACAAGTGGGTACGGTTGTCGGCTCTCCATATGACTATGTCTTAGCTGGACTTGCATACGCTAACCCCGGGTCCCGACAGACTTGGTATCAGAGCAGGACTGACTGTAGGACTAGTAGCCTTGGCCGAAGTTGAGTCTAGCTTGCTATAGTTATATAGTTACTCTGGGTATATAAGGGAACAACATCAGGCTTGTTTTTTCTCCTTACCCCTTTCGTTCTGAGTCCTGAGTCACCCTCATCTTATTCTATGGGAAGATAGGAGTAGGCTCTCCTCTGTCTGATTAGAACATCTCGTTGTTTGCTTCCTTGTAGCGTTTGCTAGAGTGGCTATGCTTCCTGATTTATTACATCGTATGTAAGTGTTGTTTCCATGTTGTGAGAAATTGTCTTTTTCTTGCAATTACATCCGTTATGCTGTCCGAGTCATTCCAGGTTTATCTCATAATCTGATACATTTGCAAACTCCTTTCTGTTTCAGATGGCAGATCTTCCCCCTCGGCAGATTGTTCGTTTGACCAGGTGCCTCGGTGTGCGTGGCCATCCCACCACGTTGATCGAGATGATGTCCTATGTGGGATATCGGTGGTACCCTTAGTACACCGTCGAGGAGCAGTTCCACGACTTCAACCAGACGCAGTTCCACTGCATTGTCAGGATCTACCCGCACCACGTTGGAGTCACCCAGCCTATCCACTTTGGACATGGCATTGGCGTTACCGAGAACATGGCTGTGCAGGATGCTTCATACTCATGTATGACCCTGCTGAGAGAGGAGGACACTATGCTGAGAGAGACCTCTTTCCGCTATATCCCTGCAGCACTTCTAGGAGAAGAGGGATATTACACCGGACTCTACTCAGATCACTCTGCAGAGGATCCCGCACTTCAGATGACTGCTAGGTTTGCTAGTGATCGAGATCGTGATGCACGCGCTCTCCGTTTCGAGCTCCACACCACCCGTGTTCGTCTGTATCGAGCACTGACCCTTTTGGCACCCGTTGTGAGTGTGGGATCAGTTGAGCATGATGCTATCTACCCAGTGAGGACTCATATGCCTTCTCGAGTTGCTTGGCCCGAGATTGGAGGCATTTTTCCACCCAGTGGTCCTTTGCTTCCACCCTACGCTGGACCTAAGCCCCATCCTTGCCCAAATGGATATCAGGGTCCACATGCCTCCGTGTTTTCCGATGGTCACCTCCAGCTACCGGGATACGCGGGTAACATTTATGAGGACTACTATGGAGATGGAGATGAGTGAGACCTCCTGTGGTCTTATTTAGGGAGGATGTAGTAGTATCTTACTATATTGTACGCAAGGGTCTAAGTTCCATAGGCTTAGATAAATAATGTATAGGAAGTCAGAGTGCCTCTGAAGGATGTATCATCTTCATGACGTTTGTATTAGCTTGGTGCTTGTACTAAAACGATGTATGGTTTGTATGACAGCTTGCGAATATATGCCTTGTATGCTTTTATCACCATGTTGTCAAGATGATTACTTCCTTTGCTCTGTAATCCTTCCAGTACTTCAATACCTTGATTAGACTCTTCAAATCAACTCTGTTTGACTTTGCATTTTACCTTCAGGATGTCTCAAGGAACCCGTGGCCAGATTGGTCGTAACCAGTGTCGTGGGAATGACTAGGAGTAAGGCAACCTTCCACCCCCACCCACGATGGCTCAGGTTCTGATGGAGGTTGAGAGGAACCGGCGAGACTCTCACCACCTGCTGGAAGTCATTGCCCGCAACACCACTCAGCAGCGCAACGAGTTGGTGTCCCTGAAGGACTTCATCCGGCTTCATCCCCCGGTTTTCAGTTACTCCACCGAGCCCCTCGACGCCGATGACTGGCTTCGCAGCATCGAGAGGAAGCTCCAAGCAGGCCGTGTTGCAAATGGCGACAAGGTCAGCTATGCCACCTATCACCTTGAAGGTGCAGCTAGCTCTTGGTAGGAGAACTTTCTGAAGATGCGTCCCGTTGGACCGCCTGCATCTTGGGAGGAATTATGCACGTCCTTCCGTGAGCACCACATTCCCAAGGGTCTTATGGACCGCAAGCGTGAGGAGTTCTGCAACCTCACTCAAGGAAGAAGGACCGTTGACGAGTTTAGTCGTGATTTCAACCGACTTGCTCGTTATGCTACCGAAGAAGTCTCCACCGACTCCAAGAAACAAGAGAGGTTCCGTCATGGACTCAACACTGGACTTTGTCGTGAGCTCAACCTGCATGACTTTGCCACATTCCAGGTCCTTGTCAAAAAGGCCATCAAGGAAGAGGACATGAACACCCCCAATGATTTCCGCAAACACCCTAGAGACGACAGTTCATCCAGTTCAGGCTCCCAGAAGCGCAAGATCTGGATCCCCAATAGTATGTTCCGCCAGAACAACCCACCGAGGCCATCCTATGTGGCGCCTCGTCCACCAACTCAGTTCCACCCAGCTCCACCAAACAACCCAGCTCCACGCACTGTTTTCGGAGCCTGTTACAAGTGTGGTCAGGCAGGCCACTATTCTCGTGAGTGTCCCTAGAACCAGATCCAGAATCAGAATGCCCCACCCCGTGCCGGAGGCAACAACAACAATGGTCGTGGCAAGCCACCCCAGAAGGTCTACACCGCCAAACCCACTCCTCCCGCCACTCGTGGACGCGTGAACCAGATTGCCGCCGAAGAGACTTCCGACACCACTGACGTCATTCTTGGTACGCTCCCAGTCAATTATGTTCCTACTTCCGTTCTTTTCGACCCAGGAGCATCTCATTCATTCATGTCGGAAAGTTATGCACTTCGTCATGAGTTATCTTTTGTTGAATTGTCCACCCCAATGATTATTCAAACTCCAGGGTCAAGATGGCAAACTAATAGAGTAAGCCATGGTAATCAAATTGCAATTGAGGGTTTAGTATTCCTTGCTTCACTCATAACCCTCAAGTCTTCAGATATTGATGTCATCCTTGGCATGGATTGGCTATCAAGACAGAATGCCTACCTGGATTGGAAAGGCAAATCCGTGAAACTCACCCACCCTTCAGGCAAAACTGTCAACTATACCTCACCCAGAACAAGAACCCAAGTGCATTCCTTGAATTTACTTCCCCTTCCCGAACTTGAAGATATTCCGGTGGTTCGTGACTTCCCGGATGTCTTTCCTGAAGAGCTGCCGGGAATGCCACCCGACAGATGTGTAGAGTTCATAGTGGATCTTGCCCCAGGAACCGCACCAATTTCTAGACGCCCATACAAAATGGCCCCACGTGAGTTAGCTGAGCTTAAAACCCAACTGGAAGCTTTGTTGGAAAAACGCTTCATCCGCCCTAGCTCATCGCCATGGGGTTGCCCCGTTCTGTTCGTAACGAAGAAAGATGGAATAGAAAGTATGTGCGTAGACTATCGCCCGCTAAATTTAGCGACGATAAAGAACAAGTACCCACTGCCCAGGATCAATGATCTTTATGATCAACTTGCAGGATCCTCTGTCTTCTCCAAGATGGATTTGAGATTAGGTTATCATCAAATCAAGATCCGAAACGAGGACATTCCCAAAACGGCTTTTACTACTCGTTATGGTCTTTACGAGTATACCGTCATGTCCTTTGGTTTAACCAATGCCCCCGCCACTTTCTCACGCATGATGAATTCGATCTTCATTGAGTACTTAGATAAATTTGTTGTGGTTTATCTCGATGACATTCTCATCTACTCGAAGAACGAAGAAGAACATGCCGAACACCTAAGGCTGGTATTGATGAAACTTAGACAGCATCGCCTGTATGCTAAATTCTCCAAGTGTGAATTTTGGCTACCAGAAGTGACCTACTTAGGCCACGTGATTTATGCAAAAGGCATTGCTGTGAATCCCGAGAGATTCAGGCCGTCCTTGACTGGACTCCACTTGAATCGGTTAAGCAAGCTAGGAGTTTTCTTGGCCTAGCCAGCTATTGCCGTCGCTTCGTCGAGAACTTTTCTAAAGTTGCAAATCCTCTAACTGAACTCCTCAAGAAAGATAAGAAATTCCTATGGACTCCCAAGTGCGAGGAAAGCTTTCAAGAGCTAAAAAGAAGATTGACTTCTGCACTAGTACTTGCACCTCCAGACACCGAAAAGGATTTCAAGATCTATTGTGACGCATCACGGCAAGGGTTAGGATGCATACTTCTGCAAGATCGACATGTGGTAGCTTATGCTTCACGCCAGTTGCGGCCACATCAAGAGAACTATCCTACCCATGACCTTGAACTCGCTGCCGTAGTTCATGCCCTAACAACTTGGCGACATTACCTCCTTGGTAACCGTTGCGAGATTTATTCTGACCACCAAAGCCTCAAATACATTTTCACCCATCCATATCTTAATCTCAGGCAAAGAAGCTGGATTGAGTTGATAAAAGATTACGACGTAGTAATTTCTTACACCCCAGGCAAAGCCAATGTCATGGCTGATGCACTAAGTCGTAAGTCGTATTGTAACAACCTCATGTTACAACAGTATCAACCACTTCTTCATCAGGACTTTCGCAAGCTCAACCTTGAGATTGTTCCTCATGGCTATCTTTCTACCTTGGTGGCGAAACCAACTCTTGAGGATCAAATCAAAGTTGCCCAAAGGCGTGCACGAGGTGTTCGTCGGATCAAGGAGAACATTGCTAGCGGAGTTGCTAAATGTTTCTCCACAGATAGCAAAGGAACGGTATTCTTTGGAAATTGTTTGGTAGTACCTAAGAATAGGGAACTAAGGCAACTCATCCTCAAGGAAGCCCATGACACACCCCTCTCGATTCATCCCGGTAGCACAAAAATGTACCGAGATCTACGCCAGAGATTTTGGTGGACCAGGATGAAAAGAGAAATTGCTCAATTTGTTGCCGAATGTGATGTTTGTCGTCGCATTAAGGAAGAACATCAAAGAACTGCTGGTACACTTCAACCTTTTTCTATTCCCGAGTGGAAATGGGACAAAGTCGGTATGGATTTCATCACCGGCTTTCCAAAAATCCAGAAAGGAAACAATGCCATCTTCGTTGTCATAGATAGGCTTTCCAAACTTGCTCATTTCCTTCCGGTTCGCGAGTCTATAACTGCTAGCCAGTTAGCGGTCTTGTACATCTCTAGAATTGTATCCCTCCATGGTGTTCCTTTGGAAATCAACTCTGATCGCGGTAGCCTTTTCACCTCTAGATTTTGGGGAAGCTTTCAGAATGCTATGGGAACTCATCTCTCCTTTAGTACAGCTTTCCATCCTCAGACTAGCGGTCAAGTCGAAAGGGTTAACAAAATTCTTGAAGACATGCTCAGAGCTTGTGTTATCTCATTCGAAAAGAATTGGGAGAAGTCTCTTCCATTCGCCGAATATTCTTATAACAATAGTTTTCAATCTAGTCTGAACATGGCTCCTTTTGAACTCCTATATGGATGACGATGTCGAACACCTTTAAACTGGTCAGAAACCGGTGAAAGAAAATTCTTTGGACCGGATATGATCAAGGAAGCAGAAGAGAAAGTTCGCATTGTTCGTGATCAATTGAAAGCAGCCCAGTCTCGTCAGAAAAGCTACTATGATCGTCATCATAGGCAAGAGAGCTACAATCTGGATGAAAAGGCTTACCTTCGGGTTACTCCTCTGAAGGGAACCCAACGTTTTGGTATCAAAGGCAAGTTGGCCCCACGTTACATCGGACCTTTCCGCATTATTGCTAAACGTGGAGAAGTTGCCAACCAACTTGAACTACCCCCGCACCTTTCCCGAGTACATGATGTATTCCATGTGTCCCAACTCAGGCGTTGCTTCAAGGACCCCATCCGCGAAGTCGACCATGAAACGCTTGGTCTCAAAGATGACCTTTCTTATCGAGAATACCCCATTCGTATTCTTGATTCCGCAGAGCGTGTCACTCGTCGTCAGAAGATTAGGTTTCTGAAAGTGCAATGGTCACACCACTCTGAGAAAGAAGCTACGTGGGAAAGAGAAGACCGTCTCAGTGCCAAGTATCCCACCTTCCTCCCGTAGACTTCTGAATCTCGGGACGAGATTCTGTTGAGTGGGGGCGAGTTGTCAGAACCCTCTATTAGGTAATGTGCTAGGATCAAAGTAACCTTGCATCATGTCAAAATTTCAAAAGAAATCTTTGAAATCAAAATCGAAAGCAAAATGGGAGAAGGAACCCCCCCCCAGATGAATTAATTCAAAAGGCCAGATAAAAATCTTCTCCAAAAATTCATGTTAGATTTTTTAAAAGTCCTATAAATGAGTGTGATCACATATCAAGTGATGTGAGACCCACCCCATCCTCATAGATTTTTCAAATATTCAAACAATGCCTTGGAATTAATCAATTACCCCTATTTGATTTAAAATTCAAATCATTTGAATTTTAAAAATGTTCAAAATTTAGGAGTGGCTAGTATATGGTTTTATGAGGCCACATAAAAATTATGAGCATTTATTAAAATGTTTAGCTATTTTATTTAGCTAAACAGAACAAAGGTCAGAAAAGAAAACAGACAAGAAAAGAAAAAAGGGACTTACCTCGTTTTCGGCCCAACTAGTTCCCCAGCCGGCCCAGCCCAGCCTCTCCGCTTGTCGTCTTCCCCGGCCAGCACGCAGGGTGCTGCGTGGCGACCATGCCGTGGCCGCCGACGAGCCCCTGGCCACCTCTTGCTTCCTCCCTTCCACGTAATCGCGCCTAGAGACGCCCAGAGCCTTCCCCGCTCCATTCCCCCTCTCCACGAACTCCCTCCCCGTCTCCTTCGCCCGATTTCGTCATCGTCCGAGGACTCGCCGGAACTCGCCACCGTGGAAGACGCGGCCAACGTGTGCTAGGGACCAGAAGAGCTTGTCCATCAGCTTCGCCACCGTTGACTACCTCTCCCTGCAAGGAATCAAGATTCCGGAGCCCTTCTAGTCGTCGGAATCGTCACCGAGAGCTCGCCGGATCCGCTGCTCGTCGCCGTTCAATACTCCGTCCACGTTCCCTCAACGGCTCCGTCGACTACTTCGTTGAGTTCCTTGTAGCCTGGTGAGCATTTCCCCTCAAGCCACGGCTTCCTTCTCCTCCTCTAGCTCGAGCTGCCATGGACGCCGGAGTATCGAGCCGCCGTGCTCGTCGTCGACGAGGCTACGCTAAGCAATAAACCCCGTCACCTTGTCCATCGCATTCCCCATGCTCCACTGCTCCGAACACACCCATCCCCGCCTCAAATGGCGCTCCGTAGCAAGTTCAGCCTCCAGCCAGTAGCACCGCCGCCGCAAAGCGCGACGCCGGCGTGCGTATAGAGCCTCCCAGGCTTCCCTTTCGGTCTCCATCGATGCGCGACACCGAGAGCTTCGTCTCAGTGGTCGAAGCGCGCGATTTGGACCACGGGAGCGCCCTCCCCGTACAGCGCCGCCGCGTCTGTGATGCCGACGTTTAGTCGCCGGCAGGCCCGCCGACGTGGCGGGCTTAACCCCACCTGGGTTAAGTGACCCTAGGTCACTGACCAGTGGGCCCAGTGGCTTAATTAAGCCACTGGATAAATTAACCCAGCGGATTAAATCAACTAGCCACTGACAGGTGGGACCCCCTTGTCAGCCCCCCCCCCTGACGCTAGCTTCAGGTCAGCATGACGCAATAATGAATTTCCAGAAAATCAAATTGAGTTAAAGAATTCCAGAAATTCCAGAAAATACCCCAAACTTTAGAAATTAATAGAAAATTCATATTAACTCCAAATTGGACAAATAATATATGAAAAATGATCAGGAGAAAATACGCTATCCAAAAATCCAACTTTAAACTATGTTTGAGTTTATTTTAAAATAGTACCAGTAGCATATGTCATTTGATTTATTTGAAATCAATTCAAATTCAATTCAAATGCTTTTGCAACTTGGACCATGGAATTATGCTACATTTCAACCACACATCAGAGGCATATCATACACATTTGAAGATGATTCAATTTAATCAAACCATGTCACATATAACTTGACTAAGTTTGAATTCAAATTGGAGTTTGAATTTGCAACTCAATTTGCAATATACTCCATTTAAATGGAATTACCCCACACATCAAAGCATCTACATCAAGTTCCAACCTTTCATCATGTGATTGTGCATTGTATTTACTTTGCTACTTTGCTTGTTGTTTGTCGAGTAGAGGTTGAACCGGAGCAGGAGGCTACCCCCTTCGTTGAAGACCCAGAACCCGAACCTCGTCAGCAAGGCAAGCAAACCCCCATTGATCATGTCGATAAAATCCCACTTCCCTCTCATGTCTCGCTTATGCATTGTTTAGCATGATCACCATGATTCGTTTCTACCGCATAGATGAACCCATTCCTTTGCATGACCTATCATTTTGTCACAATAGTAAGCAAACCACAATCCTAGCAAATGTAGGAGTTGATTGATATCATGTGGCCCCTTCAAATGTTTATCGCTTATTGCATGCTTAGTATGATACCATGATGTTACTGTGATGTGAGTCTGGATGATAGTGATCATGTTGATGTTGGTAGAAAAGTGTTGGTGAATCGACCCTAATACAAGGTGAACGATGAGAGGCTGTGTAGGAGTACACGGTGGGTTGTCTCGTTGAACACCGCCCTAAGTCCGAGTTCTTGTGTGGTGATCCAAGATGAAGAGTGCAACCACACATTGGGCTCACTGACCCCTCTCAACCTATTAACTCATCCCTTTCGATGTCCAGATGTCGCAATAGTTCGGAGTTCTGGTAGGCTTGTGGCCTGGATGCTAAGTCAGAGAACGGCTCATCCGAGACCGGCTTATGCACCACGCACACATCACTTGGGTCCACTTCGGTAAACCGGCCGGGTTCACGATAGTGGTAACCAACCCAAGTAGGCGGCTCTCTCGGACTAGATCGGCTATGAGGTAACAGTTGTGGTGAGCATCCTCGCTGACACCCCTTGAATGGTGTCGAGATCAAAGGCGGTAAATGATGATCATGTGTGTGTAGCGGTACACCCCTGCAGGGTTAACAAAACTATTCGAATAGCCGCGTCCGCGGTTATGGACTGCTTGGAAAGCTTAGCTTGATTATTAGATAACTTGAACTGGATACTTCTAAAACACACCAAGATAAGTGTGAGTGCTACGGCGTGCTTTCTCGTGGGGAAGTCGAGGAAGGCACCATAGTGGTGTAATTGGTTGGAGAAAGTAGTGGACTCGTGTACGCTTCTTACCTCAAAGTCTGGTACTCGTAGTTTAGAATTAGCCAAGTCAAAGCTGGCACTTCTGCAAAGTGAACCCCACCTTCCTTTACCTTGATACATGTGCATGAGTAGTATAGCTCCTATGTAAGTCTTGCTGAGTACGACTTTGTACTCACGTTTGCTTAATCTATGTTTTAGATGAACCCACTGACCCCGAAGGTGGCTTCTTCATCGAGCTGGACGACTGAAGATCAAGCTAGTCTAGTCCCAGTCAGACGACTGGTTCCGTCGTGGAGGGCTTGTGTTTAAATAAGGCTTCTTAAGCCATTTGTTAAACTTGTCTGTACTCAGACATAATTTTCTTCCGCTTGTGTTGTAATGTTGGATCACATGTTTGTGATCTCTGTTTGCACTCTATAAGAGTTTTCAATAAACATGTATACTTTGTAGAGAATTGCAATGGTACCTGTTGTTCATACAAGGCATGTGTGTTGCGTGTATGTTTATAACATGCATGTCTTTGTATGGGTTTTCGAGACCTTAGTTGTGTTCTGGCTGGCGGTCTTTCATACACCAAGTGGCCCTTAGATGTGCGCAGCTTGGGGCATCGCGATGCGATTGCTCGAGACTCCGTCTCGTGCACACTTTGTGGTATGATCGAGCCCACCCTAGACCTCGACTAAGTGATCGGGCTGGAGTAAGTCTATGTAAGAGTTATGAGATAGTCGATAGTATGGTTGAGGCGACTTGTCTTTGAATATGGGAGTTCACCACCCATATTGTTAGACTTGTGTGCGGACGATGAGGACCTATCTCAGTTGATCATCCGGCCTGGATGGGATGCCCCTCACGTCCGATGCTTTCCGAGAACGTTCTGTGCTTGGCCTTGTCTGCTTAGACAAGTGGGTACGGTTCTCGGCTCTCCATATGACTATGTCTTAGCTGGACTTGCATACTCTAACCCCGGGTCCCGACACTAGCCACCCAGGTTTGAATTGTGGTAGTCCATCTTTTTTGCACTTTAAAAAAAAATATATCTACCTTATCATAAACATCCAAACACATTAAAATAATGGTAGTCCCATCTTTTTTGCACTTTAAAAAAATTTATATCAACCTTATCATAAACATCCAAACACTTTAAAATAACCACATGGCATATCCATCTCTAAAATAATATATGTAACAGCCCAGGTTTCAGAAAAATAAAAAAAAATTGTTTTCGGTGTGAATTGTTTGATTGTCTGATTGGTTTACGGTGTTTTCATCCCCGATTGATCGACCGGTGATTATTTTCCCCCCTCTTATCTCGTACCGGATGAAGACCGACCCTTTCCACCCTAACACTCGACCTTGCGACACCGGGTTTCGCCCGATCACCGTCGCGAAAACCGCCTGAGACCAGCCACAGCCAACGGAACAAAAAACCCGTTTAATAATTAAACGGGTTATTTTTATAGCGCGCCGGAAAGTATTCTCGGAACGCTTCCAGCGCGAGGTGAACGCCGCCGGTTCGACGCGCTGATCGCGCAGTTCGAAGTTTTACCCGAATCGGAGGTCCTGCAGACCACCGGCAGTCAGAAACGTAAACACCACGCGCTCGAGACAAAAACCGGGGATGTTTTTGCAAACTGCCAACCACCTGGGCTATATAAAGACCACCACACTCCCACCCCTTTCTAGGGTTTCCCTAGCCACAAAATTGCAGCGACCCCCCTCACAATAGCCCCAATTTTCGCATTTTGCCCATTTTTGTAGCAAACCCTAGCCAGATCCATCCTGGACCGTCAGATCTAGTGATCCGATGGCCCAGGGAGCTCCCCAGCAACCCCATCTCTCCTCTCTCTCTCTCCAGCCCGTGGAGTAGCCGTCGCCTGGCTCCGGCCGGCGAGCCTCCGGCAGCAGCGCCCGCCGCCGCTCCACCTTCTCCCCGTGGCCTCTTCTTCCCTCCTCTCCTTTCCCTCTCTTCTTCCTCAGTTTTTACCTCCTCTCTCTCTCTATCCAGGCCACCACAGCCACCGCTGGAAACCACGCCACGCCGCCCTGGAACCCCTCCAGCGACCGCATCCGGGATCCGACCTTCGCCGCGGCGTCCCACACCCCCGCGCCCTTCCTCACCTCGCCGGAGCTCCGGCCATCTCTGCCGCCACGCCTCCCGCTCGATCTGGTCGAGATCGAGCCGCCACCAACCGTCCTGGACAGGTAGGCCCCATGCGCCCCGGCCCAGTACACCCGGCGTGGCCCGGGCGGTCCTCTCGCACGTGGGCGACGCCACGTTATCTGCCGCCCTCCTCCCAACTGGGTTGAAGCCCATGGTGAGGTAGCCCCTTCTTTTTATTTTTTATTTTTTTTCTTCTGCATGTTGGGCCGGCCCGAGTAGTTTTTAGCGCCTGTGGCGAGAGATAGTTATTCAGCGCTTAGTGCAGTTTCGGCCCGTTAGCTGTTTTTTTTTACTTTTCTAGTTTATTTATTTGGCAGATTGTGTTATTTTTTTGTGTTGCCCGTATCTTTTTAACGGTAGGTCGGATCGCGACGATTTAAACATGAAACTTGCTTAGTTTTTCGTGTAGTTTAACGAAATGTTGCTTGTTGCCATGTTTGAGCTTGTTTACATGTTTTTTCACTGCTAATTACATTGCATGCCACCGTAAATTGTTTCTTTAATAACTTTTTAACTGTTGCTCCGATTAATATGTTCTTTACATGTAACTTGACTAGAATTGCATGTAGATTGTGTTTATGATGCTCTTGCTTGCTAATAAAAATAATAAAATATGTTTAGGGGAAAAACAGTACCAAATGCAATAAATATCGTGGGGTCCGTAATAGTTGCCATGCATAGGTTTTACCCCCCACTTAAAGTGACTAGATTAGATAGTTTATTTATGCTTCACCTCTTTCCATGTTTGTGTGTTATGCCATGCTTGACTGAGATGCCATGCTAATAACTTTTGCTCACCTTATGGAGCTAAACAACTTGAACCTTTCCAAATGTGCGGTATCGTCGTGTGTGACGAGTACTCCACTTAACCTGTTAGTAACCTCTCTCGACGGTAGGTGCGATGTCGCGTGTTGCCTTCTTGTTGATGCTTGCTCGTGTTTGCTTCGTAGTAATAGATGCTTTCTCGTCGATTGCCTTTTCCAGTGTTTCCTTCTTGTGTGCTTCCGCGGGTACCTCTCGGGGACGATGCGTCGGCCACACCTTCGGAACCCGACTTATCAACAGGCAAGGACTATATATTACTTATGGTCCATTCTATTTCAACCAGCGGTTTGCATGCTAGTCTAGGATAGGTTTGATGTTTGATCCTACCACATGTTTACCGCCTCTTTCAAACCGATACAGCCATGTCCCCTCCCAGCAAACCATGTACTGCTATGTTACTATTGCTCGTGGCTCAGCCCTGCTTAGTATGCATGCTTAGGATGATACGATGTTACCCTGTTAATCCTTGGTTTGGGATATCACATTATTATTATTGTTGTTGATGATATGATTATTATAATGTTGACTATATTCGACGAGGATGGAAGGTCTAGGCTATTCCGCCCCGACGCTTTGTTCCATTCGAGTCACCTAGGATCCGAGTTCCGGGTATTGGTTCTAAGACTGAGCGTGCCTAACCGTGTGTGGGATTTTATGGGGTCCCCTTCTCTTACCTACCTAGCTTCAAACATGTCTAGTGGTGGCCCAAGCTGATTTTACCATTTGAGAAACCGTGTGCGTAACTGGTCTGCAGCCAGTGGATTTAAAATAAACCAGGCCAGTGAGATGGTATATCCTGTTGGTCCACACCTAGAAGCTAGGGGGCTGCCCACATATGTTTGGGTAGCTAACCCGACCTCGTCCAGACGGTAGAGTCCGATTCGAGAGCGCGGTCGGCTTTTGAGTTGGATGTCCACTCATCGGGGGCCACCCGGATTTGTGTGTTGTTAGTTAGAGGGACCTTGCGTTCCGGATCTCTTCGGGCTAAATCATAAAATGGTTGCCTATCATGGGTAGCAACTGAGAGAGATGGGCGTACGTGCGGAGCCTTGTAATGGGCAGTTGGTACACCCCTGCAGGGTTAAATCTTTTCGATAAGCCGTGTCCACGGTTATGGACGACTTGAGACCTACTCCTTGTTCATAGACAACAACAACTGAGATGATCTTAATATAACTTGATCAACGTGTTTGTGCCTTGACTGCTTCTTCTTCGTCGGGTTGCGAAGAGGAGTACAAGGATAGGATAGGTGTTATGCTTGCGTAAGCAGTTGATAGCAGACTTGTTGGAGGCGATTCATCATCGAATGCTTGACTTCTTATCTTACTCTCTAGATCGTTAGCCACTTCATAAATGCTAGTGCGGCAGCAACCTCACCACTTACCCCATCCTTACCGTAAACTACTAGTTGTCCTAGAATGACGAGTGATGAAGTCCTTGCTGGGTCAGATGACCACTACAGTTGGATGCTGAGTACTTATGTACTCATGGTACTACCCCAAACTCTTTTCAGGGCTCCTGATCGACAACAGGTATGGTGCTCGACGTTTCACGTGGAGACTCGACGACGACTAGTTAGGCGGATCCCAGCGGAGGGCCTGGACCCGTGTGGTTATGGGGATCGATGTATTTCTCTTTGCCAGTAGGCATTTGATTGTAGTATGTACTTAGACAGGTATCTACCGCTGATATATTGTTTTAAGGCAGTTGTATGCCGCTTGTATGAGATGTTGTATCCTTGTATCTGTAATGTTGTGATATCATGTTGGAAATCCGGGGCATATGACCTCGTCATATGTCGCGGTGGGACCGATATCTGCTTCGTCCCCGGATCTGGATGGAAACATCTAGATCTGGAACAGTACCGCATATCGGGCCTTACAATATAATATTTAAAAAATCTCCAAAAATATAGGTTGCCCCATTTTCTTGCACTTTTTAAAAATATATAGTAATAATGACATATCAATATCTTCATAGAAAAATGATACAAAATTCCCACATACACACACACGCGGCAGACGCATTGTGATTGGATCTTATTAGCTATCATCTTTTTGCCCTTCTTTTTCGCGTTTGCATAATTTAGCCCCGGAACCCCTTTATTTCTTCTCTTGAATGAGATAACACATTTAGGTAGGGTGGTCCTGCTTCTTCTTGTTTTATATGCTACTACATCATCATCGTCGTCATCTTCAACCTTCGGGTCGTCGTACTTGTCAAAGTCTTGCTCGTTGGCGGCTCCATCCATTCCGATGATGTTCCTTTTGCCTCTCTGCACGACAACACGGCTGGGCTTTGACGGGTCGGTAATGAAGAAGCATTGGTCCACTTGCCTAGCCAATACCCATGGCTCATTTTGCGCGGTGACGTTTGCGCCCGCGGTCTTGGATTTGGCTTCGGGTATAACCATGGTGGTGAAATACCGGCTTTATTTCCCGATGCTCTTGGCCCACCTGACGTGGAACGTCGGCACCTTCTCTCCAGCGTAGTTGAGCTCCCAGATCTACTCGATCCTTCCATAGTATCTTCTCTTGATGTTACCGGTGTAGGCTTCCATCGTTACCCCAGAGTTCTGATAATCGCTCTTCATGTCCTTTTCTTCGGTGTAGAATGTGTAGCCGTTGATATCGTACGCTTGATATGTCATCAGGTTGTGCTCGGCGCCCTGTGAAAAGGGAAATACGAGTTTTTATTCCTCGGAAGAGTCCTCATGTAAAGGGTACGATAGAAGCTTGCCCTTGAACCAACGCGTGAAGCATGAGTTGTGCTCTTTGAGTACATCTCCGTCCGTCCACTGTTGGCCTCGGTCATTGTACTTCTTCTCAATTGAGGTTTTGTGCTCTACCACCCAAGGATCGACCAAGTCAATGTGTTGCAACGCGACTAGGTTTGCTCTTTCAAAGTCGGCGAGTTGATCCTGGAAGTCGACATGCATTTCTCGGCGACCCTCACGGTGACCACATCCAGTGAGCCTACCGAGGTGCCTGTTGACGGGAAGACCAACGGGGTTATCGATGCCTAGATAATTCGTGAAAAAGGAGATGCACTCTTTGGTCAGAAAGCGCTGGGCTATGCTTCCATCTGGACGTGCCCTGTTGCGAACGTATCCTTTGATCACACCATTCATCCTTTCGAACAACATCATGCTGTGCAGGAATATCGGCCCGAGTTGGATGATATCATCCAGGATGTGGACGAGGAGATGCACCATGAAGTCGAAGAATGCGGGCGGGAAGTATATCTCGAGCTCGCATAGTATCACCACGATCTCTTCTTGTAGCCTTCTGAGTTGCCTCACGCCAACCGACTTCCGAGAGATGACATCGAAAAAGTTGCATAGGCCAAATAGTGTTTCACGGACGTGGTCGTCCATGATCCCGCGCATTGCAACCGGAAGTAGCTACGTCATCAGCACGTGACAGTCGTGATACTTCATCCCGCTGAACCTCCGCTGTGCTGAGTCTAGGTATCTGCTGATCTTCCCAGCGAAACCGTATGGAAGTTTTATTCCTAGGAGGTAGTTGATAAACTGCTGGATCTCCTTCTGACTTAGAGTGAAGCACGCAGGGGGGGGGGGGCAGTAATAACGTTCGCTCTGCTTCATGGACTTTTTGCCTTTGCGACGACTTTCCGTGTCCTCGAGTGGATCATCATCATCATCATCATTGTCATCATCATCATTAGGGCGGTTTGCATGAAGCTCCTCCCTGATGCCCATTGATAGCAAGTCTGTCCTTGCTTTCGGCCCATCTTTGGTCTTTTCTGGCATGTTGAGCAGGGTAGCAAGCAGACTCTCGCACACATTCTTTGTGATATG
This sequence comes from Bromus sterilis, assembly GCA_950022295.1. Taxonomy (NCBI): domain Eukaryota; kingdom Viridiplantae; phylum Streptophyta; class Magnoliopsida; order Poales; family Poaceae; genus Bromus; species Bromus sterilis. Next base: position 143,904,950 of record OX465597.1, read on the forward strand.
CATGACATCAAGGCTGTTTGGCACACCGAGGATGTTCCAGTATGGCAAGTCCCAAAAAACAGACCTCGTTTTCCATACCTTCAGCAGCGGCTCTGGCGCCTTTCGCTTAGAATTGATCTTTCCTAGCGGTGGGCACTCTTTCGGTGCCACTCCTCCTACATGGAGCCTTTCGGGGTTCGGCTGTTCCATCGAACAGATCCTTGCGTTTTCTCCATGGGTCATTGTGAGGAAGCCATCTTCGATGTCCCATGAACACGGTTTTTGAAGACCCGAGATCCTTAGGTAGTTGGTGTCGGGACCCGGGGTTAGCGTATGCAAGTCCGGTTAAGGCATAGTCATATGGAGAGCCGAGAACCGTACCCACTTGTCTAAGCAGACAAGGCCAAGCACAGAACGTTCTCGGAAAGCATCGTACGTGAGGGGCATCCCATCTAGGCCGGATGATCAACTGAGATGTGTACTCATCGTCCGCGCACAAGTCTAATGATATGGGTGGTGAACTCCCATATTCAAAGACAAGTCGCCTCAACCATACTATCGACTATCTCATAACTCTTACATAGACTTACTCCAGCCCGATCACTTAGTCGGGGTCTAGGGCGGGCTCGATCATACCACAAAGTGTGCACGAGACGGAGTCTCGAACAATCGCATCGCGATGCCCCAAGCTGCGCACATCTAAGGGCCACTTGGTGTATGAAAGACTGCTAGCCAGAACACAACTAAGGTCTCGAAAACCCATACAAAGACATGCATGTTATAAACATACACGCAGCACACATGCCTTGTATGAACAGCAGGTACCATTGCAATTCTCTACAAAGTGCACAATTTTATTGATAAGTCTTATAGAGTGCAAACAGAGATCACAAACATGTGATCCAACATTACAACACAAACGGAAGAAAATTATGTCTGAGTACAGACAAGTTTAACAAATGGCTTAAGAAGCCTTATTTAAACACAAGCCCTCCACGAGGGAACCAGTCGTCTGACTGGGACTAGACTAGCTTGATCTTCAGTCGTCCAGCTCGATGAAGAAGCCACCTTCGGGGTCAGTGGCATACTCTAAAACTTAGATTAAGAAAACATGAGTACAAAGTCGTACTCAGCAAGACTTACATCGGAGATATACTGAACTACGAGTGCCAGCTTTGACTTGGCTAATCCTGAACTACGAGTACCAGACTTTGAGGTAAGAAGCGTACACGAGTCCACTACTTTCACCAACCAATTAAACCACTATGGTGCCTTCCTCGACTTCCCCATGAGAAAGCACGCCATAGCACTCACACTTATCTTGGTGTGATTTAGAAGTATCCAGTTCAAGTTGTCTAATAATCAAGCTAAGCTGTCCAAGCAGTCCATAACCGCGGACGCGGCTATTCGAATAGTTTTGTTAACCCTGCAGGGGTGTACCGCTACACACACATGATGATCATTTACCGCCTTTGATCTCGACACCATTCAAGGGGTGCCAGCGAGGATGCTCACCACAACTGTTACCTCATAGACGATCTAGTCCGAGAAAGCCGCCTACTTGGGTTGGTTACCACAATCGTGAACCCGGCCGGTTTACCGAAGTGGACCCAAGTGATGTGTGCGTGGTGCATAAGCCGGTCTCGGATGAGCTGTTCTCTCACTTAGCATCCAGGCCACAGACCTACCAGAACTCCGAACTTTTGCGACATCTGGACATCGAAAGGGATGAGTTAGTAAGTTGAGAGGGGTCAGTGAGCCCAATGTGTGGTTGTACTCTTCATCTTGGATCACCACACAAGAACTCGTACTAGGGCGGTGTTCAACGAGACAACCCACCGTGTACTCCTACACAGCCTCTCATCGTTCACCTTGTATTAGGGTCGATTCACCAACACTTTTCTACCAACATCAACATGATCACTACCATCCCGACGCACATCACAGTAACAACATGGTATCATACTAAGCATGCAATAAGCAATAACATTTGTAGGGGCCACATGATATCAACCAACTCCTACATTTACTAGGATTGTGGTTTGCTTACTAGTGTGACAAAATGATAGGTCATGCAAAGGAATGGGTTCATCTATGCGGTAGAAACGTAGCATGGTGATCATCCTAAACAATGCATAAGCGAGACATGAGAGGGAAGTGGGATTTTATCGACATGATCAATGGGGGTTTGCTTGCCTTGCTGACGAGGTTCGGGTTCTGGGTCTTCAACGAAGGGGGCAGCCTCCTGCTCCGGTTCCACCTCTACTCGACAAACAACAAGCAAAGTAGCAAAGTAAATACGATGCACAAACACATGATGGATGTTTGAATCTTGATGTACATGCTTTGATGTGTGAAGCAATTCCATTTAAATGGAGTATATTGCAAATTGAATTCCAAATTCAAACTCCACATTTGAATTCAAATTAACCAAGTTGCATGTGACATTGTTTGATCATTTTGAACCTTTTGGAAATGTGTATGATATGCCTCTGAAGTGTGGTTGAATTGTAGCATAATTCCAAGGTCCAAGTTGCAATATCATTTGATTTGAATTTGAATTAATTCCAAATAAAGCAAATGACATATGCTACTGGTACAATTTTAAAATCAACTCCAACATAGTTGAAAGTTGCATATTTGGAAATATAATTTTCTCCTGATCATTTTTCATATATTATTTGTCCAATTTGGAGTTAATATGAATTTTCTATGAATTTCCAAAGTTTGGGGTATTTTCTGGAATTTGTTTAAATAAAATAATCTCTGGAAATTCATTAAAATGATCTATTGCGGCAGTGCTGGCGTCAGGGGGGGGGCTGACAAGGGGGTCCCACCTGTCAGTGGCTGAGTGATTTAAACCGTGGGGTTAAGTTAATCCAGTGGCTTAATTAAGCCACTGGGCCCACTGGTCAGTGACCCAGGGGTGGGTTAGGAGGTGGATTAGCGAGGGGGTTTGGGCTAACCCGCCGGCGGCTAAACGCCGGCGACCTGGCCACGGCGGCGCACTCGCCGGAATGGGCTAGGGGCCACGAGAGAGGAAACGGAGAGCATCGGCTTGCTCCTGGAGGTCGTCCGCGTCGAGAGGAAGCATCTGGGGGTCACGGGGAGCTCGCAATCGACGGCGGCGACGACTCCGGCGGCAACAGAACGGCGGCGAGGTTGCAGTTGTCGTTGCAGTGCACTGATTGAGTCGATTCGGGGCGCGTTCGAACGCTAGCACACGCAGGAGTCAAACGCGTGCTCTGGGGTTTCACGACGGGCACTGGAGCGTGCAGAGCGACGACCATGGCGGCGAGGTGCTCGGGTTCCCATGGCGGATCCAGCTAGAGGAAGCAATCGAAGGGGGAAAAGGAGGGGTTTTGATCCCGAGCTCACCCTGAGTCTAACTGGAGCGGCTGCTTGCTCGGGGAGGCTCTGGTGCTGCCGGAATTCCAAGTCGATCCGCGGCGGCCGGCGACGAAGACGACGAAGCTAGCGAGCTCGTGGAGGCGTCTGGCTCCGATTCCTTCTGCAGGTTGATGAAGACGACGACGACGAACTCCCTGGACACCTTGGTTTGGCTCTTCGACGTCGTTGGCCGCGAGTCCGCACGGCTGCGCTCCGGCTGAGTTACGGGGGCGCCGCTGTTCTTCGTGGGGAGGATGAACCAGAGGGCGAGGATGGAGGGGAAAGTGTTCTGGGCTTCTCCTGGACACGCTGGGCGGCGAGAAGGAGGCAGCAGCATGGCTGTGGAGCTGCCACCACGACGGCCACGGCATGCCGAGCACGCAGCTGTGTGCTCGTGCCCGGGGAAGACGACAGGGGAGCCCTCCTGGTGGGCTGGGCCGGCTGGAAAGGTGGGCCTCTGTCGGGACCCGGGGTTAGCGTATGTAATTCCAGTCACGATACAATCACATGGAGAGCCGAGAACCGTACCCACTTGTCTAAGCAGACAAGGCCAAGCACAGAACGTTCTCGGTAAGCATCGAACGTGAGGGGCATCCCATTCAGGCCGGATGATCAACTGAGATGGGTCCTCATCGTCCGCTCACAAGTCTAAATGCTTATGGGTGGTGAATCCCATACTCATAGACAAGTCGCCTCAACCATGTTATCGATTGGATCCTAACTCTTACATAGACTTACTCCAGCCCGATCACTTAGTCCGGGTCTAGGGCGGGCTCGATCATACAACAAAGTGTGCACGTGACAGAGTCACAAGAAATCGCATCGCGATGCCCCGAGCTGCGCACATCTAAGGGCCACTTGGTGTATAAAAGACCGCCAGCCAGATCACAACAAAGCCTCGAAAACCCATACTAAGACATGCATGTTATAAACATACACGCAGCACACATGCCTAGTATGAACAGCAGGTATCATCACATAACTCTACAAAGTATTCTTTATTGATATACACATAGAGCATACAAAGATCACATGTCTGTGATCAACATTACATCATACAACGGAAGCAAATTAGGTCTGAGTACAGACAAGTTTAACAAATGGCTTAGAGAAGCCTTGTAAACAACCCTTGCACGAGGGACCAGACTGCTGTCTGGGACTATGCTAACTTAGCCAACGTCGATCTTCACGAAGGTGACTCCATCGGGGTCCGGTTCTTATCTAAAACATAGAATAAGCAAACGTGAGTACACAGTCGTACTCAGCAAGACTTACATCAGATCTATACTACTCATGCTCAAGTATCAAAGTAAAGGGAGGTGGGGTTTCATCATGCAGAAGTGCCAGCATTGACTTGGCTAATCCTGAACTACGAGTACCAGACTTGAGATAAGAAGCGTACACGAGTCCATTACATCTCCAACCAATACACCACTATGGTTACTTCCTCGACTTCCCCACGAGGAGGCACACCATAGCACTCACGCTTATCTTGCGAGTTTTATAAGTATCCATTCAAGTTGTCTAATAATCAGGTACAGGTTCCAAGTAGTCCTTAACCACGGACGCGGCTATTCGAATAGTTTTGTTAACCTTGCAAGGGTGTAAACTACACACACATGACCATCGGTTACCGCCAGGTCTCGCCACCGCTCAAGAGGTGACAGTGAGGATGTTCACCACGACACTTCACTCAAGCCCGGTCTATTCCAGGAGTCGACTATCTGAGTTTGCCTCCGCTCGAGAGCCCGGCCGGATCAACGAAACGGACTCAAACAATGTAAGTGACCGAGACGCCACCTCTGGCAGATGGTTTTCCTGCCTCACAGGTGCACCCACATATCTATATGATGCAACCATTCCTTCATTCTTTTTCTATGCAGATGCCAAATGGAAAGCCCGAACTAATGTGACTCCTGAACGTCGACACGGATCGAGGTACTAGGCCGAGAGGGGTCAGTGAGCCCAATGTGTGGTTGTACTCTTTGTCTTGGATTACCATACAAGAACTCGATGCCTAAGGCAGTGTTCAACGAGACAACCCACTGTGTACTCCTACACAGCCTCTCATCGTTCACCTTGTATTAGGGTGGATTCACCGACACAGTTTCACTTTCATCAACACCATGTTCATCATCATCCCGACTCACATCAAAAGCAACCTCATGTAACACTAAGCATGCAATAAGCTGTAACAGTTGCAGGGGCTTCATGATATCAATCAACTCCTATGTCAGCTAGGATTGTGGTTTGCTTACTACTGTGACAAGATGATAGGTCATGCATCGGATATGGGTTCAACTATGCGGTAGAATCGATACAAAGTGATCTCCTAAACATGCATAAGCGAGACTGAGAGGGAATTGGGATTTTATAGACATGATCAATGGGGTCTGCTTGCCTTACTGACGAGGTTCGATATCGGGGTCTTCAACGAAGGGGGTGGCCTCCGGTTCCGGTTGCACGTCTATCGAGCAAATAATCAAAGAAGGTATAAATTTATTTGCAATGCTCAAACACATGATCAATATTGAAATGGTGATGTTCTTGGTCACAATATGGGTACAATTCCATTTAAAAGAAGTCAAATGCAAAGTCATTTGACAATGTGCTTCAAAATTGAATTTGAATTAAAGCCATATGGATGTTTTGCACTGTTCACCCATTTTAAAATGGTCAAACATGAAAACAGAGCCCATATTCATAATCCTTGGATTTTTCTGATAATTTTAGACATATTATTTGTTATATTTGGATTTAAAATGAATTACTTATGAATTTCCAAAGTTTAAACAATTTTCTGGAATTTTCTGGATTAAATTAATTCATTTCTATTTTCTGGAAATTCTTTACTGCGTCATGCTGAGCTCAGGGTGACGTCACAGGGGGGGCTGACCAGTGGGGCCAGAGTGTCAGCATCAGGGGGTTAATCCCCGGTTTGAAATAAGTAAGCAGAGGCTTAATTAGGGGCAGGGCCCACCTGTCAATGGCCCTAGGGTTCATTAGCAGGGGGATTAGTCCTTAACTAAACCGCCCACCGGCGGTTAACCGGCGGCGGCTACTGGCCACGGCGGCGACACGCCGGGGGGGGGGGGGCCTTCCGGCCACGGTTTGGCACGGGGATTGCATCGGAGTGCTCCTCGTGCACGTCCGCATCACCTCGTGCCCACGGGAAGGGCTGGGGGTGGCCGTAGTCTCGTCGGCGTGGAGGTGCGGCGGCAGCCGGAGCTCGGCTCGACGGGCACGATGACTGCAGGCGCGGAAAAGGCAAGGGTTAGGGGGGTTTCGCTCACCGGAGCACGGGGAGGACGAAGAGGTTGGTGAGGAGACCGGGGGCGAACTGGTGGCGCCGGAATTCGTCAACGAAGCTCGCGGCGGCCGGCGGTGGAAAGTTGGAGGTGGCGTCGTCGTGGAAGCCTCTCGGCGCCAATTACCGGGCGCGAAGACGAAGATGGCTGCGGGGATCTCTCTGGACAGCTTGGTGCAGCCCGAGGGGCACAGTGGCCACGTCTTCTCGCAGGGGTGGCCGGCGGTGAGCTTTGGGTCGCGTGGGATCTCGACGAGGAGGAGGTGCAGGCGACCAGAGAGACGGGGGAAACGGTCTTAGGGCTTCTCCGGGTCTCCACGTCGCCGGATGAGCACGGAAGGGAGCCGTGGGAGGCCTGGCGACGCCGGCATGGACGCCACGCAGCGCCCTGCCTGCCTGGCTCGGGGAAGAAGACGGTGGTGCCCCCGGGCTGGGCCACCTCCCCGAGTTGGGCCGGCTAGGCCTGCTGGCTGGGCCTCTTTCCTTTTTTTTCTAATTTTCTTTGTTTTGTTTCTGCTATTATCTTTTCTGTAATTGGTTTTGCCCCAAAATAAATAGCAGAGCAATTTATTAAAATGCCCAAACAATTTTATAAATCCTAGGTGACCAGTAGCAAGTCACTTATAGAATTTGAGCATTTTTGAAATTCAATACATTTGAATTTCAAATCAAATAGGGGTCAAATTTAATTTCCAGGGCACTATTTGAATATTAGAAAATTCCATGAGTATGGGAAAATACCCAAACCACTTTTAAAATGATCAGCATCATTTATAGGAATTTTCCAAACATTCAAATGATTTTTGGAAAAAGATTTTTATCTGGCCATTTCAAAAAAATTCTCAGGGCTTTCTGCTTCCCCATTTTTTAATTTCTTTTGAATTTTTCATGATGCAAAAGGATCAAACAAGCCCTAGCACTTACCCTAGTTGGGGTTCTGACAACTCGGCCCCACTCAAAAGAATCTCGTCCCGAGATTCGGAAGTCGTCGGGAGGAAGGTGGGGTACTCGGCACGGAGGCGGTCTTCTCTCTCCCATGTTGCTTCTTTCTCGGAGTGATGTGACCATTGCACTTTGAGGAACTTGCTCTTCTGACGACGAGTGACACGCTCTGCTGAATCAAGAATACGAACAGAGTACTCTCGATAAGAAAGGTCATCTTGGAGATCAAGCGTTTCATGGTCGACTTCGCGGATGGGGTCCTTGAAGCAACGCCTGAGTTGTGACACATGGAATACATCATGTACTCGGGAAAGGTGAGGGGGTAGTTCAAGTTGGTAGGCAACTTCTCCACGTTTAGCTAGAATGCGGAAAGGTCCGATGTAACATGGGGCCAACTTGCCTTTGATACCGAATCGTTGGGTTCCCTTCAGAGGAGTAACCCGAAGGTAAGCCTTCTCATCCAGATTGTAGCTCTCCTTTCTATGATGACGATCATAGTAGCTTTTCTGACGAGATTGAGCGGCTTTCAAACGATCACGAACAATGCGAACTTGCTCTTCTGCTTCCTTGATCAAATCCGGTCCAAAGAGTTGTCTTTCACCAGTTTCTGACCAGTTAAGGGGTGTTTGACATCGTCGTCCATAGAGGAGTTCAAAAGGAGCCATGTTCAGACTAGATTGAAAACTATTGTTATAAGCAAATTCGGCGAATGGAAGAGATTTCTCCCAATTCTTTCCGAATGAGATAACACAAGCTCGGAGCATGTCTTCCAAGATTTGATTAACCCTTTCAACTTGACCGCTAGACTGAGGATGGAAAGCTGTACTAAAGGATAGATGAGTTCCCATAGCACTCTGAAAGCTTCCCCAGAATTTAGAGGTGAAAAGGCTACCATGATCAGAATTGATCACCAAAGGAACACCGTGAAGAGACACAATTCTAGAGATGTACAAGTCCGCTAACTGGCTAGCAGTTATAGACTCGCGAACGGGAAGGAAGTGAGCAACTTTGGAAAGTCTATCAATGACCACGAAGATGGCATCATTTCCTTTCTGGGATTTTTGGAAAGCCGGTGATGAAGTCCATACCGACTTTGTCCCATTTCCACTCTGGAATAGGCAAAGGTTGAAGTGTGCCAGCAGGTCTTTGGTGTTCTGCCTTAATGCGACGACAAACATCACATTCAGCAACAAATCGAGCAATGTCTCTCTTCATCCGGGTCCACCAAAATCTCTGGCGTAGATCTCGGTACATTTTTGTGCGACCGAGATGAATCGAGAGGGGTGTGTCATGGGCTTCTTTGAGGATGAGTTGCCTTAGATCCCTATTCTTAGGTACTACCAAACGATTTTCAAAGAATACCGTTCCTTTACTATCTGTGGAGAAACATTTAGCAACTCCGCTAGCAATGTTCTCCTTGATCCGGCGTACACCTCGTGCACGTCTTTGGGCAACTATAATTTGGTCCTCAAGGGTTGGGTTCGCCACCAAGTTGAAAAGAGATACACGAGGAACAATCTCGAGATTGAGCTTTCGAAATTCCTCATGAAGAAGTGGTTGATACTGTTGTAACATGAGGTTGTTACAATACGACTTACGACTTAGTGCATCAGTCATGACATTGGCCTTGCCTGGGGTGTAAGAAATTACTAAGTCATAATCTGGGGGGGTTTCCTTCTCCCATTTTGATTTTGAAGTTGATTTCAAAGATTTCTTTTGAAATTTTGACATGATGCAAGGTTACTTCGATCCTAGCACATTACCTAACAGAGGGTTCTGACAACTCGCCCCCACTCAACAGAATCTTATCCCGAGATTCAGAAGTCTGCGGGAGGATGGTGGGGTACTCGGCATTGAGACGGTCTTCTCTTTCCCACGTAGCTTCTCTTTCAGAGTGGTGTGACCATTGCACTTTCAGAAACCTAATCTTCTGACGACGAGTGACACGCTCTGCGGAATCAAGAATACGAACGGGGTATTCTCGATAAGAAAGGTCATCTTGGAGATCAAGCGTTTCATGGTCGACTTCGCGGATGGGGTCCTTGAAGCAACGCCTGAGTTGGGACACATGGAATACATCATGTACTCGGGAGAGGTGCGGGGGTAGTTCCAGTTGGTAGGCAACTTCTCCACGTTTAGCAATAATGCGGAAAGGTCCGATGTAACGTGGGGCCAACTTGCCTTTGATACCGAAACGTTGGGTTCCCTTCAGAGGAGTAACCCGAAGGTAAGCTTTCTCATCCAGATTGTAGCTCTCTTGCCTATGATGACGATCATAGTAGCTCTTCTGACGAGACTGGGCTGCTTTCAATTGATCACGAACAATGCGAACTTGCTCTTCTCCTTCCTTGATCATATCCGGTCCAAAGAATTGTCTTTCACCGGTTTCTGACCAGTTTAAAGGTGTTCGACATCGTCGTCCATAAAGGAGTTAAAAAGGAGCCATGTTCAGACTAGATTGAAAACTATTGTTATAAGCAAATTCAGCAAATGGAAGAGACTTCTCCCAATTCTTTCCGAATGAGATAACACAAGCTCTGAGCATGTCTTCAAGAATTTGGTTAACCCTTTCGACTTGACCGCTAGACTGAGGATGGAAAGCTGTACTAAAGGAGAGATGAGTTCCCATAGCATTCTGAAAGCTTCCCCAAAATCTAGAGCTAAAAAGGCTACCGCGATGAGAATTGATTTCCAAAGGAACACCATGAAGGGATACAATTCTAGAGATGTACAAGTCCGCTAACTGGCTAGCAGTTATAGACTCGCAAACCGGAAGGAAGTGAGCAACTTTGGAAAGCCTATCTATGACAACGAAGATGGCATTGTTTCCTATCTGGGTTCTTGGAAAGCCGGTGATGAAGTCCATACCGACTTTGTCCCATTTCCACTCGGGAATAGACAAAGGTTGCAGTGTACCAGCAGGTCTTTGATGTTCTGCCTTAATGCGACGACAAACATCACATTCGGCAACAAATTGAGCAATGTCTCTCTTCATCCTAGTCCACCAAAATCTCTGGCGTAGATCTCGGTACATTTTTGTGCTACCGAGATGAATCGGTAGGGGTGTGTCATGGGATTCTTTGAGGATGAGTTGCCTTAGTTCCCTATTCTTAGGTACTACCAAACGATTTTCAAAGAATACCGTTCCCTGGCTATTTGTGGAGAAACATTTAGCAACTCCGCTAGCAATGTTCTCCTTGATCTGGCGAACACCTCGTGCACGCCTTTGGGAAACTATGATTTGATCCTCAAGAGTTGGTTTCGCCACCAAGGTAGAAAGATAGCCATGAGGAAGAATCTCAAGATTGAGCTTGCGAAAGTCCTCATGAAGAAGTGGTTGATACTGTTGTAACATGAGGTTGTTACAATACGACTTACGACTTAGTGCATCAGCCATGACATTGGCTTTGCCTGGGGTGTAAGAAATTCCTACGTCGTAATCTTTTATCAACTCAATCCAGCGTCTTTGCCTGAGGTTAAGATCTGGCTGGGTGAAAATATACTTGAGGCTTTGGTGATCGGAATAAATCTCGCAACGGTTACCAAGGAGGTAATGTCGCCAAGTTGTTAGGGCATGAACTATTGCAGCGAGTTCAAGGTCATGGGTAGGATAGTTCTCTTCTTGTGGCCGCAACTGGCGTGAAGCATAAGCTACCACCTGTCGATCTTGCAGAAGTATGCATCCTAACCCTTGCCGTGATGCATCACAATAGATCTCAAAATCCTTTTTAGCTCTTGAAAGCTTTCCTCGCACTTGGGAGTCCATAGGAATTTCTTATCTTTCTTGAGGAGTTCAGTTAGAGGCTTTGCAACATTACAAAAGTTCTCGACGAAGCGTCGGCAATAGCTGGCTAGGCCAAGAAAACTCCTAACTTGCTTAACCGATTCAGGTGGAGTCCAGTCAAGGACGGCCTGAACTCTCTCGGGATTCACAGCAATGCCTTTTGCAGAAATCACGTGGCCTAAGTAGGTCACTTCTGGTAGCCAAAATTCACACTTGGAGAATTTAGCATACAGGCGATGCTCTCTAAGTTTCATCAATACCAGCCTTAGGTGTTCGGCATGTTCTTCTTCGTCCTTCGAGTAGATGAGAATGTCATCGAGGTAAACCACGACGAACTGGTCCAAATACTCCATGAAGATCGAGTTCATCATGCGTGAGAAAGTGGCGGGGGCATTGGTTAAACCAAAGTACATGACGGTATACTCGTAAAGACCATAACGAGTAGTAAAAGCCGTTTTGGGAATGTCCTCGTTTCGGATTTTGATTTGATGATAACCTAATCTCAAATCCATCTTGGAGAAGACAGAGGATCCTGCAAGTTGATCATCAAGATCATTGATCCTGGGCAATGGGTACTTGTTCTTTATCGTCGCTAAATTTAGCGGGCGATAGTCTACACACATCCTTTCCGTTCCATCTTTCTTCGTTACGAACAGAACGGGGCAACCCCATGGCGATGAGCTAGGGCGGATGAAGCCTTTCTCCAACAAAGCTTCGAGTTGGGTTTTAAGCTCAGCTAACTCACGTGGGGCCATTTTGTATGGGCGTCTAGAAATAGGTGTGGTTCCTGGGGCAAGATCCACTATAAACTCTACACATCTGTCGGGTGGCATACCCGGCAGCTCTTCAGGAAAGACATCCGGGAAGTCACGAACCACCGGAATATCTTCAAGTTCGGGAAGGGGAAGTACATTCAAAGAATGCACTTGGGTTCTTGTTCTGGGTGAGGTATAGTTGACGGTTTTTCCTGAAGGGTGGGTGAGTTTCACGGATTTGCCTTTGCAATCCAGGTAGGCATTCTGTCTTGATAGCCAATCCATGCGAAGGATGACATCAATGTCTAAAGACTTGAGGGCTATGAGTGAAGCAAGGAATAATAAACCCTCAATTGCAATTTGATTACCATGGCTTACTCTATTAGTTTGCCATCTTGACCCTGGAGTTTGAATAATAATTGGGGTGGACAATTCAACAAAGGGTAACTCATGACGAAGTGCATAACTTTCCGACATGAATGAATGAGATGATCCTGGGTCGAAAAGAACGGAAGTAGGAACATAATTGACTGGGAGCGTACCAAGAATGACGTCAGTGGTGTCGTCAGTCTCTTCGGCGGCGATCTGGTTCACACGTCCACGAGTGGCGGGAGGAGCGGGTTTGGCGGTGTAGACCTTCTGGGGTGGCTTGCCACGACCATTGTTGTTGTTGCCTCCGGCACGTGGTGGAACATTCTGATGCTGGAGTTGGTTCTGGGGACACTCACGAGAATAGTGGCCTGCGTGACCACATTTGTAACTGGCTCCGAAAACAGTGCGTGGAGCTGGGTTGTTTGGTGGAGCTGGGTGAAACTGGGTTGGTGGACGAGGCGCCACATAGGATGGCCTCGGTGGGTTGTTCTGGCGGAACATGCTGTTTGGGATCCAGATCTTACGCTTCTGGGAGCCAGAACTGGATGAACTGTCATCTCTAGGGTGTTTGCGAAAATCGTTGGGGTTGTTCATGTCCTCGGCCTTGATGGCCTTGTTGACAAGGACCTGGAATGTGGCAAAGTCATGAAGATTGAGCTCGCGACGGAGTCCAGTGTTGAGGCCACGACGGAACTTCTCTTGCTTCTTTGCGTCGGTGGAGACTTCTTCAGTTGCATAACGAGCAAGTCGGTTGAACTCACGACTAAACTCGTCAACGGTCCTTCTGCCTTGGGTGAGGTTGCAGAACTCCTCACGCTTGCGGTCCATAAGACCCTTGGGAATGTGGTGCTCGCGGAAGGACGTGCAGAATTCATCCCAAGATGCGGGCGGTCCAACGGGACGCATATTCAGAAAGTTCTCCCACCACGAACTAGCTGCACCTTCGAGGTGATAGGTGGCATAGCTGACCTTGTCACCAGTTGCAACACGGCCTGCTTGGAGCTTCCTCTCGATGCTGCGAAGCCAGTCATCGGCGTCAAGGGGCTCGGTGGAGTAACTGAAAACCGGGGGATGAAGTCGGATGAAGTCGTTCAGGGACACCAACTCATTGCGCTGCTGAGTGGTGTTGTGTGCAATGACTTCCAGCAGGTGGTGAGAGTCTCGGCGGTTCCTCTCGACCTCCATCAGAACCTGAGCCATCGTGGGTGGGGGTGGAAGGTTGCCTTCCTCCTGGTCATTCCCACGACCCTGGTTCCGACCAACCTGGCCACGGGTTCCTTGAGACATCCTGAAGGGAAAACCAAAGTCAAACAGAGTTGATTTGAAGAGTCAAATCAATGTATTGAAGTACTGGAAGGATTTCAGAGCAAAGGAAGTAATCATCTTGACAACATGGTGATAAAGCATACAAGCCATGTATTCACAAGCCGTCATACAAACCATACATCGTTTTAGTACAAGCACCAAGCTAATACAAATGTGATGAAGATGATACATCCTTCAGAGGCACTCTGACTTCCTATACATTATTTATCTAAGCCTCTGGAACTTAGACCCTTGCGTACAATACACTAAGACACTACTACATCCTCACTAAGTAAGACCACAGGCGGTCTCACTCATCTGCATCTCCATAGTAGTCCTCATAAAAGTTAACCGCGTATCCCGGTAGCTGGAGGTGACCATCGGAAAACACGGAGGTTTGTGGACCCTGATATCCATTTGGGCAAGGATGGGGCCTAGGTCCGGCGTAGGGTGGAAGCAAAGGACCACGGGGTGGAAAAATGCCTCCAATCTCGGGCCAAGCAACTCGAGAAGGCATCTGAGTCCTCACTGGGTAGTTCGCATCAAACTCAACTGATCCAACACTCACAAAGGGTGCCAAAAGTGTCAGTGCTCGATACAGACGAACACGGGTGGCGTGAAGCACGAAACGGAGAGCGCGTGCATCACGATATCTGTCACTAGCAAACCTAGCAGTCATCTGAAGTCCGGTGTAATATCCCTCTTCTCCTGGAAGTGCAGCAGGGATATAGAGGAAAGAGGTCTCTCTCAGCAAAGTGTGATCCTCTCTCAGCAATGTCATACATGAGTATGCAGCATCCTGCACAGCCATGTTCTCGGTAACGCCAATGCCATGTACAAAGTGGATAGGCTGAGTGACTCCAACGTGGTGCGGGTAGATCCGAACAATGCAGTGGAACTGCGTCTGGTTGAAGTCGTGAAACTGCTCCCCGACGGTGTACTCAGGGTACCACCGATATCCCACATAGGACATCATCTCGATCAACGTGGCGGGATGGCCACGCACACCGAGGCACCTGGTCAAACGAACAATCTGCCGAGGGGGAAGATCTGCCATCTGAAACAGAAAGGAGTTTGCAAATGCATCAGATTATGAGATAAACCTGGAATGACTCGGACAGCATAACGGCTGTAATTGTAAGAAATGACAATTTCTTCCAACATGGAAACATCACTTACATACGATGTAATAAAACAGGGAGCATAACCACTCTAACAAACCGATCACAACTTTCCTACGGCTATGAGGAAGCAATCAACGAGATGTTCTAATTAGACAAAGGAGAGCCTAGTCCTATCTTCCCGTAGAATAAGATGAGGGTGACTCAGAACTCAGAACGAAGGGGGTAAGGAGAAAAAAGAAGCCTTACGTTGTTCCCTTATATACCCAGAGTAACTATATAACTATAGCAAGCTAGACTCAACTTCGGCCAAGGCTACTAGTTCTACAGTCAATCCTGCTCTGATACCAAGTCTGTCGGGACCCGGGGTTAGCGTATGCAAGTCCCGTTAAGGCATAGTCATATGGAGAGCCGAGAACCGTACCCACTTGTCTAAGCAGACAAGGCCAAGCACAGAACGTTCTCGGAAAGCATCGTATGTGAGGGGCATCCCATCCAGGCCAGATGATCAACTGAGATGGGTCCTCATCGTCCGCACACAAGTCTAATGATATGGGTGGTGAACTCCCATATTCAAAGACAAGTCGCCTCAACCATACTATCGACTATCTCATAACTCTTACATAGACTTACTCCAGCCCGATCACTTAGTCGGGGTCTAGGGCGGGCTCGATCATACCACAAAGTGTGCACGAGACGGAGTCTCGAAAAATCGCATCGCGATGCCCGAAGCTGCGCACATCTAAGGGCCACTTGGTGTATGAAAGACCGCCAGCCAGAACACAACTAAGGTCTCGAAAACCCATACAAAGACATGCATGTTATAAATATACACGCATCACACATGCCTTGTATGAACAGCAGGTACCATTGCAATTCTCTACAAAGTGTAAAATTTTATTGATAACTCTAATAGAGTGCAAACAGAGATCACAAACATGTGATCCAACATTACAACACAAACGGAAGCAAATTATGTCTGAGTACAGACAAGTTTAACAAATGGCTTAAGAAGCCTTATTTAAACACAAGCCCTCCACGAGGGAACCAGTCGTCTGACTGGGACTAGACTAGCTTGATCTTCAGTCGTCCAGCTCGATGAAGAAGCCACCTTCGGAGTCAGTGGCATCATCTAAAACATAGATTAAGCAAACGTGAGTACAAAGTCGTACTCAGCAAGACTTACATAGGAGCTATACTACTCATGCACATGTATCAAGGTAAAGGGAGGTGGGGTTCACTTGCAGAAGTGCTAGCTTTGACTTGGCTAATCCTGAACTACGAGTACCAGACTTTGAGGTAAGAAGCGTACCCGAGTCCACTACTTTCACCAACCAATTACACCACTATGGTGCCTTCCTCGACTTCCCCATGAGAAAGCACGCCATCGCACTCACACTTATCTTGGTGTTTTTTAGAAGTATCCAGTTCAAGTTGTCTAATAATCAAGCTAAGCTTTCGATGCAGTCCATAACCGCGGACGCGGCTATTCGAATAGTTTTGTTAACCCTGCAGGGGTGTACCGCTACACACACATGATCATCATTTACCGCCTTTGATCTCGACACCATTCAAGGGGTGCCAGCGAGGATGCTCACCACAACTGTTACCTCATAGCCGATCTAGTCCGAGAAAGCCGCCTACTTGGGTTGGTTACCACAATCGTGAACCCGGCCGGTTTACCGAAGTTGACCCAAGTGATGTGTGCGTGGTGCATAAGCCAGTCTCGGATGAGCCGTTCTCTCACTTAGCATCCAGGCCACAGACCTACCAGAACTCCGAACTATTGCGACATCTGGACATCGAAAGGGATGAGTTAGTAAGTTGAGAGGGGTCAGTGAGCCCAATGTGTGGTTGTACTCTTCATCTTGGATCACCACTCAAGAACTCGTACTAGGGCGGTGTTCAACGAGACAACCCACCGTGTACTCCTACACAGCCTCTCATCGTTCACCTTGTATTAGGGTCGATTCACCAACACTTTTCTACCAACATCAACATGATCACTACCATCCCGACTCACATCACAGTAACAACATGGTATCATACTAAGGATGCAATAAGCGACAACATTTGTAGGGGCCACATGATATCAACCAACTCCTACATTTGCTAGGATTGTGGTTTTCTTACTACTGTGACAAAATGATAGGTCATGCAAAGGAATGGGTCCATCTATGCGGTAGAAACGTAGCATGGTGATCATCCTAAACAATGCATAAGCGAGACATGAGAGGGAAGTGGGATTTTATCGACATGATCAATGGGGGTTTGCTTGCCTTGCTGACGACGTTCGGGTTCTGGGTCTTCAACGAAGGGGGCAGCCTCCTACTCCGGTTCCACCTCTACTCGACAAACAACAAGCAAAGTAGCAAAGTAAATACGATGCACAAACACATGATGGAAGTTTGAATCTTGATGTACATGCTTTGATGTGTGAAGCAATTCCATTTAAATGGAGTATATTGCAAATTGAATTGCAAATTCAAACTCCACATTTGAATTCAAATTAACCAAGTTGCATGTGACATTGTTTGATCATTTTGAACCTTTTGGAAATGTGTATGATATGCCTCTGAAGTGTGGTTGAATTGTAGCATAATTCCAAGGTCCAAGTTGCAATATCATTTGATTTGAATTTGAATTAATTCCAAATAAAGCAAATGACATATGCTACTGGTCCCATTTTAAAATCAACTCCAACATAGTTGACAGTTGCATATTTGGAAAGATAATTTTCTCCTGATCATTTTTCATATATTATTTGTCCAATTTGGAGTTAATATGAATTTTCTATGAATTTCCAAAGTTTGGGGTATTTTCTGGAATTTCTTTAAATCAAATAATCTCTGGAAATTCATTAAAATGATTTATTGCATCAGTGCTGGCGTCAGGGGGGGGGGGGCTGACAAGGGGGTCCCACCTGTCAGTGGCTGAGTGATTTAAACCGTGGGGTTAAGTTAATCCAGTGGCTTAGTTAAGCCACTGGGCCCACTGGTCAGTGACCCAGGGGTGGGTTAGGAGGTGGATTAGCGAGGGGGTTTGGGCTAACCCGCCGGCGGCTAAACGCCCGCGAACTGGCCACGGCGGCGCACTCGCCGGAATGGGCTAGGGGCCACGAGAGAGGAAACGGAGGGCATCGGCTTGCTCCTGGAGGTCGTCCGCGCCGAGAGGAAGCATCAGGGGGTCATGGGGAGCTCGGAATCGACGGCGGCGACGACTCCGGCGGCAACAGAACGGCGGCGAGGTTGCAGTTGTCGTTGCAGTGCACGGATTGAGTCGATTCGGGGCGCGTTCGAACGCTAGCAGACGCAGGAGTCAAACGCGTGGACTGGGGTTTCACGACGGGCACTGGAGCGAGGAGAGCGACGACCATGGCGGCGAGGTGCTCGGGTTCCCATGGCGGATCCAGCTAGAGGAAGCAATCGAAGGGGGAAAAGGAGTGGTTTTGATCCCGAGCTCACCCTGAGTCTAACTGGAGCGGCTGCTTGCTCGGGGAGGCTCTGGTGCTGCCGGAATTCCAAGTCGATCCGCGGCGGCCGGCGACGAAGACGACGAAGCTAGCGAGCTCGTGGAGGCGTCTGGCTCCGATTCCTTCTGCAGGTTGATGAAGACGACGACGACGAACTCCCTGTACACCTTGGTTTGGCTCTTCGACGTCGTTGGCTGCGAGTCCGCACGGCTGCGCTCCGGCTAGGTTACGGGGGCGCCGCTGTTCTTCGTGGGGAGGATGAACCAGAGGGCGAGGATGGAGGGGAAAGTGTTCTGGGCTTCTCCTGGACACGCGGGGCGGCGAGAAGGAGGCAGCAGCGTGGCTGTGGAGCTGCCACCGCGACGGCCACGGCATGCCGGGCACGCAGCTGTGTGCTCGTGCCCGGGGAAGACGACAGGGGAGCCCTCCTGGTGGACTGGGCCGGCTGGAAAGGTGGGCCTCTGTCGGGACCCGAGGTTAGCGTATGTAATTCCAGTCACGATACAATCACATGGAGAGCCGAGAACCGTACCCACTTGTCTAAGCAGACAAGGCCAAGCACAGAACGTTCTCGGTAAGCATCGAACATGAGGGGCATCCCATTCAGGCCGGATGATCAACTGAGATGGGTCCTCATCGTCCGCTCACAAATCTAAATGCTTATGGGTGGTGAATCCCATACTCATAGACAAGTCGCCTCAACCATGTTATCGATTGGATCCTAACTCTTACATAGACTTACTCCAGCCCGATCACTTAGTCGGGGTCTAGGGCGGGCTCGATCATACAACAAAGTGTGCACGTGACAGAGTCACGAGCAATCGCATCGCGATGCCCCAAGCTGCGCACATCTAAGGGCCACTTGGTGTATAAAAGACCGCCAGCCAGATCACAACTAAGGCCTCGAAAACCCATACTAAGACATGCATGTTATAAACATGCACGCAGCACACATGCCTAGTATGAACAGCAGGTATCATCACATAACTCTACAAAGTATTCTTTATTGATATACACATAGAGCATACAAAGATCACATGTCTGTGATCAACATTACATCATACAACGGAAGCAAATTAGGTCTGAGTACAGACAAGTTTAACAAATGGCTTAGAGAAGCCTTGTAAACAAACATGCCCTTGCACGAGGGACCAGACTGCTGTCTGGGACTATGCTAACTTAGCCAACGTCGAGCTTCACGAAGGTGACTCCATCGGGGTCCGGTTCTTATCTAAAACATAGAATAAGCAAACGTGAGTACACAGTCGTACTCAGCAAGACTTACATCAGATCTATACTACTCATGCTCAATTATCAAGGTAAAGGGAGGTGGGGTTTCATCATGCAGAAGTGCCAGCTTTGACTTGGCTAATCCTGAACTACGAGTACCAGACTTGAGATAAGAAGCGTACACGAGTCCATTACATCTCAAACCAATACACCACTATGCTTACTTCCTCGACTTCCCCACGAGGAGGCACACCATAGCACTCACGCTTATCTTGCGAGTTTTATAAGTATCCATTCAAGTTGTCTAATAATCAGGTACAGGTTCCAAGTAGTCCTTAACCGCGGACGCGGCTATTCGAATAGTTTTGTTAACCTTGCAAGGGTGTAAACTACACACACCTGACCATCGGTTACCGCCAGGTCTCGCCACCTATCAAGAGGTGACAGCGAGGATGTTCACCACGACACTTCGCTCACAACCGGTCTATTCCAGGAGTCGACTATCTGAGTTTGCCTCCGCTCGAGAGCCCGGCCGGATCAACGAAACGGACTCAAACAATGTAAGTGACCGAGACGCCACCTCTGACAGATGGTTTTCCTGCCTCACAGGTGCACCCACATATCTATATGATGCAACCATTCCTTCATTCTTTTTCTATCCAGATGCCAAATGGAAAGCCCGAACTAATGTGACTCCTGAACGTCGACACGGACCAAGGTACTAGGCCGAGAGGGGTCAGTGAGCCCAATGTGTGGTTGTACTCTTTGTCTTGGATTACCATACAAGAACTCGATGCCTAAGGCAGTGTTCAATGAGACAACCCACTGTGTACTCCTACACAGCCTCTCATCGTTCACCTTGTATTAGGGTGGATTCACCGACACAGTTTCACTTTCATCAACACCATGTTCATCATCATCCCGACTCACATCAAAAGCAACCTCATGTAACACTAAGCATGCAATAAGCTGTAACAGTTGCAGGGGCTTCATGATATCAATCAACTCCTATGTCAGCTAGGATTGTGGTTTGCTTACTACTGTGACAAGATGATAGGTCATGCATCGGATATGGGTTCAACTATGCGGTAGAATCGATACAAAGTGATCTCCTAAACATGCATAAGCGAGACTGAGAGGGAATTGGGATTTTATAGACATGATCAATGGGGTTTGCTTGCCTTGCTGACGAGGTTCGATATCGGGGTCTTCAACGAAGGGGGTGGCCTCCGGTTCCGGTTGCACGTCTATCGAGCAAACAATCAAACAAGGTACAAATTTATTTGCAATGCTCAAACACATGATCAATATTGAAATGGTGATGTTCTTGGTCACAATATGGGTACAATTCCATTTAAAAGAAGTCAAATGCAAAGTCATTTGCAAATGTGCTTCAAAATTGAATTTGAATTAAATCCATATGGATGTTTTGCACTGTTCACCCATTTTAAAATGGTCAAACATGAAAACGGAGCCCATATTCGTAATCCTTGGATTTTTCAGATAATTTTAGATGTATTATTTGTTATATTTGGAGTTAAAATGAATTACTTATGAATTTCCAAAGATTAAACAATTTTCTGGAATTTTCTGGATTAAATTAATTCATTTCTATTTTCTGGAAATTCTTTACTGCGTCATGCTGAGCTCAGGGTGACGTCACAGGGGGGGCTGACCAGTGGGGCCAGAGTGTCAGCATCAGGGGGTTAATCCCCGGTTTGAAATAAGTTAGCAGAGGCTTAATTAGGGGCAGGGCCCACCTGTCAATGGCCCTAGGGTTCATTAGCAGGGGGATTAGTCCTTAACTAAACCGCCCACCGGCGGTTAACCGGCGGCGGCTACTGGGCACGGCGGCGACTCGCCGGGGGGGGGGCCTTCCGGCCACGGTTTGGCACGGGGATTGCATCGGAGTGCTCCTCGTGCACGTCCGCATCACCTCGTGCCCACGGGAAGGGCTGGGGGTGGCCGTAGTCTCGTCGGCGTGGAGGTGCGGCGGCAGCCGGAGCTTGGCTCGATGGGCACGATGACTGCAAGCGCGGAAAAGGCAGGGGTTAGGGGGGTTTCGCTCACCGGAGCACGGGGAGGACGAAGAGGTTGGAGAGGAGGCCGGGGCGAACTGGTGGCGCCGGAATTCGTCAACGAAGCTCGCGGCGGCCGGCGGTGGAAAGTTGGAGGTGGCGTCGTCGTGGAAGCCTCTTGGCGCCAATTGACCGGGCGCGAAGACGAAGACGGTCGCGGGGATCTCTCTGGACAGCTTGGTGCAGCCCAAGGGGCACAGTGGCCACGTCTTCTCGAAGGGGTGGCCGGCGGTGAGCTTCGGGTCGCGCGGGATCTCGACGAGGAGGAGGTGCAGGCGACCAGAGAGAGGGGGGAAACGGTCTTGGGGCTTCTCCGGGTCTCCACGTCGCCGGATGAGCACGGAAGGGAGCCGTGGGAGGCCTGGCGACGCCGGCATGGACGCCACGCAGCACCCTGCCTTCCTGGCTCGGGGAAGAAGACGGTGGTGCCCCCGGGCTGGGCCACCTCCCCGAGTTGGGCCGGCTAGGCCTGCTGGCTGGGCCTCTTTCCTTTTTTTTCTAATTTTCTTTGTTTTGTTTCTGCTATTATCTTTTCTGTAATTGGTTTTGCCCCAAAATAAATAGCAGAGAAATTTATTAAAATGCCCAAACAATTTTATAAATCCTAGGTGACCAGTAGCAAGTCACTTATAGAATTTGAGCATTTTTGAAATTCAATACATTTGAATTTCAAATCAAATAGGGGTCAAATTTAATTTCCAGGGCACTATTTTAATATTAGAAAATTCCATGAGTATGGGAAAATACCCAAACCACTTTTAAAATGATCAGCATCATTTATAGGAATTTTCCAAACATTCAAATGATTTTTGGAAAAAGATTTTTATGTGGCCATTTCAAAAAAATTCTCAGGGCTTTCTGCTTCCCCATTTTTTAATTTCTTTTGAATTTTTCATGATGCAAAAGGGTCAAACAAGCCCTAGCACTTACCCTAGTTGGGGTTCTGACAACTCGCCCCCACTCAAAAGAATCTCGTCCCGAGATTCGGAAGTCGTCGGGAGGAAGGTGGGGTACTCGGCACGGAGGCGGTCTTCTCTCTCCCATGTTGCTTCTTTCTCGGAGTGATGTGACCATTGCACTTTGAGGAACTTGATCTTCTGATGATGTAAGGCCCCTCATGCGGTACTAACTCTAACTAGTCGCTTTCGCGTCCGGTCGGAGTTAGAAGCGCATCAAACGCCACCGGCGCACGACACTCGCACTCGTGTCGCTGCCGGATTCTCGACAACAGGTATTAAAACATAACTCTACAAGAAAAGGGAAATACATATATAGAGATAGAAGGGCAGGGCATACAACGCCACTGTCAGAAATATATAACATTCTCATGGATACATGTCATCAGTACATCAAGCGGAAGCAAGTCGGACCGGGTACGGTCAAGACACAAATTGCCCTAGAGAGGGCTACACATAAATCCACCCACGTGAACGTCTGAGCCCAACTAAGGATCCTACTGGTCGGAGGAGTCGTACTCGTCGTCATCCTCCGGGAGCACCTCCACGAAATATCGTCCAGTGCTGGGGTCGAGGTAGTAGTCCACTGCAGCGGCCGATCAGGCAAAGCGGTAAAAGCGGAAAAATAAACGGGGATGAGAACATATCATTACGGAATAACTAACGCTACAGGTAAGGTAAAGGTAAAGACAGTTTGCAGCCGTACTAGCATATATGGTGGCTACACGTTCTATCAGAATAAGGATGAGATCCAAGAAGTTGCGGTGACAACGTGTCGTAAGTCAGCTATCCACCTACTTACGCAAACATAACACAACCTCGTTTCCCTCTCGGTCCCCCCTAGACGAAGAAAGACAACCAAGGCACGCACACGGTTTGTCAAGTTTTATAGCTTAGTTACATTGATGTTATTCTATGAACAAGGAGTAGGTCTCAAGTAGTCCATAACCGCGGACACGGCTTTTCGAAAAGATTTACCCTGCAGGGGTGTACCAACTGTCCATTATAGACGTCGCATGTACGCCCGGTTTCCACTTGGCTAGGTAAGCGCCTGAAACTCCGGAACGTCAGAGTCCCTCTAACTAACAACGCACAAATCCGGGTGGCCCCCGGTGAGTCGACACCCAACTCAAAAGCTAGCCACGCTCTCGAATCGGTCTCTACCGTCTGGCCAAGGTCGGTAAGTCACACCTGAATATTCAGGGGACCCCTAGCTCGCCAAGTGTGGACCAACGGGAGAAACCATGTCTCCGCTGGGCCGGGTTGTTTCGAAAACAGCTGGGGTACCTACCAACACACACGCAGTTGCAAATGTAAATCAGCTCGGGCCACCACTGGAATTGTACGAAGCTAAGTAGGCAAGACAAGGGGGCCCCATAAAACCCCACACACGATTAGGCACGCTCGTCAAGAAACACAATACCCGGAACTCGGGTCCTAGGTGACTCAAATGGAACAAGGCACCAGACGGGAACAGTCCAGCCTTCCACCTTTCGTCGAATATAAATTAGCATCAATTAACAATAATAAATATCAACCAACTTCTTTTATAGCATGATATCCCAACCATAAACATATAGGGTAAGCAACAAGTTTTCTATCCATACTAAGCAAAGGCTGAGCAGCGGTAACTTAGCAGAACAAAGGTTTGCTGGGATGTGGGGATCATGGCTGCATGGGTTTAAACATGGCATATAATGTAGATAGGATCAGGCAGTAACGTTCTAGATCTACAGCTAGGCATGAGCAGAAAGTTATAAAGTAATGACACAGATCTCCCCCTTGCCTGGTAAGGTAGTCGAAGCAGCACTCACGGTACCCTCGGGCTCGGTGTCGGACAGCTCCCCGTAAGTCTCCTCGGCGGTCTCAGGTGCTAACGAAAGGTACCGGCAGGAAAAGGCACACAAGTAAGCAACTCAAGTAACTCAAACAAGGATGGCATGATCAAGTTTTATTTACATGATATGACCCTGTCTAGGCAAGTTTAGATGAAGGTGATGACGACAAGTCATCACTTCCATATGCAATTTATTTACATGTAATGGCTTTGGTCTGAGCCTTAACTTAGGTGTAAATAGCATGACAGCAAGACATGAAGAACAAGCATTACAGGAATTTAAATAACATGGAAGTAAAACAATGATTCCGGAGACGGAGCAGTGTCGGTGAAATTGACACTTAGGAAGGTGCAACAACTGTTGGAGGTCAGACACATAGCATATGACAATATGTTAAGGCTGACTTGAAGAGAAGGATGGCATGGAACTGCCTTGACAAGATCAGATGAACAACATTTCAGATGAACTGAAGCTGAGATGTTGCAGACAGACAGACCTGAAGCTTCTGGACCAGGTGGTCACACCTTGTCTCAAAAGTTGCTAAACACAACAAGATAACAACACTACTGAACTCCTTGCAGAAAAGCACCCCAAAACATATATAATATGCCTCCATTTGAATTTGCATAAGCAGTTGCAAATTCAACTGAAGTTCAGGGGGCTGAGTGCAAAATTGCACCTCATGAATTTTGAAAAGGTTCAGTTGATGAAAAGATTACCACCATGCAACTCCTGGTGCAAAACTCCCCAAAAATCATATATGACATGGGCAATTTGCAAGTTGAACCAATTTCCAAAATTAAATAAAAGCAACAGGGGGTTTATTTGCGAAATGACCAAACTTCAAACTAGAAGGGGTCAAATGCAAAACTAACATCACCACTGTGTTCAGTAGCTCAAAATACCCCAAAAACATATATAATATGTCACTGTTTGAAAACTTGGGCAGAATCAGATTGGAATTTGAAATTCAAATCCAAATTGAATTAAAGCAGAAAAGAAAAGACTAAATAAAAAGAAAAAGGGTCCAGCCCACTTGGGCTGAATCCAAACCGCAGCCCACTGCTGCTGCTCACCCTTGCGCGCTAAGGCATTGGGCCGAGCCCAGTTGCTCGCGCGGCCACTCCAAAAATGCAGGAAAAAAAAAGGGGGGGTTTAATCGCCGAAGGGGATTCGAACCCGCGAGCTCGCGCTGCTGCAACAGGTGCTCGACCACCTCGGCTACGGGTCGGTTTGTGACAGGTAACAGGTCGCGTTGAATATCAACCAACCTCTGGTGCCATGCCTGAAACGAACACAACTCGAACTGAACTCAGTTCAGACGACTGACGAAGTGCAGAAAGGTGAGATCTTTCTCGTTTTCGAGGTCGATCCAGGACTCCAACACAGGGGCACAGCACGGCATCAACTCGCGTTGCCCCATGTTTGATCTGCACCTCGCGAGAAGAAGCAGCTCGGCGCAATCTGAAGCAAGAAAAGGAGGGGGCTTCTGCTGTCTGTCAAGGTGCAGGTTCAGGTTTCGCGCGCGAAGGCTTCAGGCGTCGATGCCTTCTCCTACAGAGCGCCACGGCTCCACCGCTCGCTGCTGGACGGAGCTGGATGTGCCGTGAGTCCATTTTTGTGCTAAGGAGGCCTCGGTGCGCTATGAAACGGAGCTACGTCTCGACGGAATTCTACGGCGGAACGGATTCGTGCAGAAACAGGGGAGAAGAGGTGGAGCTCACAGCGGGGCAAGAGGGGTCGAGCGGCTCGGAGGAGGTCATGCTGGACGTTGCTGTCGACGTCGTGGACGAAGGCGATCTGTGCTGCGCGGGGTTCAAGCCATGGACCTCCTGTCCATGGTGGAATCGGCGGAACAGAGGAGGGGATCGGGAGAGGCGGCGGCGGCGCAACCCGAGGGGGAAACTAAACCCTAGGCCACCAGGAGGGGGGCTCTTATAGGCAGAGGGGGAGGCGACGTGGACGCAGCAGGTCCAGGCGTCTCCCCACGGCGCCATGTGCGTCCAGGGAAAAGCGAGAGAGAGGAAGGGGATGACACGCGGGCCCCGGTGGCAGTGAGAGAGAGAGGAGTGAGGAAAAAAAAAGAAAAAGAACCGGGTGCACACTGTTGGGCTGAGTCCCGTGGCCCAGCTGGGCTGGAGGGAAGAAGAAAAAGGAAAACAGCCCGCTTCCAAAGGAAAAAGAGCAGCAGGAAGAAATAAAGGAAAAAGGAAAAGATTTGGGGTTTTAAAAATATTTCAAATAATTTTATAAATCCCCTAAAAGGATGTTTGATCATCCAAAATTGGTTTGACCATTTTTGCATGCAGGGAAAAATGTCCACAAGCAAAACAGTACCTTTTCTATTTTAAAATTAAATAGAAAAGGACTTTGAAGAGTTTTTGAGAGAAAAATAAGAGGTTCAAAATTCCATGAGTTTGAAATTCCTAATCCTTGCATTTTTCTGGATTTTTCAAAAGTGGTTTGACCAATTTTGGCAACAACAAAAATGTGACCCTGCTTTTGAATTCAAAATACTTTGAACTAGGGCTACTGTTTTTGTTGGTGGCAAAAATGCCTTGAGAGTTTTAAAACCCTTGCCATATGAAATGAAATGGCTAGGTCAAGTTTGGGGTCAAGTGAAGTTAGCATGTGGCAAGGAAAATTCCATGACTGCCCTTCTTGAGCCACTTTGCACGCAAAAGTAACCAATCCAAACTGACTCCAATCTCCATGCTAATTTAAATCACCACATGAAAAGATGTAAACTTCCACCATGCCAAGTTACAAGTCCAACAGAGAAAGTAAAATACATGGTGATTGCACTTATTACATGTGGGCTGCTACAGCTCTCCCCCACTAACACAGGATCTCGTCCCGAGATCTAAGCAAGAAAAGTTCGGGATACTCGGAACGGAGATGATCTTCACGCTCCCACGTTGCTTCCTTCTCCGAGTGATGTGCCCACTGCACCTTGATGAACTTGACGGTCTTGTTGCGAGTCTTGCGCTCTGACGAGTCAAGAACACGGACTGGACGCTCTGAGTAAGAAAGATCCGCACTGAGCTGGATCTCGCCCAAGTCCACTGCCTGCTCTGGCTGCTTGAAACACTTCTTTAACTGAGACAAGTGAAACACATCATGCACCATAGCCAAACTGTCTGGAAGCTCGAGGCGGAACGCAAGAGGTCCCCGAGTCTCGAGTATGCGAAACGGACCGACGAATCTGGGAGCCAACTTGCCTTTGATCCCAAAGCGGTGAGTGCCTCGAAGTGGAGACACTTTGAGGTATGCGAAGTCACCAACTTTGAAGTCAACACCACGGTGCTTCTTGTCATAATAGGCCTTCTGCCTAGACTGTGCTGCCTTCAGGTTCTCTCGGACAATCTTCACTGTGTCCTCTGCCTCTTGGATCACATCTGGACCGAACAGCTGCCTCTCGCCTGTCTCGGACCAGTTCAAAGGTGTCCTGCACTTGCGACCATACAACACTTCAAACGGTGCTGCCTGCAGACTTGCTTGATAGCTGTTGTTGTACGAGAACTCAGCATATGGCAAGCATTCCTCCCACTTCATGCCAAACGAGATGACACATGCCCTCAACATGTCCTCAAGAATTTGATTCACACGCTCAACCTGCCCACTGGTCTGAGGGTGATAAGAGGTACTGAACAACACTGTCGTACCAATTGCCTTTTGAAAAGCCTGCCAGAACTTGGAGGTGAAAAGACTGCCTCGATCGGAACTGATCTTCTTGGGGATGCCATGCAAAGATACAACTCGTGCGGTGTACAAATCCGCCAACTGAGCT
Source organism: Bromus sterilis (assembly GCA_950022295.1). Lineage (NCBI taxonomy): Eukaryota > Viridiplantae > Streptophyta > Magnoliopsida > Poales > Poaceae > Bromus > Bromus sterilis. The sequence goes on from OX465597.1 coordinate 143,933,269, forward strand.
GCTGAAATGGAGTCCTTCACTGGAAAGAAGTGGGCAACTTTGGAGAGATTGTCAATGACAACAAAGATGGCATTGTTCTTCTTCTGCGACAAAGGAAAACCCGTGATGAAATCCATCTCGATGTGATCCCATTTCCACTCTGGAATTTCAATTGGCTGAAGCAGCCCTGCAGGCTTCTGATGCTGTGCCTTCACTCTCCTGCACACATCACACTGGGAGACAAAACGGGCAACATCCCGCTTCATACGAGTCCACCAAAAGCTCTGCTTGAGGTCCTGATACATCTTGGTGCTACCAGGGTGGATAGACAGCTTTGAGTCATGGGCTTCTCTCAATATGACCTCTCTGAGACCTCCTTCCTTGGGAACAACAACTCTCTCTTCGAACAACACGGTGCCGTCATTATGCACTGAAAAGCAACCGTACTTCGGAACTGAGGCGGCAACACCCTGCTTGACTTTCTGAATCATCAAGCTACCAGACTGAGCCTCACGAATCTTCTCACGGATAGTGGGCTCTACCACAAGGTTGGCTAGATAGCCTGCTGGAACTAGCTCAAGATTGAGCCTTCAAAAGGCCTCACACAAATCGGGGTGTATCCTTTGCACCTGGACACTGTTGCAAACACCCTTGCGGCTCAACGCATCAGCTATGACATTCGCTTTGCCAGGCGTATACTGAATATCCACGACTCAGTAATAGTCTCGAGCCACCTCCTTTGCCTCAAATTCAGGTTAGGCTGCGTGAACAAGTACTTTAAGCTTTTGTGATCAGTGAACACATCAACCTTCCTCCCTAGGAGGAGGTGTCGCCAAGTAACCAACGCATGAATCACTGCAGCCAGCTCAAGATCGTGGGTCGGATAGTTCCTCTGAGCCTGCTTCAACTGTCTGGAGGTGTACGCCACAATACTCTTTCCCTCCATCAATACTCCGCCAAGGCCATTCAACGAAGCATCACAGAACACCTGAAACGGCTGTGACTCATCTGGTGGCGTAAGGATCGGAGCTGTGGTCAGCCTTATCTTCAACTCATCAAAATCTGCCTGGCAAGCCTGTGACCAAACGTACTTCTTGCCCTTGCACAACAGTTCGGTCATCGGCTTTGCTATCTTGGAGAAATTCTCTACAAACTTCCTGCAATAGCTGGCAAGTCCGAGAAAGCTCCTCAACTGCTTGACATTTTTCGGCGGAGTCCAATCTTGAATCGTCCGGACTCTGTCTGGGTCAACAGCAATGCCCTCTGAGGAAATGACATGGCCAAGAAAGTTGACCTTGTTCATCCAGAATTCACACTTGGAGAACTTGGCATAAAACTGGTGATCTCTCAACTTCTGCAACACCAATCTAAGATGCTCCTCATGCTCAGCCTCTGACTTAGAAAAGACAAGGATGTCGTCGAGGTAGAGGAGTACGAACACGTCTAGCCACTCTTGGAAGAGATAGTTCATGGCCCTCATGAACGTTGGATGTGCGTTTGAAAAGCCAAACGTCATGACCGTAAACTCGTACAGGCCATATCGAGTGCGGAAAGCTGTCTTAGGAATGTCCTCCTCACGGACACGAATCTGGTGGTACCCCATCTTTAGATCAAGCTTTGAAAACACCTTTGCTCCATGCAACTGTTCAAACAAGTCATTGATGTTGGGCAAAGGGTATTTGTTTTTGATCGTCTTCTTGTTGATACCACGGTAGTCTTGAACCAACCGACTAGTACCATCTTTCTTCTTCACAAAAAGACACGGGGCACCCCAAGGGGAAGTGCTCGGACGAATGAGCCCATCCTTCTCAAGCTTCACCAACTGCTCTTTCAACTCAATCAGCTCTTCCGGACACATCTTGTAAGGCTGCCGAGATATCGGCTGTGTACCAGGTTCTAGTTCGATCACGAACTCAATAGCACGCACGGGTGGAATACCTGGCAACTCCTCTGGAAATACATCTGGGAACTCTCGAACAACTCTGACCTCCTCAATCAATGGAGCAACTCCAGCGTTCAGAGCGTACAACTGTGCTGATCCTGCTGTCGAGCCACAAGTGTACCAAATCTCTGCGCCTGAATCGTGCGTCAGCAACACGGTCTTGGACGGGCAATCAATCTTGGCCTTGTACTTGACAAGCCAATCCATGCCCAAGATGACATCAATGTCGGAACTTGGAAGCAAGATCAAGGATGCTGAGAAAAGAAGACCCTGGATCTGAATCTGCACATCAGGAACTCTGACAGCTGAGCTCATCTTGGAACCCGGTGCTGAAATAGCAAAAGGAGAATCCATCATCTCCGACTGAAAGCCATGGGAACGAGCAAAAGACTTGGACATGAAGGAATGAGAAGCTCCGGAATCAAACAACACTGTCGCAGGAACTGAACACACAAGTAACCTACCAAGCACAATCTCAGACGACTGCTGAGCCTCTGCCACAGTCACGTTGTTCACCCTGAGTGCTCGTGGCTGGGCCCGCACCATCGCGTTGCTCGGTGTAGAGCGAGGTGGGGGCGGAGGCAGCTTGGCGTAACGAGGGTCGGTGCACTGCGGAGACTTGTGACCCGGCTTGCCACACTTGAAGCACGTGATCTCTGGCCTGGGCTGGCCCTGTGGAGCAGGTGGCCTCGCGTGTGGCGGAGTAGAGCGAGGTCCGTGCTGCACTGGGACGAGAGGGCGGGCAAAAGTGCGGACAACTGCCCCCCTCGGCTGGAACTGCTGACGCTGCGGCTGAGGCTGTGACTCTGTAACCCAGGACTTGGCCTTCTTGTGGATCATCACTGCTGAACTGTGCTCTCTCTGCTTCCTCTTCTCTGCGGAACGCTCTGCCTCAGCTGACTCCTGTCTGATAGCCTGGTCGACGAACTCTGAGAACAGGCTCGGCGTGGACAAGGTGAGCGCATACTTTATGTCCGGGGCAAGACCACCACGGAACCTGGCAATGCGCTTGGCCTCTGACGAGACCTCCTCTGGAGCGTACCTCGCGAGCCTGACGAAGGCCAGGTTATACTCCTGCACAGACCTGTCCCCCTGCCTCAGAGCTAAGAACTCCTCGCGCTTCCTCTCGATCAGTCCACTGGGAATATGAGCAGCTCTGAAATCCTTGACGAAGTCATCCCACGTGATCTCTGTCTCACCCTTGTTCTCCTTGTACGTCGAGAACCAACTGCCTGCAGCACCCTGGAGCTGGAAGGAGGCGAAGGTGACGTAGTCGACGGGTCTGACGGAGTTGGCCTTGAAGTGCTTCTTGATCTCTGCAATCCAGTCATCCGCCTCCAGCGGGTCTCGAGCCTCGGAGAACCTGGGGGGGCTGATCGCAAGAAACTGCTGCAGTGTGGTGTACTGTGGACGATCATTCCTCTGAGCACCCTGGTTCTGCAGCATCTGAAGGATCGCAGCTGTGCCCTGAGCCACTGCAGCTACAGCCTCCCCAAGGATAGGGTTCTCTGGCGGCGGCATGTTCGCTCTTGGCATCCTGTATACAGGAACACTTATGAGAACATGAACAAATCATTGAAGTAACCAGAGTTAAAGCAAAATTGACAACAAAACTTCCTCATGAGGTATGAGAAAGCTGAAGGCTGAAATTCCACCAAGGTTAACCCGGAAAGTCGATAACTAGGTGCTACTGGAATTCCCAAACCAAGAACATCCGAATCCAATATAATAATGTGCTAGCGAGCACACAACAATATATATACGAGCGGTTGGAAACCTGCACAATGAGACATCTGCCCTGAGCGGCCCGCCATCACGGTCGTCCATAGGGGAAAGACACCACATCCATATTACCATAGGATGCCCGCCAATCCTGTATGGACGGTTCACCTGGGGTACGCCGTAAGCGAGATAGAGCAGTCAACCCCAAGTGGCGGCTAAGTGGTCTCAAAGACGCCAACTCATCTCATCGCTAGCAAAACATTATAGAGGAATCGGAGTCTCATGTAAACGAGAACCTAGATTGTTTTGAAAGGGGATAAGTTATAGAGACAAAACATCGTTCCACTTCCTCACGGAAAAAGGGGTGGGAGGGTGGGATAAGGAGAAAACAGAAAGAGGTCCTACTCCCCGAAATTTTTTCCTATATAACTACCAAAATAGTTTCTAGACTCAACTTCGGCCAGTAAAGGGTCCTACAGTCAGTCCTGCTCTGATACCAAGTTGTAAGGCCCCTGATGCGGTACTAACTCTAACTAGTCGCTTTCGCGTCCGGTCGGAGTTAGAAGCGCATCAAACGCCACCGGCGCACGACACTCGCACTCGTGTCGCTGCCGGATTCTTGACAACAGGTATTAAAACATAACTCTACAAGAAAAGGGAAATACATATATAGAGATAGAAGGGCAGGGCATACAACGCCACTGTCAGAAATATATAACATTCTCATGGATACATGTCATCAGTACATCAAGCGGAAGCAAGTCGGACCGGGTACGGTCAAGACACAAATTGCCCTAGAGAGGGCTACACATAAATCCACCCACGTGAACGTCTGAGCCCAACTAAGGATCCTACTGGTCGGAGTAGTCGTACTCGTCGTCATCCTCCGGGAGCACCTCCACGAAATATCGTCCAGTGCTGGGGTCGAGGTAGTAGTCCACTGCAGCGGCCGATCAGGCAAAGCGGTAAAAGCGGAAAAATAAACGGGGATGAGAACATATCATTACGGAATAACTAACGCTACAGGTAAGGTAAAGGTAAAGACAGTTTGCAGCCGTACTAGCATATATGGTGGCTACACGTTCTATCAGAATAAGGATGAGATCCAAGAAGTTGCGGTGACAACATGTCGTAAGTCAGCTATCCACCTACTTACGCAAACATAACACAACCTCGTTTCCCTCTCGGTCCCCCCTGGACGAAGAAAGACAACCAAGGCACGCACACGGTTTGTCAAGTTTTATAGCATAGTTACATTGATGTTATTCTATGAACAAGGAGTAGGTCTCAAGTAGTCCATAACCGCGGACACGGCTTTTCGAAAAGATTTACCCTGCAGGGGTGTACCAACTGTCCATTATAGACGTCGCATGTACGCCCGGTTTCCACTTGGCTAGGTAAGCGCCTGAAACTCCGGAACGTCAGAGTCCCTCTAACTAACAACGCACAAATCCGGGTGGCCCCCGGTGAGTCGACACCCAACTCAAAAGCTGGCCACGCTCTCGAATCGGTCTCTACCGTCTGGCCAAGGTCGGTAAGTCACACCTGAATATTCAGGGGACCCCTAGCTCGCCAAGTGTGGACCAACGGGAGAAACCATGTCTCCGCTGGGCCGGGTTGTTTCGAAAACAGCTGGGGTACCTACCAACACACACGCAGTTGCAAATGTAAATCAGCTCGGGCCACCACTGGAATTGTACGAAGCTAAGTAGGCAAGACAAGGGGGCCCCATAAAACCCCACACACGATTAGGCACGCTCGTCAAGAAACACAATACCCGGAACTCGGGTCCTAGGTGACTCAAATGGAACAAGGCACCAGACGGGAACAGTCCAGCCTTCCACCTTTCGTCGAATATAAATTAGCATCAATTAACAATAATAAATATCAACCAACTTCTTTTATAGCATGATATCCCAACCATAAACATATAGGGTAAGCAGCAAGTTTTCTATCCATACTAAGCAAAGGCTGAGCAGCGGTAACTTAGCAGAACAAAGGTTTGCTGGGATGTGGGGATCATGGCTGCATGGGTTTAAACATGGCATATAATGTAGATAGGATCAGGCAGTAACGTTCTAGATCTACAGCTAGGCATGAGCAGAAAGTTATAAAGTAATGACACAGATCTCCCCCTTGCCTGGTAAGGTAGTCGAAGCAGCACTCACGGTACCCTCGGGCTCGGTGTCGGACAACTCCCCGTAAGTCTCCTCGGCGGTCTCAGGTGCTAACGTAAGGTACCGGCAGGAAAAGGCACACAAGTAAGCAACTCAAGTAACTCAAACAAGGATGGCATGATCAAGTTTTATTTACATGGTATGACCCTGTCTAGGCAAGTTTAGATGAAGGTGATGACGACAAGTCATCACTTCCATATGCAATTTATTTACATGTAATGGCTTTGGTCTGAGCCTTAACTTAGGTGTAAATAGCATGACAGCAAGACATGAAGAACAAGCATTACAGGAATTTAAATAACATGGAAGTAAAACAATGATTCCGGAGACGGAGCAGTGTCGGTGAAATTGACACTTAGGAAGGTGCAACAACTGTTGGAGGTCAGACACATAGCATATGACAATATGTTAAGGCTGACTTGAAGAGAAGGATGGCATGGAACTGCCTTGACAAGATCAGATGAATAACATTTCAGATGCACTGAAGCTGAGATGTTGAAGACAGACAGACCTGAAGCTTCTGGACCAGGTGGTCACACCTTGTCTCAAAAGTTGCTAAACACAACAAGATAACAACACTACTGAACTCCTTGCAGAAAAGCACCCCAAAACATATATAATATGCCTCCATTTGAATTTGCATAAGCAGTTGCAAATTCAACTGAAGTTCAGGGGGCTGAGTGCAAAATTGCACCTCATGAATTTTGAAAAGGTTCAGTTGATGAAAAGATTACCACCATGCAACTCCTGGTGCAAAACTCCCCAAAAATCATATATGACATGGGCAATTTGCAAGTTGAACCAATTTCCAAAATTAAATAAAAGCAACAGGGGGTTTATTTGCGAAATGACCAAACTTCAAACTAGAAGGGGTCAAATGCAAAACTAACATCACCACTGTGTTCAGTAGCTCAAAATACCCCAAAAACATATATAATATGTCACTGTTTGAAAACTTGGGCAGAATCAGATTGGAATTTGAAATTCAAATCCAAATTGAATTAAAGCAGAAAAGAAAAGACTAAATAAAAAGAAAAAGGGTCCAGCCCACTTGGGCTGAATCCAAACCGCAGCCCACTGCTGCTGCTCACCCTTGCGCGCTAAGGCATTGGGCCGAGCCCAGTTGCTCGCGCGGCCACTCCAAAAATGCAGGAAAAAAAAAGGGGGGGTTTAATCGCCGAAGGGGATTCGAACCCGCGAGCTCGCGCTGCTGCAACAGGTGCTCGACCACCTCGGCTACGGGTCGGTTTGTGACAGGTAACAGGTCGCGTTGAATATCAACCAACCTCTGGTGCCATGCCTGAAACGAACACAACTCGAACTGAACTCAGTTCAGACGACTGACGAAGTGCAGAAAGGTGAGATCTTTCTCGTTTTCGAGGTCGATCCAGGACTCCAACACAGGGGCACAGCACGGCATCAACTCGCGTTGCCCCATGTTTGATCTGCACCTCGCGAGAAGAAGCAGCTCGGCGCAATCTGAAGCAAGAAAAGGAGGGGGCTTCTGCTGTCTGTCAAGGTGCAGGTTCAGGTTTCGGGCGCGAAGGCTTCAGGCGTCGATGCCTTCTCCTACAGAGCGCCACGGCTCCACCGCTCGCTGCTGGACGGAGCTGGATGTGCCGTGAGTCCATTTTTGTGCTAAGGAGGCCTCGGTGCGCTATGAAACGGAGCTACGTCTCGACGGAATTCTACGGCGGAACGGATTCGTGCAGAAACAGGGGAGAAGAGGTGGAGCTCACAGCGGGGCAAGAGGGGTCGAGCGGCTCGGAGGAGGTCATGCTGGACGTTGCTGTCGACGTCGTGGACGAAGGCGATCTGTGCTGCGCGGGGTTCAAGCCATGGACCTCCTGTCCATGGCGGAATCGGCGGAACAGAGGAGGGGATCGGGAGAGGCGGCGGCGGCGCAACCCGAGGGGGAAACTAAACCCTAGGCCACCAGGAGGGGGGCTCTTATAGGCAGAGGGGGAGGCGACGTGGACGCAGCAGGTCCAGGCGTCTCCCCACGGCGCCATGTGCGTCCAGGGAAAAGCGAGAGAGAGGAAGGGGATGACACGCGGGCCCCGGTGGCAGTGAGAGAGAGAGGAGTGAGGAAAAAAAAGAAAAAGAACCGGGTGCACACTGTTGGGCTGAGTCCCGTGGCCCAGCTGGGCTGGAGGGAAGAAGAAAAAGGAAAACAGCCCGCTTCCAAAGGAAAAAGAGCAGCAGGAAGAAATAAAGGAAAAAGGAAAAGATTTGGGGTTTTAAAAATATTTCAAATAATTTTATAAATCCCCTAAAAGGATGTTTGATCATCCAAAATTGGTTTGACCATTTTTGCATGCAGGGAAAAATGTCCACAAGCAAAACAGTACCTTTTCTATTTTAAAATTAAATAGAAAAGGACTTTGAAGAGTTTTTGAGAGAAAAATAAGAGGTTCAAAATTCCATGAGTTTGAAATTCCTAATCCTTGCATTTTTCTGGATTTTTCAAAAGTGGTTTGACCAATTTTGGCAACAACAAAAATGTGACCCTGCTTTTGAATTCAAAATACTTTGAACTAGGGCTACTGTTTTTGTTGGTGGCAAAAATGCCTTGAGAGTTTTAAAACCCTTGCCATATGAAATGAAATGGCTAGGTCAAGTTTGGGGTCAAGTGAAGTTAGCATGTGGCAAGGAAAATTCCATGACTGCCCTTCTTGAGCCACTTTGCACGCAAAAGTAACCAATCCAAACTGACTCCAATCTCCATGCTAATTTAAATCACCACATGAAAAGATGTAAACTTCCACCATGCCAAGTTACAAGTCCAACAGAGAAAGTAAAATACATGGTGACTGCACTTATTACATGTGGGCTGCTACAGATGACGAGTGACACGCTCTGCTGAATCAAGAATACAAACAGGGTACTCTCGATAAGAAAGGTCATCTTGGAGATCAAGCGTTTCATGGTCGACTTCGCGGATGGGGTCCTTGAAGCAACACCTGAGTTGTGACACATGGAATACATCATGTACTCGGGAAAGGTGAGGGGGTAGTTCAAGTTGGTAGGCAACTTCTCCACGTTTAGCTAGAATGCGGAAAGGTCCGATGTAACGTGGGGCCAACTTGCCTTTGATACCGAATCGTTGGGTTTCCTTCAGAGGAGTAACCCGAAGGTAAGCCTTCTCATCCAGATTGTAGCTCTCCTTTCTATGATGACGATCATAGTAGCTTTTCTGACGAGATTGAGAGGCTTTCAAACGATCACGAACAATGCGAACTTGCTCTTCTGCTTCCTTGATCAAATCCGGTCCAAAGAGTTGTCTTTCACCGGTTTCTGACCAGTTAAGGGGTGTTCGAGATCGTCGTCCATAGAGGAGTTCAAAAGGAGCCATGTTCAGACTAGATTGAAAACTATTGTTATAAGAAAATTCGGCGAATGGAAGATATTTCTCCCAATTCTTTCCGAATGAGATAACACAAGCTCTGAGCATGTCTTCCAAGATTTGATTAACCCTTTCAACTTGACCGCTAGACTGAGGATGGAAAGCTGTACTAAAGGATAGATGAGTTCCCATAGCACTCTGAAAGCTTCCCCAGAATTTAGAGGTGAAAAGGCTACCACGATCAGAATTGATCACCAAAGGAACACCGTGAAGAGACACAATTCTAGAGATGTACAAGTCCGCTAACTGGCTAGCAGTTATTGACTCGCGAACGGGAAGGAAGTGAGCAACTTTGGAAAGTCTATCAATGAACACGAAGATGGCATCATTTCCTTTCTGGGTTTTTGGAAAGCCGGTGATGAAGTCCATACCGACTTTGTCCCATTTCCACTCTGGAATAGGCAAAGGTTGAAGTGTGCCATCAGGTCTTTGGTGTTCTGCCTTAATGCGACGACAAACATCACATTCAGCAACAAATCGAGCAATGTCTCTCTTCATCCGGGTCCACCAAAATCTCTGGCGTAGATCTCGGTACATTTTTGTGCTACCGGGATGAATCGAGAGGGGTGTGTCATGGGCTTCTTTGAGGATGAGTTGCCTTAGATCCCTATTCTTAGGTACTACCAAACGATTTTCAAAGAATACCGTTCCTTTACTATCTGTGGAGAAACATTTAGCAACTCCGCTAGCAATGTTCTCCTTGATCCGGCGTACACCTCGTGCACGTCTTTGGGCAACTATAATTTGGTCCTCAAGGGTTGGGTTCGCCACCAAGTTGAAAAGAGATCCACGAGGAACAATCTCGAGATTGATCTTTCGAAATTCCTCATGAAGAAGTGGTTGATACTGTTGTAACATGAGGTTATTACAATACGACTTACGACTTAGTGCATCAGTCATGACATTGGCCTTGCCTGGGGTGTAAGAAATTCCTAAGTCATAATCTTTTATCAACTCTATCCAGCGTCTTTGCCTGAGATTAAGATCTGGCTGGGTGAAAATGTATTTGAGGCTTTGGTGGTCGGAATATATCTCACAACGATTACCAAGGAGGTAATGTCGCCAAGTCTTCAGGGCATGAACTACGGCAGCGAGTTCAAGATCATGGGTAGGATAGTTCTCTTCATGTGGCCGCAATTGGCGTGAAGCATAAGCTACCACATGTTGATCTTGCATAAGTATGCATCCTAACCCTTGCCGTGAAGCATCACAATAGATCTCGAAATCCCTTTTGGTGTCTGGAGGTGCAAGTACGGGTGCAGAAGTCAATCTTCTTTTTAGCTCTTGAAAGCTTTCCTCGCACTTGGGGTTCCATTGGAATTTCTTATCTTTCTTGAGGAGTTCAGTAAGAGGCTTTGCAACTTTAGAAAAGTTCTCGACGAAGCGGCGGCAATAGCTTGCTAGGCCAAGAAAACTCCTAACTTGCTTAACCGATTCAGGTGGAGTCCAGTCAAGGACGGCCTGAACTCTCTCGGGATTGACTGCAACACCTTTCGCAGAAATCACGTGGCCTAAGTAGGTCACTTCTGGTAGCCAAAATTCACACTTGGAGAATTTAGCATACAGGCGGTGCTCTCTAAGTTTCATCAATACCAACTTTAAGTGTTGGGCATGATCTTCTTCGTTCTTCGAGTAGATTAGAATATCATCGAGATAAACCACAACAAATTTATCTAGGTACTCCATGAAGATCGAATTCATCAAGCGTGAGAATGTGGAGGGGGCATTGGTTAAACCGAAGGACATGACGGTATACTCGTAAAGACCATAACGAGTAGTGAAAGTCGTTTTGGGAATGTCCTCATTTCGGATTTTGATTTGATGATAGCCTAATCTCAAATCCATCTTGGAGAAGACAGAGGATCCTGCAAGTTGATCATAAAGATCATTGATCCTGGGCAGTGGGTACTTGTTCTTTATCGTCGCTAGATTTAGCGGGCGATAGTCTACACACATCCTTTCTGTTCCATCTTTCTTCGTTACGAACAGAACGGGGCAACCCCATGGCGATGAGCTAGGGAGGATGAAGCCTTTTGCCAACGAAGCATCAAGTTGGGTTTTTAGCTCAGCTAACTCATGTGGGGACATTCTATATGGGCGTCTCGAAATTGGGGCTGTGCCTGGTATAAGATCCACTATGAATTCTACACACCTGTCGGGTGGCATTCCCGGCAGCTCTTCAAGAAAGACATCGGGGAAGTCACGAACCACCGGAACATCTTCAAGGTCTGGAAGGGGAAGCACATTCAAAGTATGCATCTGGATTCTAGAGCTGGGTGATGTGTAGTCAATGGTCTGGCCTGAAGGGTGGGTGAGTTTGACTGATTTGGTTTTACAATCAAGGAAGGCATTCTGCCTTGATAACCAATCCATTCCTAGGATGACATCAATGTCCGAAGACTTGAGGGCTATAAGTTAAGCAAGTTATACTAGACCCTCAATTGCAATTTGATTGCCATGGCTTACTCTATTAGTTTGCCACTTTGAACCAGGAGTTTGAATGATCATTGGAGAAAACATTTCTTCAAAAGGAAACTCATGACGAAGTGCATAACTCTCCGACATGAATGAATGAGAAGCTCCTGGATCGAAAAGAACGGAGGCGGGGACATGATTGACTGGGAGTGTACCAAGAATGACGTCAGAAGCATCAGTGGTTTCCTCCACTGAGATTTGGTTCACACAACCACTACTAGTGGATGAAGGCTTTGCTGGAAAAGCTTTGGTGGTTGGTTTCTTTGGAGGTTTGGGTCGAGAATGACGTGGTGCCATCAAGACCTAAGGGCATTGACGATAGTAATGGCCTGGAAGACCACACTTAAAGCATACCCTGTCTGAAATGTTGGGAGTGGGATTACTTGGTTACACACCATCATTCCGGGGTGGAATAATGTGTTGGGGTGGATGGCATATATTTGGTGATGGCCTCTGGAGAAGGTTTTGAGGTATGGCTCTGGTTGGAATCCAAATTCGGCGTTTCTGAGGGGCTGAACTTGAAGAAGGAGCAAGCTCAAGAGCATGCTTACGGGACTCCTCGAAAATTTCATTGCCATGCTCAGCTCTGAAGGATCTGTTGACTAAATCCTCAAAGGTGGCAAATTCGATGAGGTTGAGATCATGACGAAGGATGGGGCTAAGTCTCTTACGGAACCTTGCCTGCTTTCTGGCATCGGTGGTGATCTCATCTTGGGCATACCGAGCAAGACGGTTGAACTCTCTCACATACTCATGCATGGACATCTCTCCTTGAGTGAGATTGCAGAACTCTTCCTTCTTGCGCTCCATCAACTCATCCAGAAGGTGGTACCCTCGAAAGGCAACACAGAACTCCTGCCAAGTCACTACGTGACCATCTGGCTGCATAGCAACATAGTTCTCCCACCATTCAGCGGCAGCACCTTCCAGAAAGTATGCCGCGAATATAACTCGATCATCGGGAGCAACATGTGCAGTATCAAGCTTACGCTCGATGGAACGGAGCCAATCATCAGCTTCAAGGGGCTCAGAAGAACATCGTAATACCGGTGGCTTGAGGAGGATGAAGTCCTGAATGCTCACAACCACATTACGATTATGTGAGGTATTCTGCTCGATGAGCTCCAGAAGGCGTGTTTGATCACGTTCATTCTTCTCAGCTTCCATCATGATTTTCGCCGCAGAAGGCGGTGGTAGGGGTTCATCATCATTTCGATTCCGAACACGGTCTCGTTTCCGACGAACAACACTACGAGTTCCACCTGACATCCTGTGTGATAAAAATCAACAATCAGAACAGGTTGAATGATGGATTCAAGGATAACAAGACATGATGAAGGCGGAAAGATTATAATGCGAAGGCAATGATTCATAGAAACTTGGAACAAATCCGGCAGCATAACGGCTACACCGGGATGGAAAATGAAACAACCTCGAAGAATTTGGACAGAACTTCTTCAAGGAACTCAACAGAACGATGAGTCTGGACTACCACAACTGTCCTACGGCTACAAGGAGGCAAACAATGAGATGTTCTAGTAAAGACATAGATGAGCCTAGTCCTATCATCCCGTAGAAAGGATAAGGTGACCCAGAACTCAGATCGATGAGGATAACGAGAAAAAGAAGCCTTACGTTATTCCCTTATACCCAGAGTAACTATATAACTATAGAATGCTAGACTCGACTTCGACCAAGGGTTTGATAAGCCTACAGACAGTCCTGCTCTAATACCAAGTCTGTCGGGACCCGGGGTTAGCGTATGTAATTCCAGTCACGATACAATCACATGGAGAGCCGAGAACCGTACCCACTTGTCTAAGCAGACAAGGCCAAGCACAGAACGTTCTCGGTAGCATCGAACGTGAGGGGCATCCCATTCAGGCTGGATGATCAACTGAGATGGGTCCTCATCGTCCGCTCACAAGTCTAAATGCTTATGGGTGGTGAATCCCATACTCATAGACAAGTCGCCTCAACCATGTTATCGATTGGATCCTCACTCTTACATAGACTTACTCCAGCCCGATCACTTAGTCGGGGTCTAGGGCGGGCTTGATCATACAACAAAGTGTGCACGTGACAGAGTCACGAGCAATCGCATCGCGATGCCCCAAGCTGCGCACATCTAAGGGCCACTTGGTGTATAAAAGCCCGCCAGCCAGATCACAACTAAGGCCTCGAAAATCCATACTAAGACATGCATGTTATAAACATACACGCAGCACACATGCCTAGTATGAACAGCAGGTATCATCACATAACTCTACAAAGTATTCTTTATTGATATACACATAGAGCATACAAACATCACATGTCTGTGATCAACATTACATCATACAACGGAAGCAAATTAGGTCTGAGTACAGACAAGTTTAACAAATGGCTTAGAGAAGCCTTGTAAACAAACATGCCCTTCCACGAGGGACCAGACTGCTGTCTGGGACTATGCTAACTTAGCCAACGTCGAGCTTCACGAAGGTGACTCCATCGGGGTCCGGTTCTTATCTAAAACATAGAATAAGCAAACGTGAGTACAAAGTCGTACTCAGCAAGACTTACATGAGATCTATACTACTCATGCTCAAGTATCAAGGTCAAGGGAGGTGGGGTTTCATCATGCAGAAGTGCCAGCTTTGACTTGGCTAATCCTGAACTACGAGTACCAGACTTGAGATAAGAAGCGTACACGAGTCCACTACATCTCCAACCAATACACCACTATGGTTACTTCCTCGACTTCCCCACGAGGAGGCACACCATAGCACTCACGCTTATCTTGCGAGTTTTATAAGTATCCATTAAGGTTGTCTAATAATCAGGTACAGGTTCCAAGTAGTCCTTAACCGCGGACGCGGCTATTCGAATAGTTTTGTTAACCTTGCAAGGGTGTAAACTACACACACATGACCATCGGTTACCGCCAGGTCTCGCCACCGCTCAAGAGGTGACAGCGAGGATGTTCACCACGACACTTCGCTCACAACCGGTCTATTCCAGGAGTCGACTATCTGAGTTTGCCTCCGCTCGAGAGCCCGGCCGGATCAACGAAACGGACTCAAACAATGTAAGTGACCGAGACGCCACCTCTGGCAGATGGTTTTCCTGCCTCACAGGTGCACCCACATATCTATATGATGCAACCATTCCTTCATTCTTTTTCTATGCAGATGCCAAATGGAAAGCCCGAACTAATGTGACTCCTAAACGTCGACACGGATCAAGGTACTAGGCCGAGAGGGGTCAGTGAGCCCAATGTGTGGTTGTACTCTTTGTCTTGGATTACCATACAAGAACTCGATGCCTAAGGCAGTGTTCAACGAGACAACCCACTGTGTACTCCTACACAGCCTCTCATCGTTCACCTTGTATTAGGGTGGATTCACCGACACAGTTTCACTTTCATCAACACCATGTTCATCATCATCCCGACTCACATCAAAAGCAACCTCATGTAACACTAAGCATGCAATAAGCTGTAACAGTTGCAGGGGCTTCATGATATCAATCAACTCCTATGTCAGCTAGGATTGTGGTTTTCTTACTACTGTGACAAGATGATAGGTCATGCATCGGATATGGGTTCAACTATGCGGTAGAATCGATACAAAGTGATCTCCTAAACATGCATAAGCGAGACTGAGAGGGAATTGGGATTTTATAGACATGATCAATGGGGTTTGCTTGCCTTGCTGACGAGGTTCGATATCGGGGTCTTCAACGAAGGGGGTGGCCTCCGGTTCCGGTTGCACGTCTATCGAGCAAACAATCAAACAAGGTATAAATTTATTTGCAATGCTCAAACACATGATCAATATTGAAATGGTGATGTTCTTGGTCACAATATGGGTACAATTCCATTTAAAAGAAGTCAAATGCAAAGTCATTTGCAAATGTGCTTCAAAATTGAATTTGAATTAAAGCCATATGGATGTTTTGCACTGTTCACCCATTTTAAAATGGTCAAACATGAAAACAGAGCCCATATTCATAATCCTTGGATTTTTCTGATAATTTTAGACATATTATTTGTTATATTTGGAGTTAAAATGAATTACTTATGAATTTCCAAAGTTTAAACAATTTTCTGGAATTTTCTGGATTAAATTAATTCATTTCTATTTTCTGGAAATTCTTTACTGCGTCAAGCTGAGCTCAGGGTGACATCACAAGGGGGGCTGACCAGTGGGGCCAGAGTGTCAGCCTTAGGGGGTTAATCCCCGGTTTGAAATAAGTTAGCAGAGGCTTAATTAGGGGCAGGGCCCACCTGTCAATGGCCCTAGGGTTCATTAGCAGGGGGATTAGTCCTTAACTAAACTGCCCACCGGCGGTTAACCGGCGGCGGCTACTTGGCACGGCGGCGACACGCCGGGGGGGGGGGCCTTCCGGCCACGGTTTGGCACGGGGATTGCATCGGAGTGCTCCTCGTCCACGTCCGCATCACCTCGTGCCCACGGGAAGGGCTGGGGGTGGCCGTAGTCTCGTCGGCATGGAGGTGCGGCGGCAGCCGGAGCTCGGCTCGACGGGCACGATGACTGCAAGCGCGGAAAAGGCAGGGGTTAGGGGGGTTTCGCTCACCGGAGCACGGGGAGGACGAAGAGGTTGGAGAGGAGGTCGGGGGCGAACTGGTGGCGCCGGAATTCGTCAACGAAGCTCGCGGCGGCCGGCGGTGGAAAGTTGGAGGTGGCGTCATCGTGGAAGCCTCTCGGCGGCAATTGACCGGGCGCGAAGACGAAGACGGCCGCGGGGATCTCTCTGGACAGCTTGGTGCAGCCCGAGGGGCACAGTGGCCACGTCTTCTCGCAGGGGTGGCCGGCGGTGAGCTTCGGGTCGCGCGGGATCTCGACGAGGAGGAGGTGCAGGCGACCAGAGAGAGGGGGGAAACGGTCTTGGGGCTTCTCCGGGTCTCCACGTCGCCGGATGAGCACGAAAGGGAGCCGTGGGAGGACTGGCGACGCCGGCATGGACGCCACGCAGCGCCCTGCCTGCCTGGCTCGGGGAAGAAGACGGTGGTGCCCCCGGGCTGGGCCACCTCCCCGAGTTGGGCCGGCTAGGCCTGCTGGCTGGGCCTCTTTCCTTTTTTTTCTAATTTTCTTTGTTTTGTTTCTGCTATTATCTTTTCTGTAATTGGTTTTGCCCCAAAATAAATAGCAGAGCAATTTATTAAAATGCCCAAACAATTTTATAAATCCTAGGTGACCAGTAGCAAGTCACTTATAGAATTTGAGCATTTTTGAAATTCAATACATTTGAATTTCAAATCAAATAGGGGTCAAATTTAATTTCCAGGGCACTATTTGAATATTAGAAAATTCCATGAGTATGGGAAAATACCCAAACCACTTTTAAAATGATCAGCATCATTTATAGGAATTTTCCAAACATTCAAATGATTTTTGGAAAAAGATTTTTATCTGGCCATTTCAAAAAAAATCTCAGGGCTTTCTGCTTCCCCATTTTTTAATTTCTTTTGAATTTTTCATGATGCAAAAGGGTCAAAAAAGCCCTAGCACTTACCCTAGTTGGGGTTCTGACAACTCGCCCCCACTCAAAAGAATCTCGTCCCGAGATTCGGAAGTCGTCGGGAGGAAGGTGGGGTACTCGGCACAGAGGCGGTCTTCTCTCTCCCATGTTGCTTCTTTCTCGGAGTGATGTGACCATTGCACTTTGAGGAACTTGCCCTTCTGACGACGAGTGACACGCTCTGCTGAATCAAGAATACGAACAGGGTACTCTCGATAAGAAAGGTCATCTTGGAGATCAAGCGTTTCATGGTCGACTTCGCGGATGGGGTCCTTGAAGCAACGCCTGAGTTGTGACACATGGAATACATCATGTACTCGGGAAAGGTGAGGGGGTAGTTCAAGTTGGTAGGCAACTTCTCCACGTTTAGCTAGAATGCGGAAAGGTCCGATGTAACATGGGGCCAACTTGCCTTTGATACCGAATCGTTGGGTTCCCTTCAGAGGAGTAACCCGAAGGTAAGCCTTCTCATCCAGATTGTAGCTCTCCTTTCTATGATGACGATCATAGTAGCTTTTCTGACGAGATTGAGCGGCTTTCAAACGATCACGAACAATGCGAACTTGCTCTTCTGCTTCCTTGATCAAATCCGGTCCAAAGAGTTGTCTTTCAACTGTTTCTGACCAGTTAAGGGGTGTTCGACATCGTCGTCCATAGAGGAGTTCAAAAGGAGCCATGTTCAGACTAGATTGAAAACTATTGTTATAAGCAAATTCGGCGAATGGAAGAGATTTCTCCCAATTCTTTCTGAATGAGATAACACAAGCTTTGAGCATGTCTTCCAAGATTTGATTAACCCTTTCAACTTGACCGCTAGACTGAGGATGGAAAGCTGTACTAAAGGATAGATGAGTTCCCATAGCACTCTGAAAGCTTCCCCAGAATTTAGAGGTGAAAAGGCTACCACGATCAGAATTGATCACCAAAGGAACACCATGAAGAGACACAATTCTAGAGATGTACAATTCCGCTAACTGGCTAGCAGTTATAGACTCGCGAATGGGAAGGAAGTGAGCAACTTTGGAAAGTCTATCAATGACCACGAAGATGGCATCATTTCCTTTCTGGGTTTTTGGAAAGCCGGTGATGAAGTCCATACCGACTTTGTCCCATTTCCACTCTGGAATAGGCAAAGGTTGAAGTGTGCCAGCAGGTCTTTGGTGTTCTGCCTTAATGCGACGACAAACATCACATTCAGCAATAAATCGAGCAATGTCTCTCTTCATCCGGGTCCACCAAAATCTCTGGCGTAGATCTCGGTACATTTTTGTGCTACCGGGATGAATCGAGAGGGGTGTGTCATGGGCTTCTTTGAGGATGAGTTGCCTTAGATCCCTATTCTTAGGTACTACCAAACGATTTTCAAAGAATAACGTTCCTTTACTATTTGTGGAGAAACATTTAGCAACTCCGCTAGCAATGTTCTCCTTGATCCGGCGTATACCTCGTGCACGTCTTTGGGCAACTATAGTTTGGTCCTCAAGGGTTGGGTTCGCCACCAAGTTGAAAAGAGATCCACGAGGAACAATCTCGAGATTGAGCTTTCGAAATTCCTCATGAAGAAGTGGTTGATACTGTTGTAACATGAGGTTATTACAATACGACTTACGACTTAGTGCATCAGTCATGACATTGGCCTTGCCTGGGGTGTAAGAAATTCCTAAGTCATAATCTTTCATCAACTCTATCCAGCGTCTTTGCCTGAGATTAAGATCTGGCTGGGGGAAAATGTATTTGAGGCTTTGGTGGTCGGAATATATCTCACAACGATTACCAAGGAGGTAATGTCGCCAAGTCTTCAGGGCATGAACTACGACAGCGAGTTCAAGATCATGGGTAGGATAGTTCTCTTCATGTGGCCGCAATTGGCGTGAAGCATAAGCTACCACATGTTGATCTTGCATAAGTATGCATCCAAACCCTTGCCGTGAAGCATCACAATAGATCTCGAAATCCCTTTTGGTGTCTGGAGGTGCAAGTACGGGTGCAGAAGTCAATCTTCTTTTTAGCTCTTGAAAGCTTTCCTCGCACTTGGGGTTCCATTGGAATTTCTTATCTTTCTTGAGGAGTTCAGTAAGAGGCTTTGCAACTTTAGAAAAGTTCTCGACGAAGCGGCGACAATAGCTTGCTAGGCCAAGAAAACTCCTAACTTGCTTAACTGATTCAGGTGGAGTTCAGTCAAGGACGGCCTGAACTCTCTCGGGATTGACTGCAACACCTTTCGCAGAAATCACGTGGCCTAAGTAGGTCACTTCTGGTAGCCAAAATTCACACTTGGAGAATATAGCATACAGGCGGTGCTCTCTAAGTTTCATCAATACCAACCTTAAGTGTTGGGCATGATCTTCTTCGTTCTTCGAGTAGATGAGAATATCATCGAGATAAACCACAACAAATTTATCTAGGTACTCCATGAAGATCGAATTCATCAAGCGTGAGAATGTGGCGGGGGCATTGGTTAAACCGAAGGACATGACGGTATACTCGTAAAGACCATAACGAGTAGTGAAAGCCGTTTTGGGAATGTCCTCATTTCGTATTTTGATTTGATGATAGCCTAATCTCAAATCCATCTTGGAGAAGACAGAGGATCCTGCAAGTTGATCATAAAGATCATTGATCCTGGGCAGTGGGTACTTGTTCTTTATCGTTGCTAGATTTAGCGGGCGATAGTCTACACACATCCTTTCTGTTCCATCTTTCTTCGTTACGAACAGAACGGGGCAACCCCATGGCGATGAGCTAGGGCGGATGAAGCCTTTTGCCAACGAAGCATCAAGTTGGGTTTTTAGCTCAGCTAACTCATGTGGGGACATTCTATATGGGCGTCTCGAAATTGGGGATGTGCCTGGTATAAGATCCACTATGAATTCTACACACCTGTCAGGTGGCATTCCCGGCAGCTCTTCAGGAAAGACATCGGGGAAGTCACGAACCACCGGAACATCTTCAAGGTCTGGAAGGGGAAGCACATTCAAAGTATGCATTTGGATTCTAGAGCTGGGTGATGTGTAGTCAATGGTCTGGCCTGAAGGGTGGGTGAGTTTGACTGATTTGGTTTTACAATCAAGGAAAGCATTCTGCCTTGATAACCAATCCAGTCCTAGGATGACATCAATGTCCGAAGACTTGAGGGCTATAAGTGAAGGAAGTAATACTAGACCCTCAATTGCAATTTGATTGCCATGGCTTACTCTATTAGTTTGCCACTTTGAACCAGGAGTTTGAATGATCGTTGGAGAAAACATTTATTCAAAAGGAAACTCATGACGAAGTGCATAACTCTCCGACATGAATGAATGAGAAGCTCCTGGATCGAAAAGAACGGAGGCGGGGACATGATTGACTAGGAGTGTACCAAGAATGACGTCAGAAGCATCAGTGGTTTCCTCCACTGAGATTTGGTTCACACAACCACTACTAGTGGATGAAGGCTTTGCTGGAAAAGCTTTGGTGGTTGGTTTCTTTGGAGGTTTGGGTCGAGAATGACGTGGTGCCATCAAGACCTGAGGGCATTGACGATAGTAATGGCCTGGAAGACCACACTTAAAGCATACCCTGTCTGAAATGTTGGGAGTGGGATTACTTGGTTGCACACCATCATTCTGGGGTGGAATAATTTGTTGGGGTGGATGGCATATATTTGGTGATGGCCTCTGGAGAAGGTTTTGAGGTATGGCTCTGGTTGGAATCCAAATTCGGCGTTTCTGAGGGGCTGAACTTGAAGAAGGAGCAAGCTCAAGAGCATGCTTACGGGACTCCTCGAAAATTTCATTGCCATGCTCAGCTCTGAAGGATCTGTTGACTAAATCCTCAAAGGTGGCAAATTCGATGAGGTTGAGATCATGACGAAGGATGGGGCTAAGTCTCTTACGGAACCTTGCCTGCTTTCTTGCATCGGTGGTGATCTCATCTTGGGCATACCGGGCAAGACGGTTGAACTCTCTCACATACTCATGCATGTACATCTCTCCTTGAGTGAGATTGCAGAACTCTTCCTTCTTGCGCTCCATCAACTCATCCAGAAGGTGGTACCCTCGAAAGGCAACACAGAACTCCTGCCAAGTCACTACGTGACCATCTGGCTGCATAGTAACATAGTTCTCCCACCATTCAGCGGTAGCACCTTCCAAAAAGTATGCCGCGAATATAACTCGATCATCGGGAGCAACATGTGCAGTATCAAGCTTACGCTCGATGGAACGGAGCCAATCATCAGCTTAAGGGGCTCAGAAGAACATCGGAATACCGGTGGCTTGAGGAGGATGAAGTCCTGAATGCTCACAACCACATTACGATTATGTGAGGTATTCTGCTCGATGAGCTCCAAAAGGCGTGTTTGATCACGTTGATTCTTCTCTGCTTCCATCATGATTTTCGCCGCAGAAGGCGGTGGTAGGGGTTCATCATCATTTCGATTCCGAACACGGTCTCGATTCCGACGAACAGCACTACGAGTTCCACCTGACATCCTGTGTGATAAAAATCAACAATCAGAACAGGTTGAATGATGGATTCAAGGATAACAAGACATGATGAAGGCGGAAAGATTATAATGCGAAGGCAATGATTCATAGAAACTTGGAACAAATCCGGCAGCATAACGGCTACACCGGGATGGAAAATGAAACAACCTCGAAGAATTTGGACAGAACTTCTTCAAGGAACTCAACAGAACGATGAGTCTGGACTACCACAACTGTCCTACGGCTACAAGGAGGCAAACAACGAGATGTTCTAGTAAAGACATAGATGAGCCTAGTCCTATCATCCCGTAGAAAGGATAAGGTGACCCAGAACTCAGATCAATGAGGATAAGGAGAAAAAGAAGCCTTACGTTATTACCTTATACCTAGAGTAACTATATAACTATAGAATGCTAGACTCGACTTCGACCAAGGGTTTGATAAGCCTACAGACAGTCCTGCTCTGATACCAAGTCTGTCGGGACCCGGGGTTAGCGTATGTAATTCCAGTCACGATACAATCACATGGAGAGCCGAGAACCGTACCCACTTGTCTAAGCAGACAAGGCCAAGCACAGAACGTTCTCGGTAGCATCGAACGTGAGGGGCATCCCATTCAGGCTGGATGATCAACTGAGATGGGTCCTCATCGTCCGCTCACAAGTCTAAATGCTTATGGGTGGTGAATCCCATACTCATAGACAAGTAGCCTCAACCATGTTATCGATTGGATCCTAACTCTTACATAGACTTACTCAACCCCGATCACTTAGTCGTGGTCTAGGGCGGGCTCGATCATACAACAAAGTGTGCACGTGACAGAGTCACGAGAAATCGCATCGCGATTCCCCAAGCTGCGCACATCTAAGGGCCACTTGGTGTATAAAAGACCGCCAGCCAGATCACAACTAAGTCCTCGAAAACCCATACTAAGACATGCATGTTATAAACATACACGCAGCACACATGCCTAGTATGAACAACAGGTATCATCACATAACTCTACAAAGTATTCTTTATTGATATACACATAGAGCATACAAACATCACATGTCTGTGATCAACATTACATCATACAACGGAAGCAAATTAGGTCTGAGTACAGACAAGTTTAACAAATGGCTTAGAGAAGCCTTGTAAACAAACATGCCCTTCCACGAGGGACCAGACTGCTGTCTGGGACTATGCTAACTTAGCCAACGTCGAGCTTCACGAAGGTGACTCCATCGGGGTCCGGTTCTTATCTAAAACATAGAATAAGAAAACGTGAGTACAAAGTCGTACTCAGCAAGACTTACATCAGATCTATACTACTCATGCTCAAGGATCAAGGTAAAGGGAGGTGGGGTTTCATCATGCAGAAGTGCCAGCTTTGACTTGGCTAATCCTGAACTACGAGTACCAGACTTGAGATAAGAAGCATACACGAGTCCACTACATCTCCAACCAATACACCACTATGGTTACTTCCTCGACTTCCCCACGAGGAGGCACACCATAGCACTCACGCTTATCTTGCGAGTTTTATAAGTATCCATTCAAGTTGTCTAATAATCAGGTACAGGTTCCAAGTAGTCCTTAACTGCGGACGCGGCTATTCGAATAGTTTTGTTAACATTGCAAGGGTGTAAACTACACACACATGACCATCGGTTACCGCCAGGTCTCGCCACCGCTCAAGAGGTGACAGCGAGGATGTTCACCACGACACTTCGCTCACAACCGGTCTATTCCAGGAGTCGACTATCTGAGTTTGCCTCCGCTCGAGAGCCCGGACGGATCAACGAAACGGACTCAAACAATGTAAGTGACCGAGACGCCACCTCTGGCAGATGGTTTTCCTGCCTCACAGGTGCACCCACATATCTATATGATGCAACCATTCCTTCATTCTTTTTCTATGCAGATGCCAAATGGAAAGCCCGAACTAATGTGACTCCTGAACGTCGACACGGATCAAGGTACTAGGCCGAGAGGGGTCAGTGAGCCCAATGTGTGGTTGTACTCTTTGTCTTGGATTACCATACAAGAACTCGATGCCTAAAGCAGTGTTCAACGAGACAACCGACTGTGTACTCCTACACAGCTTCTCATCGTTCACCTTGTATTAGGGTGGATTCACCGACACAGTTTCACTTTCATCAACACCATGTTCATCATCATCCCGACTCACATCAAAAGCAACCTCATGTAACACTAAGCATGCAATAAGCTGTAACAGTTGCAGGGGCTTCATGATATCAATCAACTCCTATGTCAGCTAGGATTGTGGTTTGCTTACTACTGTGACAAGATGATAGGTCATGCATCGGATATGGGTTCAACTATGCGGTAGAATCGATACAAAGTGATCTCCTAAACATGCATAAGCGAGACTGAGAGGGAATTGGGATTTTATAGACATGATCAATGGGGTTTGCTTGCCTTGCTGACGAGGTTCGATATCGGGGTCTTCAATGAAGGGGGTGGCCTCCGGTTCCGGTTGCACGTCTATCGAGCAAACAATCAAACAAGGTATAAATTTATTTGCAATGCTCAAACACATGATCAATATTGAAATGGTGATGTTCTTGGTCACAATATGGGTACAATTCCATTTAAAAGAAGTCAAATGCAAAGTCATTTGCAAATGTGCTTCAAAATTGAATTTGAATTAAAGCCATATGGATGTTTTGCACTGTTCACCCATTTTAAAATGGTCAAACATGAAAACAGAGCCCATATTCATAATCCTTGGATTTTTCTGATAATTTTAGACATATTATTTGTTATATTTGGAGTTAAAATGAATTACTTATGAATTTCCAAAGTTTAAACAATTTTCTGGAATTTTCTGGATTAAATTAATTCATTTCTATTTTCTGGAAATTCTTTACTGCGTCATGCTGAGCTCAGGGTGACGTCACAGGGGGGGCTGACCAGTGGGGCCAGAGTGTCGGCCTCAGGGGGTTAATCCCCGGTTTAAAATAAGTTAGCAGAGGCTTAATAAGGGGCAGGGCCCACCTGTCAATGGCCCTAGGGTCATTAGCAGGGGGATTAGTCCTTAACTAAACCGCCCACCAGCGGTTAACCGGCGGCGGCTACTGGGCACGGCGGCGACACGCCGGGGGGGACGGGCCTTCCGGCCACGGTTTTGCATGGGGGTTGCATCGGAGTGCTCCTCGTGCACGTCCGCATCACCTCGTGCCCACGGGAAGGGATGGGGGTGGCCTTAGTCTCGTCGGCGTGGAGGTGCGGCGGCAGCCGGAGCTCGGCTCGATGGGCACGATGACTGGAAGCGCGGAAAAGGCAGGGGATAGGGGGGTTTCGCTCACCGGAGCACGGGGAGGACGAAGAGGTTGGAGAGGAGGCCGGGAGCGAACTGGTGGCGCCGGAATTCGTCAACGAAGCTCGCGGCGGCCGGCGGTGGAAAGTTGGAGGTGGCGTCGTCGTGGAAGCCTCTCGGCGCCAATTGACCGGGCGCGAAGACGAAGACAACCGCGGGGATCTCTCTGGACAGCTTGGTGCAGCCCGAGGGGCACGGTGGCCACGTCTTCTCGTAGGGGTGGCCGGCGGTGAGCTTCGGGTCGCGTGGGATCTCGACGAGGAGGAGGTGCAGGCGACCAGAGAGAGGGGGGAAACGGTCTTGGGACTTCTCCGGGTCTCCACGTCGCCGGATGAGCACGGAAGGGAGCCGTGGGAGGCCTGGCGACGCCGGCATGGACGCCACGCAGCGCCCTGCCTGCCTGGCTCGGGGAAGAAGACGGTGGTGCCCCCGGGCTGGGCCACCTCCCCGAGTTGGGCCGGCTAGGCCTGCTGGCTGGGACTCTTTCCTTTTTTTTCTAATTTTCTTTGTTTTGTTTCTGCTATTATCTTTTCTGTAATTGGTTTTGCCCCAAAATAAATAGCAGAGCAATTTATTAAAATGCCCAAACAATTTTATAAATCCTAGGTGACCAGTAGCAAGTCACTTATAGAATTTGAGCATTTTTGAAATTCAATACATTTGAATTTCAAATCAAATAGGGGTCAAATTTAATTTCCAGGGCACTATTTTAATATTAGAAAATTCCATGAGTATGGGAAAATACCCAAACCACTTTTAAAATGATCAGCATCATTTATAGTTATTTTCCAAACATTCAAATGATTTTTGGAAAAAGATTTTTATCTGGCCATTTCAAAAAAATTCTCAGGGCTTTCTGCTTCCCCATTTTTTAATTTCTTTTGAATTTTTCATGATGCAAAAGGGTCAAACAAGCCCTAGCACTTACCCTAGTTGGGGTTCTGACAGCCTCGCCCCTGGCGAGAGGTAAGCTTCCTTCTCCTTTTTCTTATTTCCTTTTTCTGTTTTCTTCTGACATTTGTTCTGTTTAGCTAAATAAAATAGCTAAACATTTAATTAAATGCTGAAAATTTTTATGTGGCCTCATAATAATATAGACTAGCCACTTATTAAGTTTCAACATTTTTAAAATTCAAATAATTTGAATCTTAACTCAAATAGGGTTATTTGATTAATTCCAAGGCACTGTTTGAATATTTGAAAAATCTATGAGCATGGGGTGGTTCCCACATCACTTGATATGTGATCACACTCATTTATAAGACTTTTCAAAAATCTAACATGAATTTTTGGAGAAGATTTTTATCTGGCCTTTTGAATTAATTCATCTGGGGGGTTTCCTTCTCCCATTTTGATTTTGAAGTTGATTTCAAAGATTTCTTTTGAAATTTTGACATGATGCAAGGTTACTTTGATCCTAGCACATTACCTAACAGAGGGTTCTGACAATTGGTGATACGTTGTGTCGTCCATGCACCTAGCGCATCCACAGTGTCCGCGGACCACCTGCCTCGCGACATATCCTAAATCGAGATAGTCGTGCACCGTCGTCAGCAGTGCGGCTTTCATAGGGAAATATATTTCTTCTAGAGCGTCCCACATATTGAGTGGCGTTCTCCATAGAGTATCTCGCTCCTCTTTCAGGAGCCCCAGATACAGATTGAGGTCGTTTCCTGGTTGTTTCGGCCCTTCAATTAGCACACTCATATGCATGTACTTCCTCTTCATGCACTCCCAGGGGGGGGGATGTTGTACATGCACACAAACACTGGCCAGGTGCTATGTGTATTGCTCTAGTTGCCGAAAGGATTGACTCCATCGGTGCTCGCGACCAACACTATGTTCCTTGGATCCTTCCCAAAGTCCTCCTCGAAGTTCAACGCCTCCCACTGGGTCCCATCAGAAGGGTGACTCAACATCCTGTCTTTTTCTGGATCATTTTTTTCAGCTTCTTCCTTTCGCTGCTTCATTTCCGCATGCCAGCGCATGAGCTTAGCTTGCTTAGGGTCCGCAAAATAACGCTGCAGACGAGGAACGATGAGAAAGTACCACACCGTTTTTGGAGGAGCTTTCTTCTTCTTCTTGTATCGACTGGTGCCGCACTTCGGACATACGATAGACTGCGCGTACTCATGTCAATAAATGATGCAATCGTTAACGCAGACCTGGTATCTAACATGCGGTAAATCCAGAGTACACACGATTTTCTTTGCCTCATTGAAACTGGCCGGGAACGTGTTCCCCTTGGGAAGACGGTCTTGCCAGAATGACATGTTTTCGTCGAAGCATGTGTCGGTCATTTTGTGTTTTACTTTCATCTCCAGAGCCATGAGCGCTACTTTCAGGCATGTATCCTCGAGATTGCATCCTTCATACAATGGAGTAACCGCGTCCATCTCAAGTTGATTCAGCTTCGCTTTCTCTCGGGTGGCAGCTCTTGCGTTATTACTCGCCTGGTTCAGAAGCAACTCTTGAAGATGAGGTCCTGCACCCAGTCCATCGACGATGGTCCATCATCGCCGTCTTCTCTGGCATCTTCATCTTCATGATGATCATGCCCTTCGTCTTGATCTTCCTCATGATCATGTCCGGCATCTTCTACATGATGATTGTGTCCTGCATTGTGATCATGTCCGGGAGATTCTTCGCCTTCTTGCCCGCCCTCGGCGCTATTTCTTCTTACTGTTGCCCGACCACCTTGGACGAATTCATAATCTTCTTCATCACCTTTCCACCGATAGCCGTCCATGAAACCACGCGTGAGCAGGTGCCCCTTTATGGTTTTTGAATCCGGGTCCAAAAGGCACTTCAGCTTGCATCTTCAACACGGACATCTTATCTCTATCTCGTTCTTTTGAATCATCTCGGCCTTCGCGGAGCTCAAAAACCTATCCACGATGCCTCCGGTCATCTTGCGAACCATGGTCGCCTGCGGGGCATAGAGCAAAACGATATTTTAGAACCAAAAAATAATTGACATGACCTTGCCTAATTATTAGGACAAAAAGGAATGCAAAGTGTGCCAAATTTTCGCTGAAACAGAAATGAATCAACATGCCGGCAAAATATTGGCAACTATCGCATATGTGAGGTACCTGCAAACACACATGTACATACATATCCCATGATCATCACACATCCATTATCACAACACACATACATATATACCCCATGATCATCACATCACACCACACATATACACCGACAAAAAGTGTGTTCGAGAGAGAACAAACTAGATCTACACCACAATAAAGAGAGATACCTTACTTACCAATGAAAAAAGGAGATACAACTACTTATTTTGGGTAGATCTATGGTGCAAATAAGGTGAGGAGAAGGAAGGAACCGAGAGAAGCTTGTTGGAGGTGGGGACAGTGAGTGTGGTGTGTTGCAAAAACATCTAGCTGCTCCCAGGGTTAGTAATGGCACACCTCATCAAATATGTGCCATTACTAACTCTGGGACAGGTGGTCCCAGCTGGCCAGAGGGGGGACCAAGATAGCAATGGTGCACATCCCAGAAGTGCGCCATTAGAGTTCCAAACATAGTAATGGCGCACTTCTCCAATATGCGCTATTGCTATGTCATCATGCCTGGGCCCACCCCTCCCCTGACTTAGCGATGGCGCACATCCCAGAAGTGCGCCATTAGCATCCCTCGTGTCTTATGGCGCACTTCCAAGAAGTGCGCCATTGCTAAGTCAGAGGAGGGGGGCTTGTCCAGGAGCGAATGGGCGGTGGAGCACCTGTTGGTACGTTTGCCGTTACTAACCGGGGCACTAATGGCGCACCAGGACAAGGTGCTCCAATGCTATTTAGTAATGGTGAACTGCACATCTGGTGCGCCATTAGTGTCCATATTATCTATAGCTATTTTTCCAGTAGTTGCAAGCTGATGGCAAAGCAGATACGTGGCGGCCATCTGTGCTTCCTAGGGCTGTGGGAGTGACCATATGGTCACGGCTTTGCCATCAGCCACCCTAGGAGCTC
Source organism: Bromus sterilis (assembly GCA_950022295.1). Taxonomy (NCBI): domain Eukaryota; kingdom Viridiplantae; phylum Streptophyta; class Magnoliopsida; order Poales; family Poaceae; genus Bromus; species Bromus sterilis. The sequence goes on from OX465597.1 coordinate 143,962,273, forward strand.
ATGGCAAAGGGCTGACAGAGGACCCAGGCAGACTGGCTGGCGTCGACCACCGGGCTGGCTGACGGCCCGCTTTGCCGTCAGCTGCTGGTCAAGCAGACGGCAAAGCTTGACATGTGGGACCCAGAGCAACTTCTTTGTCGTCAGTTGTCGTCCCTGCTGATAGCAACGCGCGCCGTTAACCCCTTTACAGGGTTAATTCACCGACTAGCCGTACAAGCGGCGTTCCCGTCAGCCTGTGCATAATGGCTGACGGCAAAGACTTTGTCGTCGGTCGATCTTCGACTGAAGGCAACGCCGCTCACTGCCAACTGAAGAGCTGACAAACATGTTGTCGTCCTGGAGCTAACGGCAAAGGCTTTGCCATCTGCTTTTCATATGTTTGCCGTCAGCTTCGGCTGACGGCAAAACTCCAGTTTCCTGTAGAGGTCATTGGGTCTGAAGGGTTCGGATCCGTATGTATTTTGAAAATCCTAGTATGACCATCCTTGACGTAGTCTCGCGTCACATGGAAACGTTAGAGAATGTGTTTGGCTATAGAGTGAGTCATTGGCTCCCTTGTGTTAGCAATGGCACCCGTATTGTCGCAATAAATGCTAACAGGGCCAGTGCAACTGGGGAATACGCCAAGCTCGATGAAGAACTTCTTCAGCCATTGCGCTTCGTTTGACGCTTCGCAAGCGGCAATATACTCCGACTTCATCGTAGGTTGGGTGACGACTGACTGCTTGCCGCTCCTCCAGCTAATCGCACCACCATTCAACATAAACACGTATCCTATCTGAGATTTGGATTCATCGGGATCAGTTCCAAGACTAGCATCGACGTAACCCTTTACGGAGAGCTCTTCTTCACATCCTCCATAGACATGAAACAAGTCATTAGTTCTTCGTAAGTACTTAAGGACATTCTTCACTGCAATCCAATGATCCATTCCAGGATTACTTTGGAAACGATTAGTCAGACTAACCGCCAGGGCCACATCTGGTCGAGTACACTGCATGGCATACATGATAGATCCAATGGTTGAAGCATAGGGCTTTGAGGACATTTCCTCCCTTTCTTTTTCTATTGCTGGGCATTGAGTCACACTCAATTTACTTCCTTTCACAATGGGAAAGAGGCCTCTCTTGGCGTTATCGATATTGAATCTCTTCAATATCTTCTCAAAGTAAGTTCTCTGGCTTAGTTCTAATAGGAGTCTTGATCTATCTCTATATATTTTAATGCCTAATATATATGCAGCTTCACCTAGGTCCTTCAGGGAAAACTGTCCATTTAGAGATTCCTTTATGCTCTCTAGAAATCTTACATCATTCCATGTCAATAATATTCCATCCACATATAGTACCACTACTGGAATTCAGACGTTTGCCATGTGCAAGTGCTTTGCCGTCTGCTTATTTTCGGGGCGGACGACAAAGACTTGTTTTGCCATCAGCTGCGGCCGGTAAAGAAAAGCAGACGACAAAGAATACTTTGCCGTCTACTTTTATTTTGACCCATGGCAAAGAGTACTTTGCCGTCTACTTTTATTTTGACACATGGCAAAGAATACTTTGCCGTCTACTTTTATTTTGACGCATGGCAAATAATTCTTTGCCGTCTACTTTTATTTTGACGCATGGCAAAGAATACTTTGCCGTCTACTTTTATTTTGACACATGGCAAAGAATACTTTGGCTTGATTGTGTTTATTTTTATTTTTTTGAAAATGCAAACAATGTCTAAATGACATGAAATTTGGCATGATATTGCCTTATGATTCCATAAAGGCATGTAAAAAGTTTTAATAATTTTTGGAAATATTAACTTAGCTATTTTATTTAAATACATAGAGCAAACAAACACAAAAATTACTGCATTTCTATTGGCTGGTGAGGCTCTCCCACGGATCAGTGACGTGGCAAGCAATCCCCACCACTCTCACCTCAATTAAAAAACCGGACCGACCCCACGCACCCCTAAAAAAATCCCACCCACCCCCACGCTGCGTTCTCTCCTTATCCTCTCCACGACTCCACCTACCGCAACCCCACCCCACTCGCTCCCTCCTCTCTCTCCCCGGCGACATGCGCCCCACCTCGTCCTCGTCTTTCCTCTCTCTCCCCAGCGAGGGCTCTCCTCTCTCCCGACCGGCCACCGCTCCCCTCTCTCCTCTCTCTCCCAGGCGACATCAGGCGACCAACCCAGGCACGGCGAAGCGGTCTCCAGTGGCTACCTCGGTCGCCTCACCGACCGCCTCCACCGCCGCCTGCCCCACCTTACCGCCCGCATCCACCGGTGCCTCGCCCCACCGGCCGACCGCCTCCATCGACGCCTCCCCGTCCGCCCCAACCGCCTGCCCTGTCCAGCTGCACCGGCCGGCGACGCCTCGCCGGCCCAGCCTACCGACGACCGCGCTCGTCGCCTCCGCCTCATACAGGCCGTGCCTCTCCGGCCACGACTCACGCCACCTCCATTCGTGCCCCGCCGGCCCTGCCTCACGATGACCGCGCCTCGCCTCCCGTCGGCCATGCCTCGCCAACCCCGCCTCCCGCCGGCCGCACTCGCCGGACGCGCTCACCGACCGCGCCTCGCCACCCCTGCCGCCCACCGACGACCAGGTCGTCGTGACAGCAATGGGTGCTGGTTCTAGAACCATAACAAGAACGGAACGGTAGGTCGGGGCTAGAACAGAAACAAGAAACATTTTTTTTATAATTAAAAAATCGTTTGCCGTCTGCTTAATATTCATTGGGCCCACCTATGTACAAACATCTGTAATTTATATTTTGCTGTCTACCTTAGTAAAAACCAGACGGCAAACGTCTTTGCCGTCCGTCGATAAAAAAAAACGGCAAATCACCTCTTTGCCGAAGAAATGGCTGACGAGTGCTTTGCCATCCCCCGACAGACGGCAAAGAGCTTTGCCGTCTGCCTTTCCTATGTTTGCCGACTGCCGTGGCAGACGGCAAACGTCTGAATTCCAGTAGTGTACTGAATGCTACAGAGCTCCCACTCGCTTTCTTACAAACACAGAATTCTTCGTCATTTTGGACAAATCCAAACGCTTTGATCACTTCATCAAATGGAAGATTCCAGCTCCGAGATGCTTGTTTCAACCCATAAATGGACCGTTGAAGTTTGCACACCTTACCAGTGTCCTTAGGATCAATAAAACCTTCCGGTTGTACCATGTACAACTCTTCCTCAATGTTACCATTAAGAAACGCGGTTTTCACATCCATTTTCCATATTTCGTAATCGTAATAGGCATCAATCTCTATTACTATCCGGATAGACTTCAGCATCGCTACGGGAGAGAAAGTCTCCTCGTAGTCAACTCCTTGAACTTGTTGGAAACCTTTTGCAACGAGTCGAGCTTTATAGAGAGATATGTTTCCGTCCACGTTGGTATTTTTCATGAATATCCATTTATTCTCGACGGCCTTTTGGTCCTCGCGAATATCCAAAAAAGTTCATTCTTTGTTGGCATACATGGAGTCTATCTCGGATTTCATGGCTTTTAGCCATTTCTCGGACTCGGGTCCTTCCATTGCTTGTTTGTAGCTCGCAGGTTCATCAAATTCATTTAACATGATTGCGTTAGCAAGTTGTCCATAAAACTGTGTTTATTTGGGGCTCTTTATGACATGTGAGGTACAATTGTATTGTTGTAGTTATAGACCTAACAATAGATATAGGGGTAGTGATGGAGCTATGAAGATCTGTACGCAAAGATGGTGACATAGGGAGAAGTTATACAGGTTAGGCCTCTCCTTGGAGATAACAACCTTAATCCTGTCCCAGGTAAACTGGGGTGTTCTTTCTCAAAGTGTCGATCTGTTGTCCCTTTCTATGGTGAAAAGGATGGGCTTATATAGAGTGCGCCCTGTCCCTTCACTGCCCAATAATGGGTTTTAATTACAGAGTTAATGGTGGCTGTTATTACAATGAGAAACGTCCCCCCATTACACGCATTTAAGTAGGGGTAACGCATTTGGATTTAATGTCTTGGCGGCTCTTCCTCTTCTTGTCCGAGTGTCGTGCAGCTCGGCTTTTCTTGTTTCCGAGTAACCAGCTTACTCGGTCGGTAGTTCTTTGCTCCGAGTAACGCCTTACTCAGCAAGGTCTTATACGAGTAGGGCTGCCTTTGTAGTGGTGTCAACCGAATAAGCTAACTATTCGGATGAATCTGATTTTATCCGAGTAGCTTCTTACTCGGATGGAAAAGAAAGAGAAAGAGGCTTTTTGTTTATGTTTTATTTTATAGATATTTTTCAGGAGGTGGTTCTGCTAGGGATACCCCCTGTTATAAGGTTCATGAGGGTATACCCTAGGTATTACCACGACAGTAGCCCCCAAGTGCTTTTGGGTGCTCGTGAGAATTCATGAGGTGCTCGGAGATTAACTTTGATAAGAGGCCCGGAAGGACTTTATCAATGTTTGAACTATCCCCTCGATTATGTGCAGGGTGAGTTGTTTTTGGAAAGATCGGCGACACTCGGGCGTCTCTCAGAAGAGGTGGACTGAGGCCTCGGGAGGCGTGTCTTAGGGTAAAAAGGCCTTAAACCCCATATGTAACCAGATCTGTAAAGTTTGATATTTAAAGCATCAGTTGATGAGCTTTAAATCATATCCCATGGGATATCAATTCTTTACCCCTCACACCGTATCATGCTAATAATCTGGCAATCTGCGTCAGAGACGGATTATAAGCGATTTTGCTTGTTCGCAATTTCTTCTGTGATGCCTACTAGGGCTAGTTCGGGATCTTTCGAAGGTGACTTCCTGACTTAGCAGTTCCAAATGCTGACTTACTAGGATTGATCTTAATGGTCCTTTTCCGAGTGGTGACTTATTCAGAACAAATTTAGAGTGATGAGATCCTTTTCCGAGTTGCGGCTTGTTCAGAAAGGTCCTTTGCCTATTTTTCTTCCGAGTTGAGATCCTGTTCGGAGAAATCATTTTAAGGGTTTTTTACTTCCGAGCTGTGCCAACTTAAAAAAATTTGTATGTCTTGCTTCCAAGTTTTTTTTCCATGGGAGCGAATCTTTTTTCTGTCAGAGGATCTTTTCTGTCAGATATTCTGCCAAGGCGGTTCCTCGATTTCCGCGCCCGTCAGTTATTCTATCATTAACCGCACGCCTTTTAAGGAGGCTAGATTTGGGGGACCGCAACAGGCGCCCTCATTAAGTGCCTTGAAAACTGCGTGAGCCTTCTCCTCGCATCTATAAATATGACTTCCTCTTTCTTCTTCCTCAGTATAGCGCTCGCTCCTGCTTCTTCTCTACCCGTATTCTTCTAAGTTGAGAGCTTCTCCTCCCATTGGTGACTTCCCAGGTCTTCTTCGAACCGGCGGGGCTCCCTTCTGCGTGTCCCCTGGCATCATGTCTGCGGGGGAATGGTTGCCTTCCGTTGTCACGATGGAACTCATCCGGCGCTATCAAGACGAGGGGTTAATCCCTCGCCATGGCTGTTGCCTTCCTGGCCCAGCTGAGGTTGAACCTCACCCTAGAGAGGATGAGCAAGTTCTTCTTCTTTCTCATGTGGATAGGGGATTTTCTCTTCCGCCTCACCCTTTCCTCCTTGATTTCCTTGCTTTCACCGGATCTCAGCTTCATCATATCGTTCCCAATTCTATCACTCTTTTGTCTAGCTTTTTCTCTCTATGTGAGGGCTTTCTTGGGATAGATCCTCATTGGAACCTTTTCTGCACCATCTATACCATAAAGCCCCAAAAGATAAAGAACTCTGGGGAAGCAGAGATAAATCATCTTTGTGGGGGGATGTTCTTGGCGAAGAGGCAAGGTATGCAGTATTTTGCATCCAGTTTGCCCGATTCTGTGAAGAACTGGCAGAATAGCTGGTTCTACTGTAAGGTAGATACCGCCCCTGGCACTCGGACGCTGCCTCCTTACTCGGATGTCAGGCTGTCCGACTCCCGAGGCTGGAATCCTCGGTTGGTTGCTTCCGAGAAACAACGTGTTTTACCCTTAATGAGGAGGTGATGAGGATGAAGAAGGCAGGGTTAGATGCTATGGATCTTATTGCTCTTTTTGTTAGTCGGAGAATTCAACCTTTGCAAGCCCGAGCTAGGAGGATGTGGGAGTACACAGGGATTGATGATAAAACCCGCTATAACAACTCAGCCATGTCTCAGAAGGAGTTTGAACAACTCATGAAGATCATCACCAACGTGACTCATGGTGCGCAGATGTCTGGCCGAGTTAGGCCTCTTGATATTAGCCGTCCTCCAGTTCTGGTGATTTTCTTTGAACCGACTAGTCTTTTGAGTGTTGTGATAAATCTTGAATTTTAATCTGGTTATTTCGTCTATTTTTCAGATGAACATCGCTCCATCTCCAATCCCCCTAGCGCCACAGCAGCCTGTGGAAGAAGACGAGGACAGCAACAACGACGCTGGACTCGGGGTTTAAGATGACGTGGAGACGGAGTCCGATGTGGTGCCTCCTCGCCCAACTGCCGAGCAGCGCTCGAAGGGTAATCACGACCGTGAGGCAGCTCGGGAAGGATCTTCTCGGGGGACGAAACGTCCCATATCTCCGAGTAAGGGGGAAAGTAGTGGCAAGGCCACCGCTCTTAGCCCGAGTCATGGGAAAGTGGCTCCCATGAAACAGCGGAAAACGCTTTCTACCCTTGGCGGGAGAAAGGTTAATGCTTCGACGGATGCAGCCGAGATTCCCAGGAAGTCTTCTGGGTCAGGGTCTGTTCAGGTTGCTCCCGCCGTTGTTGCTCCCCCACGACGAGCTCTTAAAACAGCTCGGAAGTAATATCCGACAGCTTTTATTTTTTCTCCTTTGGTGATTTTTGCAAATCTTAACTTTCCCCATATTGCAGTGTTCGTCCGAGTGGATCCGAGTCGCTCCCTGGTGTTGAGACTCATGATGCTGCCGCTTATGAAGATGTGAGTAACTGTGTTGTGACTGATTTCCAGGTGCTGGATTCTACTCCGGAGCAAATTCCAGTTGATTGTGAATACTCGTTCTTTGGCTCTAGATTTTATCCTTGCTCCGTGCTCTTGCTTACAAGTTTTCTTTTTGTTAGATATGGATGTTGGCCTTGACGTAGACCCGATCCCTACTGCAAATGTGGCGACCTTCCCTACTTCCAGCGCCCCGGCTGCTCCAGAAGCTTCTACCGATCAGGAGGTTGTTGCCCCTACGCCAGTTCAACCTGTCACTTCGGGGGTGGATGCCGAAAACACGCCTGTTCCTCCTGCTACCTCGGGGGTGACAGGCGCCGGAAAGAGTTCTACTGTTTCTGTTGCAGCCTCAGGCGGAATTCGGCCTCCTCCTACTTCCGTCTCGGTTGATACCTCGATTGAGGATGCCACAGTAGATGGATTGAAGGAGTCTCTAACGAAGGCCTCGGAAATTGAGCTGCGGTTACGTGAGTTAGCCTCCAACGCGGGGATGATGAAGACCAAGTTGCATGTAAGTACTTATGCAGGCCTTGTACCCACTGGGTGTGCGGATTCAATTTTCGAGTTTCTTTTTGATAGACTTCCCGTGGGGGCATTACTTAATGCACCCACTGGGTGTAGCCCCCAAGGCTCCGAGTAACTTTCTTGAGGTTACTCGGAGACTTATGTTGTAGCAGTTGTTGGCTTGATAGTCGTCCAGTGGGGGCACTTCTTAGTGCACCCACTGCGTCGGCTCGAAAGTGTACGCTACCCCTTGAGGGCAGCAGCTGCGCCTAGAGCGGCGCATCCGCCAGCCAAGCGGAGTCGTCGGCCATAAAGGCTAGCAATCCAAAGAGAAAACTCTTGCCGTGTACGAGTTGAGGTCCGCGGGTCGACGAGGAAGACGAAAGGAATCCCATCTTTACGGTTGCTGATCAGCTCAGCCCCACGGTGGGCGCCAATTGTTGTAGTTATAGACATAACAATAGATATAGGGGTAGTGATGGAGCTATGAAGATCTGTACGCAAAGATGGTGACACAGGGAGAAGTTATACAAGTTAGGCCTCTCCTTGAAGATAACAACCTTAATCCTGTCCCAGGTAAACTGGGGTGTTCTTACTCAAAGTGTCGATCTGTTGTCCCTTTCTATGGTGAAAAGGATGGGCTTATATAGAGTGCGCCCTATCCCTTCACTGCCCAACAATGGGTTTTAATTACAGAGTTAATGGTGGCTGTTATTACAATTAGAAACGTCCCCCCATTACACGCATTTAAGTAGGGGTAACGCATTTGGATTTAATGTCTTGGCGGCTCTTCCTCTTCTTGTCCTAGTGTCGTGCATCTCGGCTTTTCTTGTATCCGAGTAACCACCTTACTCGGTCGGTAGTTCTTTGCTCCGAGTAACGCCTTACTCGGCAAGGTCTTATCCGAGTAGGGCTGCCTTTGTAGTGGTGTCAACCGAATAAGATAACTATTCGGATGAATCTGATTTTATCCGAGTAGCTTCTTACTCGGATGGAAAAGAAAGAGAAAGAGGCTTTTTGTTTATGTTTTATTTTATAGATATTTTTCAGGAGGTGGTTCTACTAGGGATACCCCCTGTTATAAGGTTCATGAGGGTATACCCTAGGTATTACCACGACAAGTATCCTCTTCATTTTCATCATGATCATCATGTATGTCACGATCGTTATGGATATCATGATGACCGGTCTCTTTAGCTTCCACTACAGAAGGTGGTTCCGGAACTTCTTCCGTTGCCACGTCATCCACTTGGAGTGATTGGTCAATCATCTCGTAGAGGTCTATTTTCCTCCCACTCAATTTTTTTCGAAAGAAAATCTTTCTCAAGAAAGCGTCCAGTCTTGGCGACAACTGTTTTGCCCTAAGACCGGTTGTAGAAGGTGTATCCTACGGTTTCCCTTGGATATCCCACAAAGATGCACTTATCCTCTTTTGATTCGAGTTTGTCAGGCTAAAGTTTCCTAACATAAGCCTCACAACCCCAAATGTTCAATTGAGACAACTTTGGTTTCTTGCCATACCATTCCTCAAATGGAGTTGTCTTTACGGATTTGGATGGTGCCCTATTAAGAATGTAAGCGGCAGATTCTATTGCATACCCCCAGAATGACACAGGTAAGTTGGTAGGAGACATCATCGATCGTACACTATCGAATAGAGTTCGATTACGTAGCTCAGAAACACGGTTTCACTGAGGTATTCCTGCCGGCGTGAGTTCTGGTACGATGCCACAAGTCTTGAGATGATCACCAAACTCGTCACTTAAATACTCGCCACCTCGATCGTATCGAAGGTGCTTGATTTTATTCCCGAGTTTATTCTCGACCTCACTCTGAAATTCCTTGAACTTTTCAATGGTTTTAGAATTATGTTTCATCTAGTAGATATACCCATATCTGCTCAAGTCATCAGTGAAGGTCACGAAGTAACGAACACCAATGCGTGTGGAGACCTTCATAGGTCCACATACATCTGTATGTATGATCCCGAATAAGTCTGACACACGCTTCATTATCCCATTGAATGGAGTCCTTGTCATTTTTCCCATGAGGCATGGTTCACATATGTCAAGGGATCCAAAATTCAATGACTCGAGAAGTCCATCAGAATGAAGCTTCTTCATGCATTTATACCAATATGACCAAGTCGACAATGCCACATCGTCATGTGTTCTTTGCCACTAGACTTTAATCTTTTGGCCTCTGAGTTATTGATATGAAGTACATCACAATCGAGATTAAGTACGAATAAAAAAAATCTCTGGTGCGTGAACATAAAACACACCATCCTTATAAATCGAAGTCGGTACCATGGAAACAAGGGTCTCCAGGAACCTTCATACACGCGGTGCCAGACAGGAACCTTGCCAGAAAGATAATATCACTTCCTAAAAGACGGAGCCATCTCAGCACAAGCCTTTCCAAAACTATCTACAGGTGATAGGAAGCAGCGAAATCAGGATTAAACACCTTCAAGATGACCTCGAATCAAAAAACGTTCAACATGAACATTCTTGGAAATTTTGAGGGCTACAACTTTGTTGTTGAACCTTTTTCCATCCGAGATCATCTGGGACCTCAAAAATCTATGTCTAACACTGTTGTGCCAAAGCAAGACAACTACAACAACACAACTAGAAGAAGACAAAGAAATTAAATGGAGTGAAGAGTCATCATGACCTTTGACCATGCAAGTGACACCTACGTAGCTATGTGTCATGACATGGCTGATTTTCCCCAAGAAGTGAGCGATGAAGCACATTCTTCCCGGAAAACAACCCCTAGGTTGCATGTGTCTATAGATATTTATGTATGGCAGTAGTGTGAGCATCCCCTTAAGCTATAAAAGAGGACTCAGCCACATAGAGAGGGGAGGATTCCAAGAGAAATACTTCCTGGAAAAACCCCACCATGTAATCTCCACATAATAAAGCTCATACAAGCAGGAGTAGGATATTAAGCGTCCGCGCGGCCTGGACCTGGGTAAATTACTGCGTGTTCATCGGCACCTGGCGGTCGACCATTATGTTGTTTCGTGCGCTACCCGCGACGATCCCCCATCAAAGGGGACCTCCGCGGTCCCCTCCGGTGTCCCCGACATCGGAAATTGCACAACCAATTGTATCTGACTTAATAGAATAGTGATCTTGCTTGAAGCAAGAACTACTAACGATGTTCACACTCAATGCGGGTACATAGTAGCACTTATTAAAAATCAAAACTAATCCCGAAGGGAGACTAAGATGCTTCGTGCCGACTGCCACCTTCAAATCGACAACAGTTTCCCACATGCATCGTCACTTCATCTTTCATGCAGTGGTGCCTATTCTATAGCCCCTGAGAGGAGTCGGAAATGTGAGCAACAGATCTTGTATCAAATATCCAGGATTTTCTCCCAACGCTTGTTAAGAAAAGATCAATAACATGTATATCAAATATACCTTTGTCTCTTCTGACAATCTTGCTAGCCTTCTTGTCCTCTATGTACTTTGGGTATTTGTGTTTCTAGTGACCATCACCCTTGCAGTAGAAGCACTCAACGTCGGGCATGGGTCCAGGTTTGAGTGCCTTACAAGGAGTGACAACTGGCTTGCCACCCTTCTTCGAGCTTCCCTTCTTTCCCTTCTCCCTCTTGCCAGACTTCTTGAAACCAACGGTCTTGTTGACCATGAATACAGCATGCTCCTTCTTCATCTCAACCTCTGCAATTTTTAGCATGGCGAATGATACATCCACAACGTATCTATAATTTCTGCTTGCTCCATGCATGTTTTGTGTGATATTGCTATGCTTTTGATATACTTTCATACACTTTTGATCATATTTGGACTAACCTATTAACTTAGTGCACCCCAGTGCCAGTTCCTGTTTTTTGCTGTCTTTTTATTTCAGGTTTCCCCAGTATTAAAAGTGCTCCCAAAATTCTGGAAAAATCCAATAAAAAATCAGCGTACGGGAACCTTCCAGAGCCCCGAAGGAGAGCCGGGGGGGCACCCTGTGCCTAGGCAGCCAGGGGCGCGGCCCCAGCCTAGGCCGCGCTAGGGGGGGGGAGTGCGTGCACTCCCTGGTGGCCCCCGGCTGCCCCTCTCCGCCTATATATTTGTCTCGCCAAAAAACATTTGAAGACAAAAGCCTTTTTCACGATATCGCCTCTGTTCCGCCAGCGCCGCACTTCCAAGATCGGGAGCGTTAGAAGACCTCTTCCCGGCACCCTGCCGAAGGGAGGATTGACCTCCGGGAGGTTCTCCACCACCATGGATGCTTCCCGGATGATCCGTGAGTACTCCACGTTGGACCATGGGTCCATGACCAGTAGCGATGTGATGTTCTCCTCCCCTCTTTGTTCTTCATGGATTAGACCTTGTGAGATGCCCTTCATGATAAAGGCATATATGTAATTCTTTCTGTTGTTGCTATGTTGAGTTTTCTCGGATCTGATGGATTATGAGACTATCTTCAGATTGTGATGAGTAATATATTTGGTTCTTCTCTTGTATATTTGTGTTCTTGAGTAATTCTTGCATGTTCTCCGTTGTTGTTTATTGCTTTGGCAAAGTTGTAGGTAGTAACTCGAAGAGTGCTTGATTGTGGGTTCATGCCCCCTTATGACTAGCTTGAGTGACAGAAAAATGAGTCTAGGGGATGTGATGTTGCAACAAGGGGAAAACAACGGTGCTTGTAACTGCGGTTGCAAGGATTGTTTACTTTACACAAAGTTCTTTTAATGCAGTTGTCTATTGCTTTGAGTTTACACTTTGGGTTTGGCTCGCAACTTAATATCAGCGAGATGTTCTAGATAGATATCTCAAGGTGGATGATTAGTAGTAGATGCAGATGGATTTCGGTCTACTTATCTTGGCGTACCGCCCATGCTTTTGAGCATCTTCCTTTCTTTTGTAGCATAGTTAGCATTGGTTTGCGCCCGTAATCCTATCAATTGGCCAGCTGTAATTTGTTTACCTTTCATTGCTCTTTTATCATATTTCGGGAGAGACACATCACTAGTGAACATCATGGGGCCCTGGTCCATATTTCCACCATTGTTTACACCCTCAATTTGCTTCTTGCTTTTACTTTCTGGTTGAAGTTATCACTATCTTCTATCTCTTGCGTTTGACCTTTTGTAAACAACAAGACCAGGGATATTGACAACCTCTCTGTACTCGTTGGGATAAAAGTTATCTGTTGTTTTGTGCAGGTCCACGTCAACTCATGCTAGAGTTTTAGCGTCGTTTTCACCTACTTACTGTTTTTGGAGTCCTACTAGAGACATAAACCTTGGTATCTTCACTGAGGGAAACTTGATGCTGTGCCGCATCTCATACCTTCCACTTTGGGTAACCAACGAGGGGCGAGAAGCCTTCAAAGCAATTTCTTGCGCCGTTGCCGGGGACTACAATCTTCAAGATAGGGGAGTTGCACGCTATCTTTTATCTTTGGTTTTTATTTTTGTTAGTTTACGTTTCAGCTCATGCTTTAGTCTCCTTTATCAAAAATCACAAAAAGATGATTTACCTTGCTTTTAGTAGTCCTTCTTGTTTAGTCAAGCATGTTAGGACTTTGTGCCTTGAGGGAATTGGAAGTTCTAGATTTCCATCAAAGGGATGGAGAGAGTATGAAGGAGGCATGGGACAGAATTTCTGAACCACATAGTAGAATTATTGTAAGGCCCGATATGCGGTACTGTTTCAGATTCGGACGTTTCTGCCTGAACCCGAGGACGGAGCACATATCGGTCCCACCGCGACATATGATGAAGTCATGTATCCCGTATTTCCAACATGATATCACAACATTAAAGATACAAGGATACAACATCTCATACAATTGGCATACAACTGCCTTAATACAATACAACAGCGGAAGATACACGTCTGAGTACAGACTACAAGAAAAAGCCTACTGGCAAAGAGAAAAGCAGCGATCCCATAACCACACGGGTCCAGGCCCTCCGCCGGGATCCGCCTAACTAGTCGTCGTCGAGTCTCCACGTGAAACGTCGATCACCAAACCTGTTGTCGATCAGAACCCTGAAAAGAGTTTGGGGGTAGTATCATGAGTACAGAGGTACTCAGCATCCAACTGTAGTGGTCATCTGACCCAGCAAGGACTTCATCACTCATCATTCTAGGAAAACTAGTAGTTTACGGTAAGGATGGGGTAAGTGGTGAGGTTACTGCCGCACTAGCATTTATGAAGTGGCTAACGATCTAGAGAGTAAGGTAAGAAGCCAAGCATTCGATGAGGAATCGCCTCCAGCAAGTCTTGCTATCAACTACTAGGCAAGCATAACACCTATCATATCCTTGTCCTCCTCTTCGCATCCCGACGAAAAAGAAGCAGTCAAGGCACACACACACGTTGATCAAGTTATATTAAGATTATCTGAGTTGTTGTTGTCTATGAACAGGACGTAGGTCTCAAGTCGTCCATAACCGTGGACACGGCTTCTCGAAATTTTTTAACCCTGCAGGGGTGTACCAACTGCCCATTACGAGGCTTCACATGCTCGCCCATCTCTCTCCGTTGCTACCCATTATAGGCAACCATTTTATGATTTAGTTCCAAAAGATCCGAAACGACAGGTCCCTCTAACTAACAACGAACAAATCCGGGTGGCCCCCGGGGAGTCGACACCCAATCCAAAAGCTGGGACGCTCTCGGATCGGACTCTTCCGTATGGCCAAGGTCGGGTTTAGTCTCACCTATATAACAGGGGACTTCCCTAGCTCACCAAGTGTGGACCAACAGAGGAACTAAGTCTCCGCTGGCCCGAGTTGTTTGAAAACTACTGGCAGCTGACCAGCACACACACGGTTTCAAATGGTAAATCAGCTTGGGCCACCTCTAGAAATGTTTGAAGCTAGATAGGTAAGAAAATGGGACCCCATAAAATCCCACACGCGATTAGGTACGCTCAGTCTTAAAACCAATACCCGGAACTCGGATCCTAGGTGACTCGAATGGAACAAAGCGTCGGGGCGGGATAGCCTAGACCTTCCATCCTTCGTCGAATATAGTCAAAATTATAATAATCATATCATCAACAACAATATAATAATGATAAATGTGATATCCCAACCCAAGGAGTAACAGGGTAACATCGTGGCATCCTAAGCATGCATACTAAGCAGGGGCTGAGCAACGAGCAATAGTAACATAGCAGTACATGGTTTGCCGGGAGGGGACATGGCTGTATCGGTTTGAAAGAGGCTGTAAACATATGGTAGGATCAAACATCGAACCTAACCTAGACTAGCATGCAAACTGCTGGTTGAAATAGAATGGATCATAAGTAATGTATAGTCCTTGCCTGTTGATAAGTCGGGTTCCGAAGGTGTAGTCGATCGCAAGCTCGCCACGTCTCCGAGAGGTACCCGCGGAAGCACACAAAAAGGAAACACTGGAAAGCAATCAACGGTGCACCACTATTACTACGGAGAAATACAAGATCAAAGAGGCAACACAAGGCACGGCAACGCGATACAGATCTCGTCGAGAACGGTTAATAACAGTTTAAGTGGGGTATCGGTCACACACGACGAATACCGCACGTTTACGGAGGTTCAAGTTGCTTAGCTACAGGTGACCAACCAACGATTATTAACATGGAAACTCAAGCAAGCATGGCATATCACATAAACAGGTCAAGAGGTGAAGCACAAAGTAAACTATCTATGCTAGTCAATTTAAGTGAGGCACAACCTAAACATGGCATAACACTATGTGCCGCACGATGATTAAAAGATTTGGTACTGTTCTGTCCGAAACCATATTTTAGGTTGGTTAACAACATCAAACAATAGCATAAACACAAAGTACACGAAAAACTAATCAAGTTACATATAAAGAACACCCCAAACGGAGTTACGGTTAAAAAGATATAAGCAAAACAAGTTACGGGCACAATCTGCCAACATCAGGAAGCACACTTTAGAGCAATGCATAAACAGGTTAATCAGAGCAAACATGCTCACAAATGACTTGCAATTAAAGTAGACATGACAGGGAAGGCATGACAAAAAGAATCATGAAAAAAGGCATCATAGATCAAAAGATATTAAGCAAACAACATGGCATCGCAAAGTAACAGACTTAGTGAAAAACTGAGGTGGCTGTCAAAAACAGCAGCATAGCAACTTTCGAGCTAAATAACTATATGAAAAGAAAGCATATCATGGCAATGTAATACATGGGATGAAAGTAGACATCATGCTTAACAATATGCAATTGGAATCACTCAATTCCGATAAACGGTCGCCACACACTCGTCGACCGAAGTTGGAACAAAATAACAGTTTCAGCAACAGCAGCACAATAACATCAGGATAGCTACTTTGGAGCAAGATTTAAACATGATGCAGCAAGCAAATATGGCATGTGAATGCATGAAACTGAAGTAGAAACATTGCTTAATGCAATGCAAAAGGAAAAAATGCAATAGGCCTCATGGATTTGTTACAATCATCATGCAAAGTTGCAACCAAATAATAACAGCAGCACATAACAGGAATTTGTAGCAGTTTAACGGCCTGATGCCCTGTTCAGCACACAATTACACAATCAAGATGAGCTCAAATGCAAAAGCTCACAAAAGATGAAAGCTAGAGCACGCAATTCTAAACAATTTGTCTTTTGGGCGCGAAGTCATCCGGGCTACGGATCGCTTGCTATCGTCAACGCGGAATCGAATCAGCAGCAAAAAAATCAGTGACTTAGAAAAAATACAGGCGCAAAGAAAAAAAAGGTGGCTCTCACCATGGGCCTTGGCCCATGAGGCCGAAGGTGGAGGCGCTGGGCCGCGCTGGGGCTAGCTGGGCCGGGGGAGCTGGGCGACCTGGCTCGGGTGGCCCACGTGGCAACCCACAGGGGCGGTTGGCCGGCTCGCCCCGTCTCCACGACGGAGACTGCAGCGGCGCCGGCTACCCGCCTCCCGGCGGCGAGCCGGCGCCGTTGGCTGGGAGAGGCGGCGAGGAGGGGGTCCAGGAGGGGCGCGCCGTCGTGTGGTGGCGCAGAGGCCACCGGATGCGGCCGTGGAGGCGCCAGATCGGGCCGGCGGTCTTGAGCTCGAGGAGCCCCGTCCATGGCGCGCGGACTGCAAGGGAAGAGAAGGAGCGGGGTCCGAGAGAGGGAAGAGGGGGAGGAAGGAAAGAGGGAGGAGGGGCGCGGCAGAGGAGAGGGACGCCGGGCTGGCTCCGGCGGCTGCTGCATCGGGCCGGCGGCGCTGGCTACGCCCACGGGCAGGAGGTGCAGGAAGGAGAGAGACGAGGTAGGTGGCTGCCTCTGGGCCGTTGGATCCGCAGATCCGACGGTCCAGATCGAGAAGGGCTAGGATTTTGGGGAAAATTGGGCAAACTGCGAAATTGGGGGCATTGTTAGGGGGGTGGCTACAAAATTGTGGCTACGGAAACCCTAAAAATGGGTGGGAGTGTGGTGGTATTTATATAGCCCCGGTGGCTGGCAGTTTGCAAAAACATCTCCGGTTTTTAGCTCGCGCGCACGATGCTCACGTTTCTGACCGCCGGGGGTCCACAGTACCTCCGATTCGGGTAAAACTTCGAACTGCGCGATCAGCACATCGAGCCGGAGGCGTTCACCTCGCGCTGGAACCGTTCCGAAAACACTTTCCGGCGCGCTATAAAAATATCCCGTTTAATTATTAAACGGGGTTTTCATTCCATTGGCTGCGGCTGGTCTCGTGCGGTTTTCGCGACGGTGATCGGGCGAAACACGGTGTCGCAAAGGTCGAGTGTCAGGGTGGAAAGGGTCAGTCTCCGTCCGATACGAGATAAGACGGGGAAAAATAATCGCCGATCAATAAATCGGGGATGCAAACACCGCAAACAAATCAGACAATCAAACAATTCACACCGAAAACAAATTTTAAATTTTTCTAAAAACTGGGCTATTACAATACAACACCACCAACAAGGGATCTCGTCCCGAGATCCAGGATGATCCGGGGGACAGGGGGGAGAGAAAAGAGAGACGACGATCTTCAACACAACCAACAAGGGACTCTACTCCATGTCGATGTCGAACTTCCGTCGAGATAAATTTCCGCAAAGAGACGACATCGTCGGAAGAACGAAACCATCAGGTGTCAAAAGGAAGAACGACAGCTGAAACCTGGTCAAAGGGATAGTGCTTTTTGACGCAAGTCGGGAAAACACCGACAAAAGGATGGATGGCAATGGATGACCCAGATGATATCCGAAACTGAAGAAGCTGAAGGTACTACAAGAATTCCCACCTGAGCTCGGAGTCGAGACAATACGTTGCAAGCAAGGCATTGTAACGGTTCCGAAACTCCACACACTCGAGATCCTAAAGTTTGAAAAGGGATAAGGCAAGAATTAAAACACTTACGACACTTGTCCTGACCAGAGCAAGGGTAAGGAGTAAAAATATTCCTACTCTCCGATATTTAACTTAGTAACTACAAAATATTTTTTGTCTAGACTCGACTTCGGCCAAAGAAGGGATCCTACGGTCGGTAAGGCTCTGATACCAAGTTGTAAGGCCCAATATGCGGTACTGTTTCAGATTCGGACGTTTCCGCCCGAACCCAAGGACGGAGCACATATCGGTCCCACCGCGACATATGACGAAGTCATATATCCCGGATTTCCAACATGATATCATAACATTACAGATACAAGGATACAACATCTCATACAATTGGCATACAACTGCCTTAATACAATACAACAGCGGAAGATACACGTCTGAGTACAGACTACAGGCAAAAGCCTACTGGCAAAGAGAAAAGCATCGATCCCATAACCACACGAGTCCAGGCCCTCCGCCGGGATCCGCCTAACTAGTCGTCGTCGAGTCTCCACGTGAAACATCGATCACAAAACCTGTTGTCGGTCAGAACCCTGAAAAGAGTTTGGGGGTAGTATCATGAGTACAGAGGTACTCAGCATCCAATTGTAGTGGTCATCTGACCCAGCAAGGACTTCATCACTCGTCATTCTAGGACAAATAGTAGTTTACGGTAAGGATGGGGTAAGTGGTGAGGTTACTGCAGCACTAGCATTTATGAAGTGGCTAACAATCTAGAGAGTAAGGTAAGAAGCCAAGCATTCGATGAGGAATCGCCTCCAGCAAGTCTTGCTATCAACTACTACGCAAGCATAACACCTATTCTATCCTTGTCCTCCTCTTCGCATCCCGACGAAGAAGAAGCAGTGAAGGCACACACACATGTTGATCAAGTTATATTAAGATTATCTGAGTTGTTGTTGTCTATGAACAGGACGTAGGCCTCAAGTCGTCCATAACCGTGGACACGGCTTCTCGAAAAGATTTAACCCTGCAGGGGTGTACCAACTGCCCATTACGAGGCTTCGCATGCTCGCCCATCTCTCTCAGTTGCTACCCATTATAGGAAACCATTTTATGATTTAGTTCCAAGAGATCCGAAATGACAGGTCCCTCTAACTAACAACGAACAAATCCGGGTGGCCCCCGGGGAGTCGACACCCAATCCAAAAGTTGGCCACGCTCTCGGATCGGACTCTTCCGTATGGCCAAGGTCGGGTTTAGTCTCACCTATATAACAGGGGACTTCCCTAGCTCACCAAGTGTGGACCAACAGAGGAACTAAGTCTCCGCTGGCCCGAGTTGTTTGAAAACTACTGGCAGCTGACCAGCACACACACGGTTTCAAATGGTAAATCAGCTTGGGCCACCTCTAGAAATGTTTGAAGCTAGATAGGTAAGAAAAGGGGACCCCATAAAATCCCACACGCGATTAGGCACGCTCAGTCTTAAAACCAATACCCGGAACTCGGATCCTAGGTGACTCGAATGGAACAAAGCGTCGGGGCGGGATAGCCTAGACCTTCCATCCTTCGTCGAATATAGTCAAAATTATAATAATCATATCATCAACAACAATATAATAATGATAAATGTGATATCCCAACCCAAGGAGTAACAGGGTAACATCGTGGCATCCTAAGCATGCATACTAAGCAGGGGCTGAGCAACGAGCAATAGTAACATAGCAGTACATGGTTTGCCGGGAGGGGACATGGCTGTATCGGTTTGAAAGAGGCTGTAAACATGTGGTAGGATCAAACATCGAACCTAACCTAGATTAGCATGCAAACCGCTGGTTGAAATAGAATGGATCATAAGTAATATATAGTCCTTGCCTGTTGATAAGTCGGGTTCCGAAGGTGTAGTCGATCGCAAGCTCGCAACGTCTCCGAGAGGTACCCGCGGAAGCACACAAAAAGGAAACACTGGAAAGCAATCAACGATGCACCACTATTACTACGGAGCAATACAAGATCAAAGAGGCAACACAAGGCACGGCAATGCGATACAGATCTATCGTCGAGAACGGTTACTAACAGTTTAAGTGGGGTATCGGTCACACACGACGAATACCGCACGTTTACGGAGGTTCAAGTTGCTTAGCTACAGGTGACCAACCAACGATTATTAACATGGCAACCCAAGCAAGCATGGCATATCACATAAACAGGTCAAGAGGTGAAGCACAAAGTAAACTATCTATGCTAGTCAATTTAAGTGAGGCACAACCTAAACATGGCATAACACTATGTGCCGCACGATGATTAAAAGATTTGGTACTGTTCTGTCCGAAACCATATTTTAGGTTGGTTAACAACAGCAAACAATAGCATAAACAAAAAGTACACGAAAAACTAATCAAGTTACATATAAAGAACACCCCAAACGGAGTTACGGTTAAAAAGATATAAGCAAAACAAGTTACGGGCACAATCTGCCAACATCAGGAAGCACACTTTAGAGCAATGCATAAACAGGTTAATCAGAGCAAACATGCTCACAAATGACTTGCAATTAAAGTAGACATGACAGGGAAGGCATGACAAAAAGAATCATGCAAAAAGGCATCATAGATCAAAAGATATTAAGCAAACAACATGGCATCGCAAAGTAACAGACTTAGTGAAAAACTGAGGTGGCTGTCAAAAACAGCAGCATAGAAACTTTGGAGCTAAATAACTATATGACAAGAAAGCATATCATGGCAATGTAATACATGGGATGAAAGTAGACATCATGCTTAACAATATGCAATTGGAATCACTCAATTCCGATAAACGGTCGCCACACACTCGTCGACCGAAGTTGGAACAAAATAACAGTTTCAGCAACAGCAGCACAATAACATCAGGATAGCTACTTTGGAGAAAGATTTAAACATGATGAAGCAAGCAAATATGGCATGTGAATGAATGAAACTGAAGTAGAAACATTTCTTAACGCAATGCAAAAGGAAACAATGCAATAGGCCTCATGGATTTGTTACAATCATCATGCAAAGTTGCAACAAAATAATAACATCAGCACATAACAGGAATTTGTAGCAGTTTAACGGCCTGATGCCCTGTTCAGCACACAATTACACAATCAAGATGAGCTCAAATGCAAAACCTCACAAAAGATGAAAGCTAGAGCACGCAATTATAAACAATTCATCTTTTGGGCGCGAAGTCATCCGGGCTACGGATCGCTTGCTATCGTCAACGCGGAATCGAATCAGCAACAAAAAAAATCAGTGACTTAGAAAAAATACAGGCGCAAGGAAAAAAAAAGGTGGCTCTCACCATGGGCCTTGGCCCATGAGGCCGAAGGTGGAGGCGCTGGGCCGCGCTGGGGCTAGCTGGGCCGGGGGAGCTGGGCGGCCTGGCTCGGGTGGCCCACGTGGCGGCCCACAGGGGCGGTTGGCCGGCTCGCCCCGTCTCCATGACGGAGACTGCAGCGGCGGCGGCTACCGGCCTCCCGGCGGCGAGGCGGCGCCGTTGGATGGGAGAGGCGGCGAGGAGGGGGTTCAGGAGGGGCGCGCTGTCGTGTGGTGGCGCAGAGGCCACCGGATCGGGCCGTGGAGGCGCCAGATCGGGCCGGCGGTCTTGAGCTCGAGGAGCCCCGTCCATGGCGCGTGGATTGCAAGGGAAGAGAAGGAGGTGGGGTCAGAGAGAGGGAAGAGGGGGAGGAAGGAGAGAGGGAGGAGGGGCGCGGCAGAGGAGAGGGACGCCGGGCTGGCTCCGGCGGCTGCTGCATCGTGCCGGCGGCGCTGGCTACGCCCACGGGCAGGAGGTGGAGGAAGGAGAGAGACGAGGTAGGTGGCTGCCTCTGGGCCGTTGGATCCGCAGATCCGACGGTCCACATCGAGAGGAGCTAGGATTTTTGGGAAAATTGGGCAAACAGCGAAATTGGGGGCATTGTTAGGGGGTGGCTATAAAATTGTGGCTAGGGAAACCCTAAAAATGGGTGGGAGTGTGGTGGTCATTATATAGCCCAGGTGGCTGGCAGTTTGCAAAAACATCTCCGGTTTTTAGCTCGCGCGCACGGTGCTCACATTTCTGACCGTCGGGGGTCCGCAGTACCTCCGATTCGGGTAAAACTTCGAACTGCGCGATCAGCACATCGAGCCGGAGGCATTCACCTCACGCTGGAACCGTTCCGAAAAGAAGTTCCGGCGCGCTATAAAAATATCCCGTTTAATTATTAAACGGGGCTTTCATTCCGTTGGCTGCGGCTGGTCTCGTGCGGTTTTCGCGACGGTGATCGGGCGAAACCCGGTGTCGCAAAGGTCGAGTGTCAGGGTGGCAAGGGTCAGTCTCCGTCCGATATGAGATAAGAGGGGGAAAAATAATCGCCGATCAATAAATCAGGGATGCAAACACCGCAAACAAATCAGACAATCAAACAATTCACACCGAAAACAAATTTTAAATTTTTCCAAAAACTGGGCTGTTACAATTATGCCTTGGATACCTATAAAAATTGTGCTTAGAAACTTCTACCATGGTCTTTTTAAGTGGTGTAAACACTCTCTTGATATTATAGCCGAGGGAGATTTCTTAGAGTGTGTTAGAGATCTTGATATTATACATGGTCTATATAGTTATTTTGTTTATGATCGTAATTTTGATACTGTTATAGATAGACTTTCAACTATTGAAAAAATAATGGATGCTCTAGACTTGAGGAAGGTATTGAAACTTAATCCCAACAAGAAAGATATGTTGGAGATTGATGATGATTGGAAGCCTTTTGTTAGAATTAGCATCTCTAACCAAGACTTCCTTGCTTTTTGTGATATTGGGTCCATGATTTCTACAATGCCAAAAATAGTTTATGATTATTTGAAACTAAACAATGGAAATTTTGTCATATTATCATGAACATGCTAATGGAGATATTTATGAGATCCAGGGAAAGGTAAAAGATGTCCAAGTCGCATTCCTCAAGAGGATTGCAACGGTGGGTTTCTTCATCATGGAGAAAAACCAAAGTAACATTGTGCTTGGAAGAGACTTCCTCCGAGCCATGAAGGGCTTCATTGATATAGGTAAGGGAAAAATATGCTTACGAGGTAAAGCGAAAGGTACGTACCTCTTCCCTAGGAAAAAGAAAAATGAACTTGTTGAAATTCAATTTGAAGGTTTTTACGATTTCGGTGACCTTTGATTCTTCTTTTTGCTTCTTGCCTAGCTTAAAGGCGTAAAAGAAATCGCTTGTTGGGAGGCAACTCAAGATGTTTTTCTTTCTATTTTTAGTGGCCTTGATGATGGTTACTACTGTAGCAACATCATTGTATCTTTATTTTCAAGCTTTGTGCCAAGTTTAGCCACCGATTGCAAGAAAGTTCAAAAGTTCTGACATGTTGTCTAGAAAACAGATTTTGTCCTTGGATGGAAAAATTTGCCTAAAATCACCAGAACATCTTTTTGATCTGAATTTTCTACAGCGTGCTCTATACAATTAGCTTTCGGTCGTCTGTTCTGAGTTTTTTGATTTGAGTTGCAGAAGTACCCCAAAAAATTTATTTACTACCTGCTGGTCTGTTTTTCACAGATTCTGCGACGTTTTTCCTATCCTCAGTTTTGCAAGTCTTCCGCTAGCTTTTTCTTTGCAAAACCTTTTTGGAGGTCTTGAGAAACAATATCCCTTCAAGAAAATCTTTATTTCCAGTAGAGGAATTTTTTTTATTGTGGGTACTAACCTCTCTAATCAGCTTATGATGAGTTATGTATGAAGGGAGTTTTCAAGTGTGCGAGGGAAGATGATGAAAGAAGATTCGGGAGTGTCAAGGCTCAAGCATGGGGATGCCCCCATCCATCCCCAATAAAAATCAAGGAGACTCAAGCGTCTAAGCTTGGGGATGCCTCCATGCAACCCCTTCTCCATCAAAAATCATCAGTTCGTTCTCTGTTCCACTATATTTTTATCACTTCATGCGTTATGTACTATGCTTGGAGCGTCTTGCTCTTTACTTTTTAGTTTTCTTGAGATTTGATTGTTGTTCATAACAAATTAGAACCCAAATTTCTTTGTGAGGGAGAGAAACACGCTCCCCTTTAAACTAGAACACATCATAGGATTTTTATGCTTATCTTTCTTTTGTTGTGTGTTTTTTATCTTTTTGTAGCTGCTGTCATGTTTAGCTCTTGTGCTTTCATGCTTATATTTTTTAAGAGCTTTTGTTTAGTTTGTTGCTGGAAATCTCTTTTAGTTTTCATGTTTATCTTGTTTAGAGAGTAGCTAGTTGCACTGAGTTGTGTCTTGACTTGAAGTGGGTAATTGAGGTTGTTATTCAATTGTAGTAGTAACTTGCAATAGTTTTGAGGTATTTTTGTGAGTAATGTTTGAACTTTTCGTGTCAAGAGCTCTAGCCTATTAGTGATAGATGTCATATTTTGGAAAATCCGTGTTTATTTTCAAAAACTACAAAAACTAGTTGAGAACTCTAGCTACTAGATGGACACTAATCTTTGGAGGGATCGGGTATTAGAGTACACTTACGTACCGTGAGTCGAGGATGCACAAGGACAACCAAACCCCCATACACTCCTCCTCTGGGTACTTGTCTCTTTGTGAACCTCCTAATTCAATTGAGAGTTACCGATAATAAGTGCATGAGTTCTTCGGAATAATGT
The DNA here is from genome assembly GCA_950022295.1 of Bromus sterilis. Classification (NCBI taxonomy): domain Eukaryota; kingdom Viridiplantae; phylum Streptophyta; class Magnoliopsida; order Poales; family Poaceae; genus Bromus; species Bromus sterilis. The sequence continues at coordinate 143,986,654 of OX465597.1, forward strand.
AAGTATTGAAAGTTGACACTTCCACCTCCTCATATTTGCTAGCCTCTTCGGTACCGTTCATTGCCCTCTTCTCACTCCGAGAGTTGGCATCCACCTCGCCGGTGCATCCAAACCCTTGGCATGATAAGCTCTATCATCATAAACCTCCTTATATTTTTCCTCAAAACAGCCACCATACCTACCTATCAAGGCATTTCCATAGCCTTTCCGAGATATATTGCCATTCAACATCCCCCTTCTCATGACTTGATCCACATGTCATACATGTTCCTGCTACACTGGCAGAGGCATACATTTGCATACATCATGATAGCTGCATCTTCTTTATAATGGGTACTTTTGTAAAGTGTGAAAGAACTCCTATACTCCTTGGAAAATAGAGTGTTGCCCCTAAGTCAGGAAAAGATCCCAAAGAGGACAAAATTAAAAGATCCAAAGAGGACAAATGACAGAGAAATATAAAGAGCCATTGAGGCCAGAAAAAAAATACAAAAAATGAAAAAAAGAAAGAAAATAAAAAGAGAGAACGGGGCAACACTACTATTCTTTTTGAGAGATCCACAGTCGTACTCCCTCTTATACCTTGTGCTCCATAGAGATTATCATATATGCATATAGCTATGTGGGGACCTTTACACTATAGAACTTGGCTTGTATATTCCAATGATGAGCCTCCTCAAATGAGCTCTAGGTCTTCTTGATCAAGCAAGTTAGATGCACCCCCACTAGTTCCATTGGAGAGCATTCCATAGCTCACATGTTCATCCGTTGCATGCAATCCCTTCTCCTCACATCATATCTATCATTTGGCTTTCTCTTGCCTATGATTGTCCTCGTTGATGTGAGCCTTTCACACCTTTTTCTCTTCCTCCTCCACCTTATCTCTCTTTGCCATCCTAAGTGTCAATTTCCATGCTTACACTCATCCATTGCATGAGTGCTCAAAATATCGAAAGATATGGATCAAATTGACTTTTACCTGGCTAGTGGTCTGGGGATTAGTCAAGATAAGATTCCAAAGAAGACTAAGTGTGAAACTTTAATAGATTGAGTTCTCAACAAATAAATATTTCTCTCGTATTCCCATCTCCCACTTCTTGCACGCAAACACCGTTTGAAGACATTGGAGTCACGGACAGCGAGAGCTCTTGCACCTTTATGTTCTTATGTTGTCTGTTTCAATGTTAATATAGACTCTTGCTTGTTATCACTTGAATTAAATTGCATGCCTTAATTGCTTTACTAAAAAACTTGTTATATGGTTGGTAGCATGTCACCATAGAAATTATGCTTGTTATCATTTACCTGCTCGAGGACGAGCAGGAATTAAGCTTGGGGATGTTGATACGTCCCAAACGTATCTATAATTTCTGCTTGCTCCATGCATGTTTTGTGTGACATTGCTATGCTTTCGATACACTTTCATACACTTTTCATCATATTTGGACTAATCTATTAACTCAGTGCACCCCAGTGCCAGTTCCTGTTTTCTGCTGTATTTTTATTTCAGGTTTCCCCTGTATTAAAAGTGCTCCAAAAATTCCGGAAAAATCGAATAAAAAATCAGCGTACGGGAACTTTCCAGAGCCCCGAAGGAGAGCCGGGGGGGCGCCCTGTGCCTAGGCGGCCAGGGGGCGCGACCCCACCCTAGGCCGCGACTGGGGGCGCCTAGACTCCCTGGTGGCCCCCCGCTGCCCCTCTTCACCTATATATTGTTCTTGCCCCGAAACCTTTGAAGAAAAAATCCTATTTCACGATCTCTCCTCTGTTCCGCCACCGCCACGCTTCCAAGATCGGGAGTGTCATAAGAACTCTTCCTAGCACCCTGCCGGAGGGAGGATTGACCTCCGGGAGCTTCTCCACCACCATGGACGCTTCCTGGATAATCCGTGAGTACTCCACTTTGGACCATGGGTCCATGATCAGTAGTTATGTGATGTTCTCCTCCCCTCTTTTATCTTCTTGGATTAGACCTTGTGAGCTGCCCTACATGATCAAAGCACATATGTAATTGTTTCTGTTGTTGCTATGTTGAGTGTAAGGCCCGATATGCGGTACTGTTTCGCATCTGGACGTTTCCGTCCAAACCCGCGGACGAAGCGCATATGGGACCCACGTCGACATATGACGAAGCCATATGTCTCGGATTTCAACATGATATGACAACATTACAGCTACAGGGATACAACATCTCATGCAATCGGCATACAACTTCCTTAATACATTACATCAGCGGAAGATACATGTCTAAGTACAGACTACAATCAAAGGCCTACTGGCAGAGATAAATACATTGATCCCCATAACCACACGGGTCCAGGCCCTCCGCCGGGATCCGCCTATCTAGTCGTCGTCGAGTCTCCACGTGAAACGTCGATCACCATACCTGTTGTCGATCAAGAACCCTGAAAAGAGTTTGGGGGTAGTATCATGAGTACAGAAGTACTCAGCATCCAACTGTAATGTTCATCTAACCCAGCAAGGACTTCATCACTCGTCATTTTAGGAAAACTAGTAGTTTACGGTAAGGATGGGGTAAGTGGTGAGGTTGCTGCCGCACTAGCATTTATGAAGTGGCTAACGATCTAGAGAGTAAGATAAGAAGCCAAGCATTTGATGAGCAATCGCCTCCAACAAGTCTTGCTATCCGCCTACTTCTGCAAGCGTAACACCAATCCTATCCTTGTCCTCCTCTTCGCATCCCGACGAAGAAGAAGCAGTCAAGGCACACACACATTGATCAAATTATATTAAGATTATCTCAGTTGTTGTTGTTGTCTATGAACAAGTAGTAGGTCCCAAGTCGTCCATAACCGTGGACACGGCTTCTCGAAAAGATTTAACCCTACAGGGGTGTACCAACTGCCCATTACAAGGCTCCGCATGCACGCCCATCTCTCTCAGTTGATACCCATGATAAGCAACCATTTTATGATTTAGTCCCAAGAGATCCAGAACGACAGGTCCCTCTAACTAACAACGCACAAATCCGGGTGGCCCCCGGTGAGTCGACATCCAACTCAAAAGCCGGCCGCGCTCTCGAATCAGTCTCTACCGTCTGGATGAGGTCGGGATGTGTGGGCACCCCGAATATATGTACGAAGCGGCCAGCTGTGCATACCGTCATGCTCCCATGATCAGTGTCGCATGACGCACAACTCGACAATGGATATCACAGTCACAAGTTCATACAGTACCGAATACAAAGTCAAACATAAACATAGTCTTACACGACCTCATCGGGCTCAAATGGAAGCGGAATAAGCAAAAGCAAGATAGATAGCAGCATCACAATCCACAGGCAAAGCTCAGAGCGTAGCACATCCTAGTACTCGCCAGTTGCGGCATCGTAAAATAACTGCTCCTCCAAGCCTGGCCGATTAAATAACCAAGGAGAAAGCCGTGAGTACATATAAAGTACTCGCAAACCACGTAAACAAATGAACAAGATTTTGTACAAGAAAATAATGGGATGGTTATATGGTGGAGTTTAACATGGGGGAACCTGACTACTCATTATTGGTTAAGTTGGCAACATTTTAATCTTGACAAATTTTTAATCCCACAAATATATTTTATTTAATCACGTCCAACCCTTTTCATAATACCAACATCATCATCGTGAACCATAATCTCAGTACTATAATTTATCATCTATTCCCCACAAAGTGTGGCCTCACTAGCTTTCCATGACCGTGGACTCCGGCTACTCGAATAGTTTTCACTCTGTAGAGGTTGTACACTTTACCCACAACATTCGATACATCCGCCGTGAGTCCCCACGGTTCGTCATACCTCAGTATGAGGTTTTCGGATAATCGACCGTAGTCTTCCCCTTGTCTATCCTAGTACAGGTGAATCTACCCCTTGCGTACTACATGGATTTTCAATGTGCCAGGTCATGCTCCTCTTGGACCCAAGCCTGCACCGTAAGACTAGGTTTCGGCGGCACTTATAGAGAGTCCCTCCAGACTTTGAATATGTCCAACGATGTTTTCAACAACCACAACCTTGGCCATCACATCTTCTTAGATGTATGACATTTTATTAGGGTGGAGCAAGATTAATCAAATTATTATGTTGTCATTAGTTCTTTAGCAAGGCTAGGCATCAAGTTCATCGGTGACTAATTTCTTCCTACCCAATAGGTAGGCTTACAAGGTATATGGTGGTTCACCTAATAAAGTAATACAATCCCATCCCAAAATGATATAACAATAGCATGATATATAATATGGTACAAAGAAAGTAAAAATGTAGGACAAGGGTTAAGTTTTTGAAGATGGCTTGCCTTCCTCGGCGGTGTCTCCTGGTACGGCTTCTTCGGCTTGGAAGGAGTCTTCAACTGCAACGTCAAGCATCTCGTCTACACGTTGCGAAAAATAGCACACAATTACCATCACATCATTCAAAGAAAAAATTCAACCAACAAAACAATCATTTAGCACTCAGTCAAAACAACACATGAGTCACACCAACGAGTACAAGCAGATTATCACATGTGCTTTGAATTTTAAATGGTGGTTTAATAAGTTTATAGAGCTAAGCAAACATTCAAGCAACACATTACATAGGAGTTTACAAAAGTTTTTATTCTTATTTTTATGGCCTTAGGTCATGTTTTCATTTAATAAATTTATTTAAATAACAATACAATAATTATCTACTATTCAGAGACAAGCATAAAAATATTTAAACACATTTAATCTATTAACAGAGAATAAACTAGAATTACCCTAAACATGAAATATTAGCAATAATAATAATGTGACCTTTAAATTTATTTATGTAAACAATAATTCCACCTATGCAGAAAAATAAAGCATAATCACATGATCACATAAAAATTTATTTCACATTTTTCTGATGTGCACACATTTTTCTAATAATATTTTAGTTCTGTGCGAAACTAATAAAGACAAGTTGCTCAGCCACGGCCCAAGTTAAAATTTTGCTCAGTCTGTAAATTTTGCTACAGTGGGTTGGGCGAGTGTAATCAATCTGTTTACACACTATTTTCATATAAATAACTTGCTAATTCATTCATAACAATTATCTAATAAACATAATATATAGCTACTGTTTAGAACTAATATTATAGGAATTTAAATAACACTTGTTTTATTATTAACAATTTAACTAAATGGATATGACACATTAATGGGTACCACTAAACAACAAGTATTCTAGTTATGATTTTATTTACCTTATTTTTATTATTAAACTATACAATAATTATATACTAATCAGAGACATTATTAATAAAAATTTCTTAGGTTGAAAATTCATTAACAGAAGGTTTCATAATATTTATCTAAGCAACAAATTAATACAAAAATAAAATAAAATAAACAACCACAATTAAATTTAGTAAAAACAAGATTCTAACCATGCAGAAAAATAAATCATAAATTTAGGAACAACACGCAATTTGTCTCATATTTTTTTTGAATTATACTTATTTTTATATAAGTATTTATGTTCTGCAGATTTAACAAAAAGGAAAGGATAATGGCACAGCCGGCCCAGGGCTATACTGCGCCCACGGGAAGTTTTTCATTTATTTGGGCCGAGCCCGCGTAGCGGCTGTTGCTTCAGTTTTTTTTAAACGAAGGGGTATGGCCGTTTCCTGGCCGTTGGATCAAGTATGATCTAACGGCCAGGGGCCATCTTCTTTCCAGGGACGGGCCAGGTCGGCCTGGGAGCATCCATGGCGCACACGAGCATGCAAAGGCCTCAACGGCGGCGCCCTGGTCGACGGCGGAGGGCGGAGAGTGGCGGGGGAGGTGCAGCATGGCTCGGGGTTTCCATTTTCCCCCAAAATGGAGGCGCTTGACGTAGGAAAACAAGGCATTTGTGGCGGACAGGAGGGGTTGCGGGATCTTACTGGAGGCGGCGTTCCAGGCGGCGGTTGGTGACGGCGATGGTCGGCGGGCGTGCGAAATGGTCTTGCGGTTCCTTTTTTGTGCTCGGCGAAGGAATACGGTGTCCGGGTCGTTGAGGTGCGGTGGTGGAGGCACGGAGTAGCGCCGGCGTAGGGTCGTCTCCTCCTGGGCGCAGCCTCGCCGGGAGGCTCTGGCGTGGGGCGGCGGGGGTGCTCCTCCCTTCCTCCAACTCCTTCCTCCTCTTTTGTTCTTCTCGGCTCCCTCTCCTCCTTCTGTTCTAGCCGGAGCGAGGCATGGTGGTGTGTCTAGGAGGGTGGTGTGGTGAGGCGAGTGTGGAGAGGAGGGCCGGGGCGGCCTCCTTTTCTAGCCGAGCGAGGAGGGCTGCAACGGGCGTGAGTCGGACGCCATGGGGCGATCCGTGGCCTCGGCCACCATTCGCGAAGGCGGGCGGTGGGCGAGGTCGTGAGGGAGCTCCAGGGGGGTCGATTCCACCGTGGCCCTCGCCGGTCACATCACGAGCACAGACTGGGGGGTACGTTTGCGCTGCCATGCCACCTCATCGATCCTTGGGTTCTGCTTCGGTTGGGAAAATGGGATCATGGGACTGACAGAGAGGCGAGAGAGAGAGGTTACGAGAGAGAGGTTCCCTCTCTGGTGCGTGGGAGAGAGAACGTGAGAGAGGGAACCGTGGGAGAGGGAGAGACCGTGAGGGAGAGAGAGAGATTAGGGAAGTTGACATACTAGAGGGGGGGGGTGGTTAGGCTAGCTTTTTTTTTCTAACTCTTGTTAATATATATTTTTATTACTTGATTAAAAAGGAAATCTGGGTTAACACATAAAAAAAAGCACCCAAGAAATTTTTGTTGGAGAAATTATAAATATACATTTTTTTAATGAGTTATGAAGGTCATGCATTCATCTCATTATGATTTTATGTAGTTAGGTATTTTTATTAGTAATTGTTTTAGTTATTCCTAATCAAGAAAAGTTTAATGCCTAAGGGTTTGTGGTGGTTAAAATTATTAGTATTATTATTATACAGAAAATTTATTAGGTTTTCGCAATAAGGGTTTGAGGATTTATCAAGTTGCCATTATATGATCATCTCAAGATGAGTTGCATGCACCACAAAATGATCATCATCACAAGTACATCATCAAGCAACAACATAGCTAACCCTAAGCACACAGGTTCAAGCATTGAAACAACAACCTAACATTTCATGCAAGGTTTTTCTTGGCTCCAATTTTTGGCTACCTAAATTAACAGGAGAGTAAAAGTTGGGATGTGACAGACCTTCCCCCCTTAAAAAGAATTTTGTCCCCGAGATTCACAAGCTAGTGAAGAGATGCGGGAACTCGCTCTTGAGGTAGTCCTCCCGTTCCTAGGTGGCTTCGTCCTCTATGTGATTTGTCCACTGGACCTTGTGGAACTTGATCGCACCCTTACGGGTGACTCGAGTGGCTTCTTCCAGGATACGAAGGGGTGTCTCGCGGTATGTGAGATCCTGGTTGATATCCACCGTGCGGTGATGGATTTTGTTGAAAACATCAGGCTTGTCCGGCACCTCCAGACACTTCCGTAGCTGCGAGACATGGAAGAAGTTGTGCACATCGGATAGCTCTTTGGGCAGCATCAACTGATAAGCAACCTGGCCTCGTCAGGCTGTCACCTCAAATGGTCCAATATATCGGGGTGCTAACTTCCCCTTCACATGGAATCGTTGCATTCCCTTCAGTGGGGTGACTCGAAGATACACAAAATCTCCAACTGCAAAAGTCACCTCTCGACGCTTGGGGTCGGCATAGCTCTTCTGACGATACTGAGCGGTCTGGAGACGCTCACGAATCAACTGGACTTGTTCTTCAGCTTCCTTCAAAACAACCGGTCCAAACATCTTCCCTTCCCCGGTCTGAGAAAAGTTTAGGGGCATGCGGCACTTCCATCCATACAGGTCTTCAAATGGGGCCATATACAAACTCTACTGGTAACTGTTGTTGTAGGAGAATTCTGCATAAGGCAAGCAGTCCTCCCACTTGGACCCATAGGCTAGAGCACATGCGCGGAGCATATCCTCTAGTATCTGGTTTACTCGCCCGGTCTGGCCTCCAGTCTGCGGGTGATAGGTTGTGTTGGATGTGAGCTTGGTGCCTAGTGCCTCCTGAACTTGCTTCCAGAACCTCGAGATAAATTGGGTACCTCGGTCATACACAATCTCCTTCGGAACTCCATGCAGGCATACGATCCTCGACATGTACAAGTCTGCCAGCTGGTCTCCTCGATAGGTGGTTCGCACGGGGATGAAGTGCGCTACCTTAGTGAGTCGGTCGACGATGACCCAGATAGAGTCATGACCCTTGCTCGACCTCGGTAGTCCTGTGATGAAGTCGATGCCTATTTGTTCTCACTTCCATTCAGGAACTCGGAGTGGTTGCAGCAATCCTACAGTTCTTTGATGCTCTGCTTTCACTCTCTGGCAGATGTCACACTTGGTGACATACAAGGCAATTTCACGCTTCATACTGTGCCACCAAAACAAGTCCTTCAGGTCTTGATACATCTTAGTCCCTCTGGGGTGGATGGAGTAAGGTTTATCGTGAGCTTCCCTCAGGATAGTGAGCTTCAACTCCTTCACATCAGGCACACACAATCGGCCCTCGAACCAAAGAACTCCTTCATCATCTGTCGTGAACTTCGGGGTCTTGCCGAGGGGCATATTCTTCTTGATTCCCTCGATACTATCGTGTCCCTTCTGTGCCTCCTTGATCTGATCAGATAGAGTCGGAGTCAGCTCGAGGTGAGCAAGAAAACCGGGTGTAACAAGCTGCAAACCCAACTTCTCGAACTCCTCGTGCAAAGCTGGCTGCTTCTCTTTGATCATCGCATTAAGTGTGCAGGGCTTGCGGCTGAGGGAATCTGCTACCACATTGGCCTTGCCAGGATGGTAGTGGATTTCCAGATCGTAGTCTTTGATCAATTCGATCCATCTCCTCTGCCTCATGTTCAACTCCTTCTGAGAGAATATATACTTCAGGCTCTTATGGTCCGTGTAAATGTCACAACGGTAACCCATCAGGTAATGTCTCCATCTCTTGAGAGAAAGCACCACAACGGCTAGCTCCAAATCGTGGGTGGGGTAGTTCAATTCGTGGGCTTCAAATGTCGTGACTGGTACTCAATCACCTTGCCCACTTGCATAAGAACACAACCCAATCCAATCTTCGATGCATCACAATACACATCGAAGCTCTTGGTCAGGTCAGGCATTGTCAAAACTAGAGCAGACACCAATCTCCTTTTCAACTCTTGGAAACTAGCTTCACACTTCTCTGTCCATACAAACTTCTGGTCCTTCTTCAGCAGTTGAGTCATCGGACGGGCAATGCTGGAGAAGCCTTCCACGAACTTGTGGTAGTATCCCGGTAGTCCGAGGAATCCTCTAACTTCAGTCTGAGTGGTCGGAGCTGTCCAGTCTATGATGGAATGAATCTTGGCGGGGTCGACGGATATTCCTCCCTCTGACAATACATGTCCCAAAAATCCGACTTCCTTGAGCCAGAACTCGCACTTGCTGAACTTGGCGTACAACTGGTGCCCACGCAAAGTCTCGAGGACTATGCGCAGATGCTCGGCATGCTCTTCTTCGGTCTTGGAGTATATCAGGATATCATCAATGAATACCACCACAAACTTGTCGAGATACTTCATGAAGATCTTGTTCATGAGGTTCATGAAATAGGTCGGGGCATTGGTAAGTCCGAAGGACATCATAGTGTACTCAAACAAACCATAGCGTGTCGTGAAGGCTGTCTTGGGGATGTCCGACTCACGGACCTTCAGCTGGTGGTATCCGGTCCTTAGATCAATCTTGGAGAAGACTCGGGCTCCGTTCAACTGTTCGAACAGATCCTTGATCTTGCGGAGCGGATACTTTTTTGTGATGGTCACTTCATTCAGCTTACGATAGTCCACACACACGCGTATGGTGCCGTCTCGCTTGTCCACAAAGAGAACTGGCGAACCCCCACGGTGAAGCACTGGGTCGAATCAGTCCCTTCTAGAGCATGTCATTCAGCTGCTTCTTCAATTTAACCAGCTCTTCGGCATTCATCAGTAGGGTCTCTGTGCAATTGGGGTTGTGCCAGGCACTAACTCGATGATGAACTCGATATCCCGATTAGGCGGCATACTGGGTAACTCCTCCGAAAATACATCCGGGAATTCACATACAACATTCACTTCCTCAAGGGATGGCACCGAGACACTCTGATGACAGCAGGCTCGGGTCTTGACAGGATTATCTGTGTACGCTACTTGAACTCCCTTCGGGCTGGTGAGGTTGACTGTCCTCAAGGTGCGATCTAACCGACCTCTGTGCTTGGACAACCAATTCATGCCAAGTATCACATCTATCCCTTTCGTTCCCAGTACTATCAGGTCTGCTGGAAATATTTCTCCGCTGATCTTTATTGGAACTCTTGAGCAAATTACGCTGGCCCTAAGTTTGGATCCAGGTATTTGGACTATCATGGGCTTCTTCATTCGGCTAGGTATCAGCTTACTTCTAGTCCCAAATGGCTCCGTAATAAAAGAGTGGGATGCACCATAATCAAACAGAACTGTGGCAGGTACTGAATTTACTAGGAACGTACCCAAGATGACGTCTGCTTCCTCCTGGGCTTCCTCGGCTTGCACGTGATGCAGACGTTCCTTCACGGCGTTAGACGCACCGCGCTGGGCATTGTTGCGTCTGGGGTTCCCTCTGGCTGGTGCTGGTGCATTGGGGCGGGGAGCAGTGTTCTTCTTGTTGGGACACTCAGTCGAATAGTGGCCCTTCTGACCACATCCAAAACAGATCACTCCTAGGTTGCGGGGAACTCCGCCTGCTGGACGCGGAACTCCAACAGGGCGAGCAGGAACATTGGGGCGCGGCACCGAGTACTAGCTCCTCTGTGGCGGTGGTGCCGACCTTGGTGGCTGTGTCGGACGTAGTCGGGGTTGCTGGATCCACCCTACTGCATCATGCGGCGCTTGCGGTTCTCAGAGGCCATCTTGAGCTTGCCCTCCATCATAATAGCAGCATCAGCGAGAGACTCAAGGTCAGGGAACTACATGGCCACCAGAACAACTTGTAGCTCATCGTGCAGTCCAGCCAGGAAACGATCCTTCCGCTTCTCCTCGGTGTCCACCTCTTCTGGGGCATAACTCGACAGCTTAGTGAAGTGGTCAAGATATCCAACCACAGTCATGCCCCCTTTCTTGAGGTGGCGGAACTCATCCTTCATCCTCCTGATCAGTGCGGTGGGGATGTGCGCCTTCTTGAACTTCTCGGAGAACTCGACCCAGGTGAGTACTTGCCCTTCTGGAAGACGGGCACGCACTCCTTCCCACCAGCTCCTGGCGGTGCCGGCGAGGTAGTGGGTGGCATACATGACCTTCTCGTTGTTTCCAACAACGGCGATAGTGAGATTGTTCTCCATGGTGCGGAGCCAATCCTCAGCATCCAGCGGCTCCTTCGTCTGCGAGAACACGGGCGGGTTGGTGTTCTGGAAATCTCGGAGCCGAGACCTGGGCTCCTCATTCCCACCAGCTCCTCCGCCTCCTTGGTTGGCATTGGTGGTGGCCTGGACTAGCTGCTGAAGTGCAGCCATGTTTGTTTGGCGCTCGTCACGAGCAGCCTGGCGCTCCTCCATAAGCAGTCGTAGAAGTTGCGCCATGCTCGGGTCGGGTGGTGGCGGTGGCACATCACTGGATCCACTTGGGTTAGCGCCGGGGTACCTCGGCATCCTGGAGTTGTGGCGCAAGATAAGAAGGAATTTAGTCTACAAAAGGGGGGTAAGTCTCTAACAATATAGTTATCATACACAAGCAAGACATCTAAAATAGGCAATAAACATGCAACTAGCAAATCATCACATGGTAGCATACGATAGCATAAGTCTCATACATAACCAAGTCTTACAGATAACAAACCACACATCATTAAACTGATCCACGACTAAACCCAAAAGTGGCAACTACTCAATGGGACACCTCCTACGCGCCATTCTCCTCCTCATCGTCGATGAAAGCACGATCCGGAGTTCGAAATGTCCTCCTCCTCGCCGTGCTCCTCGTCAACATTAAGGTAGGCATCATCCTCCTTCCGGATGTCCTCGCCATCATCCAGAGCAGCAATCTCGTCCTCCAAATCCGTGCACTTGCGCTTCAGGCTCCTGGTCCTCTTCCTCAGCATATCATTACTCCCCTCCACACAGGCGACCTGGCCCTGCAACTCCTCTATAATCCAGTCCCGGGACTCTAGGTCGATGGGGTCGAGGTGGGCGTGACCTCATGTCTGAAGGTTGTAGTCATGCTTAAACCGGGCTTCATCCAGCTGAGCCTCAGTCAAAGCCAAGTGCTTCTCCATAGAGATCAGTTGATCCCTCTTGATCGGGTGAGGAATGCCGGGAGTGGGATCTCCCTCGCCATCGCGCATCCCATAGTGACGGAACCGCGTGGATCTCAGCTCATACTGGTGGAACCTCACAATGCGAGCAATCTCCTCCTGACAGGCTCGACGCAGACCATCCTCGCAAGTACGGGCATACAGCACAAAGGCGATAGTGTCGGACCGCGGAGTAACCTCCAATCCTCGGAGCTCACACTGCACAACAGGGCGAGCCTCCACATCCTTCCTCCCGGAGATCGCGTAGTCCTAGAACTCCGCAACTGGGCGGTGAACAAGCTGAAGCAGCTCGATCAGGTCCTGAGCAAAGAGCGTCTCCCCAGCCTGAGTCAGCTGCAGGTGGTGCACAGGAACTCCAGCCATCTACAATTTTTACAAGTTTAAGTTAGATGACAAGTGTGCAATATTTTAAACATAACAAAACAGTTATAAATGGTTTACTATAGAAGGGATAAGAGAGGTAAGAATTTTATACTATGCATATTACCATCTCTTTAATTTACAAAATAGTTTTTGATTTTCTCCCATCCTATCTACCATCCATTCTAACTAGGCTGCTACGGTCCGAACAGGGGCTCTAATACCAAGTCTGTGGGCACCCGTTACTATATGTCCGAAGCGGCCAGCTGTGCATACCGTCATGCTCCCATGATCAGTGTCGCATGACGCACAACTCGACAATGGATATCACAGTCACAAGTTCATACAGTACGGAATACAAAGTCATACATAAACATAGTCTTACACGGCCTCATCGGGCTCAAATGGCAGCGGAATAAGCAAAAGCAAGATAGATAGCAGCATTACAATCCACAGGCAAAGCTCAGAGCGTAGCACATCCTAGTACTCGTCAGTCGCGGCATCGTCAAATACCTGCTCCTCCAAGCTTGGCCGATTGAATAACCAGGGACAAAGCCGTGAGTACATACAAAGTACTCGCAAACCACCTAAAGAAATGAACAAGATTTTGTACAAGAAAATAATGGGATGGCTATATGGTGGAGTTTAACATGGGGGAACCTAACTACTCATTATTGGTTAAGTTGGCAACATTTTAATCTTGAAATTTTTTTAATCCCACAAATATATTTGATTTAATCACGTCCAACCCTTTTCATAATACCAACATCATCATCGTGAACCATAATCTCAGACTAGAATTTCTCATCTATTCCCCACAAAGTGTGGCCTCACTAGTTGTCCATGACCGTGGACTCCGGCTACTCGGATAGTTTTCACTCTGCAGAGGTTGTACACTTTACCCACAACATTCGATACATCCGCCGTGAGTCCCCACGGTTCGTCATACCTCAGTATGCGGTTTTCGGATAATCGACTGTAGTCTTCCCCTTGTCTATCCTAGTACAGGTGAATCTACCCCTTGCTTACTACATGGATTGTCCGTGTGCCAGGTCATGCTCCTCTTGGACCCAAGCCTGCACCGTAGTCGAAGAGCACCAAGGTTCCCTTTGACGCCAAGCCTAGCGAATTTCACCACTCAACTTCGAGGGCTATCAGATTCGTGGAATCAAAAATCCATGTGTAGTTATAAGACCCCCGTACTAAGATAAACAAGTTTCCAACTAGCCCTGTCCCATACCAGAGTATTGTGGTTGTACTGTAAGACTAGGTTTCGACGGCACTTATAGAGAGTCCCTCCAGACTTTGAATATGTCCAACGATGTTTTCAACAACCACAACCTTGGCCATGACATCTTCTTAGATGTATGCCATTTCATTAGGGTGGAGCAAGATTAATCAAATAATTATGTTGTCATTAGTTCTTTAGAAAGGCTAGGCATCAAGTTCATCGGTGACTAATTTCTTCCTCCCCAATAGGTGGGCTTACAAGGTACGTGGTGGTTCACCTAACAAAGTAATACAATCCCATCCCAAAATGATATAACAATAGCATGATATATAATATGGTACAAAGAAAATAAAAATGTAGGACAAGGGTTAAGTTTTTGAAGATGGCTTGCCTTCCTCGGCGGTGTCTCCTGGTACGGCTTCTTCGGCTTGGAATGAGTCTTTACCTGCAACGTCAAGCGTCTCTTCTACACGTTGCAAAAAATAGCACACAATTACCATCACATTATTCAAAGCAAACATTCAACCAACAAAACAATCATTTAGCACTCAGTCAAAACAACACATGAGTCACACCAACGAGTACAAGCAGATTATCACATGTGCTTAGAATTTTTAATGGTGGTTTAATAAGTTTATAGAGCTAAGCAAACATTCAAGCAACACATTACATAGGAGTTTACACAAGTTTTTATTCTTATTTTTATGGCCTTAGGTCATGTTTTCATTTAATAAATTTAATTAAATAAAAATACAATAATTATCTACTGTCCAGAGACAAGGCTGTCGTCAGCTCGTGTCGTGAGATGTTTGGTCAAGTCCTATAACGAGCGAAACCCTCGTTTTGTGTTGCTGAGACATGCGCCTAAGGAGAAATTGCCACCGAAGTGAGCCGAGGAGCCGTGTGACGTGCCAGCGCTACTACTTGATTGAGTGCCAGCACGTAGCTGTGATATTTAAACACATTTAATCTGTTAACAGAGAATAAACTGGAATTACCCTAAACATGAAATATTAGCAATAATAATAATGTGACCTTTAAATTTATATATGTAAACAATATTTCCACATATGCAGAAAAATAAAGCATAATCACATTATCACAACAAACTTTATTTCACATTTTTCTGATGTGCACACATTTTTCTAATAATATTTTAGTTCTGTGCGAAACTAATAAAGACAAGTTGCTCAGCCACGGCCCAAGTTAATATTTTGCTCAGTGTGTAAATTTTGCTACAGTGGGTTGGGCCAGTGTAATCAATCTGTTTACACAATATTTGTATATAAATAACTTGCTAATTAATGCATAACAATTATCTAATAAACATAATAAATAGCTACTGTTTAGAACTAATATTATAGGAATTAAAATCAAACTTGTTTTATTATTAATAATTTAACTAAATGGATATGAGACATTAATGGGTACCACTAAACATAAAGTACTCTAGTTATGATTTTATTTACCTTATTTTTATTATTAAAGTATACAATAATTTTATTCTAATCAGAGACATTATTAATAAAAATTTGTTAGTTTGAAAATTCATTAACAGAAGGTTTCATAATATTTATCTAAGCAACAAATTAATACAAAAATAAAATAAAATGAACAACCACAATTAAATTTAGTAAAAACAAGATTCTAACCCTGCAGAAAAATAAATCATAAATTTAGGAACAACACGAAATTTCTCTCATATTTTTTTTGAATTATACTTATTTTTATATCAGTATTTATGTTCTGCAGATTTAACAAAAAGGAAACGAAAATGGCACAGCCGGCCCAGGGCTATACTGCGCCCACGGGCAGTTTTTCTTTTATTTGGGCCGAGCCCGCGTAGCGGCTGTTGCTTCAGTTTTTTTTTAAACGAAGGGGTATGGCCGTTTCCTGGCCGTTGAATCAAGTATGATCTAATGGCCAGGGGCCGTCTTTTTCCAAGGGACGGGCCAGGTCGGCCTAGGAGCATCCATGGCGCATAGGAGCATGAAGGGGCCTCAACGGCAGCGCCTTGGTCGACGGCAGAAGGCAGCGAGCGGCGGGGGAGTTTCAGCACGGCTCGGGGTTTCCATTTTCCCCCAAAATGGAGGCGCTTGACGTGGGAAAACGAGGCGTTTGTGGCGGACAGGAGGGGTTGCGGGAGCTCACCGGAGGCAGCGTTCCAGGCGGCGGTTGCTGACGGGGATGGCCAGCGGGCGTGCAAAATGGTCTTGCGGTTCCGTTTTTGTGCTCGGCGAAGGCGAACGGCGTCCGGGACGTTGAGGTGCGGTGGTGGCGGCACGGAGTAGCGCCGGCCTAGGGTCGTCTCCTCCTGGGAACGGCCTCGCCGGAAGGCTCCCGTGTGGGCCGGCGGGGGCGCGCCGGCCTCCCCCCTGCCTTCTTCTTCTCCTTGCTCCTCCCTTCCTCCAACTCCTTCCTCCTCTTCTGTTCTTCTCGGCTCCCTCTCCTCCTTCTGTTCTAGGCGGAGCGAGGAATGGTGGTGTGGGTAGGAGGGTGGTGTGGTGAGGCGAGTGTGGAGAGGAGGTCCGGGGCGGCCTCCTTTTATAGCCGAGCGAGGAGGGCTGCAACGGGCGGGAGCCGGACGCCATGGGGCGATCCGTGGCCTCGGCCACCATTGGCGAAGGCGGGCGGCGGGCGAGGTCGTGAGGGAGCTCCGGGGGGGTTGATTCCACCGTGGCCCTCGCCGGTCACATCAAGAGCACGGACTGGGGGGTACGTTTGCGCTGCCAACCCACATCATCGATCCTTGGGTTCTCCTTCGGTTGGGAAAACGGGAGCATGGGACTAACAGGAGGGCTCGGGAGAGAGAAGAGAGGCTAGAGAGAGAGGTTACGAGAGAGAGGTTCTCTCTCTGGTGCGTGGGAGAGAGAACGTGAGAGAGGGAACCGTGGGAGAGCGAGAGACCCTGAGGGAGAGAGAGAGATTAGGGAAGTTGACATACTAGAGGGGGGTGGTTAGGCTAGTTTTTTTTATAACTCTTGTATATTTTTTTTCTTACTTTATTAAAAAGGAAATCTGGGTTAACACATAAAAAAGCACCCAAGGAATTTTTGTTGGAGAAATTATAAATATACATTTTCTTAATGAGTTATGAAGGTCATGCATTCATCTCATTATGATTTTATGTCGTTAGGTATTTTTTATTGATAATTGTTTTAGTTATTCCTAATCAAGAAAAGTTTAATGCCTAAGGGTTTGTGGTGGTTAAAATTATTAGTATTATTATTATAAAGAAAATTTATTAGGTTTTAGCAATAAGGGTTTTAGGATTTATCAAGTTGCCATTATATGATCATCTCAAGATGAGTTGCATGCACCACAAAATGATTATCATCACAAGTACATCATCAAGCAACAACATAGCTAACCCTAAGCACACAGGTTCAAGCATTGAAACAACAACCTAACATTTCATGCAAGGTTTTTGTTGGCTCAAATTTTTGGCTACCTAAATTAAAAGGAGAGTAAAAGTTGGGATTTGACAGGATGGCTAACCCTCGCCCTGGCAGGCACCCCTAGCTCTGAGGTGTGGACCAACAGGATATACCATCCCACTGGCCCGATTTGTCTTAAGTCCACTGGCTGCAGACCAGTTACGCACACGGTTTCTCAAATGGTAAAATCAGCTTGGGCCACCACTAGAAATGTTTGAAGCTAGGTAGGTAAGAAAAGGGGACCCCATAGCACCCCACACGCGGTTAGGAATGCTCGTCAACAGACACAATACCCGGAACTCAGGTCCTAGGTGACTCGAATGGAACAAAGCGTCGGGGCGGGATAGCCTAGACCTTCCATCCTTCGTCGAATATAGTCAATATTATAATAATCTTATCATCCACAACAATATAATAATGTGATAGCCCAAACAAGGTGTAACAGGGTAACATCGTAGGATCCTCAGCATGCATACTAAGAAGGGGCTGAGCAACGAGCAATAGTAACATACCAGTACATGGTTTGATGGGAGGGGACATGGCTGTATCGGTTTGAAAGAGGCTGTAAACATGTGGTAGGATCAAACATCGAACCTAACCTAGACTAGCATGCAAACCGCTGGATGAAATAGAATGGATCATAAGTAATGTATAGTCCTTTCCTGTTGGTAGGTCAGGTTCCGAAGGTGTAGTCGATCGCAATCTCGCAACGTCACCGTGAGTATCGGCGGGAGCACACATGAAGTAAACACTTGAAAGGAATCAACGAAGATACCACTATCACTACGGAGCAAACACGAGCAAGCAATAAATAAGCAAGCAAGATCAAGTATGATGCATGTGATTTTAAATCATGGCATAAACATAAGGATAGACAAGTTTAAATGAAGCTCGGGAAGCCAAGTGTACGATGCTCTCGACAACCTTCATATGCAATAGGTAGGTGATTAATGAATCCAAAGGATTCTTTATGTTGCGGTTGTTATGATGCATGATCATGGCATATGCGAATACTTAAACATAATATGAACAAGGGTAGCCTACACACGAGGATAACTTCAAGATGGGATTCCTTAACACAATATAGATGCAATGACATGACATTGTATGATGCACCTAAATGCATTTTATTGCAAACAATTAAATGGAGCGCAAGACTAAGCTACCGGCAATCTACAGTCAACGAAGGAAAACAACAAGAGAAAAGATGGAGGAATTGCACCATGTGCAATAATGAGGGGAGACAAGTGAAAAAGTTACACCATCACCTAATAATACTAGCTCATATGAACAAATGAGCACCACCATCTTGTTCCTCATGAATTTCTAGCCCGAAACCATGTATGACATGACTTATTCTGAGCAAAAATGCACATGACACAAAGAATGTAAAGAAAGGGACAGATTTTGGTTCAATTCAAGTAAATTTAATCCAAAAAGGAAGAAAGCAAAAAAGGGAGAATTTGGTACAGGTGAGAATTGATCATGGGATCTCTCGGTTACTAGAACGTGCACGCTACCACTGGGCTCACAATCGGTTTTGAAAGAAATTGGTCTGCTGCTCTACATCTAGTAACAAGCTGGAGAGACTGGCAACAAAAAGGATGCAAAAGTTGGAATTAAATTGCTGCCAGAACCCCTCGATCAGAACCAAAGCACCTAGGCCATTGCTCTAGTGCTACTGATCACGTCAAAACAAAGGAACAACGCAACATAAACTGAACCTGCGGGATAACTGAATCCTCCGCTCGGCAAAATCAAAAATAAAAGGTGTTGCCTTGTGTTGCCAGGGAATCGATCCCACGACCCCCATGTCGAGCACACGGTTGCCTGCCACTGCGCTAAGATGTGGATCATGACAGAGATCGCAAACTGGGTAAGATAGATGCACCAGCGCAGCTAACGGAACCAAGAAAAACGACAGGGAGCACTGACGAAACTGAAACTGGGTTAGTGCGGTGGCGTCGGCTGCAGAGGACAGCGACGAGACGGGGTTGCATGGAGCGCGTCCTAGGAGGACAAAGGCATGGCCTTACAACACGAGGAGGGGCGTGCGCACGTCCTGGCCGCGCTCCAGGACGGACGGGAGCACGCCATGAGCACGGCGACGACTACGAAGGACGGGAACGAAGGAAACCTCGGGCGGCCTACAGCTACGGCGCCGCTACAGTCACGGCCTAAGCGCTATTCGTCACGGGAGAGAAGGAAAACGGGAGGACGAGAAGGAGCTCACAGTGGGGTCTCGGTGTCGACAAACATGGGCTCGGGGATGAGGATTGCTCGGCGAGGACGCAGCGGCTGGGAGGAGCCGACGCGGACGCGGGAAGATGATGGAGTCGCGAGGACGCCAGACCAGGGCCCTCTGGCTTCATCTACAGGTTCTCGGGGACGCGCTGGAGGACGGGGACGACATCCACGTCCACGGCGTCGACGATTGGCTGCTCATGGCCATGAATTTGGAGCGCCATGGTCTCCTGATCACAGCAACAAAACCGAGAAGATGGAGGAGGTTGGGTGGCGGCGGCGCAAGATGGGAAGGGGAAGGCTAGGGTTGAGAGAGTGAGGCTTGGTGGGGCTTAAGAAGGGGAGGGAGAGGAGGCTACCGGGAGGGCTTCACCTCCTCCTCTCTGCCATGGTCGTGAGTGAGAAGGAGGGGGACCTCCCACGTGAGGGGAAAAGAGAAGGGGGGTTCGGTTTGGGATGGCTTAGGGGTTAGGTTGGGTTGGGGGGGGGGAAAGGGAGGGCCCAAATGGCACTAGATGGCCCTCTTCTGCATTTTATTCTTTTAATAAAGACAGCATGAGAATAGGGGGCAAAAGAAATAGAAAAAGGGATCCAAAGTCATATACAATATGATTATGTATCCTTAGGAATTACTTCATTTTTAGAAAATGATTTGGGTCAAAAACATTTAAGTAATAAAAGTGGCTAATAAATTATGTAAAGCCATTTAAATTACCACCCCATTTTCTAAAAAGGAAAAAATCTTGGGATTTGGGCAGGGGTTAAATCATGGCAAAACATGATTTATTTGCAGAGGAGTTAATGAGGGGATCATCTGGGTGGCTTGGAGAAAATGGCAAACGAGCAAAAGAAAGAAATGAGAGGGAAATTGGAAAATCCTTTTACATGATCAGAAAAATGTTTGGGCATTTTCCTGTCACATGGATTATGGCAAAGAATAAATGTGCAAATTTTTATCCCCAATGGGAAAAATAAAAATGCAAATTTATATGGATTTTGCTAGCTTTGGTTGTTACATTGAGTTTGCTGAGATCTGATGGATTATGAGACTATGTTCAGATTGTGATGAGTAACATATTTGGTTCTTCTATTTTATATTTGTGTTCTTGAGTAATTCTTGCATGTTCTCCGTTGTTGTTTATTGCTTTGGCCATGTAGTAGGTAGTAACTCCAAGAGGGAGTGTTATGCTTGATTGTGAGTTCATGCCCCCTGATGACTAGCTTGAGTAACAGAAACATGAGTCTAGGGGATGTGTTGTTGCCACAAGGGGGAAAACAACGGTGCTTGTAACCGCGGTTGCAAGGATTGTTTACTTTACGCAAAGTTCTTTTAATGCAGTTGTCTGTTGCTTTGTGTTTGCACTTTGGGTGGGGCTCGCAGCTTAATACCAGCGAGATGTTCTGGATAGATATCTCAAGGATGATGATTAGTAGTAGATGAAGATGGATTTCGTTCTACATATTTTGGCGTACCTCCCATGGTTTTGAGCCTCTTCCTTTGTTTTGTAGCATAGTTAGCATTGGTTTGCGCCCGCAATCCTGTCAATTGCCCATTTGTAATTTGTTTACCTTGCATAGCTCTTTTATCGTCTTTTGGGAGAGAGACATCACTAGTGAACATCATGGGACCCTGGTCCATATTTCCACCACTGTTTACACCCTCCATTTACTTCTTGCTTTATTTTCTAGTTGCAGTTATCACTATATTTTATCTCTTGCGTTTGACCCTTTGTAAACAACAAGACCGGGGAGATTGACAACCTCTCTGTACTTGTTGGTGCAAAGTTATTTGTTGCTGTGTGCAGGTCCACGTCAACTCGTGCTAGATTTCTAGCGCCGTTGTCACCTACTTGTTGTTGTTGGATTCCTACTGGAGACATAAACCTTGGTATCTTCACTGAGGGAAACTTGTTGATGTACCGCATCTCATACCTTCCACTTTGGGTAACCAACGAGGGGCGAGAAGCCATCAGCGAACAATTCAGAAGGGGTCTTAGTCATCCCTTGCATGTTGTAATTCAATACAAAGAATTTGTATCTTGGGGGTAGCGACTGCAGCACCCTATCAACAGCAAGTTCATTTGGAATATGACATTCCAGAGCATTCAAGCGTTGAACATAGCCAGGCATTTTGACCACATGCTCACTAACACTGCTATGCTCATCCATCTTTGCTGGGAAGAAGGCTTCAGAAGCCTCATATCGTTCAGCCCTGGCTTGGGGTGCAAAGACGACCTTGAGGTCGGTGGTTATCTATAAAGCACCCATTATCTCAAAGCACTTCTGCAACTCAGCCTCGATGGAGTAAAGCATGCCACTCTGAACAAGGTTGTAATCATCCGACTTGGAGAGGTAGACATTCTTCTCATCCTGACTAGCGTCTGCTGGTGGTGCGTCACCTATCGTGGCCTCTAGTATGTATGCCATCTTGAGGGGAACGAGGAGAATCCTCAAAGTGCGGAACCAGCTGGTGAAGTTTGACCCATCATTTTTCAGTTTGCCTTTCTCTAGTAATGACCCTCAGTTGAATGAGGGGTGATGTGCAGCCATCTACAAAGGTTATTTGCAAAACACATATTTAGACTTTGTTCATAAAATGGAGTTCAATTATAATTAATTCAAAAACTCCAACTTAGTTAAACATCTCTCAAAATTTTACTCAGTGATTACATAATCTGTCACAACCCTCTGTTAGGTATGTGCTAGGATCAAGATCAACTTTGCATCATGTCAAAAATTTCAAATGAAATTGAAATGGGAGAAGGAACACCACCCCAGATGAATTAAATCAAATGGCCACTTTAAAAGTTGCTCCAAATATTCCTCTGGTATTTTTGAAAAGTCTTATAAATGAGTATCATCGCATATCAAGTGATGTGGATAAAAACCCATGCTCATAGATTTTTCAAAAATTCTACAAAGGGCTTGGAATTAATTAAAACTGCCCATTTGAATTTGAATTCAAATATTGTGAATTTCAAAAATGTTCAAAACTTGGGAATGACTAGCTACTGGTCATGTAAGTCCATATATAAATTTTGAGCATTTAATAAAATGCCTATCTAATTATTTTAGCAAAGCAAAACAAATTGCAGAAAATAAAACATAAAGAATAAAGAAAGAAGGCCTACCTAGCATTCGACCCAACTCATCGCACCCCGGCCCAAGCTCACCTCCAGTCTTGGTGTCTTCCTCCCCGCACCCACAAGCTACTCGCTGTATTGCATGCAGATGCCGCCGACGCCGCCATCCCACCTCCTGCTCGTTGTGGACGACCCCGAGACCCCTAGACGCGCCACGACGACGCTCTGGAAGCCCCTCGTCCATCCCCCCCTTGGGAGTCGTCTCCGTTCTCTCTCCCGCAGGTTTGGCGACGCCGCCCGAGAGCGCCGCCGCTCATCGACGACCCCTCGTGTGGCCAACGCCGTCGAGGAGCCGAGCCACCGTGTCCAGAGGATTCGGCGTCATCGACTACCTCAACCTGCCAAAGGAATCTCCACGGGAAGCTCCACAAGCGTCGTCCGCCGTGCGTCGCAGTCCAAATTATCCATCGTCGATCCCTCCCCGACCGAGCCGGTACCTCTGTCGAGTTTATGGTAACCTCAGCACCCTTCCCCATCTATTTCCGTGCTCCCTCTCGTCATCTAGCTAACGCCTCCATGGGAGCCGAGCCTTGCCGCCGCCATGTCCCTGCCGCGATGCCCATTGTGCTTCTGAACGCTCTAGGAGGCCAACGCACATAACCGCTCTCAAAACTGTGCACTCTAGCAACCTCCCTGTCGAAGTCGTGCCACGGCCGCTGCGCAAGTCATCGCTGGTGATGTCTCCGGTCATCCCCCGAGATGCTCGACTACTCCCCTAGACGCACGAGAGCACGGGGGTCATTCTGGTGCAAACGGCGCACCAAATGGCCGCCGGATTCGCCATCCCGTGCGGGTGCCACCGTGTTCTGGCGTGACCGGCGACGAGCCGGCGAAGTTACCACGTGGTCGGCCGGTTAACCTTAACCCCCCCCCCTAATCACCTCGCTAAACAACTCCAGTGACAGCTAATTGAAAATAACCCTCTGCTTAACCCTGTGTCATTGACAAGTGGGCCCCCTAGTTAGTTTGACTGGTCAGCCCCTGCTGACGTCATGATGGCCCAGTGCTGATGCAGTAATGGTTTTTCTATTTACAGAATAATCCAGAAAATTGTTTAAACTTTAAAAATCAATAACTAAATAACCACAACTCCAAATTGAGCATATAATATATGTTACATTATTAGAAAAATGCAAGGATTCTGAATATGCACTTTGTTTCCATGTTTGACTATTTTAAAATGGGCAAACAGTGGCATATGTGCATATAGGTCCTTTTTTAATTCAAATTTGGAGATGTTCTGCAAAATCTTTTGCAATGCACTTGTTTTAAATGGAATGCTGAACACAAAAGCAACATGTACACCTTATTACGACACTTGATCATGTGATTGTGCATTGTACTATATATTGATAGCTTGTTTGTATTGTTTTCTATCAAATAGAGGTGGAGCCGGAGTCCGAGATCACCCCCTCCGTTGAAGATACTCAGTACGACCCTCTTCAGCAAGGCAAGAAAACGCCCATAGATCATGTCGATAAAACCCCACTTCCCTCTCAGTCTCGCTTATGCATTTTTTAGGATAATTACCATGATACGTTTCTACCGCATAGTTGAACCCATTTCTTTGCATGACTTATCATCTTGTCACAGTAGTAAGAAAAACCACAATCCTAGCAGATGTAGGAGTTGAATGATATCATGTGGCCCGTGCAACTGTTACTGCTTATTGCATGCTTAGAGTTACAATGAGGTTACTCTTTTGTGAGTCGGGATGGCAGTGATCATGGTGATCATGGTGGAAATGTGTTGGTGAACTTGACCTAAACATGGTGAATGATCAGAGGCTGTATAGGAGTACACAGTGGGTTGTCTCGTTGAACACTGCCCCAAGACTGAGTTCTTGTGTGGTGATCAAAGACAAAGAGTACAACCACACAATGGGCTCACTGACCCCTCTCGACCTATTAACTCATCCCATGTCGATGTACAGATGTCGCAGTAGTTCGGAGTTCTGGTAGGTTTGTGGCACGGCCTGCAAAGTGAGAGAACGGCTCAACCGAGACCGGCTTGGGGACCTGCACACATCGTCTGAGTCCACTTCGGTAAACCGGCCGGGTTCACGATAGTGGAAACCAACCCAGGTAGGCGTCTTTCATGGACTATATCGGCTATGAGGTAACAGTTGTGGTGAGCATCCTCGCCGACACCTCTTGAATGGTGACGAGACCTGGCGGTAACTGATGGTCATGTGTGTGTAGTAGTACACCCCTGCAGGATTAACAAAACTATTCGATTAGCCGCGTCCGCGGTCATGGACTACTTGGTTATCTGTGCTTGATTATTAGACAACTTTAACGGAAACTCTAAAACTTGCCAAGATAAGTGTGAGTGCTATGGTTTGCTTTCTCGTGGGAAGTCGAGGAAGGATCCATAGTGGTGTATTGATTGGGAGACTTGGATAAATGGACTCGAGTACGCTTCTTACCTCATTCTGATATTCGTAGTATAGGGGTAGCCAAGTCAAAGATGGCACTTCTGCAGTGAAACCCCACCTCCCTTTACCTTGAAACTTGAGCGTGAGTAGTATAGTTCCTACGTAAGTCTTGCTGAGTACGACTTTGTACTCACGTTTTCTTATTTATGTTTTTAGATGAACCCACTCACCCCGAAGGTGGATTCTTCCTGGAGCTCGACGACTGGTCAAGCTAGTGTAGTCCCAGACAGAGGTCCGGTCCCTCGTGGATGGCTTGTTTATAAAAAAGGCTTCTCAAAGCCATTTGTTAAACTTTTCTGTACTCAGACCTAAGTTGCTTCCGCTTGAATGATGTAATGTTGGATCACAGTCTTGTGATCTCTGTGTGTACTCTATATATATAAGTCAATAAAGTTGTAAACTTTGTAGAGTTCATGCAATGTGTACCTGCTGTTTACACTATACATGTATGCCGCGTGCATGGTTATAACGTGCATGTCTTAGTGTGGGGTTCGATAGCTTGGTTTTGATCTTACTGGCGGTCTTTTATACACCAAGTGGCCCTTAGATGTGCGCAGCATGGGGCATCGTGATGCGATTGCTCGTGACTCTGTCACGTGGCACACCTTTTTGTATGATTGAGCCCGCCCGAGACCCGACTATGTAATAGGTCGGGAGTCTATTTATGTAAGTGTTATAATTCAATCAATAATATGGTTGAGGCGACTTGTCTATGAGTTTGGGATTTCACCACCCATAATCATTTAGACTTGTGAGCGGACGATGAGGACCCATCTCAGTTGATCATCTGGCCTGGATGGGATGCCCATCACGTTCGAGCTTTCCGAGGGTGTTCTGTGCTTGGCCTTGTCTTCTTAGACAAGTCGGTATGGCTCTCGGCTCTCCATATGATTGGGTTGTGACAGGAATTACATACACAAACCCCTGGTCCTTACAGACTTGGTATCAGATCAGGACTGACTGTAGGATTATCAGCCTTGGTCGAAGTCGAGTCTAGCCTTCTATAGTTATATAGTTACTTTGGGTATATAAGGGAACAACGTAAGGCTTATTTTTTCTCCTTACCCTCATCAATCTGAGTTATGAGTCACCCTTATCTCTTCTACAGGAAGATAGGACTAGGCTCATCTATGTCTTACTAGAACATCTCGTTGATTGCTTCCTTGTAGCCGTAGGAAATTTGTGTTCGGTGGTTTAGAGTCGTTGTGCTTCTTGTTTTGGGACTTCCAATGTAAGTGTTGTTTTTATGTTGTGAGAATTTCCATTTCTCTTGCAATTATAGCCGTTATGTTGTCCGAGTCATTCCAAGTTTCTTCACAATCTGATGCATTTGCAAAATCCTTCTATCCATTTTGGTTGTCTTTCTAGAAGAATTGCTAGGGGGCATGCGTGACAGTTCCATAGAGATTGTTGTAGGTTTTATTCTAGAAACCTATATTGATCCATTTGCAGTTCTTCCTCCCACTTTAGATCTTTTCTAGCCAGAATAACCACGCTAGCCATCATGTTGGGGTACTTTGCTACTCTGACATATCTGTTGTAGCCCCTAGTAAGCGATGGTCAGCCTCATGAAAACCATCTAGTAACCAAACCCCTTAAATCTAGTCACACAACAAATGTGTAGAATTCATTGTAGATCTTATGGCAGGAACAACCCCAATTTCCAGAAGCCCATACAAAATGGCCCCAGGTGAGTTAGCTGAGATTAAAATCCAACTTGAAGCTTTGTTGGCAAAAGGCTTCATCCTTCCTAGCTCATTGCCATGGGGTTGCCCCGTTCTGTTCGTAACAAAGAAAGATGGAACAGAAAGGATGTGTGTAGATTATCGCCCGCTTAATCTAGCGATGATAAAGAACAAGTACCACTTCCCAGGATTAATGATCTTTATGATCAACTTGCTGGATCCTCTGTCTTCTCCAAGATGTATTCGAGATTAGGCTATCATCAAATCAAAATCAGAAACTAGGACATTCCTAAAACGGCTTTCACTACTCGTTATGGTCTTTACGAGTACACCGTAATGTCCTTCGGTTTAACCAATGTCCCTGCCACTTTCTCGCGCATGATGAATTCTATCTTCATGGAGTACTTGGATAAATTTGTTGTAGTTTATCTTGATGACATTCTCATCTACTCGAAGAACGAAGAAGAACACGTTGAACATCTTAGGTTGGTATTGATGAAACTTCCAGAGTATCGCCTTTATGCCAAGTTCTCTATGTGCGAATTTTGGCTACCATAAGTGACCTACTTATGCCACATGATTTCTGAAAAAGGCATTGTTGTGAATCCCGAGAGAGTTCAGGCCGTCCTTGACTGGACTCCACCTGAATCGGTTAAGAAAGTAAGGAGTTTTCTTGGCTTAGCAAGCTATTGCTGCCGCTTCGTTGAGAAATTCTCAAAAGTTGCAAAGCCTCTAACTGAACTCCTGAAGAAAGATAAGAAATTCGAAAGGACCCCCAAGTGGGAGGAAAGCTTTCAAGAGATAAAAAGAAGATTGACTTCCACACCCGTACTTGCGCCTCCAGACACCAATAGGGATTTCCAGATCTATTGTGACACTTCACGGCAAGGGCTAGTTGCGTCCACATGAAGAGAACTAACCTACCCATGTCTTGAACTCGCTGTCGTAGTTCATGCCTTGAAGACTTGGCGACATTACCTCCTTGGTAATCGTTGTGAGATCTATTCCGACCACCAAAGCCTCAAATATATATTCACCCAGCCAGATATTTATCTCAGGAAGAGACGTTGGATAGAGTTGATAAAAGATTATGACTTAGGAATTTCTTTCACCCCAGGAAAAGCCAATGTCATGGCTGATGCACTAAGTCGTAAGTAGTATTGTAACAACCTCATGTTACAACAGTATCAACCACTTCTTCATGAGGAATTCCAAAAGCTCAACCTCGAGATTGTTCCTCGTGGATCGCTTTTCAACTTGCTGGCGAAACCAACCCTTGAGGATCAAATCATAGTTGCCCAAAGGCGTGCATGAGGTGCTCGCCGGATCAAGGAGAACATTGCTAGAAGATTAACTTCTGCACCCGTACTTGCGCCTCCAGACACCAAAAAGGATTTCGAGATCTTTTGTGACGCCTCACGGCAAGGGTTAGGATGCATACTTATGCAAGGTAGACATGTGGTAGCTTATGCTTCACGCTAGTTGCGTCCACATGAAGATAACTATCCTACCCATGATCTTGAACTCGCTGCCGTAGTTCATGCCCTGACAACTTGGCGACATTACCTCCTTGGTAATCGTTGTGAGATCTATTCCGACCACCAAAGCCTCAAATACATTTTCACCCAGCCAGATCTTAATCTCAGGAAAAGACGCTGGATTGAGTTGATAAAAGATTACGACGTAGGAATTTCTTACACCCCAGGCAAAGCCAATGTCATGGGTGATGCATTAAGTCGTAAGTCGTATTGTAACACCCTCATGTTACAACAGTGTCAACCACTTCTCCATGAGGAATTTCGCAAGCTCAATCTTGAGATTGTTCCTCATGGTTATGTTTCTACCTTGGTGGTGAAACCAACTCTTGAGGATCAAATCATACTTTCCTAAAGGCGTGCACGAGGTGTTCGCTGGATCAAGGAGAACATTGCTAGCGGAGTTGCTAAATGTTTCTCCATAGATAGCAAAGGAACGGTATTCTTTGAAAATCGTTTGGTAGTACCTAAGAATAGGGATTTAAGGCAACTCATTCTCAAACAATCTCATGACACTCCCCTCTCGATTCATCCCGGTAGCACAACTATGTACCGAGATCTACGCCGGAGATTTTTTTGGACTAGGATGAAGAGAGACATTGCTCGATATCTTGCCGAATATGATGTCTGTCGTCACATTAAGGCCAAACATTAAAGACCTGCTAGTACTCTTCAACCATTGCCTATTCCCGAGTGGAAATGGGACAAAGTCAATATGGACTTCATCACTGGCTTTCCAAAAACCCAGAAAGGAAATTATGCCATCTCTGTTGTCATTGATAGACTTTCCAAAGTTGCTCACTTCCTTCCCGTTCGCGAGTCTATTACTGCTAGCCAGTTAGCGGACTTGTATTTCTCTAAAATTGTATCTCTTCATGGTGTTCCTTTGGGAATCAATTCTGATTGTGGTAGCCTTTTTGCCTCTAGATTCTGGCAAAACTTCTAGAATGCTATTGGAACTCATCTCTCCTTTAGCACAGCTTTCCATCCTCAGTCTACCGGTCAAGTTGAAAGGGTTAACCAAATTCTCGAAGACATGCTCAGAACTTATGTTATCTCTTTCGGAAAGAATTGGGAGAAGTCTCTTCCATTCGCTGAGTTTTCTTAAAAAATAGTTTCCAGTCTAGTCTGAACATGGCTCCTTTTTAATTACTCTATGGCCGACGATGTCGAACACCACTAAACTGGTCAAAAATTGGTGAAAGAAATTTTTTGGACCGGATATGATCAAAGAAGTAGAAGATCAGGTTTGCATTGTTCGTGATCAATTGAAAGCCGCTCAGTCTCATCAAAAAAGATACTATGATCGTCATCATAGGAATGAAATCTACAATCTGATGAGAAGGCTTACCTTCGGGTTACTCCTTTGAAGGGAACCCAACGCTTCGGTATCAAAGGCAATTTGGCCTCACGTTACAGTGGACCTTTCCGCATTCTTGCTAAACGTGGAGAAGTTTCCTACAAACTTGAACTACCCCGCACCTTTCCTGAGTAGATGATGTATTCCATGTGTCACAACTCAGGCGTTGCTTCAAGGACCCCATCCCCGAAGTCGACCATGAAACGCTTGATCTCCAAGATGACCTTTTGTTATCGAGAGTACCCCATTCGTATTCTTGATTCAGAAGAGCGTGTCACTGGTCGTCAGAATATTAAGTTTCTGAAAGTGCAATGGTCACACCACTCCGAGAAAGAAGCCACTTGGGAAAGAGAAGACCGACTCAGTGCCGAGTACCCCACCTTCCTCCCGATGACTTTTGAATCTCTGGACGAGATTCTTTTGAGTGAGGGCGAGTTGTCACAACCCTTTGTTAGGTATGTGCTAGGATCAAGATCAACTTTGCATCATGTCAAAAATTTCAAATGAAATTGAAATGGAAGAAGGAACAACCCCCCAGATGAATTAATTCAAATGGCCACTTTAAAAGTTGCTCCAAATATTCCTCTGGTATTTTTGAGAAGTCCTATAAATGAGTATTATCACATATCAAGTGATGTGGATTCAAACCCATGCCTTTCAAAAATTCTACAAAGGGCTTGGAATTAATTAAAACCCCCTATTTGAATTTGAATTCAAATATTGTGAATTTCAAAAATGTTCAAAACTAGGGAATGACTAGCTACTGGTCATTTAAATCCATATATAAATTTTGAGCATTTAATAAAATCCCTAGCTAATTATTTTAGCACAACAAAACAAATTGCAAAAAAGAAAACAGAAAGAATAAACAAAGAAGGCCTACCTAGCATTCGGCCCAACTCATCGCAGCCCGGCCCATGCCCACCTCCAGTCTTGGCGTCTTCCTCCCCGCGCCCACAAGCTGCTCGTTGTATTGCATGCAGATGCCGCCGACGCCGCCTTGCCACCTCCTTCTCGCTGTGGACGACCCCGAGACCCCTACACGCGCCACGACGACGCTTTGGAAGCCCCTCGTCGCTGCCCCCCTTGGGAGCCGTCTCCCTTCTCTCTCCCACCGATTTGCGACGCCGCCCGTGAGCGCCGTCGCTCAACGACGAGCCCCCGCGAGGCCAACGTCGTTGAGGAGCCGAGCCACCATGTCCAGAGGATTCGCCGTCGTCGACTACCTCATCCTGCCAAAGGAATCGCCACGGGAAGCTCCACAAGCGTCGCCCCGTTCGTCTTCCTCCCCGTCGGCCGCCGTGCGTCGCAGTCCAAATTCTCCACCGTCGATCCCTCCCCGGCCGAGAAGTTTCCTCCGTCGAGTTTATGGTGAGCTCAGCTCCCTTCCCCATCTATTTCCATGCTCCCTCTCGTCCTCTAGCCAATATTCCTCTGGTATTTTTGAGAAGTCCTATAAATGAGTATGATCACATATTGAATTTGGATGTGGATTCAAACCCATGACTTTCAAAAATTCTACAAAGGGCTTGGAATTAATTAAAACCCCCTATTTGAATTTGAATTCAAATATTGTGAATTTCAAAAATGTTCAAAACTAGGGAATGACTAGCTACTGGTCATTTAAGTCCATATATAAATTTTGAGCATTTAATAAAATCCCTAGCTAATTATTTTAGGAGCCGAGCCTTGCCGCCGCCATGGTTGACGTTGTGCTCGCTAACGTGCACCTATGTCCAAGCCGTGATGCCCATTGTGCTTCTGAACGCTCTAGGAGGCCAACACACATCACTGCTCTCAAAACCGTGCACTCTAGCAACCTCCCCGTCGAAGTCGTGCCATGGCCGCCGCGCAAGTCATCATCGGCGATGTCTCCGGTCATCCCCCGAGACGCTCGACTACTCCCCTTGACGCACGGGAGCATGGAGGGTCATTCTGGTGCAAGCGGCGCACCTAATGGCCGCCGTATTTGCCATCCTGTGCGGGCGCCGCCGTGTTCTGGCGTCACCGACGACGAGCCGGCGACGTGCCGACGCGGGTGGTCGGTTAACCTTAACCCCCCCCCCCTAATCACCTCGCTAACCAACCCGAGTGACACAGAAAAGTGGGACCTAGACACTAATTAAACCAGTTAATTTAAAATAACTCTCTGCTTAACCATGTGTCATTGACAGTTGGGCCCCCTAGTCAGTTTGACTGGTCAGCCCCTGCTGACATCATGATGGCCAGTGCTGATGCAGTAAAGATTTTTCTATTTACAGAATAATCTAGAAAATTGTTTAAACTTTGATAATCAATAACTAAATAACCACAACTCCAAATTGAGCATATAATATATGTTAAATTATCGAAAAAATGCAAGGATTCTGAATATGCAATTTGTTTCCATGTTTTACAATTTTTAAATGGGTGAACAGTGGCCTATGTGCATATAGATCCTTTTTTAATTCAAATTTGGAGATGTTCTGCAAATTCTTTTGCAATGCACTTGTTTTAAATCGAATGTTCAACACATCAGCCACATGTACACCTTATTACAACACTTGATCATATCATTAAGCATTGTACTTTATATTGGTAGCTTGTTTGCATTGTTTTCTATCGAATACAGGTGGAGCCGGAGTCCGAGATCACCCCTTCTGTTGAAGATACTCAGTACGACCCTCGTCAGCAAGGCAAGCAAACCCCCATTGATCATGTCGATAAAATCCCACTTCCCTCTCAGTCTCTCTGATGCATTGTTTAGTATGATTACCATGAAACGTTGCTACCGCATAGTTGAACCCATTCCTTTGCATGACGTATCATCTTGTCACAGTATTAAGCAAAACCACAATCCTAGCTGATGTAGGAGTTGATTGATATCATGTGGCCCCTACAACTTTTACTGCTTATTGCATTCTTAGAGTTACACTGAGGTTACTCTTTTGTGAGTCGGGATGGTAGTGATCATGATGATTATGGTGGAAATGTTTTGGTGAACTTGACCTTAACAAGGTGAACGATGATAGGATGTGCAGGAGTACACAGTGGGTTGTCTCGTTGAACAGTGCCCTAAGATCGAGTTCTTGTGTGGTGACCCAAGACAAAGAGTGGAACCACACAATGGGCTCACTGACCCCTCTCAACCTATTAACTCATCCCATGTCGATGTCCATATGTCGCAGTAGTTTGGATTTATGGTAGGTTTGTGGCACAGCCTGCAAAGTGAGAGAACGTCTCAACCGAGACCGGCTTGGAAACCAACCCAGGTAGGGGGCTTTCATGCACTAGATCGGCTATGAGGTAACAGTTGTGGTGAGCATCCTCGCCGACACCCCTTGAATGGTGACGAGACCTGGCGGTAACTGATGGTCACGTGTGTGTAGTAGTACACCCCTGCAGGGTTAACAAAACTATTCGAATAGTCGCGTCTGCGGTCATGGACTACTTGTTTATCTGTGCTTGATTATTAGACAACTTTAACGGAAACTCTAAAACTTGCCAAGATAAGTGTGAGTGATATGGTTTGCTTTCTCGTGGGAAGTCGAGGAAGGATCCATAGTGGTGTATTGATTGGGAGAATTGGATAGATGGACTCGAGTATGCTTCTTACCTCATTCTGGTATTCGTAGTACAGGACTATCCATGTCAAAGATGGCACTTCTACATTGAAACCCCACCTCCCCTACCTTGAAACTTGAGCATAAGTAGTATAGTTCCTACGTAAGTCTTGTTGAGTACGACTTTGTACTCACGTTTTCTTATTTATGTTTTTAGATGAACCCGCTGACCCCGAAGTTGGATTCTTCCTGGAGCTCGATGACTGATCAAGCTAGTGTAGTCCCAGAAAGAGGTCTAGTCCCTCGTGGACGGCTTGTTTATAAATAAGGCTTCTCAAAGCCATTTGTTAAACTTGTCTGTACTCAGACCTAATTTGCTTCCGCTTGAATGATGTAATGTTGGATCACAGTCTTGTGATCTCTGTGTCTACTCGATATATATAAGTCAATAAAGTTGTAAACTTTGTAGAGTTCATGCAATGTGTACCTGCTGTTTACACTGGATATGTATGCCGTGTGTATGGTTATAACGTGCATGTCTTAGTGTGGGGTTCGATAGCTTGGTTGTGATCTTGCTGGTGGTCTTTTATACACCAAGTGGCCCTTAGATGTGCGCAGCTTGGGGCATCGCGATGCGATTGCTTGTGACTCTGTCACGTGGCACACTTTGTTGTATGATTGAGCCCGCCCGAGACCCGACTAAGTGATCGGGCTGGAGTTTGTTTATGTAAGTGTTATAATTCAATCGATAATATGGTTGAGGCGACTTGTCTATGAGTATGGGATTTCACCACCCATAATCATTTAGACTTGTGAGCGGACGATGAGGACCCATCTCAGTTGATCATCCGGCCTGGATGGGATGCCCCTCACGTTCGAGCTTTCCGAGGGTGTTCTGTGCTTGGCCTTGTCTGCTTAGACAAGTGGGTACTGCTCTCGGCTCTCCATATGATTGAGTTGTGACTGGAATTACATATGCGAACCTCGGGTCCTTACATAATCTTAGTTTAATGATCATCCTCGAATATCACACGGGCGATGATACATCTCCCTAGGTAGGCCATCATGCCAATCACATCCGTTATTTCACTCATGCTTAACCTTTCGGTCATCTATATTCCAAGCCCATATCTACACATGTCAAGATTGCCAATCTGACCTTAGTATATGTTTCTTTATCAAGGCCATATCTGCATACGCCAGGCGTGCCTATAATAAAGAGATCCTTCCAGGCGGTGCCCACTAAGGGAGAATACAATCTTGGTATGGTGAGAGATTATCCTATCATGCTACCGTCGTATATCTAGTATATTAGCAAGACACGAAGTAAAACTGTAAATCATACATGCTATAATCCCCCTTACATGAAAATTAAAGTTAAAACGCCTTCTACTTTATCTTTTGCAATTTTTTCGTGGTTTCTAAGGGGTTTCGAGAGAGAACTGTTTTCTATCCCGTGAAAACAAGCGACAACACCAATCCTGCAATTGCCTCTAGTACACCCCTGTCGGGGCCCTCCGTTGCAAACGTCTTCGCGTCGCCAATGTTAGAGAGACAGACAACCGCAGCCACTTATATGGTACAAGCCATATGTCAAGCGTGGAACCAATCTCACGTAAACGCGTAAGGTCAGTCGGGGTCGCTTCATTAGGACATTGTCGCAACGCTAAAAAATTACACATGGAAGGGTAACAATTGGAGAGTTGATGCGCACATCCTAGATGTGTTCTACCCATACAATACATCTACACATTGCCTTGCTCTGATACCACTGTTGGGTATAGGTGCAGAAAACAAAAAAATTCCTACCTACGTGTCCCGAACCCATGACCTATGCTATGCTGATGTATGTAATAGAGGGAATCGGTGTTCATGCCTTTGAACACCGAAAGAGGGAAACGTTCTGTGAACATGTTTGGCGTAGACTCGGATCCTACGACCTCCCTATCGTATGAAGACCTCCGGCGATGAAGTAGCACCACAAGTGTAGTCCCTCGTAGGATTACACATGTACGGTGCAATCGATGTCCCTCCGGGCTCTGAACCAGAACAGCAGCGGAAAGAAGACGGATTCGGATCCCGATTCCGGTAGCGCGACGACGTGCGTATGTTGGAGAAACCACCAACCAAGTGCAGACTCCAAACAAGGGGAATCCGCTCAAGGTAGGAGAAAGAGAGGGAGAGAGACAACTCAATGGGATGGAAGAAAAGGTCACCCTACCCCTGCTTATATAGGTGAAGGCGGGTGGGATCCTCCTCCCCTCTCCCATGTGGGACTAAATTCTCAAGGGGGGGAGTGTGCCGGACATAGGGGGGTTGGGCCCCTCCCTTGGCGCATGGCCCAAGGGGGAACCCCCTCCTTTTGGCCGTGCATTCGGTTTTTCGGCTCAGTTCCTTTTATACGGTTGTTAGTGTATACTATTTTTATACTTCGGTTTATATGGTTTTATACAAAGATACAGTTCGCTTTCGGTAATAACCATTTGTTATCGGTTCGGTTTCGGTAATAACAAAATTAACCAAAGTTGACGCGAATTTGAAGTTTCAAGCAAATGGCTTGATCACATCAAAAAAATACATGACAAAATGATATACACAGGCACACATCATATGAAATTTGTTTGACACAAATGAAATTTCAAAATATGGCAATATGGCATACAACCATACACACAACTTTGAAAATATGGCAGTATGCAGGCATGAGTATATCAAATTCCCATTGTGCTCAAATTATATTTTCTATTAGTCACAGTCTTCTACACCTGTCACAACTTTGATCGAATCCAGGAAGCAAGTGCAATATATATGAGGCCAAAGTTGGGCACAACACAGATCACCACAAAATATTTTGAGGCTTCTTCTTGGAGAATCTCCTTTGATTACCATCGTGCCGTGGAGGACTGGAGGTGAGTCGCTCGTGCCATGCCGAGGACGCCGCCTCACCGTAGAAGCAGGTCGCCGATCCACCGAGGCGAGGCCGAGTTGTGTCGTGCCTAGTACGCCGCCGCGCCGTAGTAGAAGGTTGCCGAGCCAAGGGCGAGGAGGCAAGGACACCGAGCCACCGAGACGCCGGAAGCAACAAGATGTGTTGCCGCTGGCTCACCCACTGTGTGCATGTATCTATGTGGGCGCGAGACCGTGAGTGCGTATGGCATGATAATAGGGTTGCGCTTGCGCACGTGACTTGATGTTGGGTTGGTTGTCTGGCTGGTAGCTGGGCGGGGTGGAAACTAGGCTGCTGTCCGAGACACTTGGGTTGTTCCGGTTTTGTTCAGTTAACCAAATTAATTCGGTTTTAAAAACTAAAAAACCACATTTAATACGGTTTAGTATTTTGGAAACTGAAACTGTAACCACAAACCAAAAAAATGAAATTTCGGTTTCAATTCGGTTTCTTCCATTCGGTTTTCGGTTTCGATTCGGTTTTGCACAGGGTGACCCCTCCTTCCCCTCATGGGCCTTTATAGGGCCATGTGCCTTTTCCTCCTTTTAAATTAATAATTAATTATATTTTAATATTAAATTATGTTAATTAAATCATAAAACATTATTAAACATTATTTTGAACCTTTCAAAATATCGGGAACAGCTTCCGGAACCTCCCGAAACAATTCCGGTGTTCTCTCTTATTTCACCGATGATCCTGAATCAATCCTTAATGCATTGATTACCCATAAGTGTGACACCCTACAGTCCGAGAAACAGCAGACATTATCGAGACACTCTCTGAACAATGACCATCATGAGGGATCTGGTTACAATGCTTGATAGCCCCTGCGCTTCCATCGAATAAACTTCATAGTGGGTACTATGTTTGTCCAAGGTATGATCATCGGTATACAATACTTAGTTCTCCCTCGTCTCTGACAAAACATTTTTACTCGTCTGTGCATATTACATTTCTTGTGACCTAGTCTCTTGCTTGCAAGCTATTTATGCAATATCACCGAGTGGGCCCAGAGTACCTATCTGTCACTCGGATGGACAAATCATGCTTTGATATATTTCATACTCCTCAACATATCTACTTTGGATTACCCAAGATACACCTTTTGGTTACCATGTTTCAGTGTAAAGGTTAATGCATTCAAAGCATCCTGATAGATAGCAATTATGTATGATCATCACAGTCTAAGGATTTAGTCACTATGTTATTAAGTCATCGCAGTGCTGAACTATGTGACTTGATCACACTACACTGTTATAGGTGGGTGTGTGTCCATCACATCATTCTCCTAATGATATGACCTCATTGTCAACATACTATTCACATCTCATGATCAGGAAACCTTGATCATCAATTGCCCAATGAGCTAGTATGCCCGAGTTAACTAGGGACCAGGTTGTTATATACCACACGTGTATTAATGTTTCTAGAATAGTATATAACGTATTATGAACAAACAGATATGTGACAAATATCTTTATTAATTTGCCTCTAGGGCACATATCCAACATGCTCCACCACCATGCTCGCATCCGAGATGCGCCGTGAGTAGTCCCCCTTTGACCATGGGTCCATGATCAGTAGCTAGTAGATATCTTCTCTCCAACCTTGTGCTTCAATGTTTAGCCCTTGTGTGATGCCTATCATTATCAAGGCACCTATGTATGAATTCCTATTTTGCTATGTTGATTTTGTTGGGATCCGACGGATTATGAGATTATTTTCAGATTTTTGAGGGCAATATATTTGGTTTACCTTTATATTTTTTGTTTTTGAGTAGTCTTGCATGTTCTCCGTTGCCGTTTATTTATTTGGTCAAGTAGTAGATTGCAACTCCAAGATGGAGCATTATGCTAGATGGTGGGTAATGCCTCCTGATGTCTAGCTTGAGTGTAAGAAACATGAGACTAGGGAATGTGTTGTTGCCCTTAGGGGTAGAACAGCGGTGCTTATTACTGGTGTCATAAGGATTTCTTACATTATAGATGGAGTGTTAAGGCAGTCGTCCGTTGCTTTGGGTTTACAACTTTACTTGTGGCTCGCAACTTAATACCAGTGAGATGTTCTCGATAGATATCTCAAGGTGGATGATTAGTGAGTAGATGTTGATGAATAAACGATCTACACTTCTTGGTGTAATGCCTATACGATTGAGCCTTTTACTTTTTTCACAACCCCAACTTAGGTATATGCTAGGCTAGGCTAGCTTCTTTGCATCATGCAAAGATTTCGAAATAACTTTGAATAGGGAAAGGAGCACGCCCAAATGAATTAATTCAAATGGCCATATTAAAAGTTCCTTCCAAAATTCCTCTGGTATTTTTGAAAAGTCCTAGAAATGAGCATGATCACATATAAAGTGAAGTGGGTCCCAATTCACGCTCCAAGATTTTTCAAAAAATCCAGAAAGGTCTAGGAAATTAAATAAACACCCTATTTGAATAGAAATTCAAATGTTTTCAATTTAAAAATCCTAAAACCTTGGGAGTGGCTTTGTATAAGTTGCATAAGTCCAAATAAATATTTTGGGATTTAAAAAATAGCTTTGGTATTTATTTTACTAAAGTTAAACAAATTACAGAAAGTTTTAAAAGAGAAATAAAATAAAGGGTCAACGAGGCCCAACTCTACCCCCCTGGCCCATCTGGCAGGCCCAGCCCAGCCATCCTTGTCGTCTTGCTCCACCGCGCACCGAAGCTGCTCGGTGGCGGGCATGCCATGGCCGCCGAACGTCGGCTAGGCCACGCAACTGCCTTCCCGCCGTCATCTTCGTGTCCAGGAGCCTCCCCTGTACATCCCAATCACTATCCCCCTCTCGCAGCTCACCTCCCTCCCTCTCCCTCACCGATTTCTTCACGGCCTGAAGCTCGCCGGAGAGCGCCGTCGAGCGCCACCGTGGCCAACGACCACCAATCGCCGAGGCAGCCTGTTCAAAAGAACCGCTGCTGTCGCCTTCGTCTTCCAGCACCTCCAATCGACCCCGAGAACCCTAGAAGACGATGCCATCTCCACCGATTCACCGCAATCCGCGGTGAGCTTCCTCTCCGAATTTCGTCATCGTCAGCCCTCCTCTGCATCTCCCGGCCGCACCATCGTGCTCAGGGTGAGCTCCCCCTTCCTTTCCCTATCTCAGTGCACCTCCTCGTGTCGTGCATCACCACCCCACCCGCTCCAGTGCTCCGGCCACCGCCATCCTCGCCGCCAACGTCACTCCGGCCACCTTTGTGATCGCCCGCGAGTAGACGCGCGCGTGCATGGGCTTCCCCCAGGTGGTCTCTGCGCAACGAACGGCCGCCGGATTCGCCATTCCGTGCAGCGCCGCCATCTCGGTTGGCCACCGGCGGCTCAACGCCGGTGAGCCGGCGTGGCCGGCTTAATTAAGCCTAACCTCACCCCCTAAGCACTCACTGACAGTGGGCCCAGGCCCCCTAATCCTATCTGCTAAATTAAACTTAACCGGGGATTAATTTTATGCCACTGATATGCATGGCCCACACATCAGTCTGACCGGTCAACCCCCACGTCATGCTTGCGCAATAATTGATTTTCCAGCACAGAAATAAATTCAGAAAATGATTAAACTTGTAAATTCAATAACTTTTTAACCCTAACTCCAAATTAGACATATAATATATGAAAAAGTATCAGAAAAATGTAAGGATTCTGAATATGCACTTCGCTGTCATGTTTGACCATTTTAAACTGGATGAACAGTGACAATTGTGCATATGAACCCTTTTAAAATTCATACATGGAGTTTGAATTTGCAATTCTTTTGCAATACACTTTATTTAAATGGAATGAGCAACATATCAACACCCTTTAGATCATGATATCATAGTTGATCATGTTATTGAGCATTGCATTCATATTGATCGCTACATTATGCTTTGTTTTCTTTCATTAGAAATTGAACCGGAAACGGAGGTCATCCCCGAAGAAGAAGAAGAAGAAGCGTGTCGGTAAGATCCCCGTCAGCAAGGCAAGCAAACCACGTTGATCATGTCGAGAAGAACCCATTTCCTTTTCTATCTCTCTTATGCATGTTTAGGATGTCACCATGATGCGTTTCTACCACATCGTTGAACCCATTTCTTGCATGACCTATCATTTTGTCACAGTATTAAGAAAACCACAATCCTAGCAGATGTAGGAGTTGGTTGATATCATGTGGCCTCTATAACTGTTACTTCTTATTGCATGCATAGAGTTACAATGAGGTTACTCTTTTGTGATTCGAGATGTTAGGGATCATGTTGATGATGGTGGAAATGTGTTGGTGAACTTGACCTAAACAAGTTGAACAATGATAGGCTGTGTAGGAGTACACAGTGGATTGTCTCATTGAACACCGCCTTAAGCCTGAGTTCTTGTGTGGTGATCCAAGACGAAGAGTACTACATCATGTTGGGCACTGTCGGGACCCGGGGTTAGAATATGTAATTCCAGTCACGATGCAATCACATGGAGAGCCGAGAACTGTACCCACTTCTCTAAGCGGACAAGGCCAAGCACAGAACGTTCTCGGAAAGCATCGAACGTGAGGGGCATCCCATTCAGGCCGGATGATCAACTGAGATGGGTCCTCATCGTCCGCTCACAAGTCTAAATGCTTGTGGGTGGTGAAATCCCATACTCATAGACAAGTCGCCTCAACCATGTTATCGATTGAATCATAACCCTTACATAGACTTACTCCAACCCGATCACTTAGTCGGGGTCTAGGGCGGGCTCGATCATACAACGAAGTGTGCCACGTGACAGAGTCACGAGCAATCGCATCGCGATGCCCCAAGCTGCGCACATCTAAGGGCTACTTGGTGTATAAAAGACCGCCGGCAAGAACAGAACTATGCTATCGAACCCCACACTAAGACATGCACGTTATAATCATACACGCAGCATACATGTCCAGTGTAAACAACAGGTAATCACAACATGAACTCTACGAATTCATAGTCTTTATAACTTCTGCTAAACAGAGCATACATAGTAGTTGTATTACAAGCAGAGATCACATGGTTGTGTTCCAACATTACATCAAACAACAACGGAAGCAAATTATGTCTTACAAGGTTAACAAATGGCTTAAGAAGCCTGAAAGAAAATACAACGACCCTCCAAAGGGCACAGGCTGCTGTCTGGAACTATACGACCTGGTCCACGTCGAGCTCGAGGTAGAGGCCACCATCAGGGTCAGTGGTCTCGTCTCTAAAACATAGAATAAGCAAACGTGAGTACAAAGTCGTACTTAGCAAGACTTACATAGGAACTATACTACTCATGCACATGTATCAAGGCAAAGGGAGGTGGGGTTTCATTGCAGAAATGCCAACTTTGACTTGGCTAGTCCTTTACTACGAATACCAGAAAGAGGTAAGGAGCGTACACGAGTCCAAGTATCAAGTCTCCAACCAATACACCATTATGGATACTTCATCGACTTCCCCACGAGGAAGCACGCCATAGCACTCACACTTATCTTGGCAATTTTAAATTAACCATTTAAGTTGTCTATGATCAAGTAAAGGTCTCCAAGTAGTCCATAACCGCGGACACGGCTATTCGAATAGTTCATTAACCCTGCAGGGGTGTACTGCTACACACACGCCTCATCAGTTACCGACTGGGGATGGACCCTTCAAGTGAGTACCGGCGAGGATGCTGCCACGACACTTCACTCACGGCACAATCTCTAGTCCTAGGGAGTCGCCTATTTGAGTTGGGACCACGATCGGAATCCGGCCAATTTTTCCGATGCGGACTCAAACGTTGTGTGACCGCCATCAAGCTCAACTCGATCATGATAACTTGATTCAACGTTCCCACAACCTACGCCAACCACTTACCTTGGTTCCACCTTCTTGAGATCGTTAAAGGGCGAACTACTAGGCCGAGAGGGGTCAGTGAGCCCAATGTGTGGTCGTACTCTTAGTCTTGGATAACAACACAAGAACTCAGGCTTAAGGCGGTGTTCAACGAGATAACACACTGTGTACTCCTACATAGCCTCTCATCGTTCACCTTGTTTAGGTCAAATTCACCAACACGTTACCACCATCATTCACTTGATCAGTACCATCCCGGCTCACAACAAAGTACCCTAATTGTAAACTCTAAGCATGCAATAAGTTGTACCATTTGCAGGGGCCACA
The DNA here is from genome assembly GCA_950022295.1 of Bromus sterilis. Taxonomy (NCBI): domain Eukaryota; kingdom Viridiplantae; phylum Streptophyta; class Magnoliopsida; order Poales; family Poaceae; genus Bromus; species Bromus sterilis. The sequence goes on from OX465597.1 coordinate 144,029,066, forward strand.
TGATATCAACCAACTCCTACATCTGCTAGGATTGTGGTTTTCTTACTACTGTGACAAAATGATAGGTCATGCAAAGGAATAGGTTCAACTAGCGGTAGAACGTATCATGGTGACATCCTAAATATGCATAAGCGAGAATGAGAGGGAACTGGGATTTTATCGACATGATCAAAGAGGGGGTTCTTGCCTTGCTGGCGAACACGATGTACTAGTCTTCTAACGTGAGGTTGAACTCGTCTCCGAGATCAACTCTACTGAGAAGAAGCAATCACCGAAGCACTGAAAGTAATGCACATTCAATATATTGTAATGCATAAACAATATGGCATGATATGAAGATGAACATGGGTGTGTTAGGATTCTGATGTGCATGTGAAATGTATTGCATTGCATTGGTTGAAGTTGGAATGGCATTAGTGATTTATTTGAATTATACCAAATGATCCATATAGAAAAATGCTACTGGTTCCTCATGGTAAAAATTTCAAACATGGTTGAAAGTTTGATATTTGCATAGAGCATTTTATTCTGATCAATTTTCATATAAAAACATTTCAATCTAAGTTACGGTTTAAAAGTTATTCAATTTCAAAGTTTGAACTAATTTCTGTCTTTTCTGGATTTATTTTTAAACAGGAAAAGGTTTACTGCGTCATCATTAGGTCATGCTAACGTCAGCGGGTTGACTGGTCAACTGACCAGTGGGGCCCGGCTATCAGTGGCTAGGGGTTAACAGTGGGGTTTAGTTTAATTTAATTAAACTAGTTAATGGCCTTGGGCCCACGTGTCAGCGACTGCTTAGGGTGGTTAAGCAGGGCAATTAGGCCCTAAACGGCCGGCGGCTTGATGCCGGTGCCACTGTGCACGGCGGCGCCCTGCCGGAGTCGAGCTCCCGGGCACGGGGAGGCACGGGGAAGGCACCCGCAGGTAGCCCGCGGCCTCCCGCACCTGATGGTGCACACGGGGCACCAAGGGGGGGCTCGTGGCCACGCCGGCGAGCAGGCCCGCGGCAGCGAGCTCACGGCCATGGCGGGGAAAGGTGATTGGGAGCACGGGGAGGAGCAAGGGAAGGGGAAATGGTGCGCAGGCTCACCAGGAGCACGAGGACATCGACTGCAAGGTCGGAGGTGGTCTAGCGGCGGAGGAATTTGTCGTCGAAGCTCACGGTTGTCGGCGGCTACTCGATGAAGGGGACATCGCCTCCGTTGGTGCTGAGCTCGAATTGATGGCGCGGTTCGAGGGATTCGTCAGCGGCGGAGCTGCTAGACACGTAGGTGGGGCTTCACATCGCCGTTGGCCACGCAAGCGCGGCGGCTTGCTCCGGCGGGGTCTCAGGGTTGCGCGGGATTCGGTGAGGGAGAGGAGAGAGCGGAGCAGAGAGAGGGGGAGAAGAACCTGGGCGTCTCCAGGCGTCCACGGGGAGGAGATAGGGGCCAGGGGGCCGCCACGGCGAAGCAGGAGGTGGCCTGGGCGACGGCATGCTCGCCACGGCGGCGAGCTGCCTGCCTGGCCACGGGTAGAAGACGACCCTGCCCTGGTGGGTTGGGGCGGCTTCTAGCTAGGCTGGGCCAGGTAAGGTGGGCTGGGGGATTCTTCTCTCTCTTTATTTTTCTATTTTCTGTTCTGCTAATTTGTTTTGCCCTTTAAAATAAATACTAGGGCATTTTATAAAAACTCCGAATTATTTTTATAAAATCTAGATGACTCTTTAGAAGTCAACCCCAAGTTTTGGGAATTTTTTAAATTCAAATTATTTGAATTCCAATTCAAATAGACAATTGATTTAATTTCCAAGCCACTGTTTGGATTATTGAAAAATCTATGAGTATGGGATTAATCCCAAATCACTTTTATAATGAACACAGTCATTTTTAGGACTTTTCAATATATCCAAAAGAATTTTGGAAAAAAGATTTATTTCTGGCCTTTTTATTTAATTCATTTAGGGCTTTTCTTTTCCCCATTTCGTTTTCTTTTGCAAAAAAAATCATGATGCAAAATTGCTAGCTTAGAAAATCACAAACCTAAATTAGGGTTCTGACAACTCGCCCCCACTCAAAAGAATCTCGTCCCGAGATTCAGAAGTCGTCGGGAAGGGTGTGGGGTACTCAGCTCGTAGACGATCCACTCGTTCCCAGGTAGCTTCTTTCTCTGAATGATGTGACCACTGCACTTTGAGGAATCTGAGCTTCTGACATCTGGTTCTACGCTCGGCTTCATCAAGAATACGAACATGGTACTCTCGATATGAAAGGTTATCTTGCAGATCAAGCATTTCGTGGTCTACTTCGCGGATGGGGTCCTTGAAGCAACACCTGAGTTGAGAGACGTGGAAGACATCATGAACCTGGGAGAGGTGAGGGGTAGTTCCAATTGGTTGGCAACTTCTCCACGTTTAGCGAGAATGCAAAATGGACCGATGTAACGTGGGGCCAACTTGCCTTTGATACCGAAGCGATGGGTACCCTTCAGAGGAGTAACCCGAAGGTAAGCCTGCTCATCCAGATTATAGCTTTCTTCCCTGTGATGACGATCATAATAGCTTTTCTGACGAGACTGGGTTGTTTTCAATTTCTCATGAATAATGCGAACCTGCTCTTCTGCATTCTGAATGAAATCCGGTCCAAAGAATTGTCTTTCACCGGTTTCTGACCAGTTTAGGGGTGTTCAACATTTCCGTCCATAGAGAAATTCAAAGGGAGCCATGCCCAAACTAGATTGGAAGCTATTGTTATACGCAAATTCGGCAAAAGGAAGAGAATTCTCCCATTTCTTTCCGAAAGAGATAACACAAGCTCTGAGCATGTCTTCGAGAATTTGATTTACCCTTTCTACTTGACCACTGGACTGTGGGTGATAAGCGGTGCTAAAGGAGAGATTGGTTCCCATAGCATTCTGAAAACTTTCCCAAAATCGAGAAGTGAAAAGACTACTACGGTCTGAATTGCTTACCAAAGGAACACCGTGAAGTGACACGATTCGGGAGACATACAAGTCCGCTAACTGGCTAGCAGTTATAGACTCGCGAACAGGAAGAAAGTGAGAAACTTTTGAAAGTCGATCAATGACAACGAAGATGGCATCATTTCCTTTCTGGGTTTTTAGAAATCCAGTGATGAAGTCCATACTTACTTTATCCCATTTCCACTCGGGGATAGGCAAAGGTCTAAGAGTACCAGCAGGTCTTTGATGTTCTGCTTTAACGCGACGACAAACATCACATTCAGCAATGAACTGAGCAATTTCTCTCGTCATCCTAGTCCACCAAAATCTCTGGCGTAGATCTTGATACATTTTGGTACTACTGGGATGAATCGAGAGGGGAGATTCATGGGATTCTTTAAGGATCAGCTGTCTAAGGTTCATATTCTTCGGTACTACTATCCTGTTCTCGAAGTATACAATTCCTTCATTATCTAGGGTAAAACATTTAGCCTTACCACTAGCAATGTTTCCTTTGATGTGTCAGATACCTCGAGCACGTTTTTGTGCAGCTTTGATTTGATCCTCAAGATTTGGTTTCACTACCAAGGTGGAAAGGAATCCATAAGGAACAATCTCAAGATTAAGCTTTCGAAGTTCCTCATAGAGAAATGGTTGATACTGTTGTAACATGAGGTTGTTACAATACGACTTACGACTTAGTGCATCAGCCATGGCATTGGCTTTGCCAGGGGTGTAAGAAATTCCTAAGTCATAATCTTTTATCAACTCTATCCAGCTTCTTTGCCTGAGATTAAAATCTGGCTGGGTGAATATATATTTGAGGCTTTGGTGGTCGAATAGATCTCACAACGATTACCAAGGAGGTAATGCCGCCAAGTGGTCAGGGCATGAACTACGGCAGCGAGTTCAAGATCATGGGTAGGATAGTTCTCTTCATGTGGACGCAACTGGCGTGAAGCATAAGCTACCACATGTCGATCTTGCATAAGTATGCATCCTAACCCTTGCCGTGAAGCATCACAAAAGATCTCGAAATCCTTTTTGGTGTCTGGAGGCGCAAGTACGGGTGCAGAAGTCAATCTTCTTTTTAGCTCTTGAAAGCTTTCCTCGCACTTGGGAGTCCATAGGAATTTCTTATCTTTCTATAGGAGTTCAGTTAGAGGCTTTCCAACTTTAGAAAAGTTCTCGACGAAGCGGCGACACTAGCTTGCTAAGTCAAGAAAACTCCTAACTTGCTTAACCGATTCAGGTGGAGTCCAGTCAAGGACGGCCTGAACTCTCTCGGGATTGACAGGAATGCCTTTGGCAGAAATCACGTGGCCTAAGTAGGTCACTTCTGGTAGCCAGAATTCACACTTTGAGAATTTGGCATATAGGCGATGCTCTCGAAGTTTCATCAATACCAGCCTAAGATGTTTTACGTGCTTTTCTTCGTTCTTCGAGTAGATGAGAATGTCATCAAGATAAACTACAACAATTTTATCGAGGTACTCAATGAAGATGGAATTCATCAAGAGCGAGAATGTGGCGGGGGCATTGGTTAAACCGAAGGACATGATGGTGTACTCATAAAGACCATAACGAGTAGTGAAAGCCGTTTTGGGAATGTCCTCGTTTCTGATTTTAATTTGATGATAGCCTAATCTCAAATCCATTTTGGAGAAGACAGAGGATCCAGCAAGTTGATCATAAAGATCATTGATCCTGGGAAGTGGGTACTTGTTCTTTATCGTCGCTAGATTTAGCGGGCGATATTCTACGCACATCCTTTCTGTTCCATCTTTCTTTGTTACGAACAGAACGGGGCAACCCCATGGCGATGAGCTAGGGCGGATGAAGCCTTTTTCCAACGAAGCTTCAAGTTGGATTTTTAGCTCAGCGAACTCACGTGGGGCCATTCTATATGGGCGTCTGGATATTGGGGCGGTTCCTGGGATAAGATCTACAACAAACTCTACAGATCTATCAGGTGATATGCCTGGCAGCTCTTCTGAAAAGACATCCGGGAAGTCATGAACCACCGGAATATCTTCAAGATCAGGAAGTGGAAGCACATTTAAAGAATGCACCTTGGTTTTAGATCTTGGTGAGGTGTACTTGATTGTCTGGCCTGATGGATGGGTTAGTTTCACTGACTTGGCTTTACAATCCAGGATAGCATTCTGTCTTGATAACCAATCCATACCTAAGATCACATCAATATCTGAAGACTTGAGGGCTATAAGTGAGGCCAGCAATACTAAACCCTCAATAGCAACTTCATTTTCATGACTAACCATGGTGGTGTTCCATCTGGATCCAGGGGCTTGCACAACTAAGGGGGTGGATAACATCGAAAGAGAGATGTCATGTGACAGTGCAAAATCCTGGGATATGAATGAGTGAGATGCTCCTGGGTCAAACAGAACCGAAGCTGGGGAGGAATTGACAGGAAGGGTTCCAAGTACAACATCGGTTGACTTGTGGTAATCCAGAATGGATACATGATTCACATAACCATATTCATAGGCAGGAGGCTTGACATTGGAAGTTTTGGGTGGTGGCTTGCCATGACGAAAGGCTAGCTTTGGTTTAGGGGTGGGGGCTACATGATTGTAGGGACACTCTCGAACATTGTGGCATGTTTGTCCACATTGGAAACAAACACCACGTGGAATGAAAGGAACTTGAGAACTTGATTTTCCAACAAAATTCCAAGGAGGAAAATTGGGTTGAGGTGGACGATATATGGTGGTTGATGGCCTAGAAGCACTTACAGCATGACTGATGTCACTGAAGGGAATCCATACACAGCGTTTCCGAGAACCCGATCTAAGAGATGGTGCAAAATCACGATCACGCTTACGAGACTCTTCATACAACTCATTTACATACTCGGCCTTGAAGGATTTGTCGACCAAGTCTCTGAAGTTGACGAACTCATGAAGATTCAGGTCATGACGAAGGACGGGGCTAAGTCCCTTGCGGAACCTTGCCTGTTTCTTGGCATCGGTGGATACTTCTTCTTGGGAATAACGTGCTAGACGAGTGAACTCAGTATGATACTCATGAACAGACATCTTTCCTTGGGTCAGATTGTAAAATTGTTCTCTCTTGCGCTCCATCAGCTGATCCGGAATATGATACCCTCGGAAATCATCACAGAACTCCTGCCAAGTCACCACGTGACCTACTGGTTGCATTTCTACGAAGTTATCCCACCATTGAAGAGCAGCACCTTCCAGAAAGTATGTCGCAAATAGCACACGATCACCGGGAGCAACATGGGTTGTCTCAAGCTTACGCTCGAGGGAACGAAGCCAATCATCGGCATCAAGGGGCTCAGAAGAACATCGGAATACTGGCTGGTTGAGGAGAATGAAGTCCTGGATGGTAAAAACACTATGATGCTGACGAGAAGTGTTCTTCTCAATACGCTCGAGAAGACGTGTCTGATCACGACGATTCTGCTCAGCCTCCATCATGATTTCCTCTGCAGAAGGCGGTGGTGGAGGATCTTCACCATCTGTATTACCAAGACTGAAATCAACACAACGATTTCCACCTGACATTCTGTGTGATAAGAATCAACAATCAGAATAGGATTTATGATGCAATTCTATGCTAAGACAACAAGTCTATAATGAAACAGCATCGAAGTCGCAGTCGGACAGCATAACGGCTGCACCGGGATGGAAATTGAGACAACCTACAGGATGACGGACATCACTTCCACAGAAACACTATGGAATGACGACTCTGGAAGACCACAACACTCCTACAGCTACAAAGAAGAAATCAACGAGATGTCCTAGTAAAGACATAGATGAGCCTAGTCCTATCTTCCCGTAGAACAAGATGAGGGAGACTCAGAACTCAGATCGATGAGGGTAAGGAGAAAAAGAATTCTTACGTTGCTCCCATATACCCAAAGTAACTATATAACTATAGAATACTAGACTCGACATCGGCCAAGGGCTTGATAATCCTACAGACAGTCCTGCTCTGATACAAAGTCTGTCGGGACCCGGGGTTAGCATATGTAATTCCATTCACGATGCAATCACATGGAGAGCCGAGAACCATACCCACTTGTCTAAGCAGACAAGGCCAAGAACAGAACGTTCTCGGAAAGCATCGAACGTGAGGGGCATCCCATCCAGCCCGGATGATCAACTGAGATGGGTCCTCATCGTCCGCTCACAAGTCTAAATGCTTATGGGTGGTGAAATACCATACTCATAGACAAGTCGCCTCAACCATGTTATCGATTGAATCATAACCCTTACATAGACTTACTCCAGCCCGATCACTTAGTCGGGGTCTAGGGCGGACTCGATCATACAACAAAGTGTGCCACGTGACAGAGTCACGGGCAATCGCATCGCGATGCCCCAAGCTGTGCACATCTAAGGGCCACTTGGTGTATAAAACATCTCCAGCAAGAACACAACTAAGCTATCGAACCCCACACTAAGACATGCACGTTATAATCATACACGCAGCATACATGACCAGTGTAAATAGCAGGTAATCACAACATGAACTCTACAAATTCATAGTCTTTATAAGTTTTGCTAAACAAAGCAGACATAGTAGTTTTATTACAAGCAGAGATCACATGGTTGTGATCCAACATTACATCAAACATCAACGGAAGCAAATTATGTCTTAGTAAAGACAAGGTTAACAAATGGCTTAAGAAGTCTGAAAGAAAATACAATGACCTTCCAAAGGGCACAGGCGGCTGTCTAGAACTAGACGACCTGGTCCACGTCGAGCTCGAGGTAGATGCCACCATCAGGGTCAGTGGTCTCGTCTCTAAAACATAGAATAATCAAACGTGAGTACAAAGTCGTACTCAGTAATACTTACATAGGAAATATACTACTCATGCACATGTATCAAGGCAAAGGGAGGTGGGGTTTCATTGCAGAAATGTCAGCTTTGACTTGGCTAGTCCTGTACTACGCATACCAGAAAGAGGTAAGGAGCGTACACGAGTCCAAGTATCAAGTCTACAACCAATACACCACTATGGATACATCCTCGACTTCCCCACGAGGAGGCACGCCATAGCACTCACACTTATCTTGGCAATTTTAAAGTAACCATTGAAGTTGTCTATGATCAAGTAAAGGTCTCCAAGTAGTCCATAACCGCGGACACGGCTATTCGAATAGTTCATTAACCCTGCAAGGGTGTAGTGCTACACACACGCCTCATCAGTTACCGCCTGGGGATGGACCCTTCAAGTGAGTACCGGCGAGGATGCTGCCATGACACTTCATTCACGGCACCATCTCTAGTCCTAGGGAGCCGCCTATTTGAGTTGGGACAACGATCGGAATCCGGCCGATTTTTCTGATGCGGACTCAAACGTTGTGTGACCGCCATCAAGCTCAACTCGATCATGATCACTTGATTCAACGTGCCCACAACCTACGCCAACCACTTACCTTGGTGCCACCTGCTTGAGATCGTTAAAGGGCGAACTACTTGCGACTCCTCGACAGGTCTGGGGTGAGGTACTAGGCCGAGAGGGGTTAGTGAGCCCAATGTGTGGTCGTACTCTTAGTCTTGGATAACAACACAAGAACTCGGGCTTAAGGCGGCGTTCAACGAGACAACCCACTGTGTACTCCTACACAGCCTCTCATCGTTCACCTTTTTTAGGTCAAATTCACCAACACATTACCACCATCATTCACATGATCACTACCATCCCGACTCACAACAAAGTAGCCTCATTGTAAACTCTAAGCATGCAATAAGCTGTAACATTTGCAGGGGCCACATAATATCAACCAACTCCTACATCTGCTAGGATTGTGGTTTTCTTACTACTGTGACAAAATGATAGGTCATGCAAAGGAATAGGTTCAACTAGCGGTAGAACGTATCATGGTGACATCCTAAACATGCATAAGCGAGAATGAGAGGGAACTGGGATTTTATCGACATGATCAAAGAGGGGGTTCTTGCCTTGCTGGCGATCACGATGTACTAGTCTCTGACGTGAGGTTGAACTCGTCTCCGAGATCAACTCTACTGAGAAGAAGCAATCACCGAAGCACTGAAAGTAATGCACATTCAATATATTGTAATGCATAAACAATATGGCATGATATGAAGATGAACATGGGTGTTTTATGCTTCTGATGTGCATGTGAAATGTATTGCATTGCATTGGTTGAAGTTGGAATGGCATTAGTGATTTGTTTGAATTATACTGTCACAACCCCAAGTTAGGTATGTGCTAGGATCAAGAGCTCCTTTTCATTCATGTTAAAAAAATTCAAAAGAAATTTTTTATTGGGGAAAAGAAAAGCCCTAAAGAATTTAATTAAATGGCCAGACAAAAATTGCTTCCAAAAATTCCTTTGGTATTTTTGAAAAGTTTTATAAATATGCATGATCACATATAAAGTGAAGTGGGTCCCACTGCATGCACAAAGATTTGCCAAAAATTCCAAATAGGGCTTGGAAATTAAATTTGACCCCTATTTGACTTGAAATTCAAATGTATTGAATTTCAAAAACTCCCAAATCCTAAAAGTGACTAGCTACTGGTCACTAGTATTTATGAAATTATTTGGGCATTATTATAAAATGCTATGGTATTTTTAGCAAAGCAAAACAAATAACAGAAGTAAAGAAAAGAAGAAGAAAAGAAAGAGAAAAACCCCTGGCCTTTGGCCCAACTAGCCTTTTCCTTCAGCCCACTTGGCCTAGCCTGGCCCAGGGAACCAACCCAGACCATAGGGGCATGGTCGTCTTCTACCCTGGGCAGGCAAGCACAGAGGTGCGTGGCGGCCATTCCCAGGCGCCGACGCCACCTCCTGCTCCCCCTCTCATCTTCTGCTCGCTGAGGAAACCGCCTAGGCGCCCCCTTTCATTTTTCCCCCTCGCCCGGGCTCTTCCCCTTCGTCTCCGGTGGATTTCTGCGCCGACCCGAAGCCCTGCAAGTTCACCGCCGTCGCCAACACGCGACCACCGGGCTGCTCCCGCCGTACCAGTGTGTCCATAAGCTCCGCCGTGGAGCTCCACGTCGCCCCAGCCATCCAATAGAAGCTGAGCGGCTTCGACGACGATGCTAGCTCCAACTTCGCCCGCCACGGCCCCCCTACTCCGGCGAGCGATTGCCGCCGTCACGCTGCGTCTCCGGCCTCCTCGACCCCCCCGCTGCGTTCATGGTGAGCCGGAGTTGCTCCCGCCCTATCTCCCGCTCTTCCCTGCGCCCTCTTCGCTGTTCCCTGCAAAACCAGTACGCCGGCCGCCGCCTTTGCTATTGCAGCCATGGCCTCGGGCCTCCTCGGGAGCCCTGGCTAGCACGGGTGGATGTGGGCAAGCACGAGGAGTGCCCCCGTGCAAAGCATGTGCCATCCCGTGGCCTCTAGCGTGCTCCGGCGAGGACTCCGCCGTCAGCAGAGGTCACCGGCGGCGAGGTGACGTGACCTGGTAATTAGCCAGCTAATAACCACCACTAATCCTAACCCTAGTCTATGACAGGTGGGACCCAGCCCCTTAACCCTCTTCTTAATTAAAATAAAACAGGGGTTAACCCCCACTAAGGCTGACAACAGGGCCCCACTAGCCAGAGCCCACCCACGTCATGCTGATGTCAGCATGACGCAGTAAATAGAATTTGTTTTTAAATATATTACAGAAAAGGCAGAAAATTGTTTAAACTTTAGAAAATCATAACTAATTCATTTTAACTCCAAATTGGACAAATAATATGTCTAAAATTATCAGAAAAATATAAGGATTCTGAATATGCAACTTGTTTCTATGTTTGACAATTTTAAAATGGGTGAAAAGTAGCAAACATGCATATGGATCCTTTTCAAATTCAAAATTGGAGTGAATTTTCAAATGACTTTGCAACACACTTCTTTTAAATAGTTTCATCCACACATCAGAGACATTGTTCCAACTATACAACATCACTTCATGATCAACCTTTTCAAATGAAATTTCATGCATTCAAATGCATTTGAAATTCATCGATAAATCAAATGGAGTTTGAATTTGCAACTCAAATGCAATATACTCCTTTTAAATGAAATGCTCAACACATCAGTACCATGGACATCACCATTACAATCTTATTCATGTGATTGTGCATTTTACATTATGTTGATCCTATGATTGTCATGTTGCTGATAGACGTGCAACCGGAATCGGAGGCCACCCCCCTTCGTTGAAGACACCGTTATCGAAACCTCGTCAGCAAGGCAAGCAAACCCCCATTGATCATGTCGATGAAATCCCACTTCCCTCTCAGTCTCGCTTATGCATGTTTAGGAGATCACCTTGTATCGATTCTACCGCATAGTTGAACCTGTATCCTTTGCATGACCTATCATCTTGTCACAGTAGTAAGCAAACCACAATCCTAGAAGATGTAGGAGTTGGTTGATATCATGTGGCCCCTGCAACTGTTACTGCTTATTGCATGCTTAGTGGTACAATGAGGTTGCTTTTGATGTGAGTCGGGATGATGGTAAACATGGTGTTGATGAAAGTGAAACTGTGTTGGTGAATCCACCCTAATACAAGGTGAACGATGAGAGGTTGTGTAGGAGTACACAGTGGGTTGTCTCGTTGAACACCGCCTTAAGTCCGAGTTCTTGTGTGGTGATCCAAGAAGAAGAGTACAACCACACATTGGGCTCACTGACCCCTCTCATCCTAGTGCCTCACCCCGTTCGAAACCCAGAAGTCGCAGTAGTTCGGAGTTCTGGTAGGGCTGTGGCACGGTCTGCGAAGTGGATGAACGGATTTTCAAGACCGGCTTGGGACCCTGCACACATCGTTTGAGGCTGTACTGGAACCTCGGACGGACTTCCATACGGATCCCCCTCAGATAGGCGACTCTCTGGACTAGAACGGAGCTGTGGGCGAAGTGTTGTGGTGGCATCCTCGCTGTCACCTCTTGAACGGTGACACGCAAAAGGCGGTAACTGATGACACGTGTGTGTAGCGGTTCACCCCTGCAGGGTTGACGAAACTATTCGAATAGCCGTGTCCGCGGTTAAGGACTGCTTGGAAAGCTTAGCTTGATTATTAGACAACTTGAACTGGATACTTCTAAAATACACCAAGATAAGTGTGAGTGTTATGGTGTGCTTTCTCGTGGGGAAGTCGAGGAAGGCACCATAGTGGTGTAATTGGTTGGAGATGTAGTGGACTCGTGTACGCTTCTTACCTCAAGTCTGGTACTCGTAGTTCAGGACTAGCCAAGTCAAAGCTGGCACTTCTGCAAGTGAAACCCCACCTCCCTTTACCTTGATACATGTGCATGAGTAGTATAGTTCCTACGTAAGTCTTATTGAGTACGACTTTATACTCACGTTTGCTTATTCTATGTTTTAGATGAACCCACCGACCCCGATGGTGGCCTCTACCTGAAGCTCGAAGAATGAATACTCAGACCAAGACCAAGCTAGTGTAGTCCAAGTCAGACGACTGGTTCCCTCGTGGAGGGCTTTTTTTTAGATAAGGCTTCTCTAAGCCATTTGTTAAACTTGTCTGTACTCAGACCTACTTGCTTCCGCATGTTTGATGTAATGTTAGATCACAGACTTGTGATCTCTGTGTGCACTCTGTAAGAGTTATTAATAAAGTTGTATACTTGGTAGAGAATTGCAATGATACCTGTTGTTCATACAAGGCATGCGTGCTGCGTGTATGTTTATAACATGCATGTCTTTGTATGGGTTTTCGAGACCTTAGTTGTGATCTGGCTGGTGGTCTTTTATACACCAAGTGGCCCTTAGATGTGCGCAGCTTGGGGCATCGCGATGCGACTGCTCGAGACTCTGTCTCGTGCACACTTTGTGGTATGATTGAGCCCGCCCTAGACCCCGACTAAGTGATCGGGCTGGAGTAAGTCTATGTAAGAGTTATGAGATAGTCGATAGTATGGTTGAGGCGACTTGTCTGTGAATATGGGAGTTCATCACCCATATCATTAGACTTGTGTGCGGACCATGAGGACCCATCTCAGTTGATCATCCGGCCTAGATGGGATACCCCTCACGTACGATGCTTTCCAAGAACGTTATGTGCTTGGCCTTGTCTGCTTAGACAAGTGGGTACGGTTCTTGGCTCTCCATATGACTATGTCATAGCGGGACTTGCATACGCTAACCCCGGGTCTCGACAGACTTGGTATCAGAGCAGGACTGACTGTAGGATTATCAGCCTTGGCCGAAGTCGAGTCTAGCCTTTATATAGTTATATAGTTACTCTGGGTATATAAGGGAAAAACGTAAGGCTTCTTTTTCTCCTTACCCCCTTCGTTCTGAGTTCTGAGTCACCCTTATCTTTTCTACGGGATGATAGGACTAGGCTCATCTATGTCTGATTAGAACATCTCGTTATTTGCTTCCTTGTAGCCGTAGGAAAGTTGTGTCCGGTTTCCTAGCATTGTTGTAATGCTGATTTCTTACATCGTATTATGTAAGTGTTGTATCTACATTGAAAGAAAATTGTTTCTTGCAATTACAGCCGTTATGCTGCCGGATTTTTTCCGTGTTTCTTTGAGTCATTACCTTCGCATTATTATCTTTTCCTCCTTAAATCATATCCTTTTATCCTTGCCTCCATCGTACAACCTGTTCTGATTGTCGATTTTTATCACATAGGATGTCAGGTGGAACTCGTAGTGTTGTTCTTCTGAATCGAGACCGTGATCGGAATCGAAATGATGATGAACCTCCACCCCCGCCTTCTGAGGCGGAAATCATGATGGAAGCTGAACGGAATAGACGTGATCAAACACGCCTTCTGGAGCTCATCGACCAGAATACCGCCCACCATGGTAATGTGGTGGTCAGCATTCAGGATTTCATCCTCCTCAAGCCACCGGTATTCCGATGTTCTTCTGAGCCCCTTGAAGCTGATGATTGGCTCCGTTCCATCGAGCGTAAGCTTGACACTGCACATGTTGCTCCCGATGACCGAGTTGTTTTCACGGTATACTTCTTGGAAGGTGCTTCTCTTCAGTGGTGGGAGAACTATGTTGCAATGTAGCCAGATGGTCACGTAGTGACTTCGCAGGAGTTCTGTGTTGCCTTTCGAGGGTACCACATTCTGGATGAGTTGATGGAGCGCAAGAAGGAAGAGTTCGGCAATCTGAATCAAGGAGAGATGTCCATTCATGAGTATGTGAGGGAGTTCAACCGTCTTGCTCGTTATGCCCAAGATGAGATCACCACCGATGCCAGAAAGCAGGCAAGGTTCCGCAAGGGACTTAGCCCCATCCTTCGTCATGATCTCAACCTCCTTGATTTTGCCACCTTTCAGGATTTAGTCAACAGATCCTTGAGAGCTGAGCATGGCAATGAAGTTTTTGAGAAGTCTCGCAAGCATGCTCTTGAGCTTGCCCCTTCTTCCAGTTCACGCCCTCAGAAGCGTATGATCTGGATTCCTAACAGTTTGATCCACCAAAACAACCCACTGAGGCCATCCCTTGTGCCGCCTCGTCCCCCAGCTCAAGCAAACAACCCAGCTCCCCGCACTATCTTTAGAGCCTGCTTCAGATGTAGCCAGCCTGGTCACTATTCTCGTGATTGTCCCATAAATCAGAATGCTCCACCCCATGCAAAAGGAAACCCCACTGTTCGTGCCAAGCCACCCCCGAAGGTTTCCACTTCCAAGCCATCCACCTCAGAAAATCTTGGACGTGTGAACCAAATCTCAGCTGAGGAAACTGATGGTACTTCTGACGTCATTCTTGGTACGCTCCCAGTCAATTTTGTTCCCACTTCTGTCCTTTTCGATCCAGGAACATCTCACTCATTCATGTCGGAGAGTTATGCACTTCGGCATGAGATATCCTTTGAAGAAATGTTCACCCCTATGATCATTCAAACTCCTGGTTCCAAATGGCAAACTAATAGAGTAAGCCATGGCAATCAAATTGCAATTGAGGGTTTAGTATTCCTTGCTTCACTCATATCCCTCAAGTCTTCAGACATTGATGTCATCCTTGGTATGGATTGGTTATCAAGGCAGAATGCTTTTCTTGATTGTAACTCCAAGTCAGTTAGACTTACACATCCTTCAGGCCAGACAATAGATTACACCTCACCCAGAACAAGAACCCAGGTGCATTCTTTGAATGTGATTCCCCTTCCCGACCTTGAAGATGTTTCGGTGGTTCGTGACTTTCCGGATGTCTTTCCTGAAGAGCTGTCGGGAATGCCACCTGACAGATGTGTAGAGTTCATAGTGGATCTTATGCCAGGAACCGCACCAATTTCTAGACGCCCATACAAAATGGCCCCACGTGAGTTAGCTGAGCTGAAAATCCAACTTGAAGCTTTGTTGGCAAAAGGCTTCATCCGCCCTAGCTCATCGCCATGGGGTTGCCCCGTTCTGTTCGTAACGAAGAAAGATGGAACAGAAAGGATGTGCGTAGACTATCGCCCGCTAAATTTAGCGACGATAAAGAACAAGTACCCACTGCCCAAGATCAATGATCTTTATGATCAACTTGCTGGATCCTCCATCTTCTCCAAAATGGATTTGAGATTAGGTTATCATCAAATCAAAATCCGAAACGAGGACATTCCCAAAACGGCTTTACTACTCGTTATGGTCTTTACGAGTACACCGTCATGTCCTTTGGTTTAATCAATGCCCCCGCCACTTTCTCACGCATGATGAATTCGATCTTCATGGAGTACTTAGATAAATTTGTTGTGGTTTATCTCGATGACATTCTCATCTACTCGAAGAACGAATAAGAACATGCCGAACACCTAAGGCTGGTATTGATGAAACTTAGAGAGCATCGCATGTATGCTAAATTCTCCAAGTGTGAATTTTGGCTACCAGAAGTGTCCTACTTAGGCCACGTGATTTCTGCAAAAGGCATTGTTGTGAATCCTGAGAGAGTTAAAGCCGTCCTTGACTGGACTCCACATGAATCGGTTAAGAAAGTTAGGAATTTTGTTGGCCTAGCCAGCTATTGCCGTCACTTCGTCGAGAACTTTTCTAAAGTTGCAAAGCCTCTAACTGAACTCCTCAAGAAAGATAAGAAATTCCTATGGACTCCCAAGTGCGAGGAAAGCTTTCAAGAGCTAAAAAGAAGATTGACTTCTGCACCCGTACTTGCACCTCCAGACACCAAAAAGGATTTCGAGATCTTTTGTGACGCCTCACGGCAAGGGTTAGGATGCATACTTATGCAAGATAGACATGTGGTAGCTTATGCTTCACGCCAGTTGCGGCCACATGAAGAGAACTATCCTACCCATGACCTTGAACTCGCTGCCATAGTTCATGCCCTAACAACTTGGCGACATTACCTCCTTGGTAATCATTGTGAGATCTATTCCGACCACCAAAGCCTCAAATATATTTTCACCCAGCCAGATCTTAATCTCAGGCAAAGACGCTGGATTGAGTTGATAAAAGATTACGACGTAGGAATTTCTTACACCCCAGGCAAAGCCAATGTCATGGTTGATGCACTAAGTTGTAAGTCGTATTGTAACAACCTTATGTTACAACAGTATCAACCACTTCTTTATGAGGGATTTCGTAAGCTCAATCTTGAGATTGTTCCTCATGGCTATCTTTCTACCTTGGTGGCGAAACCAACTCTTGAGGATCAAATCATAGTTGCCCAACGGCGTGCACGAGGTGTTCGCCGGATCAAGGAGAACATTGCTAGCGGAGTTGCTAAATGTTTCTCCACAGATAGCTAGGGAACGGTATTCTTTGGAAATCGTTTGGTAGTACCTAAGAATAGGGAACTAAGGCAACTCATCCTCAAGGAAGCCCATGACACACCCCTCTCGATTCATCCCGGTAGCACAAAAATGTACCGAGATCTACGCCAGAGATTTTGGTCGACTAGGATGAAGAGAGACATTGCTCAATTTGTTGCCGAATGTGATGTTTGTCGTCGCACTAAGGCAGAACATCAAAGACCTGCTGGTACACTTCAACCTTTGCCTATTCCAGAGTGGAAATGGGACAAAGTCGGTATGGACTTCATCACCGGCTTTCCAAAAACCCAGAAAGGAAACGATGCCATCTTCGTTGTCATAGATAGGCTTTCCAAAGTTGCTCACTTCCTTCCAGTTCGCGAGTCTATAACTGCTAGCCAGTTGGCAGACTTGTATGTCTCTAGAATTGTGTCCCTTCACGGTGTTCCTTTGGAAATCAATTCTGATCGTGGTAGCCTTTTCACCTCTAGATTTTGGGGAAGCTTCCAACATGCTATGGGAACTCATATCTCCTTTAGTACAGCTTTCCATCCTCAGTCTAGCGGTCAAGTCGAAAGGGTTAACCAAATTCTTGAAGACATGCTCAAAGCTTGTGTTATCTCATTCGGGAAAAATTGGGAGAAGTCTCTTCCATTCGCCGAATTTTCTTATAACAATAGTTTTCAATCTAGTCTGAACATGGCTCCTTTTGAACTCCTTTATGGACGACGATGTCGAACACCCCTTAACTAGTCGGAAACCGGTGACAGACAATTATTTGGACCGGACATGATCAAGGAAGCAGAAGAGCAAGTTCGCATTGTTCGTGATCGATTGAAAGCCGCACAGTCTCGTCAGAAAAGCTACTATGATCGTCATCATAGGCAAGAAAGCTACAATCTGGATGAGAAGGCTTACCTCCGGGTTACTCCTCTGAAGGGAAACAACGATTCGGTATCAAAGGAAAGTTGGCCCCACGTTACATCGGACCTTTCCGCATTCTTGCTAAACGTGGAGAAGTTGCCTACCAACTTGAACTACCCCCGCACCTTTCCCGAGTACATGATGTATTCCATGTGTCACAACTCAAGCCTTGCTTCAAGGACCCCATCCGCGAAGTCAACCATGAAACGCTTGATCTCCAAGATGACTTTTCTTATCGAGAGTACCCTGTTCGTATTCTTGATTCAGTAGAGCGTGTCACTCGTCGAAAGAAGATCAAGTTTCTGAAAGTTCAGTGGTCACACCACTCCGAGAAAGAAGCCACGTGGGAAAGAGAAGGCCGTCTCAGTGCCGAGTACCCTCCTTCCTCCCGCAGACTTCTGAATCTCGGGACGAGATTCTTTTGAGTGGGGGCGAGTTGTCACAACCCCAAGTTAGGTATGTGCTAGGATCAAGACTTCCTTTGCATTCATGTTAAAAAAATTCAAAAGAAATTTTTTATTGGGGAAAAGAAAAGCCCTAAAGAATTTAATTAAATGGCCAGACAAAAATTGCTTCCAAAAATTCCTCTGGTATTTTTGAAAAGTCTTATAAATATGCATGATCACATATAAAGTGAAGTGGGTCCCACTGCATGCACAAAAATTAAATTTGACCCCTATTTGACTTGAAATTCAAATGTATTGAATTTCAAAAATGCCCAAATCCTAAAAGTGACTAGCTACTGGTCACCTAGTATTTATGAAATTATTTGGGCATTTTTATAAAATGCTATGGTATTTTTACCAGAGCAAAACAAATAACAGAAGTAAAGAAAAGAAGAAGAAAAGAATGAGAAAACCCCCTGGCCTTTGGCCCAACAAGCCTTTTCCTTCAGCCCACTTGGCCCAGCCTGGCCCAGGGAACCAGCCCAGACCATAGGGGCATGGTCGTCTTCTACCCTAGGCAAGCAAGCACAGAGGTGCGTGGCGGCCATGCCCAGGGCGCCGACGCCACCTCCTGCTCCCCCTCTCATCTTCAGCTCACTGAGGAGACCGCCTAGGCGCCCCCTTTCATTTTTTCCCCTCGCCCGGGCTCTTCCCCTGCGTCTCCGGTGGATTTCTGCGCCGACCCGAAGCCCTGCAAGTTCACCGCTGTCGCCAACACGCGGCCACCGGGCTGCTCCCGCTGTACCAGTGTGTTCATAAGCTCCGTCGTGGAGCTCCACGTCGCCCCAGCCATCCAATAGAAGCCGAGCGGCTTCGACGATGATGCTAGCTCCAACTTCGCCCGCCACGCCCCCCACCCCTACTCCGGCGAGCGATTGGCGCCGTCACGCTGCGGCTCCAGCCTCCTCGACCCCCCCCCCACCGCTGCGTTCCTGGTGAGCCGGAGTTGCTCCTGCCCTATCTCCCGCTCTTACCTGCGCCCTCTTCGTTTTTCCCCGCAAAACCAGTACGCCGGCCGCCGCCTTTGCTATTGCAGCCATGGCCTCGGGCCTCCTCGGGAGCCTTGGCTAGCACGGGTGGATGCGGGCAAGCACGAGGAGTTCCCCCGTGCAAAGCATGTGCCATCCCGTGGCCTCTAGCGCGCTCCGGCGAGGACTCCGCCGTCAGCAGAGGTCACCGGCGGCGAGGTGACGTGACCTGGTAATTAGCCAGCTAATAACCCCCACTAATCCTAACCCTAGTCTATGACAGGTGGGACCCAACCCCTTAACCCTCTGCTTAATTAAAATAAAACAGGGGTTAACCCCCACTGAGGCTGACAACAGGGCCCCACTAGCCAGAGCCCACCCACGTCATGCTGATGTCAGCATGACGCAGTAAACAGAATTTGTTTTTAAATAAATTACAGAAAAGGCAGAAAATTGTTTAAACTTTAGAAAATCATAACTAATTCATTTTAACTCCAAATTGGAAAAATAATATGTCTAAAATTATCAGAAAAATATAAGGATTCTGAATATGCAACTTGTTTCTATGTTTGACCATTTTAAAATGGGTGAACAATAGCAAACATGCATACGGATCCTTTTCAAATTCAAAATTGGAGTGAATTTGCAAATGACTTTGCAACACACTTCTTTTAAATAGTTTCATCCACACATCAGAGACATTGTTCCAACTATACAACATCACTTCATGATCAACCTTTTCAAATGAACTTTCATGCATTCAAATGCTTTTGAAATTCATTGATAAATCAAATGGAGTTTGAATTTGCAACTCAAATGCAATATACTCCTTTTAAATGAAATGCTCAACACATCAGTACCATGAACATCACCATTACAATCTTATTCATGTGATTGTGCATTGTACATTATGTTGATCATATGATTTTAATGTTGCTGATAGACGTGCAACCGGAATCGGAGGCCACCCCCCTTCGTTGAAGACACCGTTATCGAAACCTCGTCAGCAAGGCAAGCAAACCCCCATTGATCATGTCGATAAAATCCCACTTCCCTCTCAGTCTCGCTTATGCTTGTTTAGGAGATCACCTTGTATCGATTCTACCGCATAGTTGAACCCATATCCTTTGCATGACCTATCATCTTGTCACAGTAGTAAGCAAACCACAATCCTAGCAGATGTAGGGGTTGGTTGATATCATGTGGCCCCTGCAACTGTTACTTCTTATTGCATGCTTAGTGGTACAATGAGGTTGCTTTTGATGTGAGTCGGGATGATGGTAAACATGGTGGGTATGAAAGTGAAACTGTGTTGGTGAATCCACCCTAATACAAGGTGAACGATGAGAGGCTGTGTAGGAGTACATAGTGGGTTATCTCGTTGAACACCGCCTTAAGTCCGAGTTCTTCTGTGTTGATCCAAGAAGAAGAGTACAACCACACATTGGGCTCACTGACCCCTCTCATCCTAGTACCTCGCCCCGTTCGAAACCCAGAAGTCGCAGTAGTTCGGAGTTCTGGTAGGGCTGTGGCACGGTCTGCGAAGTGGATGAACGACTTTTCAAGACCAGCTTGGGACCCTGCACTGGAACCTCGGCCGGACTTCCATACGGATCCCCCTCCGATAGGCGACTCTCTGGACTAGAACGGAGCTGTGGTCGAAGTGTTGTGGTGGCATCCTCACTGTCACCTCTTGAACGGTGACACGCAAAAGGCGGTAACTGATGGCACGTGTGTCTAGCGGTACACCCCTGCAGGGTTAACAAAACTATTCGAATAGCCGCGTCCGCGGTTAAGGACTGCTTGGAAAGCTTAGCTTGATTATTAGACAACTTGAACTGGGTACTTCTAAAATACACCAAGATAAGTGTGAGTGCTATGGCGTGCTTTCTCGTGGGGAAGTCGAGGAAGGCACCATAGTGGTGTAATTGGTTGGAGATGTAGTGGACTCGTGTACGCTTCTTACCTCAAGTCTGGTACTCGTAGTTCAGGACTAGCCAAGTCAAAGTTGTCACTTCTGCAAGTGAAACCCCACCTCCCTTTACCTTGATACATGTGCATGAGTAGTATAGTTCCTACGTAAGTCTTGCTGAGTACGACTTTGTACTCACGTTTGCTTATTCTATGTTTTAGATGAACCCACCGACCCCGATGGTGGCTTCTACCTGAAGCTCGAAGAATGAAGACTTAGACCAAGACCAAGCTAGTGTAGTCCCAGTCAGACGACTAGTTCCCTCGTGGAGGGCTTGTTTTTAGATAAGGCTTCTCTAAGCCATTTGTTAAACTTGTCTGTACTAAGCCCTACTTTGCTTCCGCATATTTGATGTAATGTTAGATCACAGACTTGTGATCTCTGTGTGCACTCTGTAAGTGTTATTAATAAAGTTGTATACTTGGTAGAGAATTGCAATGATACCTGTTGTTCATACAAGTCATGTGTGCTGCGTGTATGTTTATAACATGCATGTCTTTGTATGGGTTTTCGAGACCTTAGTTGTGATCTGGCTGGCGGTCTTTTATACACCAAGTGGCCCTTAGATGTGCGCAGCTTGGGGCATCGCGATGCGACTGCTCGAGACTCCGTCTCGTGCACACTTTGTGGTATGATTGAGCCCGCCCTAGACCCCGACTAAGTGATCAGGCTGGAGTAAGTCTATGTAAGAGTTATGAGATAGTCGATAGTATGGTTGAGGCGACTTGTCTGTGAATATGGGAGTTCATCACCCATATCATTAGACTTGTGTGCGGACGATGAGGACCCATCTCAATTGATCATCCGGCCTGGATGGGATACCCCTCATGTACGATGCTTTCCGAGAACGTTCTGTGCTTGGCCTTGTCTGCTTAGACAAGTGGGTACGGTCTCGGCTCTCCATATGACTATGTCGTAGCGGGACTTGCATACGCTAACCCCGGGTCCCGACATATACCAAATGATCCATATAGTAAAATTCTACTAGTTCCACATGGTAAACATTTCAAACATGGTTGAAAGTTTGATATTTGCATAGAGCATTTTATTCTGATGAATTTTCATATAAAAAACATTTCAATCTGAGTTACGGTTTAAAAGTTATTCAATTTCAAATTTTGAACTAATTTCTGTCTTTTCTGGATTAATTTTTAAACAGAAAAAGGTTTACTGCATCATCATTAGGTCATGCTGACGTCAGCGGGTTAACTGGTAAACTGAACAGTGGGGGCCGGCTGTCAGTGGCTATGGGTTAACAGTGGGGTTTAGTTTAATTTAATTAAACTAGTTAATGGCCTTGGGCCCACGTGTCAGCGACTGCTTAGGGTGGTTAAGCAGGGCAATTAGGCCCTAAACGGTCGGCGGCTTGACGCCGATGCCACTGTGCACGGCGGTGCCCTGCCGGAGTCGAGCTCCCGGGCACGGGGAGGCACGGGGAAGGCACCCGCAGGTAGCCCGCGGCCTCCCGCACCTGATGGTGCACACGGGGCACCAAGGGAGGCTCGTGGCCACGCCGGCGAGAAGGCCCGCGGCGGCGAGCTCACGGCCATGGCGGGAAAAGGTGATTGGGAGCACGGGGAGGAGCAAGGGGAGGGGGAAATGGGGCGCATGGTCACCAGGAGCACGAGACGTCGACGGCAAGGTCGGGGGTGGTCTAGCGGCGGAGGAATTTGTCGTTGAAGCTCACGGTTGCCGACGGCTACTCGATGAAGGGGACGTTTCCTCCGTTGGTGTTGAACTCGAATTGATGGCGAGGTTCGAGGGAGTCATCGGCGGTGGAGCTGCTAGATTCGTCGGTGGGGCTTGTCATCGCCGTTGGCCACGCAAGCGCGGCGGCTTGCTCCGGCGGGGTCTCGGGGTTGCGCGGGATTCGGTGAGGGAGAGGAGAGAGCGGACCAGAGAGAGGGGGAGAAGAACCTGGCAGTCTCCAGGCGTCCACGGGGAGGAGATAGGGGCCAGGGGGCCGCCACGGCGAAGCAGGAGGTGGCCTGGGCGACGACATGCTCACCATGGCGGCGAGCTGCCTGCCTGGCCATGGGTAGAAGACGAACCTGCCCCTTGTGGGCTGGGCATGCTTCTAGCCAGGCTGGGCCAGGTAAGGTGGGCTGGGGGATTCTTTTCTCTCTTTATTTTTCTATTTTCTGTCCTGCTAATTTGTTTTGCCCTTTAAAATAAATACTATGGAATTTTATAAAAACTCCCAATTATTTTTATAAAACCTAGATGACTCTATAGAAGTGAACCCCAAGTTTTGGGAATTTTTGAAATTCAAATTATTTTAATTCCAATTCAAATAGACAATTGATTTAATTTCCAAGCCACTGTTTGGATTTTTGAAAAAAACTATAAGTATGGGATTAATCCCAAATCACTTTTAAAATGATCAGACTCTTTTTTAGGACTTTTCAACATATCCAAAAGAATTTTGGAAAAAGATTTATTTCTAGCCTTTTTATTTAATTCATTTAGGGCTTTTCTTTTCCCCATTTCTTTTTCTTTTGCAAAAATTTTCATGATGCAAAAATGCTAGCTTAGAAAAGCACAAACCTAAATTAGGGTTCTGACACGCACATGGACCCCCTCTTAACCTACTAACTCACCCCTTCTCCGTTAAATGAGTCGCGGTAGTTCAGAGTTCTGGTAGGTCTATGGCATGGTCTGCGAAGTGGAAGAACGGCTATTCAGACTGGCTTGGGATCCTGCACACATATTCTGGGACCGCACCGGTAAACCGGCTGGGTTCACGATTGTGGAACACCCAGATAGGCGATTCCATTGAACTTAGAGTTGGCTGTGAGGTAAAAGTTGTGAAAATTATCTTCGCCGACACCCGCTTGAAGGGTGACGAGATCTTGGCGGTAACTGATGGTTTTATGTGTGTAGCAGTACACTCATGCAGGGTTAATAAACAATTCGAATAGCCGCGTCCGCGGTTATGGACTACTTGGAAATTGTGCTTGATTATTAGACAACTCCAATGAAACTCTAAAACTTGCCAAGAAAAGCGTGAGTGCTATGGTGTGCTTTCTCGTGGGAAGTCGAGGAAGGGTCCATAGTGGTGTAATTGTTTGGGAGACTTGGATAGATGGACTCGAGTACTTTTCTGACCTCATTCTGGTATTCGTAGTATAAGACTAGCCAAGTCAAAGATGGCACTTCTGCATTGAAACCTCGCCTTCCTTTACCTTGATACCTGAGCATGAGTAGTATAGTTTTGATGTAAGTCTTGCTAAGTACGAATTTGTACTCACGTTTTCTTATTTATGTTTTAGATTAACCCACTGACCCCGAAGGTGGATTCTTCCTGGAGCTCGACGATTGACTAAGCTAGCGTAGTCCCAGACAGCAGCCTGGTCCCTCGAGGAAGGGCATGTATATTGAATAAGGCTTCTCTAAGCCATTTGTTAAACTTGTTTATACTCAGACCTAAGTTGCTTCCGTTGTTTGATGTAATGTTGGATCACAGTCATGTGATCTCTTTGTGTACTCTATATGTAAGTCAATAAAGATGTATACTTTGTAGAGTTCATGTGATGAGTACCTGCTGTTTACACTGGACATGTATGATGCGTGTATGATTATAACGTGCATGTCTTAGTGTGGGGTTTGATAGCTTAGTTGGGCTCTCGCCGACGGTCTTTCATACACCAATTGGCCCTTAGATGTGCGCAGCTTGCGGCATCGCGATGCGATTGCTAGTGACTTCTTCACATGGCACACTTTGTTTTACGATCGAGCCTCCCGAGACCACGACTAAGTGATCGGGCTGAAGTCTGTTTATGTAAGTGTTATAATTCAATCGATAATATGGTTGAGGCAACTTGTCTATGAGTATGGGATTTCACCACCCATAATCATTTATACTTGTGAGCGGACGATGAGGACCCATCTCAGTTGAGCATCCGGGCCTGGATGGGATGCCCCTCACGTTCGAGCTTTCCGAGAGTGTCTTGTGCTTGGCCTTGTCTGCTTAGACAAGTGGGTACGGCTCTCGGCTCTCCATATGATTGAGTTGTGACAGGAATTACATATGCATATTCCGGGTACAGACAGACTTGGTATTAGAGTAGGACTGCATGTAGGATTATCAGCCTTGGTCGAAGTCGAGTCTAGCCTTCTATAGTTATATAGTTACTCTAGATATATAAGGGAATAACGTAAGGCTTCTTTTTTCTCCTTTCCCTCATCGATCTGAGTTTTGAGTCACCCTCCTCTTTTCTATGGGAAGATAGAAATCGGCTCATATATGTCTTACTAGAACATCTTGTAGATTGCTTCCTTGTAGCAGTAGCAAAGTTGTGTTCGGTTGTCTAGAGTTATTGTGCTTCCTGTTTCGGGACTTCCTATGTAAGTGTTGTTGTTATGTTGTAAGAATTTTCACTTCTCTTACAATTACAGTCGTTATGTTGTCCAAGTCATTACAGGTTTCTTCATAATCTGATTCATTTGCAAAATCCTTCTCTCTATTTCGGTTGTCTCTCCATAAGAATTTCTAGGTGGCATGCCTGACAGTTCCATAGAGTTTGTTGTAAGTTTTATTGTACAAACCTATATTGATGCATTTGGAGTTCTTCCTCCCACTTTAGATGTCTTCTGCCAAAGGCATTGTTATCAATCCCGAGAGAGTTCAGGTTGTCCTAGACTGGGCTCCACCTGAATCGGTTAAGCAAGTTAGGAGTTTTCTTGGCTTAGAAAGCTATTGGCACCGCTTCGTTGAGAACTTCTCCAAAGTTGCAAAGCCTCTAACTGAACTCCTCAAGGAAGAGAAGAAATTCCAATGGACCCCCAAGTGCGAGGAAAGCTTTCAAGAGCTGAAAAGAAGACTGACTTCTGCAACCGTACTTGCCCCTCCAGACACCAAAAGGGATTTCGAGATCTATTGTGACAGTTCACGGCAAGGGTTAGGGTGCATAGTTATGCAAGATCGAGATGTGGTAGCATACACTTCCCGCCAGTTGCGTCCACATGAAGAGAACTACCCTACCCATGATCTTTAACTCGCTGTCGTAGTTCATCCCTTGAAGACTTGGCGACATTACCTCCTTGGTAATAGTTGTGAGATATATTCCGATCACCAAAGCATCAAATACATATTCACCCAGCCAGATCTTAATCTGAGGCAAAGACGCTGGATAGAGTTGATAAAAGATTATGACTTAGGAATTTCTTTCACCCCAGGAAAAGCCAATGTCATGGTTGATGCACTAAATCGTAAGTCGTATTGTCACAACCTCATGTTACAATAGTAGCAACCACTTCTTCATGAGGAGTTTTGAAAGCTCAATCTCAATATAGTTCCTCATGGCTTTCTATCTACCCTTGCGGCGAAACCAACCCTTGAGGATAAAATCATAGCCGTCCAAAAACGTGATAGTGGTATTCGAGAGATCAAGAAGAACATTGCTAGTGGAGTTAATAAATGTTTCTCCACATATGATCAAGGTGTCGTTTTATTTGGCACTCGATTAGTTGTACCACGAAAACACAATCTTAGGAGGATGATTCTTAAGGAATCTCATGACACTGCCCTCTCGATTCATCCCAATAGCACAATAATGTACCGAGATCTACGCCAGAGATTTTGGTGGATTAGGATGAAGCGAAAAATTGCTCAGTTCGTTGCTGAATATGATGTTTGTCATCACATTAAGGCCGAACATCAAAGACCTGCTGAGACTCTTCAACCATTTCCTATTCCCGAGTGGAAATGGGACAAAGTAAGTATGGACTTCATCACTGGCTTTCCAAAAACCCAGAAAGGAAATGATGTCATCTTCGTGGTCATTGATAGACTTTACAAAGTTGCTCACTTCCTTCCCGTTCGCGAGTCTATAACGGCTAGCCAGTTAGCGGACCTGTATGTCTCTATAATTTTGTCTCTTCATGGTGTTCCTTTGGAAATCAATTCGGATCGTGGTAGCCTTTTCACCTCTAGATTCTAGGGAAGCTTTCAGAATGCTATGGGAACTCATCTCTCCTTTAGTACAGCTTTCCATCCCCAGTCTAGCGGTCATGTTGAAAGGGTTAACCAAATTCTCGAGGACCTCAGAGCTTGTGTTATCTCTTTCAGAAAGAATTGGGAGAAATCTCTTCCATTTGCCGAATTTGCTTATAACAATAGTTTCCAATCTAGTCTGAACATGGCTCATTTTGAACTCCTATATGGACGAAAGATGTCGAACACCCTTGAACTGGTCAGAAACCGGTGAAAGACAATTCTTTGGACCAGATATGATCAAGGAAGCGGAGGAGCAAGTTCGCATTGTTCGTGATCAATTGAAAGCAGCCTAGTCTCATAGAAACATCTACTATGATCGTCGTCATAAGCAAGAAAGATACAATCTCGATGAGAAGACTTACCTTCGGGTTACTCCTCTGAAGGGAACCCAACGATTCGGTATCAAAGGCAAGTTGGCCCCACATTACATTGGACCTTTTCGCATTCTTGCTAAACATGGAGAAGTTGCCTACCAACTTGAACTACCCCCGCACCTTTCCCGAGTACATGATGTATTTCATGTGTCACAACTTAGGCGTTGCTTCAAGGACCCCATCCGCGAAGTCGACCATGAAACGCTTGATCTCCAAGACGACCTTTCTTATCAAGACGACCCCGTTCGTATTCTTGATTCAACAGAGCGTAGCACACTTCGTCAGAAGATCAAGTTTCTAAAAGTGCAATGGTCGCACCACTCCGAGAAAGAAGCCACATGGGAAAGAGAAGACCGCCTCCGTGCCGAGTACCCCACCTTCCTCCCGATGACTTCTGAATCTCGGGACAGGATTCCTTTGAGTGCGGGCGAGTTGCCACAACCCCAACTTAGGTATGTGCTAGGCTATGTTAGCTTCTTTGCATGATGCAAAATTTTCAAAAGAAATTTGAATTGGGAAAGAAGCAAGCCCAAATGAATTAATTCAAATGGCCATTTTAAAAGTTGCTTCCAAAATTCCTCTGGTATTTTTGAAAAGTCCTATAAATGAGCATGATCACATATAAAGTGAAGTGGGTCCCACTACATGCTCCAAGATTTTTCAAAAAATCCAGAAAGGCCTTGGAAATTAAATAAACACCATATTTTAATTGAAATTCAAATGTTTTGAATTTAAAAAATCCTAAAACCTTGGGAGTGGCTTTTGTATAAGTTGCATAAGTCCAAATAAATGTGTTGGGATTTTACAAAATAGCTTTGGTATTTATTTTACTAAAATCAAACAAATTACAAAAAGTTTTAAAAGAGAAATAAAAGAAAGTGGCAAAGAGGCCCAACTCTTTCCCCCCTGGCCCATCTGGCTGCCCAGCCCAGCCATCCTTGTTGTGAACCTCCCCCGCGCACCGAAGCTGCTCGGTGGCGGGCATGTCGTGGCCGTCGACGCTGGCTAGGCCACGCAGCTGCCTCCCCGCCGTCATCTGCGTGTCCAGGAGCCTCCCCTGGACATCCCCATCCCTATCCCCCTCTCGCTTGCCGATTTCTTCACCGCCCCAAGCTCGCCAGAGAGCGCCGGAGAGCGCCACCGTGGCCAATGGCCACCAATCACGGAGGCAGACTGTCCAAAAGAGTCGCCGCTATCGCCTTCGTCTTCCAACACCTCCAATCGACCCCGAGAACCCCAGAAGACGACGCCATCTCCACCGATTCTCCGCCGACCGTCGTGAGCTTCCTCGCCGGATTTCGTCGCCGTCAGCCCTCCTCTGCCTCTCCCGACCGCACCATTGTGCACAGGGTGAGCTCCCCTTCTTTTCCCTCTCTCAGTGCACCTCCCCGTGAAGAGCATGGCCACCCCCACCCGCTCAAGTGCTCCGGACGCCGCCGTCCTCGCCGCCGACGTCGCTCCGGCCACCTTTATGGTCGCCCGAATCGTCGAGGAGACGCGCGCGTGCATGGGCTTTCCCCAGGTGGTCTCTGCGCAAAGCATGGCCTCCGGATTTGCCATTCCAGGCGAGACAGCGTGGCCGGCTTAATTAAGCCTAACCCCACCCCTAAGCACTCACTGGTTGTGGGCCCAGGCCCCCTAATCCTATCTTCTAAATTAAACTTAACAGGGGATTAATTTTGAGCCACTGACATGCATGGTCCACACAACAGTCTCACCGGTCAACCCCCCACGTCATGCTGGCGCCATGCTTGCACAATAATTGATTTTCCAGCACAGAAATAAATTCAGAAAAGGATTAAACTTGTAAATTCAATAACTTTTAAACCCTAACTCCAAATTAAACATATAATATGTGAAAAAATATCAGAAAAATGCAAGGATTCTGAATATGCACTTCGCTGACATGTTTGACCATTTTCAACTGGATGAACAGTGACAATTGTGCATACGAACCCTTTTGAAATTCATACATGGAGTTTGAATTTGCAATTCTTTTGAAATACACTTCATTTAAATGGAATGAGCAACATATCAGCACCCTTTACATCATCATGTCATAGTTGATCATGTGATTGAGCATTGCATTCATATTTTTTGCTACATTATGCTTTGTTTGCTATCATTAGCAACTGAACTGGGACCGGAGGTCACCCCCGAAGAAGAAGAAGCGTGTCGGTAAGATCCCTGTCAGCAAGGCAAGCAAACCCCATTGATCATGTCGATAAAAATCCATTTCCCTCTCTTTCTCGCTTATGCATGTTTAGGATGTCACCATGATGCGTTTCTACCGCATAGTTGAACCCATTCTTTTGCATGACCTATCATTTTGTCACAGTAGTAAGCAAACCACAATCCTAGCAGATGTAGCAGTTGGTTGATATCATGTGGCCCCTGCAACTGTTACTTCTTATTGCATGCTTAGAGTTAAAATGAGGTTACTCTTTTGTGAGTCGGGATGGTAGGGATCATGTTAATGATGGTGGAAATGTGTTGGTGAACTTGACCTAAACAAGCTGAACGATGAGAGGCTGCGTAGGAGTACACAGTGGGTTGTCTCGTTGAACACTGCCTTAAGCCCGAGTTCTTGTGTGGTGATCAAAGACGAAGAGTACTACCATATGTTGGGCAACTGGACCCCCGCTCAACCTACTAACTCACCCCTTCTCCGTTCAATGAGTCGCAGTAGTTCAGAGTTCTGGTAGGCCTGTGGCACGGTCTGCAAAGCGGAAGAATGGCTATTCAGACCGGCTTGGGACCCCGCACACATCTTCTGGGACCGCATCGGTAAGCCCGCCGGGTTCACGATTGTGGAATCCAACCCAAATAGGCGTCTCCATTGAACTTAGAGTTGGCTGTGAGGTAAAAATTGTGGAAATTATCATCGCCGACACCCGCTTGAAGGGTGAAGAGATCTTGGCGGTACCTGATGGTTTCATGTGTGTAGCAGTAAACCCCTGCAGGGTTAATAAACTATTTTAATAGCCGCGTCCGCGCTCATTGGACTACTTGGAAAGTTGTCCTTGATTATTAGACAACTCCAACGGAAACTCTAAAACTTGCCAAGATAAGCGTGAATGCTATGGTGTGCTTTCTCGTGGGAAGTCGAGGAAGGATCCATAGTGGTGTAATTGTTCGGGAGACTTGGATAGATGGACTCGAGCATGCTTCTTACCTCATTCTGGTATTCGTAGTACGGGACTAGCCAAGTCAAAGCTGGCACTTCTGCATTGAAACCCCACCTTCCTTTACCTTGATACCTCAGCATGAGTAGTATAGTTCTGATGTAAGTGTTGCTGAGTATGACTTTGTAATCACGTTTTCTTATTTATGTTTTAGATGAACCCACTGACCCCAAAGGTGGATTCTTCCTGGAGCTCGACGATTGACTAAGCTAGTGTAGTTCCAGTCAGCAGCCTGGTCCCTCGTGGAAGGGCACGTATATTGAATAAGGCTTCTCTAAGACATTTGTTAAACTTGTCTGTACTCATACCTAAGTTGCTTCCGTTATTTGATGTAATGTTGGATCACAGTCATGTGTTCTCTTCATGTACTCTATATGTAAGTCAATAAAGATGTATACTTTGTAGAGTTCATGTGATGAGTACCTGCTGTTTACACTGGACATGTATTATGCGTGTATGATTATAACGTGCATGTCTTAGTGTGGGGTTCGGTAGCTTAGTTGTGCTCTCGTCGGCGGTCTTTCATACATCAAGTGGCCCTTAGATGTGGGATGGTACGATTTCTCGCCCCCTCGTTGGTTACCCAAAGTGGAAGGTTGAGATGTAGACAACATCAAGTTTCCCTTAGCGAAGATGCTAAGGTTTAAATGTCGAACCAATAGGACTCCAGCAACAATAAGTAGGTGGTTCGGCAAGTGATGCGCCGTTTGAAGATAATCACTTGCTTCTCCTGGACCTACACACACAGAAAATAACTTTGCTTCCCAACGAGTGTAGATGAATTGTCAATTCCTCCGGCCTTGTTGTTTACAAAGAATAAAACGCACGGGATAATAATGATAGTGATAGCAACGGAAAAGTAAATTGATAGTGTAAACAGTGTTGGAAATATGGACCGGGGTCCTATGATGTTCACTAGTGATGTCTCTCTCCCAAAAGACGATAAAATAGCCATGCGAGGTAAAAAAATTACAGCTGGGCAATTGACAGGATTATGTGCGCAAACCAATGCTAATTATGCTATAAAGAAAGGAAGAGGCTCAAAAGCATGGGCGGTACGCCAAGGCAAGTAGACCGAAATCCATCTGCATCTACCTACTAATCGTCCACCTTGAGATATCTATCCAGAACATCTCGCTAGTATTAAGGTCCGAATCCCACCCAAAGTGTAAACTCAAAGCAACTGACAACTGCATTAAAGAACTTTGCGTAAAGTAAACAATCCTTGCACCCGCAAGTATAAGCACCGTTGTTTTCCCCCTTGTGGCAACAGCACATCCCCTAGACTCATGTTTCTGTCACTCAAGCTAGTCATCAGGGGGCATTAACCCACAATCATGCATAACGCTCCCTCTTGGAGTCACAATCTACTACTTGGCCAAAGCAATAAACAGCAACGGAGAACATGCAAGAATTACTCAAGAACATAAATATAAAAGAGGAGAATCAAATATATTACTCAAACACAATCTGAACATAATCTCATAATCCATCGGATCCCAGAAAACTCAGTATAGCAACAGCAGAAATATTACATAAGTGCCTCGATCATGCAGGGCAGCTCACGAGGTCTAATCCATGAAGAACGAAGAGGGGAGGAGAACATCACATAGCTACTGATCATAGACCCATGGTCCAAGGTGGACTACTCACGGTTCATCCGGGAAGCATCCATGGTGGTGGAGAAGCTCCCGGAGGTGATTCCTCCCTAGGGCAGGGTGCCGGGAAGAGTTCTTTTGGTGCTCCCGATCTTGGAAGCGCGGCGGCGGCGGAATAGAGGAGAGATCATGAAAAAGGGTTCCCGTCACGGGGGTTTCTCTTCACGAGGAATATATAGGCGAAGGGGGCAGCTAGGGGGTCCACCAGTTCCTGTCCCCACCCTGGGCGTCTGGGGCCCTGGTGGGTCCCCTCTCGGTGATTCCCGAAGCTTCTTCTACGCTGATTTTTTATTGTATTTTTCCCGAATTTTTGGAGCACTATTTATATGGGGGAAACCTGAAATAGAAAAATAGCAGAAAACAGGAACTGGCACTGGGGTGCACTGAGTTAATAGGTTAGTCCAAATATGATCAAAAGTGTATGGAAGTTCATCAATATCATAGCAATATCACACAAAAGAGGCATGGAGCAAGCAGAAATTATAGATACGTTTGGACGTATCAACATCTCCAAGCTTAATTCCTGCTCGTCCTCGAGTAGGTAAATGATAAAAGCATAATTTCTGTGGTGACATGCTAACAACCATATAAGAACTTTTAAGTAAAGAAATCAAGGCATGTAATTCATTCAAGTCATAACAGGCAAGAGTCTATATGTAGCATTGAAACAAGCAAGATAAGAACATAAAGGTGCAAGAGCTCTCGCTTTCCGTGACTCGAATGTCTCCAAATGGTGTTTGCGTGCAAGAAAGGGGATAGGGATATACGAGAGAAAAAAGTATTTTTTGTGTTGAGAACTCAATCTACTAAAGTTTCAAACTTTTTCTTCTTTGGAATCTTATCTTGACTCATCCTGATGGCGCGAGAGTGGACGGGTGTAGTCTTCTCGCCCTTCGTTGGTGAGCCCCAAGTGTAAGGCGTGATGCAGCACAGCAGCAAATTTCCCTCAGTAAGGATACCAAGGTTTGTCTCCAGTAGGACTCCAGAGATGATAAGTAGGTGTCAGCGGCGCAACTGACGCGGACCTGCACACAGACACAAATAACTTTGTTCCCAACGAAGTTCATAGAGGTTGTCAATCTCTCCGGTCTTGTTGTTCACAAAGGATCAAACACAAGGGATAATGATAGCAACTGAAAGTAAAAGCAGAAAAGTAAATGAGCGTGGAAACAGTAATGAGGATATGTACCGGGATACATGATGTTCACTAGTGATGTCTCTCTCCCAAAAGACGATAAAACTGCTACGCGAGGTAAACAAATTACAGAAGGGCAATTGACAGGATTATGAATGCACCGCAATGCTAACTATGCTACAAAATAAAGGAAGAGGCTCAAAAGCACGGGCAGTACGCCAAAATAATTAGACCGAAATCCAACTGCATCTACTACTAATCATCCACCTTGAGATATCTATCCAGAACATCTCGCTGGTATTAAGTTGCGAGCCCCACCCAAAGTGTAAACTCAAAGCAACAGACAACTGCATTAAAAAGCACTTTGCATAAAGTAAACAATCCTTGCAACCGCGGTTACAAGCACCGTTGTTTTCCCCCTTGTGGCAACAGCACATCCCCTAGACTCATGCTTCTGTCACTCAAGCGTGTCATTGGGGGGCATGAACCCACAATCGAGCATAACGTTCCCTCTTGGGGTTACTACCTACTAATTTGCCAAAGCAATAAATAGCAACGGAGAACATGCCAGAATTACTTAGGAACAAAAATATAAGAGATAAAAATCAAATATATTACTCAATCACAATCTGAACATAATCTCATAATCCATCAGATCCCATCAAACTCAGCATAGCAATAGCAGAAAGATTACAAAAGTGCCTCGATCATGTAGGGCAGCTCACGAGGTCTAAACCATGAAGAACAAAGAGGGGAGGACAACATCACATAGCTACTGATCACGGACCCATGGTCCAAGGAAAACTACTCACGAGACATCCGGGGAGCATCCATGGTGGAGAGGAGACTCCCAAAGGTCAACCCTCCCTCCGGCAGGGTGCCGGGAAGAGGTCTTCTGGTGCTCCCGATCTCTGAAGCGCGGCGGTGGCGGAACAGAGGCGAGATCGCGAAAAAGGGTTCTCTTTTCTGAAGTTTCACATGATGGAGAATATATAGGTGAAGGGGGCAGCGAGAGGTGGACCAGGGGCCCCAGGCGCCCCCCTGGCGCGGACAGGGGTGGGGCCGCGCCAGGTGGCCGCCTGGGCCACCCCTGGCTCCCCTCTATCCCCACTCGGGCTCTTCGCGAAGCTTCCTGTACGCTGAATTTTCCTATATTATTCCCGGAATTTTTCTGGCACTTTTTGTATGGGGGAAAACTGAAATAGAAAAACAGCAGAAAACAGGACCTGGCACTGTGGTGCACTGAGTTAATAGGTTATTCCAAATATGATCAAAACTGTATGAAAGTGTATCTAGATCATAGCAATATCACACAAAACATGGATGGAGCAAGCAGAAATTATAGATACGTTTTGGACGTATCAACATCCCCAAGCTTAATTCCTACTCGTCCTCGAGTAGGTAAATGATAACGGAATAATTTATGTGGTGACATGCTAGCAACCATATAAGAACTTTGAAAAGTAAAGCAATGAAGTTTAGAAACTCAATTCAAGTCATAACAAGCAAGAGGCTATATTAGCATTGAAACAAGTAACAAAAGAACAAAAGGTGCAAGAGCTCTCGCTGTCCGTGACTCGAATGTCTCCAAATGGTGTTTGCGTGCAAGAAGGGGGATAGGGAATACGAGAAAAACATTTATTTGTTGAGAACTCAATCTACTAAAGTTTCACACTCGGTCTTTTTCTGGAATCTTATCTTGACTTGTCCCCAGACCACTAGCCAGGTACAAGTCAATTTGATCCACTCCTTTTTCAATATTTTGAGTACTCATGCAATGGATGAGCGTAAGCACGAGAGTTGACACTTAGGATGGCAAAGAGAGAAGTGCGGAGGAGGAAGACAAAAAGGATGAGAAAGGCTCACATCAATGAGGACAATCATAGGCAAGAGATGCCAAATGATAGATATGATGTGAGGAGTAGGGATTACCATGCAACGGATGCACATACGAGCTAGGAAGCTCTCCAATGGAACTAGTGGGGGTGCATCTAACTTGCTCGCTCATCAAGACCTAGAGCTCGTTTGAGGAGGCTCATCCTTGGAATATGCAAGCCAAGTTCTATAGTGTGAAAGTCCCCACATAGCTATATGCATAATGATCATCTCTATGGAGTACAAGGATATAAAGGGAGTACTAGTGTGGATCTCTCAAAAGGATAGTAGTGTTTCCCCTTTCTCTCTTTTTATTTCTTTTTCTCTTTTTTCTATTTTTTGTGGCCTCAATGGCTCTTTCTATTTAACTCTCATTTGTCCTCTTTGGGATCTTTTATTATGTCCACTTTGGGATCTTTTCCTCACTTAAGGGCAACACTCTATTTTACAAGAAGGTAAAGGAGATCTTTCACACTTTACAAGGTACTCAAAATCATAAAGAAGATGTAACTATCATGATGTATGCAATGTATGTCGCTGCTAGTGTAGCAGGAACATGTATGACATGAAGATCAAGTCATGAAGAGGTGGATGTTGCATGGCAATATATCTCGGAAAGGCTATGGAAATGCCTTGATAGGTAGGTATGGTGGCTGTTTTGAGGAAAGATATAAGAAGGTTTATGATGACAGAGCGTATCATGCCAAGGGTTTGGATGTACCGGCGAAGGTGGACACCAACTCTCGGAGTGAGAAGAAGGCAATGCACGGCACGGGAGAGGCTAGCAAAAATATGGGAAGGTGGAAGTGTCAACTTTCAATACTTACATTAGTCCGAAGAACTCATGCACTTATTATCGGTAACTCTCAATCTAAAAAGGAGGTTCACAAAGAGACAAGTACCCTGAGGAGGAGTGTATGGGGGTTTGGTTATCCTTGCGCATCCTCGACTCATGGTACGTGAGTGTTCTCTAATATTCGATCCCTCCAAAGATTAGTGATCCATCTAGTAGCTAGAGTTCTCAACTAGTTTTGTAGGTTTTTAAAATACACACGGATTGCCCAAAATACTACAACTATCACTAATAGGCTAGAGCTCTTGACACCAAAAGTTCGAACATTACTCACATCAAAACTTCAAAACTATTGCAAGTTACTACTAGAATTAAATAGCAACCTCAATTACCTACTTTCAAGACAAGACACAACTCAGTGCAACAACCAACTCTCTTTAACAAGATAAACATGAAAACTAAAAAGAGTTCCAGCAACAAACTAAACAAAATCCAAGGCTCTTGCTAAAGACAAACTAAGACTAAAACTAAACATGGCAGCAGCTACGAAAAGATAAAGAACACACAACAGCAAAAAGATAGGCAGGAAAAATCCTATGATGTGTTCTAGATTTTGAAAGTGGAGCGTGTTTCTCTCACACACAAAGTAAGACGGGATCTAACTTCTTATGAACAGAAAGCAAAGCTAAAGAAAACTAAAAATAAAACCTAAGAGCGAGACGCTCCAATCATAGCACATAATGCATGAAGTGATAAAAATATAGTGAGACGAAGGACGAACTGATGATTGTTGATGGATAAGGGGATGCACGGGGGCATCCCCAAGCTTAGACGCTTGAGTCTCCTTGAATATTTATTGGGGATGCATGGGGGCATCCCCAAGCTTGAGCGCTTGAAAACTCCCCTCTGAATCTTCTTTCATCATCTTCCATCGCACACTTGAAAACTCCCTTCATACATAACTCATCATAAGCTGATTAGAGAGGTTAGTACCCTTAATAAAATATATTTTTCCCACTGGATATAAAGACATTCTTGAAGAGCTACTGTTTCTCAAGAGTGCCAAAAAGTTTTTGCAAAGAAAAAGCAACCTTAAGGTTTGCAAAAGTTAGGAGAGACAAAACGTGGCAGAATCTGTGAAGAACAGAACAGAAGGTAGTAAAGAATTTTTTAGGGGCCCTTCTGCAACTCAAATAAAAAAACTCAGAACATACGGAAGTTTCAAAATTGTATAGAGCACGCTTTCAAAAATATTCAGATCAAAAAGATGATCTGGTGATTTGATTCGAATTTTTCTGTCAGGGACAGAATCTGTTTTCTGGACAGCACGTCACAACTTTTGCTTCCCTTATCATAAGAAGCTATAACTTGGCACAAAGCTGAAAAATAAAGATACAATGATGTTGCTACAGTAGTAACAAACATCAAGACAAAACAAAAGCAAAAATAAAAAACCTAAATTCGTTGAGGGCTGCCTCCCGAAAGCGCTTTCTTTTATGCCTTTAAGCTAGGCATAATGCAAAAGAAGAATCAAGGGTCTCCAAGATCAGAATCATAAAAACCTTCAAATTGATTTTCAATAAGCTCATTCTTCTTCTTCCTAGGAAAGAGGTACTTACCTTTCGCCACACTGCGTAAGCGTATGTGCCCATTACCAATATCAACGAAGCCTTTCATAGCACAGAGGAAGTCTCTTCCGAGCACAATGTTACTTTGGTTTGGCTCCATGATGAAGAAATCCATTGGTGCAGTCCTATGAAGGAATACAACTTGGACTTTGTCAGAACCCTCTGTTAGGTAATGTGCTAGGGTTAGTTAGTACTCTTGCATCATGTCAAAATTTCAAAAGAAATCTTTGAAATCAAATCAAAAGCAAATGGGAGAAGGAACACCCCCCAGATGAATTAATTCAAAAGGCCAGATAAAAATCTTTTCCAAAAATTCATGTTAGAGTTTTGAAAAGTCTTATAAATAAGTGTGATCACATATCAAGTGATGTGGGACCCACCCCATGCTCATAGATTTTTCAAATATTCAAACAGTGCCTTGGAATTAAAGAAATACCCCTATTTGAGTTAAGATTCAAATTATTTGAATTTTAAAAATGTTGAAACTTTATGAGTGGCTGGTCTATACTATTATGAGGCCACATAAAAAATTTCAGCATTTAAAAAAATGTTTAGATATTTTATTTAGCTAAGCAGAACCAAGATCAAAAGAGAAAACAGAAAGAAAAAGAAAACAAGAAAGTAGCCCAATTACCTGGGCCTCACGGCCCGACTTACCGTTTCAGCAGCCCAGCCCGCGGCCTCCCCTTGTCGTCTTCCCCGGCGCGGCAAGCAGCTCGCTGGAGCGCCTGCCGACGCCGGCGAGCACCTGCTAGCCTGCCTGGCGCCTCCCGAGTCATCTAGTCGCGTCTAGAGACTCCCCGCAGCCGCCCTGATCCATTCCCCCCCTCCTCGTCGTCTTCCGTTTCCTCCTGCGCCCGATTTCGTCGCCGCCCGTAAGCATCCGTGGAGCACGCCGCCGTCTTCACGCGGCCACCGTCGACGAGAGACCGCTACGCCAAGTCCAACCGCTCCGCCGTCGTCCACTACCTCAACCTGCAGAAGGAATCGGAGTCAGACGCCCCCTGGATCACTCCCTCTAGCCGGATCCGCCATGGAAGCCGAGCACGGTTGCCGCCGAGGTTGACCATGCGCTCGCTCCCGTGCGTTTCCGTCTTCACCAGTGCGTCCGTAGTACTCCTGGAGTCCCCAGCAACCCAACGCGACCATGCCTGCTTCTCCCCGTGGCCGTTTTGCAAGTTCCACTCCAAGCCGTGGCTCCGGCCGCCGCCAAGGTCGAAGCCATCGACGAACGTGACCTCCCCGGCGACGTGCAAGTGGTGCTTTCGACGCGGCTCATCACGGGCTTTCGAACGGTGGTCTCGGCGCAGAGAATGGAGGCCAGAAGAGGGAGAACGCAGAGCGCCGCCGCGGTCCAGTCGCCGGCGTGTTAGCCCAAACCCCCCCCCCCCCTTAATCACCCAGCTAATGACCCCCTGGGTCACTGACCAGTGGGCCCAGTGGCTTAATTAAGCCAATGGATTAATTAACCCCAAGGTTTAATAAATCCAGCCACTGACAGGTGGGACCCCCTTGTCAGCCCCCCCCCCCTGACGTCAGCCTGACGCATTAAATCATTTAAATGAATTTCCAGAGATTATTTGAATTAAAGAAATTCCAGAAATTCCAGAAAATACCCCAAACTTTGGAAATTCATACAAAATTCATATTAACTCCAAATTAGACAAATAATATATGAAAAATGATCAGGAGAAAATTATCTTTCCAAATATGCAACTTTCAACTATGTTTGAGTTGAATTTAAATTGGGACCAGTAGCATATGTCATTTGGTTTATTTGAATTTAATTCAAATTCAAATCAAATGATCTTGCAACTTGGACCATGGATTTATGTTATATTTCAACCATACATCAGAGGCTTATCTTATACATTTGAAGATGTTTCAAAATGATCAAACAATGTCACATGCAACTTGGTTAATTTGAATTCAATTGTGGAGTTTGAATTTGCAATTCAATTTGCAATATACTCCATTCAAATGGAATTGCTTCACACATCAAGGCATGTACATCAAGATTCAAACTTCCATCATGTGTTTGTGCATCGTATTTACTTTGCTACTTTGCTTGTTGTTTGTCGAGTAGAGGTGGAACCGGAGAAGGAGGCTGCCCCATTCGTTGAAGACCCAGAACCCGAACCTCGTCAGCAAGGCAAGCAAACCCCCATTGATCATGTCGATAAAATCCCACTTCCCTCTCATGTCTCGCTTATGCATTGTTTAGGATGATCACCATGATTCGTTTCTACCGCATAGATGAACCCATTCCTTTGCATGACCTATCATTTGTCACAGTAGTAAGCAAACCACAATCCTAGCAAATGTAGGAGTTGTTTGATATCATATGGCCCCTGCAATGTTACTGCTTATTGCATGCTTAGTATGATACCATGTTGTTACTATGATGTGAGTCGGGATGGGAATGATCATGTTGATGTTAGTAGAAAAGTGTTGGTGAATCGACCCTAATACAAGGTGAACGATGAGAGGCTGTGTAGGAGTACACGGTGGGTTGTCTCGTTGAACACCGCCCTAGTACGAGTTCTTGTGTGGTGATCCAAGATGAAGAGTACAACCACACATTGGGCTCACTGACCCCTCTCAACTTACTAACTCATCCCTTTCGATGTCCAGATGTCGCAATAGTTTGGAGTTCTGGTAGGTCTGTGGCCTGGATGCTAAGTGAGAGAACGGCTTATCCGAGACCGTCTTATGCACCACGCACACATCACTTGGGTCCACTTCGGTAAACCGGCCGGGTTCACGATTGTGGTAACCAACCCAAGTAGGCGGCTTTCTCGGACTAGATCGGCTATGAGGTAACTGTTGTGATGAGCATCCTCGCTGGCACCCCTTGAATGGTGTCGAGATCAAAGGCGGTAAATTATGATCATGTGTGTGTGGCGGTACACCCCTACAGGGTTAACAAAACTATTCGAATAGCCGCATCTGCGGTTATGGACTGCTTGGAAAGCTTAGCTTGATTATTAGACAACTTGAATTGGATACTTCTAAAACACACCAAGATAAGTGTGAGTGCTACGGCGTGCTTTCTCGTGGGGAAGTCGAGGAAGGCACCATAGTGGTGTACTTGGTTGGAGAAAGTATTGGACTCGTGTACGCTTCTTACCTCAAAGTCTGGTACTCGTAGTTCAGGATTAGCCAAGTCAAAGCTGGCACTTCTGCAAGTGAACCCCACCTCCCTTTACCTTGATACATGTGCATGAGTAGTATAGCTCCTATGTAAGTCTTGCTGAGTACGACTTTGTACTCACGTTTGCTTAATCTATGTTTTAGATGATGCCACTGACCCCGAAGGTGGCTTCTTCATCGAGCTGGACGACTGAAGACCAACTAGTCTAGTCCCAGTCAGACGACTGGTTCCCTCGTGGAGGGCTTGTGTTTAAATAAGGCTTCTTAAGCCATTTGTTAAACTTGTCTGTACGCAGACATAATTTTCTTCCGTTTGTGTTGTAATGTTGGATCACATGTTTGTGATCTATGTTTTCACTCTATAAGAGTTATCAATAAAATTGTACACTTTGTAGAGAATTGCAATGGTACATGCTGTTCATACAAGGCACGTATGCTGCGTGTATGTTTATAACATGCATGTCTTTGTATGGGTTTTCGAGACCTTAGTTGTGTTCTGGCTGGCGGTCTTTCATACACCAAGTGGCCCTTAGACGTGCGCAGCTTGGGGCATCGCGATGCGATTGCTCGAGACTCCGTCTCGTGCACACTTTGTGGTATGATCGAGCCCGCCCTAGACCCCGACTAAGTGATCAGGCTGGAGTAAGTCTATGTAAGAGTTTTGAGATAGTCGATAGTATGGTTGAGGCGACTTGTCTTTGAATATGCGAGTTCACCACCCATATCATTAGACTTGTTTGCGGACGATGAGGACCCATCTCAGTTGATCATCCGGCCTGGATGGGATGCCCCTCACGTACGATGCTTTCCGAGAACGTTCTGTGCTTGGCCTTGTCTGCTTAGACAAGTGGGTACGGTTCTCGGCTCTCCATATGACTATGTCTTAGCTGTACTTGCATACGCTAACCCCGGGTCCCGACAGACTTGGTATCAGAGCAGGACTGACTGTAGGACTAGTAGCCTTGGCCGAAGATAGGACTAGGCTCTCCTTTGTCTGATTAGAACATCTCGTTGTTTGCTTCCTTGTAGCCGTAGGAAGGTTGTGATCGGTTTGTTAGAGTGGTTATGCTCCCTATTTCATTACATCGTATGTAAGTGTTGTTTTTCATGATTGGAAGAAATTGTCATTTCTTACAATTACAGCCGTTATGCTGTCCGAGTCATTCCAGGTTTATCTCATAATCTGATGCATTTGCAAACTCCTTTCTGTTTCAGATGGCAGATCTTCCCCCTCGGCAGATTGTTCGTTTGACCAGGTGCCTCGGTGTGCGTGGCCATCCCGCCACGTTGATCGAGATGATGTCCTATGTGGGATATCGATGGTACCCTGAGTACACCATCGAGGAGCAGTTCCACGACTTCAACCAGACCCAGTTCCACTGCATTGTCCGGACCTACCCGCACCACGTTGGAGTCACCCAGCCTATCCACTTTGGACATGGCATTGGCGTTACCGAGAACATGGCTGTGCAGGATGCTGCATACTCATGTATGACACTGCTGAGAGAGGAGCACACTTTGCTGAGAGAGACTTGTTTCCGCTATATCCCTGCTGCACTTCCAGGAGAAGAGGGATATTACACCGGACTCTACTCAGATCACTCTGCAGAAGATCCCGCACTTCAGATGACTGCTAGGTTTGCTAGTGACAGAGATCGTGATGCACGCGCTCTCCGTTTCGAGCTCCACGCCACCCGTGTTCGTCTGTATCGAGCACTGGCACTTTTGGCCTCCTTTGTGAGCGTGGGATCAGTTGAGCATGATGCTATCTACCCAGTGAGGACTCAGATGCCTTCTCGAGTTGCTTGGCCCGAGATTGGAGGCATTTTCCACCCCGTGGTCCTTTGCTT
This sequence comes from Bromus sterilis, assembly GCA_950022295.1. Lineage (NCBI taxonomy): Eukaryota > Viridiplantae > Streptophyta > Magnoliopsida > Poales > Poaceae > Bromus > Bromus sterilis. The sequence continues at coordinate 144,071,680 of OX465597.1, forward strand.
CCACCCTACGCTGGACCTAGGCCCCATCCTTTCCCAAATGGATATCAGGGTCCACAAGCCTCCGTGTTTTACGATGGTCACCTCCAGCTACCGGGATACGCGGGTAACTTTTACGAGGACTACTATGGAGATGGAGATGAGTGAGACCGCCTGTGGTCTTACTTAGTGATGATGTAGTAGTATCTTAGTATATTGTATGCAAGGTGTCTAAGATTCCAGAGGCTTAGATAAATAATGTATAGGAAGTCAGAGTGCCTCTGAAGGATGTATCATCTTCATCACGTTTGTATTAGCTTGGTGCTTGTACTAAAACGATGTATGGTTTGTATGACAGCTTGTGAATATATAGCTTGTATGCTTTTATCACCATGTTGTCAAGATGATTACTTCCTTTGCTCTGTAATCCTTTCAGTACTTCAATACCTTGTTTAGACTCTCCCAATCAACTCTTTTTGACTTTGGTTTTTACCTTTAGGATGTCTCAAGGAACCCGTGGCCAGGTTGGTCGGAACCAAGGTCGTGGGAATGACCAGGAGGAAGGCAACCTTCCACCCCCACCCACGATGGCTCAGGTTCTGATGGAGGTTGAGAGGAACCGCCGAGACTCTCACCACCTGCTGGAAGTCATTGCTCGCAACACCACTCAGCAGCGCAATGAGTTGGTGTCCCTGAACGACTTCATCCGACTTCATCCCCTGGTTTTTAGTTACTCCACCGAGCCCCTTGACACCGATGACTGGCTTCGCAGCATCGAGAGGAAGCTCCAAGCAGGCCGTGTTGCAACTGGTGACAAGGTCAGCTATGCCACTTATCACCTCGAAGGTGCAGCTAGTTCTTGGTGGGAGAACTTTCTGAATATGCGTCCCGATGGACCACCTGCATCTTGGGAGGAATTCTGCACGTCCTTCCGCGAGCACCACATTCCCAAAGGTCTTATGGACCGCAAGCGTGAGGAGTTCTGTAACCTCACTCAAGGAAGAAGGACCGTTGATGAGTTTAGTCGTGAGTTCAACCGACTGGCTCGTTATGCTACCGAAGAAGTCTCCACCGACTCCAAGAAACAAGAGAGGTTCTGTCGTGGCCTCAACACTGGACTTCGTCGTGAGCTCAATCTTCATGTCTTTGCCACATTCCAGGTCCTTGTCAACAAGGCCATCAAGGCCGAGGACATGAACACCCCCAACAACTTCCGCAAACACCCTAGAGATGACAGTTCATCCAGTTCTGGCTCTCAGAAGCGCAAGATCTGGATCCCAAACAGTATGTTCCGCCAGAACAACCCACCGAGGCCATCCTATGTGGCGCCTCGTCCACCAACCCAGTTCCACCCAGCTCCACCAAACAACCCAGCTCCACGCACTGTTTTCGGAGCCTGTTACAAGTGTGGTCAGGCAGGCCACTACTCTCGCGAGTGTCCCCAGAACCAGATCCAGCATCAGAATGCTCCACCCCGTGCCGGAGGCAACAACAGCAATGGTCGTGGCAAGCCACCCCAGAAGGTCTACACCGCCAAACCCGCTCCTCCCGCCACTCGTGGACGTGTGAACCAGATCGCCGCCGAAGAGACTGACGACACCACTGACGTCATTCTTGGTACGCTCCCAGTCAATTATGTTCCTACTTCCGTTCTTTTCGACCCAGGAGCATCTCATTCATTCATGTCGGAAAGTTATGCACTTCGTCATGAGTTACCCTTTGTTGAATTGTCCACCCCAATGATTATTCAAACACCAGGGTCAAGATGGCAAACTAATAGAGTAAGCCATGGTAATCAAATTGCAATTGAGGGTTTAGTATTCCTTGCTTCACTCATAGCCCTCAAGTCTTCAGACATTGATGTCATCCTTGGCATGGATTGGCTATCAAGACAGAATGCCTACCTGGATTGCAAAGGCAAATCCGTGAAACTCACCCACCCTTCAGGCAAAACAGTCAACTATACCTCACCCAGAACAAGGACCCAAGTGCATTCCTTGAATGTACTTCCCCTTCCCGAACTTGAAGATATTCCGGTGGTTCGTGACTTCCCGGATGTCTTTCCTGAAGAGCTGCCGGGAATGCCACCCGACAGATGTGTAGAGTTTATAGTGGATCTTGCCCCAGGAACCGCACCAATTTCTAGACGCCCATACAAAATGGCCCCACGTGAGTTAGCTAAGCTTAAAACCCAACTGGAAGCTTTGTTGGAGAAAGGCTTCATCCGCCCTAGCTCATCGCCATGGGGTTGCCCCGTTCTGTTCGTAACGAAGAAAGATGGAACAGAAAGGATGTGCGTAGACTATCACCTGCTAAATTTAGCGACGATAAAGAACAAATACCCATTGCCCAGGATCAATGATCTTGATGATCAACTTGCAGGATCCTCTGTCTTCTCCAAGATGGATTTGAGATTAGGTTATCATCAGATCAAAATCCGAAACGAGGACATTCCCAAAACGGCTTTTACTACTCGTTATGGTCTTTACGAGTACACCGTCATGTCCTTTGGTTTAACCAATGCCCCCGCCACTTTCTCACGCATGATGAATTCGATCTTCATGGAGTATTTGGACCAGTTCATCGTGGTTTACCTCGATGACATCCTTATATACTCGAAGAACGAAGAAGAACATGCCGAACACTTAAGGCTGGTATTGATGAAACTTAGAGAGCATCGCATGTATGCTAAATTCTCCAAGTGTGAATTCTGGCTACCAGAAGTGACCTACTTAGGCCACGTGATTTCTGCAAAAGGCATTGCTGTGAATCCCGAGAGCGTTCAGGCCGTCCTTGACTGGACTCCACCTGAATCGGTTAAGCAAGTTAGGAGTTTTCTTGGCCTAGCCAGCTATTGCCGCCGCTTCGTCGAGAACTTTTCGAAAGTTGCAAAGCCTCTAACTGAACTCCTCAAGAAAGATAAGAAATTCCTATGGACTCCCAAGTGCGAGGAAAGCTTTCAAGAGCTAAAAGGAAGATTGACTTCTGCACCTGTACTTGCACCTCCAGACGCTAAAAAGGATTTCGAGATCTATTGTGACGCATCACGGCAAGGGTTAGGATGCATACTTATGCAAGATAGACATGTGGTAGCTTATGCTTCACGCCAGTTGCGGCCACATGAAGAGAACTATCCTACCCACGATCTGGAACTCGCTGCCGTAGTTCATGCCCTAACAACTTGGCGACATTACCTCCTTGGTAATCGTTGTGAGATTTATTCCGACCACCAAAGCCTCAAATACATTTTCACCCAGCCAGATCTTAATCTCAGGCAAAGACGCTGGATTGAGTTGATAAAAGATTACGACGTAGGAATTTCTTTTACCCCAGGCAAAGCCAATGTCATGGCTGATGCACTAAGTCGTAAGTCGTATTGTAACAACCTCATGTTACAACAGTATCAACCACTTCTTCATGAGGACTTTCGCAAGCTCAACCTTGAAATTGTTCCTCATGGCTATCTTTCTACCTTGGTGGCGAAACCAACTCTTGAGGATCAAATCATAGTTGCCCAAAGGCGTGCACGAGGTGTTCGCCGGATCAAGGAGAACATTGCTAGCGGAGTTGCTAAATGTTTCTCCACAGATAGCAAAGGAACGGTATTCTTTGAAAATCGTTTGGTAGTACCTAAGAATAGGGAACTAAGGCAACTCATCCTCAAGGAATCCCATGACACACCCCTCTCGATTCATCCCAGTAGCACAAAAATGTACCGAGATCTACGCCAGAGATTTTGGTGGACTAGGATGAAGAGAGACATTGCTCAATTTGTTGCCGAATGTGATGTTTGTCGTCGCATTAAGGCAGAACATCAAAGACCTGCTGGTACACTTCAACCTTTGTCTATTCCCGAGTGGAAATGGGACAAAGTCGGTATGGACTTCATCACCGTCTTTCCAAGAACCCAGAAAGGAAACAATGCCATCTTCGTTGTCATAGATAGGATTTCCAAAGTTGCTCACTTCCTTCCCGTTCGCGAGTCTATAAATGCTAGTCAGTTAGCAGACTTGTACGTCTCTAGAATTGTATCCCATCATGGTGTTCCTTTGGAAATCAATTCTGATCGCGGTAGCCTTTTCACCTCTAGATTTTGGGGAAGCTTTCAGAATGCTATGGGAACTCATCTCTCCTTTAGTACAGCTTTCCATCCTCAGTCTAGCGTTCAAGTCGAAAGGGTTAACCAAATTCTTGAAGACATGCTCAGTGCTTTTGTTATCTCATTCGGAAAGAATTGGGAGAAGTCTCTTCCATTTGCCGAATTTTCTTATAACAATAGTTTTCAATCTAGTCTGAACATGGCTCCTTTTGAACTCCTTTATGGACGACGATGTCGAACACCTTTAAACTGGTCAGAAACCGGTGAAAGACAATTCTTTGGACCGGACATGATCAAGGAAGCAGAAGAGCAAGTTCGCATTGTTCGTGATCAATTGAAAGAAGCCCAGTCTCGTCAGAAAAGCTACTATGATCGTCATCATAGGCAAGAGAGCTACAATCTGGATGAGAAGGCTTACCTTCGGGTTACTCCTCTGAAGGGAAACCAACGTTTCGGTATCAAGGGCAAGTTGGCCCCACGTTACATCGGACCTTTCCGCATTATTGCTAAACGTGGAGAAGTTGCCTACCAACTTGAACTACCTCTGCACCTTTCCCGAGTACATGATGTATTCCATGTGTCCCAACTCAGGCGTTGCTTCAAGGACCCTATCCGCGAAGTCGACCATGAAACGCTTGATCTCCAAGATGACCTTTCTTATCGAGAATACCCCGTTCGTATTCTTGATTCCGCAGAGCGTGTCACTCGTCGTCAGAAGATTAGGTTTATGAAAGTGCAATGGTCACACCACTCTAAAAGAGAAGCTACGTGGGAAAGAGAAGACCGTCTCACTGCCGAGTACCCCACCTTCCTCCCGCAGACTTCTGAATCTCGGGACGAGATTCTGTTGAGTGGGGGCGATTTGTCAGAACCTTCTGTTAGGTAATGTGCTAGGGTTAGTTAGTAATCTTGCATCATGTCAAAATTTCAAAAGAAATCTTTGAAATCAAATCAAAAGCAAATGGGAGAAGGAACACCCCCCAGATGAATTAATTCAAAAGGCCAGATAAAAATCTTTCCCAAAAATTCATGTTAGAGTTTTGAAAAGTCTTATAAATGAGTGTGATCACATATCAAGTGATGTGGGACCCACCCCATGCTCATAGATTTTTCAAATATTCAAACAGTGCCTTGGAATTAAAGAAATACCCCTATTTGAGTTAACATTCAAATTATTTGAATTTTAAAAATGTTGAAACTTTATGAGTGGCTGGTCTATACTATTATGAGGCCACATAAAAAATTTCAGCATTTAAAAAAAAATTTAGCTATTTTATTTAGCTAAGCAGAACCAAGATCAAAAGAGAAAACAAAAAGAAAAAGAAAACAAGAAAGTAGCCCACTTACCTGGGCCTCACGGCCCGACTAACCGTTTCAGCAGCCCAGCCCGCGGCCTCCCCTTGTCGTCTTCCCCGGCGCGGCAAGCAGCTCGCTGGAGCGCATGCCGACGCCGGCGAGCACCTGCTAGCCTGCCTGGCGCCTCCCGAGTCATCTAGTCGCGTCTGGAGACTCCCCGCAGCCGCCCTGATCCATTCCCCCCTCCTCGTCGTCTTCCCTTTCCTCCTGCGCCCGATTTCGTCGCCGCCCGTAGGCATCCGTGGAGCACACCGCCGTCTTCACGCGGCCACCGTCGACAAGAGACCGCTACGCCAAGTCCAACCGCTCCGCCGTCGTCCACTACCTCAACCTGCAGAAGGAATCGGAGCCAGACGCCCCCAAGAACTCGCTAACTTCATCTCCTTCGTCTCCGGCCGCCGTGGATCGACTTCGAATTCCGGCAACACCAGCGCCTTCCCGAGCAAGCCACCACTCCAGATAGACTCAGGGTGAGCTCGCAAGAAAAACCCCTCTCTTCTCCCCCTGGATTACTCCCTCTAGCCGGATCCGCCATGGAAGCCGAGCACGGTTGCCGCCGAGGTTGACCATGGGCTCGCTCCCGTGCGTTTCCGTCTTCACCAGTGCGTCCGTAGTACTCCTGGAGTCCCCAGCAACCCAACGTGACCATGCCTGCTTCTCCCTGTGGCCGTTTTTCAAGTTCCACTCCAAGCCGTGGCTCCGGCCTCCGCCAAGGTCGAAGCCATCGACGAACGTGACCTCCTCGGCGACGTGCAAGTGGTACTTTCGACGCGGCTCATCACGGGCTTTCGAACGGTGGTCTCGGCGCAGAGAATGGAGGCCAGAAGAGGGATAACGCAGAGCGCCGCCGCGGTCCAGTCGCCGGCGTGTTAGCCCAAACCCCCCCCCCCCCCCCTCCTTAATCACCCAGCTAATGACCCCCTGGGTCACTGACCAGTGGGCCCAGTGGCTTAATTAAGCCAATGGATTAATTAACCCCAAGGTTTAATAAATCCAGCCACTGACAGGTGGGACCCCCTTGTCAGCCCCCCCCCTGACGTCAGCCTGACGCATTAAATCATTTAAATGAATTTCCAGAGATTATTTGAATTAAAGAAATTCCAGAAATTCTAGAAAATCCAGAAAATACCCCAAACTTTGGAAATTCATAGAAAATTCATATTAACTCCAAATTAGACAAATAATATATGAAAAATGATCAGGAGAAAATTATCTTTCCAAATATGCAACTTTCAACTATGTTTGAGTTGAATTTAAATTGGGACCAGTAGCATATGTCATTTGGTTTATTTGAATTTAATTCAAATTCAAATCAAATGATCTTGCAACTTGGACCATGGATTTATGTTATATTTCAACCACACATCAGAGGCTTATCTTATACATTTGAAGATGTTTCAAAATGATCAAACAATGTCACATGCAACTTGGTTAATTTGAATTCAATTGTGGAGTTTGAATTTGCAATTCAATTTGCAATATACTCCATTCAAATGGAATTGCTTCACACATCAAGGCATGTACATCAAGATTCAAACTTCCATCATGTGTTTGTGCATCGTATTTACTTTTATACTTTGCTTGTTGTTTGTCGAGTAGAGGTGGAACCGGAGCAGGAGGTTGCCCCCTTCGTTGAAGACCCAGAACCCGAACCTCGTCAGCAAGGCAAGCAAACCCCCATTGATCATGTCGATAAAATCCCACTTCCCTCTCATGTCTCGCTTATGCATTGTTTAGGATGATCACCATGATTCGTTTCTACCACATAGATGAACCCATTCCTTTGCATGACCTATCATTTGTCACAGTAGTAAGCAAACCACAATCCTAGCAAATGTAGGAGTTGTTTGATATCATATGGCCCCTGCAATGTTACTGCTTATTGCATGCTTAGTATGATACCATGTTGTTACTATGATGTGAGTCGGGATGGGAATGATCATGTTGATGTTAGTAGAAAAGTGTTGGTGAATCGACCCTAATACAAGGTGAACGATGAGAGGCTGTGTAGGAGTACACGGTGGGTTGTCTCGTTGAACACCGCCCTAGTACGAGTTCTTGTGTGGTGATCCAAGATGAAGAGTACAACCACACATTGGGCTCACTGACCCCTCTCAACTTACTAACTCATCCCTTTCGATGTCCAGATGTCGCAATAGTTCGGAGTTCTGGTAGGTCTGTGGCCTGGATGCTAAGTGAGAGAACGGCTCATCCGAGACCGTCTTATGCACCACGCACACATCACTTGGGTCCACTTCGGTAAACCGGCCGGGTTCACGATTGTGGTAACCAACCCAAGTAGGCGGCTTTCTCGGACTAGATCGTCTATGAGGTAACAGTTGTTATGAGCATCCTCGCTGGCACCCCTTGAATGGTGTCGAGATCAAAGGCGGTAAATGATGATCATGTGTGTGTAGCGGTACACCCCTGCAGGGTTAACAAAACTATTCGAATAGCTGCGTCCGCGGTTATGGACTGCTTGGAAAGCTTAGCTTGATTATTAGACAACTTGAACTTGATACTTCTAAAACACACCAAGATAAGTGTGAGTGCTATGGCGTGCTTTCTCGTGGGGAAGTCGACGAAGGCACCATAGTGGTGTACTTGGTTGGATAAAGTAGTGGACTCGTGTACGCTTCTTACCTCAAAGTCTGGTACTCGTAGTTCAGGATTAGCCAAGTCAAAGCTGGCACTTCTGCAAGTGAACCCCACCTCCCTTTACCTTGATACATGTGCATGAGTAGTATAGATCCTATGTAAGTCTTGCTGAGTACGACTTTGTACTCACGTTTTCTTAATCTATGTTTTAGATGATGCCACTGACCCCGAAGGTGGCTTCTTCATCGAGCTGGACGACTGAAGACCAACTAGTCTAGTCCCAGTCAGACGACTGGTTCCCTCGTGGAGGGCTTGTGTTTAAATAAGGCTTCTTAAGCCATTTGTTAAACTTGTCTGTACTCAGACATAATTTTCTTCCGTTTGTCTTGTAATGTTGGATCACATGTTTGTGATCTCTGTTTGCACTCTATAAGAGTTATCAATAAAATTGTACACTTTGTAGTGAATTGCAATGGTACCTGCTGTTCATACAAGGCATGTATGCTGCGTGTATGTTTATAACATGCATGTCTTTGTATGGGTTTTCGAGACCTTAGTTTTGTTCTGGCTGGCGGTCTTTCATACACCAAGTGGCCCTTAGATGTGCGCAGCTTGGGTCATCGCGATGCGATTGCTCGAGAATCCGTCTCGTGCACACTTTGTGGTATGATCGAGCCCGCCCTAGACCCCGACTAAGTGATCGGGCTGGAGTAAGTCTATGTAAGAGTTTTGAGATAGTCGATAGTATGGTTGAGGCGACTTGTCTTTGAATATGGGAGTTCACCACCCATATCATTAGACTTGTGTGCGGACGATGAGGACCCATCTCAGTTGATCATCCGGCCTGGATGAGATGCCCCTCACGTACGATGCTTTCCGAGAACGTTCTGTGCTTGGCCTTGTCTGCTTAGACAAGTGGGTACGGTTCTCGGCTCTCCATATGACTATGTCTTAGCTGTACTTGCATACGCTAACCCCGGGTCCCGACACTATCGTATTTCTTTAATTCCAATGCACTGTTTGAATATTTGAAAAATCTATGAGCATGGGGTGGGTCCCATATCACTTGATATGTGATCACACTCATTTATAAGACCTTTCAAAACTCTAACATGAATTTTTGGAAAATATTTTTATCTGGCCTTTTGAATTAATTCATCTGGGGGGTGTTCCTTCTCCCATTTTCTTTTCATTTGATTTCAAATATATCTTTTGAAATTTTGACATGATGCAAGAGTACTAACTAACCCTAGCACATTACCTAACAGAGGGTTCTGACAGACTTCTTTCCCCTTTCTTTAATATCTGAAATATCTCCATTAGAATGCTCATGATAAGATGATAATTTATCCATATCTATCTTCAAAGAATCATAAACTATTTTTGGCATAGTAGAAATTGTGGATCCAACATCACAAAGAGCAAGGAAGCCTTGGTTAGAGATGCTAATGCTAACAAAGGGCTCCCAATCATCATCTATCTCCAACATTTCTTTCTTGTTGGACTTAAGTTCCTCTACTTTCCTCAAGTCGACAGCATCCAATCTTTCTTCAATAGTGGCAAGTCTATCTATGACAGTAGCAATACTACGATCATAAACAAAATAACAAGATAGACTACGCAAAATATCAAGAGCCCTAGCTTCATCACACTCTAGAAAATCTCCTTCAGCTATAATGTCAAGAGAGTGTTTACACCACTTAAAAAGACCATGGTAAAAATTTCTAAGCACAATTTTTATAGGTATCCAAGGCATAATTCTTTTATGTGCTTCATAGATTCTGTCCCATGCTTTCTTCATATTTTGTCCATCTCTTTGATGGAAATCGAGAACTTCTGATTCCCGCAAAGCACCTAGCCCTAACATGTTCATCTAAACAAGGAGGACTGCTAACAGCAAGATAAACATTTTTTTTGGGATTTTTGATAAAAGACATAAAGATAAAAACTGAAAGGTAAACTAACAAGACTAAAAAACAAAGGTAAAGGATATTGTGCAACTCCCCTATCTTAGCACTCGGACTCCCCGGCAACGGAGCTAGAAATTTTCTTGATGGTGCGAGAGTTGACGGGTGTAGTCTTCTCACCATTCGTTGGTGAGCCCCAAGTGGAAGGCGTGATGCAGCACAGCAGCAAATTTCCCTCAGTAAAGATACCAAGGTTTGTATCCAGTAGGACTCCAGAGATGATAAGTAGGTGTCAGCGGCGCAACTGACGCGGACCTGCACACAGACACAAATAACTTTGTTCCTAACGAAGTTCAGAGAGGTTGTCAATCTCTCCGGTCTTGTTGTTCACAAAGGATCAAACACAAGGGATAATGATATCAACGGAAAGTAAAAGCAGAAAAGTAAATGAGTGTGGAAACAGTAATGATGATATGGACCGGGATACTTGATGTTCACTAGTGATTTCTCTCTACCAAAAGACGATAAAACTGCTACGCGAGGTAAACAAATTACAGAAGGGCAATTGACAGGATTATGAACGCACCGCAATGCTAACTATGCTACAGAAGAAAGGAAGAGGCTCAAAAGCACGGGCAGTACGCCAAAATAAGTAGACCGAAATCCAACTGCATCTACTACTAATCATCCACCTTGAGATATCTATCCAGAACATCTCGCTGGTATTAAGTTGCGAGCCCCACCCAAAGTGTAAACCCAAAGCAACAGACAACTGCATTAAAAAGAACTTTGCGTAAAGTAAACAATCCTTGTAACCGCGGTTACAAGCACCGTTGTTTTCCCCCGTGTGGCAACAGCACATCCCCTAGACTCATGTTTCTGTCACTCAAGCATGTCATCGGGGAGGCATGAACCGACAATCTAGCTCAACGCTCCCTCTTGGAGTCACTACCTACTACTTGGCCAAAGCAATAAACAGCAACAGAGAGCATGCAAGAATTACTTAGGAACAAAAATATAAGAGAAAAAAACCAAATATATTACACAATCACAATCTGAACATAATCTCATAATCCATCAGATCCCAACAAACTCAGCATAGCAACAGCAGAAAGATTACAAAAGTGCCTCGATCATGTAGGGCAGCTCACGAGGTCTAAACCATGGAGAACAAAGAGGGGAGGAGAACATCACATAGCTACTGATCACGGACCCATGTTCCAAGGAAAACTACTCACGAGACATCCGGGGAGCATCCATGGTGGAGAGGAGACTCCCGGAGGTCAACCCTCCCTCCGGCAGGGTGCCGGGAAGAGGTCTTCTGGTGCTCCCGATCTCGGAAGCGCGGAGGCGGCGGAACAGAGGAGAGATCGCGAAAAAGGGTTCTCTTTTCTGAAGTTTCCCGTGACGGAGAATATATAGGCAAAGGGGAGCAGCCAGAGGTGGACCAGGGGCCCAGGCGCCCCCCTGGCGCGGCCAGGGGTGGGCCGCGCCGGGTGGCCGCCTGGGCCACCCCTGGCTCCCCTCTGGCCCCACTCGGTCTCTTCGCGTAGCTTCCTGTACGCTGATTTTTCCTATATTTTTCCCGGAATTTTTCTGGGACTTTTTATATGGGGGAAAACTGAAATAGAAAAATAGCAGAAAACAGGAACTGGCACTGTGGTGCACCGAGTTAATAGGTTAGTCCAAATATGATCAAAATTGTATGAAAGTGTATCTAGATCATAGCAATATCACCCAAAACATGCATGGAGCAAGCAAAAATTATAGATACGTTTTGGACGTATCTCATCCCCAGACCACTAGCCAGGTACAAGTCAAAATGATCCACTCCTTTTTGACATTTTTAGCACTCATGCAATGGATGAGCGTAAGCAAGAAAGTTGACACTTAGGATGGCAAAGAGAGAATATGGTGGAGGAGGAAGACAAAAAGGTGTGAAAGGCTCACATCAATGAGGACAATCATAGGCGAGAGAAAGCCAAATGATAGATATGATGTGAGGAGTAGGGATTGCCATGCGACGGATGCACATATGAGCTAAGGTAAGCTCTCCAATGGAACTAGTGGGGGTGCATCCAACTTGCTTGCTCAAGAAGACCTGGAGCTCATTTGAGGAGGCTCATCATTGGAATATACAAGCCAAGTTCTATAGTGTGAAGGTCCCCACATAGCTATATGCATGAATGATAATCTCTATGGAGTGCAAGATATAAGAAGAAGTACGAGTGTGGATATCTCAAAAGGAATAGTAGTGTGCCCCCTTCTCTCTTTTTATTTTTTTTTATTTTTTCTATTTTTTTGTATTTTTTGGTGGCCTCAATGGCTCTTTCTATTTCTCTGATTTTTCCTCTTTTGGGATCTTTTAATTTTGTCCTCTTTGGGATCTTTTAATTTGTCCACTTTGGGATCTTTTCCTCACTTTAGGGGCAACACTCTATATATTACAAAAAGTATAGAAGATCTTTCACACTTTACAAGGTACTCAAATCATAAAGAAGATGTAACTATCATGATGTATGCAAATGTATGCCTCTGCCAGTGTAGCAGGATATGCAATGATACTAGCGCGTCATGTAGCAATGATTAGGGCAAGGCCCAACTAGCATGCGGCTCATCGATCAAGCAAGTAGCATGTATGACATGAAGAGCAAGTCATGAGAAGATGGATGTTGCATGGAAATATATCTCGGAAAGGCTATGGAAATGCCTTGATAGGTAGGTATGGTGGCTTTTTTGAGGAAGGATATAAGGAGGTTTTTGATGACAGAGCGTATCATGCCAAGGGTTTGGATGTACCGGCGAAGGTGGACGCCAACTCTCGGAGTGAGAAGAAAGCAATGCACAGCACAGGAGAGGCTAGAAAAATATGGGAAGGTGGAAGTGTCAACTTTCGAATACTCACATTAGTTCGAGGAACTCATGCACTTATTATCGGTAACTCTGAATCTAATAAGGAGGTTTCACAAAGAGACAAGTACCCCGAGGAGGAGTGTATGGGGTTTAGTTATCCTTGCGCATCCTCGACTCATGGTACGTGAGTGTACTCTAATATTCGACCCCTCAGAAGAGTAGTGATCCATCTAGTAGCTAAAGTTCTCAACTAATTTTGTAAGCTTTAAAAATAAACACGGATTGCCCAAAATACGACATCTATCACTAATAGGCTAAAGCTCTTGACACCAAAAGTCCAAACATTACTCAAAACAATACCTAAAAACTATTGCAAGTTACTACTACAAAAGAATAGCAACCTCAATTACCTACTTCAAGTCAAGACACAAAACTCAGTGCAACAGGCAAACTCTCTAAACAAGAGAAACATGAAAACTCAAGAGAGTTCCAGCAACAAACTAAACAAAAGCTCTTTGGAAATATAAACATGAAAACTAGGATCTAAACATGACAGTAGCTATGAAAAAGATAAAGAACACACACAGCAAAGATAAGCATGAAAAGTCCTATGTTGTGTTCTAGATTTTGGAAGTGGAGCGTGTTTCTCTCTCACACAAAGAAAGATGGGTTCTAAATTATTATGAACAGCAAGCAAAGCTAAAGAAAACTAAAAATAAAACCTAAGAGCGACACGCTCCAAGCATAGCACATAACGCATAAAGTGATAAAAATATAGTGAGGCGAGAGACGAACTGATAATTGTTGATGAAGAAGGGGATGCACGGGGGCATCCCCAAGCTTAAACGCTTGAGTCTCCTTGAATATTTCTTTTGGATTCATGGGGGCATCCCCAAGCTTGAACGCTTGACACTCCTGAATCTTCTTTCATCATCTTCCCTCGCACACTTGAAAACTCCCTTCATACATAACTCATCATAATCTGATTAGCGAGGTTAGTACCCATAATAAAATAATTTTCCCTTACTGTAAATAAAGATATTATTGAATAGATACGGTTTCTCAAGAATTCCAAGAAGTTTTTGCAAAGAAAAAGCAAGCTTAAGGTTTGCAAAACAAAGAAAAGGCAAAACAGGACAGAATCTGTGAAAAACAGACCAGCAAGTAGTAAAGAATTTTTTAGGGATACTTCTGCAACTCAAATAAAAAAACTCAGAACATACGAAAGTTCCGTAATTGTATAGAGCACGCTGTGTAAAAATTTCAGCTCAAAAAGATGAAATGGTATTTTTTCATGATTTTTCTAGTCACGAGGACAGAATCTGTTTTCTGGACAGCATGTCACAACTTTCACTTCCCTTTTCATATGAGGCTATAAATGGCACAAAGCTTGAAAAGTAAAGATACAATGATGTTGCTACAGTAGTAACAATCATCAAGACCACCAAAAACAGAAGAAAAACAAAAGTGAAATCCTAAATTCGTTGCGGGCTGCCTCCCGAAAGCACTTCTTTAAAGCCATTAGCTAGGCTTAATGCAAATAGATCATGTCTTTTCACGAAAATAACTAGCCCGTGTGACGGACTCAAAAGGAAACTTAATATTTTTCCTAGGGAAGTATTCCATCCCTTTCTTGAGAGGGAATTTGAATTTTATGATCCCTTCTTTCATATCAATAATAGCACCCACGGTGCGAAGAAAAGGACGTCCCAAAATAGTAAAATCAACGGGAACATAATTGTCATTGACAATGAGAAGAACATCGTCGATCTTCCCCAAAGGTTTCTTTAAGGAAGAATCGACAAGACGAACACCAAAAGAACAAGGATCAAAAGGTTTCAGTTCAAATATATCATACATTCTTTTGGACATAACGGAGGTACTAGCTCCAACATCACATAAAGCATAGCAAGAAAAGTTATTCAACTTAATTTTAATCATAGGATCCCAGCCATCTTCTAGCTTCCTAGGTATGGAGGCTTCTACCCTAAGCTTCTCCTCCCTAGCATTAATTAGAGCATTAGTGATATGCTCCGTGAAGGCAAGATTAAGTGTGCTAGTGTGGGGGTCTCTAGACATCTTGTGAAGGAAACGAATAACTTCAGAAAGGGTGCAATTATCAAAATCAAGGTCACTACTATCACGTAAAGTGATAGTGGTGTCCTTTTGGCTCACTTGTTTGGTATCTTCTATAGTCATAGGAATTTCATCTTCTACGGTTGAGGTCATAGCATCACCATTAATAGGTCCTGTGGGACTAGGGGTGCATTGGGTGCTAAGAGTTTGGATATCCTCAACCACATGGATAGTAGCAATGGTATGGTGTGTAGGAAGGCTCTTAATTATATCTTCTTCCTCCTTTTCTCTAGCCCATCTCTCTTTGAGTATAGCCATCATCCTAATGTTTTCATTAATTTGCATTAGGATAGCATTCATAGGAGTGACCTTCCTCTCCTCAAGGGGAGAAGTTCTAATTTTAAGCAATTCTACTTCATGGGATAAATTGTCTACCTTCGATGAGATGTTATCTAATTTTTCTAGTTTTTCCTCTACACTCTTGTTGAAGGCTTTTTGGGTAGTGATAAAGTCTTTAATCATACTCTCTAATTCAGAAGTGGAGTTTTTGGTGCTAGGATAATTGTTGTTGTTCCCATAGTTGTTGGAGGGGAACGGTCTAGGATTGCTACCAAAATTACTCCTATAAGCATTGTTATTGAATTGGTTTCTAGAGATAAAGTTCACATCTACTTGATCTTGAGCAATCAAAGAATTTAAAGGAACATCATGAGGATCAATAGGAGATTGCTTGGTAAGTAGAGACATAATCAAGTCAACTTTTTCATTTAGGGAGGAGATCTCCTCGACAGAGTTTACCTTCCTACCTGTTGGAGCTCTTTCGTTGTGCCATTGGGAATAGTTGGTCATCATCTCATCGAGAAGTTTTGTGGCAGCACCAAGTGTAGTTGACATAAAGGTTCCTCCCGCGGCCGAATCCAGCAGGTTCCGCGAGGTAAAGTTCAAACCTGCATAAAAAGTTTGGATAACCATCCAAGTAGTCAAACCATGCGTAGGGCAATTCTTAACAAGAGATTTCATGAGTTCCCAAGCTTGGGAAACGTGTTCATTACCCAATTGTTTAAAATTCATAATATAACTCCTCAATTGGATAATCTTAGCAGGGGGTAGTACTTCCCAATAAAAGCATACTTGCACTTGTCCCAAGAGTCTATGCTTTTCTTAGGCAAGGATTGAAACCAAATTTTAGCATCATCCCTCATGGAGAAAGGAAAAAGCTTAAGCTTAACAATATCACCATCTACTTCTTTGTACTTTTGCATATCACAAAGCTCAATAAAATTATTTAAGTGCAAAGCAGCACCATCTCTAGCACCGGAGAATTGATCTTTCATAACAAGGTTCAACAAAGCAGGTTTAATCTCAAAAGAAGGTGCTGAAGTAGCAGGTGTAGCAATAGGAGTGCAGATAAAGTCACTGTTGTTGTGACTAGTGAAGTCACACAACTTGGTGTTCTCAGAGGAACCCATAGTAGCAGCAAGCAAGATAACTATTTTTTTTTGATAAAAGACACTAAAGAAAAAATTGAAAGGTAAACAAACAAGACTAAAAAGCAAAGATAAAAGATAGTGTGCAACACCCCTATCTTGAAGAGTGGAGTCCCCGGTACCGGCGCCAGAAATTGCTTTTGATGGTACGATTTCTCGCCCCCTCGTTGGTTACCCAAAGTGGAAGGTTGAGATGTAGACAGCAGCAGGTTTCCCTTAGCGAAGGTTCTAAGGATTAAATGTCGAACCAATAGGACTACAGCAACGATAAGTAGGTGGTTCGTCAAGTGATGTGCCGTTTGAAGATAATCACTTGCTTCTCCTGGACCTGCACACACAGCAAATAACTTTGCTTCCCAACGAGTACAGAGGAGTTGTCAATTCCTCCAGCCTTGTTGTTTACAAAGGATAAAACGCACGGGATAATAATGATAGTAATAGCAACGGAAAAGTAAATACTAAAAGTAAATTGTTAGTGTAAACAGTGTTGGTAATATGGACCGGGGTCCTATGATGTTCACTAGTGATGTCTCTCTCCCAAAAGACGATAAAATATCCATGCGAGGTAAACAAATTACAGTTGGGCAATTGACAGGATTATGTGTGCAAACCAATGCTAATTATGCTATAAAGAAAGGAAGAGGCTCAAAAGCATGGGCGGTACGCCAAGGCAATTAGACCGAAATCCATCTGCATCTACCTACTAATCATCCACCTTGAGATATCTATCCAGAACATCTCGCTGGTATTAAGTTGCGAATCCCACCAAAAGTGTAAACTCAAAGCAACGGACAACTGCATTAAAGAACTTTGCGTAAATTAAACAATCCTTGCACCCGCAAGTACAAGCACCATTGTTTTCCCCCTTGTGGCAACAACACATCCCCTAGACTCATGTTTCTGTCACTCAAGCTAGTCATCAGGGGGCATGAACCCACAATCATGCATAACGCTCCCTCTTGGAGTCACAATCTACTACTTGGCCAAAGCAATAAACAGCAACGGAGAACATGCAAGAATTACTCAAGAACATAAATATAAAAGAGGAGAATCAAATATATTACTCAAACACAATCTGAACATAATCTCATAATCCATCGGATCCCAGCAAACTTAGCATAGCAACAGAAGAAATATTACATAAGTGTCGCGATCATGTAGGGCAGCTCACGAGGTCTAATCCATGAAGAACGAAGAGGGGAGGATAACATCACCTAGCTACTGATCATAGACCCATGGTCCAAGGTCGACTACTCACGGTTCATCCGGGAAGCATCCATGGTGGTGGAGAAGCTCCCGGAGGTGATTCCTCCCTCCGACAGGGTGCCGGGAAGAGATCTTCTGGTGCTCCCGATCTTGGAAGCGCGGCGGCGGCGGAACAGAGGAGAGATCACGAAAAAGGGTTCCCGTCACGGGGGTTTCTCGTCACGAGTAATATATAGGCGAAGGGGGGCAGCCAGGGGGTTCACCAGGGGGTCCAGGCGGCCCCCTGGCGCGGCCCCACCCTGGGGCGCGCCGGGAGGGCGCCTGGGGCCCTGGTGGGTCCCCTCTGGCCCCCACTCGGTGATTCCCGAAGCTTCTTCTGCGTTGATTTTTTATTGGATTTTTCCCGAATTTTTGGAGCACTTTTTATATGGGGGAAATCTGAAATAGAAAAACAACAGAAAACAGGAACTGGAACCTGGGTGCCATGAGTTAATAGGTTAGTAAAAATATGATCAAAAGTGTATGGAAGTTCATCAATATCATAGAAATATCACACAAAAGAGGCATGGAGCAAGCAGAAATTATAGATACGTTTTGGACGTATCAATGTGCACATCTTGGGGCGTCGCGATACGATTGCTCGTGACTTCGTCACGAGGCACACTTTGTTGTACCATCGAGCCCGCCCAAGACCCCGACTAAGTGATCAGGTTGGAGTCTGTTTATGTAAGTGTTATAATTCAATCGATAATATGGTTGAGGCAACTTGTCTATGAGTATGGGATTTCACAACCCATAATCATTTAGACTTGTGAGCGGACGATGAGGAACCATCTCAGTTGATCATCTAGGCCTGGATGGGATGCCCCTCACGTTCGAGCTTTCTGAGAGTGTCTTGTGCTTGGCCTTGTCTTCTTAGACAAGTCGGTACGGCACTCGGCTCTCCATATGATTGAGTTGTGACAGGAATTACATATGCATATTCAGGGTCCCGACCAGTAGCATAATTAGCATTGTGGTGCGTTTATAATCATGTAAATTGCCCAACTGTAATTTCTTCACCCAACATAGTTGTTTACCGTATTTTGGGAGAGAAACACTACTAGTGAAAGTCATGGTACCTCAGTCCATCTTTGCATTATAGTTTACACCGTCTATATTTAATGCATTACTTTTCCTTTCCATTGCATTATTATTTACCCTTTGTGTTTGACCCTTTGTAAACAGCAAGGCTGGAGAGATTGACAACCTCTATGTACTCGTTGGGAGCAAAGTTAATTTTGTTCTTGTGGGCATGTCCGCGACAACATATGCACCAGAAAACTTCTGGTGCCGTTGCTAGTCTCCGGAATCCTACTGGATTGATAACCCTGGTATCTTCGCGGAGGTAAATTTGCTGCTATCTACATCATAACTTTCCACTTGGGGTAACCCACGAGGAGGTATTATCTACACCCATCAAGAAAATTTCTGGCGCCCCTAGGAAGGGCTAGTGGCATCCCTGGAAGGCAGTTCAAATGCAGGAGAGGGGTCAGGAAGAGTGATCCTTTATCTCCTTTGCTATTTGTTCTTGCTGTTGATCTCTTATAGTCTGTGGTTAATGATCTGCTTAGGAAAGGACTAATCAAATTACCTTTTCCTTCTCATGATCCTGACTTCCCAGTTTTGCAATATGCTGATGATACAATACTGGTGATGCTTGCTGAGGTGCAGCAATTGCTGGTGCTAAAAGAGGCCCTTAAGAGATATCAACTACAACAAATCCTCCATGATACCCATCAATATTGATGAGGATGGTCTTTCTCAACTGGCTGCTGCTTTTGGTTGTCAAATTGGGAAGCTTCCCTTCACCTATTTGGGTTTGCCTGTTGGCACCACCAGAGCCAAAATTGTGGACTTCCTTCCACTGGTTGATTGCATGGAGAGGAGACTCACAGCAAGTTCCTGTTTTCTCACTCAGGGGAGTAAGCTCCAGCTTTTGAACTCTGTGATCTCATCCATGCCAATTTACTTTCTCTTCTCCTTGCACATTCCTGCTAGTATTATCAAACAGTTAGAAAGGATTCAGAGACAGTGTCTATGGAGAAAGTATGGCAAGGATTCAGGTAAATCATGAGCCGCTTGGGAGTTGCTCTGCAGACCCAAGAATAAGGGTGGCCTGGGAATTCTAAACCTTTAAGTTCAAAATCAGTCTCTTTTGATGAAGCATCTGAATAAATTCTATAATAAAAAATATGTGCCTTGGGTTTCCCTAGTTTGGAAAAATGACTTACACCAAAGAGTTCCTCATGTCACTGAACTTTGTGGTTCCTTTTGGTGGAAAGATGTGGCCAAGCATATGGATAGTTTTGTGGTTGTTTCTAAGATCAAAATTGGCTTTGGGGAGTCTGGGTTACTCTGGAATGACTGCTGGATGGAACACACAAATATCTCCTTGGCACACAAATTTGGTAGGCTGCTTTCCTATGCAAAAGACACACTCATCTCTATGCAGGAGGTTGTGGCTCTTACTGATATCACAGTGCTTTTCAACCTGCCCCTTTCTGCACATGCATTGGAAGAGCTAAATGACCTGAGAACTACTCTCCAATACCACAGATCTGATGAGGACAAATACTGCTGGACCTGGAGGCTGGGCAACAAGGTACAATACACTGCCAAGAAGTTTTACACAATGGTGCATGCTCCTATTCAATACAACCCCCTTCTGAATTGGATTTGGAAATCTTGTTGCATCCTTAAAATCAAGGTCTTTGTCTGGTTGGTGATCATGGACCGTCTCAATACGAAAGAAATGATTCTCAGAAGACATTGGCATATTGAGGATGGTCGTGAGTGTGTGTTATGTCCCACTCAACACCTTGAGACCAGATACCACTTGTTCTTCCAGTGCAATTTTAGTGCCAGAATCTAGACATATCTTCAAATTGACTGGACGACTGGATCTGACATGGTTCGGGTTGCCAAGGTGGCCAGGGAGGCCTTTCATAAACCCTTCTTTGCTGAAGTGGTGTTCACTGCGTGGTGGAACATCTGGATGGTGAGGAATGCCAATGTTTTAAGCATGAAAGGCATTCCTTTGCTAAATGGAGAGTTGGCTTCATCCATGATCTCACTCTGCTAAGTTACAGAATAAAGCTTGGGTTCAAGGAAGGGCTTAGATGGATAGATTTATTTCCCCCTTGATTCTAGGGTGGCTGTTTTTTTAGGCTTTTTGTTGTACATTTGTAAATACTGTGGTGAGAGGAATAAAATGCGGGGGGTGCTTTACCCTTCATTTTTAAAAGCTTCAAAAAAAATATGGCGCCATTGTCGGGGATTCCAAGCTTCAAGATAGGGGAGTTTCACACTACCCTTCACCTTTCCTTTTAGTCTTGCTACTTTACTTATAGTTTTTATCTTTGCTTGTGTGTCTTATACAAAAAATACCAAAAAATGTTTACTTTGCTCTTACTTTTCTCAGCTACTATGGGTTCCACTAAAAACACTAAGCTTTGTGACTTTACAAGTCACAGAAATAATGAAATTATTTGCACTCCTATTGCTCCAGCCGCCACCTCGGCGCCTTCTTATGAAATTCAACCTGCTTTGCTTAATATTGTTATGAACGAACAATTCTCTGGAGCTGGAGATGATGCTACTTTTCATTTAAATAATTTTGTTGAGCTCTGTGATATGCAAAAGTATAAAGAAGTAGATGGTGACATTATTAAGCTCAAGCTTTTTTTTCCTTTCTCCTTGAGAGGAAGAGCTAAAGAGTAGTTGTAGTCCTTGCCTAGGAATAGCATAGATTCTTGGGATAAATGTAAGGATGCTTTTATTGGGAATTACTATCCACCTGCTAAGATTTTTCAGTTGAGGAGTAACATTATAAATTTTAGACAACTTGATAATGAACATGTTTCTCAAGCTTGGGATCATATGAAATCTCTTGTTAAGAATTTCCCTACTCATGTACTAACTACTTGGATGGTTATCCAGACTTTTTATGCAGGATTGAACTTTGCCTCACGGAATCTGTTAGAATCGGCCACGGGAGGAACCACTATGTCAACGTTGGTGTTGCTACAAAGCTATTAGATGATATGATGACAAACTACTCTCAATGGCACACCGAGCGGTCTCCGACAGGTAGGAAGGTAAACTCTGTTGAGGAGATATCCTCGTTAAATGAAAAGATTGATTTAATTATGTATTTGCTTACTAAGCAAGTGCTTGTTGATCCTCGTGATGTTCCTTTAAATTATATGGTTGCTCAAGAGAAAGAACAAATTGATGTTAATTTTATTTCTAGGAACGACTTTAATAATAATGTTTACAGGAGTAACTTTGGTAACAATCCTAGACCGTTCCCTTCCAACAACTCTTATGGGAACAACAACACTTATCCTAGTACCAAAAACTCCACTTCTGAATTAGAGAGCATACGTAAGGACTTTATTACATCTAAAAAAGCTTTCAATAAGAATGTAGAGGAAAAATTAGATAAATTAGATAGTCTCTCTTTAAAGGTTGATAATATTGCTCATGATGTTGATATTTTTAGAGGACCTCTCCCCTAGAGGAAGAGAAGATCAAACCTTTGAATTTTATTCAAGTGCAAATAAATGAGAAAATTAGAATGCTAGCTAAACTTAAGGATAGATGGGCTAGGGAAAAACAAGAGGAAGAAAGAATTAAGAGCCTTCCTACACACACTATACTTGCTACTTTACATGTTGTTGAGGATTTGAAAACTTTGAGCGCCCATCACACCCCTAGTACAAACAACAGACCTCTAAATGGGAATGTTGAAGCCTCAACTTTAGGACTAGAGAGTCCCACTAATTCGGATAATGTCAAAGATAAAATGAATAGCACTCCCACTTTAATCTATGATAGTGAACTTGACTTTGACAATTTCAATCTCTTAGAAGTTATCCAATTCTTACAGAAAATATCCAAAGATCCCCCACACTAGTTCACTTAACATTCCCTTCACCGAGCATATCACTAATGCTCTTATCAAAGCTAGGAAAGAAAATCTTAGATTAGAAGTTTATATTCCTAGAAAACTAGAAGATGGTTGGTATCTTATGGTCAAAAGTAAAATTAATAATTTTTCTTGTTATGCATTATGTGATGTTGGAGCTAGTGCCTCCGTTATGCCAAAGAGAATGTATGATATGCTTGATTTGAAAAAAAATTATCCTTCTCTTTGGGTGTTCGCCTTGTTGATTCTTCCATAAAGAAACCTTTAGAAATAATTGATGATGTTCTTATTATTGCCAATGATAAATATGTTCCCGTTGATTTTCTTGTCATGGACATTGAGTATGATCCCTCATGTCCAATTATTTTGGAAAGACATTTTCTTTGCACCATTGGTGCTATCATTGACATGAAAGAATGGATTATAAGATTCCAATTTCCCGTCAAGAAGGGCATGGAACCTTTCCCTAGAAAGAAGATGAAGTTACTGTTTGACTCTATTATACGGGCTAGCCATGCTTTTGATATTGATAAGGCTTGATATTTTTGCTTCGTGCCTAGCTAAAAGGCGTAAAAGAAAGCGCTTATTGAGAGGCAACCCTAAATGTTTATACTTTCAGTTTTAGTGTGTTTTGATGCTTGTTACCACTGTAGCAACATCATTGTATCTTTAATTTCAAGTTATTCCCAAGTTTTAGCCTCTGTTGATAAGTGAACCAAAAGTTCTGACATGTTGTCCTGAAAACAGATTATGTCTGCTCCATGAAAAAATTCGTTATAAATCACCAGATTATCTTTTTTATCTGAATTACTTACATAAAATGGTCTATACAATTGGGAAGCTTTCACAAGTTTTGTGTTTTTATTTGAGCTACAAAAGTTCCCCGAATAAATTAAGTTTCACATGTTGTTCTGTTTTCTTAGATTTTTGTCCTGTTTTGCATTCTCTTCTTTTGGACACTTTGTTCTTCGTTTTTCTTGGCATGAACCTTCAAACAAAGTTGGGGAACAAGAGAAATTGGATAAATTGAGTGTTTCAACACTACCCAAGTGAAATTTATTTATTTATTGGCACTAACCGCTCTAATCAGTTTATGAGAAGTTTCGTGTGAATGAAGTTTTTAAGTGTTGCAAAGGGAGATGATGAAAGAAGATTCGGGAGTGCCAAAAGCTTAAGCTTGGGGATGCCCCCAGCACCCCCCAAAAATATTCAAGGAGACTCAAGCGTCTAATCTTGGGGATGCCCCCGTGCATTCCTCTTCTTCATCAACAATTACCAGTTCGTCTTTCTCATCACTATATTTTTATTGCTTCGCATGTCATGTGTTATGCTTGCAGCGTCTTTCTCTTTACTTTTCAGTTTTTATTTGTTTAGTTTAATTTTGTTTACTGGTCATAACAAGTTGGATCCTAGCATGCCTTGTTTGGGAGAGAAACACGCTCCACTTTTGCCTAGAATGCTCATAGTTTTCAATTTTATCTTTTTGAGTGTTCAATCTTTATTACAAGATGCTGCCATGTTTAGATCTTGTTTTTTATGTTTATTTTCTTTCTAAAAGCTGAGAATTAGAATTTTAGGACTCTCTTGAGTTTCATGTTTATCTTGTTTAGAGAGTTTTCCTTGTTGCACTAGGTGTGTATCTTACTTTGAGTAGGTAATCAAGGTTTCTAAGTTAAGTTTAGTAGTAACTTGCAATAGTTTTGAGGTGTTGTTACAAGTCATCTTTGAACTCATGTATTTCAAGAGCTCATGCCGATTAGTGATAGGTGTCGTATTTTGGTTTAACGTGCTTACTTTCAAAAAGTACAAAAAATTAGTTGAGAACTCTAGCTACTAAAAGGATCACTAATCTTTGCGGGGTTGTAAAAGAGTACCCTCACGTGCCATGGGTCAAGGATGCGCAAGGATAAAAAAGCCCCAAACAGTCCTCTTAGGGTGCTCGTTTCTTTGTGAATCTCCTGACTACATAGAGGGTTACCGATAATAAGTAAATGAGTTCCTTTGACTAATGTGAGTATTCGATTATTGGCACTTCAACAAGCCATATTTTACTAGGCTCTTCGGTACCGTGCATTGCCCTTTCTCACTTTGACAGTTTGTGCAAACTTCGCTGGTGCATCCAAATCCTCGGCATGATACGCTCTGTCATACATAAGCCTCATTATATATTCCTCAAATAGCCACCATATCTACCTATCAAGGCATTTCCATAGCCTTTCCGAGATATATTGCCATGCAACATCCATCTTCTCATGACGTGATCTTTCATTATCATACATGCATTTGCTTGATCATAGAGCCGCATTATAGTTGGGCTTTGCCCTTACATAATTGCTACATGACGCACTAGTATCATTGCATATCCTGCTACACTGGCAGAGGCATACATTGTATACATCATGGTATAGTTTCATTTTTATTAAGAGTATCTTGTAAAAGTGTATTGATCTTCTTCATCCTTGTATATATAGATTGTTGCCCTTAAAGTGAGGAAAAGATCCCAAAATAGGACCAAAATAAAATATCCCAAAATAGGACACATGAAAAGATCCCAAAGAGGACAAATGAGAGATAAATAGAAAGATCCAAAGAGGCCACAGAAGAGAGAAAAAAAAGAAAAAAATAGAGAAGGGGGCAACACTACTATTGATATTTTAAAGATCCACACTTGTGCTTCAAAGTAGCACTTGTACTTCATAGAGAGTTTTCATATCATTCATGCATAACTTATTGGGGAACTTTACACTATAGAACTTGTCTTGTATATTCCAATGATGAGCCTCCTCAAACGATCTCTAGATCTTCGTGAGCAAGCGAGTTGGATGCACCCCCACTAGTTCCATTGGAGGGCTTTCATATACTCATTGCTCATTGTGCATCCATTGCATTGCAATACCTACTCCTCATACCATATCTACCATTAGGCTAACTTGATGTACTTTAAAGTTCAAACTTATATTGATAGCTTGTCACCACAAAAATTATCTTGCTTGTCATTTACCTACTCGAGGACGAGCAGGAATTAAGCTTGGGGATGTTGATACGTCCCAAACGTATCTATAATTTTTGCTTGTTCCATGCTCCTTTCGGTGATATTGCTATATGTTTTGATGCACTTTCATATCATTTACAACATATTTGGGACTAACCTATTAACCTAGTGCCCAGTGCCAGTTTCTGTCTGTCTTTGTACATGCATTGCAGAAAAAAGGTGAAAAATGAAAGTGCTCGGAAAATTCTAGAAAAAATCGTAAAAAAAACTTTTACGCTAGAAGACTCCATAAGCCAGAAGGGATCCCATAGGGGGCCACCCCTGGCCCAGGCGCCTCTAGGGCGCGACCAGGGGGGCGCACCCTCTAGCCTCCTGGGCCAGTGGGGCCATCCCCGGTGCCCCCTTTGGCATATATTTACGTCATCCCCCAAAAACTCCATAGGAGAAACCATTTTTCGCGAATACCCTACAGTTCGGCCGCTGCCATGATTCCGAGATTGGGATCAGCATAAGTTCCTGTCCCGGCACCTTGACGGAGGGAGGATTGATCTATGGAGGCTCCTCCACCACCATGCTCATCTCCGGGATGCGCCGTGAGTAGTTCCCCTTGGACCATGGGTCCATGATCATTAGTAAGTAGATGTCTTCTCTCCAATCTTGTGCTTCAATGTATAGCCCTTGTGACCTGACTATCATGATCAAGGCACCTATGCATGAAATCCGGTTTTTCTAGGAGATATTGACAACCTCTTTGTACTCGTTGCGAGAAAAGTTATTTGTGTTCTTGTGTGCAGGTCCGCGAAAACATACGCACCATCAAACTTCTGGAGTCGTTTCCACCTACTTGTTGTCTCCGGAATCCTACTGGATTGATAACCTTGGTATCTTCATCGAGGGAACTTTGTTGCTATCTACATCATAATCGTCCACTTGGGGTAACAAAGAGGAGGTGTTATCTACACCCATCAGGAGGAAGACCATCAGGTGTGGCAAAGACCACATGGTACTTGTATAACACTAGTTGCAATGCCTCATGAATTGGTGACTGTCAGAACTGTCAGGTACTGCTGGCACAGGATAGCGCTCCTCGTTGGTTACTCCAAGTGGAAGGTTGGATGTAGCCTAGCAGCAAATTTCCCTTGGCAAAGATACCAAGGTTTGAGTCAGTCCAGTAGGACTCCAAGGTCGACAAGTAGGTGGAAAGGAAACAATGGAACTGTTTTAAGAAAAAAGTTGCTTCCTTGACCTGGACCTACACACACAAGAGATAGATTTTCTCCCAACGAGTACAGAGAGGTTGTCAATCTCTTCGGCCTTGTTGTTTACAAAGGATTAAACGCAAGGGTGGATAGTAGTGATAACTGGAAGTAAAAGCAGTCAATAAAGTGGAGTTGTAAACGGTGGTGGAAGTATGTACCAGGGTCCCATGATGTTCACTAGTCATGTCTCTCTCCCAAAAGACGATAAAATAGTTAAGCTGGGTTAACAAATTACAGCTGGGCAATTGACAGAATTATAAACGCACCGCAATGCTAATTATGCTACTGGAAAGCCAGATGCTCAAAAGTATGGGCAGTACGCCAAGACAAGTAGACCAAAATCCATATGCATCTACTCACTAATCATTCACCTTGAGATATATATCCAGAACAAATTACTGGTATTAAGTTTCGAGCCCCACCCAAAGTGTAAACTCAAAGCAATAGACAACTTCATTAACAAACTTTGTGTAAGGTAAACAATCCTTGCAACCGCGATTACAAGCACCATTGTTTTCTCCCTGGTGGCAACAGCACATCCCCTAGTCTCATGTTTCTGTCACTCAAGCTAGACATCGGGGGGCATTAACCCACAATCATGCATAAACGCTCCCTCTTGGAGTTACTATCTACTACTTGGCCAAATAAATAAAAATTAACGGAGAACATGCAAGAATTACTCAAGAACAAAATATTAAAGGTAAACCAGATATATAACTCATCACAATCTGAACATAATCTCATAATCCATCGGATCCCAGCAAACACAGCATAGCAACAACAGGAAAATTACATAGATGCCTTGATCATGTAGGGCAGCTCACAAGGGCTAAGAATTGAAGCACAAGATTGGAGAGAAGACATCACATACCTACTGGTCATGGACCCATGGTCATAAGGGGGACTACTCGCGGCACATCCGGGAAGCATCCTTGGTGGCGGAGAAGCTCCCGGAGGTCAACCCTCCCTCCGGCAGGGTGCCGGGAAGAGGTCTTCTAGTACTCCCGATCTTGTAAGACCGGCGGTGGCGGAACAAAGAGGAAATTCGCGATGCGGGGATCTCTCTGAGGGTTTTCGGAGAGAGGGGTAAAAATAGGCCGAAGAGGGCACCATGGGGTGGCCCCACCTCCCAGGCGCCCTGGTGGCGCGGCCAGGAGGTGGGTCGCGCTACCTGGGAGGGGGTGGCCCCTCTTTGGCTCTCCTTCGGTGATTCCTGTATGCTGATTTTTTTTATCTGATTCTCTTGGAATTTTTGGAGCTTTGTAAATATGGGTAAAAACCTGCAACTTACAGACATCAGCAGACAGGAACTGGCACTAGGTGCACTTAGTTAGTAGGTTAGTCCAAATATGTGTAAAAAGATATAAAAGTGTTGCAAAACACATAGCAATGTCACCGAAAAGAGAATGGAACAAGTAGAAATTATAGATACGTTTGGGACGTATCAACATCCCCAAGCTTAATTCCTTCTCGTCCTCGAGTAGGTAAATGATAACAAAGATAATTTATGTGGTGACATACTAACACACATATAAGAACTTCAAGACAAGTCAAGACAATAACAAGAAAGAGTATATATCTAGTATTGAAACTAGCAAAGTATGAACATAAAGGTGCAAGAGCTCTCGCTATACGTGACTCGAATGTCTCCAAATGGTGTTTGCGTGCAAGAAGTGGGAGATGGGTTTAGAGAATAAAAATAATATATAGTTTAATTGAGAACTCAATCCACTAAAACTTCACACTTGGCCTCCTTTGGTATCTTATTTTGACTTGTCCCTAGACTACTAGTCAGGTACAAGTCAAACTTATCCTCTCCCTATCGACTTTGAGCACTCATGCAATGGATGAGCGCGAGCAAGATACATTGGCACTTACGATGGCAAAGAGAGAAATGATGGATATGGAAAAAAAAAGGTGTGAAAGACCCACATCAATGAGGACAATCATAGGCGAGAGAAAGCCAAATGATAAATATGATGTGAGGAGTAAGGATTTCCATGCAACGGATGCACATATGAGCTAAGGTAAGCTCTCCAATGGAACTAGTGGGGTGCATCCAACCTGCTTGCTCACAAAGACCTAGAGCTCATTTGAGAAGGCTCATCCTTGGAATATGCAAGCCAAGTTCTATAGTGTAAGGGTCCCCACATAGTTATGCATTAATGATAATCTCTATGGAGTACAAATATGACAATGGAGAGTGTGGTTCTTTCAAAAGGAATAGTAGTGTTGCCCTCTTCTCTCTTTTATTTATTTTTCTCTTTTTTCTATTTTTTGTATTTTTATGGCCTCATTCAATCTTTCTATTTATCTCTCATTTGTCCTCTTTGGGATCTTTTAATTTGTCCTCTTTGGGATCTTTTCCTCACTTAAGAGCAACACTCTATATTTTACAAGGATATAAAGAAAATCTTCACACTTTACAAGAAGTACTCAACATAAAGAAAGATGAAAACTATCATGATGTATGCAAATGTATGCATCTGCTAGTGTAGCAAGATATGCAATGATACTAGCGCGTCACGTAGCAATAATATGGGAAAATCCCAATGTAACGCCACGATTCTCTAAGAATAAAAGTTTATGTGCATTCTGTGCTAGTCCTCGGATCAATAGCTAGCACACACAATACATGATGTAATATCAAGAATAAACCACATGTCATAAATATTACATCAAAGATCCAGTCTTAATATAAACATACCTGCATAGCTCAAGGTTAGGTTACAATTAGAATACATTGGAAAAATAATAAAGAGCTTCGTGGCGTCCATCACTCCACCGGCAAAGTTGAGAATAGACATCGTCACCCTACATCGCATCACTTACTCGTCGTATAAAATCCTGCAACACCGAAGGTTACATCCCGACAACGGGTCCGTACATTTGAATGTACGGCAAGCCACACGAAAAAGGATAAAATAGACCTACAACTAGATGCAAGGTAAGTCAAAGGAAGGCTTACTGTTTTATTTTGCAAAAAGCTAATTTTCCCTCAATCTACCTATTAGTCAAATTTTAGTTTATCTTACTACATTAACATAAGGTTGAATTGGGCGACACCAATTCCAACCCATACCCTTTATTAAAGTTTCCCACTCAAGTTTTTTAAGGCGAATCATCTGTCAAGATCCTCCAATAACAGTAATGCCTAGTTGCTCATAGTTGTCCATAACCGGGGACACGGCTAATCATGATTAGTTTGTACACTCTGCAGAGGTTTGTACACTTTACCCACTCGACTCAACCCGAAGATTGAGACGAAACCTTTCGTAAGAGGTCACCTACACCCAACGGCAAGCCGGTACACCTACTATAATCTACATCTGCTAGCTTTGCACGGGAGAGGCTTCCTACAATGTACTCAACTAAGCTAGAGCCTATATGGCCAGCGGCTATATATGGAAGCTTCTAATCACCAAGTACGTCTGATCTTTTTGAGCCTGGACAGCGCCCACTTACGTTCAGAGGGTAGATACCATACCTTTCTTTATACCACCAATTCCAACCATTCGGGAAGCATTTGGCCATGGTCTCGCCTTAGATAAGGCACGAGCCCCAGGATGCACTCCCTGCCCGTCCAGAGGTGAATTCTATTTAAGGTTGCTGGTCAAGTCATTAAATCCTCACATAATTCAATGTATTCTCAAGCCAATCCCCATCTACATAGCATAGCAATATATAATCATCACGAACTAGGGAGACAATGAATACATGATCAGATCATATGGCTATCCTACCAGGTTTGCAGCATAATAATATAATATACACCTTCACATGCATAGAGTGACAAGTACTAAATGCATAATGAAAAATATAGGTTGAGGTATGGTCAAAGTGTAACTTTCCTTATACATTCGATGAAGTTCTTCGCACTCACAATATATATAACTCTACTCATCACACTTAGAGCAATCTATCATAAATGAAAGAACCCAAATAAACAATCATGAGAAAGGGAAGAATCAAAAGATCAACAAGTCAAACACAACAATGTTTAGTAACATTAACAACTAGGCTTGACACGGTATTGATGTCGATGTGCTCGAAGGTGATAGGTGGAAGGTGAACTCAAGAGAGTCAACGGATAAAGACTTGTCGGTATAAAATATCATGGAAATATGAAAGGTGTGTGGATACAACCGATGGGATATTACAGGTGATCCAATATGCAAAAAGAATAACGTGTAAAGAAATACTACAACACATGTTATAGTAAAGTGAAGTTTGAATTATATTTAAATTCAAATATATCAAGAAGTATTTTAATGTGGTGTAAACAGGATATGGATATCAAGTATATGATACGGGTGTTCCAACGAAAAGGAAATCAGGCATATTAGATCAACGGTATCAAAGATATGGCCTCCGGAAGTTTGAATTTGAATATTTAAAAAATCAAATTCGAAAATGTGAAAATGTGTGGAAGCTTAACTCTATGATAAACTAATGATCAATAAGAGCGCGTAGCAAAAATAATCACCTAAATCCGATCTACGGTTTAAAAGATACAGCTAATCCAAAACTGGGTTAAAATTGTAAATAAAAGAAAAGGAAAGGTCTAAACTAAGTCCCTAGCTACGGGACGAACAGCGTTCGCTCCGGTGAAATTCCTGTGAGAGTTCGTTGTACAATAAACTGAGCAATGGCCATTAACCGGAGATAAATCGGGTCAACTCCGGTTAACCAGAAATCCTAGATCTGAAACCACTGGATCTAATGTGGGCCATAGGATTGATATCGGACGGACGAGAGTTTCTCACCAAAAAACCGGCAACGGCTTCACAGTCGGCGGCGGCTGTTGTCTCCGGTGAACGGCAGCGTGGTCCTCTGGCGGCGGCTTCACGGTGGCGGGGTCGGGGCGTCGAGCGCGGTGGCCGGCGGCGCGGCTGCTCCTGGGCGGCGGGGAACGAGAGGCACGGCGCGGGAGGTGGCCGACACAGGTGGTGGCGCGAGGCAAGTTAGCGTGAGGCGGCCGGTGGCGGTGGCGGAAGGCGGCGCTCCGGTGGCGGGTCCCGGCGACGGTGAGTGGAGCTCGTCTCCAGTGAACCCGAGTCGGTGGCGGTGAAAACAAGAAAAGAAAATGGAAAATATTTTTTCCTCGAAAATTATTTATAGACCGCCTCAAGAAAATGATTTTAAAAGAAAGGAAAAAAACCGTGACCTAGTCTGACTCGGAGTAGGCTGGCGTCAAGGCGTTAAAATAATCCCACGCGCGGCGAATAGCCACTGAGCCGGCTTGCGGCCCAGCTACGGTTGCCTTTTTTAATATTTTTATTCGATCAACCAAATTGAGAGAACATTTTTAAATAATAACATATTTATTACTGGAAATACTTTTAATCTGTAGCGTTATAAAATTCAACCAGCTATTATGCAATATTTCATAAATCAACCAGCTATTATGCAATATTTCATAAATCATTTTAATGGAAAAAAAACTTTCTCGGCATTATAAAAATCCCTAAAATAATTGTAGCGTTAATGATAATCCTCGAATTAAAATTCAAAAAGATTTCAATATTATTCTAAATATTTTCAACTTTATTTAACAGGGAATAAGTCATGTTAAATCCTCTCCGGTTTATTTCCTTGAGTTGAAAAAATGTTTTGAATATTCAGAAAAGTCCAAATAATTATTTAAAACATACACCTACTCTTTCAATATGTTGAAGGAGTCATATTACCTTCTCTCATTTTAATTTGTTAGATTTGTTTTAAATAGTAAATTCCAAAACAACAATAATGAATATTAGAGAAAGTCATTTTATTCCCTCTCATTTTAATATTCATTTAAACTCAAAAAGTTTCAAATCCTAGTGAAAATCAATCATATCAAGCAAACAATCATTATTATAATTTATTATCATTCCAAAATTTGGAAAATTTTGGGATGTTACAAACTACCACCCTAAAAAGGAATCTCGTCCCCGAGATTCGAAAAGGCTAGAAAGAAACAGTTAGGGTTTAGGTCTTCATGACAATCCACCGATCCTCTGAATGTCCAAGTAGTACCACCTATAAAAGGAACGCGACACGGTATTGACCAGTCTTGCTCCATCGTTGACATCCTTCATAGAGATTTCACCAACTCCTTTGAGGTCTTGAATCCTCAGCAGAAGAGGAGTCTTCCATATATCGAACCTTATTGGTTGGTAGGTCAAGTGTCAACACTAAGAAACTATCCCCTCATGGTGGTTATATAAGAATACTTTTACGGGATACCTGCGGGAAATGGTCTTGGTCTATACTCAACGTATAACCTACTATTATTAACAATAATAATATATAAGGGTCAAAACATTGTACCATTCGATGATTTAGGCTTAAAATCGTCGTCTCTCTATCATAGGTAAGTTACTCAAGATTTACTATCCCGCGTAAAAAGAGCGAATAATAAGAGTAATCGACATGGGGGCCAATCCATTCCGCACCCAAACCATTACTTTGTATATGGTTTAGCGAATCTCGGAATCTAACACTCGGACATCCTCACAAGCACTGTAGAAGTTCTTCTTGTTCATGAAGTAGGTTTAGATAAATCCATGTTTCTGCAAGCCAAAATAAAGCATATATCGTTTCTTCGCTACACTAAGGTTTGCACAAACTACTATAAAACGTGTACTCGTGAACTACAACTTCCTCCAGGTTTCTTCCTTCACTAAGGTTGTGCTTGCTTGTTGTCAGATCCTGGCACATGAGGTCAACTTTGAACTCGGCATTAGTTTGCATCCATTTTTATTCTCCGTCTTGGTATTAGCAACCACTGTAATAACTCCTTCAGTGTAGGGATGAGGATGAGGGGGAATAGGATGTAGAGAGAGATAGATACCCGTACAAACATCACACTAGTTTTGAAAATATAAGTTTTGATGTGCAGCTGTCAGTAAACCACAAGAAGCTACAGCTCACGGAAACGATCTAACGGTAGAAACTTTGCACCTTCTAGGTATTCAAGTCTTCAATGTCGGTAGCTTCAGCTTTGCGTTGTCGAAGCAATATTTGTATCGTTGAGTCACGGGTCAACTTATTCTTCTTGTAGTTGTGTCTCTTTCAGTCTTGAAGCATACTAAATAGATAGGAGTCTAAGAAAACGTATACTTATTTTACTCACGAGAACGCAAAGCACAACACACAAAACAATCAAAAGCAGCTCAGGGTCAAAGGACACAAGCAAAACCTAACAAAACAAATCATGGCATAAAACATCCAGTTCATCCTTAGCCAAAACATGCATCGATCCACATCTCCATCTAACATTAAAAGGTATCATCGTACACATACTACACGCCTAAGAATGTCTACCCTTCAATTGCCAAACATAAGCTTCATACGTCGACATCTTCTTCTTTCCCTTCAGTCCTGGACACATTTTGTCGTAGTGTCCCATGTTCCTGCACCGGTAACACTCAAGTTGGCTAAGGTCCTTCTTTTTCTTCTTCACGGGCGCTTCCCTGAAATCTTGGATAATCTTCTTCATTCCTTCCTTTTGTTGTTGAATCACTTGTTGTCTCATGGTGTAAAGCTGACACCGAACGGGGTAATGGTCAGTTCATTCACACATACAACATGTGACTTGAGCAGTGGGACATTCTTCACCACAGTGAATTTCATCACAATAGGGACATCCATCTTGTTGTCCTTCGTAGGAGTGTCCTACTTCCCCAAAAATTGTGCAGGCACGGAGCCTCTTAAGGTTTACCGCCCTTTGCATCAGGGTGAAGAGGCGGGATCCCAAAAAAATCTTTGTAAATTCCTTCCATGTAATCTCCATCTTTGATTCTTTAATCGCCTGATGCATTTTCCACCAAGTAGAAGCCTCTTCTACAAAGTACTTGACAACATAGTGGACCATGTCCTCGCTTCCAACCTTGTTATGCTCCATGTGCTCCTCCAAATTGTGAATCCACTGTTCCACCTTTAGTCTAGTCATCGCCCCGGAAAAGGTGATTCCTACTTCATAATCCATATATTGAGCCCATAGGACAAGGGTTAGGGGAAACTAGGATACAGACAAGAAAACAAATCTAAAGGTAGCACCAATCACCTGCACACAGACAAGAATAAGGTAAAACATCTACATGCAAACAACATCACATAACATCAATCAATAAAGTCAAAAAATTCACACCACACAAACAACACCTAGAGTAAGGTCATATGTGCAAGACATACAATCTCATCATACTACGTGCAATTCGTTTATCTAACTTCACCGAAAATTGGTGGTATGAATCTAAGCTTCATCGTTCTCAGCTAAGCTGATCTTGAAGATCTCGTCCTGTCAAAACTTATTGAACCTCATAGGATATTCCTTCTAGTTCTGGTAGTCATAACTTCAATAGATCCACGAGTTTGTTGATGTACTCCTCAAAATTCATGTTTTCAGGGCCATAAATAACTAGGATGGTCATTTACATTAAAACAAGAGAAGGAATTTAGAAGATGAATAATAGATGAGAGATACTAGTGGAGAGAGTAAGTAATCAAAGAGTGATAAAATAATTTTATACTTACGGCTTTTTCTATCCATTTTCTAGGGTCATGATCCATGCAATAACATCTTTATTACTGGAAATACTTTTCCAGCTATTATGCAATATTACAGGTATAAAAGGATACGGCCTCCAATCGGAATTACAGTTGATCCAATATGCAAAAAGAATCACGTGTAAAGGAATACTGCAACACAGGTTATAGTAAAGTGAAGTTTGAATTACATTTAAATTCAAACAGATCAAAAAGTATTTTAATGTGGTGTAAACAGGATATGAATACCAAGTATATGATACGGGTGTTCCAACGAAAAAGGAATAAGCCATATTGGATCAACGGTATAAAAGATACGGCCTCTAGAAGTTTGAATTTGAATCTGTATAAATTCAAATTAAAAAATTTCAGATGTGTGGAAGGTGAACTCTATGATAAACTTATGATCAATACGAGCGCGTAGGAAAAAGAATCACCTAAATTCTATCTACGGTTTAAAAGATACGGCTAATACAAAACTGGGGTAAAACCGTAAATAAAAGAAAAGGAAAAGTCTAAACAGAGTCCCTGGCTACTAGACGAATAGCGTTCGCTCCGATGAAATTTCAGTGAGCGTTGATGTATAATAAACTAAGCAACAGCGGTTAACTAGATATAAATCGGGTCAACTCCGGTTAACGGGAAATCCTAGGTCTGAAACAACTGGATCTAATCTGGGCCATAGGATTGATATCAGACGGACGAGAGTTGCTCACCGAAAAACCGGTGGCGGCTTCACAGACGGCGGTGGCGGTTGTCTCCGGGGAACGGCGGCGTGGTCCTCCGACGGCGGCTTCACGGTGGCGGGGCCAGGGCGTCGAGCGCTATGGCCGGTGGTGCGGCT
Source organism: Bromus sterilis (assembly GCA_950022295.1). NCBI lineage: Eukaryota > Viridiplantae > Streptophyta > Magnoliopsida > Poales > Poaceae > Bromus > Bromus sterilis. The sequence goes on from OX465597.1 coordinate 144,107,837, forward strand.
GCTCCTGGGCGGCGGTGCACGGGAGGGACGGCGCGACGCGGGTTAGCGCGAGGCCGCCCGTGGCGGTGGCAGACGGTGGCCAGCCGGCGGCGAAAGGAGGCGCTCCGGTGGCGGGACGCGGCGACGGCGAGTCGAGCACGTCTCCAGCGAATCCGAGCCGGCGGCGGCGGGGCCTTCTAGGGTTAGGCGGCAGTGGAAAAAGGAAAAAAGAGGGGGAAATAATTTTTCCTCGAAAATTATTTATAGACCGCCTCAGGAAAATATTTTTTAAAAGAAAGAAAAAAAAACTGTGACCTAGTCTGACTCGGAGTGGGCCGGCGTCAAGGCGTTAAAATATGCCCACGCACGGCGGATTGCCACTAAGCCGGCTGGCAGCCCATCTACGGTTGCCTTTTAAAAAAATATTTTTATTCGGTCAACCAAATGGAGAGAACATTTTTAAATAACAACATATTATTTCTAAAAGTGCACCGGCAATAAAATAAAATATTTTACTAGAAATACTTTTCGAGCTATCATGCAATATTTAATAAATCATTTTAACGTAATAAAAAATTCTGGCCATTATAAAAATCCCTAAAATAATTGTAGGGTTGATTATAATCCTAAAATTAAATTTCAAAAACATTTCAATAATATTCTAATTATTTTTAAACTTTATTTAACAGGGGATAAGTCATTTTATATGCTCTCAAATTTATTTCCTTGAGATGAAAAAATGTTTTGAATATTCAGAAAATTCCAAATAATTATTTAAAACATTCACCAACTCATTTAATATGTTGAAGGAGTCATATTACCTTCTCTCATTTTAATTTGTTATATTTGTTTTAAATAATAAATTCCAAAACACCAATAATGAATATTAGGGAAAGTCCTTATATACCCTCTCATTTTAATATTCATTTAAACTCAAAAAAATTTCAAATCCTGGTGAAAATCAATCATATCAAGCGAACAATCATTATTATAAATTATTAACATTCCAAAATTTGGAAAATATTGGGATGTTACACCAAATAGCATGTGGCTCCTCGATCAAACAAAAGCATGTATGAAATGAAGATCAAGTCATGAGATGGTGGATGTTGCATGGCAATGTATCTCGAAAAGGCTACGGAAATGCCTTGATAGGTAGGTATGGTGGCTATTTTGAGGAAGATATAAGGAGGTTTATAATTACAAAGCGTATCATGCCAAGGGTTTGGATGCACCGGCGAAGTATGCACAAACTCGAAAGATGAGAAAGGGAAATGCACGGTACCGAAGAGGCTAGCAAAATATGGAAGGTAGAAGTGTCAACAATCGAATACTCGCATTAGTATGAAGAACTCATACACTTATTATCGGTAACTCTCTATCTAATCAGGAGGTTCACAAAAAGACAAGTACCCCGAGGAGGAGTGTATGGGGGTTTGGTTATCCTTGCGCATCCTCGACCCATGGTACGTGAGGGTACTCTATTAATTCCAACCAATCCAGAGGTTAGCGATCCATCTAGTAGCTAGAGTTCTCAACTAAGTTTTTGTAGTTTTCGAAAATATGCACGGATTGCCCAAAATACAACACCTATCACTAATAGGCTCAAGCTCTTGGCACCAAAAGTCCAAACATTACTCAAATCTATACCTCAAAACTATTTCAAGTTACCACTACACTTGTAATAGCAACCTTAATTACCTACTCCTGCAAGACACACAACTCAGTGAAAAAAGACCACTCTTTAAACAAGATAAGCATGAAAACTCAAGAGAGTTCCTAAATCAACCTAAATAAAAGATCTTACAAAGATAAGCATGAAAACTAAGAGATAAGCATGACAGCAGCTATGAAAAGATAAAGAACACACAAAAAGATAAGCATGAAAACCTATGTTGTGCTCTAGGGTAGAGTGGAGCGTTTTTCTCTCACAAACAATAAATGCTAGGATCCAACTTGCTATGAACAGCAAGAAAACCTAAGCAAACTAAAAAGTAAAGAGCGGGACGCTCCAAGTTTAGCACATAACATATGAACTGATAAATATATACCATGGAGAAGGACGAACTAATGATTGTTGATGGAGAAGGGGATGTATGGGGGCATCCCCAAGCTTAGACGCTTGAATCTCCTTGTATATTTCTTGCGGGTGCATGAGGGCATCCCCAAGCTTGAGCGCTTGACACTCCCGAATCTTCTTTCATCATCTTCCTTCGTATACTTGAAAACTCCCTTCATACGAAACACATCATAAGCTGATTAGTGTGGTTAGTACCCATGATAAAATATTTTTTCTCCACTGGAAATAATTTTTCATGATTGTCAAAAAGTGTTTGCAAAGAAAAGGCAAGCTTAAGATTTGCAAAACGGTGAAAACGTAAAATGTGGAAGAATCTGTGAAAAACAAACCAACAGGTAGTAAATAAATTTTTTGGGGTACTTCTACAACTCAAATCAAAAAACTCATAACAGACGCATGAAAGCTAATTGTATAGAGCATACTGTCAAAACAATTCAGATAAAAAGATGATCTGGTGATTTATGGCCAATTTTTTCGTCAAGGGGACAGAATCTGTTTCTGGACAGCATGTCACAACTTTTGAACTTTCTTACAATCGGAGGCTAAAACTTGGAAAAAGCTTGAAAATAAAGATACAATGATGTTGCTACAGTAGTAACAAGCATCAAGACTACTAAAACTGAAAGTAAAAAACATCTGGGGTTTCCTCCCAACAAGCGCTTTCTTTTATGCCTTTTAGCTAGGCATGGTGCAAGATCAAGTTTTGTCAATATCAAAAGTATAGCTTGCCCTTGTAACGGACTCATAAGGTAACTTAATCTTCTTTCGAGGAAAGTGTTCCATTCCCTTTTTGAGGGGGGATTAGAATCTAATGGTCCCTTCTTTCATGCCAATGATAGCACCAACGGTGCAAAGAAAAGGACGTCCCAAATAATTGGACATGAGGGATCACACTCAATGTCCATGACAAGAAAATCAATGGGAACACAATTATCATTGACAATAATAAGAACATCATCAATCCTCCCTAATGGTTTCTTTACGGAAGAATCGACAATACGAGCGCCAAAAGAACATGTATCAAAAGTTTTCAAATTGAGCATATCAGACATTCTTTTCGGCATAACGGAGGTACTAGCTCCCACATCACATAAAGCAAAGCAAGAGAAATTGTTCAATTTAATTTTGACTACGGTATCCCAACCATCTTCTAGCTTCCTAGGGATATAAGTCTCTAGCTTGAGCTTCTCCTCCCTAGCTTTGATAAGAGCATTGGTAATATGCTCGAGGCAATGTTGAGTGTTCTAGTGTGGGGGTCTTTAGCCCTCAGATAGACTACAATTATCAAAATCAATTTCATCTCTATTAAGTAAAATTGTAGTATCATCCTCCATATTTGATTTGCTTTCTATTATAAGAGCTTGAACATATTCCCAAGTTTGTAGACGTGTATGAGCAACTTCAAACCAAAGATTCGGTTCTTTCCCGTGGAGACCATGCCATGGGCATAGTTCTCCATAATAACTAACATAGTCACACGGTCTGTTACTTATGTAGCTACCCATAGTAATAGCAGCAAGCAAGAACAAATCAAAGAAATTTTTGTGATTTTTGATAAAGGACACTAAGATAAAAACTAAAAGGTAAACTAACAAGACTAAAATGAAAAGATAAAAGATAGTGTGCAACTCCCCTATCTTGAAGATTGGAGTCCCCGGCAACGACGCCAGGAATTTACTTGCTGGCACAGGATAGCACTCCTCGTTGGTTACACCAAGCGGAAGGTTGGATGTAGCCTAGCAGAAAATTTCCTTGGCAAAGATACCAAGGTTTGAGTCATTCTAGTAGGACTCCAAGGTCGACAAGTAGGTGGCAAGGAAAGAATGGCACTGTTTTAAGACAAAAGTTGCTTCCTTGACCTGGACCTGCACACAGAACATATAGCTTTGCTCCCAATGAGTACAGAGAGGTTGTCAATCTCTCCGGCCTTGTGGTTTACAAAGGATTAAACGCAAGGGTAGATAGTAGTGATAATTGCAACTGAAAGTAAAAGCAGTAAATAAAGTGGAGGTGTAAACAGTGGTGGAAGTATGGATCGGGGTCCCATGATGTTCACTAGTAATGTCTCTCTCCCAAAAGACGATAAAACAGCTAAGCTAGGTAAGCAAATTACAGCTGGGCAATTGAAAGAATTATAAACGCACTACAATGCTAACTATGCTACTGGAAAGCTAGAGGATCAAAAGTATGGGCAGTACGCCAAGACAAGTAGACCGAAATCCATCTGCATCTACTCACTAATTATCCACCTTGAGATATCTATCCAGAACATCTCGCTGGTATTAAGTTGCGAGCCCCACCCAAAGTGTAAACTCAAAGAAAAAGACAACTGCATTAACAAACTTTGCGTATGGTAAACAATCCTTGCAACCGCGGTTACAAGCATCGTTGTTTTCTCCCTGGTGGCAACAACACATCCCATGTTTCTGTCACTCAATCTAGACATCGGGGGGCATGAACCCACAATCATGCATAAATGCTTACTCTTGGAGTTACTATCTACTACTTGGCCAAAGCAATAAAAAGTAACGGAGAACATGCAAGAATTACTCAAGAACAAAATATAAAAGGTAAACCAAATATATAACTCATCACAATCTAAATGTAATCTCATAATCCATCGGATCCGAACAAACAAGGGCAGGAAAATTGCATAGATGCCTTGATCATGTAGGGCAGCTCACAAGGGCTAAGAATTGAAGCTCAAGATTAGAGAGAAGACATCACATAGCTACTGATCATGGAACCATGGTACAAAGGGGGACTACTCACGGAACATTTGGGAAGCGTCCATGGTGGTGGAGAAGCTCCCAAAGGTCAATCGTCCCTCCGGCAGGGTGCCGGGAAGATGTCTTCTTGTGCTCCCGATCTTGGAATCGCGACGGCGGCGGAACAGAGAGGAAATTCGCGATGTGGGGGTATCTCGAAGGGTTTTCGAAGCGATGGGTAAAAATCGGCCTAGGGGGCTCCAGGGGGTGGCCCCACCTCCCAGGCGCCCTGGTGGCACGACCAGGAGGTGGCTCGCGCCACCTGGCCGCCTGGGAGGGGGGTGGCCCCCCTCCGGCTCTCCTTCGGTGATTCCGGAAGCTTCTTTTACGCTTATTTTTTTATCTGACTTTCTTGGAATTTTTGGAGCTCCGTAAATATGGGTAAAAACCTGCAACTTACAGACATCAGCAGACAGGAACTGGGACTGGGTGCACGGATTTAGTAGGTTAGTCCAAATATGTGGAAAAAGATATAAAAGTGTAGCAAAACGCATAGCAATGACACCTAAAAAAGTATGAAACAAGAAGAAATTATAGATACGTTTGGGACGTATCACGTACCAAGATGGAAACAAAATTAATAGCAATCTCATCAGGAAAGATGTCCTCCAAAATCACTAGGGAACCTTGATGCTGGAAGGAAATCCATTTGTGAACTCAATCTACTTGCATGGGACTGTGAGAAGCTAACCAGTCCAATACCGGTTGCCATCATGGGTAGCTAACTGTAAAAACAATGAAATCTGAAATGAATTTACTCCCACCACGGCTCCACTGTGCTTGTGGCAACAAATAATTGCAACTCATGGACCCTCCCCAGCCACTATGATAGAAAGTTGAAATGTCAGTTGCACCCCATGTAGGTGAGGCAACAGTTTGACATCCAGAAACGAGTGTGTACTACTAGAATCTACAAGCAACACCAAGGTTTGTTCCTGTAAGGTGATGGCAAGCAACATACTAGACCCATTTTTTCATTTAGCCATTGCAGCTTTAGACAACCTCAAGGAATGCACAGATGGTGCAACACTCTCAGTGTCAGAGTCAGGCGACCCGCTAGTCTGTAGGTACTCAATTCATTCCTGCACATAGTGACATTGAACTGAGGATTTGCAAACATGATCTCGGGCCCATTTTCCTCCACATACACAACATAACCCCTTGGCTTTGCGAAGTTTCTAAAGAGCTGACCATTTATCTTATTGTTCTGCCTGGATTCGAATTTTTGCGCTCATCATTGTGCTTCACCTGAGGAGGAGGAGGAGGAGGAGGAGGAAGTGGCAATGGTTGTGCTCTGCCTTGGTTGAGATATTGCACTGGCACAACACCTTCGCCCAATTCTTCATGGAGTGATGCTAGATCATACGTAGCTTCGAGAGTAGTTGGTTTGTTCAAGGAAACAACTTTGCGTGCCCCTGGATTCAGGCCATCAAGGAACCTGGTCGTGCAATGGACTACATCAGGAATATCTTCATAGGCACACAATTGATCATAAAGTTCAGAACAATGCTCCACATAATCCTCCACATTAGTACTCTGAGAAATGCGAAAAAATTACACAGTAATGTCTGATGTTGATTGCTGCGGAATCAATGCTACAATATTTGATAGAATTCAACCCATTGAACCACGGGAATCTTCCGCAGAACAAATTCCAACCAACAAGCTGCTGCACCTTCAAACTTGGCAGAGGCCAACGACACCCATCTGTATACTGGTGTACTACACAAACGAAATTGATCTTCGTATCGAACTTGTGACAACCTCGGATTGGTGCCATCAAATCAAGGAACCTCCAGCCAAAGACCCAAAGTAGCCACATCAGCATGATCTAATTGCAGTGAATCTTGAGACAGAAAAATTCTTGGGTAAGGAATGGATTCACGCGCACCTCTGGCCGGAGGAGGGACATAGATATGCACCTTCCCCGGTGATCTGTTTCGTTGCCAAGGGCTTCAGAAGCAGCCATGTCGCCTCTGTACCTAGCGTGGCACGAAGTACACGATCCATCACCCCGAGGGGATCCCTCCTTGTGCAAATCCGCTCGGATTTGCTCCTGTTCGAGCGCCACCTCCTCCCTGACGTTGTCGATGCGCCCCAAGATGAGGGCATCCAACGTCGTCGTGTTTGCCTCCATGAGGTTGCTCATGGACTGGAGGATGTGCTCTCCTTGGTCTAGCAACTTGCGGTCGATGTCATTGGAAATTTCCGCTCTGTGAAGTTCGCAGTCTTTCCACCGTTTAGGAGATAGCGCCTCCATCGCCTAGGCCTGCCATTAATCTTGCAGACTAGTGTGGTGGCGATGATGCAGGATCTCTAGGACTCGCTTGCCTCTGATACAAACTGGGAGATGCTCTTACTCACGCCCAGTTCTAGGATTTGGATTGTTTTAGTATGTAGCTAACCACCCAACCACCCTCACAGCTGCAAGATTCAAATACACCGGCCGAAGTCGTTCCTTCCTGTCCACCCCACACGCACACCCTACTCTGTTATATAAGGGTCCAGCAGATGTGTTGGACCCAGTCCGATCCTGTATGCCATGTGGGCCTCATCCCTTCTCACTTATGCCTTGGCGCATGTCGCTTGACTTTGTCGTCCTCACTGGTTGTCGGACTCGCTACAGTAGTGGAACTGACGAGGGAGAAAGGACCCTACCATTCTACCAGTTGCTCAGAAAAGGAGAGAAATTCGAGTGGACTGAGGAAGCTCGCAACGCATTCGCAGACCCTCTCGACTCCACCAATCCTGGTGGTACCCAAGGAGCGAGAACCCCTCTACCTCTACATAGCAGCACGCAGCAGCGTAGTCAGCACGGCGCTCGTCGTCCAGCGCGCGGAAGAAGGAAAAGTCCAAAGCATACGAAGGCCAATCTACTACCTAAGTGTGATCCTCACAAAATCTCAGCAGCGGTTCCCGCACTACCAGAATCTCGTATACGCCATCGTCATGACTTCAAGAAAAGTAACACATTACTTCGACGAACACCTCATCACGATCGTGAGCAGCGCACCACTCGCAGAAATTCTCAACAACCCTAGAGCAACTGGCTGAGTCGCCGAATGGAACATCGAGATCACTCCCCTCGATCTGCAGTTCAAACATCCAACGGCAATCAAAGCCCAAGTACTCCCAGATTGTCTGGTCGAGTGGATAGAAGTGCAAACACCTGGCCCTCCAGACCTCTCGAACTCATGGATGATGTTCTTCGATGGATCAAAAAGACATCAGGGAGTTGGAGCAGGCGTCGTACTAATCTCGCCCAAAGGAGCCAAACTCAGATACGTGCTCCAGATCAACTTCAGCAATGCCTCAAACAACAAGGCAGAATACGAGGCACTACTCAATGGCATGCGCATGGCAACAACTTGCGGCGCCACTCGTCTCTCAATCTACTGCGACTCCAACCTCGTCGTCCAGCAAGCAATGAAGGACCGTGAAGCAGTCGCAGAAAACATGATAGCTTACCAGAAGCTCTACAACACCCTAGAAGGAGTATTCGACGGCTGCGAGCTAAACTACGTCACCAGAGCAAATAACACAGAAGCAGACGAGCTCGCAAACATTGGATAAACCCGAGGACCAATTCCCCCAGGCGTCTTCCTCGAAAGTATCAGCCAGAGGTCAACCAAAACCAAGGCACTCGCGCCGGAGGCGGTCGCATAAGATGACGACACAAGCGAACCAGCACAAGTGGCGGTTGCGCACTCAACCGATGACGCAGGCAACGAAGCAGTCAAGGAAGCAGAGCCAACCGCACCCGAAGGCCCAGCTTGGAAAAAACCGTTCCTTCGATTCCTAATTCAAGGCACCTTACCACAAGACATCGCAGAAGCCCGACGCATCAGTCGACGATCTAAAGCGTTCACAGTAATCAACGGACAGCTCTACAAGCGCAGCATCTCTCAGGTCCTCCAAAAGTGCATCGAAGAAGAAGACGACAAATCCATGTTGCTCGAGATCCACGAAGGCACTTGCGGGCACCACGCGAGCAATCGCGCACTCGTGGCCACAGCTTTTCGAGCAGGGTTCTACTGGCCAACCGCAATGCGAAACGCGGAAGACATCGTACGACGTTGCATCGCCTGCCAAATATTCTCCAGCAGGCCACACGCCCCAGCATCAGAACTCAAAACCATATCATTATCATGGCCGTTCGCCACTTGGGGACTCGACATGGTGGGCCCACTCAAGAAATCCTCAAAAGGAGGTCGAACACATCTCCTAGTAGCAGTGGACAAGTTCACCAAGTGGATCGAGGCAGTACCAATCACCAGCTCAACAGCCCTCGCGGCAGTTAACTTCATCAAGTCCATCATCTTCAGATTTGGCGTACCACATAACATCATCACAGATAACGGTACAAACTTCACAGCAACAGAATTTCAGAACTTCTGCCAAGATTTGGGCATCAAAATCAACTACGCATCATTCGCGCATCCACAATCTAACGGCCAGGTGGAAAAGGCAAACGGCTTAGTGTGCGGAGGAATAAAAAAGCATCTCTTCGCACCACTCAAGCAGGCCGCAAGCAACTGGGTAGAAGAACTCCCCGCAGTCATGTGGAGCCTGCGCACCACCCCCAACACCTCAACCCAATACACATCTTTTTTCATGGTACATGGGACAGAAGTTGTGCAACCACATGACCTAAAGTTTGGGGCTCCCCGAATCTCGGGCTACGAAGAAGAAGAGGCAGAAGAAGCACTCCAGGATGATAAAGACACCACAGAAGAAGCAAGGGACGCAGCCATAGCAAGGTCAGAAGGATACCAAGACAAACTACGCACATACCAAAGCAGTCGCCTGCGGACAAGAACTTTCCGCAAAGGAGATCTCTTCCTACGACTAATACAAGAGAAAGTCCACAAGCTTGCCCCACAGTGGGAAGGACCCTTCATAATCTCGGAGGTCAGAGGAGAAGGTGCATATAGGTTGAAGAACCCGAAGATCGACGAACACGTGGGAAAGCCGTGGAACGTGGCAAACTTGTGCATGTTCTACCCATAGTACACCCATAGGCACTCTCAGCAGTATCGGCAGCAACACCGATCGGCAACCCATGTAAAAACTCAAAGCAATAAAAGAGGTGTTGCCCAAATAACAACACTTAAAGCACTCGGGGGCTCGAGCACAGACTCCCCCCCGAGAGACGCTATTTTCGCTAACGCAACGTTACTTAAAGCACTCGGGGGGCTCGAGCACAGACTCCCCCCGAGAGACGCTATTTTCGCTCACGCGAAGTTACTTAAAGCACTCGGGGGCTCGAGCACAGACTCCCCCCGAGAGACGCTATTTTCGCTTATAGGACGTTACTTAAAGCACTCAGGGGCTCGAGCACAGACTCCCCCCGAGAGACGCTATTTCCGCTTACGCGACGTCAATCGAAGCACTCGGGGGCTCGAACAAAACTCTCCCCCCGAAAGATGTTATTTTCGCTTACGTGACGTTAATCAAAAGACTCGGGGGCTCGAAGTACAAACCTCCCCCGAGAGGCATCGCCTTACCCGCATAACCTCACTCAAAACTCTTTCCGCATCAGCACAATTTATTCCTCAAAGATAAGGATATAGCAGGCATCGTACAGAGAAACCACTTAGTCTTTACCTGATCACAAGTGATCACCTAAAGACTCGGGGGCTACTCCCATCGGGAGCGCTGCCGCGCACCCGATGAAAATCCAGACCAACCGAGCAGCCGCAAGAAAGGATAGCATGAATGAATAAAGCTCACAGTCTACATCCGACTCTACAAAATCGAACATAGCCTCGGGGGCTACTCCCATCGGGAGCGCTGCCGCGCACCCGATAGTTTCACAAAGGACTCGAAGACAGTTTTCATTACAAAGGACTCGAAGGCAGCTCTCATTACAAAGGACTCAAAGACTGTTTTCATTACAAAGTACTTGAAGGCAGTTCTCATTACAAAGGACTCGAAGACAATTCTCATTACAAAGGACTCGAAGACAGTTCCCATTACAAAGGACTCGAAGACTTCAAGGAATTATGACTTCTACATGTGTGCTCATGTTGAGATAATTGGCACTTTCGGCCCACATCTTGATGAGCATCATCACAGACAAACTCCTCCCTAGAACTAGAAGAGCAAGCACCACCAGCCGAGGAGTGGCCCGAAGATGAAGCCACAGGAGAAGTAGTTGAAGCATCCCGCGACCCACCAGAGATGTCGTTGCTTGTTTCCTCCCATTATGGGACCATACGATCGCCACCGGCATCAAACGCGCGGACGACAAGAGTATCTTCGCCATCAAAACGACAGCAAAGGCTATCCTCATCACGCAAACTCAGCCGTCGCGAAAACGACCTCCAGCAAGATCCAAGAAAAATCAGGAACGAACTATCAACCACCAGCTCCATCCAAGAGGGAGATCGAGCACACCCTTGAAGCCGGAGCCATAGACCCCTCAAATTAAGCTCAAAAATCGTGGAATCAAATGAGAACGGAAGAGGGATCCGAGTAGCGGTCCGGCTAAGAACGCGCTAAAGGAAGTCATGGCGCCAAACACCCTCCTCTGTGTAAGAAGAAGAGGGTGTCGTCGTAGCCCCACGACGTCCACCGCGCGAAGAACGAGGCGTATGGCCACCACGGCCGCGCCGGCCACGACCTCGGCCAGCCACACCGCCACCACGCCTGGTCGCCATATCAAGAAGAAGAAGGGAAAATGGGAGAAGAGCAGATGCCGAGCCAAAGAAAACAACAACGGGTATTTATAGCACAGGCCAGGGGCAAGCAAGGAAAATACGCAGAAGCCCAGGCGGCGCCATCATTAATTCAAAGACAAACACGCTGGGCATTAAAAATTCCAAGACAAGATGCCTTTTCACAGCCAACACTATTCAATAAAGGATACATCAAATCTCGCGTGTTTCCCATACACGCCTCAGAAATCCAACGGGCAGCAGCAGCGCGGCGTCCAAAATATCATTATGACTGGTTAGGAGATGCGACGGTTCGAAGACCAAGCGTCGTCACCACATCGGTCACCAAGAGCATCCCTACGATGCTTATCCCTGCAGCATCCCAAGAAGAACGATTCAAGATAAAAGCAACTAGAAAAATAAAAACCGCCAAAGACTACCTGTCTCTTGGTGCCAAATATTCTGATTTTTGATCCAAAATTCTTACTCCCATAGGGAGTACCTTGCCTTTACTACAAACAAAGCAAGATCTAAAACCTCGAGAGTTGGGGTGCTCGCTCACCCAGAAGACGAAGACATACTCGAGTGCCACTCGCGACAACAGTAATCGCTACATCTACAGAGTTCAGGTGCTCCCTCACCTTGAAGACAGCGAAGCATTCGAGTGACTACTCGCAAGACCCAACTAAAATCCGACAAGACAATCTGCCCGCACACTCGACGACTTTCCGAGTGGGTGTTTTCTTATCGATTCCTCGCCTGAGCTCGTAAAAGTTCCGCGAGTGACTACTAATAGCTCACTTGATTGTTTATTCCAAGTGGGTGTGTAACACCCTCACTGTCAGGTGAATAGTAATCACCATTACTGTTCATCTGTACTGTTCAAAAAATTTGTCTGATCAATATGGTTCAGTTCAAATTCAAATTACCCTTTGATATTGTTGCAAGTAATGTGAACCATGGGCCTTGATCATCATGGATGAAAACATAGTCCAATCCATAAACTTTTGAAATCAATTCAAATCTAAAAATGCCTTTGGTGAACTATTAAAAACAAAGTGGAACATAAACTTTCTCCAAAAATTATGGAACTACTTTTATAAAATCACAAATATTCAGTGGACCAAATCCATATGGGTTTGGGTATTTATAGTGCTATGGGAAATTCCAAACAATTCAAATAGTAGCCAAAACAGGGGCATTTAATACCTTTTTAATAAAACAAAAATGCAAAGAATTTATAACACTCCAAATCTTTTTGTGGCATCTCAATATTGTGCTACACTAATTATGGACTATGTTACATATTTTACAAAAATATGGAAGCAACTAAAATAAATATAAACAGAAAAGAACAGAAAACAAAAAAAATAAAACCCTAAACTACGCCTGGGGGCAAAGCCCACCAGGCCAACCCCCTGTTCCCCTTGGGGTGAGCCCACCCTAGCCCACCTAACTCCCCACCCTTGTTTACCCCCCCCCCCCCCCGTGGAGGCCATCCATGGTGCCACGGCACCCGCCGTCGCCGTGTCGCAAATCCGGCGGCTCCCCGGCGACTACAAGTCGCGGCCGCGCCCCCCCCCCTGTGCCCCTGGACGAGCCCTAGAACCCCTCGCGCTCGCCCCTCGTCGTCTCCCCGCTCGGACCGAGCCCGCTCGTGGACACGTCGGCGTCGCCGGCGCAGCCTGTGACCACCACAGCCCCAACCACCGTGTCTAGAGTGACCGCCGTGGACGTCTTCGCCAAGCCGCGCTCACCATCGACGCCGAGGACCACCGCAGCCTGCAAATCGCGCGCTTCTTCTACCTCTGTCTGCCGCGCCATTGTTGACGGGAAGCTTCACCCCGAGCTCCCCCGGCCAAACTGCCTCTGCTACTCGTCCCCTGTGAGCAGCCCGCGTCCTTCCCCTCTTTTTCCTGCGTCTGATGCTCGTCGTAGCTCCGTCGCCGCGTTGCCCTGCTCTGGCCGCCGCCACGGTCGACGTCGACGTCGCGAGGAGCCGCTCCAGTTCACGCCGGTGACACCTACGGGTGCGCCTCGCCACCCCGCGCACGTGGGAGCAAATCGCCCCTCTTTTGGGGCACCACAGCGGCCGGACGAACATCGCCGCCGCGTCGGCCTCGTCGCCGGCGTGGTCGCGACGGGCTGACAGTGGCCTGGGTGCCACTGACCCGTGGGCCCCGCCTCGCTAATCCCCTGTTAGTGGCTAACCAGCCACTAACAGTGGGCCCATGCCCCCTTAAGAACTTTTACCTACTAATAAAACTGGATAATAACCCCCCCTGGGTGTATGACAGATGGGCCCATGCCCTTAAACTAATTTTAGTTGCTTAATTAAGTTTTTGTTAGTATGACACCTGGGCCCCATTGCCTTTTTATTAATAAAATGATTTTTGGTAATTGTTGAGAGTATGACATGTGGGCCCAGTGATGAATTAAATTTAATTAAAAGTTTATTTGGCAGTGTGAGGCTGACCAGTGGGTCCCACTGGTCAGGTTTGACTGGTCAAGACCCTTTGTGGATAATGTTTGAATTTATTAATAAAATAATTCAGAAAAGGATTTTAATTGAATTAAAACTTTAAAATTGAATATCTTTTAAACCGTAAGTCAGATTCAAAAACTTTATACATGAAAATTGATCACAAAATATAACGAATACGAATACGCTATCCGTATGTCTACCCCACCCCCCTAACACACCGATCATCGACATTCCCCCCCTCCGGGCTGACTGTCGATAATTCCCGGTGCCGGTAAAAACCTGCCGGATGAATTTATTTCGAACACGAAAGTTGTCCGGAATGGTTCAACTAACACGGATACACCCCCGTTATCTTTGTCGGATGTCCACGACACCTCCGGCATGAACCCTTCCCCCTCTGGACACCCTGTCCGGTAATCACCCGGAGCCGGTAGTTCATCCCCGGATGAATTCCCGCTCCGAGCAACGTGCATTGCACTGCGTTAGAACACCGTTAACATTTCATCTTTCATGTCTTGCCTATGTTTGTATATTATTGCTGTGTATTTACTGTTTCCTCCCCCCTTAATCTTCGGTAGACCCTGCTGTTACCGCCGACTACACCGCTGCCGGGTACGACTACTTCGTCGACGACCCTGCCCCTACCGTCGAGCTTTCAGGCAAGCAGAGCCATTCTCTTCCCCAGATATCTCCTACCTTCTCCGTACTTTCTTGCACTAGGCATTGTTACTGCTGCTGCTACGATTACAATCCTATTCAATTGCATAGCCTGATTTTGTCGCCCCCTGATGTACCTTTCTTATCCTATGCTGGCTATTATAATTATGCATATATTCAGCAGTGAACCCTGCGCATTGTTAGTTAGGACTAGATAGCGGGCCGTGATCACTCAGGGGGTGAACACGGATACAATATATACAACTGCACAAGTACGGTACAAAGCAGACACCGCCAAAGGCCCCTATCTGGGTTATGCCTAGTCACCTCAAGTGTGAGCTATCAAGGAGTAATCCTTGTACTCCACTCGAGGCTGACTTTGTCTTGCCGCCATAGGGTCCTGGACAGCGGTTGTCCTTAAGGTAAGAAGTCGGGCGACCCAACGGTGCCCGCGAGCGGTATTGTGTCGGGAACGACAGGGAGGGTACGACCGACGTTACTGGCGTGCT
The DNA here is from genome assembly GCA_950022295.1 of Bromus sterilis. NCBI lineage: Eukaryota > Viridiplantae > Streptophyta > Magnoliopsida > Poales > Poaceae > Bromus > Bromus sterilis. The sequence goes on from OX465597.1 coordinate 144,122,974, forward strand.
TGGCCCCTGCTCGTATCTCGCGAGAGTTACCAAACCACGCAGAAGTCGAGCTTTACCAAGAGCACACGCGAGACAAGGTAAGGAGACGGTTCACCTTGTCGGTAACCGCGCGCTTTGACGGGACGACAGGGCAGGCCCCGACGTTACCGGTGGGCCTTGTTGTTGTTCGTTGTCCGTTGTGTTGTTAGTCAGACAGCGATAACGGTTGTCTGCGAGATAATATTAAAATGCTAAATGGTTCGGCGGATGACTTGAGAGACCCGTTGGTCTGTACGCACTACCTACACGTGGGATTACGGTGTGGGCCCTCCGCGTCGTAGTTCGTCTGAAAGCTCTTCAGACGTCAGCAGTACCACGGGCTGATAGCCGGGAAGCGGTCTTGTCTTATTTGCTGTAGCAGGTGTGTTTGGATTTGCTTTTGCTTCACCGGCCAGTCTCGTACCGTGCAAGGGTGAGGGGCCTAGACCCCTTGGCGCATAGGATATAGTCCGGCGGATGGCCTCTCTGCTGAGCCTAGGATGGGCTGCGTCGTGTCGGATAGCCTCGGTGGGGCGTTCCCTAACAAGGTTCACGCCACCCTGGAGATCCGAGCGTGTAGGCTGAACAGTAGTGCACCCCTGCAGGGAGTTTAATCTATTCGAATAGCCGTGTCCACGGTAACAGGACGCTTTATGCTGAAGCTGGATCTTACCACTACAAACTATTACTACTAAACTGTATGGTTCCGGGTTTTTCTTCCTCGCATGGTAGTCGAGGAGGGGAACTCAGAGGCATGATTATTATTAATCATTACAACTTATACTATACAATGTTGCAGCAACTTCTGCTTCATTGTTACTTTATTGCTTTATATGAACTGTTGGTTGTTTCTCTTCTCATGCTGCAAGACAACGTCGGAAGATGCTAGTCTTCGATAGGCCTAGCTTCTTACCCTTATTCTGATTTGTATCTTGCAGTCCACCATATATACAGCCTCCCCTTTCCATTGATACAATGCATAATGCTTAGTAGCGGACGTAAGACTCGCGGGTATACTAGATACTCACCTTTGCTTTATTTCCCCTTTTATGGTTTGCCTGATCGGCCGCTGCAGTCGACGTTGGCGCCCAGGAGCAGGAGTACCCCGGAGGAGGATACTACTACGTCGAGACCCCCGCTGACCAAGACCAGGAGTAGTTTCGGAGGCTCCCAGGCAGGAGGCCTTGCCTTTTCGATCTGTATCTCTGATGTTATTTGTGCTAGCCTTCTTAAGGCATAACTTGACTAACTATGTCTGTACTCAGATATTATGGCTTGTATAACCTATGTATTCGGGTCCGCGTGACCCCCCTTTATTGTAACATATTGGTTTATCCTTTTGTGTTTAGTGTTGTGCTGTGATATTCTCACCGTGGCACCCTAATCTCAGCCGTGTACCCTGCGTGTATGATTACTGTACACGGATTGATTTTGGGGGCGTCACAAGTTGGTATCAGAGACGACTGCATGTAGGAAGCCACCCCACCACTACCTGGTCAAAGTTGAGTCTAGACTTTGAAAAAACTATTTTGCTAACTTAATATTTGGCTTACGGGCCCACATCGATGTCACTACGTGTGATATCTATGGTATTAGGATCCTTTTCTCCTTACCTATGCTCTGGGAATCTTCTCTCTTATCCTTGCTGGTAAGTTTTACAAACTCTGACATTAGGATCACGTTCTCTTGATTCCATCCGGCGTTTTGGTGCTTCCCATTGATTGAGTCGTGTTGCAGGAGTTCTACCCCAGGTCCCGGACCGCGGATCCCATTCTCATTCTGGGCAGGCCGCGCGTGCTCTGGCATTAACTCATGTGGCCAACAGTTTTCTTGTGGCGTGATTGACATAGTGGAATCTATGTCGCGTCGTGTAATCCTTACTACGGTCTGCGCGCCGCCTAGTGTGTCCTCTTTCCTTAATTTCTACGACGTTACGCTGCCCGATTTTCGATTGATTCTATGTGTGGATGTGTATGTCTTATATGACTACTCCTATATATCCTCGCCTCCTCTTTGTTGTCGCTATACCTCTTACTCATTTGCGGCATCTCGTTAAAATTCTCATCGCTGAAATACCCCTGTTAAATTCTAGCAAGATGGTTGGTCGTGGTGGTCGTGGTCGTGGTCGTGGTGCCAACTATCCACCTCCGCCGCCGGACTACATGGCCGCGATGATGCAGCAGTTTCAGATGAACCAAGTGTTTATGCAAGGAGTCATAGATCAGCTCCAGAACCAGAATCAGAACCAGAACCAGCACCAGAACCAACCGCCTATGGTTACTCTGCGGGATTTCATGCGTCTCAATCCCCCTCTCTTCCACCAACCGGAACAGCCGCTGGATGCTGATGATTGGCTTCGTGACATCACTCGTCAGCTGGAGTTTGCTAATGTGAGCGCTGCTGATTATGTCAACTTCGCGTCCTATTTCCTGCGTGGTCCCGCTGCTCAGTGGTGGGACACCTACAAGGGCTCGCTAGTTGAAGGGACTTTTGTCACCTGGAATGACTTCAAGACTGCCTTCCGTGCTCGTTATGTCCCCCAGGCGATTATGAACCGTATGAAGGCCGAGTTCCGCAACCTTGTTCAGGGCAACAAAACTGTCGAGGCATACCAGAGGGAATTCCTCCGCCTCTCCCGCTATGCTGCAAGTGACCTTCCGAATGATGCAAGTAGGCAAGAGAAGTTCCGTGATTGGCTCAACCCAGATCTCTAGCTTGCACTGGCTTTGCACGCCTTCCCCGACTTCTCCACCATGGTGAACCAAACTATCACTCTCGAGACCGCTCAGCTTAAGTTCGGTGGTTCGCCGAAGCGCCCCCGTGATGCTGGCTCATCTTCGGGCACAGCACAGAAGCAACGTGTTTGGCTTCCACACAGTCTTATGCGTCCAACTTCCCCTGCACCAAGGTCGTCGTATGTTGCACCCCGTCTGTGTCCGCCCCCGCCGAGACAGCCGAAGACTGAGACTGCACCTCTCCGTCCTCAAGATGGCCTGTGTTTCAAGTGCCGTCAGCCAGGCCATATTTCCAGAGACTTCCCTCAGCGACAGAATCAACTGGTATTCACCCTGCTGGCCGCGGAAATGGTCGTGGCAACAATGGGACCCTCAACTATAATACTGGGTCAAATCCTCATGCTCGTGGTCATGCTTACAACATTGATGTTGAAGCATCTCAGGAACAGCCCGCTACTGTGATGGGTACACTCCTCGTTAACTCAATACCTGCTACTGTTTTATTTGATACAGGAGCATCGCATTCATTTATGTCTGGAGCATTTGCATCTAAGCATGGCATATTCCACGAAAAGATGCGCACCCCCTTGGCCGTTAAAACACCCGGCGGCATGTGTCACGTTGACATGCTAGCACCTAACATCACCGTCGAGATCGAAAGGATTGAGTTCCTTGTCTCCCCACATATTCTGAAAACCTCCACCATCGACCTTATCCTTGGCATGGATTGGCTGAAAGCCCACGATGCTGCACTTTATTGTGGCACCAAGGTCATCCAACTTGTTCATCCTTCTGGCGCGATTGTGAGTCACACTGCCATTGTGTCGATGAATGCCGAAGCTCGTATATATGCTCTAAATGCCTTGAATTTCGCACCTCTCGAAGGGATTGAGAAAGTCCCAATCGTTTGTGATTTTACCGATGTATTCCCAGAAGAACTGCCGGGGATACCCCGATTAGGGAAGTTGAATTCGTCATCGACTTGAAGCCTGGCACCGTCCCTATTGCCAAGCGCCCATATAAGATGCCACCTCACCACCTCCTTGAATTGAAGAAGGAGATCGACACGGCCCTCGAGAAAGGCTTCATTCCTCCAAGTTCCTCTGCTTGGGGAGCACCTTCGCTCTTTGTCAAGAAGAGTGATGGCACGAACCGTTTGGTCCAAGATTACCGACCTATCAACCAAGCCATGATACAGAACAAGTACCCCCTCCCTTGGATCAATGATCTTTATGATCAACTTGCTGGATCCACGGTGTTTTCAAAACTCGACTTAAGGTTGGGTTACCACCAAATCCGGGTCCGTGATGAGGACATCCCGAAGACTGCATTCATTACTCGCTATGGTTCATACGAGTACACTTTCATGTCCTTTGGCTTGACAAATGCCCCAGCCACTTTCTCCAGATTGATGAACTATATATTCATGGAATACCTAGACAAGTTTGTCGTGGTTTATCTGGATGATATATTGATTTTCTCCAAGACCGATGCAGAACATGCTGAACATCTTCTTCTTATACTGGAAAAGCTTCGAGAACACAAACTCTATGCTAAGTATTCTCAGTGTGAGTTCTGGCTTCCCGAAGTAACCTACCTTGGTCATGTGATTTCCAAGGATGGCTTTGCCATCAACCCCGAACGTATCCAGGCTATTCTTGACTGGACTCCGCCCAGGACTGTCAAGCAAGTCCGAAGTTTCCTCGGCCTTGCCAGCTATTGCCGCCGTTTTGTGGAGAATTTCTCCAAGATTGCCAAACCTCTGACTAATCTGCTTCACAAAGGCGTCAAGTTTGAGTGGACTGATAAATGTCAAGAAAGTTTTCAAGCTCTAAAGGACAAGCTCACTTCACCCCCGGTGCTTGCTCCTCCTGATACTCAGAAGGACTTCGTGATTTATTGCGACGCGTCTCGTCAAGGATTAGGCTATGTCCTAATGCAAGAGCTCAAAGTGATTGCTTATGGCTCTCGTTAGTTGCGTGCTCACGAAGAAAACTATCCAACTCATGATCTCGAATTGGCAGCGGTAATTTATGCATTGAAGCTGTGGCGACATTACCTCGTCGGAAATCGTTGCGAGATCTTCACCGACCACCAAAGCCTGAAGTACCTGTTTACTCAGCCCGACCTGAATCTCCGCCAACAGAGATGGCTCGAGACAATAGCTGACTACAACATGGGAATTTCTTACACCCCTGGCAAAGCTAATGTGGTGGTCGATGCCTTAAGCCGCAAAGCCTATTGTAGTGAACTGGAAGTTCAAGTAGAGCAGCCACGTCTGTATGCAGAACTCCGCAAGCTGAACATCGAAATTGTTCCGCAGGGATATGTGAACTCCCCGGTGGTCCAACCAGACCTCGACACCCGCATCAAGACGGTACAGCATTATGACTCTGACATTTGGAAGATTAAGCGTCGTGTCGCCAGCGGAGAACCCTCATTATTCACTATTGATGCAAATGATGATAATGCGGTGTACTTCAAGGGTCGTTTAGTGGTTCCGGTAGCCAAGGCCAACCTGAATTACGCCTCTGATTTCATGAAAGAAGCTCATGATACACCCTTGTCGATTCACCCTGGTAGTACCAAGATGTACCAAGACATTCGTCAGCGGTACTGGTGGTCCAACATGAAACAAGACATTGCTCGTTATGTTGATGAGTGTGACGTTTGCCGTCGCGTGAAAGCCGAACATCAAAGACCTGCTGGTACTCTGTGTAACACCCCCAGATCCAGTACAGTAATCACTACAGTGATTCCACTGTCAATGATCATTACTGTTGATGATCAAGCCATGATCACCTTTAATCATAGCTCTGTCAGATTCTCACCCTGATAAAATTTTCAGATTTTAAGTTTGCTCCAAGAATGGTGGATGCATGTCCATCACCCTGATCTTGGTTAAGCCAAATCCCCCTGGTCATTTGAATGATCCCAAGGCCATGATGATTATGGAACCAATGTTGGGTTATCAAAATTTCTATTGATTTCAAAATGGAAATGAAAGTTATAGTAAACCCTAGGTGTTGCAAGCACTTTCTTTATTTAATAGCAAATAATGTTGGGCCATGTTAAAAATAACAATGGATATTCTCTAAAGTGTTTTGTAAATATTATGAAACAAAATTAGTAACTTTGGGAATTATTAAATGGCCATGGTAAATTTAATAAACAAGTAGGAATTTTAAATGCACTAAAAATTGTGAAACATTTTTTATTAAATACTTAATAATCAGTAGGTCATATAAAAAGATAAATGACATTTTATTAACTTATTTAAATAATGCAGAAAAATATAACCAGTAGCAAAAATAGCTCAATTTAATATTTTGTGCATTGAATAAAATCTAGATGAATTTTATTGCGGGCCAAACTTTTTGTGGCATCATGTTAAAGTATAACAATAATATAGGTTCAATCATAACATTTTTACAAAAATAAAAACCTAGATAAACTAAATACAAACAGAAAAGAAAATTTAAAAGGAAGAAAAACAAAGAAAATCAGAAAAAAAAAACCCTAAGCCTCGCCTGGGGCGAGGCCCACCCGGTCCCAGCCCCCTTCTCTCTCCCCTCCCCTGTCTCATCCCCACCAGCTCCCTCCCCCACCACGCACGGGACAGGGGTGCCATGGCCCCCTCCTCCACCTGCTCCCCACCTCCCTACCTGCTCCCCCTTCCCCCCTCTGGATAAGAAGGCCCCGGCCCCCCCTCTCGAACCCTAACCCCCTCAATCCCCCTGTCCTCCTCACTCGTGCCGCGGTCCTCTCTCCCTCTCTGCCTTGCCTCACCAAGCACACAGGGCGTGGCCGTCGCCGCCCGCCGCACATGGCCGTGGCCATGGGCCACCTTGTTGGTTGTGCGCATGTCCAAGGTCACCGTGGGTCTCGACTTCGTCACCGGCGCACACTACCTCGAGCCTCTGGCCTCTACATCGCCGGAATCGCGACCTCCTCCCCACCACGGCTGCCGCCTCCCCACTCCAAATTTGGCGCACTCAGGCCACCCCAGCGCTCCGCGTGCCCGTCTTCCGCCCCCTGTGAGCTCCCGCGTCGTTTCCCCCTTCTCCCCGCTCCTCACCGCCGCCCGCTCACCCTGCTCGCAGTACAACAACCGCACCGGCCGCCGCGCGCCATTGTGGCCTTGCTGCTGCTCCGGTCGCGCCCGGCCATGGCCGGCCTCTATCTGCGCCGTGGCTGCCCTGTTGCGGCCGCATGCGCGCGGCCTCACCCGCCCAATCACCGTGTCCCTCGCCTCGCCGGAGCGGCCTCGCCGGCGGGCACGGCTGTGAAGCCGTGGGCAACACCCTCCCCCCCTGTATTAGCTTAACGCTAAATCATAACCCCCCCTGTTAATACAAAATACCCCCTATGTGTGTATTACATGTGGGCCTAGCCCCCCAAATTAACCTGCTGATTAGATTAATGAAAATAACCCCCCTATGACACTTACAGATGGGCCCCATGCCCTTAACATTAATTAAATTGATTAATTATCACTCTGAGTCCATGACATCTGGGTCCCACCTGTAAGTAATTAGGTTAAAAGAAATAAAAATGCTAATAGTCTATGACATGTGGGTCCACTGGATTTTTAGAATTTATAAAATCAATTTGATTAAACAGAGGCTGACCAGTGGGACCCACTGGTCAGGTTTGACTGGTCAAACCCCTCTGTGGATAAGGTTTATTTAATAAATAAAATAAATTCAGAAAATCATTTAAATTGATTTAAAACTTTAAAATTCAATATCTTTTAAACTGTAAGTCGGATTCAAAAACTTTATACATGAAAATTGATCAGAAAAATATAACGAATACGAATACGCTATCCGTATGTCTATCACACCCCTCTAGCACAACGAACATCGAACTGTCCCCCTCCGGACCGGCGGTCCGATAAATTGTCCGGTACTGTTAGAGTGCCCGAATGAATTTATTTCGAACACGAAAGTTGTTCGGAATAGATCAATTAACCCGAATACACCACCCACACATGTGTCGGATGCCCACTACACCTCCGGCATGAGATCTTCCCCCCCCCCATCCGGACACCTTGTCCGATAATCGCCCGGAGCCGGTATTTCATCCCCGGATGAATTCCCGCTCCGAGCAACGTGCATCGTACTGCGATAGAACTCCGTTTACAATTCATCTGTTATGTCTTGCATTTGTATTGTTATTATTGTTGGGTATTTATTGTTTCTTCCCCCCCCCCCTTAATCTCGGTAGACCCCGCTGCTGCCGTCGACTACACCGATGCTGAGTACGACTACTTCGTCGACGACCGTACCGCTACTGTCGAGCTACCAGGCAAGCAGAGCCATTCTCTTCCCCAGATATAGCCTATCTTTCCGTACATTTCTTGCACTAGGCATTGTTACTGCTGCTGCTACGTTGCTTACCTATTCAATTGCATAGCCTGTCACTGTATCCCCTTATGTACCTTCCTTTAATCCTATGCTGCCTATTATTACTTATGCATTATTCAGCAGTGAGCCCTGCGCATTGTTAGCTAGGATTAGATAGAGGGTCGTGATCACTCAGGGGAGTGAACGCGGGAACATATATTACAACTGCAACCGGTACGGATCAATGCAGACGCCCTAGGGAACTTACAATGGCGAGACTCTGCCGAGTCGCTTCGAGTTTGGCTTACGAGTGGAATGGACTCGTATTTCACTCTCGTCGGCTCAGTAGCGTAGCATCACCGGGATGATATGAGGTTTACCTCTTTAGTTCATTCCGCTGATGTCTCAGTCGAGCCAGCTCAAGTGTACCATCGAGGGTGATTCCTCCTGGTTTCACTTAATGGTAGGGACTCGAACCAACTGGTGTCCTTAAAGGTAAGAATTCGGGCGACCCAACGGTGCCCGCGAGAGGTATTGCGACGGGACGACAGGGAGGGTACGACCAGTGTACCGGTGTGCTTGACCCCTGATCGTTGGCCGCGAGAGTTATCAAACCACGAAAGTCGAACTCCTCCAGGAGCACACGCGAGACAATGTAAGGAGACGGTTCACCTTGTTGGTAACCGCCAGTGACTTGGTGGGACGACGGGGCAGGCACCGATGTACTAGTGGTCCTGGCTGCTGTCGTTGTCCGCGGGTCAGTTAAGTCGAGGCAACGATAACGGTTGTCACGCAGGTTAATTAAAATGCTAAATGGTTCAGTGACTGTCTTGAGTTGGCTATATGCCATGTACGCACTACCTACCCGTGGGAATTACGAGTTATGGGCTCCTCTGCTTCGTAGTGTCATCCGAGGACTCTTCAGACGTCAGCAGTACTGCGGGCTGATTTCTGGGAAGTGGTGTTTTCTTATTTGCTCGCGCGGTGGTGTCTTATTTGGATTTGCTTTAACCTCACCGGCCAGCCACGCACCGTGCAGGAGTACGTTCGGGTTGGGGTCCAAGGCCCGGCGTACTTAGGACTTAGACCGGCGGATGGCCTCTCTGTTGAGTTTGAAAGATGGGCTATGAAGTGTCGGATAGCCTCGGTGGAGCGTTCCCTAACAAGGTTCCCGCCACCCTGGAGATCCGTGCGTGTAGAGTAACACAAGTGCACCCCTGCAGGGAAGATTAATCTATTCGAATAGCCGTGTCCACGGTAACAGGACGCTTTATGCTGAAGCTGGATCTTACCACTAGAAACTATTATTATTAAACTGTATGGTTCCGGGTTTTCTTCCTCGCGGGGATGTCGAGGAGGTGAACCCGGAGGCATTGCTAATTATTACAACTTATTATTATACAATGCTGCAGCAACTTTTGCTGCGTTGTTACTTTTTGCTTTATATAAACTGTTGGCTGATTCTTACCTCATGCTGCAAGACATCGTCGGAAGATGCTAGTCTTCGTTAGGCCTAGCTTCTTACCCTTGCTCTGGATTTCTGTCTTTCAGTCCACTATATACAGCCTCTTCTTTCCGTTGATACAATGCATAATGCTTAGTAGCGGACGTAAGTCTCGCGGGTATACTAGATACTCACCTGCTTTATTTCCTTTACTGTTTTGCCTGATCGGCCGCTGCAGTCGACGTTGGAGTCCAGGAGCAGGAGATCCCCGATGCCGACCACCGCAACATGAAGATCCCCGATGCCTTCTACGACGTCGAGTTCCCCGTTGACCAGGAGTAGCTTGGAGGTTCCCAGGCAGGAGGCCTCGCCTTTTCGATCCGTTGTTATTTTTTCTAGCCTTCTTATGGCAACCTTGGATCCTTGTGTCTGTACTCAGATACTTTTGCTTCCGCTGATTTTGTGCTTTCGAGCTGTTGTATTCGAACCCACGTGGCCCCAGGCTTGTATTAAACAGCTTATATTATTTTATTTGTAGAGTTGAGTTGTGATATCTCATCGTGAGTCCCTAATCTCGATCGTGTAACTTGCGTGTATGATTACTGTACACGGCTTGATTTTTGGGGCGTCACACTCTGCAACCACTCTCTATTCCGGAATGGAAATGGGACAAGATTGAAATGGACTTCGTCACCGGATTTCCTCGATCACAGAAAGGTCATGATGCCATCTTTGTCGTCATCGACCGATTCTCCAAGGTTGCCACTTTCTGCCAGTCAAGGAGACGATCTCTGCTAGTCAGTTGCCAGACTTGTATGTTTCCAGAATCGTGTCGCTCCACGGTATTCCGTTGGAGATCAGTTCCGACCGAGGCAGCATTTTCACCACGAAGTTCTGGGATAGTTTCCAAGAAGCTATGGGCACTCACCTAAATTTCAGCACCGCTTATCACCCCCAGTCGCAAGGACAAGTCGAACGAGTCAACCAAGTGCTTGAAGATATGCTCCGAGCTTGTGTCATTTCATTCGGTAAGAAATGGGAGGAATCTCTTCCATTTGCTGAATTCTCGTACAACAATATCTATCAGGCTAGTTTGAAGATGGCGCCCTTGTAAGTTCTCTATGGACGTAAGTGTCGAACCCCTCTGAATTGGTCAGAAACTGGGGAACGAACCCTCATTGGTCCGGACATTATACAGCACGCCGAAGATCAGGTTCGCGTTATTCGTGAACACTTGAAAGCTGCCAAGTCTCGTCAGAAGAGCAACTATGGTCGCAAGCACAAAGAAATGGTCTATCAACCTGCGAATACGCGTACCTCCGTGTCACTCCGATGTGAGGCACTCATCGTTTCGGAATCAAAGGCAAGTTAGCTCCTCGCTACATTGGCCCGTTCCGTATTCTTTCCCGAAGTGGACCAGTGGCATACCGTTTGGAATTGCCGGCAAACCTCTCTCAAGTCTACGATGTATTCCACGTGTCCCAAATCCGACGCTGCTTCAAGGACCCTATTCGAGAAGTGGAGCATGATATGATTGAGCTTCAGCAAGACTTGACTTATCAAGAACATCCGAGCCGCATTCTTGATCAGTCTGAACACAAAAGCCGCAACAAGACAACCAAGTTCCTCAAAGTTCAGTGGTCGAATCATTCTGAAGATGAAGCCACTTGGGAACGCGAAGATCGTCTCCGTGAGGAATACCCCGATCTTTTCCCCTCTACCACCTAAATTCTCGGGACGAGAATTCTTGTAGTGGGGGAGATTTGTAACACCCTCACTGTCAGGTGAACAGTAATCACCATTACTGTTCATCTGTACTATTCAAAAAATTTGTCTGATCAATATGGTTCAGTTCAAATTCAAATTACCCTTTGATATTGTTGCAAGCAATGTGAACCATGGGCCTTGATCATCATGGATGAAAACATAGTCCAATCCATAAACTTTTGAAATCAATTCAAATATAATAATGCCTTTGGTGAAATATTAAAAACAAAGTGGAACATAAACTTTCTCCAAAAATTGTGGAACTACTTTTATAAAATCACAAATATTCAGTGGACCAAATCCATATGGGTTTGGGTATTTATAGTGCTATGGGAAATTCCAAACAATTCAAACAGTAGCCAAAACAGGGGCATTTAATACCTTTTTAATAAAACAAAAATGCAAAAGAATTTATAACACTCCAAATCTTTTTGTGGCATCTCAATATTGTGCTACACTAATTATGGACTATGTTACATATTTTACAAAAATATGGAAGCAACTAAAATAAATATAAACAGAAAAGAATAGAAAACAAAAAAAAAACCCTAAACTACGCCTGGGGGAAAAGCCCACCAGGCCAACCCCATGTTCCCCTTGGGCTGAGCCCACCCCAGCCCACCTAACTCCCCTCCCCTGTTAACCCCCCCCCCCCCCCCCCCCGCCCCCCCGTGGAGGCCATCCATGGTGCCACGGCACCCGCCGTCGCCGTGTCGCAAATCCGGCGACTACAAGTCGCGGCCTCGCCCCCTCCCCTGTGCCCCTAGACGAGCCCTAGAACCCCTCCTCGCGCCGCGTACCCTAGCCTTCCCCTCCAGATCCCCCTCGCGCTCGCCCCTCGTCGTCTCCCCGCTCGGACCGAGCCCGCCCGTGGGCACGTCGGCGTCGCCGGCGCAGCCTGTGACCACCACAGCCCCAACCACCGTGTCTAGAGTGACCTTCGTGGACGTCTTCGCCAAGCCGCGCTCACCATCGACGCCGAGGACCACCGCAGCCTGCAAATCGCGCGCTTCTTCTACCTCTGTCCGCCGCGCCATTGTTGACGGGAAGCTTCACCCCGAGCTCCCCCGGCCAAACTGCCTCCGCTACTCGTCCCCTGTGAGCAGCCCGCGTCCTTCCCCTCTTTTTCCTGCGTCTGATGCTCGTCGTAGCTCCGTCTCCGCGTTTCCCTGCTCCGGCCGCCGCCACGGTCGACGTAGACGTCGCAAGGAGCCGCTCTAGTTAACGCTGGTGACACCTACGGGTGCGCCTCGCCACCCCGCGCACGTGGGAGCAAACCGCCCCTCTTTTGGGGCACCACAGCGGCCGGACGGACATCGCTGCCGCGTCGGCCTCGTCGCCGGCGTGGTCGCGACGGGCTGACAGTGGCCTGGGTGCCACTGACCCGTGGGCCCCGCCTCGCTAATCCCCTGTTAGTGGCTAACCAGCCACTGACAGTGGGCCCATGCCCCCTTAAGAACTTTTACCTGCTAATAAAACTGGATAATAACCCCCGTGGGTGTATGACAGATGGGCCCATGCCCTTAAACTAATTTTAGTTGCTTATTAAGTTTTGTTAGTATGACACCTGGGCCCCACTGCCTTTTTATTAATAAAATGATTTTTGGTAATTGTTGAGAGTATGACGTGTGGGCCCAGTGATGAATTAAATTTAATTAAAAGTTTATTTGGCAGTGTGAGGCTGACCAGTGGGTCCCATTGGTCAGGTTTGACTGGTCAAATCCCTTTGTGGATAATGTTTGAATTTATTAATAAAATAATTCAGAAAAGGATTTTAATTGAATTAAAACTTTAAAATTGAATATCTTTTAAACCGTAAGTCAGATTCAAAAACTTTATACATGAAAATTGATCAGAAAAATATAACGAATACGAATACGCTATCCATATGTCTACCCCACCCCCCTAACACACCGATCATCGACATTCCCCCCCTCCGGGCTGACTGTCGATAATTCCCGGTGCCGGTAAAAACCTGCCGGATGAATTTATTCCGAACACGAAAGTTGTCCGGAATGGTTCAACTAACACGGATACACCCCCGTTATCTTTGTCGGATGTCCACGACACCTCCGGCATGAACCCTTCCCCCTCCGGACACCCTGTACGGTAATCACCCGGAGCCGGTAGTTCATCCCCGGATGAATTCCCGCTCCGAGCAACGTGCATTGCACTGCGTTAGAACACCGTTAACATTTCATCTGTCATGTCTTGCCTATGTTTGTATATTATTGCTGTGTATTTACTGTTTCCTCCCCCCCCCCTTAATCTTCGGTAGACCCTGCTGCTACCGCCGACTACACCGCTGCCGGGTATGACTACTTCGTCGACGACCCTGCCCCTACCGTCGAGCTTCGAGGCAAGCAGAGTCATTCTCTACCCCAGATATCGCCTACCTTTTCCATACTTTCTTGCACTAGGCATTGTTACTGCTGCTGCTACGATTACAATCCTATTCAATTGCATAGCCCGATTTTGTCGCCCCTTGATGTACCTTTCTTCCTATGCTGCCTATTATAATTATGCATATATTCAGCAGTGAACCCTGCGCATTGTTAGTTAGGACTAGATAGCGGGCCGTGATCACTCAGGGGGTGAACACGGATACAATATATACAACTGCATAGGTACGGTACAAAGCAGATACCGCCAAAGGCCCCTATCTGGGTTATGCCTAGTCACCTCAAGTGTGAGCTATCAAGGAGTAATCCTTGTACTCCACTCGAGGCTGACTTTGTCTTGCCGCCATAGGGTCCTGGACAGCGGTTGTCCTTAAGGTAAGAAGTCGGGCGACCCAACGGTGCCCGCGAGCGGTATTGTGTCGGGAACGACAGGGAGGGTACGACCGACCTTACTGGCGTGCTTGGCCCCTGCTCGTATCTCGCGAGAGTTACCAAACCACGCAGAAGTCGAGCTCTACCAAGAGCACACGCGAGACAAGGTAAGGAGACGGTTCACCTTGTCGGTAACCGCGCGCTTTGACGGGACGACAGGGCAGGCCCCGACGTTACCGGTGGGCCTTGTTCTTGTTCGTTGTCCGTTGTGTTGTTAGTCAGACAGCGATAACAGTTGTCTGCGACATAATATTAAAATGCTAAATGGTTCGGCGGATGACTTGAGAGACCCGTTGGTCTGTACGCACTACCTACACGTGGGATTACGGTGTGGGCCCTCCGCGTCGTAGTTCGTCTGAAAGCTCTTCAGACGTCAGCAGTACCACGGGCTGATAGCCGGGAAGCGGTCTTGTCTTATTTGCTGCAGCAGGTGTGTTTGGATTTGCTTTTTCTTCACCGGCCAGTCTCGTACCGTGCAGGAGCGTGCAAGGGTGAGGGGTCGAGACCCCTTGGCGCATAGGATATAGTCCGGCGGATGGCCTCTCTGCTGAGCCTAGGATGGGTTGCGTCGTGTCGGATAGCCTCGGTGGGGCGTTCCCTAACAAGGTTCACGCCACCCTGGAGATCCGACCGTGCAGGATGAACAGTAGTGCACCCCTGCAGGGAGTTTAATCTATTCGAATAGCCGTGTCCACGGTAACAGGACGCTTAATGCTGAAGCTGGATCTTACCACTACAAACTATTACTATTAAACTGTATGGTTCCGGGTTTTTCTTCCTCGCATGGGAGTCGAGGAGGGGAACTCAGAGGCATGATTATTATTAATCATTACAACTTATACTATACAATGTTGCAGCAACTTCTGCTTCATTGTTACTTTATTGCTTTATATGAACTGTTGGTTGTTTCTCTTCTCATGCTGCAAGACAACGTCGGAAGATGCTAGTCTTCGATAGGCCTTGCTTCTTACCCTTATTCTGATTTCTATCTTGCAGTCCACTATATATACA
Organism: Bromus sterilis; assembly: GCA_950022295.1. Lineage (NCBI taxonomy): Eukaryota > Viridiplantae > Streptophyta > Magnoliopsida > Poales > Poaceae > Bromus > Bromus sterilis. Next base: position 144,138,131 of record OX465597.1, read on the forward strand.
GCCTCCCCTTTCCATTGATACAATGCATAATTCTTAGTAGCGGATGTAAGACTCGCGGGTATACTAGATACTCACCTTTTCTTTATTTCCCCTTTTATGTTTTGCCTGATCGGCCGCTGCAGTCGACGTTGGCGCCCAGGAGCAGGAGTACCCCGGAGGCGGATACTACTACGTCGAGACCCCCGCTGACCAGGACCAGGAGTAGTTTCGGAGGCTCCCAGGCAGGAGGCCTTGCCTTTTCGATCTGTATCTCTGATGTTATTTGTGCTAGCCTTCTTAAGGCATAACTTGACTAACTATGTCTGTACTCAGATATTATGGCTTGTATAACTTATGTATTCGGGTCCGCGTGACCCCCCTTTATTGTAACATATTGGTTTATCCTTTTGTGTTTAGTGTTGTGCTGTGATATTCTCACCGTGGCACCCTAATCTCAGCCGTGTACCCTGCGTGTATGATTACTGTACACGGATTGATTTTGGGGGCGTCAGTTGTTGGTATCGGAGCCGACTGCCTGTAGGAAGCCACCCCACCACTACCTGGTTGAAGTTGAGTCTAGACTTTGAAAAAACTATTTTGCTAACTTAATATTTGGCTTACGGGCCCACATCGATGTCACTACGTGTGATATCTATGGTATTAGGATCCTTTTCTCCTTACCTATGCTCTGGGAATCTGCTCTCTTATCCTTGCTGGTAAGTTTGAGAAACTCTGACATTAGGATCACGTTCTCTTGATTCCATCCGGCGTTTTGGTGCTTCCCCATTGATTGAGTCGTGTTGCAGGAGTTCTACCCCAGGTCCCGGACCGCGGATCCCATTCTCATTCTGGGCAGGCCGCGCATCCTCTGGCATTAACTCATGTGGCCAACAGTTTTCTTGCGGCGTGATTGACATAGTGGAATCTATGTCGCGTCGTGTAATCCTTACCGCGGTCTGCGCGCCACCTAGTGTGTCCTTTTTCCTTAATTTCTATGACGTTACGCTGCCCGATTTTCGATTGATTCGATGTGTGGATGTGTATGTCTTATATGACTACTCCTATATATCCTCGCCTCCTCTTTGTTGTCGCTTTACCTCTTACTCGTTTCCGGCATCTCGTTAAAATTCTCATCGCTGAAATACCCCTGTTAAATTCTAGCAGGATGGTTGGTCGTGGTGGTCGTGGTCGTGGTCGTGGTGCCAACGATCCACCTCCGCCGCCGGACTACATGGCCGCGATGATACAGCAGTTTCAGATGAACCAAGTGTTTATGCAAGGAGTCATAGATCAGCTCCAGAACCAGAATCAGAACCAGAACCAGCACCAGAACCAACCGCCTGTGGTTACTCTGCGGGATTTCATGCGTCTCAATCCCCCTCTCTTCCACCAACCGGAACAGCCGCTGGATGCTGATGATTGGCTTCGTGACATCACTCGTCAGCTGGAGTTTGCTAATGTGAGCGTTGCTGATTATGTCAACTTCGCGTCCTATTTCCTGCGTGGTCCCGCTGCTCAGTGGTGGGACACCTACAAGGGCTCGCTAGTTGAAGGGACTTTTGTCACCTGGAATGACTTCAAGACTGCCTTCCGTGCTCGTTATGTCCCCCAGGCGATTATGAACCGTATGAAGGCCGAGTTCCGCAACCTTGTTCAGGGCAACAAAACTGTCGAGGCATACCAGAGGGAATTCCTCCGCCTCTCCCGCTATGCTGCAAGTGACCTTCCGAATGATGCAAGTAGGCAAGAGAAGTTCCGTGATTGGCTCAACCCAGATCTCTAGCTTGCACTGGGTTTGCACGCCTTCCCCGACTTCGCCACCATGGTGAACCAAACTATCACTCTCGAGACCGCTCAGCTTAAGTTCGGTGGTTCGCCGAAGCGCCCCCGTGATGCTGGCTCATCTTCGGGCACAGCACAGAAGCAACGTGTTTGGCTTCCACACAGTCTTATGCGTCCAACTTCCCCTGCACCAAGGCTGTCGTATGTTGCACCCCGTCTGCGTCCGTCCCCGCCGAGACAGCCGAAGACTGAGACTGCACCTCTCCGTCCTCAAGATGGCCTGTGTTTCAAGTGCCGTCAGCCAGGCCATATTTCCAGAGACTTCCCTCAGCGACAGAATCAACTGGTAGTTCACCCTGCTGGCCGCGGAAATGGTCGTGGCAACAATGGGACCCTCAACTATAATACTGGGTCAAATCCTCATGCTCGTGGTCATGCTTACAACATTGATGTTGAAGCATCTCAGGAACAGCCCGCTACTGTGATGGGTACACTCCTCGTTAACTCAATACCTGCTACTGTTTTATTTGATACAGGAGCATCGCATTCATTTATGTCTGGCGCATTTTCATCTAAGCATGGCATATTCCACGAAAAGATGCGCACCCCCTTGGCCGTTAAAACACCCGGCGGCATGTGTCACGTTGACATGCTAGCACCTAACATCACCGTCGAGATCGAAAGGATTGAGTTCCTTGTCTCCCCACATATTCAGAAAACCTCCACCATCGACCTTATCCTTGGCATGGATTGGCTGAAAGCCCACGATGCCGCACTTTATTGTGGCACCAAGGTCATCCAACTTTTTCATCCTTCTGGCGCGATTTTGAGTCACACTGCCATTGTGTCGATGAATGCCGAAGCTCGTATATATGCAATGAATGCCTTGAATTTCGCACCTCTCGAAGGGATTGAGAAAGTCCCAATCGTTTGTGATTTTACCGACGTATTCCAGGAAGAACTGCCGGGGATACCCCGATTAGGGAAGTTGAATTCGTCATCGACTTGAAGCCTGGCACCGTCCCTATTGCCAAGCGCCCATATAAGATGCCACCTCACCACCTCCTTGAATTGAAGAAGGAGATCGACACGGCCCTCGAGAAAGGCTTCATCCCTCCAAGTTCCTCTGCTTGGGGAGCACCTTCGCTCTTTGTCAAGAAGAGTGATGGCACGAACCGTTTGGTCCAAGATTACCGACCTATCAACCAAGCCACGATACAGAAAAAGTACCCCCTCCCTCGGATCAATGATCTTTATGATCAACTTGCTCGATCCACGGTGTTTTCAAAACTCGACTTAAGGTTGGGTTACCACCAAATCCGGGTCCGTGATGAGGACATCCCGAAGACTGCATTCATTACTCGCTATGGTTCATACGAGTACACTGTCATGTCCTTTGGCTTGACGAATGCCCCAGCCACTTTCTCCAGATTGATGAACTATATATTCATGGAATACCTCGACAAGTTTGTCGTGGTTTATCTGGATGATATATTGATTTGCTCCAACACCGATGCAGAACATGTTGAACATCTTCGTCTTATACTGGAAAAGCTTCGAGAACACAAACTCTATGCTAAGTATTCTAAGTGTGAGTTCTGGCTTCCCGAAGTAACCTACCTTGGTCATGTGATTTCCAAGGATGGCGTTGCCATCAACCCCGAACGTATCCAGGCTATTCTTGACTGGACTCCGCCCAGGACTGTCAAGCAAGTCCGAAGTTTCCGCGGCCTTGCCAGCTATTGCCGCCGTTTTGTGGAGAATTTCTCCAAGATTGCCAAACCTCTGACTAATCTGCTTCACAAAGGCGTCAAGTTTGAGTGGACTGATAAATGTCAAGAAAGTTTTCAAGCTCTGAAGGACAAGCTCACTTCACCCCCGGTGCTTGCTCCTCCTGATACTCAGAAGGACTTCGTGATTTATTGCGACGCGTCTCATCAAGGATTAGGTTGTGTCCTAATGCAAGAGCGCAAAGTGATTGCTTATGGCTCTCGTTAGTTGCGTGCTCACGAAGAAAACTATCCAACTCATGATCTCGAATTGGCAGCGGTAATTTATGCATTGAAGCTGTGGCGACATTACCTCGTCGGAAATCGTTGCGAGATCTTCATCGACCACCAAAGCCTGAAGTACCTGTTTACTCAGCCTGACCTGAATCTCCGCCAACAGAGATGGCTCAATACAATAGCTGACTACAACATGGGAATTTCTTACACCCCTGGCAAAGCTAATGTGGTGGCCGATGCCTTAAGCCGCAAAGCCTATTGTAGTGAACTGGAAGTTCAAGTAGAGCAGCCACGTCTGTATGCAGAACTCCGCAAGCTGAACATCGAAATTGTTCCGCAGGGATATGTGAACTCCCTGGTGGTCCAACCAGACCTCGACACCCGCATCAAGACGGTACAGCATTATGACTCCGACATTTGGAAGATTAAGCGTCGTGTCGCCAGCGGAGAACCCTCATTCTTCACTATTGATGCAAATGATGATAATGCGGTGTACTTCAAGGGTCATTTAGTGGTTCCGGTAGCCAAGGCCAACCTGAATTACGCCTCTAATTTCATGAGAGAAGCTCATGATACACCCTTGTCGATTCACCCTGGTAGTACCAAGATGTACCAAGACATTCGTCAGCGGTACTGGTGGTCCAACATGAAACAAGACATTGCTCGTTACGTTGATGAGTGTGACGTTTGCCGTCGCGTGAAAGCCGAACATCAAAGACCTGCTGGTACTCTGCAACCACTCTATATTCCGGAATGGAAATGGGACAAGATTGAAATGCACTTCGTCACCGGATTTCCTCGATCACAGAAAGGTCATGATGCCATCTTTGTCGTCATCGACCGATTCTCCAAGGTTTCCCACTTTCTGCCAGTCAAGGAGACGATCTCTGCTAGTCAGTTGGCAGACTTGTATGTTTCCAGAATCGTGTCGCTCCACGGTATTCCGTTGGAGATCAGTTCCGACCGAGGCAGCATTTTCACCTCGAAGTTCTGGGATAGTTTCCAAGAATCTATGGGCTTTCACCTAAATTTCAGCACCGCTTATCACCCCCAGTCGCAAGGACAAGTCGAACGAGTCAACCAAGTGCTTGAAGATATGCTCCGAGGTTGTGTCATTTCATTCGGTAAGAAATGGGAGGAATCTCTTCCATTTGCTGAATTCTCGTACAACAATATCTATCAGGCTAGTTTGAAGATGGCACCCTTGTAAGTTCTCTATGGACGTAAGTGTCGAACCCCTCTGAATTGGTCAGAAACTGGGGAACGAACCCTCATTGGTCCGGACATTATACAGCATGCCGAAGATCAGGTTCGCGTTATTCGTGAACACTTGAAAGCTGCCCATTCTCGTCAGAAGAGCAACTATGATCGCAAGCACAAAGAAATGGTCTATCAACCTGGCGAATACGCGTACCTCCGTGTCACTCCGATGTGAGGCACTCATCGTTTCGGAATCAAAGGCAAGTTAGCTCCTCGCTACATTGGCCCGTTCCGTATTCTTTCCCAGAGTGGACCAGTGGCATACCGTTTGGAATTGCCGGCAAACCTCTCTCAAGTCCACGATGTATTCCACGTGTCCCAACTCCGACGCTGCTTCAAGGACCCTATTCGAGAAGTGGAGCATGATATGATTGAGCTTCAGCAAGACTTGACTTATCAAGAACATCCGAGCCGCATTCTTGATCAGTCTGAACACAAAAGCCGCAACAAGACAACCAAGTTCCTCAAAGTTCAGTGGTCGAATCATTCTGAAGATGAAGCCACTTGGGAACGCGAATATCGTCTTCGTGAGGAATACCCCGATCTTTTCCCCTCTACCACCTAAATTCTCGGGACGAGAATTCTTGTAGTGGGGGAGATTTGTAACACCCTCACTGTCAGGTGAACAGTAATCACCATTACTGTTCATCTGTACTATTCAAAAAATTTGTCTGATCAATATGGTTCAGTTCAAATTCAAATTACCCTTTGATATTGTTGCAAGCAATGTGAACCATGGGCCTTGATCATCATGGATGAAAACATAGTCCAATCCATAAACTTTTGAAATCAATTCAAATATAATAATGCCTTTGGTGAAATATTAAAAACAAAGTGGAACATAAACTTTCTCCAAAAATTGTGGAACTACTTTTATAAAATCACAAATATTCAGTGGACCAAATCCATATGGGTTTGGGTATTTATAGTGCTATGGGAAATTCCAAACAATTCAAACAGTAGCCAAAACAGGGGCATTTAATACCTTTTTAATAAAACAAAAATGCAAAAGAATTTATAACACTCCAAATCTTTTTGTGGCATCTCAATATTGTGCTACACTAATTATGGACTATGTTACATATTTTACAAAAATATGGAAGCAACTAAAATAAATATAAACAGAAAAGAATAGAAAACAAAAAAATAAATAAAACCCTAAACTACGCCTGGGGGCAAAGCCAAACCCCATGTTCCCCTTGGGCTGAGCCCACCCCAGCCCACCTAACTCCCCTCCCCTGTTAACCCCCCCCCCCCCCCCCCCCCCGTGGAGGCCATCCATGGTGCCACGGCACCCGCCGTCGCCGTGTCGCAAATCCGGCGACTACAAGTCGCGGCCTCGCCCCCTCCCCTGTGCCCCTAGACGAGCCCTAGAACCCCTCCTCGCGCCGCATACCCTAGCCTTCCCCTCCAGATCCCCCTCGCGCTCGCCCCTCGTCGTCTCCCCGCTCGGACCGAGCCCGCCCGTGGGCACGTCGGCGTCGCCGGCGCAGCCTGTGACCACCACAGCCCCAACCACCGTTTCTAGAGTGACCTTCGTGGACGTCTTCGCCAAGCCGCGCTCACCATCGACGCCGAGGACCACCGCAGCCTGCAAATCGCGTGCTTCTTCTACCTCTGTCCGCCGCGCCATTGTTGACGGGAAGCTTCACCCCAAGCTCCCCCGGCCAAACTGCCTCCGCTACTCGTCCCCTGTGAGCAGCCCGCGTCCTTCCCCTCTTTTTCCCGCGTCTGATGCTCGTCGTAGCTCCGTCCCCGCGTTTCCCTGCTCCGGCCGCCGCCACGTTCGACGTAGACGTCGCGAGGAGCCGCTCTAGTTCACGCCGGTGACACCTACGGGTGCGCCTCGCCACCCCGCGCACGTGGGAGCTAACCGCCCCTTTTTTGGGGCACCACAGCGGCCGGACGGACATCGCCGCCGCGTCGGCCTCGTCGCCGCCGCGTCGGCCTCGTCGCCGGCGTGGTCGCGACGGGATGACAGTGGCCTGGGTGCCACAGACCCGTGGGCCCCGCCTCGCTAATCCCCTGTTAGTGGCTAACCAGCCACTGACAGTGGGCCCATGCCCCCTTAAGAACTTTTACCTGCTAATAAAACTGGATAATAACCCCCCTGGGTGTATGACAGATGGGCCCATGCTCTTAAACTAATTTTAGTTGCTTATTAAGTTTTGTTAGTATGACACCTGGGCCCCACTGCCTTTTTATTAATAAAATGATTTTTGGTAATTGTTGAGAGTATGACATGTGGGCCCAGTGATGAATTAAATTTAATTAAAAGTTTATTTGGCAGTGTGAGGCTGACCAGTGGGTCCCACTGGTCAGGTTTGACTGGTCAAATCCCTTTGTGGATAATGTTTGAATTTATTAATAAAATAATTCAGAAAAGGATTTTAATTGAATTAAAACTTTAAAATTGAATATCTTTTAAACCATAAGTCAGATTCAAAAACTTTATACATGAAAATTGATCAGAAAAATATAACGAATACGAATACGCTATCCATATGTCTACCCCACCCCCCTAACACACCGATCATCGACATTCCCCCCCTCCGGGCTGACTGTCGATAATTCCCGGTGCCGGTAAAAACCTGCCGGATGAATTTATTCCGAACACGAAAGTTGTCCGGAATGGTTCAACTAACACGGATACACCCCTGTTATCTTTGTCGGATGTCCACGACACCTCCGGCATGAACCCTTCCCCCTCCGGACACCCTGTCCGGTAATCATCCGGAGCCGGTAGTTCATCCCCGGATGAATTCCCGCTCCGAGCAACGTGCATTGCACTGCGTTAGAACACCGTTAACATTTCATCTTTCATGTCTTGCCTATGTTTGTATATTATTGCTGTGTATTTACTGTTTCCTCCCCCCTTAATCTTCGGTAGACCCTGCTGTTACCGCCGACTACACCGCTGCCGGGTACGACTACTTCGTCGACGACCCTGCCCCTACCGTCGAGCTTTCAGGAAAGCAGAGCCATTCTCTTCCCCAGATATCTCCTACCTTCTCCGTACTTTCTTGCACTAGGCATTGTTACTGCTGCTGCTACGATTACAATCCTATTCAATTGCATAGCCTGATTTTGTCGCCCCTTGATGTACCTTTCTTCCTATGCTTCCTATTATAATTATGCATATATTCAGCAGTGAACCCTGCGCATTGTTAGTTAGGACTAGATAGCGGGCCGTGATCACTTAGGGGGTGAACACGGATACAATATATACAACTGCATAAGTACGGTACAAAGCAGATACCGCCAAAGGCCCCTATATGGGTTAGGCCTAGTCACCTCAAGTGTGAGCTATCAAGGAGTAATCCTTGTACTCCACTCGAGGCTGACTTTGTCTTGCCGCCATAGGGTCCTGGACAGCGGTTGTCCTTAAGGTAAGAAGTCGGGCGACCCAACGGTGCCCGCGAGCGGTATTGTGTCGGGAACGACAGGGAGGGTACGACCGACGTTACTGGCGTGCTTGGCCCCTGCTCGTATCTCGCGAGAGTTACCAAACCACGCAAAAGTCGACCTCTACCAAGAGCACACGCGAGACAAGGTAAGGAGATGGTTCACCTTGTCGGTAACCGCGCGCTTTGACGGGACGACAGGGCAGGCCCCGACGTTACCGGTGGGCCTTGTTGTTGTTCGTTGTCCGTTGTGTTGTTAGTCAGACAGCGATAACGGTTGTCTGCGAGATAATATTAAAATGCTAAATGGTTCGGCGGATGACTTGAGAGACCCGTTGGTCTGTACGCACTACCTACACGTGGGATTACGGTGTGGGCCCTCCGCGTCGTAGTTCGTCTAAAAGCTCTTCAGACGTCAGCATTACCATGGGCTGATAGCCGGGAAGCGGTCTTGTCTTATTTGCTGCAGCAGGTGTGTTTGGATTTGCTTTTGCTTCACCGGCCAGTCTCTTACCGTGCAGGAGCGTGCAAGGGTGAGGGACCTAGACCCCTTGGCGCATAGGATATAGTCCGGCGGATGGCCTCTCTGCTGAGCCTAGGATGGGCTGCGTCGTGTCGGATAGCCTCGGTGGGGCGTTCCCTAACAAGGTTCACGCCACCCTAGAGATCCGAGCGTGCAGGCTGAACAGTAGTGCACCCCTGCAGGGAGTTTAATCTATTCGAATAGCCGTGTCCACGGTAACAGGACGCTTTATGCTGAAGCTGGATCTTACCACTACAAACTATTACTATTAAACTGTATGGTTCCGGGTTTTTCTTCCTCGCATGGGAGTCGAGGAGGGGAACTCAGAGGCATGATTATTATTAATCATTACAACTTATACTATACAATGTTGCAGCAACTTCTGCTTCATTGTTACTTTATTGCTTTATATGAACTGTTGGCTGTTTCTCTTCTCATGCTGCAAGACAACGTCGGAAGATGCTAGTCTTCGATAGGCCTAGCTTCTTACCCTTATTCTGATTTCTATCTTTCAGTCCACTATATATACAGCGTCCCCTTTCCATTGATACAATGCATAATGCTTAGTAGCGGACGTAAGACTCGCGGGTATACTAGATACTCACCTTTGCTTTATTTCCCCTTTTATGTTTTGTCTGATCGGCCGCTGCAGTCGACGTTGGCGCCCAGGAGCAGGAGTACCCCGGAGGCGGATACTACTACGTCGAGACCCCCGCTGACCAGGACCAGGAGTAGTTTCGGAGGCTCCCAGGCAGGAGGCCTTGCCTTTTCGATCTGTATCTTTGATGTTATTTGTGCTAGCCTTCTTAAGGCATAACTTGACTAACTATGTCTGTACTCAGATATTATGGCTTGTATAAATTATGTATTCGGGTCCGCGTGACCCCCCTTTATTGTAACATATTGGTTTATCCTTTTGTGTTTAGTGTTGTGCTGTGATATTCTCACCGTGGTACCCTAATCTCAGCCGTGTACCCTGCGTGTATGATTACTGTACACGGATTGATTTTGGGGGCGTCATGGGGTGCATCTCTAATTAGGCCCCGTGCCTCTATAAAAAATGATGCATGAGCTACGACTCGTCGTACCCCAGATGCCACGCAAGCTTAGCGTGTAGGTAGGACCCCGCTGCGCAGTCGGCCGGGCCGGGACTTGCCACAGCGCGAATTCACTCCCGACATTTTCCATGCGCGTGCATGATAGAAAGATGAGCCGATAACAGACGCGTTAAGGCTATTTGCTGGGGCCGGCGGCATCGATCCTATAAGACCTACAGCGGCATGGACTTTGCTAGACACCGGTCGTTTCCAAGTTCGTGTCGACGGACATGGTCTTGATTGGGCTACTGGGGTATTTGCCACTAGTGCAATTCTCCAAGGCTCGACCAGTCGACTACCTTGGTCCCTTTCAGCTTATCATCCCTCGAATAAACATTGTCATGGCTAAAACTGCCAACGACTCGCAGCCACGCTACGCATACGAAAGCAAGTGCTGATGGATCTGAGTCCCTGCGCGACTCTTCGAGTCCCCCAGGCACTCGGGGGCTACTCACGAGGGGGTGACCCCACGACTCCTGCGTACGAGGATACCTGATGCGTACAAAGACGGAGGGCCCAATAGAAGCCTCGACAGGTCCATGACTGGCCCACTAGAAGCACCGATGTAAGGAGTCCACGACCAACAAGGAAGTCAAGACTTGGCGTCCAAGTCGAAGCTAGTTTAGGAAATCATCTTTGTAACCTGAGGTGGACTCCCCGCGACCCAGCCTAGTATATAAAGGCTGGGTGGGGCGACTCCTCAGGACATCCAATCTACAATCAACACCTTCGGTCTTGAGCGAACTCGCCTGGACCTCCACTGTAACCGCCCCCTCGCATAATACAATCGAGCAGGAAGTGCTTCTCCTGTTAGCCGACGAGTATCGCCAACATGTTCCTTCTCTACGATCTAACCCAGGGTCCCTGACCATGGGATTTGCCGAGGCTAATCCTCGTCAGGAACCTATGTCATCTGGGACGCTGACACCTTGTGGCCTATTTGGCACGCTAGACGCAAAGCAATACATGAAGAAATCTTTCAACATCCAACAACCACACAAGGTTTCATCAGTTCATTCCTATCTGAACTGGAAGCTTTACAGAAGCCACCTAAAGTGAGATCGCACGTTGTAACTCGTCAAAGGATGTGTTGCAGACTTATAGCCCACTGGAGACCACTCAAAGTTTAATGTAGATGTTGCAGTATAAACTAATAGGTGCTATGGGTCAGTGGGAGCAATTGTGAGAGATGAATATTGTCTGTTTCTGGGAGCCTCAACAGTGGGTTTTCAAGTTATAACTGATCTGCCCACACTTGAAGCCCTTGCAGTCGGGAGAGGATGCCTTAGCAGAACACTTATACCTCAATAAAATTCACATCTCTACAAACTGCAAGGTGGTTATCGATGAGATCAAGGCTGGGAGCGATCATCAAGGAAATTAAACTTCGGTCCTTAGATTTTAAATCCTATTTTTTCATGAATTTAGGAGCTCAAACTTTGAAGCTCACAACCTAGCGAAGTTTGCATTAAACCTAGGATTGGGCCGCCATGTGTGCTTAGGCCATCCCAGTGATATTAGCTTCGCCATGTAAACATTGGTGACGAGTTGATATAAAATGTCGTGAGGTTGCCAAAAAATCATGGACTGTGGGTTGATTCTCATAAAGCACATGGTCTTTTTTGCACAATACGCATGACGGACGAAGAAAGCCACCTCCCTTTGTTATTAGGTAAAGATATGCAGAAATTACTGACGTCTGAAGTCGGGTATGTCTATTCCGTTCGAATCTGAATCCAAAACGTGAGAGACTTGGTCTGTATATTTTCTTGGCTAAAAAATAACGTGAAATAACTGTTTGTATAGAACCTAATCATGTTCCTTTGTATTGACATATTTTTTGATCAAATATAGAGAATTAGTTGTAGTTGTGATCGTATCCAAGGCATCTATGTCCTCAACAATGACAACTGCACAAGCGACCCGCCACTCGCGAAACTAATAACGACGAAGGATTTGAACACTCCAAAAACCAATCCCCCGCGAACCCTAAACGCCTCACAAGGATTAGATTTGGCCAGGTGGCCATGTATCTCACTCTGACCCCCTCACTTAGAGCATCTCCAGCCGTTCGGCCCCCAAGCCATTTTGCAGCGCTATTTTAGCACCGCTTGGGGGCGCCTCGGCAGTGAAAGTGGCCTGGGGCCGAACGGCCACCCAGTCGCGGCCCCAAGGTCGCCCCCCCCCCCCCGGGCGCCTGGAATCGGTGCAGATTCGTCCCAGATTCAGCTCTGTTTCGGCGCAAATTCGCTACTTTCGGCTAAATTCAACGCAAACATGAAATTTCGGCGCAAATTCAGCGCAGCTCGGCGCACAACATGCAGTACAAATACATAGTTAAACACAAATACTAAAAACAGTACAAATCAAACTAGGCATTTCCTTTGCGCATCCATAGATGATCCACTAGATCTTCTTGCATTTGACGATGAACTTGTGGGTCTCGGATCTCCTGACGGATGTTGAGGTAGGCTGTCCAATCTGGTGGTATCTCGTGATCAGCAACTGCAAGAGGCCCCTCGTTGAGATATGGTTCAGAGTCATACACTGGATCCTCTTTCTCACTCTCAATGATCATGTTGTGCAAGATGACACAACAATTCATCACCTCCCACATTTGATTTTTCGACCAAGTCTGAGCAGGGTATCGGACAACAGCAAATCGAGATTGGAGCACCCCAAATGCCCGCTCGACATCCTTCCTGCAAGACTCCTGGCACTTGGCAAAGTGGACGTACTTCCCTCCTGGCACAGGGTTTGAGATAGTCTTCACAAATATTGGTCATCTTGGATAGATGCCATCTGCTAGGTAGTATCCCTTGTTGTACTGGTGCCCATTGACCTCGAAGTTCACCGAAGGAGCATGACCTTCGACAAGCCTGGCAAAGATATTTGAGCACTACAGGACGTTGATGTCATTTTGTGTTCCTGGCATGCCAAAGAAGGAGTGCCAAATCCAAAGGTCATGTGTAGCAACTGCCTCAAGTACCACACTGCAGTGAACTTTTGCGCCCTTGTACATCCCCTGCCAAGAAAATGGACAGTTCTTCCATTCCCAATGCATGCAGTCGATGCTTCCAAGCATCCCAGGAAATCTTCTTGCTTCATTCTCTGCTAGGATCCAAGCAGTGTCTTCATCATTGGGTGCTCGCAAGTACTGTCCTCCAAAGCATCCCACCACTTCTCTGCAAAACTTGTACATACACTCAAGGGCGGTGGACTTGGCCATGCGTGCATAGTCATCATGTTGATCACCAGGAGCTCCGTATGCAAGCATCCTCATGGTCGTTGTGCACTTATGAAGTGAGGAGAACCCAACTGTGCCGGTGCAATCTTTCTTGCAAACGAAGTAGCTGACGTACTCTCGGAGTGAATTGACAATGCGAAGAAAGAGATTTCGGCCCATACAATACCGGTGCAGGAATACCTTCTCGTCGTGCAGGGGGACATCGACAAAGTAGTCGGAGTAGAGCAAGCAGTAGCCCTCCGAACGTCGCCTCTCTTTTTTCCGTCTGGCGGCCCATTTTGGAGCCGCCTCGCTGCGGCGCCGTTTTTGCAGCGAACAAGTCGCCCAAGGCGGCGAGCATCAGGAGGTGCCCCTCGTCCTGGGCGCCGGCGGCGGCCTCTTCCTCCATCAGCGCGGCGAACAGCGCCTCATCGTCGGAGTCCATCACGGCGCGTGGTTCAGGAAATTCGCCGAACACCTGGGGCGCGGGGTGGGCGCGACCAGCCGCCGGTGTGCTCGGCTGGGCGCGGCCAGCCGGCCAGCCGCCGCTGTGCTAGGCTAAGGTCGGGAAAGGACGGCGGGGCAAGAAATGACCCTTTTTGCGGCGTGTTTGGCGGCGGGGCAACGGCTGCCTTGCGGCGGCGTCAAGGGTGGTGGGGAGAGAGGTGGCCGATTTTGGACGGTTTGACCTGACAGTGGGCCACTGGCGCCCCCAAGCGCCCCGGTCGGCTTGGGTTCGCCGGACTCAAGTTAGGCCCAATCCGGCGCTATTTGGGCTCTTGGGGGCGCGACTGGGGATATTTTGTCCGTTCGGCGCAAATAGCGCCGGCTTGGGGGCCTCTTGGGGGCGCGGCTGGATATGCTCTTACACCTTCATGGCCTAGGACTACCTATTCCCCTCCACCATTATAGGTTAGACAAGAATAGACTAAATACCAAGAGCTTTTCCCATATCTTCTTGCAGAAGTTACCCTAATAGTAATAGTTTTAGGAGTATATATAGTTGCAGTGGTGAGGTTCTTCTGCGATTGAGTCCTTTATTCGATACTCCTACACCATTCTAGGTTAGACAAGAATAGACTAAATACCAAGAGCTTTGCCCATATCTTTCTGCAGAAGTTACCCTAATAGTAATAGTTTTAGGAGTATATATAGTTGCAGTGGTGAGGTTCTTCTGGGATTGAGTCCTTTGTTCGATACTCCTACGTAGTGAAGTTCCTGCTGAGGTTGGACCTCTACTTACTATATGATACACCTTGTACAATTGGTCCTCCGATTACTTGTAGGGTCGTGCTCTGCGCCGGCTGACCGGCGCCCAGTTGGGCCGGTCAAACCATGACAATCGGATCACTTCGATTCAACAGACCAGGTTAATGTGTACCCCTTCGTTTTATACGGTTACAACATTTGCGGTACCATTGCAACATTTGCGGTACATTTGTAACTTTTTTGATACATGGATGTAACATTTTTTTATTTTTTGTGCTTTTTGCAGGAAAAAAATGGTGGTAGCAAATTTTAATTGTTGATGGTAGAATTTTTTACTATCGGTTGCAACAAAAAATCATAACCCGCCGTTGCTAATCACTTTATCATTTTTTTCGTTGTAGAAAAAACTCTTAACGATAATAGAAAAAACACACAAGAGTGGAAGCAAAAAATTAAACGGTTGCAACAAAATTCATCGCCACCGCCGTCGAGGTCACAGCTCCAATTTGGTGGATGTAGCAAAAAAAATTACCGGTAGTAGAAAATACACACAACAGTGGAAGAAAAAAATTTAAACGGTTGCAACAAAATAATCGTCGAGGTCACAGCTCCGCCGTGATGCATGTAGCAAAACCCTCGCCGGTACTAGCAAAACATAAAACGGTGGAAGCAAAGGTTGCAACAAAATTCATCATCGTCGTCGTTGAGGTCGCAACTCCGCCGTGATGCATGTAGCAAAACCCTTGCTGATAGTAGCAAAACATAAAACAATGGAAACAAAAACTTAGTCGGTTGCAACATTTCTAGCTCGCCGCCGGGAGAGATGGAAGAGCAGCGGCTATGATGAAGGAGGAAGCAGGGGGATGAGCACGACCATGGTGGCTCGCCATCGGTGGTGGAGCGCAACAGGGATGGGAGACAAGCTGGTAGGACGCGTCTGGAGGGGGCGGGAACACGGGATCGAAACCGGTGGCGTCGCGCACACCCTTGGCTGCGGCGCGGCCATGGAAAGGATCAATGCTTGTCTTCACCGTCTCTAGCACCGGTGCCGGTCGCCCCCGCCCAGCCCGTCTTGCCGGCGTGAAGGAAAGATGGGGATAGAAGAGGAGTGCGGTGGCGTGCGGTGATCTATTACTTGGAAAAGGTGGGGAGAGAGAGAAGATAAGGTTGAGCCCGCACGCACGTGAAGGAGGTGACCGGCGAACGCTAGGCCGGTCAACCGATGGGGAACGTTTCCCTTGCTTGTATCTTGGCTAGCGTTACCTTGTATCTGTTCGTGGAACTTGAGATGTACCTCTTGGTGCATGAATTGAGTGTCTTTGTGTTTGAATTTTATGTCCTTCCTCTAAGCGTAAAGATTGGGCCACACCCAAGGATTCAATCCTAGATCCGACATGGTCCCATATCAGAAGGCTTAGGTGGAAAGGGATTCGACAAATCCCTAACCGCCACAAGGGCGAGTCCACTAGTCGCCACAAGAGTCCGAGCAGTCGCTCCTTCATGACAGGTAGATGAGAGCAGAGAGGCATACTTCCAAGCACCGTCAACTGGATATCGATAGAATCATACCACAAGTTAGCAACTCTGATGACAGCGCCTGGCAACATAATTAAGTTACCTCATTGAGCCATCGGCAACGACAATGTGAAATAGTTAACTTCCATCATCAAGACATTGACAACGGCAAATACACTGGTTTACACTAAAATCTACGAGTCTAATAGCTGGAATAGTTTTATTGATCCATAACTACTGATGTCAAAATTTTCTCCAACGGACAGCAGCGGACAGAGATGGATCTGCCAAGGAAGCATGGCACTGCATTTGGAAAACAAGTTAGAATCAGTAGCAGCCGAACAAAAAGTGCTGAGTATTACTGCGTGCGTCACTTCACAACGCTAGATATTATGTGAGAAACCACCTCAACATGACAATTTTTTGGAACCACATTCCTACCTGACATGACTACTCAACATGTGAGAAACCACCTCCGCTCTCGGATTTCGTTCTGCACAGAGAAGAACGAGATATTAGAGATGTCCTCAGTTGCTAGTAATATAGAAGCATTATCAAGAACCAGCAATGATGTGTGGAAGAGTCGTTTGCGTGATGTGCTGGCACTGGGTGAATCAATACTCAGCTCTATAATAATTTCAGAGTGACATCACCATACAAGGAAATAGATCAAAATTAAACAAAGCTTACTTGTGATCAGAAGGATTGGGCATTACTTCATACACAATTGTGGCCACAACATCCCTTTTGTTCTGCAGCAGATGGCCTGGATCAGTCACACCAGCATTGCATGCTAACTTTCCAGACTAAACAAACAAACGTCTGGACGATTGTACCTGAGTAGCTTCACCACGCAACCCAATGTAATATATCTTAGTCGTATCACCACCAAAGTTATCAGGAAAATGCAGAGTTAAGTTAGCCACACCTTGGAACCTTGAATACCTGACATAACAGCAAGACACAAAAGGCCAAGAGAGAGAAAAGGTAAAGAGCGCTAACAACACAAGTTTTTTTTTCAAGAACACGCAAGAGCATTGTGTGCCTTACATATTAAGAGAGAGGAAACAACAACACACATAGTTACAAAACAGGCAGACACAAGCGGCTGCTAGCTCCACCAAGGGAATCTAAACAAAAACTATCCTCCAACGACTCCACCTCTGCTAGCCCTAGGCTTCCACATAGCAAACTCAGCACGGATCTTTCCTACAACATGCATAGGAGCCACGTTCTCAAGAACCTATTTGTTCCACTCTAACCAGATGAACCGATCCGTGATAAGAACAACAAAGCTGATCTCTGCCCTCGCATGGGACGGGGGCGCGGCAACGATCGAGAGCCACCACTCCTCGAAGGTCTCGTCCCCACTTGGAGTTAATCTATGAAGCTGTAATCCAGCAGCATGTGATACCAAATCTCGCGTGAGAAGGGGCACCAGCAGCAGGTGCCAAAGGTCTTCAAGCTGCTGACAGCACAGAACGCAGCTATCCGGATGCTGCAGTTGCCGCCGGGCCAAACGATCAACAGTCCACAAGCCTATCATGCAGCGCAAGCCACCGGAACACCTTGGTCTCCGGCGTAACCCAAGATCCCCAAAGCTCCTTGGTGCAAGGAACGAATTCACAACCATAGAAGAACGCCTCGTAAGCAGATTTGGCGCTGTACTTCTCATCCGCCGGACATCTCCATCGGAACCCATCCCTCTCGTCAGACAACTGAAGCTCCAAAAGCAAAGGCCAAATCTCAAGAAACTCTGTGGTAGACAGGATAGAGGAGCCTGACGAAGCGGAACAGGTGTGGGGCCATCTCGGCAAGACTGTACCCACCCATCCACCGATCAGTCCAGAAGAGGAGCCGAGAGCTATTGCCTAAACTGCAGCACCTCCCATGGCTAATCAGCACCAGTTTTCTTGAGCCACCACCAGCGCAACCGAATCGCTTGAGAATGAGAAGGTACAAGTTGTGGATTTCAAGGCCCCCATATTCCTTGGGCATACAGACAGCACGCCAGTCCACCAAAAAACTGGCTCCATAAGCCTGAGTCTGGCGACGCCACTAGAACCCACGGTGTATTTTATCCGCACAAGAAAAAACCCAAGGAGGTAGGTCAAGGACCAGCATGTTCTAGATAGGGGTGGCGGTCAACGTGGAGTTAAGCAGCGCCAAACAGCCAGCACAATCAAGCAGAGAGGTCTTCCACGTCGGCAAATGCCAAGCAATCTTATCCAGGAGAGGCTGCAGCTCCGCTTTGGATAGACAAACCACAGAAATGGGGATTCCGAGGTAGGTAATGGGAAATGGCTTAATAGGGCAGCTGATGGACGTGGTGATGAGGGGGATATCCACAGACTCACACCTGATCGGGGAAACTGAGCTCTTGGCGGGGTTGCAAGAGAGGCCGCCCAAACAACGCAAGGAGAGCCATGGCAGCCTCCACCTCCAGAGCATAAGGCCTCAGCAACAAGACCGCATCATCGGCGTACAAGGAAAAACCATGCCGAAGTTCTGACCTGTTAAGAGGGGAAAAGAAACCGCACTTGTCCGCCTTCAAGAATAGAGCCGAAAGAACATCCATCACCAAAAGGAAAACAAGGGGGAGAGAAGATTCCCTTGCCAAAGACTGCGGCCATGCTTAACTCTCCCGCCAGTGAATCCATTGATAAGCACCCTAGTGCTAGCCTAAGACAGCAGTAACGCAAGCCTCACAATCCACCTTGGACCAAATCCACGGTGCCTGAGAAGTGAGAACCTGGAAAAGGAAAGGCCAAGAAACAGAATCGAAGGCCCTGGAGATGTCCAATTTGAGCATGATCGAGTCCACCTTACGCTGGTGCAACGTGCGGATGGATTGTTGCACGAGCATGGAATTATCCAGTCGAGCGACCCACAATCAACGTGCTCTGGTTGGCATGCACAAGACGAGGGATCACTACTGGTGCCACCTGAGTAGCTATGAGCTTTGACATAATCTTGCCAAAACTGTGAACCAAGCTAATAGGTCTAAAAGTTTCATTCACTACCCAACGCAACCAAAAGTTATCAGAGCCTAAGGTCTTGAGTTCAAGTCCTAGCTTTCGCAATTTATCTAAAAATTGTTGTAGCGCCCCCTTTGTCCACATATGAGCCCCTTGAGCCATACCTCTAGTCTATCCACGTGTTGACTTTCCGCGTCCACGTGAGAGGGGGTGTTGAAGTGCATATGTGAATTTCCTAGCCCTTTCCATCAGTTTGGACTTTTGGTTGCATTGGTTAGTGCATGAAGCTTAACACTAGGGATTTAGGGATGAGAGTGATAAAAGCCTCATGGAGGTGCTCAATACCACGGCCATCACCACAATCGAAGACGCGGATCAACTTCATAACAGCCTCTTGATAATAGGCCAGCAGGATTGGTAGAATCTTAGGGAAAACCCAGCCGTCCCCAGCGCTTTATCCGGCGGCAAGGAACATATAGCTGCCCATACGTCCTCTTGAGAGAACCGCGCCTCAAGGGCCGACGTCTCTACCGGCGGTGCAGCCAAATCCCGGCGTCGGACAAAGACCGTGAATCCATAGTGATGTCAAGCATCCTCAGGAGCTCAATAGCCATCAGAAGCTTCTTTGACGCAAAGCTACTCCGTGTACAAAATATAACAGGATTTAAAACTTGGTAATTAGAAGTAATTCAGTAAACACATGAAAACAGAAGTGGTCAAATACTTAAATCTACCTAAATGATAACTACCGAATGTCTTCTGGGAGTCTCGGCCCGAACGCCCTCGTCCTCGTCCATCGCGCTGCACAATTTTTAAGCAGAGATGAGCCTTTAATCCAGGTCATCACAACTCGATAGTTCGGTGAATCGAGGCTTCGCCCTGAACGGGCTCTGACCTTATCCCCTCAGTCCCAGTGTAGCTGCTCGACACGGCCGTGGCTACATCGATTCACAGCGCAGTGAACGATTCAGGGCGTTGGGCGAGCGGTGCCTGCTCCCTCAGGTGAATCAACGTTTTCATGTCAACAAGGTGTGTACTGTGATTCCTTCATTTTTTTCAAGTGGCTTGGGGTGGATTTCCAGCGATAGGATATGGCAATTTGTGAGCGATTACAGTGGATAATTTGGGATGGGGTGAGGTCTAAATAGTAGATGTCACTCGATTAGAGAGGAGAGAATGGTCGGATTTGGTGGTGTTCATCATTTTTCCAACAGTTCCTTTGACAGGTGCGTGCGCGGAACTTTTTTGTTCACGGCGCTGCAGGAGAAGATCATTGTTTTGAGTGTCCGGCCTGATGATGTTGTTCATGGCGCTGCAGCCAAATAGCCGACGCCATGGGGCTCCGCAACGACCTTCTGTCTAGCCATCATAATGTCACATTTTCTACAGGTTTAGTTCTGAATGATACTACAAAACAACGCATCGTTCATTGTTTTCTTGCTTCGCTTGGTAATGAGTGTAGCTCTTGGCTGACGGCAACTACGCATTCACAATTGCCATGCATTTTTCTAGCTTTTCATTCAAAAGAGTAGGAAGCCTGAGATGCACAAAACATTTTAGTAGTTTACTAATTTTTAGTCCAGCAGCAATACAATAAAGTCTGGGATGTTTTGACATGGCAAATTCATAAATGGTCACATGGCAATTTGTAGTTCTTATGTTGCCTTCCCTAATTTTAGGTTGTTCTCTAATCATGGCAAATTATTGTTTGGTCCACGGCAAATTCATAAATGGTCACATGGCAATTTTCAGTTCTTATGTTGCTTTTCCCTAATTTTAAGTTATTCTCTAATCATGGCAAATTTATTGTTTGAACCATGGCAAATTCATAAATGATCACATGTCAATTTTTATTTCTTATTTTGCTTTTCCCTAATTTTAAGTTGTTCTCTAATCATGATAAATTCATAAATGGTCACATGGAATTTTTAGTTCTTATTTTGCTTTTCCCAAATTTAAGTTGTTCTCTAAACATGGTAAATTTATTGTTTTGACCATGGCAAATTCATAAATCGTCACATGGCAATTTTTATTTCTTATTTTGCTTTTCCCCACTTTAAGTTATTTTTAAACATGGTAAATTTAGTGTTTTGACCATGGCAAATTCATATTCACATGGCAATTTTTAGTTCTTATTTTGTTTTTCCCTAATTTAAGTTGTTTTTTAAACATGGCAAAAAAATTAAAAAATATATTTTCTCACATCGCAATTTCATATCATACCTTGCTTTCGTGTCTAGTTATTTATCCATGTGCACATATTTTGTGTACTAGACCATGGCAAATTTATTATATGCACCATGGCAAATGTTTTATGTTTACATATAGGTGGATTTTTTATCTTTATTTTTCATGGCAATTTTCTCTTTAATCCATCCATATCTAAGAAATCTTTATCATGGCAATTTTCCATGTTAATAGATGGCAATTAGTGTGTATGCAATCATGACACCATGTTAACTGTTGCCATGCATGTAGAATAGTTTTTGCCATGTAACCACTACAATTTTTTGAATTGGCATACACATTGTTTTACCACGGCAATTTTTTGCTAATACATTTGTCATGCCAAAAGAGATTTTATAGCTATGTCAGCACTACAACTTTTGCCATGCCATAAACACATTTTTTCTACCATGGCAATTTTGATAAGCTATTTGCCATGGTAAAAAAAAGTTTTTAGCATGGTTTTGCCATGTAAGAACAAATCTCTACAAAATTGCCACCTATTCTTAATCTAACATGACAATTTTATTCTACGGACCATGGCAAACTTAGTTGGACATCATGGGAATTTTAGATCACACACCATGGTAAAATATACTCCCTCCGTTCCTAGATATAGGGCGTATAGTTTTTTGAGAAAAATCCCAAAATATAGGGTGTATTGTGTTACCGCACTCGTTTGGACAATTTTCTTAAAATTTTGATCATGTTTCCTTATTTCTTGCAAATCCATCTATTTGCTCACATCAATTACCTTTGGATAATCCCTTCCAAACCCGGTGTAATTTTTCCTCCACGTGTGTTCTTTAATTTCCGTGCCAAAAACTATACGCCCTATATCTAGGAACGGAGGGAGTAGTTTTTAATGAATCATGGCCATTTTACCGCATTTTTTGAACCATGGCAATTTTGACTTTTTTGGGACATGGCAATTTTTTATTTGTTTCATAAGCAAATTCATGTGACATGGCAATTTTTTGTTTGTTTCATAAGAAAATTCATGTGACATGGCAAGAGATTTCATTACTTGTCGCCATGCCTCTAGTATAGTTTTTGCCATGTCACCACTACAACTTTTATTCATGCCATACACATATTGACCGATAAGTGCCACACGTGTGGTACGAACACATGGCAATTCCGAAAGTTTTTATGGCAAGTTTAGTGAGGCGGGGATGACAACTTTAGTTGTCAAAGCATGGCAACTTTTTTTGGATTTGTTTTTCCTTTTCCAAATGGAAACTTTAGTTATAAAAAACATCAAGACCAAATTGCTTCGTGACACACGTGTGGCACTTATCATTTGGGATACCGTGGTTTTTTTTTTGTTAATCTATCTACCATGCCAAAAAGATTTTATAGCCTCTTGCCATGTCACGACTACAACTTCTACCATGCTAGAAACACATTTTTTTACCATGGAAATGTGTTAAGCTATTTTCCATGGCAAAAAAGTTTAGCATGGTTTTGCCATGTAAGAACAAATCCCTAAAATGTTTCCACCTATTCTTAATCTACCATCGTCTAGGTCATCTTTGTGGGTCTCGCTTGTCGTCATTAGTTCATCGTGGTCTTCTGGGGCATGTCTCAGGAGATGCTTCTTTACAGTGTCAGGGTTGTAGGCTAGGTAAGCAGATTCAGTTACCCTATCTTTACAGTGTCAGGGTTGTAGGCTAGGTAAGCAGATTCTGATGTTTGGGGTCCGGCTCCTTTCGTTTCGAAAGGGGGCCACCGATACTATATCATTTTTATAGATGATTTTTCCCGATATACTTGGCTGTATTTTATGACTAATCGTATTGAGGTTCTCTCCATATATCAGCGTTTTGCAGCCATGGTTCTTACACAGTTCTCTACGCCCATTCGTGTGTTTCGCGCTGATTTTGCTGGTGAGTATCTCTCCAAGCATTTGCGCGGTGTTCTTGCTGAGCAGGGTACTCTTGCTCAATTCTCTTGTCCTAGTGCTCATGCTCAGAATGGTGTGGCTGAGCGTAAGCATCGCCATCTTCTTGAGACTACTCGTGCGATGATGATCGCCTCTTCTCTCCCCCCTCACTTCTGGGCTGAGGCCGTCTCCACCTCTGCATATCTCATTAATATCCAGTCTTCTGCCGCTCTTCAGGGTGCCATTCCTCTTGAGCGACTTTATGATCGTTCGCCTGATTTATTCTATTCTTCGGTTGTTTGGTTGTGTTTGCTTTGTTCTTCTTGCTCCTCGCGAACGCATCAAACTATCTGCTCAGCCTGTTGAGTGTCTTTTTAGGATACAGTGATGAGCATAAGGGCTACCGCTGTTGGGATCCGGTGGCGCGTCGGATGCGTATTTCCCGGGATGTGACTTTTGATGAGTCTCTCCTTTCTATCCGCGTTCAGGCTCGTCGTCGACGGATGATCTTTCTTTTCTCCTTTTTCCCGATACTCCTCCCTCGGTTCCTCATGATCCTCCTTCTCCTGCTCCTGTTGATCCGGTACCGTCTCCGCCTTCGGTGCCATCTACTCCGACTTTTTCCTCTTCTTCTTCATCGTCGTTCTCTGCACCCTCTTCCCTAGTGATTCCCTCACCTCCGCCTCCTCCTGTTAGCCCTTCACCTCCTACCTTCCCTTTACACTATACTCGGCGTTCTTGTGTTGTTCCCGAGTCATCTGATGCACCCTCTACTTCTGGTGCACCTCCTCCGCCATCTTATACTCTTCGTCCCCGGCCTTGTCCTCCTCCTAAAGTATTAGATCCTAATGATCTTGCTACCTACAATGTCTTGGCCATTCCGGAGCCGACCACTTACCGTGAGGTTGTTGTCCATCCTGAGTGGCAACTCGCCATGGCTGAGGAGATTGCTGCGCTTGAGCGCACCGACACGTGGGAGATTGTTCCTCTTCCTCCTCAGATCCGTCCGATCACGTGTAAGTGGGTCTATAAGGTTAAGACTTGTTCTGATGGGACTCGTGAGCACTACAAAGCTCGTCTTGTCGCTCGTGGCTTTCAGCAGGAGCATGGTCGTGATTATGATGAGACGTTTGCTCCGGTGGCTCACATGACCATTGTTCGGACTCTTCTTGTCGTGGCCTCTGTTCGCCATTGGTCTGTGTCTCAGCTTGATGTCAAGAATGCCTTAATGGTGAGTTGCGTGAGGAGGTTTATATGTAACCACCACCTGGGTATTCTGTTGCAGATGGCATGGTTTGCCGTCTTCGTCGCTCTCTCTATGGCCTCAAGCAGGCCCCTCGTGCCTGGTTTGAGCGCTTTGCTTCTGTAGTCACCGCTGCTAGTTTCTTCCCTAGTGCTCATGATCCGGCGCTGTTTGTTCACTGTTCTCCTCGTGGTCGCACCCTTCTTCTCTATGTTGATGACATGATCATCACTGGTGACGACCCTGAGTATATCGCCTTTGTTAAGGCTCGTCTGAGTGAGAAGTTTCTCATGTCGGATCTTGGTCCGCTTCGTTATTTTCTTGGGATTGAGGTTTCCTCCACTGTTGATGGATTCTTTATTTCCCAAGAACGGTACATTCAGGATCTTCTTGCTTGTGCCGCTCTTACTGATGAGCGTACTGTTGAGACTCCCATGGAGCTCAATCTCTCTCTTCGTGCTTCTGATGGTGATCCTCTCTCTGATCCGACTCGTTATCGGCATCTTGTCGGGAGTCTTGTCTATCTTGTTGTTACTCGTCCGGACATTTCGTACTCTGTCCATATTCTGAGTCAGTTTGTTTCTGCTCCCACTGCGATCCACTACAGTCACCTTCGTGTTCTACGCTATCTTCGTGGGACTATCTCTCTTTCTCTCTTCTTTCCTCGTTCCAGCTCTTTACAGCTCCAGGCCTACTCCGATGCTACGTGGGCGAGTGATCCTTTGGATCGCCGTTCATTATCTACTTATTGTGTTTTTCTTGGTGGTTCTCTCATTGCCTGGAAGACGAAGAAGCAGACCGCAGTTTCCCGTTCGAGTGCAGAGGCTGAGTTGCGAGCTATGGCTCTTTTGACTGTTGAGGTGACTTGGTTACGGTGGTTACTTGCAGATTTTGGTGTCTCTGTGACGACACCCACTACTCTATTGTGTGACAGTACAGGTGCTATCAGTATTGCACGTGACCCGGTGAAGCGAGCTTACCAAGCATATTGGTGTTGATGCTTCCTTTGTTCGTGCTAGTGTGCAGGATCAGACTATTGTGCTCCAGTACGTGCCTTCAGAGCTACAGTTGGCAGATTTCTTTACGAAGGCCCAGACTAGATCACAGCATCACTTTTTCCTCTCCAAACTCAGTGTTCTTCATCCACCATGAGTTTGAGGGGGGTGTTAGAGTAGATTGTAGTATCCCTATTAGCTAGGGGGTTTCCTGCATATTTGTCACATGTACATGTACTATATATTGTGGCCTTTGGCCCCCATGGAATACATGTTGCATATTCCTAACAATGAGGAGCATCCATGGCATTGTAGAAGCGAGGGCGGCTATGGCCCGGTGGAGAGCTTTATGCCCCGATAGATTATGTATTGTTGGCTTAATCCTTCAGACCTACAATAGCCAGAAAGATGCATTGCCGGAAGTGTCTTCAGGGATTAGATTGGAAGTTGTGGCCAATAAGAGGTTAATGGAGTTCCGTCTCCAATATGTTTGCATTTTGTAAGATGTCCTTGTTGATTCAGTTGTTAAATGATGTCACGGTTCACTTGTTTTCCATCTCTTCGTACTACTATATGCATGTCCTTGTTGATTCAGTTGTTAAATGATGTCACGGTTCACTTGTTTTCCATCTCTTCGTACTACTATATGCAATAGAAGGTGTTTGCTAACTTGTAGGTTGATTCGTTCTAATAAAAAATGCTAATATCACTACTTCGGTGCTTACTCTTAACTGCATTGCCCCTGTGATAAGTGTGACTTATTGTTGCCATTTTGTGTTCCGGTCAAGATTTTCTCCTTTCACATATACTAGAAGTCTAGAACTAAGAGAGAAAAATGATGAAGCTTGGAATAACCTAGAATCTTAAAAATACCTAGAATCTGCTCCACATGTGTGGAATCAATCATCCAGATGGTACTCTGATTGATGAAGCCATGATGAATAAGAAGCTTCAAGTGAATAAATTGAAGGATTCTCTTCTGATTTATACGGAGCTGTGTCAGTACCGTCTTATCTTTTTTGTGGTAGACTAGACTGATCTCAAGGCTTAAGTATCTTCGAACAATGCTTTTCTTGCGTAATATTCAAAGGGATTTTACATGGTATCTTAAGATTGCACATGCTAAAGATTCTTAAATTTAACATGGCAGTATAGAACCTTTATGCTAAAATAATTGAATATATCGGTTAATGCAGATGGCCATATGTCATTTTGGCTTATCTTCAGTATCATGTTTAGCATTGGTATGATTAATGTAATCTTCCAAATGATCTGTTTCATTTTCCCTTTGTTTTTCTTCTAATGTATTTCTACTGTTTTGTAGATAGCAACCAGTTTTATTTTATGACATATGATTTTGTTTGTTGGAGAGATACTAACCGTACCTTTCTGACTTGTTGATTTAGCAAGTTTTGTAGCAGACTTGTTCATTGATATTATGGATGGTTTAAGGTAGACGTGATATTGATAGGAGAGATGAATATGCAGAAACTGAAATAATAAACTGTTAGTTGGACTGATATATTATATTTTATCTACAACTATAGGGATTTGTTATCTCTTTTTTTATCGAAGAATATGGTGTGGGTATTATATGCATTGTCAAAGTATGCGGAGTAGAATTAGTGACCCTTTGGTTACTGATCGATGTATATATATTTTTTGTCTCATGACGAGGCACATGCACTTACTGACATATTATATTATTATACTTTTCTAGGTATTACTTAATAAAGTATAATGTTCCATGTTTTACTTTTCTTTTCACCATCCTTACATCCAACTTCCCCATATGATAATCAATCACTTTAATTTACTTACCTTCTGAACCAACTTTATCTTATAATTTACTTACCAAATTTCTCATCAAACATAAGGTAAATCACGTGCATGATTTGATAAATATTTATGAACAGGTAAATCACAAGCTAACATAATTTAATATTTATATCCCGTTGCAACGCATGGGCATTATCCTATATAACTTAAATATTGCAATATAAATGAACATGTATTAAGTTTGTAGCACAAGCAGAACAAGTAACTACCAGAAGTACCTGGTTTGATACTCAAGAACTCCCAGCAAATTCTCTGCCAGTTCCCATTCCTGCCACAAACAATATCAAATTAAAGCTGGAGCTTTTTCATGTGGATGGATAAGAAAATAACCAAACTAAAAACATACCTGCACAGGCTGCATGTTTTGAGCATCAGAAAAGTCAATACCTTCTCTATTGATAAATCTGTAAGAAGTCAAGGCACTCTTCATAAATTGCATGCCATTTTGGTTCAAGAAGAAAGTACTGGATGAGTCATCATGAAAGAGAGAACCAGAATTCTAAAACTTACACTCTCATTCTTGAAGGGCTTGTCCCATCAGCACCACCAACAACAGCGATGCTCTTGATCTTCACATCGGAGGTAAATCTACAGGAAAAAGGAACATATGAAACATGTTAACGATTGCTGGATAGGAATTGCAAACAGAAATGAAAAAGAAAGAAAACATGGCTTGGCTCTAACACAAGTATAAAAAAGTATACAAGGCTAGAGATGAAACCCAACAGAAGCCCGCACCCGTCACCGCTGTGGCCATCGGTCGCCTCTGTTGATAACCATCTGTCCAGGGACTCCTCTATGACGTCCTCGACCACCTCCCCGACGAAGGCCGGAGACAAGGTCTTCTTCTTCTCCACCGCGTCGGGACAAAGCCGCCGACGTCCAATTCGTCGTTCCCGCACTGCCTCAGCTCGATCGGCTACAGCAGCACCACCAGGGTGAGCTCCGCCTCCACCCCGTCCTTTTTCCCGCTTTGTAGTGCCTAGTAGTCGTTGATCCGCAAGATACCAACGCACAGCCTCCATGCCCAAGCTTCGTAGAGAGCACGCGAGCAAGCACACCCCCCCCCCCTCGCGCCACTCTGTTCTGACGCCAGCGAGGAAAAGCGCGGGCTTTTCTTCCGTTAGTTCAAATCGTCTCCGGGGTTACCTCTTAAGGAGCGATGACATCGGTAGCAGCAGCGGGGCTGGGCGCAGCCTCAGCCACGGCTGAACTATCTGGTCCCACCAAAGCCCATAGCGGCCAGAAAACAGAAGGGGGGCTTTGGCCAGTGGCGGACCTACGTTGAGAGCTATGGGGGCAGCTGCCCCCACTTGATTTTTTCAGCTACGTATAGTACTGCCACGTGTAGTACATTAGTGCCCCCAGTAAGCATAATGATCTGCCCCCACTAAGCCTAGTTGAAACACCTCAAGCGCGTAACGAAAACCAGCCCAGTACAAACGGTCGCTACAGCCTGCTATGTAGTATTAGTACATGCTTTGCGTAACTCCCTCCTCAACCCTTGCCTACTACTCCACGTAATACAGACCCCTCAAAAGAAAATAAAAACTACATGTAATACGGAGTACTATATACGCAGTCACACACCTGTCGACACGGGATTAAATAGCAGCCCTCGCGGCCTTGCCTAGCGCGTCTTCTTTTCTCAAACCGATCGTCGCCGTCGCTGCAGTGCAGTCCTCGGCTAGCCAGGGCGCCGCAGCAATCGTTCAGTCTGCCTCGTCCGTCCCTCGCGTCTCACGCTGGGTCTTTCACAACTTTGCAGCGATATTGCATCCGCGCGATTTTCTTACTTGCAATTCCCTAATTAATTGACATCAAGGTAAATCCCTAGAATTATTTTCTTAAAACTTCTTGGTCGGTTGCTGCTATGTGAAAAACATATTGGTATAATTAGATTAGTTCAAACATTTTTTTGTTGAGTTTGATTTTTTGGCACTTAATATAACAAGAAAGCTAAAAAAAGCTAATGGAGAGATTTGCATCTTTGGAACAAGATATCATTATATTGATGTGATTCATTTGGTATCAAATGGTTAGTCTATTTTCACTTTCCAATAAACTTAGTTACCATAACGATAATTAAGTGATTATGCATGTGTTTTAGTAGTGTACATCAATGTTTTTGCCTTGTTGGCTCATGAAAGCCGCCATACATTGCCCCCTCTCAATTTTTTTCCTGGGTCCGCCCCTGGCTTTGGCCCCAACCGAACTGTCCGGTTCTCCCTGACCGGACAGTCCGGTCCCAGCTAGGAGCCCACGTAAGCAGCATATCCAGCGCCTGAAGGCCAGACTGCTGGGTGCCCCACACCCCACACCGAACTGTCTGGTAGCACCCGGAGATACTGTTTCCCCCTTTTTCTTTCCATTTACCTCCGGGCCCGCATCTATTTGCACCTAGGCTATATAAGGACCTCTTCCTCCTGCGTTTTAGGGTGAGCTAAGTTGATATTAAACATTAAGAGAGACATCCCCCTAGGGATCTTTCCTCTCCTAGTGATTGAAGTGCTAAGACTACCTATTGTGGATAACGTGTGGATCATGTGGTGTTGATTTGGTGGTTGAGCCTTATGTGCATGGATCTTGTTCCCCTTCCTCTTGTTTGGTGATTTCCTTGTGGATTCCTTGTGTTCTTCATGTTTCCCCTCGGATCCCTCTCCAAATTGTGAAGATTGGGCACAACCTAGGGCTTGCCCCATATCATTTGGTATCATGAGCAAGGTTGCCACAATTTGGAGCCCTCCCCCTCACCTTTCTAGCCAATTTTTTTGTGATCTGCCTTATTTTAAAAATTCTCCACCGAGCACCTTTCTAGCCAATTTTTTTGTGATCTTCCTTATTTTAAAAATTCTCCACTGAGAAGAGCCTCATCCAAGATTTGTCAACTTGTTGGATTCTATGAGATTTGGTTGGTTTTGTTCCATGGATGTGGTGCTATACTAGCGGATCTATTACCCTCTTTGAGTTGCTTAGCCTCCTCCCACCCAAAATCCCCCGAATTTTTCCTTTTCCACCGCAATTTTTCCATTTTTTAGTTCATCCCGGAGTGCACGGAATTGCACTACCGGACTGTTTGGTGCCCCGGATCGGACTATCCGCAAGTGCAAAATTTTGGACGAGAATTTTTCTTTATTTTCCAATTTATCTTTCAAAATTTTGTTGGGGTTTCACCCTAGCATTGCCGGGAGTGTTTCTCACAAGCCATCTCCATCAACAACGAAGGCCATCACACTCGCAACCGACGTCATCCATCCATCCTCTTGACACCTACACCGCAAGCAAGGCCGGTTCAACCGTTCTTCGCGAGGGTAAGGTGACGTGAGGTATAAATTCCGTCCAAACCACCCTTTCCTTGCCATTCAACTTGTAAGCCTATCGAGCCCTTTGCGATTACCTCCATACCCATTGAGCCTAGCTATTTGAGCATTGTCGAGCCTCGCAACTTGTGCACCATAGTGGCCACTCACACATGCATATGTGCATCTAGTAGCATCACAAATTTGGTTGCACTTTAAGCTAAGTGGTAAAAGGAAAGATATAAAAAAAGAAGCAAATAGAAAAAGGAAGAAAGCAAACTTATAAGAAAAAGAATGTGCATAGAGATAACACTATCAAAGACACGGATAGGGTTTCGTTACACTCACTCTTAGGATCAGAGCACTTGTGCAAATCAAGCCCCAAGAGCAATCGTGCTAGGGACTCTCCGTGTACTTGTGCAACACGAGCATAGTCTTCATTAAGCAATTTCGTATTGCTCACTTTCTTGGTTGCACAAGTCCCATTATCTTTGCATGTGTGTATCAATATTCCTATCTGTACATCTCTTGATCGACTTGTATTGCATTGCATCATTTGGATCTTTACCAACTTTTTCAATATGTTGATCCACTTGGCTCTTCTTTGGCCCTTAATCCCTACCAAGCTCTGCATAAGCCTTTGTGTGTAGGTGTGCGTGGGAACAAGGTTCATACCCAAGGATGCTCTTTTCACATCGCCGAGATATACAAAACTTGAGTCATACTCATCTCCAAGAAAAAGTATCTTCGATATTGTTCCTTCTTTTCCTCTCACATCTACCCCGCTTGTTGTGATGGCTAGGAAAGATACTCACCCTCTCCAGCCATTGAAGAAAATGTGGATGCAAGCAACTTGGTCACTAAATAAATCCATTATGATCTCCAACGAGCTATGAATGACGCAAAATGCAAGATGAGTGACCATATAGCGAGCCTCGCCGTGGAGATGCAACAAGGCGAAGAGCACACGAGAAAGACTACGGAGGCCCTCAACAAAGATGATGTAGCGGCCATCCATAACTCTCTGGAGACACTACACCAAGACATGGCCAACATCATGTCGTGGCTTGCTCACCGCAAGTCATCTTCTCCATCATCCTCAACATCACGACAAGCATCGAGCCACCACAATTACATGCACCCGTCTGGCACAAGTGGTCAAGGACATCTTGATGACTGTGAGCAAGTGCGCACTCCAAGGCCACCACATGGCAAGGGTCTCCAAGAGGAAGAAGAGGGACAAACGTGAAGGCCAACAGAAGAGAAGAGAAGGAAGTACAAGGAAAAGAAGACCCCTCGATCTTGACCGGACTGTCTAGCCCTTCCCGAGGGAAGCAGCGGAGAGGAAAGGGCAAACCGTCAGCCTAGGCCGGACTGTCCGGTCAGGAGGACCAGACTGTCCGGGCCTACCGAAGACAGCACTAGCAGCGACAGGGCTAGGTGCAGCCTTGGCCACGGCTAGACTGACAGGACTGTCCGGTCCCACCGGAGGAGCCCGCAGCACAAACATGAGGGGGCTTCGACCCCAGTCGGACTGTTCGATCCTCCCTAACCGAACTGTCCGATCCCTGCTGGGAGCCCCCATAAATAGCACCTCCAGACTGTCTGGTGCCCCGCACCGAATTATCCGGTAGCACCCGGAGACACATATTTTTCCCTTTTACTCTCCATTTGCCTCCGAGCCCGCATCTATTTGCACCTAGGCTATATAAGGACCTCTTCCTCCTGTATTTTAGGGTGAGCAAAGTTGATATGAAACATTGAGAGAGCTTAGCTCCTACCTCCCCCTTGGGGATCTAGATCTCTTTGAGATCTCTCTCAATCTTTCACCTCTCCTAGTGATTGAAGGGGAGGAACCCTACCATGATTGCCTATTGTGGATGTCGTGTGGATCATGTGGTGTTGATTTGGTGGTTGAATTGTGCCCTATGTGTATGGATCTTGTTCCCCTTCCTCTTATTTGGTGATTTCCTTGTGGATTCCTTGTGTTCTTCGTGTTTCCCCTCGAATCCCACTCCAAATTGTGAAGATTGGGCACAACCTTAGGGGTTTCCCCATATCACGTAGTCATAGATGGTAATTGCTTAGTGTGCTGCAATCTCACCACTTATCCTTCCTTACTTGCAATCTTGTTAGTTACAGTACCATGGTTAGTGTGACATGTTGAGTACCCATTACTCAAAGATACTACAACAGAGTACCTCTACAGATGGGGCAAGACCTTGAGTAGGTACTTCGAGGAGCACGTTCTGGACAACGACACCGACGAGTAGATTAACGGGTCCCCGTCAGCAGTTCCCGTTGGTATGGGAAACGATGTTTTAATTTCAGCCTCTTCGGGCATTTGTATATTGTATGTGCCCAGACTCTAATGTTTCAACTTCCGCTTGCATGATGTATTGTTGGACCATGAGATCTCCAAATGATATAACAAATATGGATCGTGGCACATGTGACCTTTTCTATTATATTACTTATTGTACTTTTCAATGAGTGGATTTATAATGATATTCAAATTGTATGAGTCCAACATGCGACCAACTCGTTTACGTGGCTCGAGTTGTATGTTGTACTATATGCGCTTCTACCCTAGGATTGGATCGAAAGATCCGAACTTGGAGTAGAACCGCATATGGGGCCTTACACATTCCATACCACGATTTTATGTATCCTAGACACTAAAGTTGTCAATACTGCATTTGAAGACATACAATAGTTTAACTTGTGACAATTAATCAATACATGTCCATAAGCACTAGCCTAGAATAACTAAGCACAACTGCATGACATTAAAATTTAAAAAATTATGAAATGACTGAAGTAGAAGGGTCAATCTAATGCCTTCCATAACTGTAACACCACAAATTTTTGTGCCCTAGACACTAAAGCTGTCGATTCTGCATTTGAAGACATAAAATAGTTCAACTTGTGACTACCATTACTTTCTCTGGGTTTAAGGCAAATGAAGCAATGATATAATTAATTCAAGAAACCGAGTGGGGCAGGTACACATAAATATCCTCTTTTTTTAACCGGGCTACCACCGTTTCTGTTAATTGCTCAACGGAGATAACAAGTTCATACAGCAGAAGGAGACAGAAAAGAAAGAAGCGAACACACAGATATATAATCATTAGTGATGTAAGTTACTTACGGGATGAAAATAAGTAACTCAGGGTCACCCTCATTACTCTCCAGAAAACCCTGGTGCAGCAAGAATGCTCATAAGGGTGCAGGTAACAGGTATGAAAAGAAACTTAAGTAGTGGGTTATGAGTTAACATATGACACCTCACTGAATAAACAAAGTAAGCTACATCATCAACATTTTCATCATGATTCTTTCTACCTTACAGGATCCAACGTGAAGACTTATAGGCTGATACAACAAACATGAGTAATATCCAAATTCGCATGCAGAAGAATGGCAATTTTGCATAACATAGGATAAAAAGTAATAAAACATAGAGTTTGAAATGTCTGCAGACCAAATCTGCAGGCCTACTGTTCTTCCACTTGATATTTCAGGCATCCCGGCTTATGCTTTATAGACATCTTTACTACTTGTCAAAAATTTATCGTAGTCCTCACTCCTCAGCAATCATGACAGCAATGGTATTATCCGATTTCCATCAAGTTCATGACAGCAATGGTATTATCTGATTCCCATCAAGTGGCATGACAAATAGGTTTTTTAAGGGCAAATAGTACCTACTCCTAGTTAGTAATGCACAGAAAGCTGCTAATTCTATTTGTTCTAATGTAATACCAAAGGAGACGAGTATCGTTCACATAGGGACACAGCAATCGATACTAAAACTTTTTTTCTATTTCAGTGACAGCTTATGTAGAAACGCCTAACTCATGGCATGTTTGGCAGAAAACAAGCACCGACACTCATAAGAACGTGAGCAATGGTGGGTAGTTGTTACTGAACTACAGAAGTACAGTAGATTACACCCCCGTTGCCGTCTCTAATTCAAGGATCTCGGTACATACCCCAGAAGTCTCGAGGCGCTGGTCCCACGACTTGAAGACTGATTTGACGCTCCCGGCCACAGATTCGTTCAGAGCCACCACCTGCAGGATTCAAGGATGTCGTAAAGAAACACAACAAAAAGAAGAGCCCTAATAAAATCGATGGTTTCTCCAATTTCTGCAGTAGTGGTAGAAGATTTTGCAATCGTTATACAGTATACTACAGGTCTTCAGCGAAGATTCTGATTACAGAAACGGAGAGAGATTGGGAACGAACCTTGGGGACGTCGATGTGATTGTAGAGCGACCAATCGGCAGAGCAGTTCTGATCCCCACAGTCGTGATCGTGCAGACACGCCATCCCTCTCTCTCCCCCCTCTTCCTCTCCCTCGCTCGCTAGGAATGCAGAACTACTAGTGTTCTTGTCTGATTTGCTCTTTTGTATGTTGCCTGCTTGTCGGCTGCTGCCTGCGTCTATGTACTAAGAGCATCTCCAGCTGCGGCCCCAAGAGGCCTCCAAGACGACGAAAATAGCGTCGAACGAACGTATTTCGCCCAGTCGCGCCCCCAAGACCCCAATTAGCGTCGGATAAGGCCGATTTTGAGTCTGGCGAACCCAACCCGAACCCAGCGCGCTAGGGGTCGCTTGGGGGCGCCGGACGAAACGAAATCGTCTTCCTGGCCCACTGGCAGGCCAAGCCGACCCAAAAAAGGACTTCTTTCCCCACCTCTCCCCACCGCCCTTGCCGTCGCCGGCCGACGCCGCCGCCGCTAGATAGCCGTTTCTACAGTCCAAAACACGCCGCTGCTTCTCCCACGCCTCCTCTCTTCCAAGGCTGCCCCTAGTTCACCGGCGTTTGGCCGGCGCGGAACGCCAAGCCGAGAACGGCGGCGCAAAATCGCGCCCACCTCGTGCCCCACCTGTTCGACGAATTGCGGCCCCGAGATGGACTCCGACGACGAGGCACTCTTCGCCGCGTTGATGGAGGAAGAGGCGATCGCCGGCGCCCAGGACGACGAGCACCTCATGATGCTCGCCGCCTTGGCCGACCCGTTCGGGGCCAACAAGGAGCCGCACCGAGGAGGTTCCAAGATGGGCCGCCGGAAGGGAAAGGAGAGGGGCCGTTCAGAGGGCTACTGTTTGCTCTACTCCGACTACTTTGCCGATGTTCCCCTGCATGGCGAGAAGACATTCCGACGCCGGTACCGCATGGGCCGAAAGCTCTTTCTTCGCATTGTCAATTCACTTCGAGAGTACGACAGCTACTTCGTTTGCAAGAAAGATTGCACCGACACAGTTGGGTTCTCCTCACTTCAGAAGTGCACAACGGCCATGAGGATGCTTGCATACGGAACTCCTGGTGATGAACAGAACGACTATGCACGCATGGCTGAGTCCATCGCCCTTGATTGTTTCTACAGATTTTGCAGAGCAGTAGTTGGCTGCTTTGGAAAACGGTACTTGCGAGCACCCAATGCAGAAGACACTGCTCGAATCCTAGCAGAGAATGAAGCAAGAGGATTTCCTGAGATGCTTGGAAGCATCGACTGCATGCATTGGGAATGGAAGAACTGTCCATTTGCTTGGCAGGGGATGTACAAGGGTGCAAAAGGTCACTGCAGTGTGGTACTTGAGGCGGTTGCTACACATGATCACTGGATTTGGCACTCCTTCTTTGGCATGCCAGGAACACACAATGACATCAACGTCCTGCAGTGTTCAAATATCTTTGCCAGGCTTGTCGAAGGTCATGCTCCTCCGGTGAACTTCGAGGTCAATGGGCACCAGTACAACAAGGGATACTATCTGGCAGACGGCATCTATCCAAGATGGCAGGTATTTGTGAAGACTATCTCAAACCCTGTGTCAGGGGGGAAGCACGCCCATTTTTCCAAGTGCCAGGAGGCTTGTAGGAAGGATGTCGAACGGGCATTTGGGGTACTACAGTCTCGATTTGCTGTTGTCCGGTACCCCGCTCAGACTTGGTCGAAAGATCAAATGTGGGAGGTGATGAATTGTTGTGTCATCTTGCACAACATGATCATTGAGAGCGAAAAGCGGAGCCAATGTATGACTCTGAACCATATATCAACCAGGGGCCTCTTGCAGTTGTGGATCACCAGATACCATCAGATTGGACAGCCTATCTTAACATGCGCCAGGAGATCCGAGACCCACACGTGCATCATCAACTGCAGGAAGATCTAGTGGATCATCTATAGATGCGCAAAGGCAATGTCTAGTTTGATCTGTTTTTTTGTATTTGTGCCGAACTATGTGTAATATCATGTTGTATGCCGAATTTGCGCCGAACTGCGGCGAATTTGCGCCGAACTGCGCCTATATTTCCATGTTTGTGCTGAATCTGTGTCAAAAAAATTAATTTGCGTCGTTTTTTGGTCGAATTTGGGCCAAATCTGAGCCGGCCCCGCCAGTCTTGGGGGTCACCTTGGCGGCGCGGCTGGGGGGAAACTCGCCCCAAGCCGTTTTCGCCGCCCAAGCGGTGCTAAAATAGCGCCGCAAAACGTCTTGGGGGCGAACGGCTGGAGATGCTCTAAGGCTTGGAGCATCTAGAACCATGGTTACCTAATTTGACGGCACCCTTTATTTTTTGTGTTTACAACAATGGTATTGTCCCGTCCTCAGAACTTTATCTTTATCTTTATTTTTATTTTTATTTTTATATACCTAGCAATAAAAGGATGTGAGTTTCTCCGTTCGTCATGGCTATTTTGTAGAAAAGTTTCTCTTGTTTTTCTTAATTAACTCGCAATCCATTAATTTTCATAAAAAGAAAAGAAAAAAGGTTCATTGTTTCGGTCCTCCACTATTCAACCGCATCTTCCCCGTTGGGCATCATCCCATCCAAGTGCGGCCCATCTAACCTACTCACCAGTGATTGAGAAAATCCTGATTGAGAAAAGAAAAGACTATTTATCAAGATTTGAACTCGTGCTCTATCAAAAAAGGTAGTTTCGCTAGCGACCAATTGACTTGTATCACGCCGTGTTAAAACTAATTAAGCACTCGATCCAAGAAAATAGTACCACCTCAAATTTTTACATCCAACATCATCGGTTTAAATACATCTTCAACTTATTTGAATATCAATCAGCTCAATCAAAAGTCCCCGGCATTGGATTTGGCTACAACAACATCGACACTTGTGGGGGTCAAGGCAAGTACCGCAAGTTCAAGCTCCGGGACCTAGGGTCCTTCATCTGGTGACGGTTTCCTTCCTCCCTCTCCTTCCTCCAGTCGACCTGGTTCTGTTGGTGAGGGCTTGGGCTACAGAGGTGTCGGGACGGGCTCCTTGGCATGCTTCACTTGCTACCGTGATAAATCCACAAATGTAGGGAATGAGTTGTAGCCTTCTCGACAAGAGTGTCGAACCTAACGAGGAGCTAAAGGTAGGATAAGTATTCTCTCAAGTTCTATCATCCACTGATACAACTCTATGCACACTGAACGTTTGCTCTATCTAGAAAATAAAACTATGTGAACAATACGGGTGTGAGAGGATAATTTTGCAAGATAATAAAGAATAAGGAAATAAATGTTAGTTGATGCGGCAATATAGAACACTAAAGTAACGAAAGTATGAGTGTGGAAAAGTTGTAAAAGGTGTGGTGGAAATGTCCATAATCAAATAGTTAAATACAAGTTTGGTAATTTAGGACAGTAAAATCGAACCTAAAGTGAGTTCTCTCAACGATTTACGTTTTTGGCCGTTGGTTTTCACGATCTGAAATTTTTTAACCATTGGATCAATGTCTATGGATATCTCTCCTACCTGTGTCGAGTACTAGCCCAACTTTCCTAATGGGGAACTCTAGAGGCCGAAACAAAGTAATCTGGTGAAATGGGACTCTACTGTCACCCATTCTCCTAACAGGAACCACACTATGTTGTGCACTTTAAAAATGATTCGCTCTGCATCCCATCGCCTGTCCTCATCCCCATCCCCGGCGGTGCCCTAGATGGAGGTTGACCACATATATTCCTATGGCGGGCGCGCCCAGCAGGATCCGCGGCGGCGCAGATAGCCTCCCCGCTCACCTTCTCCTATCCTTTATCCTCCACATATTACCCTACTCCACTGCGTCCCACGTACTTTCGCTGCGATGGGATCCATGGCGGGGCCCAACAGGATCTATGCCTGCACGACCACCATAGCCCATCCCCCTCCACTGTTTCCCTCCTTCCTCCTATCCCAGCCCTTCATTTCCAGCATAAGGTCATGATTCTAGAGTTCATAGGTTGCAAAGTATATTAGCATCAAGATTTTACTTTTTTTATCGTGTGAATTATGCTTTTCATGATAGCTCAATTCGCCTCAACCGCGAGTCCTTGGAAGCGGCGCCTCTGCATCCTTCCTCTTCCCCGCAGGTCCCTGGTAACGGCGGCGGCGACAACATCGACAAGACGGTGAATCTGGGTGGCATCACCATCATCACACACATGCATGTTGTCCTCCCCCTGATCGATTATTCGTTTTCGTGCTAGCTATAACAACGCCAAATCAGTGTTGGCAAAGCACGAACTCGTATGCGTCAGGAGGATATGAGGGACAATGATGCACTCAGTCCCTGTCGATCCGTTCAATTCTACATGTTCGTGAAGGTGCACCTTGCCACTTCCCTTATCCTTGGCTCAGATTAGATAAAGTTGACCTTCTACACTGTTCTTTCCATATATGTATGATGATTATTTGTTCCCGTGGCTCCAATCAATTAGTTGTTGGAATATAATGTGTATATTGTATCATCTCTTTTTATTTAAATGGATAGATTTATTCTTGGCGGAAGCCGGTCCAAGAGGAGACATGTATATACATCATTCATATTAATTGCAGCGAATGGGTTGGAAAATTGAGTGGCTGATTGTACACGAAGAGTCGTTTGTTGAACGCTCATCCTGGTCGGCACCCTCCTCTGGTGGAACCGCTTGTGGGTAGCGGTGGGTGTGCCACCATCTGAAGATGACATGAACCATCTCAGTTCTTTTTTCATCAAATCAATGCGGCCAAGCATCCATAATCTATGGTCGTGTCAACTTCACACGGGCCTGGAGCCCGAGAAGCGCAAGCTACACTGCGCAAGCGTTTGTGGAACTCATTGGACACTACACTAATCTATCCTCTGCATCGACATTCCTGTCAGCAAGGTAAATAATTTCGGATTACATTGTTACTTCTCCCCTAGTATAATTCCTTTGATCTTACATGTTCTCAAAGTCATTGATGGAATGTATTTCCACTAGATATTGAATCAGTAACCATCTCAAATTTAGATTGAATGATATGTATTGTTACAGTTCAACTTTTTGTAGATTTAAAATTTCTGTACACAAGTTGTTTGATGTAAGTCTAGGAAGGTTGTAAGTCTAGGAAGGTTGTATATATATATATATATATATATATGGTGGATCTATTCTGCTAACACCCTTAAGACCTTATTATACTAACACTAAAACGGCTTATTCTGCTAACACCCGAAAAACCACCCACCAGACCGAACCACGACCAAAAACAAAAATAAAATCCCCAACCCACCCACCTTCTTCCACTACCCCCACTCCCACCCCCCGCAGCACCCACCCTCGCAGCGCCTCCACCTCCTGCCGGCCACCCACAATCCCAGCGCGAGCCCAGCCACTTCCCCCGCTTCCCACCCTTCCGTCGCCCCCACCCACACCCGACCCCACGCCGTCGCCGCACCCTTCCACCTTCCGTCGCCATCGCGCCCCACCGCCCCCGTCGGAGCGCGCCATCCCCGCCGCCACACCCCCGCCGCCATCCACGCTCCTCGGCTCCGGCCACCTTCCTTCACTCTGGCCGCCCCCAGATCGAGCCACCCTACTCCTCCTGGACTCCAGATCGGACATCCCCAGAGCGCGGTGCAACCGGATCAGGAATCACCTGCGGCCCCCCAGCCTCTCAACCTCCTGGATCGCGTCTCACCCATGACCCCCCATCATGAGCGCCACCGCCTCTCTCGGATCGCGGGAGAAGAAGCCGCCACGGGCAACGCCACCACCGTATCCACCGGATCTCAGTGAGCTGGAGCACAAATCGGGCCTCCTCGGAGAGCTGACCTTGCCGAAACGAGACGAACCGACAAAGGCCGGCCCACGCCTGGCGTTACCTCCTCCTTCCCGGTCGGCTCCGGCCTCCTCCTCCCCCTCCACAGCCGGCAACCACCCACTGATAGCTTCTCGCTCCTTGTTGGTTACCCCAAGTGGAGGGTTGAGATGTAGCTAGCAGTAAATTTCCCTCGGTGAAGATACCAAGATCATTGAAATGGTTGGACTCCGAATTCTGCAAGTAGGTGTCAATGGCGCCAGAGATTAAGTTGTTGAATTGGTTCGATGTTGACGTGGACCTGCACACAGAAACAAATAACTTTTCTCCCAACGAGTTCAGAGAGGTTGTCAATCACTCTGATCTTATCGTTTAGAAAGAATCAAACGTACGGTGGAAATAATGATGGTGATTGCAATTGAAAGGAACTAAAAACTATAGATAGTTGAGGTGTAAACAGTGGTGGAAATATGGACCGGGGTCCTATGATGTTCACTAGTGATGTCTATCTCCCAAAAGACGATAAAATAGCTAGGCTGGGTGAACAAACTACAGCTGGGCAATTGACAGCATTATAAATGCACCGCAATGCTAATTATGCTGCAAAGAAAGTTAGAGGCTCAAAAGTATGGGAAGTACGCCAAGACAAGTAGACCGTAATCCAACAACATCTACTCACTAATCATCCACCTTGAGATATCTATCCAGAACATCTCGCTGGTATTAAGTTGCGAGCCACACCCAAAGCAACAGACAACTGCATTAACAAACTTTGTGTAAGGTAAACATCCTTGCAACCGCGGTTACAAGCACCGTTGTTTTCTCCCTGGTGGCAACAACACATCCCTAGTCTCATGTTCCTGTCACTCAAGCTAGACATCGGGGGGCATGAACCCACAATCAAGCATAAACGCTCCCTCTTGGAGTTACTACCTACTACATGTCCAAAACAATAAAAAGCAACGGAGAACATGCAAGAATTACTCAAGAACAAAATATAAAAGGAGAACCAAATATATTACTCATCACAATCTGAACATAATCTCATAATCCATCGGATCCCAGCAAACACGGCATAGCAACAACAACAAAATTACATAGATGCCTTGATCATGTAGGGCAGCTCACAAGGGCTAAGAATTGAAGCACAAGATTGGAGAGAAGACATCACATAAGTACTGGTCATGTACCCATGGTCCAAGGGGGACTACTCACGACACATCTGGGAAGCGCTTATGGTGGTGGAGAAGCTCCCGGAGGTCAATCCTCCTCCGGCAGGGTGCCGGGAAGGGGTCTTCTGGTGCTCCCGATCTTGGAAGCGAGGCAGCAGAACAAAGGTGAAAATTGTGATGCGGGGTTCCTCTCGAGGGTTTCTGGAACGGGGTATAAATATAAGACGAAGGGGGAACCAGGGGAGGTGGCCCACGCCAAGGCGCCCTCCTGGCGCGGCGAAGGGTGGGGCCGCGCCACCTGGCCGCCTGGGTGGGGCCTGGCCCCACTTCGGGGTTCTAGAGTCTTCCGATGCGCTGATTTTTTTATATATTTTTACTGGAATTTTTTGAGCTCTGTAAATATGGGTAAAAACATGCAATTCACACACACCAGCGGACAAAAACTGGCACTGGGTGCACTAAGTTAGTAGGTTATTCCAAATATGTGTAAAAAGGTATGAAAGTGTAGCAAAACACATAGGAATGTCACCCAAATGAGCATGGAACAAGCAGAAATTATAGATACGTTTGGGACGTATCAACATCGCCAAGCTTAATTCCTGCTCGTCCTCGAGTAGGTAAATTATAACACATATAATTTCTGTGGTGACATGCTAACACACATATAAGAACTTCGAAGTAAAGCAAGTAAGATATGCAATTCAAGTCAAGACAATAACAAGCAAGAGTCTATATCTAGTATTGAAACTAGCAAAGTAAGAACATAAAGGTGCAAGAGCTCTCGTTGTCCGTGACTCGAATGTCTCCAAATGGTGTTTGCGTGCAAGAAGTGGGAGATGGGTTTAGAGCATAAAAATACTATATAGTTTAATTGATAACTCAATCTACTAAAACTTCACACTTGGTCTCGTTCAGAATCTTATTTTGACTCGTCCCCAGACCACTAGTCAGGCACAAGTCAAACTGATCCTCTCCCTTTCGACTTTGAGCACCCAGGTAATGGATGAGCACGAGCAAGATATGTTGGCGCTTAGGATGACAAAGAGAAAAACAATGGGGAAGGAAGACAAAAATGGTGTGAAAGGCTCACATCAATGAGGACAATCATAGGCGAGAGAAAGCCAAATGATAGATATGATGTGAGGAGTAGGGATTGGCATGCAATGGATGCACATATGAGCTAAGGTAAGCTCTCCAATGGAACTAGTGGGGTGCATCCAACTTGCTTGCTCATGAAGACCTAGATCTCATTTGAGGAGGCTCATCCTTGGAATATGCAAGCCAAGTTATATAGTGTAGGGATCCTCACATAGTCATGCATGAATGATATGAATATCTCTATGGAGTACAAATATGACAATGGAGTACGAGTGTGTATCTTTCAAAAGGAATAGTAGTGTTGCCCCTTCTCTCTTTTTTTATTTCTTTTATTTTTGTGGCCTCATTGGCTCTTTCTATTTATCTCTCATTTGTCCTCTTTGGGATCTTTTAATTTGTCCTCTTTTGGGATCTTTTAATTTGTCCTCTTTGGGATTTTTTCCTTACTCAAGGGCAACACTCTATATTTTATAAAAATATGAAGAAGATATTCACACTTTACAAGAAGTACTCAATATAAAGAAAAATGAAAACTATCATGATTTATGAAAATGTATGCCTCTGCCAGTGTAGCAGGATATGCAATGATACTAGCGCGTCATGTAGCAATTATGAGGGCAAGGCCCAACTAGCATGCGGATCATCGATCAAGCAAAAGCATGTATGACATGAAGATCAAGTCATGAGATGGTGGATGTTGCATGGCAATGTATCTCGGAAAGGCTATGGAAATGCCTTGATAGGTAGGCATGGTGGCTGTTTTGAGCAAGATATAAGGAGTTTTATGATGACAGAGCGTATAATGCTAAGGGTTTGGATGCACTAGCGAAGTTTGCACCAACTCTCAAGATGAGAAAGGGCAATGCACGGTACCGAAGAGGCTAGCAAAATATGAAAGGTGGAAGTGCCAACAATCGAATACTCGCATTAGTCCGAAGAACTCATGCACTTATTATCGGTAACTCTCTATCTAATCAGGAGGATCACAAAGATACAAGTACCCCGAGGAGGAGTGTATGGGGGTTTGGTTATCCCTGCGCATCCTAGACCCATGGTACGTGAGGGTGCTCTATATATTCGAACCCCTCCGGAGGTTAGCGATCCATCTAGTAGCTAGAGTTCTCAACTATATTTTTTTTAGTTTTCAAAAATAAGTACGGATTGCGCAAAATACGACACCTATCACTAATAGGCTCAATTTCTTGGCACCAAAAGTCCAAACATTACTCAAATCAACACCTCAAAACTATTGCAAGTTACTACTACACTATAATAGCAACCTCAATTATCTACTCATGCAAGACACACAACTCAGTGCAACAAGCCAACTCTCTAAACAAGATAAGCATGATAACTCAAGAGAGTTCTAAAAGAAACAACCTAAATAAAAGCTCTTGAAAAAATAAGGATGAAAACTAAGAGCTAAGCATGACAGTAGCTATGTAAAGATAAATAACACACAAAAAATATAATCATGCAAACCTATGTTGTGTTCTGGGGTGGAGTGGAGTGTGTTTCTCTCCCAAACAATGAAGGCTAGGTTCCAACTTGTTATGGACAACAAGAAAAACTAAAACAAACTAAAAAGTAAAGAGTGAGACGCTCCAAGTTTAGCACATAACACATGAAGAGATAAAAATATAGCATAGAGATGGACGAACTGATGATTATTGATGGAGAAGGGGATGCACGGGGCATCCCAAAGCTTAGATGCTTGAGTCTCCTTGAATATTTCTTGGGGGTTCATGGGGGCATCCCCAAGCTTGAGTGTTTGACACTCCCGGATCTTCTTTCATCATCTTCCATCGCATACTTGAAAACTCCCTTCATACG
The DNA here is from genome assembly GCA_950022295.1 of Bromus sterilis. Taxonomy (NCBI): domain Eukaryota; kingdom Viridiplantae; phylum Streptophyta; class Magnoliopsida; order Poales; family Poaceae; genus Bromus; species Bromus sterilis. Next base: position 144,182,760 of record OX465597.1, read on the forward strand.
AAACTCATCATAAGCTGATTAGAGTGGTTAGTACCCATAATAAAAAAAATCTCCACTAGAAATAAATATTTTCCTAAAAAGCTAATGTTTCTCATGATTTCCAAAAAGTTTTTGCAAAGAAAAAGCAAGCTCAAGATTTGCAAAACGGTGAAAACGCAAAATGTGGCAGAATGTGTGAAAAATAGGCCAGCAGGTAGTAAATAATTATTTTGGGGTACTTCTGCAACTCAAATAAAAAAATTCAGAACAGACACCAGAAATCTAATTGTATAGAGCATACTATCAAAACAATTCAGATCAAAAAGATGATCTGGTGATTTATTGTCAGAACCCCAACTTAGGTAAGTGCTAGGGTTTTATTGTGCCTTTGCTTCATGCAAAAATTCAAAAGAAAATTCAAAAATGGGGGAAAGAAAAGCCCTAGAGGATTTAAATCAAATGGCCAGATAAAAATCTTTTTCCAAAAATCATTTGAGTATTTGGAAAATTCCTATAAATGATGCTGATCATTTTAAAAATGGTTTGGGTTCTTTACCATGCCCATGGAATATTCAAAAATTCAAAATGTGCTTTGGAAATTAAATAAACCCCTATTTGAGTTGAAATTCAAATTATTTGAATTTCAAAAATTCCCAAAAGTTATGAGTGGCTAGCTACTCATATTCTAAGCCCACATAAAAGTTTTGGGTATTTTATAAATTGCCTAGCTAATTGTTTTAGCACAGCAAAACAAATAACAGAAAAGAAAAGAAGAAGAATTAGAAAAGAGAACCCCCTTGGCCATTCTGGCCCAACTGAAGCCCCTAGTCGGCCCAGCCCACTGGCCTCCCCCCTTGTCGTCTTCCCCGCCGACGCCAAAGCAGGCAGCTCGCCGCCGTGGCGAGCATGCCGCGGCTGCCGAGCCATCTAGGTGCTCCCCCCCGTCCTCATCTCCACGCCGTGGACGCCCCGTGCTCTCCCCTTCCACTTCCCCCTCCTCTGGCTCATCTTCCCCCTCTCCCTTCGCCGTTCTGTTCGCCGCCCGAAGCTCGCGCCGGAGCGCGCCGCCGCAACCGCGTGGCCACTGGCCTCCCCTCGCCGAGCCGACTTGTCTGGACACCTCCCCGCTATCTTCTTCGTCTCCCCGAGTATGGAATCGAGCCGAGAAGCCCCCTAGGCGACGCCATCGTCATCGACGACCTCTGCTGCCCGGCGGACGCCATGGCCGAATTCGCCACCATCAAGCTTTCCCCGGCCCCGTCGTCTTCGCCTTCCGACTCAGGGTGAGCTGAGCTTCGACCTGCCCTACTCCTGCCTCCTCCTGTGCCCTCGAACATGGTTCCGGCGAAGCCCGAGCTCGGACCGCCGCCGTGGTCGAGCTAGCCGTCGCCACAGGCCACGCCTTTGGCCCCCGACTGCTCCAGTAGACGCGCGGCTTCGCGTTGAGATTCCCAGTGCGCGCAACCCTCTCCCCCGTGCCCTAAATCGCGAGTCCGGCGAGTCTCCGGCGTGAACAGTACTGCCGCCGGCGAGCCCAGGCCATTAGGGCCTAAATCACCTTGCTAATCCCCCCCGAGTCCATGACAAGTGGGCCCTAGACCCCCCTAAACCCCTCTGTTAGTTTAATCTAACAGGGATTACCCCCCACTGAGACTTACAGGTGGGCCCCTGTTGTCAGCCCCCTGGTGACATCAGCACTGCGTCAGCTTGATGCAATAAATCATTTCCAGAGATTAAAAGAAATAAAGAAAACAGAGAAAATTCCAGAAAATTCTTTAAACTTTGAAATTCAATAACTAATTCATATTAACTCCAAATTGGACAAATAATATGTCTAAAATTATCAGAAAAATACAAGGATTATGAATATGCAATTTGTTTTCATGTTTGACCATTTTAAAATGGGTGAACAGTAGCAAACATGCATATGGATCCTTTTCAAATTCAAATTTGGAGTGATTTTGCAAATGATTTTGCAACACCCTTAATTCCAATGGATTCATCCACACCTCAGAAGCTTTATCTCAAATATACCACATCACTTCATGATCAAACTTTTCAAGTGAACTTTCATGCATTTAAATGCATTTGAAAATCATCGATAAATCAAATGGAGTTTGAATTTGCATTTCAAATGCAATATACTCCTTTTAAATGGAATGCTCAACACATCAGTACCTTGAAGATCACCATTACAATCTTATTCATGTGATTGTGCATTGTACATAATGTTGATCCTATGATTGTCATGTTGCTGATAGAAGTGGAGCCGGAATCCGAGATCACCCCCTTCGTTGAAGACCCCGTGACTGAACCTCGTCAGCAAGGCAAGCAAACCCCCATTGATCATGTCGATAAAATCCCACTTCCCTCTCATGTCTCGCTTATGCATTGTTTAGGATGATCACCATGATAACGTTTCTACCGCATAGTTGAACCCATATCCGATGCATGACCTATCATCTTGTCACAGTAGTAAGCAAACCACAATCCTAGCAGATGTAGGAGTTGGTTGATATCATGTGGCCCCTGCAACTGTTACTGCTTATTGCATGCTTAGTGGTACAATGAGGTTGCTTTTGATGTGAGTCGGGATGATAGTAAACATGGTGTTGATGAAAGTGAAATGTGTTGGTGAATCTACCCTAATACAAGGTGAACGATGATAGGCTGTGTAGGAGTACACAGTGGGTTGTCTCGTTGAACACCGTCTTAAGTCCGAGTTCTTGTGTGGTGATCCAAGAAGAAGAGTACAACCACACATTGGGCTCACTGACCCCTCTCATCCTAGTACCTCACCCCGTTCGAACCCCAAGAGTCGCAGTAGTTCGGAGTTCTGGTAGGGCTGTGGCACGGTCTGCGAAGTGGATGAACGGCTTTTCAAGACCGGCTTGGGACCCTGCACACATCGTTTGAGGCTGTACTGGAACCTCGGACGGACTTCCATACGGATCCCCCTCAGATAGGCGACTCTCTGGACTAGAACGGAGCTGTGGGCGAAGTGTTGTGGTGGCATCCTCGCTGTCACCTCTTGAACGGTGACAAGCAAAAGGCGGTAAATGATGACACGTGTGTGTAGCGGTACACCCCTGCAGGGTTAACAAAACTATTCGAATTGCCGCGTCCGCGGTTAAGGACTGCTTGGAAAGCTTAGCTTGATTATTAGACAACTTGAAATGGATACTTCTAAACTACACCAAGATAAGTGTGAGTGCTATGGCGTGCTTTCTCGTGGGGAAGTCGAGGAAGGCACGATAGTGGTGTAATTGGTTGAAGAGATGTAGTGGACTCGTGCACGCTTCTTACCTCAAGTCTGGTACTCGTAGTTCAGGACTAGCCAAGTCAAAGCTGGCACTTCTGCAAGTGAAACCCCACCTCCCTTTACCTTGATACATGTGCATGAGTAGTATAGCTCCTACGTAAGTCTTGCTGAGTACGACTTTGTACTCACGTTTGCTTATTCTATGTTTTAGATGAACCCACCGACCCCGATGGTGACTTCTAACCGAAGCTCGAAGAATGAAGACTCAGACCAAGACCAAGCTAGTGTAGTCCCAGTCAGACGACTGGTTCCCTCGTGGAGGGCTTGTTTTTAGATAAGGCTTCTCTAAGCCATTTGTTAAACTTGTCTGTACTCAGACCTACTTTGCTTCCGCTTGTTTTTTGTAATGTTGGATCACATGCTTGTGATCTCTGTGTGCACTCTGTAATAGTTATTAATAAAGATGTATACTTTGTAGAGAATTGCAATGATACCTGCTGTTCATACAAGGCATGTGTGCTGCGTGTATGTTTATAACATGCATGTCTCTGTATGGGTTTTCGAGACCTTAGTTGTGATCTGGCTGGCGGTCTTTTATACACCAAGTGTCCCTTAGATGTGCGCAGCTTGGGGCATCGCGATGCGATTGTTCGAGACTCTGTCTCGTGCACACTTTGATGTATGATCGAGCCCGCCCTAGACCCCGATTAAGTGATCGGGCTGGAGTAAGTCTATGTAAGGGTTATGAGATAGTCGATAGTATGGTTGAGGCGACTTGTCTTTGAATATGGGAGTTCATCACCCATATCATTAGACTTGTGTGCGGACGATGAGGACCCATCTCAGTTGATCATCCGGCCTGGATGGGATGCCCCTCACGTACGATGCTTTCCGAGAACGTTCTGTGCTTGGCCTTGTCTGCTTAGACAAGTGGGTACGGTTCTCGGCTCTCCATATGACTATGTCGTAGCGGGACTTGCATACGCTAACCACGGGTCCCGACAGACTTGGTATTAGAGCAGGACTGACTGTAGGATTATCAGCCTTGGCCGAAGTCGAGTCTAGCCTTCTATAGTTATATAGTTACTCTGGGTATATAAGGGAACAACGTAAGGCTTCTTTTTCTCCTTAACCTCATCGTTCTGAGTTCTGAGTCACCCTCATCTTATTCTACGGGAAGATAGGACTAGGCTCACCTCTGTCTAATTAGAACATCTCGTTGGTTGCTTCCTTGTAGCCGTAGGAAAGTTGTGTCCGGTTTCCTAGCATTGTTGTAATGCTGATTTTTTACATCGTATTATGTAAGTGCTGTATCTACATTGAAAGAAAATTGTTTTCTTGCAATTACAGCCGTTATGCTGTCCGAGTCATTCCAGGTTTCTTCATAATCTGATGCATTTGCAAAATCCTTCTATCTTTTTCGGTTGTCCTTTTAGAAGAACTTCTAGGTGGCATTCCCGACAGTTCCATAGTGTTTGATGTAGGTTTTGCTCTAGAAACCTATAGTGATTCAATTGCAGCTCTTGCTCCCACTTTAGATGTCTTCTAGCCAGAAGAACCACACTAACCATCGTGTTGGGGTACTTTGTTACTCTGACATATCTGTTCGAGCCCCTAGTAAACCTTGGTCATCCTCAGGAAAACCATCCAGTAACCAAACTCCTTAAACCTAGCCACCCGACAGATGTGTAGAGTTCATAGTGGATCTTGCCCCAGGAACCGCACCAATTTCCAGATGCCCATACAAAATGGCCCCACGTGAGTTAGCTGAGCTTAAAACCCAACTGGAAGCTTTGTTGGAAAAAGGCTTCATCCGCCCTAGCTCATCGCCATGGGGTTGTCCCGTTCTGTTCGTAACGAAGAAAGATGGAACAGAAAGGATGTGCGTAGACTATCGCCCGCTAAATTTAGCGACGATAAAGAACAAGTACCCATTACCCAGGATCAATGATCTTTATGATCAACTTGCAGGATCCTCTGTCTTCTCCAAGATGGATTTGAGATTAGGTTATCATCAAATCAAAATCCGAAACGAGGACATTCCCAAAACGGCTTTTACTACTCGTTATGGTCTTTACGAGTACACCGTCATGTCCTTTGGTTTAACCAATGCCCCCTCCACTTTCTCACGCATGATGAATTCGATCTTCATGGAGTACTTAGATAAATTTTTTGTGGTTTATCTTGATGATATTCTCATCTACTCGAAGAACAAAGAAGAACATGCCGAACACCTAAGGCTGGTATTGATGAAACTTAGAGAGCATCGCCTGTATGCTAAATTCTCCAAGTGTGAATTTTGGCTACCAGAAGTGACCTACTTAGGCCACGTCATTTCTGCAAAAGGCATTGCTGTGAATCCCGAGAGATTTCAGGCCGTCCTTGACTGGACTCCACCTGAATCGGTTAAGCAAGTTAGGAGTTTTCTTGGCCTAGCCAGTTATTGCCGTCGCTTCGTTGAGAACTTCTCCAAAGTTGCAAAGCCTCTAACTGAACTCCTCAAGAAAGATAAGAAATTCCTATGGACTCCCAAGTGCGAGGAAAGCTTTCAAGAGCTAAAAAGAAGATTGACTTCTGTACCCGTACTTGCACCTCCAGACACCAAAAAGGATTTCGAGATCTATTGTGACGCATCACGGCAAGGGTTAGGATGCATACTTCTGCAAGATCGACATGTGGTAGCTTATGCTTCACGCCAGTTGCGGCCACATGAAGAAAACTATCCTACCCATGACCTTGAACTCGCTGCCGTAGTTCATGCCCTAACAACTTGGCGACATTACCTCCTTGGTAATCGTTGTGAGATCTATTCCGACCACCAAAGCCTCAAATACATTTTCACCCAGCCAGATCTTAATCTCAGGCAAAGACGGTGGATTGAGTTGATAAAAGATTACGACGTAGGAATTTCTTACACCCCAGGCAAAGCCAATGACTTGGCTGATGCACTAAGTCGTAAGTCGTATTGTAACAACCTCATGTTACAACAGTATCAACCACTTCTTCATGAGGAATTTCGAAAGCTTAATCTCGAGATTGTTCCTCGTGGATCTCTTTTCAACTTGGTGGCGAAACCAAACCTTGAGGATCAAATCATAGTTGCCCAAAGACGTGCACGAGGTGTACGCCGGATCAAGGAGAACATTGCTTGCGGAGTTGCTAACTGTTTCTCCACAGATAGCAAGGGAACGGTATTCTTTGGAAATTGTTTGGTAGTACCTAAGAATAGGGAACTAAGGCAACTCATCCTCAAAGAAGCCCATGACACACCCCTCTCGATTCATCCCGGTAGCACAAAAATGTACCGAGATCTACGCCAGAGATTTTGGTGGACCAGGATGAAGAGAGACATTGCTCGATTTGTTGCTGAATGTGATGTTTGTCGTCGCATTAAGGAAGAGCACCAAAGACCTGCTGGTACACTTCAACCTTTGCCTATTCCCGAGTGGAAATGGGACAAAGTCGGTATGGACTTCATCACCGGCTTTCCAAAAACCCAGAAAGGAAATGATGCCATCTTCGTTGTCATAGATAGGCTTTCCAAAGTTGCTCACTTCGTTCCCGTTCGCGAGTCTATAACTGCTAGTCAGTTGGCGGACTTGTACGTCTCTAGAATTGTGTCTCCTCACGGTGTTCCTTTGGACATCAATTCTGATCGTGGTAGCCTTTTCACCTCTAGATTTTTGGGAAGCTTTCAAAATGCTATGGGAACTCATCTCTCCTTTAGTACAACTTTCCATCCTCAGTCTAGCGGTCAAGTCGAAAGGGTTAACCAAATTCTTGAAGACATGCTCAGAGCTTGTGTTATCTCATTCGGAAAGAATTGGGAGAAGTCTCTGCCATTCGCCGAATTTGCTTATAACAATAGTTTTCAATCTAGTCTGAACATGGCTCCTTTTGAACTCCTATATGGACGACGATGCCGAACACCCCTTAACTGGTCAGAAACCGGTGAAAGACAATTCTTTGGACCGGATATGATCAAGTAAGCAGAAGAGCAAGTTCGCATTGTTCGTGATCGATTGAAAGCCGCACAGTCTCGTCAGAAAAGCTACTATGATCGTCATCATAGGCAAGAAAGCTACAATCTGGATGAGAAGGCTTACCTTCGGGTTACCCCTCTGAAGGGAACCCAAAGATTCGGTATCAAAGGCAAGTTGGCCCTACGTTACATCGGACCTTTCCGCATTCTTGCTAAACGTGGAGAAGTTGCCTACCAACTTGAACTACCCCCGCACCTTTCCCGAGTACATGATGTATTCCATGTGTCACAACTCAGGCGTTGCTTCAAGGACCCCATCCGCAAAGTCGACCATGAAACGCTTGATCTCCAAGATGACCTTTCTTATTGAGAATACCCTGTTCGTGTTCTTGATTCAGCAGAGCGTGTCACTCGCCGAAAGAAGATCAAGTTTCTGAAAGTTCAGTGGTCACACCACTCTGAGAGAGAAGCCACATGGGAAAGAGAAGACCGTCTCAGTGCCGAGTACCCCTCCTTCCTCCCGCAGACTTCTGAATCTCGGGACAAGATTCTTTTGAGTGGGGGCGAGTTGTCAGAACCCCAACTTAGGTAAGTGCTAGGGTTTTATTGTGCCTTTGCTTCATGCAAAAATTCAAAAGAAAATTCAAAAATGGGGGAAAGAAAAGCCCTAGAGAATTTAAATCAAATGGCCAGATAAAACTCTTTTTCCAAAAATCAGTTGAGTATTTGGAAAATTCCTATAAATGATGCTGATCATTTTAAAAGTGGTTTGGGCTCTTTACCATGCCCATGGAATATTCAAAAATTCAAAATGTGCTTTGGAAATTAAATAAACCCCTATTTGAGTTGAAATTCAAATTATTTGAATTTCAAAAATTCCCAAAAGTTATGAGTGGCTAGCTACTCATATTCTAAGCCCACATAAAAGTTTTGGGTATTTTATAAATTGCCTAGCTAATTGTTTTAGCACAGCAAAACAAATAACAGAAAAGAAAAGAAGAAGAATTAGAAAAGAGAACCCCCTTGGCCATTCTGGCCCAACTGAAGCCCCTAGCCGGCCCAGCCCACTGGCCTCCCCCGTTGTCGTCTTCCCCGCCGACGCCAAAGCAGGCAGCTCGCCGCCGTGGCGAGCATGCCGCGGCTGCCGAGCCATCTAGGTGCTCCCCCCGTCCTCATCTCCACGCCGTGGACGCCCCGTGCTCTCCCCTTCCACTTCCCCCTCCTCTGGCTCATCTTCCCCCTCTCCCTTCGCCGTTCTGTTCGCCGCCCAAAGCTCGCGCCGGAGCGCGCCGCCGCAACCGCGTGGCCACTGGCCTCCCCTCGCCGAGCCGACTTGTCTGGACGCCTCCCCGCTATCTTCTTCGTCTCCCCGAGTATGGAATCGAGCCGAGAAGCCCCCTAGGCGACGCCATCGTCATCGACGACCTCTGCTGCCCGGCGGACGCCATGGCCGAATTCGCCACCATCAAGCTTTCCCCGGCCCCGTCGTCTTCGCCTTCCGACTCAGGGTGAGCTGAGCTTCGACCTGCCCTACTCCTGCCTCCTCCTGTGCCCTCGAACGTGGTTCCGGCGAAGCCCGAGCTCGGACCGCCGCCGTGGTCGAGCTAGCCGTCGCCACAGGCCACGCCTTTGGCCCCCGACTGCTCCAGTAGACGCGCGGCTTCGCGTTGAGATTCCCAGTGCGCGAAACCCTCTCCCCCGTTCCCTAAATCGCGAGTCCGGAGAGTCTCCGGCGTGAACAGTACTGCCGCCGGCGAGCCCAGGCCATTAGGGCCTAAATCACCTTGCTAATCCCCCCCGAGTCCATGACAAGTGGGCCCTAGACCCCCCTAAACCCCTCTGTTAGTTTAATCTAACAGGGATTACCCCCCACTGAGACTTACAGGTGGGCCCCTGTTGTCAGCCCCCTGGTGACATCAGCACTGCGTCAGCTTGATGCAATAAATCATTTCCAGAGATTAAAAGAAATAAAGAAAAGAGAGAAAATTCCAGAAAATTCTTTAAACTTTGAAATTCAATAACTAATTCATATTAACTCCAAATTGGACAAATAATATGTCTAAAATTATCAGAAAAATACAAGGATTATGAATATGCAATTTGTTTTCATGTTTGACCATTTTAAAATGGGTGAACAGTAGCAAACATGCATATGGATCCTTTTCAAATTCAAATTTGGAGTGATTTTGCAAATGATTTTGCAACACCCTTAATTCCAATGGATTCATCCACACCTCAGAAGCTTTATCTCAAATATACCACATCACTTCATGATCAAACTTTTCAAGTGAACTTTCATGCATTTAAATGCATTTGAAAATCATCGATAAATCAAATGGAGTTTGAATTTGCATTTCAAATGAAATATACTCCTTTTAAATGGAATGCTCAACACATCAGTACCTTGAAGATCACCATTACAATCTTATTCATGTGATTGTGCATTGTACATAATGTTGATCCTATGATTGTCATGTTGCTGATAGAAGTGGAGCCGGAATCCGAGATCACCCCCTTCGTTGAAGACCCCGTGACTGAACCTCGTCAGCAAGGCAAGCAAACCCCCATTGATCATGTCGATAAAATCCCACTTCCCTCTCATGTCTCGCTTATGCATTGTTTAGGATGATCACCATGATAACGTTTCTACCGCATAGTTGAACCCATATCCGATGCATGACCTATCATCTTGTCACAGTAGTAAGCAAACCACAATCCTAGCAGATGTAGGAGTTGGTTGATATCATGTGGCCCCTGCAACTGTTACTGCTTATTGCATGCTTAGTGGTACAATGAGGTTGCTTTTGATGTGAGTCGGGATGATAGTAAACATGGTGTTGATGAAAGTGAAATGTGTTGGTGAATCTACCCTAATACAAGGTGAACGATGATAGGCTGTGTAGGAGTACACAGTGGGTTGTCTCGTTGAACACCGCCTTAAGTCCGAGTTCTTGTGTGGTGATCCAAGAAGAAGAGTACAACCACACATTGGGCTCATTGACCCCTCTCATCCTAGTACCTCACCCCGTTCGAACCCCAAGAGTCGCAGTAGTTCGGAGTTCTGGTAGGGCTGTGGCACGGTCTGCGAAGTGGATGAACGGCTTTTCAAGACCGGCTTGGGACCCTGCACACATCGTTTGAGGCTGTACTGGAACCTCGGACGGACTTCCATACGGATCCCCCTCAGATAGGCGACTCTCTGGACTAGAACGGAGCTGTGGGCGAAGTGTTGTGGTGGCATCCTCGCTGTCACCTCTTGAACGGTGACATGCAAAAGGCGGTAAATGATGACACGTGTGTGTAGCGGTACACCCCTGCAGGGTTAACAAAACTATTTGAATTGCCGCATCCGCGGTTAAGGACTGCTTGGAAAGCTTAGCTTGATTATTAGACAACTTGAACTGGATACTTCTAAAATACACCAAGATAAGTGTGAGTGCTATGGCGTGCATTCTCGTGGGGAAGTCGAGGAAGGCACCATAGTGGTGTAATTGGTTGAAGAGATGTAGTGGACTCGTGTACGCTTCTTACCTCAAGTCTGGTACTCGTAGTTCAGGACTAGCCAAGTCAAAGCTGGCACTTCTGCAAGTGAAACCCCACCTCCCTTTACCTTGATACATGTGCATGAGTAGTATAGCTCCTACGTAAGTCTTGCTGAGTATGACTTTGTACTCACGTTTGCTTATTCTATGTTTTAGATGAACCCACCGACCCCGATGGTTACTTCTAACCGAAGCTCGAAGAATGAAGACTCAGACCAAGACCAAGCTAGTGTAGTCCCAGTCAGACGACTGGTTCCCTCGTGGAGGGCTTGTTTTTAGATAAGGCTGCTCTAAGCCATTTGTTAAAGTTGTCTGTACTCAGACCTACTTTGCTTCCGCTTATTTGTTGTAATGTTGGATCACATGCTTGTGATCTCTGTGTGCACTCTGTAAGAGTTATTAATAAAGATGTATACTTTGTAGAGAATTGCAATGATACCTGCTGTTCATACAAGGCATGTGTGCTGCGTGTATGTTTATGACATGCATGTCTCTGTATGGGTTTTCGAGACCTTAGTTGTGATCTGGCTGGCGGTCTTTTATACACCAAGTGTCCCTTAGATGTGCGCAGCTTGGGGCATCGCGATGCGATTGTTCGAGACTCTGTCTCGTGCACACTTTGATGTATGATCGAGCCCGCCCTAGACCCCGATTAAGTGATCGGGCTGGAGTAAGTCTATGTAAGGGTTATGAGATAGTCGATAGTATGGTTGAGGCGACTTGTCTTTGAATATGGGAGTTCATCACCCATATCATTAGACTTGTGTGCGGACGATGAGGACCCATCTCAGTTGATCATCTGGCCTGGATGGGATGCCCCTCACGTACGATGCTTTCCGAGAACGTTCTGTGCTTGGCCTTGTCTGCTTAGACAAGTGGGTACGGTTCTCGGCTCTCCATATGACTATGTCGTAGCGGGACTTGCATACGTTAACCCCGGGTCCCGACATTTATCATGAATTTTCCTTCAAGCAGATAGAATCTGTTTCTGGACAACATGTCACAACTTTTGAACTTTCTTGCAATCGGAGGCTAAAACTTGGCACAAAGCTTGAAAATAAAGATACAATGATGTTGCTATAGTAGTAACAAACATCAAGACCACTAAAACTTAAAGTAAAAACACTTTGAGTTGCCTCCCAATAAGCGCTTTCTTTTATGCCTTTTAGCTAGGCATGAAGATTTTAAAAGATGCTCTCATAAGAATAAGGATTTGAAGCAAAAGAGAGCATCAAGAAGCAAATATGAAACACATTTAAGCGTAACCCACTTCCTATGCATGTACATCTTGTAAGAAAATAAATCATGAAGGCACAAAGTAAAAAGCATATGAAGGTAAAGCAAGAACAACTTCAAAACTTTCAACATGAGGAGAGGTGTTTTTGTAACATAAAAGTTTCTACAACCAATCTTTCCTCTCTCAAAATAATTTTCAGTAGCATCATAAATAATATAACTATCACATGAAACATGTTGTTCATGACCTACAAGCACATGTGTATAGTTTTCAACATGGTCCTTAGGAACATAAGATAAATGCAACCCATCACTATGAGCCTTAATAAAAGCAAAATTCTATGGAATATGAGTTGGAGGTTTCAAAAGGATAATAGGACAATTAAGTGTGAGTGCAATAGCAACAACTTCATGCTTAACATGAGGAACTATAGCAAGTTCATCTCCGTAAGCATCATCCATAGTGGCATCTTGGCCATAAGTATAGAAGGCATCAAGTTCATCAAAAAGGGATATTTCAAAAGAATCCATATGAACATATCACTCATCAATATAACATTCATCCTCCTTTGGTAAGAATGGAGGGAAATCATATAAAGTAAGAGTCAAAGAGTTACTCTCATTAGAAGGTAGACATGGATGGCTCCATTCTTCCTCCTTTTGTTCGTCACTCTCCTCCTCTTTTTCATCCAAGGAGCTTCCAGTTTCAGCAATTTCTTCTTCCATAGAGTCCTGCGAAGCATTACTCTCTTCCTTTGGGGGAGAAATTCTCTCAAGATAATCAGTATTATAATAATTTTCATTGCATTTTCAAAGCAATACTCAAGTATAGCAAGGTTCTCATGTTTGTAAGGGGCATCATCAATATTTTCGAGAAAATAAGTAATTTCATAGGCACCCTTAAAAGCAACAAATTCTTCTATTTGTTCTACTCCCTCCGATCTATAATAAGTGTCGCTCATCTAGTACAAAGTTTGTACTAGCTTAGTACAAAATGAGAGACACTTATTATGGATCGGAGGGAGTACATCATAAAATTCATTATTTCCCTTAGCATAAGAAGCTAAGGTTTCATCATCATTGTACTCAAATTGGAAAGCAAGGTGTTTATGCCTCACAAAGCAACAAGATTCATCCCTGCAGAAAGATATATCATATATTGCGCACAAGTTTCTAGCATACTCATACGATTGATGTATAAGTCTCCATAAGTGTATCCATTTTTGAGACAAGTGGTATTCCTTGTAATATTCTTGTTGATCCTTAGTGAATCCTCCATGCCAATAAGATCTGGTCCCAACGAGTTCAGAGAGGTTTTCCATCTCTCCGGCCTTGTCTATTACAAAGGGTCAAACACATGGGGAACATAGTAGTGGTGATTGCAACTGAAAAGGAAATAAAGCAGTAAATGATTGAGGTGTAAACAGTGGTGGAAATATGGATCGGGGTCCCATGATGTTCACTAGTGATGTCTCTGTCCCAAAATACGATAAAATAGATAAGCTGGGTGAACAAATTATAGTTGGGCAATTGACATAATTATAAACACATCACAATGCTAATTATGCTGCAAAGGAAGTTAGAGGCTCAAAAGTATGGGAAGTACGCCAAGACAAGTAGACCGTAATCCAACTGCATCTACTAACTAATCATCCACCTTGAGATATCTATCTAGAACATCTCCCTGGTATTAAGTTGCGAGCCCCACCCAAAGTGTAAACCCAAAGCAATAGACAACTGCATTAACAAACTTTGCATAAGGTAAACAATCCTTGCAACAGCGGTTACAAGAACCGTTGTTTTCTCTCTCGTGGCAACAACACATGCCCTAGTCTCATGTTTCTGTCACTCAAGCTAGACATCGGGGGGCATGAAGCCACAATCAAGCATAACACTCCCACTTGGAGTTACTATATACTACTTGGCCAAATCAATAAAAAGCAACGGAGAACATGCAAGAATTACTCAAGAAAAATATATAAAAGGAGAACCAAATATATAACTCATCACAATCTGAACATAATCTCATAATCCATCGAATCCCAGCTAACACATCATAGCAACAGCAGGAAAGTTACATAGATGCCTTGATCGTATAGGGTATCTCACAAGGGCTAAGAATTTAAGCACATGATTGGAGAGAAGACGTCACATAGCTACTCGTCATGGACCCATAGCCCAAGGGGGAATAATCACGGCACATCCGGGAAGCGCTCATGGTGGTGGAGAAGCTCTCGGAGGTCAATCCTCCCACCGGCAGGGTGCCGGGAAGAGGTCTTCTGGTGCTCCCAATCTTGGAAGCGAGGCGGCGGTGAAACAGAGGTGAAAATTGCGATGCAGGGTTCCTCTCAAGGGTTTCTGGAACGGGATGTAAATATAGGACGAAGGGGGCACCAGGGGGTGGCCCCTCCACCCAGGCGCCCTGGTGGCGCGGCCTAGGGTGGGGCCGCGACCCCTGGCCGCCTGGGAGGGTGGTGGCCCCCTATGGACCTCCTTCGGTGATTCTAGAAGCTTCTTTCACTCTGATTTTTTATATATTTTTGTTGGAATTTTTTGGGCTCTGTAGATATGGGTTAAAACCTGCAATTCACATACATCAGCAGACAGAAACTGGCACTGGGTGCACTGAGTTAGTAGGTGATACGTCTCAAACGTATCTACTTTTCCAAACACTTTTGCTATTGTTTTGGACTCATTCTTGCATGATTTGAACGAAACTAACCCGGACTGACGTTGTTTTCAGCAGAGCTACCTGTATGGTTTTCTTGTGTGTAGGAATATGGATTTTTAGGTACTTCAGAAAATTCCCAGAAAAATTATAGAAAATCCACGCACCCGAAGGAGTCTCAGACCAGAAGATGGGCCAGAGGGGGCCCCCAGGCGCCCTGCTAGCGTGACCTCCCCCTGGCCGCGCCGGGAGGCCGCCGGGTGGGTCCCACCCCCTTTTGTGACCTACCTTGGCCCCTATTTTGACCCGTCACGAGGAAACCCCAGAACAGAAGTCATTTTCACGATTCTCGTCGCGGAGCCGCCGCCACCCTCTGTTCTTCTCCGGGAGGTCTAATCTGGAGGTTGTTTTGGCCTAGGGTGAGGGGAAATCATCGCCATCGTCATTACCATCGCCGCTCCATCATCCCTCCATGGCTTCTCCTTTCATGTGTGAGTAATTCCCTGCTGTAGGAAAATGGTATGGTAGGGATTGGATGAGTTAGATCATGTAATAGTTTGTCTGATTGTTGGGGGCATGTTGCCTATCATCTACTTTGGTGTTTATCATCTATGCTACATCTTGTTGCTCTTAACGCTTGTCACTTTGGGCCCGAGTGCCATGTTTTCAGATCTGAACTACTTGTGTTTTCATGAGTTTATTTGTGTTCTTGATCCTATCTATGAGTTGTATGCACCTGTTATAGTCTGGAACCGGCGATCCCTATGGTGACAACTTGGGACACCAAAGGGGATGGAGTTTAATTTAGGATTTCATGTATCCATTGAGTCTAAATGATTTGTTCCGATGCTCTTTGACTAGAGCACCTTAAGCTCCATCAGTTCCTTTTGGCCTCGTTCTTATCGGGATGGTAGGACAAAAGATGTTGTGCAAAGTTCTTATTGCAAGCACGCACAACAACCTACAGATGCATGCCTAATGTTTGATATTGCCTAGATGACCCTTGCTTTTCTGTGTTCCTTGCCCCGTGCTAGAATCTATTACATGTTCACTCTCATCCAGGCAGCGCCCAACCAATCCATCTCCCTAGCCTACTGTGTTTCAATCCTGCTGGTTACTAGTTGTTTAGTTTTGCTGTTTCACCGCCACTATTTCCGTTGCCGCCATCACTTCCATATCACCATTGCTACTAATACTTCGTTGCAAGCAAGTGTATTTTAGTTGCGGTTGAATTGACAACTCAACTATTAAAGCTTCTGGGTATCCTTTGGCTCCCTTTGTGTCGAATATATAAATTGGGTTATTCTTACCCGCGAAGACTATCTCGATCCCCTACACTTGTGGGTCATCAAGAACTGTTTTATGGCGTCGTTGCCGGGGAGCATAGCTTTATTCACAGGTCTACTTGAAGTATTATACGTGCTGCACTTTATCCACTATGGGTAAGAAAGGAGACCCCAAGGTTCCGATCTTACTATCCACTACCAGAAAAGGTACTGTTCTGAGCACTAGTGCTACACTTGATTCACCTTCAGTTATAAGTAAGTTTGCTTCACCAGCACCACATGCTACTTCTGCTGAGTTTGGTAATATGTCCGACACTTTTGATGATGCTACTACTACTCTTGATGATATTGGTTCACTTGGTTATTTTCTTGAGACACATATTGTTGATGCTGCCAAACAATCTGGAATTGAAATTCCTGTTACTCGCTACCCTATTGGTGGAACTTATGATTATCCTGATCTGAGTGGACTCAAGGAGAGACTCCTTTGAGGATGATTATATTGTGCTTGATGATGATTTATGTAGGGAACTTAGAGACTGTCATGACTCTAATCCCGGTGTTGTGAAGAAGTTGCTTGCAAAGCATTCTGTGAAGAACAAGTTTGCTCCTGATCCTGAATTTGCTACATCTCCTATATGCATCCATGATCCTGATTTTGATTTCTCTGTTGATCTTTCACTTATATCAATAGTTGAAGCTGACCCCTTTTATGGTAGAGAAAATGATGATGCTATTGCACACCTGACCAAACTAACTGAGTTGGGTGGCTTGTTTACTACCGATGAAAAGATATGAAATTTTTATGTGACTAAGCTTCTTCCTTTCTCTTTGAAGGAGGGTGCTAAAGCATGGTATGATGCACTACCATGTGGTTCCATTAAGAGTCATCAAGACTTGGCTCAATCTTTTGTTGATAAGTACTTTCCTGCTCACATGCAACATGCTGCTTTACAAAGAATTTATAACTTTAAACAATTACAGGATGAGCACCTCCCTAAATCTTGGGGGAGGTATTGCAGTTTAATCAAGGCTAGACCGGGACATGGAGTTCCTAAGAATGAATTACTTGATATATTTTATGCTGGTCTAACCGATGAATCTAGATCCTATTTGGATACTTGTGCTGGTTGTGTTTTCAGGGAAAGAACGCCGGACAATGCTGAAGAACTAATGGGCAAGATTGCCAAGAACCACGAAGAATGGTCCGTCCTTGAATCACCTCCACCACCAAAGAAGAGGGGCATGCTTGTCATAAGCCCGGAAGATATGCAAGAAGCAAATAAGTCTACAAAAGAGAAAGGTATTAAAGTTGAAGACGTGAAGAATCTACCTCCTATTGAGAAGTTGTGTGAGCCCACTACTGACCCTCCTATGGTAGAGGTACACTCTCTTTTAGATTTCAATGCAAGTGACATCCCTTGAGGTAATCCCCTGATCAATGTTTAGATGAGCTTGACAATTTTATTATGAAGCAAAGTCACTTTAATGAGAGGATACAAAGTCAGTTGCATGATAACTCCCTTGCTATCAAAAGTTTGCTTGATGTTCTAGGTAGAACAGTTAATGATGTTAAATGTCTTGTGAAGCATTTTCATATGGTTCAAACTCAGCTTGAACAAATTTCTGATGTGAAAAAAGATTTGCTTGCTAACAATGCCAAACAAGATGATTTACATGCTTATGGTATAAAGACTCGGGGTGGAACACACACCCAGACCCTCTCTATCCAGAGGGGCATCCGAAGAGGATCGAGCAAGATTCTCAAGTGCAGGAAGAAGAAATTGTTAGCTCTCCGAAGAAGAAGAAGAAACACAAGGAAGCTGACAATTCCAATGATCCTATTGCAAGCGAAGAGCCTGTTGTTGATCCAAATAGTATATCTACCTGCGATGCTAAAATTGAAGACGGTACTTATAACAGCCCAGATTTCACAAAAAATAAATTTTTTGTTTTCGGTGTGAATTGGTTGATTGCCTGCTTTGTTTGCGGTGTTTGCATCCCCGATTTATCGATCGACGATTATTTCCCCCCTGTTATCTCGTACTGGACAGAGACCGACCCTTGCCACCCTGACACTCGACCTTTGCGACACCGGGTTTTACCCGATCACCATCGCAAAAACCGGCACAAGACCAGTCGTAGCCAACGTAACGAAAAAACCCTGTTTAATAAGTAAACATGATATTTTATAGCGCGTCAGAAAGTGTTCTCGGAACGACTCAGCGCGAGGTGAACGCCGCCGGCTCGACGCGCTGATCGCGCAATTCGAAGTTTGACCCGAATCGGAGGTCCTGCGGACCCCCGGCGGTCAGAAACGTAAACACCACGCACGAGAGAGAGAAACCGGGGATGTTTTTGCAAACTGCGAGCCACCTGGGCTATAAAAAGACCACCACTCTCCCATCCCTTTCTAGGGTTTCCTCTAAGCCAAAAATTGCAAACACCCCCTCACAATTGCCCCAAATCGCAACCCTATCCCATCAGATTTGAAAAATCAACCCCAGGCGCTCTGGACCGTCAGATCTGGCGATCCGACGGCCCAGAGGCCGCCACGTCATCCTCAACCCGTCCTCCTCTCTCCTCTCCTCCTAGCCGCTGATTCCTACCCGTGGAGCCGTCGCCGACCACCGGAGTCCCACAGCCAGGCCACCACCTCCATGCGCCTCCCCCTCTCCCTTCTCTTCTTCTCCCTTCCCTCACCTCCGCTCCCTCTCCACCGCAGGACAACCGCCGCCGCGTAGCCATCACCGACCAGCCCGAGCTCGCCCGAGACGGCCGCCTCGCCCCCGAAGCTCGCCGTCGGGACCGGATCCGTCGCCGCCGGCCTCGCCTCGGCCACCTCCACCGCCATGCGCCAACCCCGCCATATCCTCCATGTCGCCGCCGCGCCGACGAGGCCACCGCCGGCGGCCTCGATCTCGAGATGAGGACGGCCCCGCTCATCGATCCAGCGTGCCCGCTGGGGCTCCTCGCCTGGGTGGGCCGCCGCAGCCTCCCAGCTGGCCCAACTCCCTCCTCTAGCTAGTGGGCCGAGGCCCAGGGTGAGGGCTCACTCTTTTTTTTCCTGTGTCTGAATATGGCTAAGTCCTGTGTAAACTTGCTGCTGAATCGATTTTCCGACTAGCGTAGCATACGATCAGTAGCTCGGATGACGTTGCGCCCAAAAGGAAAATTGTTTAGTTTTGTGTGTACTTCAGTTCATCTTTTGTGAGCATTTTGTTTTGAGGTCATCTTGATTGTGTAATTTTTGGTCAAACAGGGCCACCCATCGTTAATTGCAAACTGTTGTTAATTGCTGCCGAAAACTGTTGCTTGATTGAAACTTCGGATGACGGTTGCGTCGCAACCGTTCATCAGAATTGAGTGATTATTGTTGCATACTGTTAAGAATCATGTCTACTTCAGTTCCATGCTTTCACTTGTCATTTTGTCCTGCTGCATGTTGATGGTATCTTCACCCAAAGTAGCTACCCTGCTGTTAGTGTGCTGCTGTTTATATAAAGTTGCAACTTTGCTGCCCTATATCTTTTTAACCATGCATCCTGTTGAGCATTGCCATATGTCATTTTGATCTATGCCATGTCTACTTCCATTATATGTATTGCATTTTCATGTTAGCATTCCTGGTCATAGTTATATTTCAGCTCCAAAGTTGCTATCCTGTTGTTTTTGACAACCACCTCTGTTTTTGTCTAAGTCTGTAACTTTCCAATGCCATGTTGCACGCTTAATATCTTTTGATCAGTTAGGCCTATGACCTTGATTCTTGTTTGTACCTGATCACCATCATGCCTACTCCATGCTCATATATTGCTATGTCGTGTTGCTGCAAATTTGCATATAGTTTTGCTCCTGTTTATACAGCATGAAAATAACAGTTTCTGTCCAGTTTTCCTAATTTTCACTAAGTCCTAGACCAATAATGTTTTATTGCATTTTGCATCGGCTATAATTAGTGGTTCATGATGCCTATTTGCATGATTCCTTTTTCCATGCCTTACCTGCCATGTGTACTTTAGTTGCATATCATTTTTGTGAATGTTTACAACCTTTTGCTTGTTTATTTGTTGCTCTAAAGTGTGCTTCCTGATGTTGGCAGATTGTGTGGATAACTTGTTTTTCTTATATCTTTTTAACCGTAACTCCGTTTGGAGTGTTCTTTACATGTAACTTGATTAGAATTTCATGTACTCTGTGTTTATGCTATTGTTTTCTGTTGATTACCAACCTAAAATATGGTTTAGGGCAGAACATTACCAAATGCTTTAATCATCGCGGGGGCACTTAGTGGAATGTCATGTTTAGGTTGTGCCTCACTTAAATTGACTAGCATAGATAGTTTATCTTATGATTCACCTCTTGTCATGTTTGTGTAATATGCCATGCTTGAGTGATATGCCATGTTAACAATTTTTCTCATGTTGTGTAGCTAAACAACTTCAACCTTTCTAAACGTGCGGCATCGTCGTGTGTGACGAATACTCCACTTAACCTGCTAGTAACCGCTCTCGGCGATAGATGCGATACCGTAGTGCGTTGTCTCGTGTTTCCTTCTTGTTGATGCTTGCTCGTGATTGCTTTGTAGTAATAGATGCTTGTTCGTTTATTGCTATGCAGTGTTTAATTCTTGTGTGCTTCTGCGGGTACTCTCGGAGACGATGCGAGCTTGCGATCAACTACACCTTCGGAACCCGACTTATCAACAGACAAGGACTATACATTACTTATGATCCATTTTATTATAACCAGAGGTTTGCATGCTAGTCTAGGTTAGGTTCGATGTTTGATCCTACCACATGTTTACATCCTCTTTCAAACCGATACAGCCATGTCCCCTCCCAGCAAACCTTGTTCTGCTATGTTACTATTGCTTGTTGCTCAGCCCCTGCTTAGTATGCATGATTAGGATGCTACGAATGTTACCTCCTGTTACTCCTTGGTTTGGGCTATCACATTATTATATTGTTGTGCATGATATGATTATTATAAATGTTGACTATATCCGACGAAGGATGGAAGGTCTAGGCTATCCCGCCCTGACGCTTTGTTCCATTCGAGTCACCTAGGACCCGAGTTCCGGGTATTGTGTCTCTTGACGAGCGTGCCTAACCGTGTGTGGGATACTATGGGGTCCCCTTTTGTTACTTATCTAGCTTCAAACATTTCTAGTGGTGGGCCGAGTTGATTTACCATTTGAAACCCCGTGTGTGTGCTTGGTGGATCCCCTCGCAGTTTTTAAACAAACCGGGCCAACGGAGACATGGTTTCTCTGTTGGTCCACACTGGTGAGCTAGGGAAGTCCCCTGCTGTTTAGGTGAGACTAACCCCGACCTTGGCCATACGGAAGAGTTCGATCTGAGGGCGCGACTGACGAGGGGGTGACCCCACGACTCCTGCGTGTAAGGATACCTGGTGTCTATGAAGGTAGAGGGCCCACAAGGAGCGCTGATGGGCCCGCGGCTGGTCCTCTCAAGGCACCGACGTAGGAGTTCATGACTGATATGGAAGGCACGACTTGGAGCACAAGACAAGACTAGGGTTAGGAAACTATCTCTGTAATCTAGGACGGACTCCCCGAGACCTACCGTAGTATATAAAGGCTGGGAGGGGAGACGTCTCGACATCCAATCTACAATCTACTCTCCTGGTCTTGAGAGAACTCGCCTTGGCCTCCCTTGTAATCGCCCTTTCACGCAATAATATCGAGCAGGAAATGCTTCTCCTGTTAGACGACGAGTATCCTCCAACCTGTTCCTTCTCTATGATAAACCCAGGGTCCCTGACCATGGGATTTGCCGAGGCTGATCCTCGTCAATTGGCGCCGTCTGTGGGAACTCCGCAGGTTCGAATCACGATCTCGGCGGCCTCGTTACCAGCATCCGTCAAAGAAGCGACTCCGTCAGCACCCATCGACTCCACGACTCGAGCAGACTCCAATCTGTTTGGGTCCCTCGGTTTCATGGCTCACCTTCCGACCTTTCGAACGACCTTCACTGATCTGCGCACCGGTATCAACCTGACCTTCGGCGCGTACCAGATCTACATCAACCATTGGGGAACCCTCCGCCTCACGGATAGCACCCGAGCGCCCGTAGCAACAGCCGCTACGGCAGCGATCGAAGCAACACCCGCCCGCGCGGCGACCCTGCGAGTCAGCGACGACTCCCAACCCAACACAAGATGTCGCGTCACTCGTGACTACTCGAGTGGACCGACACCATGGAAGAATCACAACATGCACAGAAAAAAGATAGCAGTCAGGACACCGTCCCAGGTGTTCATGGCGGACATTCACGAGCCAACCACAGACGGCAAAGGCCAAGACGACGACCCGACCAGCCGTCGAGACGATCGCTTAAGCAGCAAAATCAGTGATCCTGACAACACCGGCCAGGTCATCGTCACACTTGGATAACCAAGAACCATACCAAGAAAAGTATATAAGGGACTGGAGCATAGCAATCACAGGAGCGACGAGCCAGAAAGCAGCAAGCGCCACACCCCATGCACGGCGAAAGAGGACCATCACGTAGAAAAAATCTACCTGTGCAAAGAAGCAATCACCAGAGTAAAAGAAGCAGTAAAACGCGGCAAACTACTCCCGAAAAATGCAACACGAGACAAGCTTAGAGCATACAACAAATTGGCGAGTGACATCACCAAGAAAACAAGGCAGCAGCGTCTAGAATTAGAGAAGCAAGGAAAAACCGCCATCGACCCGAGGACCCACCGCAAGACACCTCCCAGAAGCGACTACGACTCCCCTGTCCGAGCCAGATCCAGATTCAGCAACCTGAGACGCACGGACAAGAAGAAGGTAGCCCACAGACTAGATGACGACTTCAAGTTAGAAGAGGACGACGATGAAGAAGAGCAACTCACGCCAGCAGAAGCCCTTATAACTGCCCAAGAATACCTATCTCGCGCTCAGAAGGGCAAGAAGGGCGGGTTAGACTGCAACGCGACGATGGCACTCAAAATAATGAAAGACGCCATCACTGTCTCAGCCCCTGAAAAAGCAGGCACAAGGCGAGTGCCCCGCGAGCAGACACCGGACATGGACCTTAGTTCACCCGAAGGCGACGACAGCAGCGACGACTGGCGCAAGCGCTCAAACAGAAACAAAAACCATGGCAGCGACGACAACGGCAACAGACGAAATAGCAGTCGACGAGATGCACGCGACGACATAACACAGAACAAGGTCAACCGCGGAAGACGAAGACGCGCAGCCCGCAAAGAGTACTCGGACGAGCAAGCCTCCGATGAGGATATAGAACCATGCGGAGCACTGTGCTTTACGCGATCCATATGAGAGACACGGATGCCGAAAGGTTTCAAACTAAACTCCACAACGCACAAGTACGATGGGCTGGAGGAGCCAGAAGCATGGCTCGACGACTACCTAATAGCCGTCAAATTCTAGCGAGGAACCAATATCATAGCAATGCAGTACGTGCAACTCATGCTCGAGAGCTTGGCGCGACATTGGCTGAAGAACCTGCCGCGAGGATCAATCAGTTCCTGGAAGAAGTTCCTCAGCGCCTTCATTGAGAACTTCAAGTCCACCTACAAATGACAAGCATCACTCGAGGAGCTGAGGGCCTGCAAGCAAGGAACCAGAGAGTCCCTGCGAGCATACATCCAACGATGGACCATACTCAAAAACTCAGCCGAAGACATATCAGACGAAAGCGCAATCGACGCATTCAGGAGAGGCTTGCAACACATTGACTTCATGGAGCAACTCGGGAAGATGAAGGTCCGAACACTCGCGCGACTACTAGAGCAAGCCAACAATTGGGCAGCCGGAGAAGACTCCGTGCGGAACGAATCAGAGATCCAGACACCCCGCTCAGAACGCGACTACGACTACCACACCGGAGACAGAGGATTCGACAGAAGAAGAAAACGCCTCAGGCGTAACTTCTACGACGACAGAGGACCCAACATCGTCACGGCCGGCTTCCCAGATGATAGAGACGGTAGACATCGCGACGACAGCAGAATGCAGCGTAGGGACAACCATGAAGAAGCACCCCAAGCTCAGAAACGAGATTGGAGATCAAGGCAGCCACGAGATGACGCCCGAGCATATCGCTCAGCCAAAGAACAGCTCGACGGGCCGTGCACACTACATGGGTTCAGAAACGAACGCGGAGAGCTAAGATCAGGACACACCCTCAGAAACTGCAGGCGCTTCATCGAGCTCTTAGAAGAAAAAAGCCGATCTACGACAACAGCAACACAGCCTCTCGCAAGCGTACCAGTCGGGACTATCGCCCACAACGCACCACCAGCCCCTGCCATACCAGCAAGACAAGTAGCAGCAATCCAAAAGTGGCGCACGACACCCGAAGAAGAAGAAAAATACCCAGAAGCACATGGCCGGATCTACATGATACAAGAAGTAAGACCATCAAACAGGCAGTAGAAGAAGGTCAACAGACAAGTTTTCCTCGCAGTCTCCTCGCACCCCGCCGTCCCAAAATACTTACGCGGGTCCGAGACTGAAATTACCTTCTCCCGGGAAGATCACCCGCCAGCCATCCCGCGTCCAGGACACGCCGCATTGGTACTCGAAGCAAGAATTGGAAGCTACGACATGTCACGAGTCTTCATGGACGGTGGCAGTGGAATCAACATCATATTCACCAGAACCCTGGAAGAAATGCTTATCCAAAATTCAGCACTAAAATCCTCAGGCACAACCTTCCATGGAATCGTGCCAGGTAAAGCAGTCTACCCGTTGGGAAAATAAGTCTCGAGGTGGTTTTTGGCAGCGCGAGTAACTTCCGCAAGGAAACGCTGGACTTCGAAGTGGTCGACTGGAAATCCCAATACCATGCCATCCTAGGACGCCCAACCTTCGCGCGCTTCATGGCAGTACCTCACTACGCCTACCTAAAGCTAAAAATGTCAGGCCTGCGAGGAGTCATCACAATCAGCGGCAGCTTCATCATATCCGACCGTTGCGACAAAGAGTTCCACAAGATATCAGAAACCTTCGGAGCACAATAAAAGGAAGAGTATCGAAAATAAAGGGCTGTCTTCAACAGCCTCCTCGTGTAAGAACAAAAGGAAGAGTATTGAAAATATTTTTCCAATTCTTTTTTCTCATTGGCACTCGGGGGATCGCCGCAGCAGGCACCCCCCGAGGCGTTCTTCGCTTACGCGACTTCAAAAATTGGCACTCGGGGGATCGCCGCAGCAGCCACCCCACGAGGCATTCTGTCAGAACCCTTTGTTAGGTAATGTGCTAGGGTTAGCCAGTACTCTTGCATCATGTTAACATTTCAAAAGAAATCTTTGAAATCAAAATCAAAAGAAAAATGGGAGAAGGAACCCCCCCCAGATGAATTAATTCAAAAGGCCAGATAAAAATCTTCTCCAAAAATTCATGTTAGATTTTTGAAAAGTCTTATAAATGAGTGTGATCACATATCAAGTGATGTGGGACCCACCCCATGCTCATAGATTTTTCAAATATTCAAACAGTGCCTTGGATTTAATGAAAAACCCCTATTTGAGTTAAGATTCAAATTATTTGAATTTTAAAAATGTTGAAACTTTATAAGTGGCTAGTCTATATTATTATGAGGCCATATAAAAAGTTTCAGCATTTTATAAAATGGTTTGGTATTTTTATCAGAGCCAAAACAAATCTACAGAAAAAGAAAGGAAAGTTTAAACAGAAAAGAAAAAGAAAAAGGGACTTACCTCGCTTTCGGCCCAGCTCTCCCCCAGCCTGGCCCAGCCCAGCCCACGGGGGGCACATGCGTCTTCAACCCCGGCCAGGCAGGCACCCAGGTCGCCGGCGAGCACCGTGGGCGCGCCAGGCAGCTGCCTGCCTGCCCAGGGCTTATCTTCTCGCCTGGAGACGTCTGGGAGACGTCCCGATCCGTTCCCCCCCTCCAGAGCCTCCCCCCTCTCTCTCTCGCCAAGTTCGACGACGACCCGAGCACCGCCGTCGCCATGGTTTGAAGCCCACGTAGCCACCGTCGTTCCCAAGCCACGCCGTTGTGTCCTTCGTCTTCGTCACCGTCGACTACTTCTCCGTGCCGAGGGAATCAAGCTCAAACGTCCTGGAGCCGTCGATTTGAGTCGTCATCTTCGTCTACGGTCGCCGTGCGCCATCGTCAATTGCGTCTCCGGCAAGCCACCTCCGTCCTCGCCACCAACTCCGTTGAGTTTCTGGTGAGCCACAACTCAAAACCCCTCGAGCTACACCCTCGTTTTCTTCCTCTAACCGGATCCGCCATGGGAGTCGAGCACGACCTCCGCCATGGATGAGCTCGAGCTAGCTCCCGTGCTCCTCTGCCTGCACCGAGTTGTTCCTCATCTTCAGCTTGTTTCTACGCGTCGAACGCACTAAGCCACGCTCAAGTTGGTGCACCACAGTGACGATTGCGTCCTTGCCGCGTTTCTGTTGCCGCCGGTGACCTCGCCGTCGTCGATTTGGTCACCCCCAAGGTCACCCGCGTACACCAGACGACGCGCGAGAGCACGGGCTACGTTCCCGTGGTCTCAGCGCATCGAATGATGCACGGGAGCAGTGGATCCGTGCAGCGCTGCCATGGCCAAGCCGCCGTCGTTTAGCCGCCGGTGGGTTAGCCTAACCCCCCTCGCTAATCCACCCCTAATGACCCCTGAGCCAATGACAAGTGGGCCCAGTGGCTTAATTAAGCCACTGGTTAAGTTAACCCAGCCGGATTAAATTAACCAGCCACTGACAACCCTGGCCCACATGTCAGCCCCCCCTGACGCCAGCATGAGGTCATGCTGACGCAGTAAACCTTTTCCAGAAATTAAAATGATTTAAAGAATTTCAGAAAATTCCAGAAAATAGCTCAAACTTTGGAAATTCATAGAAAATTCATATTAACTCCAAATTGGACAAATAATATATGAAAAATGATCAGGAGAAAATAAGCTATCCAAAAATCCAACTTTCAACTATGTTTGAGTTGATTTTAAAATGGGACCAGTAGCATATGTCATTTGAATTATTTGGAATTTATTCAAATTCAATTCAAATGCTTTTGAAACTTGGACCATGGAATTATGCTATATTTCAACCCCACATCAGAGGCATATCATACACATTTCCAAAAGGTTCAAAATGATCAAACAATGTCACATGTAACTTGGTCAAGTTTGAATTCAACTTGGAGTTTGAATTTGCAATTCAATTTGCAATATACTCCATTTAAATGGAATTGCTTCACACATCAAAGCATATACATCAAGTTTCAACCTTCCATCATGTGATTGTGCATTGTATTTACTTTTGCTACCTTGTTGTTGTTTGTCGAGTAGAGGTGGAACCGGAGCAGGAGGCTGCCCCCTTCGTTGAAGACCCAGAACCCGAACCTCGTCAACAAGGCAAGCAAACCCCCATTGATCATGTCGATAAAATCCCACTTCCCTCTCATGTCTCGCTTATGCATTGTATAGGATGATCAACATGATAACGATTCTATCGCATAGATGAACCCATTCCTTTGTATGACCTATCATTTTGTCACAGTAGTAAGCAAACCACAATCCTAGCAAATGTAGGAGTTGATTGATATCATGTGGCCCCTGCAAATGTTACTGCTTATTGCATGCTTAGAGTGATACCATGACGTTACTGTTATGTGAGTCGGGATGGTAGTGATCATGATGATGATGGTAGAAAAGTGTTGGTGAATCTACCCTAATACAAGTTGAACGATGGGAGGCTGTGTAGGAGTATACGGTGGGTTGTCTCGTTGAACACCGCCCTAAGTCCGAGTTCTTGTGTGGTGATCCAAGATGAAGAGTACAACCACACATTGGGCTCACTGACCCCTCTCAACTTGATAACTCATCCCTTTCGATGTCCAGATGTCGCAATAGTTCGGAGTTCTGGTAGGCTTGTGGCCTGGATGCTAAGTGAGAGAACGGCTCACCCGAGACCGGCTTATGCACCACACACACATCACTTGGGTCTACTTCGGTAAACCGGCCGGGTTCACGATAGTGGTAACCAACCCAAGTAGGAGGCTTTCTCGGACTAGATCGGCTATGAGGTAACCGTTGTGGTGAGCATCCTCGCTGGCACCCCTTGAATGGTGTCGAGATCAAAGGCGGTAAATGATGATCATGTGTGTGTAGCGGTACACTCCTGCAGGGTTAACAAAACTATTCGAATAGTCGCGTCCGCGGTTATGGACTGCTTGGAAAGCTTAGCTTGATTATTAGACAACTTGAACTGGATACTTCTAAAACACACCAAGATAAGTGTGAGTGCTATGGCGTGCTTTCTCGTGGGGAAGTCTAGAAAGGCACCATAGTGGTGTAATTGGTTGGAGAAAGTAGTGGACTCATGTACGCTTCTTACCTCAAAGTCTGGTACTCGTAGTTCAGGACTAGCCAAGTCAAAGCTGGCACTTCTGCAAGTGAACCCCACCTCCCTTTACCTTGATATATGTGCATGAGTAGTATAGCTCCTATGTAAGTCTTGCTGAGTACGACTTTGTACTCACGTTTGCTTAATCTATGTTTTACATGAACCCACTGACCCCGAAGGTGGCTTCTTCATCGAGCTGGACGACTGAAGATCAAGCTAGTCTAGTCCCAGTCAGACGACTGGTTCCCTAGTGGAGGGCTTGTGTTTAAATAAGGCTTCTTAAGCCATTTGTTAAACTTGTCTGTACTCAGACATAATTTGCTTCCGCTTGTGTTGTAATGTTGGATCACATGTTTGTGATCTCTGTTTGCACTCTATAAGAGTTATCAATAAAAATGTATACTTTGTAGAGAGTTGCAATGATACCTACTGTTCATACAAGGCATGTGTGCTGCGTGTATGTTTATAACATGCATGTCTTTGTATGGGTTTTCGAGACCTTAGTTGTGATCTGGCTGGCGGTCTTTCATACACCAAGTGGCCCTTAGATGTGCGCAGCTTGGGGCATCGAGATGCGATTGTTCGAGACTCCGTCTCGTGCACACTTTGTGGTATGATCGAGCCCGCCCTAGACCCCGACTAAGTGATCGGGCTGGAGTAAGTCTATGTAAGAGTTATGAGATAGTCGATAGTATGGTTGAGGCGACTTGTCTTTGAATATGGGAGTTCAGCACC
Source organism: Bromus sterilis (assembly GCA_950022295.1). NCBI lineage: Eukaryota > Viridiplantae > Streptophyta > Magnoliopsida > Poales > Poaceae > Bromus > Bromus sterilis. The sequence continues at coordinate 144,211,829 of OX465597.1, forward strand.
CATATCATTAGACTTGTGTGCGGACGATGAGGACCCATCTCAGTTGATCATCCGGCCTGGATGGGATACCCCTCACGTACGATGCTTTCCGAGAACGTTCTGTGCTTGGCCTTGTCTGCTTAGACAAGTGGGTACGGTTCTCGGCTCTCCATATGAGTATGTCTTAGATGGACTTGCATACGCTAACCCCGTGTCCCGACAGACATGGTATCAGAGCAGGACTGACTGTAGGACTAGTAGCCTTGGCCGAAGTTGAGTCTAGCTTGCTATAGTTATATAGTTACTCTGGGTATATAAGGGAACAACGTAAGGCTTCTTTTTTCTCCTTACCCCCTTCGTTCTGAGTTCTGAGTCACCCTCATCTTTTTCTACGGGAAGATAGGACTAGGCTCTCCTCTGTCTGATTAGAACATCTCGTTGTTTGCTTCCTTGTAGCCGTAGGGAAAGTTGTGATCGACTTGTTAGAGTGGTTATGCTCCCTGATTTATTACATCGTATGTAAGTGCTGTTTCCATGTTGTAAGAAATTGTCTTTTTCTTGCAATTACAGCCGTTATGCTGTCCGAGTCATTCCAGGTTTATCTCATAATCTGATGCATTTGCAAACTCCTTCTTTCTGTTTCAATTGGCAGATCTTCCCCCTCGGCAGATTGTTCGTTTGACCAGGTGCCTCGGTGTGCGTGGCCATCCCGCCACGTTGATCGAGATGATGTCCTATGTGGGATATCGATGGTATCCTGAGTAAACCGTTGAGAAGCAGTTCCTCGACTTCAACCAGACCCAGTTCCATTGCATTGTCCGGATCTATCCGCACCACGTTGGAGTCACTCAGCCCATCCACTTTGGACATGGCATTGGCATGACTGAGAACATGGCTGTGCAGGATGCTGCATATTCATGTATTACACTGCTGAGAGAGGAGCACACTATGCTGAGAGAGACATCGTTCCGCTATATCCCTGCTGCACTTCCAGGAGAAGAGGGATATTACACCGGACTCTACTCAGATCACTCTGCAGAGGATCCCGCACTTCAGGTGACTGCTAGATTTGCTAGTGATCGAGATCGTGATGCACGCGCTCTCCGTTTCGAGCTCCACGCCACCCGTGTTCGTCTGTATCGAGCACTGACACTTTTGGCACCCTTTGTGAGCGTTGGATCAGTTGAGCATGACGCTATCTACCCAGTGAGGACTCAGATACCTTCTCGAGTTGCTTGGCCCGAGATTGGAGGCATTTTTCCACCCCGTGGTCCTTTGCTTCCACCCTACGCTGGACCTAGGCCCCATCCTTTCCCAAATGGATATCAGGGTCCACAGGCCTCCGTGTTTTCCGATGGTCACCTTCAGCTACCGGGATACGCGGGTAAATTTTATGAGGACTACTATGGAGATGGAGATGAGTGAGACCGCCTGTGGTCTTACTTAGTGAGGATGTAGTAGTATCTTAGTGTATTGTACGCAAGGGTCTAAGTTCCAGAGGCTTAGATAAATAATGTATAGGAAGTCAGAGTGCCTCTGAAGGATGTATCATCTTCATCACGTTTGTATTAGCTTGGTGCTTGTACGAAAACGATGTATGGCTTGTATGACAGCTTGTGAATATATGGCTTGTATGCTTTTATCACCATGTTGTCAAGATGATTACTTCCTTTGCTCTGTAATCCTTCCAGTACTTCAATACCTTGTTTAGACTCTTCAAATCAACTCTGTTTGACTTTGGTTTTTCACCTTCAGGATGTCTCAAGGAACCCGTGGCCAGATTGGTCGTAACCAGGGTCGTGGGAATGACCAGGAGGAAGGCAACCTTCCACCCCCACCCACGATGGCTCAGGTTCTGATGGAGGTTGAGAGGAACCGCCGAGACTCTCACCATCTGCTGGAAGTCATTGCTCGCAATACCACTCAGCAGCGCAACGAGTTGGTGTCCCTGAACGACTTCATCCGACTTCATCCCCCGGTTTTCCGTTACTCCACCGAGCCCCTTGACGCCGATGACTGGCTTCGCAGCATCGAGAGGAAGCTCCAGGCAGGCCATGTTGCAGATGGCGACAAGGTCAGGTATGCCACCTATCACCTCGAAGGTGCAACTAGTTCTTGGTGGGAGAACTTCCTGAATATGCGTCCCACTGGACCGCCTACATCTTGGGAGGAATTCTGCACTTCCTTCCGCGAGCACCACATTCCCAAGGGTCTTATGGACCGCAAGCGTGAGGAGTTCTGCAACCTCACTCAAGGCAGAAGGACCGTTGACGAGTTTAGTCGTGAATTCAACCGACTGGCTCGTTATGCTACTGAAGAAGTCTCCACCGACTCCAAGAAACAAGAGAGGTTCCGTCGTGGCCTCAACTCTGGACTCCGTCGTGAGCTCAACCTACATGACTTTGCCACATTCCAGGTCCTTGTCAACAAGGCCATCAAGGCAGAGGACATGAACAACCCCAACGACTTTCGCAAACACCCTAGAGACGACAGTTCATCCAGTTCTGGCTCCCAGAAGCGCAAGATCTGGATCCCAAACAGTATGTTCCGCCAGAACAACCCACCGAGGCCATCCTATGTGGCGCCTCGTCCACCAACCCAGTTCCACCCAGCTCCACCAAACAACCCAGCTCCACGCACTGTTTTTGGAGCCTGTTACAAGTGTGGTCAGGCAGGCCACTACTCTCGTGAGTGTCCCCAGAACCAGATCCAGAATCAGAATGCTCCACCCCGTGCCGGAGGCAACAACAATGGTCGTGGCAAGCCACCCCAGAAGGTCTACACCGCCAAACCCGCTCCTCCCGCCAGTCGTGGACGTGTGAACCAGATCGCCGCCGAAGAGACTGACGACACCACTGACGTCATTCTTGGTACGCTCCCAGTCAATTATGTTCCTACTTCCGTTCTTTTCGACCCAAAAGCATCTCATTCATTCATGTCGGAAACTTATGCACTTCGTCATGAGTTATCTTTTGTTGAATTGTCCACCCCAATGATTATTCAAACTCCAGGGTCAAGATGGCAAACTAATAGAGTAAGCCATGGAAACCAAATTTCAATTGAGGGTTTAGTATTCCTTGCTTCACTCATAGCCCTCAAGTCTTCAGATATTGATGTCATCCTTGACATGGATTGCCTATCAAGACAGAATGCCTACATGGATTGCAAAGGCAAATCCGTGAAACTCACCGACCCTTCAGGCAAGACCGTCAACTATACCTCACCCAAAACAAGAACCCAAGTGCATTCCTTGAATGTACTTCCACTTCCCGAACTTGAAGATATTCCGGTGGTTCGTGACTTCCCGGATGTCTTTCCTGAAGAGCTGCCGGGCATGCCACCCAACAGGTGTGTAGAGTTTATAGTGGATCTTGTACCAGGAACCGCACCAATTTCCAGACGCCCATACAAAATGGCCCCACGTGAGTTAGCTGAGCTTAAAACCCAACTGGAAGCTTTGTTGGAGAAAGGCTTCATCCGCCCTAGCTCATCGCCATGGGGTTGCCCTGTTCTGTTCGTAACGAAGAAAGATGGAATAGAAAGGATGTGCGTAGACTATCGCCCGCTAAATTTAGCGACGATAAAGAACAAGTACCCATTGCCCAGGATCAATGATCTTTATGATCAACTTGCAGGATCCTCTGTCTTCTCCAAGATGGATTTGAGATTAGGTTATCATCAAATCAAAATCCGAAACGAGGACATTCCCAAAACGGCTTTTACTACTCGTTATGGTCTTTACGAGTACTTCGTCATGTCCTTTGGTTTAACCAATGCCCCCGCCACTTTCTCACGCATGATGACTTCGATCTTCATGGAGTACCTAGATAAATTTGTTGTAGTTTATCTCGATGAAATTCTCATCAACTCTAAGAACATAGAAGAACATGCCGAACACCTAAGGCTGGTATTGATGAAACTTAGGGAGCATCGCCTGTATGCTAAATTCTCCAAGTGTGAATTTTGGCTACCAGAAGTGACCTACTTAGGCCACGTGATTTCTGCAAAAGGCATTGCTGTGAATCCCGAGAGTGTTCAGGCCGTCGTTGACTGGACTCCACCTGAATCGGTTAAGCAAGTTAGGAGTTTTCTTGGCCTAGCCAGCTATTGCCGTCGCTTCGTCGAGAACTTTTCTAAAGTTGCAAAGCCTCTAACTGAACTCCTCAGAAAGATAAGAAATTCTTATGGACTCCCAAGTGCGAGGAAAGCTTTCAAGAGGTGAAAAGAAGATTGACTTCTGCACCCGTACTTGCACCTCCAGACACCAAAAAGGATTTTGAGATCTATTGTGACGCATCACGGCAAGGGTTAGGATGCATACTTCTGCAAGATCGACATGTGGTAGCTTATGCTTCACGCCAGTTGCGGCCACATGAAAAGAACTATCCTACCCATGACCTTGAACTGGCTGCCGTAGTTCATGCCCTAACAACTTGGCAACATTACCTCCTTGGTAATCGTTGTGAGATTTATTCCGACCACCAAAGCCTCAAATACATTTTCACCCAGCCAGATCTTAATCTCAGGCAAAGACGCTGGATTGAGTTGATAAAATATTACGACGTAGTAATTTCTTACACCCCAGGCAAAGCCAATGTCATGGCTGATGCACTAAGTCGTAAGTCGTATTGTAACAACCTCATGTTACAACAGTATCAACCACTTCTTCATGAGGACTTTCGCAAGCTCAATCTTGAGATTGTTCCTCATGGCTATCTTTCTACCTTGGTGGCGAAACCAACTCTTGAGGATCAAATCATAGTTGCCCAAAGGCGTGCACGAGGTGTTCGCCGGATCAAGGAGAACATTGCTAGCGGAGTTGCTAAATGTTTCTCCACAGATAGCAAGGGAACGGTATTCTTTGAAAATCGTTTGGTAGTACCTAAGAATAGGGAACTAAGGCAACTCATCTTGAAGGAAGCCCATGACACACCCCTCTCAATTCATCCCGGTAGCACAAAAATGTACCGAGATCAACGCCAGAGATTTTGGTGGACTAGGATGAAGAGAGACATTGCTCAATTTGTTGCCGAATGTGATGTTTGTCATTGCATTAAGGCAGAACATCAAAGACCTGCTAGTACACTTCAACCTTTGTCTATTCCCGAGTGGAAATGGGACAAAGTCGGTATGGATTTCATCATCGGCTTTCCAAAAACCCAGAAAGGAAACAATGCCATCTTCGTTGTCATAGATAGGCTTTCCAAAGTTGCTCACTTGCTTCCGGTTCGCGAGTCTATAACTGCTAGCCAGTTAGCGGACTTGTACATCTCTAGAATTGTATCCCTTCACGGTGTTCCTTTGGAAATCAATTCTGATCGTGGTAGCCTTTTTACCTCTAGATTTTGGAGAAGCTTTCAGAATGCTATGGGAACTCATCTCTCCTTTAGTACGGCTTTCCATCCTCAGTCTAGCGGTCAAGTCGAAAGGGTTAACCAAATTCATGAAGACATGCTCAGAGCTTGTGTTATCTCATTCGGAAAGAATTGGGAGAAGTCTCTTCCATTTGCCGAATTTTCTTATAACAATACTTTTCAATCTAGTCTGAACATGGCTCCTTTTGAACTCCTTTATGGACGACGATGTTGAACACCACTAAACTGGTCAGAAATCGGCGAAAGACAATTCTTTGGACCGGATATGATCAAGGAAGCAGAAGAGCAAGTTCGCATTGTTCGTGATCAATTGAAAGCAGCCCAGTCTCGTCAGAAAAGCTACTATGATCGTCATCATAGGCAAGAGAGCTACAATCTGGATGAGAAGGCTTACCTCCGGGTTACTCCTCTGAAGGGAACCCAACGTTTCGGTATCAAAGGCAAGTTGGCCCCACGTTACATCGGACCTTTCCGCATTCTTGCCAAACGTGGAGAAGTTTCCTACCAACTTGAACTACCCCCACACCTTTCCCGAGTACATGATGTATTCCATGTGTCCCAACTCAGGCGTTGCTTAAAGGACCCCATCCGCGAAGTCGACCATGAAACGCTTGATCTCCAAGATGACCTTTCTTATCGAGAATACCCCGTTCGTATTCTTGATTCCGCAGAGCGTGTCACTCGTCGTCAGAAGATTAGGTTTCTGAAAGTGCAATGGTCACACCACTCTGAGAGAGAAGCTACGTGGGAAAGAGAAGACCGTCTCAATGCCGAGTACCCCTCCTTCCTCCCGCAGACTTCTGAATCTCGGGACGAGATTCTTTTGAGTGGGGGCGAGTTGTCAGAACCCTCTGTTAGGTAATGTGCTAGGGTTAGCCAGTACTCTTGCATCATGTTAAAATTTCAAAAGAAATCTTTGAAATCAAAATCAAAAGAAAAATGGGAGAAGGAACCCCGCCAGATGAATTAATTCAAAAGGCCAGATAAAAATCTTCTCCAAAAATTCATGTTAGATTTTTGAAAATCTTATAAATGAGTGTGATCACATATCAAGTGATGTGGGACCCACCCCATGCTCATAGATTTTTCAAATATTCAAACAGTGCCTTGGATTTAATGAAAAACCCCTATTTGAGTTAAGATTCAAATTATTTGAATTTTAAAAATGTTGAAACTTTATAAGTGGCTAGTCTATATTATTATGAGGCCATATAAAAAGTTTCAGCATTTTATAAAATGGTTTGGTATTTTTATCAGAGCCAAAACAAATCTAGAGAAAAAGAAAGGAAAGTTTAAACAGAAAAGAAAAAGAAAAAGGGACTTACCTCGCTTTCGGCCCAGCTCTCCCCCAGCCTGGCCCAGCCCAGCCCACGGGGGGCACATGCGTCTTCAACCCCGGCCAGGCAGGCACCCAGGTCGCCGGCGAGCACCGTGGGCGCGCCAGGCAGCTGCCTGCCTGCCCAGGGCTTATCTTCTCGCCTGGAGACGTCTGGGAGACGTCCCGATCCGTTCCCCCCCTCCAGAGCCTCTCCCCCTCTGTCTCTCGCCGAGTTTGACGACGACCCGAGCGCCGCCGTCGCCATGGTTTGAAGCCCACGTAGACACCGTCGTTCCCAAGCCACGCCGTTGGGTCCTTCGTCTTCGTCACCGTCGACTACTTCTGCGTGCCGAGGGAATCAAGCTCAAACGTCCTGGAGCCGTCGATTTGAGTCGTCGTCTTCGTCTACGGTCGCCGTGCGCCATCGTCAATTGCGTCTCCGGCAAGCCACCTCCGTCCTCGCCACCAACTCCGTTGAGTTTATGGTGAGCCACAACTCAAAACCCCTCTAGCTACACCCTCCTTTTCTTCCTCTAACCGGATCCTCCATGGGAGCCAAGCACGACCTCCGCAATGGATGAGCTCGAGCTAGCTCCCGTGCTCCTCTGCCTGCACCGAGTTGTTCCTCATCTTCACCTTGTTTCTACGCGTCGAACGCACTAAGCCACGCTCAAGTTGGTGCACCACAGTTATGATTGCGTCCTCGCCGCGTTTCTGTTGCCGCCGGTGAGCTCGCCGTCGTCGATTTGGTCACCCCCAAGGTCACCCGCGTACACCAGACGACGCGCGAGAGCACGGGCTACGTTCCCGTGGTCTCAGCGCATCGAATGATGCACGGGAGCAGTGGATCCAAGCAGCGCCGCCGTGGCCAGGCCGCCGGCGTTTAGCCGCCGGTGGGTTAGCCTAACCCCCCTCGCTAATCCACCCCCTAATGACCCCCTGAGCCAATGACAAGTGGGCCCAGTGGCTTAATTAAGCCACTGGTTAAGTTAACCCAGCCGGATTAAATTAACCAGCCACTGACAACCCTGGCCCACATGTCAGCCCCCCCCTGACGCCAGCATGAGGTCATGCTGACGCAGTAAACCTTTTCCAGAAATTACAATGATTTAAAGAATTTCAGAAAATTCCAGAAAATAGCTCAAACTTTGGAAATTCATAGAAAATTCATATTAACTCCAAATTGGACAAATAATATATGAAAAATGACCAGGAGAAAATAAGATATCCAAAAATACAACTTTAAACTATGTTTGAGTTGATTTTAAAATGGTACCAGTAGCATATGTCATTTGAATTATTTGGAATTTATTCAAATTCAATTCAAATGCTTTTGCAACTTGGACCATGGAATTATGCTATATTTCAACCCCACATCAGAGGCATATCATACACATTTCCAAAAGGTTCAAAATGATCAAACAATGTCAAATGTAACTTGGTCAAGTTTGAATTCAAATTGGAGTTTGAATTTGCAATTCAATTTGCAATATACTCCATTTAAATGGAATTGCTTCACACATAAAGCATATACATCAAGTTTCAACCTTCCATCATGTGATGTTGCATTGTATTTACTTTTTCTACCTTGTTGTTGTTTGTCGAGTAGAGGTGGAACCGGAGCAGAAGGCTGCCCCCTTCGTTGAAGACCCAGAACCTCAACCTCGTCAGCAAGGCAAGCAAACCCCCATTGATCATATCGATAAAATCCCACTTCCCTCTCATGTCTCTCTTATGCATTGTATAGGATGATCACCATGATAACGATTCTATCGCATAGATGAACCCATTCCTTTGCATGACCTATCATTTTGTCATAGTAGTAAGCAAACCACAATCCTAGCAAATGTAGGAGTTGATTGATATCATGTGGCCCCTGCAAATGTTACTGCTTATTGCATGCTTAGAGTGATACCATGATGTTACTGTTATGTGAGTTGGGATGGTAGTGATCATGATGATGATGGTAGAAAAGTGTTGGTGAATCTACCCTAATACAAGGTGAACGATGAGAGGCTGTGTAGGAGTACACGGTGGGTTGTCTCGTTGAACACCGCCCTAAGTCCGAGTTCTTGTGTGGTGATCCAAGATGAAGAGTACAACCACACATTGGGCTCACTGACCCCTCTCAACTTACTAACTCATCTCTTTCGATGTCCAGATGTCGCAATAGTTCGGAGTTCTGGTAGGCTTGTGGCCTGGATGCTAAGTGAGAGAACGGCTCACCTGAGACCGGCTTATACACCACGCACACATCACTTGGGTCCACTTCGGTAAACCGGCCGGGTTCACGATAGTGGTAACCAACCCAAGTAGGCGGCTTTCTCGGACTAGATCGGCTATGAGGTAACAGTTGTGGTGAGCATCCTCGCTGGCACCCCTTGAATGGTGTCGAGATCAAAGGCGGTAAATGATGATCATGTGATTGTAGCGGTACACCCCTGCAGGGTTAACAAAACTATTCGAATAGCGGCGTCCGCGGTTATGGACTGCTTGGAAAGCTTAGCTTGATTATTAGACAACTTGAACTGGATACTTCTAAAACACACCAAGATAAGCGTGAGTGCTATGGCGTGCTTTCTCGTGGGGAAGTCGAGAAAGGCACCATAGTGGTGTAATTGGTTGGAGAAAGTAGTGGACTCGTGTACGCTTCTTACCTCAAAGTCTAGTACTCGTAGTTCAGGACTATCCAAGTCAAAGCTGGCACTTCTGCAAGTGAACCCCACCTCCCTTTACCTTGATACATGTGCATGAGTAGTATAGCTCCTATGTAAGTCTTGCCGAGTACGACTTTGTACTCACGTTTGCTTAATCTATGTTTCAGATGAACCCACTGACCCCGAAGGTGGCTTCTTCATCGAGCTGGACGACTGAAGATCAAGCTAGTCTAGTCCCAGTCAGACGACTGGTTCCCTCGTGGAGGGCTTGTGTTTAAATAAGGCTTCTTAAGCCATTTGTTAAACTTGTCTGTACTCAGACATAATTTGCTTCCGCTTGTGTTGTAATGTTGGATCACATGTTTGTGATCTCTGTTTGCACTCTATAAGAGTTATCAATAAAAATGTATACTTTGTAGAGAATTGCAATGATACCTACTGTTCATACAAGGCATGTGTGCTGCGTGTATGTTTATAACATGCATGTCTTTGTATGGGTTTTTGAGACCTTAGTTGTGATCTGGCTGGCGGTCTTTCATACACCAAGTGGCCCTTAGATGTGCGCAGCTTGGGGCATCGCGATGCGATTGTTCGAGACTCCGTCTCGTGCACACTTTGTGGTATGATCGAGCCCTCCCTAGACCCCGACTAAGTGATCGGGCTGGAGTAAGTCTATGTAAGAGTTATGAGATAGCCGATAGTATGGTTGAGGCGACTTGTCTTTGAATATGGGAGTTCATCACCCATATCATTAGACTTGTGTGCGGACGATGAGGACCCATCTCAGTTGATCATCCGGCCTGGATGGGATACCCCTCACGTACGATGCTTTCCGAGAACGTTCTGTGCTTGGCCTTGTCTGCTTAGACAAGTGGGTACGGTTCTCGCCTCTCCATATGACTGTCTTAGCTGGACTTGCATACGCTAACCCCGGGTTCCGACACATTCTTCGCTTACGCGACTCAAAAAATTGGCACTCGGGGGCTCGCCGCAGCAGCCACCCCCGGAGGCGTTCTTCGCTTACGCGACTTAAAAATTGGCACTTGGGGGCTCGCCGCAGCAGCCACCCCTGGAGGCGTTCTTCGCTTACGCGAATTAAAAATTGGCACTCGGGGGCTCGCCGTAGCAGCCACCCCCCCGAGGCGTTCTTCGCTTACGCGACTTAAAGATTGGCACTCGGGGGCTCGCCGCAGCGGCCACCCCCTGAGGCATTCTTCGCTTACGCGACTTAAAGGTTGGCACACGGGGGCTCGCCGCAGCCGCCACCCCCCGAGGCCTTCTTCGCTTACGCGACTTAAAGGTTGGCACTCGGGGGCTCGCCGCAGCAGCCACCCCCCGAGACGTTCTTCCCTTACGGGACTTAACGATTGTCACTCGGGGGCTCGCCGCAGCAACCACCCCAAGGTGTTCTTCGCTTACGCGACTTAAAAAATTGGCACTCGGGGGCTCTCCGCAGAAGCCACCCCCCGAGGCGTTATTTGCTTACGCAAATTAAAAATCAAGCACTCGGGGGCTCGTACGCTGCAGCCGCACCCCAAGGAGTTACCCGCCGAAGACCCGGAAACCGACAAGACCCGCCCGTATCGCACGGGATCCATTCATAACAGATAAAGCAAAGCAAACTACGGCACACGCTGTCCAGCAGAAGAAGACAACCTACAACTCAAAAGAAGAACCTACACCAAGAAAAGCCTAATCTCCAGGCTCTGATTTCACTTTACATAGAGCGCCCAGATGACAGTCATTCTCCTCGACCACCCACTTCACAACATGGCTCGCAGGCTCATCTGTCACGGCATAATAGTCACCCATAGGCTGAGCTCGACCACCAGGAGGACCCCGAGCCGCCAACATAATGTCCACACCAGGCCAATGACTATGGACAAAAGAAAATGCACATCGGGCCCCTGCATGAATCTGGTGATTTACTACGCGACGAAGCTCCACAGGCTGAGAGAACACCCGGCACAGCCTCTCAAGAGATGATGGAATAGGAAGCAGCGGATAAAATTCAGAGAAAATCCCACCAAGTACCCTGCAACAATACCCAAGAGCCTGCGACACCCTCTCAACCCGCCGTCGAAAAATGGCGAACACTCGAGCTCACGACCAATCGATCCAAAAGGGATTGTTCGCCTGCACGAATGGGTCATCCAGCCTCAACAACTCCGACTGCACGGCCTCCTCCTCCTCGCGAGATTGCCCAGCAGCACTTCACAAAAAAGAGCAATCATCAGAACAAAGCACAAGGAAAATACCTCACACATTCGATCAGCCGAAGGAAGACAAACTCACCCTTCAGAAGATCAGACAACTTCACCACCCAAGCAGCCAGGCCATCCACAATAGCTTCAACACGTTCACGCTTGGAGCGCTGAACATCGACAACACCCTTGAGACGAACAATCTCACGCTCGGCATCTTTTAGCCTCAAACAAATGGATTCATAGGCACCCTCGCGAGCATCTTCCTTCAGCAAATTCCAAGCCCGAGAAATGCCCGGGGTGGCCTACCGCAAAGGAGAACAAGTCAAAAGAAAAGGAGGAACAACACAAAAACGGACAAGGCATTTTTCACCACATAAAAGATTCACCATCCCGCAGGAAGTTCATTACAACTTAAATTCCCAAGACAGGTCACCAAAAAATCAGTTCACCCTACTCCTATCCATGAGAATTATGGTTATCAGCCTCAACAACTAGCTGCAGTTGGCGGGCAAGCCGAGTGGCTCGAGCACTCTTCTTGTCTGTATAATTAGGCAGGCTATCCACCATGGAATCCTCAATGGGGACACCATGCCCCAGAAGAACAACAATAGACGTGGCAAGCCCACTCACCACGTTCTCACGAACCAAGCCCTCCAGCAGATCTCCGTCCGGACCCAAGGCAGCAACCTGAGAATCTAGACCCTCAGTCCTCTTCTCCTCATCCGGAAGCATATGCTCATGAAGAAGCTTTAGGAGAGTCGAAGCCCGAGCGCAGACATCCCCCATAGCTAAAACAGCACCCGAGACAGCATCCACAGCACCACGAAGAGTGCCTGATCCTGCAGCAGCCACCTCCACCGCCCCAATACCCGCAGAGCCTGCCAGAAGCAAAAGATTTAGTACTCAGAAATTCAAGAGAAGAGGAAACCCCAAAGAATGGAAGAAAGGAACAGTCGACGCACCAGCCAAAGAGCCTGCCAAGTCCCGCAGGCGCTCGCACTCAACTTCCTCCGCCCGGAGAAATTGATCCTCCACTCGTCGCAACCGCTCGAGCTCGCCTTGCTGTGCCTGCAGGTCCCTGACGGGGATCAGCCCCGGCAAATACAATGGTCAAGGACCCTGGGTTAGTCATAGAGAAGGAACAGGTTGGACGATACTCATCGGCTAACAGGAGAAGCACTTCCTGCTCGATATTATTTCGTGAGGGAGCGGTTACAGGGGAGGCCAAGGCGAGTTCTCGCAAGACCAGATGAGTAGATGTGTATTGTATTGATCTAGACGACTCCCCTCCTAGCCTTTATATACTAGGCTAGGTCTCGGGGAGTCCGTACTAGGTTACAAAGATAGTTTCCTAGTTCTAGTCTTGTCTTGTACGCCAAGTTTATGCCTTCCATATTTAGTCGCGGACTCCTACGTTGGTGCTTGGTCGGGCCAGTCGCGGGCCTGTCGTGGTTTCCTAGCGGGCCTTCTATCTTTATACACGCCGGGTAGCCTCATACGCAGGAGTCGTGGGGTCACCCCCTCGTCAGTAGCCCCCGAGTGCCTGGGGGACTCGAAGAGTCGCGCAGGGACTTGAATTCGTCAACGCTTTATTGTCTGTAGGCGTGGCATCGCCGCGGGTCGCTGGCAGTTTTGAGCCATGACAATATCTGTTTCGAGGGATTGCTAAGCTAAAAGGGTCCAAGGAGTCGACTGGTCGAGCCTTGGTGAATTGCGCTAGTGGCAAATACCGCAGTAGCCCAATAAAGCTCATGTCCCTCGACATGAACTTGGAACGACCGGTGTCAAGCAAAGTCATGCCGCTGCAGGTCTTATAGGATCAATTGCTGCCAGTCTAAGCAAATAGCCTGAGCGTGTCCGCTTGGATCTTTCTATCATGCGAGCGCATGGAAAAGGTCGGGAGGGAAATCGCTCTGCGGCAAGTCCCGACCCGGCCGTTCTGTGCAGCGGGGTCTTACCTACACGCTAAGCTTGTGTGGCATCTGGGTACAGTGTGTGGTAGCCCAGGCATAATTATTTTTGTAGAGGCACGAAGCCTGGTTAGCGAAGCACCCCCTTGGAATAAGCAATCAAGTGAGCTGTTTAGCAGTCACTCGCGGAGTTTGTAATGGACTCAGGCGAGGAAAATAAGAAAGCACCCACTCGGAATTTCATCGAGTGCGCGAGTAGATCATACTGTTGAATACTTGTTGAGTCTTTTGCGAGTGGTCACTCGAATGCTTCACTGTCTTCAGGGTGAGGGAGCACCCGAACTCTGAGAGTATGTTGTTTCTGCTGGTGCGAGTGATCACTCGAGCACATCTTTGTCTTCTGGGTGAGGGAGCACCCGAACTCGAATAAAGGTACTCCCGATGGGAGTAAGAGATTTTTATTTTTAAAAATCAGAAAATTTGGACACCAAGAAATAGGTGGCTTTTTGAATCTTTCAGTCTTTCCAATTGTTTTTATCTTGATCCGTCCCTCTTTGAGATGTCATGCTGATATGTATTGCCAGGCTTTTGGTGACCTGTGTTGATGTTTGATTCTTTGATCCGTCGTGGCTTCTGGCCCGTCATAATGATTGTTTGGACGTCATGCTACCTGATGTCTGTTGGATTTCCGAGGCTTGTATGGGAAATAGGCGAGATTTGACGTGTCCTTTAAATAGTGCTGACCGTGTGACGACATCTTTTCTTGGAATTCGTAACGCCCGACCCATTTAGTCTTTGATTTAATGATGGCGCCGCCTGGGCTTCTGCGTGTTTTCCCCGGTTTGCCCTTTTATTTCTCTATAAATACCTCATGTGGTTTCCTGTCTTTGGCATCCATTAATCGTTCTCTTCTTCTTCTGATGTCTCCCAAGCGCGGTGGTAGTGGGAATGGACGAGGTCGTGGCCGCCATGGCCGTAGTGGCAGTACGCCTCCTTCTTTGCGTGGTGGGGGCTGTGGTGTTGCATCTGCGCCTTCTTCCTCCTCCATGGAAGAGGGTTTTTGGTGCTATGATTTTCTTTTGCGTGTTCTTAGCCGGAACGCTGCCCGGATTCCTCTTCCGTTCTTGTTTGCCTCCATTGCTTCTGAGCGTAAATTGAGGGGTTTCTGGCTCCGTCTTCACGGATGCGCTTGCTTTTCTTCTTGGGTGGAGCTGGAAGTTGATAATTCATCTTTGATTTTCCTTGGGTCTGGCTGGAGGGCGTTTTCTCGTCGGTTGAATCTACGCATCGGAGATAGCCTTTGCTGTCGTTTTGACGGCGAAGATACTGTTATTATCCGTGCATTTGATGCCGGTGGCAATCGTCTGGATCCATACTGGGAGGAAACAAGCAGTGGTGATTTCGATGGCTCGAGTGGTGGTTCGCCTGCTTCTCTCGTGTCTTCGTCTTCGGCTGATTCCTCGGCCGATGGTGTTTGCTCTTCTAGTTCTAAGGATGAACTGGACGTCAAGCCGGTCGTCAAGCGGCTACGTCAGTAGGCGAGGTACCTTGTAGAACTGGAGGACGGCGACCTGCTTCTTCGCGGACTGAGTTTCTACTTTGTCTGTGATGATGCTCGTCAAGCTGTGGTACGAAAGTGCCAATTATCTCAGCATGAGCATACATGTAGAAGTCATAATTCCTTAGGATAATTATAACCCGTCTTGTAGTTGCTCGAGTCCTTATGTAGCGATAACTGTCTTTTGACTCCTTTGTAGCGAAAAAACTGTGCTCAACTCCTTTTGTAATGAAGTTGTTCTTGACTCCTTTGTAATGAAATTGTCCTCGGCTCCTTTGTAATGAGATTGTCCTCGACTCCTTTGTAATGAGATTGTCCTCGGCTCCTTTGTAATGAGATTGTTCTCGACTCCTTTGTAATGAGATTGTCCTAGACTCCTTTGTAATGAGATTGTCCTCGACTCCTTTGTAATGAGATTGTCCTCCACTCCTTTGCAATGAGATTGTCCTCTACTCCTTTGTAATGAGATTGTCCTCGACTCCTTTGTAATGAGATTGTCCTCGACTCCTTTGTAATGAGATTGTCCTCGACTCCTTTGCAATGGGAATTGTCTATCGGGTGCGCGGCAGCGCTCCCGATGGGAGTAGCCCCTGAGGCTACGTTTGATTTGTAGAATCAGGCGTAGGCTGTGATTTTTGTCTGCCTGGTCTGTCTTGCTGCTATTTATTCTAAGCTTTGATCGGGTGCGCGTCAGCGCTCCCGATGGGAGTAGCCCCCGAGTCTTTAGGTGTTCGCTTGCGATCAGGTGAAGACTGAAGGACTTTGCGTTTTTTGATATGCTTGCTGTTTGTAGACGAACATTGCGTTTCTCGGCGGGAGTTTTATGCTTGAAGCCCCCCGAGTGTTTTTGTAGTCGCATGAGCGAGGATAGCGTCTCTCGGGGGGAGTTTATGCTCGAGCCCCCGAGTGCTTTTAAGTATAGTCGCCTGAGCGAGGGTAGCGTCTCTCGGGGGGAGTTTATGCTCGAGCCCCCGAGTGCTTTTAAGTATAGTCGCCTAAGCGAGGATAGCGTCTCTCGGGGGGAGTTTATGCTCGAGCCCGCGAGTGCTTTTAAGTATAGTCGCCTGAGCGAGGATAGCGTCTCTCGGGGGGAGTTTATGCTCGAGCCCCCGAGTGCTTTTAAGTATAGTCGCCTGAGCGAGGATAGCGTCTCTCGGGGGGAGTTTATGCTCGAGCCCGCGAGTGCTTTTAAGTATAGTCGCCTGAGCGAGGATAGCGTCTCTTGAGGGGAGTTTATGCTCGAGCCCCTGAGTGCTTTTAAGTAGAGTCGCCTGAGCGAGGATAGCGTCTCTCGGGGGGAGTTTATGCTCGAGCCCCCGAGTGCTTTTAAGTATAGTCTCCTGAGCGAGGATAGCGTCTCTCGGGGGGAGTGATAACCCACAACTGCAGGGGATCGAGATAGTCTTCGCGGGTAAGATAACCAGATTTATTGATTCGACTCAAGGGGAGCCAAAGAATATCCACAAGCTTTAACGGTGGAGTTTTCAATTCCACCGCACCTGAGATACACTTACTTGCAGCAATATATTAGTAGTAACTGCGATATGGAAGTGATGATAGCAATGGTAAAAGTAAAACAACAAAAGTAAACAACTAGTAACCAGCAGAATTAAAACACTGTAGGCTAGGGAGATGGATGGTTGGGCGCTGCATGGATAAGAAACATCATGTAATCAACTTGGGGCAAGGCACACAGAAAAGCAAAGATCATCTAGGCATAAATCAAACATCAGGCATGTATCCCACATGTAGTTGTACATGCTTGCAATAAGAACTTGCACAACATCTTTTGTCCTACCATCCCGCTACGAACGGGACCAAAAGGAACTTATGGAGATTAAGGTGCTCCTGTCAAAGAGCACCGGAACAAAGCATTAACAATTAATGGATACACGAAATTCTCAAATTATAGTCCATCCCCTTTGGTGTCCCAAGCTGTTACCTTTGGGATCGCCGATTCCGGAGTATAACAGGTGCATACAACTCATAGATAAGATCAAGAACACAAATATATTCATGAAAACACAAAGGGTTAAGATCTGAAATCATGGCACTCGGGACCAAAGTGACAAGCATTAAGAGCAACAAGTTGAAGCAAAGATGATAAACACCAATCTAGATGATATGCAACATGCCCCCAACAATCTGATAAACTATTACATGATGTAACTCATCCAATCCCTACCATCCCGTTTGCCTACAACAGGGAATTACTCACACATGGATGGAGGAGTCATGGAGGGACGATGGAGTGGTGATGGCGATGACGATGGCGATGATCTCCCCTCTCCGGAGGCCAAAATAGCCTCCAGATTATCCCTCCCGGAGAAGAACAGAGGGTGGCGGCGGCTCCGCGACGAGAACTGGGAAAACGACTTCTGTTCTGTGGTTTTCGCGTCACGGGAATAAATAGGAGCATCGGTAGGGCACCAGAGGTGGGGGAGGCCCCCAGGCAGCCGGAGGGCGCGACCCCACCCCTGGCCGCGGCAGGGGGCGCCTGGGGCCCCCAGGGCTCCCCTCTGGTCCCACTTCTGGCATCTGGTTCCTTCGGGTGCGTGGATTTTCTGGTATTTTTCTGGGAATTTTCTGGGACGTCCAAAAATCCATTTTACTGCGCACAATAAAACCATACAGACAGCTCTGCTGAAAACAGCGTTAGTTCGGGTTAGTTTCGTCGAAATCATGCAATAATGAGGGCAAAACAATAGCAAAAGTGTTTGGAAAAGTAGATACGTTTGAGACGTATCAACCCCCCCAAGCTTAGCATATTGCTTTTCCTCAAGCAATTCAGTACAACGAACTAAACGCGACAAAGAAAACTTTGACAAACTCTTTTGCTTCAATAGATGTATATAAGCATGTACTACGAAAAGAATTTAACAAGTATCAAAACAATGTTACGAGGACAATGCACGAAGCAATCCTTCTTTCAAGTGACCAATCTCAAACAACTAAAAGCAAATAATATGCTACTGAAAATCAAGACAGGATTACAATGCACAAAGTTTGAACATACTAGAGTGGTATTCCGCTAGCCTCCAAGAGTGAAGCAAAACATAAATGCAGAAACTCCTCCGGAGTTTTAAAGGAGACTAGAACTAAGAACTTCAGAATAAAAAATACCACAATCATGCAAAAGACAATGTAATACTTTGGGAAAATTCACATTACACTCAGAATGACAATTATGCTCTCCTAGTTGGTGCTTTGAAGAAAGAAGGCGGAGACTCTCGAACCGTGAAGTTTGATGGGAAGGTTAAAAAACCATGGAAGGAAGCAAAGACTAAACTTGTACCAGAGCTCTTGGTTTTGAAAATAGAGATAAAAAGGGTGTTTTGGGATATGCATGCTTCGTCAATGAATGCTAGTAGACAACTCAATCGCCTCTTACGCTAGACATGTTTCGAGGAACGGCTCCCAAGATGGAGACGATCACATCCCCTTAATCTCCTTTGTTTATCACTGCCAAAGTTTTCTGATTTCTCATAGACAAAGCGTGAAGGAGGGTTTGTTGGTTGTGATTATCTTTTTGTGAGCTGGGCGCACTCATGCCAGTCCCTCCTCGTATTGGGGTTTGCAGATTAGACATGCAATCCCGGGATAAAACATGTCTAACATAAGATGGTCATGAATTACCTATTACTTCCTCATGAGATAAAACAGAGGCACAAAACATGAATGCTTTTGAATAATTTCGAGATGGTACAAGAAAGTCTTCGTTAGGATGGCCGGTAAATACCACATAGGAAGGTATGGTGGACTCATATGGAAAAACTGGTTTCAAGGATTTTGGATGCACAAGCAGAAATCCGCTTAGTGCGAGCGAAGGCTAGCAAAAGACTGGGAAGTGACCAACTAGAGAGCAATAACAACCATAATCATGCAGAGCGACAAAGTAACATTGAATCAGACATGAAATTGATATGACTATTCCGAGATTCAAAGATCATCAAGGCACAGTGGACTTTTCAGTCATAACATGTGTAAGCATGTGCCAACTCAATCCAAGAATTCTCCAAAGGGAAATACCACTTCAGTATGCCAAATCATGAACAATGCAATGCATGCAAATCATTTCAACAACACATTATGTACTCTAGATATTTGGGATTAGCCACAAGGTAAGCATGAACACTGGGGAAGCATTGTAAACATAGCACTATGTCGCTACAAGCTGGTCTCTAAATGATAAGTACAAGCATATGTACAAAGGTGGAAACAAAAAGAGTTCATACCGGTTTTCGTTGTTGCATCCATTTCGTCGATCTTCGTCATTACTGCCTTGTCACTTGCACGATTGAACGTAGGAAATATAATCAAGTGCAAATGCCATCACGGACTTGAGCTGAACTCTGCAACAAAGCAAACTAAAGAGAGAAAAGAAATTATTTTTGGATTTTTCAAAGGTTAAACGAAAGAAAAAGAAAAGAGAAATCTTTTTGTTGTTTTTGCAAAATAAAAGAACAAAGAAGAATGGGGAAAAACTTCGAAAAGATCAAAGAAAACAAAATAAAACGGATAATACAATGGAAAGGTGAGAAGGGAACGTACTCCCCCAAGCTTAGGCTTTTGGCCTAAGTTGGTAGTAGCTACTGCCCCCAGGAGCCTCCTGCTCCGGGGTAAGGGTAATTGCAGGAGTCGTATGAGCCCTCCGGTGCATACAGCAAAGTCCTCGGATCCTCCCATGAGGAAGGTCCTGTGCTCCAAGCGGAAGAAGATCCCTCGCCATGCTCGGTGAAGGTCTCTCCCTGGAAAGGTGGGAACTCACCGTTCTCCTCCTCATCGGGCACAACCCCTCCATGGGGTTATGTGGCTGGTAATTAGCCAAGAACTCATCGAACTGAATTTCGTTGAAGGACCATCCGTTCCTGCGAGTGTTATTAAACAAAAGTGGTGCAGGTAGACGGATCTCACGAGTAATAGACCTTTCAAACCTCAAAATATAATCAAGGTTACCAAAATGAGAAGTAATGGTAACAAACTTATGCCTCTTCATAGCCGCAAGATCGAGACTCGTGTATGAAAAGGGAACATCATCAGGATGCGGGGTGCGCTCAAGAGACTCAAGGATAAGTGTGGCGTAAACGCCACCATATAAATCGCCCTTGTTACTGTTCGTAACAAGACGCCGAGCAATCAAGGCACCCACATTATAATCATTCTTACCAGAGAGGGCGTTCGCATAAATGGCGAAGTCTGGTGCAGAACCATTGCTCGTGTTGTCACGAGCCAACACCCCTCTAGCAATAAAATACGCAAAATACCTGAGGTGTGGAAACAAGATGTTGGAAATCTTCGTGCGCCTAATGTCGGTCTCCTCCTGGCAGCAAAGGGAGTTGAAGAGGGTCCTCAACCCGGAAGGCTGCATGGTCATCTTAGTTGTCTGACCAACGTTCGGCACACCTATTATATCACAAAACTGTGCCAAAGACATGGTTATGAGATCATTATAAAGTTTGAACTCAACGGTTCCAGCATCATGGTTATAACAAAAACTGTTAACAAAACAGGAGGTAAGCTTTTTTTATTGTACCACACGGCATAAAGCTAGCCGTGTCAAACCTGCATTAGCACAAAGGCCATAAAATTCCTCCTTAATTCCTGCAGTTGTAAGAAAATCATCGCACGGATACATCATTGCGCATGCTGGATTTGTTTCTTCCAACAGCTCAATGGGTACATGATCTTCATTGTAGCTCACCCTAACTGCTGAGGGTGAAGCTGCAGCTCTAGTGACTCGATCGGAGCGCTCGGGCTTCTTCTTCCCAAGCCACCCCTTTGCTTTTCCAAAGAAACTCATTTCTGAATTTTTTTACAATTCACAAAAACAAGGATTTAAACAAAGTGAGTTGAGGCAAACTAATCTACTCACTTACCTAAGGCATAAAATTGCATCAAAACTTGGAAAATAAAATTCTACACATGCATGCAAGCTCATAAGAACAGCACCAAGAGCTACTAAATACTCAAAAATGAGGCCACCAATCAAAAATCTAATTGGAGGGGTGAAGGAGTTACATATCAGGGAGTATTTGCCCAAAATCTCATCTCAAATGATGGGTCGTAGAGAGAGATCGAAATTCTGGACGGAGAGCAGCAAGAACGCAAGAACAAAGTGCAGAACTCGTGTTTTTGGAGAGAGAGAAGGGAGGAGGAAGAAGACTTACCTGGCTGGCTGCCCTGTGGGCCCCAGGCGCCCTGTGGGCGCGACCAGGGGCCAGGCCGCGCCAGCTGGCCGCCTGGGCCACTGGTGGCCCCCCTGGTCAGCCCCAGGTGCTCCTGGGTCACTCTCGGCATGGAAAATTTAAAAATATTTTTTCTGGAAATTTTCTGACAACTTCATTGTTGAAATTTTTTCGAAGTTCAAAAAGCTGCGAAACTCTCTGAAAACTTGAAACAATGATTAGAATTGTGAAGTTTCAAAAACATATAAACTTGGTACAACAAGGAGAATAAAAGCTAAAGCAAATGAAAACATAACAAGCTCCACTTTTTACCTATATAAAACATGCTTACTAGCAAGGTTGATCAAGTCTTACCAACAAACCGGCGATATATAGAGCAAAAAGCCTCACCTCTTATGAAGTGATCATTGCACCTTTACTTTAATGGACATTTTCCCCACCATGATGGTTTTGTATTTGTGGTGCACATGTAGAGGACAATCCCATTCTCCAATCTTCACGGTCTCGATATTATCTATAGAGTTGAGGCCATGCCTCTTGTCAATCTTCTTTGGAAAATACACCGTGTGTTCTTTGTCATTCACGTTGAAAGTAACCTTTCCTTTATTGAAATTAATAATAGCACATGCGGTGTTAAGAAAAGGTCTACCAAGAATAATAGACATGCTCCCATCCTCGGGCATGTCAAGCACAACAAAATCAGTAAGGATTAAACAATTAGCAATTTCAACGGGAACGTCCTCACAAATACCTATGGGAACGGCTGTTGACTTGTCAGCCATCTGAAGAGAGATATCTGTAGGGATTAGTTTTTCTAAACATAATCTCTTGTAAATAGAAAAGGGCATAACACTCACTCCTGCTCCAAGATCACATAAAGCAGTCCTGACATAATTATTCTTTATGGAACAAGGAATGGTGGGTATACCTGGATCACCAAACTTCTCAGGAATCTTCCCACTAAAAGAGTAGTTAGCAAGCAAAGTAGATATTGCTTCATTAGGAACTTTTCTTTTATTAGTAACAATATCTTTCATATATCTCGAATAAGGAGGTAACTTAATAGCATCAGTCAAAGGGATTTGAAGAAAAAGAGGTTTCATCCACTCACAAAACTTATTGTAATGCTCTTCTTCTTTGGTTTTGATAGACTTACCTGGAAAGGGCATGGGTTTCTGCACCCATGGTTCTCGTTCCTTCCCATGTCTTCTTGCGATAAAATATTCTCTAGTGTATTTCTTGCGTTTGTCGGGTGCTTCTTCTTCTTGAACTTCGGGTGGATCATTCTTTTCACTATCCTTTTCTGGCTCAGCACTGTCTTCAGTCTCAGCATCGGAGGTGGATATACTATTTGGATCATTGGAATTGCAGCTTCTTTGTGCTTCTTCTTCTTCTGAGAGCTAACAATTTCTTCTTCCTGTATTTGAGAATCTTGCTCGATCCTCTTAGGATGCCCCTCCGGTAGAGAAGATCTTGAGTGCTAGTTCCCCCTCGGGTTTTAATCCCGAAGGCCTGTATATCCTGTTTGGCATTATTAGCAAGCAAATATTTTTGCACACTAGAAATTTGATCAAGATGAGTTTGAACCATATGAAAATGCTTCACAAGACATTTAACATCATTAACTGTTCTACCTAGAACATCAAGCAAACTTTTGATAGCAAGGGAATTATCATGCAACTGACTTTGTATCCTCTCATTAAAGTGATTTTGCTTTATAATGAAATTATCAAGCTCATCTAAACATTGATCAGGAGGCTTACCATGAGGAATTTCACTTGCATTGAAATCTAAAAGAGAGTGTACCTCTACCATAGGAGGGTGAGTGGTAGTCTCACATAACTTCTCAATAGGGGGTAGATTCTTCACGTCTTTGGTTTTAATACCTTTCTCTTTAATAGACTTCTTAGCTTCTTGCATGTCTTCGGGGCTTAGGACAAGAATGCCCCTCTTCTTTGGTGGTGGAGGTGGTTCAGGGACGGACCAATCTTCGTGGTTCTTGGCAATCTTGCCCATCAATTCTTCTGCATCGTCCGACGTTCTTTTCCTGAAAACACAACCAGCACAACTATCCAAATAGGATCTAGATTCATCAGTTAGTCCAGCATAAAATATATCAATTAATTCATTCTTAGGGACTCCATGTCCCGGTCTATCCTGGATCAGACTGCAATACCTCCCCCAAGCTTTAGGGAGGTTCTCATCCTGCAACTGTTTAAAGTTATAAATTTTTCGTAAAGCAGCATGTTGCATATGAGCTGGAAAATACTTATCAACAAAAGACTGAGCTAAGTCTTGAGGACTCCTAATAGAACCACATGGTAGTGCATCGTACCATGCTTTAGCACCTTCCTTTAAAGAAAAAGGAAAAAGCTTAGTAACATAGAAGTTTTGTATCTTCTCATCTGTAATAAACAAGCCAACAACTCAGTGAGTTTGGTCAGGTGTGCAATAGCATCATCATTTTCTCTGCCATAAAAGGGGTCAGCTTCAACCATAAATATAAGTGAAAGATCAACAGAGAAATTATAATCAGGATCATTGATTCATATAGGAGACGTAGCAAAAGTAGGATCAGGAACGGTCTTGTTCTTCAGGGAGTGTTTCTCGAGCAGCTTCTTTATAGCATCAGGGTCAGAGTCGTCAAACTCTGTTAGCTCCCTGCATAAATCATCATCAAGTATAATATAATCATCATCAAGGAGTCTATCCTTGAGTTTACTCAAATCGGGATAAGTGTAAGTCCCATCAAAAGGATAGCAAGTATCGGGAATTTCAATCCCAGATTTCTTGGCAGCAGCAGCAATCTGTTTCTCAATTGCGTGACTAAGTGAACCAATATCATCAAGAGTAGTAGAAGCATCATCAAAAGTATCGGACATGGTGACAGATTCAGTAGAGGCATCATGGGGTGGTGGTGAAGCAAACTTACTCATAACTGAAGGTGAATCAAGTGTTGCACTACTGTTCAGAACAGTACCTTTTCTCGTACGAGATGGTAAGATCGGGACCTTGGGGTCTTTTTTCTTACCCATAGCGGATAAATTGCAGAAGGTAAAATACTTCAAGTATACTTGTGAATAAAGCTATGCTCCCCGGCAACGGCGCCAGAAAACAAGCTTGATAACCCACAACCGCAGGGGATCGAGATAGTCTTCGCGGGTAAGATAACCCAATTTATTGATTCGACTCAAGGGGAGCCAAAGAATATCCACAAGCTTTAATGGTGGAGTTGTCAATTCCACCGTACCTGAGATACACTTACTTGCAGCAATATATTAGTAGCAACTGCGATATGGAAGTGATGATAGCAATGGTAAAAGTAAAACAACGAAAGTAAACAACTAGTAACCAGCAGAATTAAAACGCTTTAGGCTAGGGAGATGGATGGTTGGGCACTGCATGGATAAGACACAACATGTAATCAACTTTGGGCAAGGCACACAGGAAAGCAAAGATCATCTAGGAATAAATCAAACATCAGGCATGTATCCCACAGGTAGTTGTATGTGCTTGCAATAAGATCTTGCACAACATCTTTTTTCCTACCATCCCGCTACGAACGGGGCCAAAATGAACTTATGGAGATTAAGGTGCTCCTGTCAAAGAGCACCAGAACAAAGCATTAACAATGAATGGATACACGAAATCCTCAAATTATAGTCCATCCCCTTTGGTGTCCCAAGCTGTCACCTTTGGGATCGCCGGTTCCGGACTATAACAGGTGCATACAACTCATAGATAAGATCAAGAACACAAATATATTCATGAAAACACAAAGGGTTCAGATCTGAAATCATGGCACTCGGGCCCAAAGTGACAAGCATTAAGAGCAACAAGTTGAAGCAAAGATGATAAACACCAATCTAGATGATAGGCAACATGCCCCCAACAATCTGATAAACTATTACATGATCTAACTCATCCAATCCTTACCATTCCCTTTGCCTACAGCAGGGAATTACTCACACATGGATGGAGGAGTCATGGAGGGATGAAGGAGTGGTGATGGCGATGAAGATGGCGATGATCTGTCACAACCCTAGTGTTGGTATGTGCTTTTATTACTAGAAATAATTGCATCATGTTTAAATTCTTGATTTAAGAATTGGGATTTGGAAAAAGCCTCAAAATGAATTTAAATAAAAAGGCCAGATAAAAAGTTTTCCCAAAATTCCTCCAAACAATTTTGAAAAGTCCTATAAATGAGTTCGATCATTTTTAAAATGATTTGGAGTCAAACCCATGCTCAAGGATTTTTCAAATATTCAAACAGAGGCTTCGAAATTAAATTTAAATGCTATTTGAATTGGATTCAAATAATTTGAATTCCAAAAATCGTCAAAACTAGGGAGTGACTAGTAGTATGTCACATATGTCCAAGATAAATAATTGGGGATTTTTAAAAATTCTTTGGTATTTTTTTTTCAGAGCAAAACAAATAAAACAGAAAGCAAATAAAAGAAAAAGAAAAAGAAACAGAAAAGGGGGAAAGCCCCACTTACCTGGCCCAAGTGGGCACAAGTCGGCCCAGCCCGCCAGGGGCATCCCCGTCTTCCTCCCTGGCCAGCCGAGCACGCCACTGCGTGGCGAGCATGCGCTCGATGCCGGCCACGCAGCAGCCTGCTCTGGCATCCCTTCTCGCGCCGTGGAGACCCCCCTGGACCCGCCGAGCCCTTCCCCTCTTCCTGGCTCCCCTTTCTTTCTCTCTCCCCGTTCGATTTTGTGCGCCACCGAGGAGCTCCGAGAGCAACCACCGTCCGCCGTCGTGCATTTGCGTGCCCACCGGCCACCCCTCGCGAAGCCGGAGTGTCTAGGAGATCCGCGACGTCGAGCAGCCCCTCTACGCTGAAGATCAAGAGCCCGGGCGGCCCCAGGCTGACGCAATCGTCCCCGACACGTCGCCGGAGCCGCCAACCTTCGCCGCCAAATTCGACGCCGGTGTAGCTCCTCCGACCCCGCCGTGCTCCTCTACGGTCTCAGGGTGAGGCTCGCCGTCTTTCCCCTCTCTCCGTGGTCACAGCCGTTGCCCCGGTCACCATTTTCCTTTTGCCCGTACTCCGGCCACCGCTCCTCTCGACGGCGGCAAGGCCTCCGTCCACCTCTGCTCCTCCCGTGTACCCTGCTGGAACCGCGCGTGAGAGGACTCCCCTCTGGTGCGTTCCCCGTGCCCAACCGTGCCCGGAGCCGCCAGTTCCAGTGGGCGCCGCCGCGGTTTGGCCAGCAGCGGCTAACCGCCGGCCATGCCTACGTGGCTGGCTTAATTAGGGGGCTAACCCCCTGATTATTTTGTCCCTGGGCCACTAACAGGTGGGGCCATCCCCCTCTAATTAAATCAAAATTTTAAACTAAACAGGATTTAAACCCAGACTCAATGACCATGTGGCCCCACATGTCAGCCCCCCTGTGACATCAGCATTGCATCATGCTGATGCAATAAGTGTTTTTCTCTGTTTAATTTAATCCAGAAAATTCCAGAAAACTATTAAATCTTTGAAGTTCAATAACTTTTAAACCGTAACTCCAAATCAGAAGTGTAATATATGAAAAATCATCAGAAAAATGCAAGGATTCCAAATATCATATTTTCATGGATGAAAAAAACATCTATGATGATGGACCAGTAGCATTTAGCTATTTGGGTTATTTGGAATAATTCAAAATAAATGTTTAAATCATTTTAAATTAAATCCTTGCAATGCCAACCTTATCACATGAACATCAGAGGCATATCATACACATGACAACATGGTTTACCATATCCAAACATTAGCAAATGCAACGTTGGCTAATTTGAACAACATTTGCAGTTTGAATTTGAATTTCTTATTCAAATCAACTTCAATTAACTTGTTGCAAATTGAACCTAGATCACATCAGTACCATGCCATGATTCATTTCTTGAATGTGCATTGCAATGTGATGTTTACATTGTTGTTGTCTCGGTGTTTGTTTCTTCTCGATAGATCCATCGCC
Source organism: Bromus sterilis (assembly GCA_950022295.1). Classification (NCBI taxonomy): domain Eukaryota; kingdom Viridiplantae; phylum Streptophyta; class Magnoliopsida; order Poales; family Poaceae; genus Bromus; species Bromus sterilis. The sequence goes on from OX465597.1 coordinate 144,238,994, forward strand.
GGACGTAGTTCCTGTTTTCTCCGAAGAGTGGCACCCCCCGAGTCTCGACAATAAGGCAAGCAAACCCCCTTTGATCATATCTATAAAAACCCAGTTTCCCTCTTGTTCTCTTATGCATGATTAGGTGATTCACATGTTACCGTTATATCGCTAATTGAACCCATCCTTTGCATGACCTCTCATTGCTGCCACAGTATTAAGCAAACCTCAACCTAGCAGATACAAGATTTGTTTTTGTTCATCATGTGGCCCTTCATCCATGTTATGCTATGCCATGCTAGAGTTGCTTGCAATGAAGTTGATCCATCTGGGTGATGTATCGGGATGGTAGTGAACACATGCAACAAGGTGTAACGTGTTGATGAAGTCACCCTAATATAAGTGAACAATGAGAGGTTGTGTAGGAGTACACAGTGGGTTGTCTCATTTACACTGCCCTAGGCCCCGAGTTCTTGTGTTGTGATCCAAGACACAGATTACTACCACATGTTGGGCTCATTGACCCCTCTCGACCTATTAACTCACCCCGACTATGGTCCAGGATTTGCATGGGTTAATTTTCTTCTATTTGCTTTCATAACGTAGCACGGTTTTAGGCGAGCGCAACACCATCCATCGAGGTGGGCTTGTCGGACCGTCCATACATCGTCTGGGTCCTGAACGGAAACCCCGGCTGGATTCCCGATTGGGGTACATACTCAGATAGGCGATCCCTTGGACTAGAGTTGGAGCCGTGAGGTAAGTGTCGTGGTACTATCCTTGCCGACACCGCTTGAAGGTGACGAGTTCTAGGCGATAAGTGGTAGCTACGTATGTGAAGAAGTACACCCATGTAGGGTTAATGAACTATTCGAATAGCCGTGTCCGCGGTTATGGACTACTTGGAGATCTTTACTTGATTATTAGACAACTCAAATGGATACTCTAAAAATCTCAAGATAAGTGTGAGTGCTTTGGGTTGCTTCCTCGTGGGGAAGTCGAGGAAGGATCCATGGTTGTGTATTGATGTGGTGATCAAGATTAGATGGACACGTGTGCGCCTCTCAATTCAACTCTATGTAGTCGTAGTACAGGATAGCCAAGTCAAAGCTTTCTGCATTACAACCCCACTTGCCTTTACCTTGATACTTGAGCATGAGTAGTATAGTTCTGACGTAAGTCTTGCTGAGTACGACTTTGTACTCACGTTTGCTTATTCTATATTTTAGAGACGAGACCACTGACCCAGAAGGTGGCCTCCCCCTCAAGCTCGACGCCGACGAAGTAATGTAGTCCCAGACAGCAGCCTGGTCCCTCTGGAGGGTCGTTGTGTTTTCTTATAGGCTTCTTAAGCCATTTGTTAACCTTGTCTTTACTAAGACATAATTTGCTTCCGTTATTGTATGATGTAATGTTGGATCACAGTGATATGATCTCTGCTTGTAACACTACTATATCTGCTCTGTTTAGCAGATGCAATGAAGCTATGAGTTTGTAGAGTTCATGTTGTGTTACCTGCTGTTTACACTAGACATGTATGCTGCGTGTATGATTATAACGTGCATGTCTTAGTGTGGGATTCGATAGCTTAGTTGAGTTCTTGCCGGCGGTCTTTTATACACCAAGTGGCCCTTAGATGTGCGCAGCTTGGGGCATCGCGATGCGATTGCTCGTGACTCTTTCACGTGGCACACTTTGTTGTATGATTGAGCCCGCCCGAGATCCCGACTAGGTGATCGGGCTGGAGTCTGTTTATGTAAGTGTTATGATTCAAGCGATAATGTGGTTGAGGCGACTTGTGTATGAGTATGGGATTTCACCACCCATAATCATTTCGACTTGTGAGCGGACGATGAGGACCCATCTCAGTTGATCATCCGGCCTGAATGGGATGCCCCTCACGTTCGAGCTTTCCGAGAGTGTCTTGTACTTGGCCTTGTCTTCTTAGACAAGTGGGTATGGCTCTCGGCTCTCCATATGATTGAATTCTGACTGGAATTACATATGCAAAACCCGGGTCCCGACAGACTTGGTATCAGAGCAGGACTGCCTGTAGGATTAGTAAACCTTGGCCGAAGTCGAGTCTAGCATTCTATAGTTATATAGTTACTTTGGGTATAAGGGAACAACGTAAGGCTTCATTTTTCTCCTTACCCTCATCGATCTGAGTTCTGAGTCACCCTCATCTTGTCTACGGGAAGATAGGACTAGGCTCTTCTATGTCTATACTAGAACATCTCATTGCTTGCTTCTCCATAGCTGTAGGATTGTTTTGGTCGTCTAGAGTCACCATTCTTTCGAGCCTTTTGAGAAGGTTCTGATCATTCTTATAGATTGATTCATTTTTCCACCCCGGTACAGCCGTTATGCTGTCCGATTTGTCCCGTGTTTCCAGTGATTCCAATGCTTTTGCATTACAATCTTGTGCGCTCTTAAATTATGTCATCTTTGCTTTGATTCCATCATAAATCCTACTCTGATTGTTGATTTTTATCACACAGAATGTCAGGTGGAACTAGATGTGTTGAATCTGGTCACGGTAATCAAAGTGGTGATGATGATCCTCCTTCACCGCCTTCTGCAGCGGAAATCATGATGGAGGCTGAGCGAAATCGACGTGATCAAACATGCCTTTTGGAGCTCATTGAGAATAATACTTCTCTCCAGCGAGATGCGGTAATATCCATCCAGGATTTTATCCTTTTGAACCCGCCAGTTTTTCGATGTTCATCTAAGCCCCTTGATGCCGATGATTGGCTCCATTCCATCGAGCGTAAGCTTGAGACGGCGCATGTTTCTCCAGATGATCGTGTGATGTTTGCGGCATACTTTCTGGAAGGTGCTGCTGGTGAATGGTGGGAAAGTTTTGTTGCAATGCAGCCTGATGGTCACGTAGTGACTTGGCAGGAGTTCCGTGATGCCTTCCAAGGGTACCACATTCTGGATGAGCTGATGGAAAGAAAGAGGGAAGAGTTCTGCACCCTATCTCAGGGAAATATGACTGTTCATCAGTATAGGACTGAGTTTAATTGTCTTTCTCGTTATGCCCATGAGAAGATATCAACCGATGCCAAGAAGCAGGCAAGGTTCCGCAAGGGACTTAACCCTGTCCTTCGTCATGATCTCAATCTCCTTGAATTTGTCAACTTCGAGGATTTAGTCAATAGATCATTCAGAGCTGAGCATGGAAATGAGGTCTATGAAGAGTCTCGCAAGCGTGATCGTGGTCCTGCTTCCTCTTCTAGTTTGGGTTCTCAGAAACGTCGATTTTGGATCCCAACTAGTGCCATTCCTTCGCACTTGATTCCAAGACCCTCTCTAGAAAGCAAGAAAACCCAGAAAGGTAGTAGAGAGCTTGCCATACAAACTCCACAACCTAACAACCGTTTGTGCTACAAGTGTGGTAATCCTGGCCACATTGCACGACAGTGTTCATTGCATGAGAATGTTCCTCCTCGTCCAAAACATAAAGCCAAAGCTAAGCCACCAAAGCCTTCCAAAGACATGTCCGCTATTGTTGAATACGGATGTGTGAACCATGCCACCATCAAAGAAGCCCAAGAGGATACGAAGGTTGTACTCGGTACACTTCCTGTTAACTCCAAACCAGCTTCTGTTCTATTTGATTCTGGAGCTTCTCATTCGTTTTTGTCTGAAAAGTTCGCACTCCTGCATGACATTTCATTTGAGGAGTTGCCTACCCATTTCATGATTAAAACTCCAGGATCCACATGGCGTACCAGTAGGGTAAGTCATGGCAATGAAATTGCTGTTGAGGATGTTGTATTCCTTGCTTCTCTCATAGCCCTCAAATCTTCAGATATCGATATCATCTTAGGTATGGATTGGTTGTCCAAACACCATGCCAAGATTGATTGCGCCACCAAATCAGCCCAACTCGCTCATCCTTCCAGCAAGATAGTCCATTTCACATCTCAAGGTTCAGAAACCCATCTATATTCGTTGAATGAACATCCCCTTCCTAACCTTGAAGATATTCCGATAGTTTGTGACTTTCCGGATGTCTTTCCAGAAGAGCTGCCGGGAATGCCACCCGACAGGTGTGTGGAATTCATAGTGGATCTTATACCAGGCACAGCCCCAATTTCGAGACGTCCATATAGAATGGCCCCACATGAGTTAGCTGAGCTTAAAATCCAACTTGAAGCTTCGTTGGCAAAAGGCTTCATCCTCCCTAGCTCATCGCCATGGGGTTGCCCCGTTCTGTTCGTAACGAAGAAAGATGGAACGGAAAGGATGTGCGTAGACTATCGTCAGCTGAATCTAGCGACGATAAAGAACAAGTACCCACTTCCCAGGATCAATGATCTTCATGATCAACTTGTTGGATCCTCTGTCTTCTCCAAGATGGACTTGAGATTAGGTTATCATCAAATCAAAATCAGAAACGAGGACATTCCGAAGACGGCTTTCACTACTCGTTATGGTCTTTATGAGTACACCGTCATGTCCTTCGGTTTAACCAAGGCCCCAGCCACTTTTTCCGCGCTTGATGGATTCGATCTTCATGGAGTACTTAGATAAATTTGTTGTGGTTTATATTGATGACATTCTCATCTACTCGAAGAACGAAGAAGAGCACGCAGAACATCTTAGGCTGGTATTGATGAAACTTAGAGAGCATCGCCTTTATGCCAAGTTCTCCAAGTGTGAATTTTGGCTACCAGAAGTGACCTACTTAGGCCACGTGATTTCTGCGAAAGGTGTTGCAGTCAATCCCGAGAGATTTCAGGCCGTCCTTGACTGGACTCCACCTGAATCGGTTAAGCAAGTTAGGAGTTTTCTTGGCCTAGCCAGCTATTGTCGCCGCTTCGTTGAGAACTTCTCCAAAGTTGCAAAGCCTCTACCTGAACTCCTCAAGAAAGATAAGAAATTCCTATGGACTCCCAAGTGCGAGGAAATCTTTCAAGAGCTAAAAAGAAGATTGACTTCTGCACCCGTACTTGCGCCTCCAGACACCAAAATGGATTTCGAAATCTATTGTGATGCTTCACGGCAAGGGTTAGGATGCATACTTATGCAAGATCGACATGTGGTAGCATATGCTTCACGCCAGTTGCGTCCACATGAAGAGAACTATCCTACCCATGATCTTGAACTCGATGCCGTAGTTCATGCCCTGAAGACTTGGCGACATTACCTCCTTGGTAATCGTTGTGATATCTATACCAATCACCAAAGCCTCAAATACATATTCACCCAGCCAGATCTTAACCTCATGCAAAGACGCTGGATATAGTTGATAAAAGATTACGACTTGAGTATCTCTTACACCCCAGGCAAAGCCAATGTCATGGCTGATGCACTAAGTCGTAAGTCGTATTGTAACAACCTGATGTTACAACAGTATCAACCACTTCTCTATGAGGAATTTTGAAAGATGAATCTCGAGATTGTTCCTCATGGATTCCTTTCCACCTTGATTGTGAAACCAACCCTTGAGGATCAAATCAAAGCTGTTCAACAACGTGCTCGAGGTATCCGATATATCAAGCAGAACATTGCTAGCGGTAAGGAAAAATGTTTTACCCTAGACAATGAAGGTACTGTGTACTTCGAGAATAGGATGGTAGTTCCGAAGAATAGGAATCTAAGGCAGCAGATCCTTAAGGAAGCCCATGACACCCCTCTCTCGATTCATCCTTGTAGTACTAAGATGTATCAAGATCTACGCCAGACATTTTGGTGGACTAGGATGAAGCGAGAAATCGCTCAATTTGTTGCTGAGTGCGATGTTTGTCGTCGTGTGAAAGCAGAGCATCAAAGACCTGCTGGTACTCTTCAACCTTTAGCCATTCCTGAGTGGAAATGGGATAAAGTCAGTATGGATTTCATCACTGGCTTTCCAAAGTCTCAGAAGGGTAACAATGCCATCTTCGTGGTCATTGACCGTCTCTCAAAAGTTGCTCATTTCCTTCCTGTTCGCGAGAGTATAACTGCTAGCCAGTTATCGGATTTATATGTCTCCCGGATCATTTCTCTCCATGGTGTTCCTTTGGAAATCAATTCAGACGGTGGAAAACTTTTCACCTCTCGATTTTGGGAAAGTTTTCAAAATGCTATGGGAACCCATCTCTCCTTTAGCACCGCCTTTCATCCCCAGTCAAGTGGTCAAGTAGAAAGAGTCAATCAAGTTCTCGAAGACATGCTCAGAGCCTGTGTTATCTCATTCGAAAAGAGTTGGGAGAAATCTCTTCCATTCGCCGAGTTTTCTTATAACAACAGCTTCCAATCTAGCTTGGGCATGGCACCCTTTGAATTTCTCTATGGACGAAAATGTCGAACACCATTGAACTGGTCAGAAACCGGCGAAAGACAATTCTTTGGACCGGATATGATCCATGAAGCAGAAGAGAAAGTTCGCATTGTTCGTGAGCAATTGAAAACAACCCAGTCTCGTCAGAAAAGCTATTATGATCGTCATCATAGGCCAGAAAGCTATGAGCTGGACGAGAAGGCTTACCTCCGGGTTACTCCTCTGAAGGGAACCCATCACTTCGGTATCAAAGGAAAATTGGCCCCACGTTACATAGGCCCCTTTCACATTCTAGCTAAACATGGAGAAGTTTCCTACCAACTTGAACTACCGCCGCATCTTTCTCAGGTTCACGATGTCTTCCACGTATCTCAACTAAGGCGTTGCTTCAAGGACCCCATTCGCGAAGTAGACCACGAAACACTTGATCTCCAAGAAAACCAGTCATATCGAGAGTATCCCGTCCGTATCCTCGATGAAGCTGAGCGTACCACTCGACGTCAGAAGATCAAGTTCCTCAAAGTGCAGTGGTCCAACCATTCTGAGAAAGAAGCCACCTGGGAACGAGAAGACCGTCTTCGAGTTGAATACCCCACCCTCTTCCCGACTACTTCTGAATCTCGGGACGAGATTCTTTTGAGTGGGGGCGAGTTGTCACAACCCTAGTTCTGGTATGTGCTTTTATTACTAGAAATAACTACATCATGTTTAAATTCTTGGTTTAAGAATTGGGGATTTGGAAAAAGCCTCAAAATGAATTTAAATAAAAAGGCCAGATAAAAAGTTCTTCATAAATTCCTCCAAACAATTTTGAAAAGTCCTATAAATGAGTTCGATCATTTTTAAAATGATTTGGAGTCAAACCCATGCTCATGGATTTTTCAAATATTCAAACAGAGGCTTGGAAATTAAATTTAAATGCTATTTGAATTGGATTCAAATAATTTGAATTCCAAAAATCTTCAAAACATGGGAGTGACTAGTAGTATGTCACATATGTCCAAGATAAATAATTGGGAATTTTTAAAAATGCTTTGGTATTTTTTTCCAGAGCAAAACAAATAAAACAGAAAGCAAATAAAAGAAAAAGAAAAAGAAACAGAAAAGGGGGAAAGCCCCACTTACCTGGCCCAAGTGGGCACAAGTCGGCCCAGCCCGCCAGGGGCATCCCCGTCTTCCTCCCTGGCCAGCCGAGGACGCCACTGCGTGGCGAGCATGCGCTCGACGCCGGCCACGCATCAGCCTGCTCTGGCATCCCTTCTCGCGCCGTGGAGACCCCCCTGGACTCGCCGAGCCCTTCCCCTCTTCTTGGCTCCCCTTTCTTTCTCTCTCCCCGTTCGATTTTGTGCGCCACCGAGGAGCTCCGAGAGCAACCGCCGTCCGCCGTCGTGCATTTGCGCGCCCACCGGCCACCCCTCGCGAAGCCGAAATGTCTAGGAGATCTGCGACGTCGAGCAGCCCCTCTGCGCTGAAGATCAAGAGCCCGGGCGGCCCCAGGCTGAAGCAATCGTCCCCGACACCTCGCCGGAGCCGCCAACCTTCGCCGCCAAATTCGACGCCGGCAAGGCCTCCGTCCACCTCTGCTCCTCCCGTGTACCCTGCTGGAACCGCGCGTGAGAGGACTCCCCTCTGGTGCGTTCCCCGTGCCCAGTCGTGCCCGGAGCCGTCAGTTCCAGTGGGCGCCGCCGCGGTTGGCCACCGGCGGCTCACCGCCGGCCATGCCTACGTGGCTGGCTTAATTAGGGGGCTAACCTCCTGATTAGTTTGGCCCTAGGCCATTGACAGGTGGGGCCAGCCCCCTCTAATTAAATCAAAATTTTAAACTAAACAGGATTTAACCCCGGACTCACTGACCACGTGGCCCCACATGTCAGCCCCCCTGTGACATCAGCATTGCATCATGCTGATGCAATAAGTGTTTTTCTCTGTTTAATTTAATCCAGAAAGTTCCAGAAAACTATTAAATCTTTGAAATTCAATAACTTTTAAACCATAACTCCAAATCAGAAGTGTAATATATGGAAAATCATCAGAAAAATGCAAGGATTCCAAATATCATATTTTCATGGATGAAAAACACATCTATGATGATGGACCAGTAGCATTTAGCTATTTGGGTTATTTGGAATAATTCAAAATAAATGTTTAAATCATTTTAAATTAAATCCTTGCAATGCCAACCTTATCACATGAACATCAAAGGCATATCATACACATGACAACATGGTTTACCATATCCAAACATTAGCAAATGCAACTTTGGCTAATTTGAACAACATTTGGAGTTTGAATTTGAATTTCTTATTCAAATCAACTTCAATTAACTTGTTGCAAATTGAACCTAGATCACATCAGTACCATGCCATGATTCATTTCTTGAATGTGCATTGCAATGTAATGTTTACATTGTTGTTGTCTCGGTGTTTGTTTCTTCTCGATAGATCCATCGCCGGACGTAGTTCCTGTTTTCTCCGAAGAGTGGCACCCCCCGAGTCTCGACAATAAGACAAGAAAACCCCCTTTGATCATATCTATAAAAACCCAGTTTCCCTCTTGTTCTCTTATGCATGATTAGGTGATTCACATGTTACCGTTCTATCGCTTGTTGAACCCATCCTTTGCATGACCTATCATTGCTGCCACAGTATTAAGCAAACCTCAACCTAGCAGATACAAGATTTGTTTGTGTTCATCATGTGGCCCTTCATCCATGTTATGCTATGCCATGCTAGAGTTGCTTGCAATGAAGTTGATCCATCTGGGTGATGTATCGGGATGGTAGTGAACACATGCAACAAGGTGGTAACGTGTTGATGAAGTCACCCTAATATAAGTGAGCAATGAGAGGTTGTGTAGGAGTACACAGTGGGTTGTATCATTTACACTTCCCTAGGCCCTGAGTTCTTGTGTTGTGATCCAAGACACAGATTACTACCACATGTTGGGCTCATTGACCCCTCTCGACCTATTAACTCACCCCGACTATGGTCCAGGATTCGCATGGGTTAATTTTCTTCTATTTTCTTTCATAACGTAGCACGGTTTTAAGCAAGCGCAGCACCATCCGTCGAGGTGGGCTTGTCGGACCGTCCATACATCGTCTGGGTCCTGAACGGAAACCCCGATCAGATTCCCGATTGGGGTACATACTCAGATAGGCGATCCCCTGGACTAGAGTTGGAGCCGTGAGGTAGGTGTCGTGGTACTATCCTGGCCGACACCTCTTGAAGGTGACGAGTTCTAGGCGATAAGTGGTAGCTACATATGTGAAGAAGTACACCCCTGCAGGGTTAATTAACTATTCGAATAGCCGTGTTCGCGGTTATGAACTACTTGTAGATATTTACTTGATTATTAGACAACTCAAATGGATACTCTAAAAATCTCAAGATAAGTGTGAGTGCTTTGGGTTGCTTCCTCGTGGGGAAGTCGAGGAAGGATCCATGGTTGTGTATTGATGTGGTGATCAAGATTAGATGGACTCGTGTGCGCCTCTCATCTCAACTCTATGTAGTCGTAGTACAGGATAGCCAAGTCAAAGCTTTCTGCATTACAATCCCACTTGCCTTTACCTTGATACTTGAGCATGAGTAGTATAGTTCTGACGTAAGTCTTGCTGAGTACGACTTTGTACTAACGTTTGCTTATTCTATGTTTTAGAAACGAGACCACTGACCCTGAAGGTGGCATCCCCCTCAAGCTCGACGCCGACGAAGTAATGTAGTCCCAGACAACAGCCTGGTCCCTCTGGAGGGTCGTTGTGTTTTCTTAAAGGCTTCTTAAGCCATTTGTTAACCTTGTCTTTACTAAGACATAATTTGCTTCCGTTGTTGTATGATGTAATGTTGGATCATAGTGATGTGATCTCTGCTTGTAACACTACTATATCTGCTCTGTTTAGCAGATGCAATAAAGCTATGAGTTTGTAGAGTTCATGTTGTGTTACCTGCTGTTTACACTAGACATGTATGCTGCGTGTATGATTATAACGTGCATGTATTAGTGTGGGATTCGATAGCTTAGTTGAGTTCTTTCCGGCGGTCTTTTATACACCAAGTGGCCCTTAGATGTGCGCAGCTTGGGGCATCGCGATGCGATTGCTCGTGACTCTGTCACGTGGCACACTTTGTTGTATGATTGAGCCCGCCCGAAATCCCGACTAGGTGATCGGGCTGGAGTCTGTTTATGTAAGTGTTATGATTCAATCGATAATGTGGTTGACGCGACTTGTCTATCAGTATGGGATTTCACCACCCATAATCATTTCGACTTGTGAGCGGACGATGAGGACCCATCTCAGTTGATCATCCGGCCTGAATGGGATGCCCCTCACGTTCGAGCTTTCCGAGAGTGTCTTGTACTTGGCCTTGTCTGCTTAGAAAAGTGGGTATGGCTCTCGGCTCTCCATATGATTGAATTGTGACTGGAATTACATATGCAAACCCCGGGTCCCGACAAGATCTCCCCTCTCCGGAGGCCAAAACAGCCTCCAGATTAGCCCTCCCGGAGAAGAATAGAGGGTGCCGGCGGCTCCGCGACGAGAACTGGGAAAACGACTTCTGTTCTGGTGTTTTTGCGTCACGGGAATAAATAGGAGCATCGGTAGGGCACTAGAGGAGGGGGGAGGCCCCCCAGGCGGCTAGAGGGCGTGGACCCACCCCTGGCCGCGCCAGGGGGGCGCCTGGGGCCCCCAGGGCTCCCCTTTACTCCCACTTCTGGCATCTGGCTCCTTCGGGTGCGTGGATTTTCTGGTATTTTTCTGGGAATTTTCTGGGACGTCCAAAAATCCATTTTCCTGCACACAATAAAACCATACAGACAGCTCTGCTAAAAACATCGTTAGTCAGAATTAGTTTCGTACAAATCATGCAAAGAATGAGGGCAAAACAATAGCAAAAGTGTTTGGAAAAGTAGATACATTTGAGACGTATGAGGGAGTTTATGCTCGAGCCCTCGAGTGCTTTTAAGTATAGTCGCCTAAGCGACGATAGCGTCTCTCGGGGGGAGTTTGTGCTCGACCCCCCCGAGTGCTTTTGAGTAAGGTGTTTGGCAGCATTATTTGATTTCTTCGAGGTTTACGTGGGTCGCCGATCCATGCTGCTGCCGATGTCTCTGACAATTCTTAGAGGACTATGGGTAGAACAGGCGTAGATTCACTACGTTCCATGGATTTCCCACGTCCTCGTTGGTCTTCGGGTTCTTCAACCTGTATGCATCTCCTCCTATGACTTCCGAGATGATGAACGGTCCTTCCCATTGCGGGGAAAGCTTGTGCACTTTTTCCTGTATCAGCCGTAACACGAGGTCTCCTTTGGTGAACGTTCTGGTCCGCAGTTGACTGCTTTGATACGTGCACATTTTGTCCTGGTATCCTTCAGATCTTGTGATGGCTATGTCCCGAGCTTCGTATGCTATGTATTTGTCGTTCTGCAGCACTTCTTCGGCCTCTTCCTATTCGTACCCTGAGATTCTGGGACCTCCAAATTTGAAGTCGTGCGGCAATACTGCTTCTACCCCGTATACCAGGAAAAATGGTGTATACTGGGTTGAACTGTTTGGGGTGGTGCGCAGGCTCCATAGTACCGAGGGAAGTTCCTCTACCCAGTTTCCGGCAGCTTGTTCTAGTGGTGCTAGAAGTCGCTTGTTTATTCCTCCGCATACTAGGCCGTTTGCTTTCTCCACTTGGCCGTTGGACTGCGGGTGTGCGACTGATGCGTAATTGATTTTGATGCCCAGCTCTTGGCAGAAGTTTTGGAATTCTGCTGCTGTGAAGTTTGTGCCATTTTCTGTGATGATGTTATGTGGCACTCCGAATCTGAAGATGATTGACTTGATGAAGTTGACTGCCGTGAGGGCTGTTGAGCTGGTGATTGGTACTGCTTCGATCCATTTGGTGAACTTGTCGACTGCGACTAGTAGGTGTGTTCGCCCTCCTTTTGAGGATTTCTTGAGTGGGCCTACCATGTCGAGTCCCCATGTGGAAAATGGCCATGACAACGGTATGGTTTTGAGTTCAAATGCTGGGGCGTGCGGCCTGCTGGCGAACTTTTGGTAGGCGATGCAATGCCGTACGATATCTTCTGCGTTTCTCATAGAGGCCGGCCAATAGAAACCTGCTCGAAAAGCCTTGGCCACGAGTGCTCGACTGCTTGCGTGGTGTCCGCAGGTGCCTTCGTGGATCTCGAGTAGTAGGGCTTTGCCGTCTTCTTCATCTATACACCTTTGGAGGACCTGAGAAATGCTGCGCTTATAGAGCTGACTGTTGATTACTGTGAATGCTTTGGATCGTCGACTAATGCGTCGGGCTTCTACAACATCTTTTGGTAGGGTGCCATCTATTAGGAATCGAAGGAAAGGTTTTGCCCATGCTGGGCCTTCGAGTGCTGCCGGCTCTTCGGGTTCGGTTGTGTAACAACCCAGATTTCACAAAAATTAAAATTTTTGTTTTCGGTGTGAATTTTTTGATTGTCTGATTTGTTTGAGGTGTTTGCATCTCCGATTTATCGATCGACGATTATTTGCCCCCCTCTTATCTCGTACCGGACGGAGACTGACCCTTGCCACCCTGACACTCGACATTTGCGACACCGGGTTTCTCCCGATCACCGTCGCGAAAACCGCACAAGACCAGCCGCAGCCAACGGAACGAAAACCCCGTTTAATAATTAAACGGGTTATTTTTATAGAGCGTCCGAAAGTGTTTTCGGAACGGTTCCAGCGCGAGGTGAACATCGCCGGCTCGATGCGTTGATCGCGCAGTTCGAAGTTTTACCCGAATTGGAGGTCCTGCGGACCCCCGGCGGTCAGAAACGTAAGCACCGCGCGCGCGAGAGAAAAACCGGGGATGTTTCTGCAAACTGCCAGCCACCTGGGCTATATAAAGACCACCACACTGCCACCTCTTTCTAGGGTTTCCCTAGCAACAAAATTGCAGCCACCCCCTCAAAATTTGCCCCAAAAACCCCCCTAGACCTCCAAATCTGAGATTTTGCTCCCCTGCGATCTGGACCTTCAGATCTCGCGATCCGACGGCCCAGATTCTCCCTAGCCTCCCACCAACCGCCTCTCCTCTCCCTCCTGCCCGAAGCCGCCGCCGTCAAGCTCGGCCGCCCTGGCGAGACCGCGCCGCCGCCGGCAGCCGCCCTGGCCAGGGCGCCCCTCCTCCGCGCCTTCCTTCCCTCTCCTCTCCCTTCACCTCACCCTCCTCCTCTGCGCAGGGATCGCGCCGCTGCCCGCCATGGCAAGCCCGAGCTCGGGTGGAGCTCGTGGCCGCCACGACGCCGCCGTTCGCCGCCGCGCCAGCCTCCTCCGCCTAGACCACTCCCGCCGAGCCCCCTGGATCCGCCGCCCGACGCCTCGGCCCGCCCCTGCTCTCCCTTGACGAAGCCGACGTCCGCCGCCGCCGCTCGGCTCCGTCCAGGACGAGCACAAAGCTCGCGCATCCCCAGCGCCCGGATGGGCCCTCCCATCACACGTGGGCCAGGCGCCCCCGCAACCCAGCTCCACAAGCGGCCCAGCCAGCTCCCTCCAACCCAGGCCGCAGCGCCGCCGCCTCCTGGGCCGAGGCCCACTAGGTGAGCCGCGCCTCCCTTTTTTCTTCTTCTGTGGTGATAGCTGGGCTTGGCCCATTAGTTGCTGTTGTTTAGCGCCCGTGGCGGGATATAGTTATCCAGCGCTACCCCTTGTTTAGGCTAGTTTAGCTTAGATTCGGCCCAGTAGTTTTTTCCTTTTTCTCGTTCTAATTAATTTGGCAGATTATATTGTTTTTCTTGCGAGTGTTATATCTTTTTAACGGTAGCTCGGATCGCGACGCTTTAAACATGAAACTTGCTTAGTTTTCTGTGTACATTAATAAAATGTGCTTCTTTGCCATGTTTGACATTATTTACATGCTGTTTTACTACTAATTAGAACCTTGCCACTGTAAATTGTTTCTTTAATAACTTTTTAACTCTTGCTCCGATTAAAATGTTCTTTATATTTAACTTGACTAGAATTGCATGTAGATTGTGTTTATGCTGATCTTGCCTGCTAATAAAATAGTAAAATATGTTTAGGGGAAAATAGTACCAAATGCAATAAATATCGTGGGGTCCGTAATAGCTGCCATGCATAGGTTTTACCCCCACTTAAAGTGACTAGATTAGATAGTTTATTTATGCTTCACCTCTTGCCATGTTTGTGTGCTATACCATGCTTGAGTGAGATGCCATGTTAACAACCTTGCTCACCTTGTGTAGCTAAACAGCTTGAACCATTCTAAAGGTGCGGTATCGTCGTGTGTGACGAGTACTCCACTTAACCTGTTAGTAATCGCTCTCGACGGTAGGTGCGATGTCTCGTGTTGCCTTCTTGTTGATGCTTTATCGTGTTTGATTCGTAATAATAGAGCGCTTGCTCGTTGATTGCCTTCCAGTGTTTACTGTCTTGTGTGCTTCCGCGGGTACCTCTCGGAGACGATCCGAGCTTACGATCAACTACACCTTCGGAACCCGACTTATCAATAGGCAAGGACTATACATTACTTATGATCCATTCTATTTCAACCAGAGGTTTGCATGCTAGTCTAGGACAGGTTCGATGTTTGATCCTACCACATGTTTACAACCTCTTTCAAACCGATACAGCCATGTCCCCTCCCAGCAAACCATGTACTGCTATGTTACTATTGCTCGTTGCTCCACCCCTGCTTAGTATGCATGCTTAGGATGCTACGATGTTACCCTGTTACTCCTTGGTTTTGGCTATCACATTATTATATTGTTGTTGATGATATGATTATTATAATGTTGACTATATTCGACGAAGGATGGAAGGTCTAGGCTATCCCGCCCCGATGCTTTGTTCCATTCAAGTCACCTAGGACCCGAGTTCTGGGTATTGTGTCTCTTGACGAGTGTACCTAACCGCGTGTGGGATTTTATGGGGTCCCCTTTTCTTACCTACCTAGCTTCAAACATTTCTAGTGGTGGCCCAAGAGGATTTACCATTTGAAACCGTGTGTGTGTGCTGGTCGGCCGCCAGTAGTTTTCCAACCAACCCGGACCAGTGAGGACATAGTTTCCTTGTTGTCCCACCTTGTCCGGCTGAGGACCCGGTTTCCCATGTGTGATCAACCGGCTATCCAAATCGGAGATAGATGGTAGAGACCGATTCGAGAGCGCGGCTGGCTTTTGAGTTGGGTGTCGACTCACCGGGGGCCACCCGGATTTGTTCGTTGTTAGTTAGAGGGACCTGTCGTTTCGGATCTCTCGGAACTAAATCATAAAATGGTTTCCTATAATGGGTAGCAACTGAGAGAGATGGGCGTGCGTACGAAGCCTCGTAATGGGCAGTTGGTACACCCCTGCAGGGTTAAATCTTTTCGAGAAGCCGTGTCCACGGTTATGGACGACTTGAGACCTACTCCTTGTTCATAGATAACAACAACTGAGATAATCTTGATATAACTTGATCAATGTGTGTGTGTGCCTTGACCGCTTCTTCTTCATCGGGATGCGAAGAGGAGGACAAGGATAGGATAGGTGTTATGTTTGCGTAAGTAGTTGATAGCAAGACTTGTTGGAGGCGATTCCTCATCGAATGCTTGGCTTCTTACCTTACTCTCTAGATCGTTAGCCACTTCATAAATGCTAGTGCGGCAGCAACCGCACCACTTACCCCATCCTTACCGTAAACTACTAGTTGTCCTAGAATGATGAGTGATGAGGTCCTTGCTGGGTCAGATGACCACTACAGTTGGATGCTGAGTACCTATGTACTCATGATACTACCCCCAAACTCTTTTCAGGGTTCTTGATCGACGACAGGTATGGTGATCGACGTTTCACGTGGAGACTCGACAATGACTAGTTAGGCGGATCACGGCGGAGGGCCTGGACCCGTGTGGTTATGGGGATCGATGATTTTCTTTTTCCAGTAGGCATTTGCTTGTAGTCTGTACTCAGACATGTATGTTCCGCTGTTGTATTGTACTAAGGCAATCGTATGCCGATTGTATGAGATGTTGTATCCTTGTATCTGTAATGTTGTGATATCATGTTGGAAATCCGGGGCATATGACTTCGTCATATGTCGCGGTGGGATCGATATGTGCTTCGTCCCCGGATCTGGATGGAAATATCTAGATCGGGAACAATACCGCATATCGGGCCTTACAGGTTGCTTGGCTACTTGTGCCGTCGGCTGTGTTCGTTGCTGCCACCTGTGCTGGTTCTTTTGTGTCATCTTCCTCTGCCACTACTTTGGTTTCCGTTGGCTTTGCTTTGATTGATCTCTGGTTGATGCTCTCGAGGAAAGCGCCGGGTGGTACTGGTCCTCGAGTCGATCCGATGTTCGCAAGTTCGTCGGCTTCTGTGTTATTTGCTCTGGGGATGTAGTTGAGTTCATAGTCGTCGAATCCTCCTTCTAGTGTGTTGTAGAGCTTCTGGTAGGCTGTCATGTTGTCTGCGACTGCGTTGCAATCTCTCATCGCCTATTGGACGACGAGGTTGGAGTCGCCATAGATCGAGAGGCGGGTGGCGCCGCAAGTTTTTGCCATGCGCATACCGTGAAGTAGTGCCTCATATTCTGCTTCGTTGTTGGAGGCGTTGCTGAAGTTGATCTGGAGGATGTATTTGAGCTTCGTTCCTTTGGGGGAGACTTGTACGACGCCTACTCCGGCTCCTTGCTGTCTTTTGGATCCGTCGAAGTACATTGTCCATGAGTTGGATAGGTCTGGGGGACCTGGTGTTTGAACTTCTGCCCACTCGACCAGGAAGTCCGGGAGTACTTGGGCTTTGATTGATGTTGGGTGTTTGAACTGCACGTCTCGCGGATTGAGCTCCATGTTCCACTCAACGACTCGACCGGTCGCTCTGGGATTGTTGAGGATGTCCGCGAGTGGTGCACTTCTCACGATTGTGATGGAGTGTTCGTCGAAGTAGTGCAATACTTTCCTGGAGGTCATGATAATGGCAAGCAGGAGCTTCTGGTAGTGTGGGTACCGCTGCTGTGGTTTTGTGAGTAGCGTGCTGAGGTAGTATATTGGTCTTTGTATGCTCTGGATTTGGCCTTCTTCTGCGCGCTCGACGACGAACACTGTGCTCACGACACTACTGCGTGCTGCTATGTAGAGGTACAACTTTTCCCTTTCTTTAGGCACCGCCAAGATTGGTGGGGTCGAGAGGGTCTTCTTTAGGTCTGCGAATGCGTTGCTGGCTTCCTCGGTCCACTCGAATTTTTCTCCTTTTCTCAACAGTTTGTAGAATGGTAAGGTCCTCTCTCCTAACCTGCTGATGAACCGGCTCAATGCTGCGAGTTTTCCTGTGAGCTGCTGTACTCCTCTGATGTTGGTTGGCCTTTGCATCTTGGCGATTGCTTGAACTTTTTCGGGGTTTGCTTCGATTCCTCAGGCAGAGACCATGTACCCGAGTAATTTTCCGGCTGGGACGCCGAACACGCACTTTTTTGGGTTGATCTTGATTCTGTACTTGTTGAGGGCCGCGAATGTCTCGCGGAGGTCGTCGAGTAGCGTGTTTGCGCTGTAGGTTTTGATGACAATGTCGTCTACATAGACCTGGACGTTCCTGCCAATCTGGTCTCTCATGCAGGCTTGCATCATCCGCTGGTATGTGGCTCCTGCATTTTTTAGGCCAAAGGGCATTGTTTGATAGAAGAATACTCCGTAGGGGGTGATGAATGAGGTGTGATCTTCGTCTTCTTCCTTCATCCTGATCTGATTGTATCCTGAGTATGCATCAAGGAAGGAGAGGTGGTCACATCCTGATGTGTAGTCGTTTATTTGGTCGATTCTTGGCAGGGGGAAGTGGCCTTTTGGGCAGTGCTTGTTGATAGGCCCATAGTCGACGCACATCCTCAGTACCTCGGTGTCCTTTTTAGGGACTATGACTGGGTTTGCTATCCAGGTTGCTTTCTTCATGTCGGGGATGTACCCCGGCAAATCCCATGGTCAGGGACCCTGGGTTAGTCATGAGAGGCACAGGTTGGACGATAAGCTCATCGGCTAACAGGAGGATATGTTCCTGCTCGATATTATTGATTGGAGATGGCGATTACAGGGAAGCCGAGGCTAGTGCGCGCAAGGCTAGGGTTACAGATTGTGTATTTCTCTCTCTCGACGTCTCCCCTCCTAGCCCTTATATACTAGGCTAGGTCTCGGGGAGTCCGTCCTGATTACAGATGAGGTTTACTAACCATGATCTTGTTCCGTATGGCAAGTTTGCACCTTCCTTATGACTCGCGGACTCCTACGTCGGTGCCACTAGTGGGCCAAGGCTGGGCCCAGGCGGAATCTTTGTGGGCCTTCTATCTTAGGGTACACCGGGTAGGCTCATCCATAGGAGTCGTGGGGTCACCCCCTCGCCAGTAGCCCCCGAGTGCCTGGGGTACTCGAAGAGGCGCACAGGGACTCGAATCCATTCTTGCGCTATTTTGATGTATGCACGGTTCAACCGCGGGTCGCTGGCAGTCTGGGGCCATGATAAAACCTGTTTCGAGGGATGCTAAGCTGAAAGGGCCCAAGGTGTCGACTGGTCGAGCCTTGGTGAATTGCAGTAGTGGCAAAAACCGCAGTAGCTTGGAACACGAGCTTGGAACACTGGTGTCTAGCAAAAGTCATGCCGCTGCAGGTCTTACAGTGATCAATTGCCGCCAGTAAAGTTCGTAGCCTAGGCGCGTCCGCCCGGCTTTTTCTATCATGCATGCGCATGGAAAAGGTTGGGAGTGAAATCGCTCTTCGGCAAGTCCCAGCCCGGCCGACCTGCGCAGCGGGGTCTTACCTACACACTAAGCTTGCGTGGCATCTCGGCACAGTTTATCGTGTTCCAGGAATATGTATTTTTATTGAGGCGCGGAGCCTAGTAGATAATGCACCCAGTTGGAATAAACAATCAAGTGAGCTATTTTACTTGTCACTCGCGGAGCTTCTCCGAGTGCTCGGGCGAAGAGTAATGTAGACGGATATTTGCTCAGGAGGTCGTCGAGTGCTTGAGTATATATAGAGTTTTGCGAGTAATCACTCGAATATCGCTTTTGCTCTCGGGGTGAGGGAGCAGCCGATACTCCAGGACCGCTCGATCTGGCGAGTGCAGGTCTGCTCATCTTGCGTCATGGTGAGGGAGCACCCGAAACTCTCATGGGTGCGAGTAATCACTCGAGCACGTTTTTACTTCTGGGTGAGGGAGCACCCGAAAACTCTCATGGGTGCGAGTAATCACTCGAGCACGTTTTTACTTCTAGGATGAGGGAGCACCCGAAAACTCTCGTGGAGATGCTCCCGATGGGAGTAAAATTTTTTGCTCATCGGAAAAAGATTTAAAAAGTTGAAATTCTGAAGCTGGGAAACGTACTCGATACGCCTTGCGATGCTGGCTTGATTTTTCTGGTGTCTTTGACCATTGGAACCTGCCGAAGCAAATGACTTGGCGCTGTCCCGCCGAGATTTTCGCTTCATGTGATTATGGTCCTCTTTTTGCGCGCGTAGTGGGCGGTGCTGTTGCTGCGCCGTTTGGGTTTTCCATATTTTTCGCCTGCCATGGGATCATGCCACGTTTACTGGCCGCTGGGATCGAACGGTGCCCCTGCTCGCCTAGCTGGTGGTTAAATACCGAGCGGCTGGGTAAATTTTAAGTTTTACCCAGCCATTGCCTTCTCCCCTCGCTCCTAGATTCCCCTGTTCTTATGCCTTCTCCTTCCTCCTGTTGCTGCTTGCTACGGGATTGATGACAACGCGCTCCCGTGCTGCTCCGAAATCGGCCAAGATGTCTGGCAAGTGGGAGCGCTCGACTTTGGGGTTGCAGATCTCGGCCCGCTAATTGCCGATGGCTTGGTGGCTGGAGATGCCGTGCGGACTCCAGGGGATGAACCTGTTCCTGCTCCCACGGCCGATGAGCGGGTGTGCTTTCAGGCGTTCGTCCCTCTCGGGTTTGCCCTTCCAATTCACCCTTTTTTTCGTGGTTTGCTGTATACCTATCAGCTTCAGCTGGACAATTTGACTCCCAATGGGATTTTGCACATTGCTTGTTTTATTACCCTTTGTGAGGCTTTCTTGGGGATCTATCCCCATTGGGGGCTCTGGAAGCACCTCTTTTTTATAAAGAGGACGAACTCAGAGTACGCTGTAGGGCAGGTGGGTATATCCATTAGGGACTCCAAATCGTACTTTGATTTGGAGATGCTTGACTCCGTCAGTGCTTGGCGAAAACGTTGGTTCTATCTAAAGGACCAGCATATTGCTGGGCAGCGATTTGGTCTTGCTCCCTTTAATCCTGAAGCGCGGGTAGTCAAGCAGGCCTCATGGTCCCATTCTTTGTCTGCGAAATAGTCATCTGAAGTGGCTCCATTCTTGGAGAGGATTGCCCAGGTGAAGGACAACTTGACCGATGGGCAGCTCATCTCTGTTTTCATTGGGAGGCGCGTTCAACCATTGCAGTCGCGAGCCTGTCCCATGTGGCAATATGAGGGACTCGGGGACTCGACGAGATGCTCCGGCCAAGAGCTTGATGCCGATGGCCTTCTGGCCCGGATCCAGTACGTGACCAAATGCTCGAACGTTTTCGAGATGGGTTTCGTCACTCCGTATTCTTCTAATCACGCGCTGCCGCAGGTTCGCGTTTTTGAATTTCCCATGTGACTGGAGATGCTTGTTTGACTGTTTTCTAATGATGTTTCTTGCTTTTGTAGGATCATGTTCCTATGTTGTGAAACCCTCCGCAGCCGGAGGATGCTGATATTTGCGAGGAGCCGGATGCTTTCGCTGCTGACGATGCTGCGCGGAGTGCTGGTGTAAGCGTGCTTGCGGGTGCCACTGGTGCGGACGAGTCCACGGGGATCGAGCTGCCGGGGACCGGAGATAGTGAGGAGTCGGCGCCCTTTCGCGTCAAGCGGTCGCGGCCTTCGGGCGCCGAGGGTCTTGACGCGACTAGTGGTGCTGTTCCGATGTCTGTACCGTCTGCTGAGCCGTCTCCTTCTGCTGCTGAATTCAAAAGGCCCAGGTTTGGGAGGTTATTGCGTGTTGGCTCTGTGCGCGGCGGGTAAGCATATGCTTGTCATTGCTGAGGCTGTTTTTCCTTTGTTCTTTTGTCTGATGGGTTTTATCTTGTAGCGCTGCGACTGCTCCGGCTGCTTCCTCCTCCAGTGCGGCTGCTGTCGTCCTGCAGTCGACTGACTCCGGAGCGGCCGCCAAGCATACTGGGGATTCGTCGGCTGCTGTTTGTCGGCCCGTATCGTCGGTAACCCCTGCTGTCCCGGCTGCGGGTGTGATTCCTGATGTTGTTCTTCTAGTGGCGTCTGGTATTGTTGTTCCTGATGCCGAGCCTTCTGCTCCAGATCGTCCTTACTTGGGCCGTCGTGATCTTGGTGTCGAGGATAAAATCCGCTTCTTCGACCGCATAGCTGGGCTGGTAAGTTTGTTTCATGTTTATTTTTGTAGTTTTTGTTATCGGGGGCACGGCAGTGCTCCCGATGGGAGTAGCCCCCGAGGTTGCAAGCAAGTGCTTGCGGTTGCTTGCAGTCTTGCCTTGGCTCTGTTTTTCCTTTGTGTCGTCATTGGGAGCACGGCCAGTGCTCCCGATGGGAGTAGCCCCCGAGGCTGCAAGCAAGCGCTTGCAATTGGTTGTAGTCTTGCTTTGGTTCTGACTTTAATATCCGATTTCTTCGAGTAGCCGGTGTTTCAGCACTGTGAGCGTCTGGTGGTCGATGCTGAGCGTTGGCGGCAGGCCCACGCTTCTGCCCAGGATGCTTTCTCTACCATGAGTAGTGAGTATTTCTTCCTGTGAGCCGTGCTTGAACTGCTGGGTCTTCGATTCTGAGTGTTGTCTTGTGTTTTCAGACCGTCGTCAGACTACCGAGAAGCAGGCCGAGAAGGCGGAAAGAACGGTTTCCAACCTTAAGGCTGCTTTGGCTTCCAAGGAGAAAGAGCTGCACGATCAGCACGAGGAACTGGTGCGCGTGCGTCGGGCTGGGGATGCGCTTGTGCAGGCGAAGGCGGTCGAGTGCGAGCTTCTTCGGGTCTTGGCGGACTCGCTTGTGTGTAAGTCGTTGTTTCGTTGCTGGGTGCTTTGTCTCCTTCCTCCTTTTGTAGTGATTTTTGTTGCCTGGTGCAGCCTCCACGGGTGCGAGTGTGACGGCAGTGGCTGCATCGGAATATGGAGTTCTCCGGGGGGCCGTGGATGCCATGTCGGCCACTGTTGACGTTGCCAAGGGTGTCTGTGCCCGGACTTCTACTCTTGTGGATCTTGTTCATCAGCATCTCATGGCGGAGGGCGTGAAGGTACCTGCTGGTCTGGACGCCCGTGTCGCTGCATTTGGTAATGGAGGGGATCTCTTGGAAGAGCTAGTTGGGGAGACCGTGGTGAGTGGTCTTTCCACGTCCTTTGTTGTTCTTCTGGGGCACAGAGTTGCCATTGACGATTCGTTGGTTGAGACTGTCCCTGCTTATACTGACGAGCAGAGTGCGCGAGCCACTGTTCTGGCTCGTCGTCTGCAGGTGGTTGTGGATGGTCAGTATCCCTCCTCTGTAGGCAAGGGGGGTCGTAGCCATGTCGTGCCGTTTGGAACTTTCTGGTTGTAATATGCCTCCTTTGATGTGATGGATCTGTGCTACCTGGATTGAAGTAACTTTTTGGCCGTCCTACCGTTGTGTTTGTTTGTCTTTTCTTTTTGTTCATTTTGTGGTAGGCCGCCCCGGGCGTGCTTCGGTTTTGGAGTTCTATGAAGGAGGACGCTCGCGAGGGAGCGTATGAGTCCGTGTGCTTGAGGCTGAGGGACGCTGAGAGAGAGGTTGTTCGATTGAAGGGGGCTGTTGCAGTTCATCGTTCCAAATGCGAGCGTGCTGAGGCCGTGCTGGATAGTCTTGCTTCGTGGGTGGTGAAGTTGCCTGACCTCCTGCGAGGTGAGTCTTGCTACTACTCGATTGCTCGACTGCCTTTAGTAGTTTTCCTGTCGTTGTCTTGATTTTGATTCTGTTTTTCGAAGTGCTGTCGGGGCGGTCCTGGGATGAAGATAAGGCCGTCCAGTTGGAGCTGTCTCGATTGGACGATCCTGAAGTGCAGGCGAGCAATCCTTTCTGGGAAGATGGGGCTCGTGCTCGAGCATTTGCTGTGCTTCGTTTTCGAGCTGAGCGGGTGCCGGCTGCTCTGCGGTACTGTCAGCAGGTGCTGGGTAGGATCCATGCTGAGTTTTATCCGCTGCAGGTGGTGCCGTCGTCCTTTGAGACGCTTTGCCGCGTATTTTCTCAGCCTGCAGAGCTGCGTCGCGTGATGAATCACCAGATTCATGCTGGAGCCTGTGCTGCTTTGGGCTTGGTCCATAGTCACTGGCCGGGAGCTGATATTGCTCAAGTGGTGGGGGGTCCTCCTGGTGGCAGGGATTACCCGATGAATGAGCATTACTCGGCGGTCGATGAGCCTGCGCGCCGAGTTGTGGAGCGAGTTTGTGAAGAGAAAGATCGTTATCTGGGTGCCCTGATTAAGGCGAAGATGGAGCCTGGGGGTTAGATGCTTCCTTCCTTTGTATACGCTTCTTCTTGGTGTACTGTAGGTAAATGGTTTTGCTGTTGTGGCGAGCCCTTGTGTGTCGCGATTTGCGAAGAACGCCTCGGGGGGTGGCTGCTGAGGCGGGCCCCCGAGTGCCAATTTGTGTCGCGATTGCGAAGAACGCCGTGGGGGGGTGGCTGCTGAGCCGAGCCCCCGAGTGCCAATTTTATTCATGTCGCGATTGCGAAGAACGCCTCGGTGGGTGGCTGCTGCGGCGAGCCCCCGAGTGCCAATTTTATTTATGTCGCGATTGCGAAGAACGCCTTGGGGGGTGGTTGCTGCGGCGAGCCCCCGAGTGCCAATTTTATTTATGTCGCGATTGTGAGGAACGCCTCGGGGGGTGGCTGCTGCGGCGAGCCCCCGAGTGCCAGTTTTGTTTATGTCGCGATTGCGAAGAACGCCTCGGGGGGTGGCTTCTGCGGCGAGCCCTCGAGTGCCAGTTTTGTTTATGTCGCGATTGCGAAGAACGCTTCGGGGGGTGGCTGCTGCGGCGAGCCCCCAAGTGCCAGTTTTGTTTATGTCGCGATTGCGAAGAACGCTTCGGGGGGTGGCTGCTGCGGCGAGCCCCCGAGTGCCAATTTTGTTTATGTCGCAATTGCGAAGAACGCCTCGGGGGGTGGCTGCTGCGGCGAGCCCCAGAGTGCCAATTTTGTTTATGTCGCGATTGCGAAGAACGCCTCGGGGGGTGGCTGCGCCGGCGAGCCCCCGAGTTCCAATGGATCAATTTTTGGAAAAACATTTTTCAATATTCTTCCTGGTGTCTCTTACATTTAGTAAGAATGGGGGGGGGGTCTAATGAGGACAATCCCCTTTTATTAAAAACGGAGGCGTGGTACCCTTAAGTGCCGGATGGCTTCTTCTCCGAGTGCTCGGGTCCTTCGGGTGGCGGCTTCTTCTACGAGAGTGCTTCTTCTGCGGGTCCCGTGGTCTCGCTGTCTTGGTGGGCTCCAAAGGCCTCTGATATCTTGTGGAATTCCTTGTCGCAGCGGTCGGACCGGACGAAACTGCCGCTGATTGTGATGACACCGTGAGGCCCTGGCATCTTTAGCTTAAGGTAGGCGTAGTGAGGCACTGCCATGAAGTGGGCGAAGGCCGGTCGTCCGAGGATTGTGTGGTACTGCGATTTCCAGTCGACCACTTCGAAGTCTAGGATCTCCTTGCGGAAGTTGGTCACTTCACCAAAGACCACTTCCAGGCTTATCTTTCCCAGAGGGTAGACTGCTTTTCCTGGCACAATCCCGTGGAAGGTTGTGCTTGAGGATTTCAGCGCGGAGCTCTGGATTAGCAATTCTTCGAGTGTCCTTGTAAAGATGATGTTGATCCCGCTGCCGCCGTCCATGAATACTCGTGACATGTCATAGTTCCCTATTCTGGCCTCGAGCACTAGTGCGGCATGTCCTGGTCGAGGGATGGCAGGTGGGTGGTCCTCCCGAGAGAAGGTAATATCTGTTTCGGACCAGCGCAAGTACTCCGGGATAGCGGGGTGTGAGGAGGCTGCGAGGAAGACTTGTCTTGTGACCTCCTTCTGCTGCCTATTTGAAGGCCTGCCTTCTTGTATCATGTAAATCCTGCCGTGGGCTTCTGGGTACTGCTCCTCTGCATCTGGTGTCTTGCGCCGTTGCTGGATTGCGGCCACTTGCCTTACTAGTAGGGGAGGGGCTGGTGTTGCGTCGTGGGTGATGGGCCCGACTGCTATGCTCGCGAGTGGCTGCGCCGCTGTTGTCGCGGATCGACTTTTTCCTCCATCAACTCGTTGAAGCTTCTGCAGTTCCTGAGGGCGTGTCTTGATCTGAGCTCCCCTCGTTCATTTTGTGAATCCGTGTATCGAGCATGGTCCGTCGTGTTGTTCTTTGGCCGAGCGGTATGTTCTGGTGCTATCGCGCGGCTGCCTCGTCCTCCAGTCTCGTTTCTGAGCTTGGGGTGCATATTCGAGGTTCTCTCTGCGCTATATCCTGCCGTCGTCACGATGCCTGCCGTCTCTGTCATCTGGGAAGCCTGCGGCGACCATGTCGGGTCCTCTTTCGTCGTAGAAGCTGCGCCTGGGTCGCTTCCTTCGACGGTCGAGTCCTCTTTCTCCATTGTGGTAGTCGTAGTCGTGTTCTGAGCGTGTGATGTGGATTTCTGTTTCGTTGCAAACTGAATCCTCGCCGTCCGCCCAGCTGTTGGCTTGCTCCTGCAGCCGTGCGAGTGTTCGGACTTTCATCTGCCCGAGCTATTCCTTGAATTCGAAGCGCTGCAGGCCTCGCCTGAACGCGTCGATTGCGCTTTCGTCTGATATGTCTTCTGCTGAATTCTTGAGTATGGTCCACTGCTGGATGTAGGCTCGCAGTGTTTCCCTGGTTCCTTGCTTGCATGCCCGCAGTTCCTCGAGTGATGCCGGTCTCTTGTATGTGGATTTGAAGTTTTCTATGAAGGCTTCACGGAACTTCCTCCATGAGCTGATGGATCCTCGCGGGAGGTTCTTCAACCAGTGTCGTGCCGAGCTCTCGAGCATGAGCTGCACCTGCATTGCCGTGACGTTGGTCCCTCGCTGGAACTTGACTGCTGTTAAGTAGTCATCGAGCCACACCTCTGGCTCTTCTAGTCCATTGTATTTGAGCGTTGTGGAGTTCAATTTGAACCCACTCGGCATTCGCGTCTCGCGTATGGAATGAGTGAAGCATAGTGCTCCGCATGGCTCGATTTCTTCGTCGAAGGCTTCTTCGTCCGAGTACTCTTCGCGTGCTGCATGTCTTCGTCTACTGCGGTTGACTTTGTTCTGTGTGATGTCGTCGCGCGCGTCTCGTCGACTGCTGCGGCGCCTGTTGTCGTTGTCGTCGCTGTCGTGTTTCCTATTTTTGCCGGAGCGTTTGCACCAGTCGTCGCTGCTGTCGTCGCCATCGGGTGAGCTGGGGTCCCTGTCTGGTGTCCTTGCACGGGTCGGTCGCCTTGCACTTGATTTTTTGGGTGCTGAGGCAGCGATGGCGTCCTTCATTATCTGTAAGGCTATTGAAGTGTTGCGGTCTGGTCTGTTCTGCCTGTTCCTCTGGGCGCAGGATAGGTAGTCTCGGGCGCTAATAAGGGCTTCTGCTGGTGTGAGGGGTTCCTCTTCGTCGTCCTCCTCTTCTAGCTTGAAGTCGTCGTCGAGCTTCCGGACCACTCTCTTCTTGTCTGTTCGTCGCAGGTTGTTGAATTTCGATTTATTGTGGAGAGGGGAGCCGTGATCCGGGGACTCGTCTCTTGGGGGTGGCTTGCGATTTCTTTTCTGCTCGGCGGCCGCCCTTTCTTGCTTCTCCAGCTCTAGGCGCTGTTGTCTCGCTTGCCAGGTTAGCTCGCTTGCCAATTTTTTGTATGCCCTGAGCTCGTTCCTTGTTGCGCTTGCCAATAGTAACTTCCCGTGTTCGACTGCGTCTTTTACCTTGGCCATTGATTCTTTGGTCAGTTAGATTCGCTCTTTGGTTGGGTCATCGACCGCCGCACTCGGGGTTTGTTGCTTACTGCTTGATGGCTTGTCGCTCTTGTGGTTGCTCTGTTCTTGTCCTTGTGGTACTTTCATTGGTACGCTTCCCATGTCTCCCAGCTTCACGACGATCTTATTGGTGGTTCCGGGCGCTTTTGTGTTGCCGTTGGCTTGGCGAGTGTTCGAGTCGTCGTCCTGGCCCACGCCGTTTGCTGGTGGCGCGTCGACTTTTGCCATGAACACCTGGGATGGTGCCCCGGCTGCCTTGTTGCTCGTGCGTGTGATGCTGTTTTTCTGGGCCGAGGGTCCAGTCGAGTGATCACGGGCGACGCAGAGCCTTGGTTTGGGTGGGCAGTCGCGGCTGGCCTGAAGGGTGGTCGCGCGGGTGGCGACTGCGTCGATTGCCGCTGTAGATGTCGTCGCGGGTGTTCGGGCGTCGTCCGTGAGGCGGAGGGCGCCCCAGTGGTTGATGTAGATCTGATATGCTCTGAATATCAGGTTGATGCCGGAGCGTAGGTCGGCGAAGATTGGTCGGAGAGTCGAAAGGTGGGCCGTGAAACCAAGAGATCCGAACAGATCGGATTCCGCCTGGGTCGTCGGATCAAAGAGCGCTGGTGAAGTCGTCGTGCCGGTGGGTGTTGAAGATGCCGATGAGGCCGCCGAGATCGCGTTCCCAACCTGTGCGGTTCCCACAGACGACGCCAATTGTCGGGGATGTACCCCGGCAAATCCCATGGTCAGGGACCCTGGGTTAGTCATGAGAGGCACAGGTTGGACGATAAGCTCGTCGGCTAACAGGAGGATACGTTCCTGCTCGATATTATTGATTGGAGATGGCGATTACAGGGAAGCCGAGGCTAGTGCGCGCAAGGCTAGGGTTACAGATTGTGTATTGCTCTCTCTCGACGTCTCCCCTCCTAGCCCTTATATACCAGGCTAGGTCCCGGGGAGTCCGTCCTGATTACATATGAGGTTTCCTAACCATGATCTTGTTCCGTACGACAAGTTTGCACCTTCCTTATGACTCGCGGACTCCTATGTCGGTGCCACTAGTGGGCCAAGGCTGGGCCCAGGCGGCATCTTTGTGGGCCTTCTGTCTTCGGGTACACCGGGTAGGCTCATCCATAGGAGTCGTGGGGTCACCCCCTCGTCACTTCGTCTCTCGGATGAACTATGCGTCGAGTAGTCGGTTGACTTCTTCTCCGATTGCTCTGGGTTTGGGTTCTGAGAATCGTCGCAGTGCCTGATTTACTGGTTTGGTGTGTGGCTTGATGTGGAGCGCATGTTCTGCAAATTCTCGTGGTATCCTGGGCATGTCGGCTGGGCACCAGACGAAAATTTTCCACTCTTCGCGAAGGAAGGTTATGAGGGCGGTTGCTTGCTCTTCTGGAAGGTGAGCATATACGCGAACCGTCTTCTCTGGGTCTGTTGGGTGGACTTGGTGTGTGATTTTGTCGCTGTCAATGCTAAAATCGCAGCCGAACTCTTTTGTCTCGCTTCGGCTTGCCAGCGGTAATATGCTTTTGTCCGTCACCATGGCTATTTCTTTGAGCTGTTGTTGGGCTCCAAATGTGTCGGAGACTTTGTGGAAGTCGCGGTCACACTGGTCCGATTTGGTGAAGCTTCCCTTGACTGTGATGATCCCTTCAGGTCCTGGCATCTTGAGCTTGAGATATGCATAGTGCGGTACTGGCATGAATTGTGCGAACGCTGGTCGCCCGAGTATGGCGTGGTACTGCGACTGCCAGTCGATCACTTCGAACTCGAGGACTTTCTTTGCGAAGTTGCGCTTGCTGCCAAAGATCAAATCAAGCTCGATTGTTCCGATGGAGGCGGCTGCTTCACCCGGTACTACACCGTGTATTGTTGTGCTTGACTTCTTCTAGACTGATCGTGGGATTAACATCTTGCATAGCGTGCTGGCGAAGATTATGTTTAGACTGCTGCCTCCATCCATTAAGACTCTGTCCATGTCGTAACCTCCGATCTGGGCTTCGAGGACCAGGGGTTGATACGTCCAAAACGTATCTATAATTTCTGCTTGCTCCATGCCTCTTTTGTGTGATATTGCTATGATATTGATGAACTTCCATACACTTTTGATCATATTTGTACTAACCTATTAACTCAGTGCACCCCAGTGCCAGTTCCTGTTTTCTGCTGTTTTTCTATTTCTAGTTTCCCCCATATTAAATGTGCTCCAAAAATTTGGGAAAAATCCAATAAAAAATCAGCGATCAGGAAGCTTCCGGAATCACCGAGGGGGGGGGGCAGAGGGGACCCACCTGTGCCCCAAGCGCCCTCCCTGCGCGCCCCAGGGTGGGGCGCCAAGGGCCGCCTGGACCCCTGGTGGCCCCACTGGCTGCCCCCTTCGCCTATTCATTCACCGTGACGCAAAAACCCTGAGATGGGAACCCTTTTTCGTGATCTCTCCTTTGTTCCACCGCCACTGCGCTTCCAAGATCGGGAGCACCAGAAGACCTCTTCCCGGCACCCACCACCATGGATGCTTCCCGGATGAACCGTGAGTAGTCCACCTTGGACCATGGGTCTATGATCAGTAGCTATGTGATGTTCTCCTCCCCTCTTTGTTCTTCATGGATTAGACCTCGTGACCTTCCCTACATGATCGAGGCACTTATGTAATATTTCTGCTGTTGCTATGCTGAGTTTGCTGGGATCCGATGGATTATGAGATTATGTTTAGATTGTGTTTGAGTAATATATTTGATTCTCCTCTTTTATATTTATGTTCTTGAGTAATTCTTGCATGTTCTCCGTTGCTATTTATTGCTTTGGCCAAGTAGTAGGTAGTGACTCCAAGAGGGAGCGTTATGCATGATTGTGGGTTCATGCCCCCGATGACTAGCTTGAGTGACAGAAACATGAGTCTAGGGGATGTGCTGTTGCCACAAGGGGGAAAAAACGGTGCTTGTACTTGAGGGTGCAAGGATTGTTTACTTTACGCAAAGTTATTTAATGAAGTTGTCCGCTGCTTTGAGTTTACACTTTGGGTGGGATTCGCAACTTAATACCAGCGAGATGTTCTGGATAGATATCTCAAGGTGCATGATTAGTAGGTAGATGCAGATGGATTTCGGTCTACTTGTCTTGGCGTACCGCCCATGCTTTTGAGCCTCTTCCTTTCTTTATAGCATAATTAGCATTGGTTTGCGCACATAATCCTGTCAATTGCCCAGCTGTGATTTGTTTACCTCACATGGATATTTTATCGTCTTTTGGGAGAGAGACATCACTAGTGAACATCATAGGACCCCGGTCCATATTTCCAATACTGATTACACCCGCTATCAGTTTACTGCTTATTTATCTTTCCGTTGCTATCACTATCATTATTATCCCATGCGTTTTATCCTTTGTAAACAACAAGGCCGGAGAAAAGCTATCTGTTGTGTGTGCAGGTCCACGACAACCGGTAATCTCTGGCGCCGTTGTCACCTTCTTGTCGTTATCGGAGTCCTACTGGAGACAAACCTTGGTATCTTCACCGAGGGAAATTGCCGCTACGCTACATCTCAACCTTCCACTTTGGGTAACCAACAAGGGGTGAGAAGTAAACTCTCGTGACATCAGGGGTGTGTGCCCTGGCCTTGGAACTGCGGGAGGATGATCACTCTGAGAGAAGGTAATGCTGGTCTCGGCGCCACGCAGTTGGTAGATTTCTGCTATCTTTAGGCCTTCAGCTGCTTCGGCCTGCAGGGTGTAGGAGTCTTGCTTTGCTTTTGAGGGTCTTCCTTCTTGGATCATGCAGATTCGTCCATGGGACGTGGGGCATTTCCTTTCTGTGCTTGGTGCCGGTGACTGCGCGCTTCTTCGAGTGCGCTTGGCTTCGCGCTGCCTTTCCTCCTTGAGGCTGTTGGAGATTTCGGTGAATAGGCGACAATCTCCTAAGGTGTGGCTTGCTCTGAGGTGTCCTCAACTATCCTCGAAACAGTGGATCGCGCAAGGTCCTTCCAGTTGCTCTTTGGCTGTGAGTTTTCTGGAGCCGGCGTGCCTTCTTCTCCTTGAGATTTGGAAGATCTGCGAGTGGTCTTCTACTCGGCTGTGGAATCTTAGGTCAAGTTCTATCCCGTCGATGAGTGATTGGCTCCGGATAAAGTTGGCGAATTCATCTAGACTTCGATCTGGGTCGTAGTATTCTCCGGTTTGGGTTTCAGAGTCACTGTCTTGGCGTGTGACGGGAGTCCGGGCGGCGGCAGGTCTTCGACTGGTGGGAGAGTCTTCTGTTACGCGCCGTGACTCTTCGATTGGTGTCCCCGAGTAGAGCCCTCACACTTGCCTTCTGGGTCGTCGAGTTCTTTTCCGTCGGTGATGGATCTGATGGTCGTCGAGGTGCTGGACTTGATTCGCCTGCAGGCTAAGTGATCTTGTCGGGGCGATGGAGATGCTTGCGGTGAACTTGAACTTCTCGAGTGGGCAAGATCTGGTTCTAGTCCTTGAGTCTTGATTTGCTGGGGGCGGGACCGCCAAGATCGTGATTCCAACCTATGTAGTTCCCACAAACGGCGCCAATTGACGGGGATCAGCCACGGCAAATCCCATGGTCAGGGACCCTGGGTTAGTCATAGAGAAGGAACAGGTTGGACGATACTCGTCGGCTAACAGGAGAAGCACTTCCTTCTCGATATTATTTCGTGAGGGAGCGATTAGAGGGGAGGCCAAGGTGAGTTCTCGCAAGACCAGATGAGTAGATGTGTATTGGATTGATCTCGACGTCTCCCCTCCTAGCCTTTATATACTAGGCTAGGTCTCGGGGAGTCCGGACTAGGTTACAAAGATAGTTTCCTAGTTCTAGTCTTGTCTTGTACACCAAGTTTATGCCTTCCATATTTAGTCGCGGACTCCTACGTCGGTGCTTGGTCGGGACAGTCGTGGGCCTGTCGTGGCTTCCTAGCGGGCCTTCTGTCTTCACACGCACCGGGTAGCCTCATACGCAGGAGTCGTGGGGTCACCCCCTCGTCAGTCCCTCCCCTTGGATTCCAA
Source organism: Bromus sterilis (assembly GCA_950022295.1). NCBI lineage: Eukaryota > Viridiplantae > Streptophyta > Magnoliopsida > Poales > Poaceae > Bromus > Bromus sterilis. The sequence goes on from OX465597.1 coordinate 144,271,227, forward strand.
AACGGCCCGAAGCTCAGCGAGTTCCTTCTTTGCAGCCTCTGTCAGCTTCTCAGCACTCTTCTTGCGACCTGTGGAAAGGACATCAGTCAGATAACCAACTAGCAACCGAAATAAAGACCAAGAATAAAGATCTCACGTCTCATAGTGGTCATGATCCCCTGGAAAGATTCATGAGAACGTCGCCACCGATCAGTCTCAGTCAGCACACGCTCACATATCCGGAACAAAGGATGAATTCAAGTAAAATGCACAAGTCAAAGCGAAGGAAAGGAGAAAATCAAGTCCAAAGACTACAACCAACCACACATGATTGCTTGCAGCGTCGGGGGCTACTCCCATTGGGAGCACTGCCGTTCCCCCGATGTCAAAGAAAGATCAACAAAAGAGAAAGGCCCAAGCTAAAGACTGCAACGAATCACAAATGATCGCTTGCAGCCTCGGGGGCTACTCCCATCGGGAGCGCTGTCGCGCTCCAATGAAGTTCATAAGGGCAAGGAATTCCATACCTGCTCCGCCATATGATCAAAAAACTTCACCTTTTCCTCAGCAGACAGATCCCTCCGCCCCAAGTAGTGCTTCTCAGGAACCACAGGTTTCACCTCTGGAGGAGATGCTTCCCCAGCATCAGCAGCAGATCCCCAAGTCAGAACAGTCGCAGGAGTCGTCCCCGCATCCGAAACCGCAGGAGTCGCTGAAGGAACTGGCCGATCAATCGCCGCACCTGAGTCACCCGGCCGAGTAGCAGCCGCACCAGAACCGGATGACTGAAAATCACCCGCAGCAGTAGTCGTAGAAGAGACAGCGGGAACAGGAGCAGTACTGCAAAATGACACATCATCAGAACAAAAGCCAAAAAACAAGCAACAAAGCCGCACAAGGAAAGGTATACGAACCCGACAGGTGCAGCTCCCGGACGCAACAACATCCCAAACTTGCGCCTCTTTGGAGCAGTCGAAGGAGGACGCGGTACAACAGAGGGCACGGCCGACAACGAATCATCAGCACCACACGCCGCGTCGCGGCCACTCGCACTCAAGGAACAAGCACACTTGACGCGTAAAGGACTCGAATCCCCAGAGTCCTCGGCAGCTGACGGTTTTCCACCCACAGACTCACCAGCATCAGCACCGGAAGCGCCCCCATCACCCGCAGGCACATGACCAACATCAGCCACACTAGGCTCATCAAGTATTTCCACATCCTCAGGCTGCGGAGGATTGTTCAACAAAGGAGTATGACACTGCAGATCAGAACAATATCAGTAATCAACAAACACAATCCAAAATCACAAAAGAGCTTCAAGACAAGTACCTGGGGAAGAGGAAATTCAACAGCGTAAGGACGAACGAGACTCTCCTCACCAATACTCGTACACTTCGTGACTTGCTGGACCCGAGTCAAAATGTCACCATCTAAGAACTCCTCGGGCGAACACCTGGTCGAGTCGTTGGGCCCAGTGTATTGCCACATGGGACGCACCCGATGCTGAAGCGGCTGAACGCGTCTCCTCACAAACACAGAGATAAGTTGGCCGCCAGTCAACTCATCCTTCAAAGCAGAGATATTTTGCACCAATGGCTCAACAAGAGACACCTCGCGAGAAGACAAAAGATGTGCCCACGAAGACCGATTAACTGCTCGCGCAGCAGGATCAAAAGGTGCAAGACCAAATTGCTGTCCCTCAACGTGCCGATCTTTTAGATAAAACCAACTCTTCTGCCACGTATAGACAGAATCCAGCTTTTCCAGATCAAAGTAGGAAGCCTTATCCTTAATGGAAATACCCACGCCCCCAATGGCATATTCAGAATTCGTCCTCTTCACATTGAAAAGACGTTTCCAGAGCCCCCAATGGGGATAGATTCCCAAAAAACCCTCACAGAGCATAATAAAGCAGGCAATGTGCAGAATCCCATTAGGGATCAAGTCTTGGAGTTGCAATTGCTAGGCAAAAATTATCCCCCGGAGGAAAGGATGAACAGGAAGCGCAAACCCACGAGGGAAGAAGCTCTGAAAGCATACCCGTTCATCTGGACGAGGCGCGGGAACCTCCTCATCCCCAGGCATCCGAGCGGCACCATCTACCACCATGCCGTCCGCTACCAAGTGTAACAGCCCAGTTTTCACAAAAATTAAAAAATTTGTCTTCGGTGTGAATTGTTTGATTGTCTGATTTGTTTGCGGTGTTTGCATCCCCGATTTATCGATCGGCGATTATTTCCCCCCTCTTATCTCGTACCGGACGGAGACCGACCCTTGCCACCCTGACACTCGACCTTTGCGACACCGGGTTTCACCCGATCACCGTCGCGAAAACCGCACGAGACCAGCCACAGCCAACGGAACGAAAAAACCCGTTTAATAAGTAAACGGGATATCTTATAGCACGCTGGAAAGTGTTCTCGGAACGGTTCCAGCGCGACGTGAACGCCGCCGGCTCGACGCGCTGATCGCGCAGTTCGAAGTTTTTCCCGAATCGGAGGTCCTGCGGACCCCCGGCGGTTAGAAACGTAAACACCGCGCGCGCGAGAGAAAAACCGGGGATGTTTTTGCAAACTGCCAGCCACCGGGGCTATATAAAGACCACCACACTCCCACCCCTTTCTAGGGTTTCCCTAGCCACAAAATTGCAGCCACCCCCTCCACTTTTCCCAAATCTGCCCAATTTAACACCCAAATCCGAAACCCTAGCTTCCCTGCGATCTGGACCGTCGGATCGGTCGATCCAACGGCCCGGATCGCGCCTAGCCAACCTCTCCCCCTTCTCCCTCTCCACCGGCGACCACGGCAGCCGCGCGCCCTGCAGGTCTCCCTCTCCCGCGCCTCCTCACCCTCGCCTTTTCTCTCATCTCCCTCTTCTCCCTCGTCTGTAGGTCACGACCGCGCCGCCCATGCCATGGCCTTCCCGAGCCAGAGCTCGCCGCCGGCAGCGCCCGCAGCCTCCTCCCGCCTGGATCCGGCGACCAGCCTCCACCGCGCGCCGGCCAGGACCACGCGCTCCCGGATCCCGCCTCGTTCCCGCGCCTCCCGGCCTCCCCTGCTCGCCTCTTCGCCGCCCCCTCGCCGGAAGACGGCTGGCGCCGCCGCTGCCGCCGGTGGATGGAATGGCACGGAAGCGGGAGGAGCCCGATCCAGCCACGGCCACGTGGGACAGCCTGTCCAGCGCCAGAGGCCCAGCCCAGCAGCCCCGGCCAGCCTTCAGCCGAGATGGGCCACGACCAATGGGTGAGATTCGGCCCGAGTTCCTCCCCCTGCTCAACTTTTCACTAAGTCATGTAAAAATTGTGTTGCTGATCTCGTTTTGCAAATCGATTTCCCGTTGACTCGTAGCTCTGAATAAGGTGATTCTTTTTTTGTTTGGTTGTGCTTTGTGTGCTCTACAGTTCATCTTTAGGAAGTTATTTATTTTGAGGTCATCTTGAATACGAAATTGTGTGTTCAACAGGGCACCAGATCATTAAGTTGCTAATCTGCTGTTAACTACTGCTGTTGTTATTTTGTTCAAACTTTGGGTGATGCTTGTGTCAAATCCATGAGGCCTATTTCATTGATTCTTTTTCCTATGTGTTAAGCATCATGTGTACTTCATTTCCATGCTTTAACTTGTCATGTTTGGTTGCTTTAGCTATATTAAATCTTGCTCCAAAGTGGTGACCTTGCTGTTAATGTGCTGCTGTGCTAAAAACTGTTAATTTGTTGCAATTTCGGGTGACGATTGCTTCGCAACCGTTCGTCAGAATGGAGTGATTTCCTTTTGCATATTGTTAAGCATCATGTCTACTTCCATTATATGTATGTCATTGTCATGATATGCTTGCTGGTCATATAGTTATTGAGCTCCAAAGTTGCTATTCCGCTGTTTTTGACAGCCACCTCAGTCTGTAACGTTCCGATGCCATGTTGCATGCTTAATATCTTTTGATCTATGATGCCTATGACCTTGATTCTTGTTTGTACCTGATCAACATCATGTCTAGTTCATGCTCATATATTGTTATGTCATGTTGTTGCACATCTACATATAGTTTTGCACCTGTTTATACAGCATAAAAATAATAGTTTCTGCCATGTTTTCGTGATTTTCACTAAGTCCTAGACCAGTAATGTTTTATTGCATTTTTCATGGGCTATAACTAGTTGTTCATGATGCCTAATTGCATGATTCTTTTTGCCATGCCTTCCCTGCCATGTCTATTTTGTTCATGATGCCTAAATGCTATTGTTTGCTGTTGTTAACCAACCTAAAATATGGTTTAGGGGCAGAACAGTACCAATTACTTAAATTGTCGTGGGGCACTTAGTGGAATGCCATGTTTAGGTTGTGCCTCCCTTAAATTGACTAGCATAGATAGTTTATCTTATGCTTCACATCTTGAAATGTTTGTGTGCTATGCCATGCTTGAGTGAGATGCCATGTTAATAACCTCTGCTCACCTTGTGTAGCTAAACAACTTGAACCATCGTAAATGTGCGGTATCGTTGTGTGCGACGAGTACTCCACTTAAATTGCTAGTAACCTCTCTCGATGGTAGGTGCGATGTCTCGTGTTGCCTTCTTGTTGATGCTTGCTCGTGTTTGCTTTGTAGTAATAGATGCTTGCTCGTGTTTGCTTTGTAGTAATAGATGCTTGCTCGTTGATTGCTTTCCAGTGTTTAAAGTCTTGTGTGCTTCCGCGGGTACCTTCAGAGACGATGCGAGCTTGCGATCAACTAAACCTTCGGAACCCGACTTATCAACAGGAAAGGACTATGCATTACTTATGATCCATTCTATTTCAACCAGGGATTTGCATGATAGTCTAGGTTAGGTTCGATGTTTGATCCTACCACATGTTTACAGCCTCTTTCAAACCGATACAGCCATGTCCCCTCCTAGCAAACCATGTACTGCTATGTTACTATTGCTCGTTGCTCAGCCCCTGCTTAGTATGCATGCTTAGGATGCTACGATGTTATCCTGTTACTCCTTGGTTTGGGCTATCACATTATTATATTGTTGTGGCTGATATGATTATTATAATGTTGACTATATTCGACGAAGGATGGAAGGTCTAGGCTATCCCGCCCCGATGCTTTGTTCCATTCGAGTCACATAGGATCCGAGTTCTGGGTATTGGTTTTAAGACTGAGCGTGCCTAACCGCGTGTGGGATACTATGGGGTCCCCTCTTATTACCTACCTAGCTTCAAACATTTCTAGCGGTGGCCCAAGCTGATTTACCATTTGAAACCCGCATGCATAACTGGTCTGCAGCCAGTGGATTTAAAACAACTCGGGCCAGCAGAGACAGAGTTCCTTTGCTGGTCCACACTGGTGAGCTAGGGAAGTCCCCTGTTATATAGGTGAGGCTAACCCCGACCTTAGCCATACGGAAGAGTCTGATCCGAGAGCGTGGCCGGCTTTTGGATTGGGTGTCGAATCCTCGGGGGCCACCCAGATTTGTTCGTTTTTAGTTAGAGGGACCTGTCGTTTCGGATCTCTCGGAACTAAATCATAAAATGGTTGCCTGTGATGGGTAGCAACTGAGATAGATGGGCGTGCGTGAGGAGCCTTGTAATGGGCAGTTGGTACACCCCTGCAGGGTTAAATCTTTTCGAGAAGCCGTGTCCACAGTTATGGACGACTTGAGACCTACGTCCTGTTCATAGACAACATCAACCGAGATAATCTTAATATAACTTGATCAACGTGTGTGTGTGCCTTGACTGCTTCTTCTTCGTCGGGATGCAAAGAGGAGGACAAGGATAGGATAGGTGTTATGTTTGAGTAGTAGTTGATAGCAAGACTTGTTGGAGGCGATTCCTCATCGAATGCTTGGCTTCTTATCTTACTCTCTAGATCGTTAGCCACTTCATAAATGCTAGTGCGGTAGCAACCTCACCACTTAACCCATCCTTACCATAAACTACTAGTTGTCCTAGAATGACGAGTGATGAAGTCCTTGCTGGGTCAGTTGACCACTACAGTTGGATGGTGAGTACCTCTGTACTCATGATACTACCCCCAAACTATTTTCAGGGTTCTTGATCGACAACAGGTATGGTGATCGACGTTTCACGTGGAGACTCGACGACGACTAGTTAGGCGGATCCCGGCGGAGGGCCTGGACCCGTGCGGTTATGGGATCGATGTTTTCTTTTTTGCCAGTAGGCATTTTATTGTAGTCTATACTCAGACATGTATCTTCCGATGTTGTATTGTATTTGAGGCAGTTGCATGCCGATTGTATAAGATGTTGTATCCTTGTATCTGTAATGTTGTGATATCATGTTGGAAATCCGGGGCATATGACTTCGTCATATGTCGCGGTGGGACCGATATGTGCTTCGTCCCCGGATCTGTATGGAAACATCTAGATCTGGAACAGTACCGCATATCGGGCCTTACACCAAGTCATCCAGATCTGCGACTCCGAAAGCAGACCGTTCCCACCTACCAGTCATGCTCGCCGACTCCTGCGCTGCACTGCGAGGGCGAGTGGACATGGATCTCACCGCCAAACCGCACAAAGAGAAGAGGCAGGAGGCAAAGAATGACGAAGGAAGGAGAAGGACAAGAAGGAGAAGGCAATGGCTGGGTGAAAACCTAAAACCACCAGACCCCCCGATATTTAACCGACAGCAGGGGCACGCTTAATCACCGTTAGCTTTGGAACTCAGCGGACGTGGCACGATCCCACGATAGCCGAGAAACATGGAAAACTCAACTGGTGCATTAACCATACTGCCCACCACGTGCGAAAAACGAGGGCCATCATCACATAGTGCGCAATTTTCGGGAAGCAGGGCGTCAAGTCACTTCCATTCACACGCCACCGCAACCCAACCTGTCAGATGGGCCAACAACGTCACATTTCAGAAATGCGTATTAAGTACGCATCCTCGGTCAGCATCCCACTCCTCACAAGTTTTTTCATATTATTATAAAATCTTTTACTCCCATTGGGAGTACCTTTACCCGAGTTCGGGTGCTCCCTCACCTAGAAGGTAAAGATGTGCTCGAGTGGCCACTCGCACCAACAATTAATCACGACATCAACAGAGTTCGGGTGCTCCCTCAACCAGAATATGAGGATATGCTCGAGCAACCACTCGCACCTTCAGAGTTTCGGGTGCTCCCTCACCCAAAAAGCGAACATGCACTCGTAGAACTACTCGCATGAGCGGAAACAACACATCTGTGGAGTTCGGGTGCTCCCTCACCTTGAAAACCAAAAGAGTTTGAGTCGCTACTCGCAAAAACTCAGCAAGCTCAACTACCCGTGCACTCGACGATATTCCAAGCGGGTGCTTTCCTATATGACTCCTCGCTTGAGAACGCAAAAGCTCCGCGGGTGACTACTAATAGCTCACTTGATCGTTTATTCCAAGTGGGTGCATCACTAACCAGGCTCCGTGCCTCTGTAAAAATAATTACAACTGGGCTACGACACACTATACCCAGATGCCACGCAAGCTTAGCATGTAGGTAAGACCCCGCTGCGCAGAACGACCGGGCCGGGACTTGCCACAAAGCGACTTCACTCCCGATCTTTTCCATGCGCTCCCATGATAGAAAGAACCGAGCGGACGCGCTCAGGCTGGTAGCAATTGATCCTATAAGACCTGCAGCGGCATGACTTTGCTAGACACCGGCCGTTCCAAGTTCATGTCGAGGGACGTGGGCTTGATTGGGCTACTGCGGTATTTTCCACTAGAGCAATTCACTAGGCTCGGCCAGTCGAATCCTTGGGCCCTTTCAGCTTAGCAATCCCTCGAAACAGGTATTGTCATGGCTCAAAACTGCCAGCGACCTGTAGCTGTGTTGCGCATATGATGATAGAAGCACTGACGAATTCGAGTACCTGCGTGACTCATCGAGTCCCCCAGGCACTCGGGGGTGACCCCACGACTCCTTCGTGTAAGGATACCTGGTGCGTATGAAGGTAGAGGGTCCACAAGGATCGCTGATGGGCCCGCGGCTGGCCCTCTCAAGGCACCGACGTAGGAGTCCACGACTGATATGGAAGGCACGACTTGGCGCACAAGACAAGATTAGGGTTAGGAAACCATCTCTGTAATCTAGGACGGACTCCCCGAGACCTAGCGTAGTATATAAAGGCTGGGAGGGGAGACGTCTCGACATCCAATCTACAATCTACTCTCCTGGTCTTGCGAGAACTCGCCTTGTCCTCCCTTGTAATCGCCCCCTCACCTGTTAGCCGATGAGTATCGTCCAACCTGCTCCTTCTCTATGATAAACCCTGGGTCCCTGACCATGGGATTTGCCGAGGCTGATCCTCGTCAGCGGCCGGCTCTTGGATTGGGTGTCGACTCCCCGGGGGCCACCCGAATTTGTGCGTTGTTAGTTAGAGGGACCTGTCATTTCGGATCTCTCGGGACTAAATCATAAAATGACTTCCTGTGATGGGTAGAAACTGAGAGAGATGGGCGTGCTTGCGGAGCCTTGTAATGGGTAGTTGGTACACCCCTGCAGGGTTAAATATTTTCGAGAAGCCGTGTCCACGTTTATGGATGACTTGAGACCTACTCCTTGTTCATAGACAACAACAACTGAGATAATCTTAATATAACTTGATCAACGTGTGCGTGCCTTGACTGCTTCTTCTTCGTCGGGATGCGAAGAGGAGGACAAGGATAGGATAGGTGTTATGTTTGCGTATGTAGGTGGATAGCAAGACTTGTTGGAGGCGATTCCTCATCGAATGCTTGGCTTCTTATCTTACTCTCTAGATCGTTAGCCACTTCATCAAATGCTAGTGCGGCAGCAACCTCACCACTTACCCCTTCCTTACCGTAAACTACTAATTGTCCTAGAATGACGAGTGATGAAGTCCTTGTTGGGTCAGATGACCACTACAGTTGGATGCTGAGTACCTCTGTACTCATGATACTACCCCCAAACTCTTTTCAGGGTTCTGATCGACAACAGGTACAGTGATCGACGTTTCACGTGGAGACTCGACGACGACTAGTTAGGCGGATCCCGGCGGAGGGCCTGGACCCGTGTGGTCATGGGGATCGATGATTTTCTCTTTTCCACTAGGCATTTTATTGTAGTCTGTACTCAGACATATATCTTCCGCTGACGTATTGTATTTAAGGCAGTTGTATGCCGACTTGTATGAGATGTTGTATCCTTGTAGCTGTAATGTTGTGATATCATGTTGGAAATCCGGGGCATATGGCATTGTCATATGTAGCGGTGGGACCGATATGTGCTTCGTCCCCGGATCTGGATGGAAACATCTAGATCTGGAAAAGTACCGCATATCGAGCCTTACAACTTGGTATCAGAGCCTTACTGACCGTAGGATCCCCTCTCTGGCCGAAGTCGAGTCTAGACAAAAACTATTTTGTAGTTACTAAGTTAGTTATCGGAGAGTAGGATTCTTTTACTCCTTACCCTTGCTCTTGTCAGGACAAGTGCCGTAAGTGTTTTACTCTCGACTTATCCCCCTTCAAACTTCAGGATCTCGAGTAAGTGGAGTATCGGAACCGTTACAATGGCTTGCTTGCAGCATATTGTCTCGATTCCGATCTCAGGTTTGGGAAATCCTGTAGTATCTTTAGTTCTTCCGACTCTGTGTAAACATCTTGGTCGTCTGTTGACTTCAGTCCTCTTTCCCAGTATCCTCACGATTTTGGTGAGAATGCTTCACTTGATCGTCGCTTTCAACTAATGTTCTTCCTTTTGTCTCCCGATGGTTCCGTTCTTCGACGTTGCCATCTCTCTGCAGAAAGTTTCTCGATGGAAGTTCGTCGTTCGACATGGAGCAGAGTCCCTTGTTGGTGGTGTTGAAGATTGTCGACTCTCTTTTCTCTCCCCTTCTCCCCGGATCGTTCTGGATCTCGGGACGAGATCCCTTGTTGGTGTTGTTGTATTGTAACAACCCATATTTCAAAAAAATTAAAAATTTTGTTTTCGGTGTGAATTGGTTGATTGCCTGCTTTGTTTGTGGTGTTTGCATTCCCGATTTATCGATCGTCGATTATCCCGCCCTCTTATCTCGTACCGGACGGAGACCAACCCTTGCTACCCTGACACTCAACCTTTGCGACACCGGGTTTCACCCGATCACTGTCGCAAAAACCGACACAAGAACAGCCATAGCCAACGGAACGAAAAAACCCCTTTTAATAAGTACACGGGATATTTTATAGCGCGTCGGAAAGTGTTCTCGGAACGGTTCCAGCGCGAGGTGAGCGGCGCCGGCTCGGCGCGCTGATCGCGCAGTTCGAAGTTTTACCCGAATCGGAGGTCCTGCGGACCCCCGGCGGTCAGAAACGTAAATACCACGCGCGCGAGAGAGAAACTGGGGATGTTTTTGCAAACAGCGAGCCACCTGGGCTATAAAAAGACCACCACTCTCCTATCCCTTTCTAGGGTTTCCCATAAGCAAAAAATTACAGCCACCCCTCACAATTTCCCCAAAACTACCCAATTTTCGCAACCCTAGCCCATTAGATCTGAAAAATCAACCCCAGGCGCTCTGGACCGTCAAATCTGGCGATCCGACGGCCCAGAGGCCGCCACGTCACCCTCCACCCGTCCTCCCCTCTCCTCTCCTCCTAGCCGCGGCCTCCTGCCCGTGGAGCCGCCACCGGCCACCGGAGTCCCACAGCCGGGCCACCACCTCCACGCGCCTCCCCTTCTCCCTTCTCCTCTTCTCCCTTCTCTCACCTCCTCTCCCTCTCCTCCGCAGGACAGCCGCCGCCGCGTCGCCATCACCGGCGAGCCCGAGCTCGCCCGAGCCGGCCGCCTCGGCCACCTCTACCGCCATGCGCCGACCCCGCCGTCTCCTCCATGTCACGGCGCCGCGGTGACGAGGTGTCGGGACCCGGGGTTTGCGTATGTAATTCCAGCCACAACTCAATCATATGAAGAGCCGAGAGCCATACCCACTTGTCTAAGCAGACAAGGCCAAGTACAAGACACTCTCGGAAAGCTCTTACGTGAGGGGCATCCCATCCAGGCCCGGATGATCAACTGCGATGGGTCCTCATCGTCCGCTCACAAGTCTAGATGATTATGGGTGGTGAAATCCCATACTCATAGACAAGTCGCCTCAACCATATTATCGATTGAATCATAACACTTACATAAACAGACTCCAGCCCGATCACCTAGTCGGGATCTCGGGCGGGCTCAATCATACAACAAAGTGTGGCACGTGACAGAGTCACGAGCAATCGCATCGCGATGCCCCAAGCTGCGCACATCTAAGGGCCACTTGGTGTATAAAAGACCGCCGGCAAGAACTCAACTAAGCTATCGAATCCCACACTAAAACATGCACGTTATAAACATACACGCAGCATACATGTCTAGTGTAAACAGCAGGTAACACAACATGAACTCTACAAACTCATAGCTTTATTGCATCTGTTAAACAGAGCAGATATAGTAGTGTTACAAGCAGAGATCACATCACTATGATCCAACATTACATCATACAACAACGGAAGAAAATTATGTCTTAGTAAAGACAAGGTTAACAAATGGCTTAAGAAGCCTTTAAGAAAACACAACGACCCTCCAGAGGGACCAAGCTGCTGTCTGGGACTACATTACTTCGTCGACGTCGAGCTTGAGGGGGAGGCCACCATCAGGTTCAGTGGTCTCGTCTCTAAAACATAGAATAATAAAACATGAGTACAAAGTCATAATCAGCAAGACTTACGTCAGAACTATACTACTCATGCTCAGTTATCAAGGTAAAGGCAAGTGGTGTTGTAATGCAGAAAGCTTTGACTGGGCTATCCTGTACTACGACTACATAGAGTTGAGATGAGAGGCGCACACGAGTCCATCTAATCTTGATCACCACATCAATACACAACCATGGATCATTCCTCGACTTCCCCACGAGGAAGCAACCCAAAGCACTCACACTTATCTTGCGATTTTTAGAGTATCCATTTGAGTTGTCTAATAATCAAGTAAAGATCTCCAAGTAGTCCATAACCGCGGACACGGCTATTCGAATAGTTCATTAACCCTGCAGGGGTATACTTCTTCACATACGTAGCTACCACTTATCGCCTAGAACTCGTCACCTTCAAGCGGTGTCGGCGAGGATAGTACCACGCGACTTACCTCACGGCTCCAACTCTAGTCCAGGGGATCACCTATCTGAGTTGTACCCCAATCGGGAATCCGGCCGGAGTTTCCGTTCAGGACCCAGACGATGTATGGACGGTCCGACAAGCCCACCTCGATGGATGGTGCTGGGCTTGCCTAAAACCGTGCTACGTTATGAAAGAAAATAGAAGAAAATTAACCCATGCGAATCCTGGACCATAGTCGGGGTGAGTTAATAGGTCGAGAGGGGTCAATGAGCCCAACATGTGGTAGTAATCTGTGTCTTGGATCACAACACAAGAACTCAGGGCCTAGGGAAGTGTAAATGATACAACCCACTGTGTACTCCTACACAACCTCTCATTGCTCACTTATATTAGGGTGACTTCATCAACACGTTACCACCTTGTTGCATGTGTTCACTACCATCCCGATACATCACCCAGATGGATCAACTTCATTGCAAGAAACTCTAGCATGGCATAGCATAACATGGATGAAGGGCCACATGATGAACACAAACAAATCTTGTATCTGCTAGGTTGAGGTTTGCTTAATACTGTGGCAGCAATGATAGGTCATGCAAAGGATGGGTTCAACTTGCGATAGACGTTAACATGTGAATCACCTAATCATGCATAAGAGAACAAGAGGGAAACTGGGTTTTTATAGATATGATCAAAGGGGGTTTGCTTGCCTTATTGTCGAGACTCGGGGGGTGCCACTCTTCGGAGAAAACAGGAACTACGTCTGGCGATGGATCTATAGAGAAGAAACAAACACTGAGACAACAACAATGTAAACATCACATTGCAATGCACATTCAAGAAATGAATCATGGCATGGTACTGATGTGATCTAGGTTCAATTTGCAACAAGTTAATTGAAGTTGATTTGAATACGAAATTCAAATTCAAACTCCAAATGTTGTTCAAATTAGCCAAAGTTGCATTTGCTAATGTTTTGATATGGTAAACCATGTTGTCATGTGTATGATATTCCTCTGATGTACATGTGATAAGGTTGGCATTGCAAGGATTTATTTTAAAATGATTTAAACATTTATTTTGAATTATTCCAAATAACCCAAATAGCTAAATGCTACTAGTCCATCATCATAGATGTGTTTTTCATCCATGAAAATATGATATTTGGAATCCTTGCATTTTTCTGATGATTTTTCATATATTACACTTCTGATTTGGAGTTATGGTTTAAAAGTTATTGAATTTCAAAGATTTAATAGTTTTCTGGAATTTTCTGGATTAAATTAAACAGAGAAAAACACTTATTGCATCAGCATGATGCAATGTTGATGTCACAGGGGGGCTGACATGTGGGGCCACATGGTCAGTGAGTCTGGGGTTAAATCCTATTTAGTTTAAAATTTTGATTTAATTAGAGGGGGCTTGCCCCACCTGTCAGTGGCCTAGGGCCAAACTAATCAGGGGGTTAGCCCCCTAATTAAGCCAGCCACGTAGGCATGGCCGGCGGTTTTCCGCCGGTGGCCAAACCGCGGCGGCGCCCACTGGAACTGGCGGCTCCGGGCACGGCTGGGCACAGGGAACGCACCAGAGGGGAGTCCTCTCGCGCGCGGTTCCAGCAGCGTACACGGGAGGAGCAGAGGTGGACGGAGGCCTTGCCGGCGTCGAGAGGTGCGGTGGACGGAGTACGGGAAAAAGGAAAATGGTGACCGGGGCAACGACTGTGACCACGGAGAGAGGGGAAAGACGGCGAGCCTCACCCTGAGACCATAGAGGAGCACGGCGGGGTCGGAGGAGCTACGCCGGCTTCGAATTTGGCGGCTCCGGCGAGGTGTCAGGGACGATTGCGTCAGCCTGGGGCCGCCCGGGCTCTTGATCTTCAGCGTAGAGGGGTTGCTCGACGTCGCGGATCTCCTAGACACTTCGGCTTCGCGAGGGGTGGCCGTTGGGCGCGCAAATGCACGACGGCGGACGGCGGTTGCTCTCGGAGCTCCTCGGTGGCGCACAAAATCGAACGGGGAGAGAGAAAGAAAGGGGAGCCAGGAAGAGGGGAAGGGCTCGGCGGCTCTAGGGGGTCTCCATGGCGCGAGAAGGGATGCCAGAGCAGGCTGCTGCGTGGCCGGCGTCGAGCGCATGCTCGCCACGCAGTGGCGTGCTCGGCTGGCCAGGGAGGAAGGCGGGGATGCCCCTGGAGGGCTAGGCCGACTTCTGCCCACATGGGCCAGGTAAGTGGGGCTTTCCCCCTTTTCTGTTTCTTTTTCTTTTTCTTTTATTTGCTTTCTGTTTTATTTGTTTTGCTCTGAAAAATAAATACCAAAGCATTTTTAAAAATCCCCAATTATTTATCTTGGACATATGTGAGATACTACTAGTCACTCCCAAGTTTTGAAGATTTTTGGAATTCAAATTATTTGAATCCAATTCAAATAACATTTAAATTTAATTTCCAAGCCTCTGTTTGAATATTTGAAAAATCCATGAGCATGGGCTGACTCCAAATCATTTTAAAAATGATCGAACTCATTTATAGGACTTTTCAAAATTGTTTGGAGGAATTTTGGAAAAACTTTTTATCTGGCCTTTTTATTTAAATTCATTTTGAGGCTTTTTCCAAATCCCCAATTCTTAAACCAAGAATTTAAACATGATGCAATTATTTCTAGTGATAAAAGCACATACCAAAACTAGGGTTGTGACACGAGGCCACCGCCGGCGGCCTCGATCTGGAGATGAGGACGACCCCGCTCCTCCCGATCCAGCGTGCCCACTGGGCCTCCTCGCCTGGGTGGGACGCCGCAGCCTCCCAGCTGGCCCAAATCCCTCCTGCAGCCAGTGGGCCGAGGCCCAGGGTGAGGGCTCACTCTTTTTTTTCCTGTGTCTAAATATGGCTAAGTCCTGTGTAAAACTTGCTGCTGAATCGATTTTCCGACTAGCGTAGCGTACGATCAGTAGCTCGGATGACGTTGCGCCCAAAAGGAAAATTGTTTAGTTTTGTGTGCACTTTAGTTCATCTTTTGTGAGCATTTTGTTTTGAGTTTATCTTGATTGTGTAATTGTTGGTCAAACAGGGCCACCCATCGTTAATTGCAAACTGCTGTTAATTGCTGCTGAAAACTGTTGCTTGATTGAAACTTCGGGTGACGGTTGCGTCGCAACCGTCATTCATCGGAATTGAGTGATTCTTGTTGCATACTGTTAAGCATCATGTCAACTTCAGTTCCATGCTTTCTATTGTCATTTTGGCCTGCTGCATGTTGATGGTATCTTCACCAAAGTAGCTACCCTGTTGTTAGTGTGCTGCTGTTATATAAAGTTGCAACTTTGCTGCCCTATATCTTTTTAACCATGCATCCTATTGAGCATTGCAATATGTCATTTTGATCCATGCCATGTCTACTTCCATTATATGTATTGCATTGTCATGTTAGCATTCCTGGTCATAGGTATATTTCAGCTCCAAAGTTGCTATCCTGCTGTTTTTGACAACCACCTCTGTTTTTCTCTAAGTCTGTAACTTTCCAATGCCATGTTGCACGCTTAATATCTTTTGATCAGTTATGCCTATGACCTTGATTCTTGTTTGTACCTGATCACCATCATGCCTACTCCATGCTCATATATTGCTATGTCATGTTTCTGCACATTTGCATATAGTTCTGATCCTGTTTATACAACATGAAAATAACAGTTTCTGCCCTGTTTTTCTAATTTTCACTAAGTCCTAGACCATTAATGTTTTATTGCATTTTGCATGGGCTATAATTAGTTGTTCATGATGCCTATTTGCATGATTCCTTTTGCCATGCCTTACCTTCCATGTCTACTTTAGTTGCATATCATTTTTGTGAATGTTTACAACCTTTTGCTTGTTTATTTGTTGCTCTAAAGTGTGCTTCCTGATGTTGGCAGATTGTGTGCATAACTTGTTTTGCTTATATCTTTTTAACCGTAACTCTGTTTGGAGTGTTCTTTACATGTAACTTAATTAGAATTTCATGTAATTTGTGTTTATGCTATTGTTTTATGTTGATTACCAACCTAAAATATGGTTTAGGGAAGAACAGTACCAAATGCTTTAATCATTGTGGGACACTTAGTGGAATGTCATGTTTAGGTTGTGCCTCACTTAAATTGACTAGCATAGATAGTTTATCTTATGCTTCACGTCTTGTCATGTTTGTGTGATATGCCATGATTGAGTGATATTCCATGTTAACAATCGTTTCTCATGTTGTGTAGCGAAACAACTTCAACCTTTCTAAACGTGCGGTATCATCGTGTGTGACGAATACTCCACTTAACCTGCTAGTAACCGCTCTCGACGATAGATGCGATACCGTAGTGCGTAGTCTCGTGTTTCCTTCTTGTTGATGCTTGCTCGTGATTGCTTCATAGTAATAGATGCTTGTTCATTGATTGCTTTGTAGTGTTTACTTCTTGTGTGCTTCCGCGGGTACTCTCGGAGACGATGCGAGCTTGCGATCAACTACACCTTCGTAACCCGACTTATCAACAGACAAGGACTATACATTACTTATGATCCATTCTATTATAACCAAAGGTTTGCATGCTAGTCTAGGTTAGGTTCGATGTTTGATCCTACCACATGTTTACATCCTCTTTCAAACCGATACAGCCATGTCCCCTCCCAGCAAACCTTGTTCTTCTATGTTACTATTGCTTGTTGCTCAGCCCCTGCTTAGTATGCATGATTAGGATGCTACGAATGTTACCTCCTGTTACTCCTTGGTTTGGGCTATCACATTATTATATTGTTGTGCATGATATGATTATTATAAATGTTGACTATATCCGACGAAGGATGGAAGGTCTAGGCTATCCCGCCCTGACGCTTTGTTCCATTCGAGTCACCTAGGACCCGAGTTCCGGGTATTGTGTCTCTTGACGAGCGTTCCTAACCGCGTGTGGGATACTATGGGGTCCCCTTTTCTTACTTACCTAGCTTCAAACATTTCTAGTGGTGGGCCGAGTTGATTTACCATTTGAAACCCCGTGTGTGTGCTTGGTGGATCCCCTCGCAGTTTTTAAACAAACCGGGCCAGCGGAGACATGGTTTCTCTGTTGGTCCACACTGGTGAGCTAGGGAAGTCCCATGCTGTTCAGGTGAGACTTACCGCGACCTTGGCCATACGGAAGAGTCCGATCCGAGGGCGCGGCCGGCTCTTGGATTGGGTGTCGACTCCCCGGGGGCCACCCGGATTTGTGCCTTGTTAGTTAGAGGGACCTGTCGTTTCGGATCTCTCGGGACTAAATCATAAAATGGCTGCCTGTGATGGGTAGAAACTGAGAGAGATGGGTGTGCGTGCGGAGCCTTGTAATGGGCAGTAGGTACACCCCTGCAGGGTTAAATCTTTTCGAGAATCCTTGTCCACGGTTATAGATGACTTGAGACCTACTCGTTCATAGACAACAACAACTGAGATAATCTTAATATAACTTGATCAACGTGTGTGTGCCTTGACTGCTTCTTCTTCGTCGGATGCGAAGAGGAGGACAAGGATAGGATAGGTGTTATGCTTGCGTAAGTAGGTGGATAGCAGACTTGTGGGAGGCGATTCCTCATCGAATGCTTGGCTTCTTATCTTACTCTCTAGATCGTTAGCCACTTCATAAATGCTAGTGCGGCAGCAACCTCAACACTTATCCCATCCTTACCGTAAACTACTAGTTATCCTAGAATGACGAGTGATGAAGTCCTTGCTGGGTCAGATGACCACTACAGTTGGATGCTGAGTACTTCTATACTCATGATACTACCCCCAAACTCTTTTTAGGGTTCTTGATCGACGACAGGTATGGTTATCGGCGTTTCACGTGAAGACTCGACGACGACTAGTTAGACAGATCCCGGCGAGGGCCTCGACCCGTGTGGTCATGGGGATCAATGATTTTCTCTTTGCCACTAGGCATTTTGTTATATTCTGTACTCAGACATATATCTTCTGCTGACGTATTGTATTTAAGGTAGTTGTATGCCGATTTGTATGAGATGTTATATCCTTGTAGCTGTAATGTTGTGATATCATGTTGGAAATCCGGGGCATATGGCATTGTCATATGTCGCGGTGGGACCGATATGTGCTTCGTCCCCGGATCTGGATGGAAACATCTAGATATGGAATAGTACCGCATATCGGGCCTTACAGTACTGAGCTTGGAAAAGATAATGAGAAGTAAGATCCACCTGAAGTACAAGAAGAAGGAGCTCTCAATAAACGCAAGAAATACACTAGAGAAGACTTCATCACAAGAAGACTTGGGAAGGAAAGAGAACCATGGGTACAAAAACCCATGCCCTTTCCAAGTAAGTCTCTCAAAACCAAATAAGAAGAGCACTACAATAAGTTTTGTGAATGGATGAAACCTCTTTTTTCTTCAAATTCCTTTGAATGATGCTATTAAGTTACCTCCTTACTCGAGATATATGAAATATATTGTTACTAACAAAATAAAAGTCCCTAATGAGGCAATTTAACTTATAAATATCCCTAGCCAATGAGGCCTCCCAAAGCTCCTCAGGGGGCAACCTTCGATGGCTGTCTGATCTGCCTCTCGCTCGCTCTACGTCGTTCGATGTTGCTCACATGACCATATATATATAGCCTCTTGCCAAGCCACCGTGAAACCTACTACGATCCCAGCCCCCTCTCTCTCTTTTCCTCCTCCTCTCTCACCCCCACTTGGTGCGCCGCCTCCTCCCCTCTCGCCGCGCCGCCCCTCCTCCAGCAGTTGCGCCGGCCAGCCACCGCTGCGGTGAGCCCTCGCGACTAGCCTCCTACTTCATACCCTCCACCCAGCCTCCTCCACGCCCTGTTCCTCCTCCTTCTCTCCATCCTCCCTCCTCCAACCGCACGAACCCTAGCCGCCTCCATGATGGGTGGAGAACACCAGCAGGTAGCAGGTGAAGGGAAACGTGGCGGCGCCTCCCAGCCACCCATGGAGGTCAAGCATCGGTGTCTGCTGGAGAGAAAAGGAAGGAGAGGAGGTGCCGGTGGGATAGTGAGAAGAGAGGATAGGAGGGCGGCACCGGCCAGATCCACGACCACACCCATGTTCAGCCAAAGAAGATGGGGAGGAGAGATTTTAGCTAGGAAGGTAACCTCCATGGCCTCTCCCTAACCTGCACGATCTCCCGTGAGCCCTTTTCTTCTTCTCCTCCTCCCTATCCCTCTATTCCCCCACTACTCCTCCTCCTCTGATCTCTCCCAGCAAGTTAATTGATATATGATAATCTAGAAATAATCCAATGTTGGAGATTTGACATCTCACTTAAACATTTGCCCTTCTATCATTGATAAATTCTCAACAACTAATTTAACATATATTAGAGTTATAGGAGATTGTTGTTCGTCCAAGACTTGTTTAATTCAGCGTGATCAATTGATTACCAATATTTATGCTGTTGCACTTCTCAGGTTTGGTTTAGCCAGGCGCTCGAGGGGGGACTGACTAGCGGGTGCACATTTGTTTCTGAGGGAGAAGGTTTATGAGCCCGCGGAGAATGCATCGGATAAATCCATCTGTTTGAAGCTCCACCAATATATTTCAAAGGCATGCAAAACAAGAACCAATATTGTATGTGTTGCTTGTTGTACATATAATATTTTTTGGGATTTATGTGGTTCCTATGGTATTAAAAGTTCATCTATTGGTCCATCCCTATTTATAGTTTTAGATAGTTATTTTGGTGCGCTACTATTTAAAAAATGTATCAATAGCTCATTATGTGAGATGTTTCAAGAAAAACTGAAAGTAGTGAACCGTTGGCTGCGAAACGTATTTGCTGCTTCAATTTAGGAGGTGGGGTCTGCTTTGGTTTATGTTATTTTGTCTATTCTCTTAAATATACATGACTACGATGGTTATTTTGGTGCGCTACTATTTCAGAAATGAAGGAATAACCAATTATGTGAGATGTTTCAAGAAAAATTGAAATTAGTAAGCCATTTGTTGCGAAACATATTTGCTGCTTCAATTTTTTAGGAGTTGGGGTCTACTTTGGTTTATGATATTTTGTCTATTCTCTTAGATATACACGACTACCTACGTCTGACAGTTTAAACACTATAGCCATAGCTGGACAAACTTGAGCAAGATATAGTCCTCTGTTTACTGCTCACATTTCCTTTTTGTATTGAACATTGCCGAACTGGATGATTATATTGCGACACTCTTTGAAATGATGATTGAATTCCTTCTTTTAGATATATATTTACATGATATTTCTACTTACTGCTTGATTGTTAGCTAATTACATTTGTATTACATTGTTTATGCATAGTGACTTGCTGCAACATATAATTATTTTTATAAATACTATTGAGCTTAGATGTATATAACAAGGCATATCTATTATCTGTTGGTATATTTATGCCTATTTGGTCGATCATTCTTTACTCGTTTCAGAGGCTAGCAGCTGGTGAGTGGTGTACTGCTCGAGTATCATCATGTGTTTTTTTTATATAGCCTACCCAAGATCTCATCTTCTCTCTGTTTTGCACGGAGGCAGAGAAGAGCGGCGCCGACATCAATTGGGGAGAAAGGAGCACATCGGCCGTCGTGCTCTGGTCGAAGCGAGAGGGGGAGGCGCAGACATGCATCGCGAGGTGAGAGGGAGGTGGCTAGACGAAGAGGGGGAAGAGGCGGCTGGGAGGTCGGAATTGGCGGCTAGGGTCCAGTTAGAACCAGGCGGGTTCTTTCTGCTTTGAGGCATGTGTGTTGCTCTCACATATATGTTGGTAAGCTTCTCCACTTCATATAAACGACCTCCACTTTCATTGGATTACTCGATTTTTTTTATCTTTGATCACTAATGTAACTAATGTACCCTATGATTTCTTTCTTAATAACCACTATCCATTTAATTATTTTCTTAGCAACATCGGTATAGCAATATATTCAATGGTAGATCACTTCCTTTATTTAGCTTCTAAATCAGACCAGACTAAGAGTCAAATTCTTTGTTTCCATTTTGTTCAACACACATGGTGGAACAAAGTATCCAGTGTTATTCCAGCCAAATTGTTTGAGTCATGCTGACATCAATATACTCATTTGTGCTTCCAGGTTGATCAAGTTGGAAAAGAGATAAACACGTACAGGCATAAAACTCCATGCCTCAGGTGCACGGAGAACATGGATCCCCTAGACTACTTTGATTTTGAGTGGGGGAATAAAATGCTCTTGGTACGTGCACACATCATATCAGTAATGTAATGCCTCTGAAAAATCCTCGTTATTCTTTTTTGAATTGATTTGTAATTGAGAGTAGTCTTTTGATTTCCTTTAGTTTCAACAGATTTTAGCAGTCATTTATTTGGAAATAATAAAGTGGTTACTCGTGGTACTTCTTATGAAACTTATCCATTAGTTACAGCATATCTTTTGGTCTAAACTGAAATGTTGTTGAAATGACTCTAGGGGAGGCAAGTAACAGTGGGGGAAAATAGATTTGGGAGAAGTGGTGGATGGATGCCACACCCTCACTTCCCCTGCCATGCTTCCTCATTCGCACACGGACCATCTATCATCGCTACTACCCATCATCGCCTCCAGGCCCGACTTTGCCGCCCTAACTTCGTATGAATTTTAGTTTCCTTCTTACTTCATTCTTATTTGTTCTGTTGCATGATGTGGCCTGACTAGCTAACTGGTATCCAGTTTCATAGTAGAAGTTTGTGCTATGAGGTCTACAAAAAAGTGGTATTAGCATTAATTAGAAAAAGGGCGTGAATTAATTAGAACCACAAGAGAATTACAAGAACAAAAGTAATAATAACACTATATGCATGCCAGTTTTTATTTCTTCGCATACTCTGCAATTTGATGACATTTTCTGAAAACGCAAACACGGATATATCAAACTTTTAATTATTAGCCCAACACTAGAGGTTTCATATCTGCTCTACTACATGAAGTATTGAGCAATCGCACACAAACAACAATGCTTATTCTTGGCATATTCATGCATCAAACTGTTGCTTTGCTTAATAAATTAACCTTGATTTTCTTCCTCCTGAACATTTTGTATCACAAAGAAATGAGTATTTTTGTAATAGTAGTTTTTATGTTAGGAAATAGGTGATCGGTTGGATATTAAAGGCAGTACTTTTGGATATTACAATTGGATGTGCTTGGGTTTAGTCTCATCTTGTCTCATGCTATTCCTGATTCTGGCCTATTTGTGACCTGGTAAGAACAAGAATTCTTACCTTACAATCCTATCTTGGTAGCAACTGTACCTCAGTACCTCACCGTTGTGATGTTGTTATGATTTGGATTAGAATGTGTGGTAATTTAATATGTATTACTACTCTTATCTCTGAAAATTCCATTGGCTGCTATGAGTGTGACTGCAGATCGTCATTCATTTCTAGACACTTTACTGGTACTGCATTTTTGTGTGATGCCATTGTAGTTGGATATCTTATCAGCACATATTTTCATTGACTTACTTGGCATTTGGTACTTATTATTACATAGTTACTGAGTTCATTATTAAAATCACAACTTGAAGTGATTTTGAACTAACTGAAAAAACTTGTTTGCCATTTTATTTGTATCTGATGAACATAGTTAATTTGGTTTGTTGCCTCTCGACATGTTTTGGTTGTACACCGTCAAAGTGGAAGCACTTGATTCTTATAATATTGGTTGTTATTATCCATGTAAACTAACTTTAAGCATCAACTATTTTTTCTTCCAAAAAGCTGCCTCCTTTAATTTCTTATAAAGATCTGCTAGCAAAACCATAGTCAGCTGTTTTGTATTTTACTAAATTGCTTGCCTTTCTTTTGGTATTTATTCAACTGAAAAAGTTATGCACACAATACATGGAATTATTATGCTAAAAGTGCAGAAGCATATCGAGAGTAACTACTTTCATATGTTAGTTGAGAGGAAGAAATAATCTGTCATTGATTTTTTCCCTAGGAAAAAACTAAATCATACTTGAAAAGAAAGATAAAAGCGTCTTCAGGTAGTTACTTGATGGTACAAAATGTTTAGCCATTCTTTGATATGTTTTTATTATTTTTGTAAGAAATGAAGGAACTGAACATTTAGCCGCTTGTTCTGGGATCCGTCTCTAGTGTGCGCACATCTGTAACTCGGTTTACCGAACCAGAGTTTAATTTTAAACCATCCATTCATCTTCCCTATTTCTTCGGTTGGTTGACTAAGGAAGAAGATGATGATCTGAATAAATAACTCTTGCACCTTAATTCTCAGTTTTCTATCTATCGAATATGCTCTTAGTATTTATAGATATTTTCTTGAGCTTGGGATCAGATTCAATCTTTATTGAATCAGTGTTGTACCATAGTTGAATCAACTTTGTATATTTACAGAATAACTTTTGTCGTTAATGATACCTCATTTATCCTCTGCCAGTTGCAATTGTAATTGATCGAGATAACGGGGAAGAAGAGGATGAGGAAGGCTCAGGTGGCTGGAAATAAGCCTTGTGCTTATCTCACACTGTATATTTGGTGTTGTGTTGGGTGTTGTCGCTCTTCTTGCTACTAAGTTCAGTCTTAAGTTGGAGAGAAATGCACCTTAATGATAATCGACATTGTAGTTTTTAGCTCATAAACTGTTCTTATGTGCGTGTAAGACTGGCATCTTGGTAAATCATTGTGTTTTCTTTTGAATCGAATGTATTATCTGTAGTGTTATATGGTCCTTTTGATACAAAGTTCTGTCTCAATTTGGAGAGAAATGCGCCTCAATGATAATTGACATTGTAGGTTTTTAGCTCATAAACTATTTTGATGTGCGTGTAAGATTGGCATCTTGGTAAATCATTGTGTTTTCTTTTGAACCGAGTATATTATGTGTTGTGTTATATGATCCATAGATTGCATTTGATATAGTGTTTGACTATATATCGTCAGGAAATAATATTATTTTGGCATTCTAATACATTGAAACACAATAGCACAGGTGTTAGCGCACTGGATTTGCTACACTGCCTTTACATTTGTAGTTGTTGATTTAGTTTGATCATTGGTTTCTGAAAATGTAAGTTTTTTCTATGAAAACATGGTTTCAAATGGGACTCTGCGCCATTTGGCGCAACGGGTCATCTAGTATCTATTATGCTTGATAACTACTCTTTAAGTGGCAAGATTCCCGAGAAGCTTGATCCAGGTATACCCACCATTCCTTGCTCCATAAAGAATAATTATGTCAGAACTGCTTTATGTGATCTTGGTACAGGAGTAAGTGTTATGCCTTTCTCTCTTTACAAGAGGCTTTGTTTAGATAAACTAATCCCTACATATATCTCGCTCCAAATGGCCGAAAAGTCAACAGCCATTTCGATTGGTATTGGTGAAGATGTTCCTGTTGAAGTTTCTAATTGCTTAATCCTTACTGATTTTGGTGTGCTTGACATGCCCGAGGATGGGAGCATGCCTATTATTATTGGTAGACCTTTTCTTAACACCGCAGGTGCTATCATTGATTGCAATAAAGGAAAGGTTACCTTCAACATGGATGATAAGAAACCCACGGTGTATTTTCCTAAGTAGATCGACAAAAGGCATGGCCTTAACTCTAGAGAGAATATAGAGACCGTGAAGATTGGAATTGGGATTTCCCTCTACATGTGCACCACAAATACAAAATCAATATGGTGGGGACAATGTCCATTAAAGTAAAGGTACAATGATCACTTTATAAGAGGTGAGACTTTCTGCTCTATATATCATCAGTTTGTTGGTAAGACTTGATCGAACTTGCTAGCTAGCATGTTTTATATGGGTTAAAAGTGGAGCTTGTTATGTTTTCATTTTCTTTAGCTTTTGTTCTCTTTGCTATACCAATTTTTTATGTTTTTGAAACTTCACATGTCTAACCACTATTTCAAGTTTCCCGGAAGTTTTGCAGCTTTTGGAACTTCGAAAAAAATTCAACGTTGAAGTTGTCAGAAAAAATCCGCAAAAATAAAAATCATTTTTTCTACAGAAAAAGGGACCCAGAGGCACCTGGGGCTGACTAGGGGGGCACCCCTAGTCCAGGCGTCCAGGTGGCGCGGCCTGGCCCCTAGTCGTGCCACAGGGAACCTGCCCCCCCCAGGCCAGCCACCCAGGTAAGTCTTCCTCCTCTCTCCTTCTTTATCCCCAAAAATAGGAGTTCTTCAGTTGGAACCCGAGTTTTGGCTGCTCCTTGCCCGGAACTTTGATCTCTCTCTACAGCCCATTGTTTGAGCTGAAATTTTGAGAAATTACTCCCTGGTATGTGACTCCTCCACCCCTCCAATTAGATTTTTTATTGCTGGCTTCATTAGTGAGTATTTAGAAGTTTTTGTGTTGTTCATATGAGCTTGCATGCATGTGTAGAAATTTATTTTCCAAGTTTTGATGCAAGTATATGCCTTGGGGAAGTGAGTAGAGTAGTTTGCCCCAACTCATTTTTCTCAAAACTTTATATTTGTCATTTGTCAAAAATCTCAGAAATGAGTTTGCTAGGAAAATGGCTTGGGAAGAAGAAGCCCGAGCGTACCAACCGAGTTACTAGAGCTTCAACTTCATCCTCAACTGCTAGGGTGAGCTACAACGATGATGTTGTGCCGCTAGAGTTGTTAGAAGAGAAAAGTCTGACACGTGCAATGACGTATCCGTTCCAAGTTTTCCTTGAATCTGCAGGTATCAAGGATGAGTTTGAAAACCTTTGTGCTAATGCAGGTTTGACACGGCTTGCAACATGCCATGTGGCTCAGTATCGCAAACTCACCTCCTATTTTATTAATAGTTTTAGATATAATCATGATGCTGCTACTGTTGAGTTTAGAATTTACAATGATCTTTTGACCATGTCTTTGGCAAGATTTTGTGAAACAATAGGTGTGCCGAACGCTGGAAAGACGACAAAGATGAACTCTCAGCCCACCGAGCTAAGGACTCTCTTCAACTCTCTTTGCAGCCAGGACACAAAGGATATCCAACGTTCGAAGATTTGCAGCATCTTGTTTCCCCATCTCAGGTATTTCGCATATTTTATTGCTAGGGTGGGTGTTAGCTCATGACAACACGAGCAACCGTTCTGCGCCGGATACTGCTATCATGGCGAACGCCCTCTCAGGGGAGAGCAAGTATAATGTGGGTGCCTTGATTGGTCGTCGCCTTGCTGCTAATGGCAACAAGGGAGATTTCTTTGGTGGCGTTTATGCCACACTTATTCTTGAGTCTTTTGAGCGCACCTCACATACTGATGATGAGCCTTTTCCTTTTATGAGCTTTGACCTTGCTGCCATGAAGAGGCATGAGTTTGTTACCATGACTTCTGAGTTTGGTAACCTTCATTATATTCTGAGGTTTGGACTGACCACTATTCGGGATATCCGAGTACGACTACATCGTCGACGACCGAACCCCTACCGTCGAGCTACCAGGAAAGCAGAGCCATTCTCTTCCCTAGATATCGCCTATCTTTTCCGTACATTTCTTGCACTAGGCATTGATACTGCTGCTACTACGATTACAATCCTATTTAATTGCATAGCCTGTTTTTGTCACCCCTTGATGTACCTGTCTTTATCCTATGCTGCCTTATAAATATTTTTTTTTCAGAAGTGAGCCCTGCGCATTGTTAGTTAGGATTAGAGAGCGGGCCGTGATCACTCTGGTGAGTGAAGACAGATACGATATATTAATTGTAACATGTACGGTACAATGCAGACACCGCCTGAGGACTCCTAGCTCGGCTCTGCCGAGCCACCATCAAGTGTGAGCTATCGAGGAGTAATCCTCGTACCTCCACTCGTTGTTGACTCTGTATAGCCTCTCTAGGTACCTTAGGAACGGTTGTCCTTAAGGTAAGAAGTCGGGCGACCCAACGGTGCCCGCGAGCGGTATATTGTCGGGAGCGATAGGGAGGGTACGACTGACGTTACTGGCGTGCTTGGCCCCTGCTCGTATCTCGCGAGAGTTACCAACCACGAAAGTCGAGCTCTACCAAGAGCACACCCGAGACAAGGTAAGGAGACGGTTAACCTTGTTGGTAACCGCAGAGACTTGGTGGGACGACAGGGCAGGCACCGATGTACTGGTGGTCCTGACTGCTGTCGTTGTCCGCGGGTCAGTTAAGTCGAGGCAACGATAACGGTTGTCACGCAGGTTAATTAAAATGCTAAATGGTTCGGCGGATGACTTGAGAGACCCGTTGGCCTGTACGCACTACCTACACGTGGGATTATGGTGTGGGCCCTCCGCGTCGTAGTTTGTCTGAAAGCTCTTCAGACGTCAGCAGTACCACGGGCTGATTACCGGGAAGCGGTCTTGTCTTCTTTGCTGCAGCAGGTGTTTTTGGATTTGCTTTTGCTTCACCGTCCAGTCTCGTACCGTGCAGGAGCGTGCAAGGGTGAGGGACCTAGACCCCTTGGCGCATAGGATATAGTCCGGCGGATGGCCTCTCTGCTGAGCCTAGGATGAGCTGCGATGTGTCGGATAGCCTCGGTGGGGCATTCCCTAACAAGGTGTACGCCACCCTGGAGATCCGAGCGTGTAGGCTGAACAGTAGTGCACCCCTGCAGGGAGTTTAATCTATTCGAATAGCCGTGTCCAAGGTAACAGGACGCTTTATGCTGAAGCTGGATCTTACCACTACGAACTACTACTATTAAACTGTATGGTTCCGGGTCTTCTTCCTCGTAGGGAAGTCGAGGAGGGGAACTCGGAGGCATTATTATTATTAATCATTACAACTTACTATTGTACAATGCTGCAGCAACTTCTGCTTCATTGTTACTTTATGCTTTATATGAACTGTTGGCTGTTCTCATCTTGTGCTGCAAGACATCGTCGAAAGATGCTAGTCTTCGATAGGCCTAGCTTCTTACCCTTATTCTGATTTATACCTTGCAGCCCACTATATATAGCCTCCCCTTTCCATTTGATACAAATGCATAAATGCTTAGTAGCAGACTTAAGACTCGCTGGTATGCTAGATACTCACCCTTGTTTTATTTTCCCCTTTATGTTTTTCCTGATCAGCCGCTGCAGTCGACGTTGGAGCCTTGGAGTCCAGGAGCAGGAGATCCCCGATGTCGACCACCGCAACGTGAAGCTCCCCAATGCCTTCTACGACGTCGAGTTCCCCATTGACCAGGAGTATTTTGGTGGTTCCCAGGCAGGAGGCCTCGCCTTTTCGATCCGTTGTTATTTGTGCTAGACTTCTTAAGGCAACCTTGTATTCTTGTGTCTGTACTCAGATACTATTGATTCCGCTAACTTTGTGCTCTTGAGCTGTTGTATTCGAGCCCTCGTAGCCCGTGGTTTGTATTAAGCAGCTTGTATTATTTTATTTGTAGAGTTGTGTTGTGATATCTCACCGTGGCACCTTGATCTCGATCGTGTACCTTGCGTGTATGATTATTATACACGGTCTGATTTTGGGGGCGTCACAATCCTTCTACCTGCACCTCTTTTGTTTGATTATACTCGCATGAACAGATGTTCCTTCAACGTCATCCAGTTCGATGAGTTCGTGGCCCAGAAGTAGTTTCATAACCCCATGGAGGGGGTTGTGCCCGATGAGGAGGAGCACGTGGAGTTTCCGCCTTTCCAGGAGGAGCCCGTTACCCAGTGGGGTGAAGGATTTTCTTCTGCTTGGAGCACGGATCCTTCTACAAGGGAGGATCCCAGGACTTTGGTCTCCGCACCTGAAGCCCCGTATGACCCTTGGAAGCACTAGTACTACCCCGAAGCTGGAGGCTCCCGGGGACCGCATTAGCCGATCCCAACTTAGGCCAAAATCCTAAGCTTGCGGGAGTACGTGTCCTTCTCCCCTTTCCTTTTTACTTTCTATTTTGTGTTGTTCGCTTTGATCTTTTTGAAGTTTTTGTCTGTTCTTCTTTGTTCTCTCTTAATTTTCAAAAACAACAAAAAGATTTCTCCTTTCTTTTGCTTTCATTTAACCTTTGAAAAACTCAAAAATAATTCCTTTCTCTCTTTAGTTTGCTTTATTTGCAGAGTTCAGCTCGAGTCCGTGATGGCATTTGCACTTGATTATATTTTTCTAAGTTCGATCGCGCAAGTGACAAGGTAGTAATGACGAAGATCGACGGAAGGGATGCAAGAAGGAAAACTGGTATGAACTCTTTTTGTTTCTACTTTTGTACATATGCATGTACTTATGATTTAGAGACCAGCTTGTAGCGACATAGTTCTATGTTTACAATGCTTTCCCAATGGTTTATGCTTTATTTTTGGCTAGTCTCAAATAGCTAGAGTGCATAATGTGTTGTTGAAATGATTTACATGCATTGTATTGTTCATGGTTTGGCATATTGAAGTGGTATTTCCCTTCGGAGAATTCTTGGATTGACTTGGCACATGTTCACACATGTTTATGACTAAAAAGCCTATCACGCCTTGATGATCTTTTTATTTCAGAATAGTTATATCACTTTCATGCCCGATTCAATGTTGCTTTGTCACTCTATATGATTATGACCGTTATTGCTCTCTAGTTGGTCGCCTCCCAGTCTTTTGCTAGCCTTCGCTCACACTAAGATGAATTCTGCTTGTGCATCCAAAATCCTTCCAAACCAGTTATTCCACATGAGTCCACCATACCTTCCTATTTATGGTATTTACTTGCCATCCCTAACGAAGATTTTCTTGTACCATCTCAAAATTCATTCAAAATTTTCCTTTTTGTAACCGTACAAGCTCATGGTGCGGTGAGAGGAAATCGGTATCTTCCATTTTCAAAACCACTAAGCTCTATTGCACTTCCCAAAAAGTATTTTATCTCTATTTTGAAAACCACGAGCTCTGGTACTTGTTTAGTCGTTGCTTCCAGCGACGGGGTTTCAACCTTGCCATCAAAAGCCACTATTCGAGAGTCTCCACCTTCTTTCTTCAAAGCACCAACTATGGAGAGTCATTCTGAGTGTAATGTGCATTGTCCCAAAGTACCACATTGTCTTCTGCATGATTGTGATATTACTTGTTCTGAAATTCGTAGTTCTAGTCTCCTTTAAAACTCCAGAGGAGCTTCTGCATTTATATTTTGCTTCACTCATGGAGGCTAGCGAGATACCACTCTAGTATGTTCAAGCTATTTGCATTGTAATCCTATCTTGATTTTCAGTAGCATATTATTTACTCTTGGCTGTTTGTGATTGATCACATGAAAGAAGGATTGCTTCGTGCATTGTCCTTGTAGCATTGTTCCAATACTTGCTAAAAGTCTTTCGTAGTACATGCTTATATACATCTAATGAAGCAAAAGCGTTTGTCAAAGTTTTCTTTGTCGCGTCCAGTTCGTTGAACTGAATTGCTTGAGGACAAGAAATATGCTCAGCTTGGGGGAGTTGATACGTCTCAAACGTATGTACTTTTCCAAACACTTTTGCTATTGTTTTGGCCTCATTCTTGCATGATTTGAACGAAACTAACCCGGACTGACGCTGTTTTCAGCAGAGCTACCTGTATGGTTTTCTTGTGTGCAGGAATATGGATTTTTAGGTACTTCAGAAAATTCCCAGGAAAATTATAGAAAATGCACGCACCCGAAGGAGTCTCGGACTAGAAGATGGGCCACAGGGGGGCCACGGGGCCCCCAGGCGCCCTGCTGGCGCGACCTCTCCCCTGACCGCGCTGGGAGGCCGTCGGGTGGGTCCCACCCCCTCTTGTGACCTACCTTGGCCCCTATTTTTACCCGTTGCGAGGCAACCCCACAACTGAAGTCATTTTCCCAATTCTCGTAGTGGAGCCGCCGCCACCCTCTGTTCTTCTCCGGGAGGGCTAATCTGGAGGCTGTTTTGGCGTAGGGTGAGGGAAAATCTTCGCCATCGTCATCACCATCGCTGCTCCATCATCCCTCCATGGCTTCTGCTTTCATGTGTGAGTAAGTCCCTGTTGTAGGGAAAGGGTATGGTAGGGATTGGATGAGTTAGATCATGTAATAGTTCGTCAGGTTGTTGGGGGCATGTTGCCTATCATCTACTTTGGTGTTTATATTCTATGCTAAAACTTGTTGCTCTTAATTCTTGTCACTTTGGGCCCAAGTGCCATGTTTTCAGATCTGAACTACTTGTGTTTTCATGAGTTTATTTGTGTTCTTGATCCTATCTATGAGTTGTATGTCTGGAACCGGCGATCCTAATGGTGACAGCTTGGGACACCAAAGGGGATGGACTATAATTTGAGGACTTCATGTATCCATTGAGTGTTAATGCTTTGTCCCGGTGCTCTTTGATAGGAGCACCTTAATCTCCATAAGTTCCTTTTGGCCCCGTTCGTAGCGGGATGGTAGGACAAAAGATGTTGTGCAAAGTTCTTATTGCAAGCACGCACAACTACCTTGGGATGCATGCCGAATGTTTGATATTTCCTAGATGATCCTTGCTATTCTGTGTGCCTTGCCCCGTGTTAGAATCTATTACATGTTCACTCTCATCCAAGAAGCGCCTAACCACCCATCTCCCTAGCCTATAGTGTTTCAATCCTACTGGTTACTAGTTGTTTACTTTTGCTGTTTTACTTTCGCTGTTTCACCGCCACTATTTCCGTTGCCACCATCACTTCCATATCACCGTTGCTACTAATACTTCGTTGCGGTCATTTGCCACTGGTTACTAGTATATTTCAGGTGCGGTTGAATTTTCAACTCAACTGTTAAAGCTTGTGGGTATCCTTTGGCTCCCCTTGTGTCGAATCTATAAATTGGGTTATTCTTACCCGCGAAGACTATCTCGATCCCCTACACTTATGGGTCATCAGTAGGTTAGTCAAAATATGTGTAAAATGTACGAAAGTGTAGCAAAACACATAGCAATGTCACGCAAAAGAGCATGGGACAAGCAGAAATTATAGATACGTCTGGGACGTATCAATGGGCTAGAGAGAAAGAAGACGAAGAGAGAGTTAAGAACCTTCCTACACACCTGATGACCCACAAGTGTAGGGGATCTATCGTAGCATTTTCGATAAGTAAGAGTGTCAAACCCAACGAGGAGCAGAAGGTAGTGTCAAGTGGTGAGGAATAACTGCAAGTACTGAAAGGTAACGTTTTATGGGTTTTCTGGAATAAGCAACAAATAAATAAAAGAAATTAAAGTAAATGATGGTGAGGTGCATCAAGTGGCCCAATCCTTTTGAACACAAAGGATAGGGCTGGGGACTCTTCTTATAAAGACTAAAGCGTTTTTGAGGACACATGGGAGAGGTAGTCAAGTTACTTTCGCCATACTCCGCCTAGTACTATGTTTTGTTTGGATAAGTGTTGTGTGGGTGAACTTACGCTAGTACACCGCATAGACTAAGACAAGTACACTCTTACAATTAAACCTCTTGCAAGCATCCGCAAATACAAGAGAGAAATTAAGGCAAAGCCTAATCGTAGCAATAAAATTTAGGATCCAACACTCCCTTGTGCAAAAGTGTGAAAACTGGGGTTTAGGTTTCTGTCACTCCGGCAACCCACAGTAAGCATCCTGTATACACAATGCATTCCCCTAGGTCCTTAAAAAGGTGAAGTTCTATGTAGTCGACGTTCACATAGCACCACTAGAAGAATGACACCACAACTTAAATATCAAATCAATACATATTACTTCAACATCATATGACTACTAACAACAAGACTTCTCCCATGTCCTCAAGAACTAAAGTAACTACTCACAAGACATACTAGAGATCATGATCATAGGTGATAAATATATGGTGATCAATCTGGTCATAACAATAATCCTCCAACAAAACTTAATAGCATTCACCACAAAAGAGTAATCAACACCGGTAAAGTAGAGGGGATGAATAGTGCAAGGTACAACATGGATTGCAATTGTAAAGTGGGATGGGATGAAGATGGAGATGATGCTGGTGATGGGGATGATGGTGATGATGATCTCGAAGATGTTCGTGACGATAGTGATGACGATGAGGATGATCTCCCCCTTCGGGAGGAGTTCTCCCCGACCGAATCTACCCACCGGAAAGGTTTTTTCTTCTCTCGTGGTTTCCGCCTCGGAGCGGCGGCGGAACTTCTGATCTAAGTTCCCCCCCCCCCCAAAAAAGTATTAGGTTTCGGGGAGTATGTATGCCGAAGGAGAGACCCGGGGGTGGGCCTCCTACCAACCAGCCACCTGGCGTGACCTAGGGGGTGGCCGCGCCACCAGGCCGCCTGGTGGCTCCCCTGCGGGTGCCCTTTTGTGTGCCCTCGTTAATCCTTCGGAAAACTCTTCCCTGAAATTTTCAGGTCATTTGGAGACGTGCTGATATGTCCACTCTACGTGCACTTTTCCCTGCTGATTCGTGTGTCTGCTGTTTCGGCACCGGAAAGTTGGAAACTGTGTAAAACAAGAGAAAACACCATGAGAAAAACATCATAAAGTGAAATATATCAATGAATAGTGGTAAATTATGATACAAAATAGTGATGAATTTTGGACGTATAAACTCCGCCAAGCTTAGACTTCGCTTGTCCCCAAGTAAAAACTGAGCTCGGTAAAGCTGTCGACAAATTTAGAGAGTGAAGTGTCGATAAATAAGAATATAGAGAAGAAGCATCACATTTTCTCTACTAAACTCAAGCATTCTCGACAGAAACCTCAAATCATAAGGTCCTCATGAAAGAGTAATATCAATTATAATCAAAAGTGAGGCTAGTGAGAACCCATTAAATCATGGAAAACATGTTCTTGGTTAGAGAACAACTAATAACTTTTAAACTTTTGCTCTTCCTCTTAAATTTTTGATGAGATCATTTGAAGCTTTTGAAAGAACATGTTATTAGTCAAGAAGTGAAAATGCTAACATAGAGGAAGATGTTTTCTTTAGCTAGGCCCAACAAACAAGTTGTTTATCCTGATCGATAATGTCAACAAAGATGTGATATGGCAATTCTCAATGAGACAATATATGAATGCATCCCTGTCAACATAAGGTGTCTGCTCTTTTAATGGATAGAAGTAAGTAGGCTTAATGACTCAACATAAAAGTAAAGGCTAGGCCCTGCGCAAAGGGTAGTAGGGAAAACTCATGTGCTAGGGCTTTTAGTGTTTTTGAAAACAATAAGATTATAACATACGCTTTTGGGAGGTGCATAATTCTTCAACGAATACTAGCAGGTAGCCCAATACTTCTCAAACTGGACAAGTTTCGAGGAACGGCTCCCAAGGAGGGACAATCACATCCCATTAATCTCCTTTGTTTATCACTACCAAATTTTTCTGATTTCTCATGAACAAAGCGTGAAGGAGGTTTTGTTTGTTGCTACTATCTTTTACGAGCTGGCACACTTATGCCAGTCGCTCCTCGTATTAGGGGTTCACAGATTATATATGCAAACCCAAAATAAAGCTTGTCCAGTATGAGAATATCATGAAATATCTACTACTTTCTCATGAGCTAAAACAGAGGCACAAAACAAGGAGCAATACTATTTTGAACGTTTAAAGATAGCACATGAATAATATAATTTAGGAGTTGCAGTGAAATACCACAAATAGGAAAGGTATGGTGGACTCTTTTGGAAGGTTGATGTTTCAAGGTATGGGTGCATAAGAAGTATTCCCGCTTAGTACAAGGTTTGGCTAGCAAAGGACTTTGAAAGCAGACAAATGATGTTGACTTGGATGCAAAACAATGTAAAGTCTAACATTAAGGATTGACTTGAAACATCAAGTTGTCCTCCTTGTCAACATAACACTTCAAGCATACGAACATAAATGTTTTGAATAGAACTTGGTAAAAGAAAACTCATACTTGTTGTTTTGACCAATGCTATGTTTTCCAAGATTAAATAAAGTTTTCAAAGCCATACCTGATATATAAGGTCAATACTCCCATAAGAATCAACATATAAGGTCGATTGCGTGGAAAGAATACCAAGTGCGATTGATGATCTATCCTCATTGGTTACCCAAGTGGAAGGTTAGATGTAGTGTAGCGGCAAATTTCCCTCGGTGAAGATACTGAGGTTTAAAGATTGTCTCCCGTAGGACTCCGACAATGATAAGTAGGTGGTTTTAAGGTCCGATATGCGGTACTGTTCCAGATCTAGATGTTTCCATCCAGATCCGGGGACGAAGCACATATCGGTCCCATCGCGACATATGACAAAGCCATATGCCCCGGATTTCCAACATGATATCACAACATTACAAAATACAAGGATACAACATCTCATACAATCGGCATCAACTGCCTTAATACAATACAACAGCGGAAGATATATGTCTGAGTACAGACTACAATCAAATGCCTAGTGGCAAAGAGAAAAACATCGATCCCATAACCACACGGGTCCAGGCCCTCCGCCGGGATCCGCCTAACTAGTCGTCTTCGAGTCTCCACGTGAAACGTCGATCACCATACCTGTTGTCGATCAAGAACCCTGAAAAGAGTTTGGGGGTAGTACCATGAGTACAGAGGTACTCACCATCCAACTGTAGTGGTCATCTGACCCAGCAAGGACTTCATCACTCGTCATTCTAGGACAACTAGTAGTTTACGGTAAGGAAGGGGTAAGTGGTGAGGTTGCTGCCGCACTAGCATTTATGAAGTGGCTAACGATCTAGAGAGTAAGATAAGAAGCCAAGCATTCGATGAGGAATCGCCTCCAACAAGTCTTTCTATCAACTACTTAAGCAAACATAACACCTATCCTATCCTTGTCCTCCTCTTCGCATCCCGACGAAGAAGAAGCAGTCAAGGCACACACACGTTGATCAAGTTATATTAAGATTATCTTAGTCGTTGTTGTCTATGAACAAGGAGTAGGTCTCAAGTCGTCCATAACCGTGGACACGACTTCTCGAAAAGATTTAACCCTGCAGGGGTGTACCAACTGCCCATTACAAGGCTCCACACGCACGCCCATCTCTCTCAGTTGCTACCCATCACAGGCAACCATTTTATGATTTAGTTCCAAGAGATCCGAAACAACAAGTCCCTCTAGCTATCAACGAACAAATCCGGGTGGCCCCCGGTGAGACGACATCCAGCTCAGGAGCCGGCCGCGCTCTCGATCTGGTCTCTACCGTATGACTCCAGGTTTGGATTGCCGGTTAATCACACATGGGACACCGGGTCCTCAGCCGGTCATGATGGGCCAGCAAGGGAACTATGTCCTTACTGGTCCGGGTTGGTTTAAAAACTACTGGCGTACGACCAGCACACACACGGTTTCAAATGGTAAAATCAGCTTGGGCCACCACTAGAAATGCTTGAAGCTAGGTAGGTAACAAAAGGGGACCCCATAAAATCCCACACGCGGTTAGGCACGCTCAGTCTTAAAACCAATACCCGGAACTCGGATCCTAGGTGACTCGAATGGAACAAAGCATCGGGGCGGGATAGCCTAGACCTTCCATCCTTCTTCGAATATAGTCAACATTTATATAATCAATATCATCCACAACAATATAATAATGTGATATCCCAAAACCAAGGAATAACAGGGTAACATCGTAGCATCCTAAGCATGCATACTGAGCAGGGGCTGAGCAACGAGCAATAGTAACATAGCAGTACAAGGTTTGCTGGGAAGGGACATGGCTGTATCGGTTTGAAAGAGGCTGTAAACATGTGGTAGGATCAAACATTGAACCTAACCTAGACTAGCATGCAAACCGCTGGTTGAAATAGAATGGATCATAAGTAATGTATAGTCCTTGCCTGTTAATAAGTCGGGTTCCGAAGGTGTAGTCGACCAGAAGCTCGCATCGTCTCCGAAAGTATCCGCGGGAGCACACAAGAAGTAAACACTGGAAAGAAATCAACGGAGATACCACTATCACTACGGAGCAATCACGAGCAAGCAATAAATAAGCAAGCAAGATCAAGTATGATGCATGTCATTTTAATATCATGGCATGAACATAAGAACGAGCGAGTTTAAATGAAGCATCGGAAAGCAAGGGTGCAATGCTACCGACAACCTTCATATGCATTAAGGTAGGTGATTGACGAATCCGAAGGATTCCTTATATTAAAGTTGGTATGATGCATGATCATGGCATATGCAAAAGACTAGAACATAATATCAGAAATAATTGCCCACACATGAAAATAAACCTCGAGGCGGGATTCCTTGAATTTAAATGGATGCAGATGACATGGCATAACATGATGATTTCGAAAATATCTTGCTCAGGGGAGCAAAGATGAGGCTTTGGAAAAATTGGCAAGGAACCAAAGAAAGAAATGAAAGCAAGAAAAGAAAAAGGGGAAATCCTTTTACATGATCAGAAAAATGCTTGAGAATTTTTATGTCTTCTGGATGTTGGCAAGGAATCATTGTGCAAAATTTCATCCCCAATGGGAAAAATAAAAATGCAAATTTTTCTGGATTCTCGTTAGTTTTGGGCTGTTACAACTCGCCACCACCAACAGAGGATGTCGTCCCGAGATCCGGCATAACCCGGGGGGAAGGGAGCGAGATGTTGCAAGAAGGAAGATCAAACAAGAGATGAAACTTCCCGACACCACCAACAAAGGCTCCGCTCATCGTGACAACGATGTTTGCTTCCGTCGGGATCCAACCTGACTGGAGTTGCCGATATCGAAGAAAAAACTTCCGAGGGTGCGGGAAACTAATCGAGAGCAAGCTCATATTCAACGAGGGGATATCGCAACAAAACTGATTCCACTCGGGGAAAGAAACTCGAGGTTTCCGGATTAAGATTACCTAGGTGCTACTGGAAGCCACGAAAATGAGAGTCCGAATCGAAACAATACCATACCAGCATTTCTACAATAACATCACTCAGGAAGGTGCGAAAACCTGGACAACGAGACGGGACAGAGGAGGATCCACACACAGTGCTGACTATAGCGGACAAAGGGGGACAGTCTAAGCGGGAAGTTCAGAATCCATTAGTTGGATAATAACCACGCAACCCGGTTCGCTGTTTCACGCGGGCCACGCATTTGTTGATGTAGAGCGACAAGCCCACGAGCCATGCTCAGCCAGTTCGAAGTACGCCGACCAACCCGCTGCTGATAAAGTATTGGTCCGACTGAAATCTCCTAAACGAGAACCTAGATTTGATTTTGAAGAGGATAAGTTGAAGGAAAAAACATTACGTCGCACTTCCTTACCAGAGGGAGGGGATAAGGAGTAAAAATAATCCTACTCTCCGATAACTAACTTATTAACTACAAAATAGTTTTTGTCTAGACTCGACTTCGGCCAGTAAGGGATCCTATAGTCGGTAAGGCTCTGATACCAAGTTGTAAGGCCCGATATGCGGTACTGTTCCAGATCTAGATGTTTCCATCCAGATCCGGGGGCGAAGCACATATCGGTCCCACCGCGACATATGACAAAGCCATATGCCCCGGATTTCCAACATGATATCACAACATTACAGATACAAGGATACAACATCTCATACAATCGGCATACAACTGCCTTAATACAATACAACAGCGGAAGATATATGTTTGAGTACAGACTACAATCAAATGCTTAGGGGCAAAGATAAAAACATCGATCCCATAACCACACGGGTCCAGGCCCTCCGCCGGGATCTTCCTAACTAGTCGTCGTCGAGTCTCCACGTGAAACGTCGATCACCATACCTGTTGTCGATCAAGAACCCTGAAAAGAGTTTGGGGGTAGTATCATGAGTACAGAGGTACTCACCATCCAACTGTAGTGGTCATCTGACCCAGCAAGGACTTCATCACTCGTCATTCTAGGACAACTAGTAGTTTACGGTAAGGAAGGGGTAAGTGGTGAGGTTGCTGCCGCACTAGCATTTATGAAGTGGCTAACGATCTAGAGAGTAAGATAAGAAGCCAAGCATTCGATGAGGAATCGCCTCCAACAAGTCTTTCTATCAACTACTTAAGCAAACATAACACCTATCCTATCCTTGTCCTCCTCTTCGCATCCCGACGAAGAAGAAGCAGTCAAGGCACACACACGTTGATCAAGTTATATTAAGATTATCTTAGTCGTTGTTGTCTATGAACAAGGAGTAGGTCTCAAGTCGTCCATAACCGTGGACACGACTTCTCGAAAAGATTTAACCCTGCAGGGGTGTACCAACTGCCCATTACAAGGCTCCACACGCACGCCCATCTCTCTCAGTTGCTACCCATCACAGGCAACCATTTTATGATTTAGTTCCAAGAGATCCGAAACAACAAGTCCCTCTAGCTATCAACGAACAAATCCGGGTGGCCCCCGGTGAGACGACATCCAGCTCAGGAGCCGGCCGCGCTCTCGATCTGGTCTCTACCGTATGACTCCAGGTTTGGATTGCCGGTTAATCACACATGGGACACCGGGTCCTCAGCCGGTCATGATGGGCCAGCAAGGGAACTATGTCCTTACTGGTCCGGGTTGGTTTAAAAACTACTGGCGTACGACCAGCACACACACGGTTTCAAATGGTAAAATCAGCTTGGGCCACCACTAGAAATGCTTGAAGCTAGGTAGGTAACAAAAGGGGACCCCATAAAATCCCACACGCGGTTAGGCACGCTCAGTCTTAAAACCAATACCCGGAACTCGGATCCTAGGTGACTCGAATGGAACAAAGCATCGGGGCGGGATAGCCTAGACCTTCCATCCTTCTTCGAATATAGTCAACATTTATATAATCAATATCATCCACAACAATATAATAATGTGGTATCCCAAAACCAAGGAATAACAGGGTAACATCGTAGCATCCTAAGCATGCATACTGAGCAGGGGCTGACCAACGAGCAATAGTAACATAGCAGTACAAGGTTTGCTGGGAAGGGACATGGCTGTATCGGTTTGAAAGAGGCTGTAAACATGTGGTAGGATCAAACATTGAACCTAACCTAGACTAGCATGCAAACCGCTGGTTGAAATAGAATGGATCATAAGTAATGTATAGTCCTTGCCTGTTAATAAGTCGGGTTCCGAAGGTGTAGTCGACCAGAAGCTCGCATCGTCTCCGAAAGTATCCGCGGGAGCACACAAGAAGTAAACACTGGAAAGAAATCAACGGAGATACCACTATCACTACGGAGCAATCACGAGCAAGCAATAAATAAGCAAGCAAGATCAAGTATGATGCATGTCATTTTAATATCATGGCATGAACATAAGAACGAGCGAGTTTAAATGAAGCATCGGAAAGC
The DNA here is from genome assembly GCA_950022295.1 of Bromus sterilis. Classification (NCBI taxonomy): domain Eukaryota; kingdom Viridiplantae; phylum Streptophyta; class Magnoliopsida; order Poales; family Poaceae; genus Bromus; species Bromus sterilis. The sequence continues at coordinate 144,311,397 of OX465597.1, forward strand.
AAGGGTGCAATGCTACCGACAACCTTCATATGCATTAAGGTAGGTGATTGACGAATCCGAAGGATTCCTTATATTAAAGTTGGTATGATGCATGATCATGGCATATGCAAAAGACTAGAACATAATATCAGAAATAATTGCCCACACATGAAAATAAACCTCGAGGCGGGATTCCTTGAATTTAAATGGATGCAGATGACATGGCATAACATGATGATTTCGAAAATATCTTGCTCAGGGGAGCAAAGATGAGGCTTTGGAAAAATTGGCAAGGAACCAAAGAAAGAAATGAAAGCAAGAAAAGAAAAAGGGGAAATCCTTTTACATGATCAGAAAAATGCTTGAGAATTTTTATGTCTTCTGGATGTTGGCAAGGAATCATTGTGCAAAATTTCATCCCCAATGGGAAAAATAAAAATGCAAATTTTTCTGGATTCTCGTTAGTTTTGGGCTGTTACAACTCGCCACCACCAACAGAGGATGTCGTCCCGAGATCCGGCATAACCCGGGGGGAAGGGAGCGAGATGTTGCAAGAAGGAAGATCAAACAAGAGATGAAACTTCCCGACACCACCAACAAAGGCTCCGCTCATCGTGACAACGATGTTTGCTTCCGTCGGGATCCAACCTGACTGGAGTTGCCGATATCGAAGAAAAAACTTCCGAGGGTGCGGGAAACTAATCGAGAGCAAGCTCATATTCAACGAGGGGATATCGCAACAAAACTGATTCCACTCGGGGAAAGAAACTCGAGGTTTCCGGATTAAGATTACCTAGGTGCTACTGGAAGCCACGAAAATGAGAGTCCGAATCGAAACAATACCATACCAGCATTTCTACAATAACATCACTCAGGAAGGTGCGAAAACCTGGACAACGAGACGGGACAGAGGAGGATCCACACACAGTGCTGACTATAGCGGACAAAGGGGGACAGTCTAAGCGGGAAGTTCAGAATCCATTAGTTGGATAATAACCACGCAACCCGGTTCGCTGTTTCACGCGGGCCACGCATTTGTTGATGTAGAGCGACAAGCCCACGAGCCATGCTCAGCCAGTTCGAAGTACGCCGACCAACCCGCTGCTGATAAAGTATTGGTCCGACTGAAATCTCCTAAACGAGAACCTAGATTTGATTTTGAAGAGGATAAGTTGAAGGAAAAAACATTACGTCGCACTTCCTTACCAGAGGGAGGGGATAAGGAGTAAAAATAATCCTACTCTCCGATAACTAACTTATTAACTACAAAATAGTTTTTGTCTAGACTCGACTTCGGCCAGTAAGGGATCCTATAGTCGGTAAGGCTCTGATACCAAGTTGTAAGGCCCGATATGCGGTACTGTTCCAGATCTAGATGTTTCCATCCAGATCCGGGGGCGAAGCACATATCGGTCCCACCGCGACATATGACAAAGCCATATGCCCCGGATTTCCAACATGATATCACAACATTACAGATACAAGGATACAACATCTCATACAATCGGCATACAACTGCCTTAATACAATACAACAGCGGAAGATATATGTTTGAGTACAGACTACAATCAAATGCTTAGGGGCAAAGATAAAAACATCGATCCCATAACCACACGGGTCCAGGCCCTCCGCCGGGATCTTCCTAACTAGTCGTCGTCGAGTCTCCACGTGAAACGTCGATCACCATACCTGTTGTCGATCAAGAACCCTGAAAAGAGTTTGGGGGTAGTATCATGAGTACAGAGGTACTCACCATCCAACTGTAGTGGTCATCTGACCCAGCAAGGACTTCATCACTCGTCATTCTAGGACAACTAGTAGTTTACGGTAAGGAAGGGGTAAGTGGTGAGGTTGCTGCCGCACTAGCATTTATGAAGTGGCTAACGATCTAGTGAGTAAGATAAGAAGCCAAGCATTCGATGAGGAATCGCCTCCAACAAGTCTTGCAATCAACTACTTACGCAAACATAACATCTATCCTATCCTTGTCCTCCTCTTCGCATCCCGACGAAGAAGAAGCAGTCAAGGCACACACACGTTGATCAAGTTATATTAAGATTATCTTAGTCGTTGTTTTCTATGAACAAGGAGTAGGTCTCAAGTCGTCCATAACCGTGGACACGGCTTCTCGAAAAGTTTTAACCCTGCAGAGGTGTACCAACTGCCCATTACAAGGCTCCGCACGCACGCCCATCTCTCTCAGTTGCTACCCATCACAGGCAACCATTTTATGATTTAGTTCCAAGAGATCCGAAATGACAAGTCCCTCTAGCTATCAACGAAAAAATCCGGGTGGCCCCCGGTCAGACGACATCCAGCTCAGGAGCCGGTCGCGCTCTCGATCTGGTCTCTACCGTATGACTCCAGGTTTGGATTGCCGGTTAATCACACATGGGACACCGGGTCCTCAGCCGGTCATGATGGGCCAGCAAGGGAACTATGTCCTCACTGGTCCGGGTTGGTTTAAAAACTAATGGCGTACGACCAGCACACACACAGTTTCAAATGGTAAAATCAGCTTGGGCCACCACTAGAAATGCTTGAAGGTAGGTAGGTAAGAAAAGGGGACCCCATAAAATCCCACACGCGGTTAGGCACGCTCAGTCTTAAAACCAATACCCGGAACTCGGATCCTAGGTGACTCGAATGGAACAAAGCGTCGGGGCGGGATAGCCTAGACCTTCCATCCTTCTTCGAATATAGTCAACATTTATATAACCAATATCATCCACAATAATATAATAATGTGATATCCCAAAACCAAGGAGTAACAGGGTAACATCGTAGCATCCTAAGCATGCATACTAAGCAGGGGCTGCGCAACGAGCAATAGTAACATATCAGTACAAGGTTTGCTGGGAAGGGACATAGCTGTATCGGTTTGAAAGAGGAAGTAAACATGTGGTAGGGTCAAACATCGAACCTAACCTAGACTAGCATGCAAACCTCTGGTTGAAATAGAATGGATCATAAGTAATGTATAGTCCTTGCCTGTTGATAAGTCAGGTTACGAAGGTGTAGTCGACCAGAAGCTCGCATCGTCTCCGAACGTATCCGCGGGAGCACACAAGAAGTAAACACTGGAAAGCAATCAACGGAGATACCACTATCACTACAAAGCAATCACGAGCAAGCAATAAATAAGCAAGCAAGATCAAGTATGATGCATGTCATTTTAATATCATGGCATGAACATAAGAACGAGCGAGTTTAAATGAAGCATCGGAAAGCAAGGGTGCAATGCTGCCGACAACCTTCATATGCATTAAGGTAGGTGATTGACGAATCCGAAGGATTCCTTATATTAAAGTTGGTATGATGCATGATCATGGCATATGCAAAAGACTAGAACATAATATCAAAAAGAATTGCCCACACATGAAAATAAACCTCGAGGCGGAATTCCTTGAATTTAAATGGATGCAGATGACATGGAATAACATGATGATTTCCAAAATATCTTGCTCAGGGGAGCAAAGATGAGGCTTGGGAAAAATTGGCAAGGAACCAAAGAAAGAAATGAAAGAAAAGAAAAGAAAAAGGGGAAATCCTTTTACATGATCAGAAAAATGCTTGAGCATTTTTATGTCTCATGGATGTTGGCAAGGAATCATTGTGCAAATTTTCATCCCCAATGGGAAAAATAAAAATGCAAAATTTTCTGGATTTTCGTAAGTTTTGGGCTGTTACAGTGGTTCAGCAAGTGATGCGCCGTTGAAAATCACTTGATTCTCCTGGACCTGCACACGACACAAATAACTTTGCTCCCAACGAGTACAGAGAGGTTGTCAATCTCTCCGGCCTTGTTTTTTACAAAGGATCAAACGCAAAGGATAATGATAATGGTGATAGCAACTAGAAAGTAAAAGCAGGAAAAAAAAGAGCGTGTAAAGAACGATGAGAATATGGACCGGAGTCCCGTGATGTTCACTAGTGATTTCTTTCTCCCAAAAGACAATAAAACTGATATGCGAGGTAAACAAATCACAGCTGGGCAATTGACAGGATTAAAAACGCACCGCAATGTTACAAAGAAAGGACGAGGCTCAAAAGCATGGGCGGTACGCCAAAATAAGCAGACTGAAATCCAACTGCATCTACTACTAACCATCCACCTTGAGATATCTATCCAGAACATCTCGCTGGTATTAAGTTGCGACCCCACCCAATGTGTAAACCCAAAGCAACAGGCAACTGCATTTAAAATCACTTTGCGTAAAGTAAACAATCCTTGCAACCGCGGTTACAAGCACTGTTGTTTTCCCCCTTGTGGCAACATCACATCCCCTAGACTCATCTTTCTGTCACTCAAGCGTGTCATCAGGGGGCCTGAACCCACAATCGAGCATAACGTTCCCTCTTGGAGTCACTACCTACTACTTGGCCAAAGAAATAAACAACAAAGGAGAACATGCAAGAATTACTTCGGAACAAAAATATAAAAGATAAGAACCAAATATATTACTCAATGACAATCTGAACATTGTCTCATAATCCATCAGATCCCATCAAACTCAGCATAGCAACAACAGAAAATTACACATGTGCCTCGATCATGTAGGGCAGCTCACGAGGTCTAAACCATGAAGAAAAAAGAGGGGAGGAGAACATCACATAGCTACTGATCACGGACCCATGGTCCAAGGGAGACTACTCATGGATCATCCGGGAAGTGCCCATGGTGGAGGGGAAGCTCCTGGAGGTCAATCCTCTCTCCGGCAAGGTGCCGGGAAGAGGTCTGCTGGTGCTCCAGATCTTGGTAGCGCGGCGGCGGCGGAACAGAGGCGAGATCGCGAAAAGGGGTTCTCTCTTCTGAAGTTTCAAATCACGGGGCATATATAGGTGAAGGGGGGAAGCCAGCACTACTGGAAAAAAGGTCTTTAATGGCGCACTGGATTTTGACAGTAATGGCGCACTTTAGGTGCGCCATTACTAGCACGCCATTAGTAAGTGATAGTAATGGCGCACATCTGGTGCTCCATTACTATCTTGTATACTAATGGCGCACCAGAAGTGCGCCATTACTAAGGCCACAAATGCGCCACTGACGTTACTGGTCCCACCATATGTGCATCTTGTGCTCTGGGTTACTAATGGCGCACTTTTAGGAAGTGCGCCATTGCTTTGTTTCTCCACATGCGCTACTGAGGCACACTATGTGCGCCATTACTATGAATATTAGTTTTATTTTATTTTGCTTTTCTGTATTTGCATAGGTTAAAAACAAATATAAACAACAGATTTATAAACAGCACAGATATAAACAACAAATTTATCAAATACAATAGAAGATTAGTCTCCGATTACAAATCATCATATTAGTCTCCAAATTCAAAATACCGAACAAAGTTAGAACATTACAAGTCTCGAGTAGCGAGTTTGATCACATTACAAGTCGATATATCTAAACTACCATGACATTGAAGAAGAGGGTGGCGATCACGATAAGCATCATCGTGACCAAAGTGATCTTCATCCGGTTCCTCCTCCGCTCCCTCCTCTCCCCCGCTAGATAGCGCGCATATCTAGCTTCCGCCTCCGCCCTTGTGGGGTACCCTTTGTAACTGTTACCGCTAAAATGGTGAACCTTTCTCCGACAATCCTCCCAGTCGTCGTAGACTCCGGGAATCTTACCAATGTACACGACATACGACGGCATCTGCTTTATGCACTGGACAAACAAAACATTAAGAGAAACTTACATATAATATTTAAGCGGTGCATACGTATACACCAAAATTAAGGACCAAAGGAAGAGAAAAGCAACACACATTAATAGCACACGGTTCATGGTCCTAGTAAGAAATAGCATCGATTACATATAAGTTGAATGATGACTGTTTAAACTAAGGAGACATATGTACAGACAAGTTCATAAAAGTTTATACAACACACACGATATCTCGTCGATAGTCCAGAACTACATAGCTAGGCGCATGGGCATCAAGACTTTTGACTCCGCTCACGGGCCGGAGCGTGGGTGAAGCCGCCTTCTTTTGTGATGGTCATGAATGAGCGATCGCCGTCAGCCTGCAATCTTAGCATTGTATCTATTTCACGGTTGGACAGTTGATTGTTGAGGTAGAACTCCCCCATGTTACGAAGGACATCTTCAGAGATGATTCCTGCCAACTCCGACTAGATGCGAAAGAATTCTTGTCTGAGGTCGGCGTCTTGGATTACCGACAAGCATTCGGCCCAGTGCTTGAGGTGAGCTGGGAGCGTAAGCTGCTGCTGGTCCCGTACGAACGCTCGCATGTGATGGATGGCGTAGTAGGCATCCTTCTGACCGCCAGGCGGCTGCTTGACGCAGGCAAACTTTGTTACGTGAGTGAACACATGCGCGCCGTACCTAACAGCTTCCTTCTTGAAGGTGACTCCAGATTTGGAGTAGCGCGAGAGAGCCTCATCGATAACTTTCTTGATATTTGTGTAGTCTTTGTTCGACTCACGGTCCGGGTCCAAATACGTGGCCATGGACTATTTCGGGTTTAGAGAGATGAGTGTGCACTTTGTTTCATCACTGCACACAACACGGATGTTAGGAGGAAAAGAACGGCCGAAATCTAAGCAAAACCTAATGTACGTTACGGTGACGTGAGGGGATGACTTACTCGGGAAAGTAAGGCAGGAGGAAGTTGTCCTTATCCTTGTTCGCCATAATGACGCCTTCGAGGTAATCACTAGCGAGTCGCCGGTCCCCGGGGCAGGTCAAGATCTTGGCACACATGTAGAAGGGGTCGACTATAACGATGTCCGGGGTCTTGTCTCTAATGATCCGCATCTCCATACTGAGCGCAAATAGCCGAACGAATGTGTAGTGCAGCGGAAAAAGGTGAAACATAGCGAAGATGTCATCAAACCGCAGGAAGATCACACGTCCGATGTCGCAAGCAACAAAGCCCTTTCCCTCTCGCACCGTGGCGGTGAAAACCGGGTATGCCACATCATTCTCTCTGAGACGCCGCGTCTATGTATTCAGAACAACGTCATGCAGACTCTTCATAGCGCCAGTTGCAACATCGAGCATTGCAGCAGATAGCATCGGCCTACCCGCCACATGCACCCTCGACATGATTCCGTCGGGTCTTGGTGGCCCGTCTTGAGCACGGATCGTCGGTGCCGGCTGGCTGGAAGTAGTGGGACCCTTCCTCCTTCTTGTTTGTCCCTTCTTCTTCGTCTTCTCATGTAATGGGACCTTTACCTACTCGGAGACCGTCTTCCTGAGTGTGTTGGGGCTGATAACATTTCGCGCCTCGGCCATCTCAGCCTCGGTGAAGGCGGCAGCTGGAGGCGTCTTGTCACAACCCCAAGTTAGGTATGTGCTAGGATTAGCAAGACCCTTTGCATCATGATAAAAATTTCAAAAGAAATCAAAATGGGAGAGAGAACACCCCCCAGATGAATTAATTCAAAAGGCCAGATAAAAAGTTTCTCCAAAAATTCCTTATGCATTTTTGAAAAGTCTTATAAATGAGTGTGATCACATTTCAAGTGATGTGGGACCCACCCCATTCTCATAGATTTTTCAAATATTCAAACAGGCGCATGGAATTAAATTTAAACCCCCATTTGAATTAAAGTTCAAATGTTTTGATTTTTAAAAAGTGCCAAACATTATAAGTGGCTACTCTATTATAATATGAGGCCATATATAAAGTTTCAGCATTTTTAAAAATGCCTAACTATTTAATTTAGCATGGCCAACATATTACAGAAAAGAAAATAGAAAAGATTTAAGAAAAGGGAGTTACCTCTCGCACCAGGCGAGGCCCAACTCCCCTGGACGGCCCAGCCCACCTGGACCCCTCCCCTGTCGTCTTCCTCCCCGCGCCTCCAAGCTGCTCGGTGGAATGCCACCGAGATAGCCGGGCACGGCGTCGTCCTCCCAGCCTCCACCTGCCCTCCCCGGTCCTTCTACGTGCCCCTGGAGACGCACACGATTGCCACGCCTCCATTCCCCCCCTCCAGAGCCTTTCCCTCTCACTCCTGCGACGAGCCCGACGACGAACCGAGCGCCGCCGTCGCCATGCCGTGAAGAACACGTGGCCATCGTCAGCTCCAGGCCGCACCAAGCTGTCCTTCCTCCTCGCCGCCTTCGTCTTCATCACCGTGCGGAAGATCGCGAGCCAATTCGACCCCGAGTCGCCGGATTCTTCATCGAGTTCTCGCCGGCCGCCGAGAAGACCACCGCCAAATTCGTCGCCATCGTTGCCTCCCCGTCTCCACCGCCGGTGCCATCGCGTTCACCACCTTCTGGTGAGCATTTCCCCTCGCCTCGCAGCTTCCCGCTCCTCCTCTAGCCACTTCCACCATGAGAGCAGAACTCTGCCGCCGCCATTGTCGACGCAACGCAAGCTCTGGTGCCCCTGGCGTTGCCCAAGTGCACGCTTTTGGACCCTGGCCTCGTCCGCTTTCGAATGCGACACGTTTTGGCCCAATCCATGCACCACAACCCCCGCGCCCAAGCTCACCGTGGTTCTGTCGCCGCCAAGGACGTCGCCGTCGTCGCTCCCGACCTCCCCGTGACCCCCTGGTGCCACCACTCGACGCGGACGGCCTCCAGGAACACAACTGTGCCCTCCGTTCCACTCACCGAGCCCCCGAGCCGATTCCGGTGAAGTTCCGGCGAGCTCCCAGTTGCCGGCGTCGACCCCGCCATTAGAGCCCCTAAACTTAAGCTAATCCAGCCCTAAGCAGTCACTGACAGGTGGGGCCCTGCCCTAATTAACCCCTCGGGTTAATTTTAAACAGGGGGTTAACCCCCACTGTGGCTGACAGGTGGGGTCCCCTAGTCAGTTTGACTGGTCAGCACCCCTGCTGACGCAATAAATTAAAAAGAATTAAAATAACCAGAGAAAATTCCAGAAATTCTAGAAAATAGCCCAAACTTTGGAAATTCATAGAAAATTCATATTAACTCAAAATTGGACAAATAATATATGAAAAATGATCAGGAGAAAATAAGATATCCAAATATGCAACTTTCAACTTTGTTTGAGTTGATTTTAAAATGGGACCAGTAGCATATGTCATTTGAATTATTTGGAATTAATTCAAATTCAAATCAAATGCTTTTGCAACTTGGACCATGGAATTATGCTAAATTTCAACCACACATCAGAGGCATATCATAGACATTTTAAGAAGGTTCAAAATGATCAAACAATGTCACACATAACTTGACTAAGTTTGAATTCAAATTGGAGTTTGAATTTGCAATTCAATTTGCAATATACTCCATTTAAATGGAATTGCCCAAACACATCAGAAACATGTACATCAAGTTTCAACCTTCAACCATGTGTTTGTGCATTGTATTTATATTGCTTCCTTGTTTGTTGTTCGTCGAGTAGAGGTGGAACCGGAGCAGGAGGCTTCCCCCTTCGTTGCAGACCCCGTGACTGAACCTCGTCAGCAAGGCAAGCAAACCCCCATTGATCATGTTTATAAAATCCCACTTCCCTCTCATGTCTCGCTTATGCATTGTTTAGGATGATCACCATGATAACGTTTCTACCGCATAGTTGAACCCATATCCTTTGCATGACCTATCATCTTGTCACAGTAGTAAGCAAACCACAATCCTAGCAGATGTAGGAGTTGGTTGGTATCATGTGGCCACTGCAACTGTTACTTCTTATTGCATGCTTAGTGGTACAATGACGTTGCTTATGATGTGAGTCGGGATGATGATAAACATGGTGTTGAAGAAAGTGAAACGTGTTGGTGAATCTACCCTAATACAAGGTGAACGATGAGAGGCTGTGTAGGAGTACACAGTGGGTTGTCTCGTTGAACACCGCCCTAAGCCCGAGTTCTTGTGTGGTGATCCAAGACGAAGAGTACTACCACATGTTGGGCACATGGACCCCCGCTCAACCTACTAACTCACCCCTTCTCAGTTCAATGAGTCGCATTAGTTCGGAGTTCTGGTAGGTCTGTGGCACGGTCTGCGAAGTGGAAGAACGACTATTCAGACCGGCTTGGGACCCTGCGCACATCTTCTGGGACCACATCGGTAAACCGGCCGGGTTCACGATGTGGATTCCAGCCCAGATAGGCGTCTCCTTTGAATTTGAGTTGGCTGTGAGGTAAAAGTTGTGGGAATTATCCTCGCCGGCACCTCTTGAACGGTGTCGAGTACAAAGGCGGTAACTGATAGTTTCATGTGTGTAGCAGTACACCCCTGCAGGGTTAACAAAACTATTCGAAAAGCCGCGTCCGCGGTAAGGGACTACTTGGAGAGCTGTGCTCTTTATTAGACAACTTGAACTGGATACTTCTAAAACTCGCAAGATAAGCGTGAGTGCTATGGTGTGCTTCTCGTGGGGAAGTCGAGGAAGTAACCATAGTGGTGTAATTGGTTGAAGAGATGTTGTGGACTCGTGTACGCTTCTTACCTCAAGTATGGTACTCGTAGTTCAGGACTAGCCAAGTCAAAGCTGGCACTTCTGCAAGTGAAACCCCACCTCCCTTTACCTTGATACATATGCATGAGTAGTATAGCTCCTATGTAAGTCTTGCTGAGTACGATTTTGTACTCACGTTTGCTTAATCTATGTTTTAGATGAACCCACCGACCCCGATGTTGGCTTATAACCGAAGCTCGAAGAATGAAGACTCAGACCAAGACCAAGCTAGTGTAGTCCCAGTCAGACGACTGGTTCCCTCGTGGAGGGATTGTTTTTAGATAAGGCTTCTCTAAGCTATTTGTTAAACTTGTCTGTACTCAGACCTACTTGCTTCCGCTTGTCTGTTGTAATGTTGGATCACATGCATTGTGATCTCTGTGTGCACTCTGTAAGAGTTATTAATAAAGATGTATACGTTCTAGAGAATTGCAATGATACCTGTTGTTCATACAAGGCATGTGTGCTGCGTGTATGTTTATAACATGCATGTCTTAGTATGGGTTTTCGAGACCTTAGTTGTGATCTGGCTGGCGGTCTTTTATACACCAAGTGGCCCTTAGATGTGCGCAGCTTGGGGCATCGCGATGCGATTGTTCGAGACTCTGTCTCGTGCACACTTTGATGTATGATCGAGCCCGCCCTAGACCCCGACTAAGTGATCGGGCTGGAGTAAGTCTATGTAAGGGTTATAATACAATCGATAGTATGGTTGAGGCGACTTGTCTATGAGTATGGGAGTTCATCACCCATATCATTTAGACTTGTGAGCGGACGATGAGGACCCATTTCAGTTGATCATCCGGACTGGATGGGATGCCCCTCACGTTCGATGCTTTCCGAGGACGTTCTGTGCTTGGCCTTGTCTGCTGAGACAAGTGGGTACGGTTCTCGGCTCTCCATATGATTGTGTTGTAGCGAGGCTTGCATACGCTAACCCCGGGTCCCGACACGTCTCCTGAGAACTGAACAGTCGACGCTTATTGTTGGAATTCATCTCCGCGCTACGAGATGGGTGGGAGGAGTCTTTTTCACCAAGGTTTGGTTCTTGAGAAGCAGGCGGGAAAAGGTCGTCCATGTCGCACCCACCGAGTTCCTCGTAGAAGTCATCGACACGGGCAAGTAGTGTGTTGGTGTTGGTGTTGCTCCGATCTTGTGCCACATCGATGTCCGTGGGGTGGTGGCCCGGATCAGCCGACGGCGTTGCAGCGGTCTTGGCATGGCTTGGCGCCGGCACGACTGGCTGTGGGGTGGAGTAGTTCCCCACCCCCAAACGAATCTGGCTCTTCGGCTAAAGCATGCTCCAGTTCAAGAAGCCGTGGAGGTCCATCACATCTTCGTCCTCGGCTCCAGGGGGTCGATAGGGAGGTAACAATTCGCCGTAGCCATCCAGCACCCGAATCAATTGAACCTTAGACACGTTGGCTGGCATCAGATTACCATGGAACACGCGGATGCCCGGTTGAATTATTCTGCCCACGGCAACATCGACCAACTCCTCGTCCACGAAGTGCAGGAGAGTGCATGGAATGTTGACGGTGCCCTGCGAAAACATGTAGGGCGTCAAGGATGCCCAGTCAAAGGCAAAAGGAGATGAAGTCATCGGCCGAGGCTTAGTTACCGTGATGGCGTCGAGCTCGGCTAATGTCGATGGACCGCCAACGGCGGGTGGGCATGTGACGGAGGGGCGCTTGCTCCTGAGGTGCCGGGCGTTGGTGTTTTACGCTCCAATACTTGCGCCGCCGCCGGGGTCACAAACGCATCCGTCATCGGGGTCACCGTCGCGGCCGCAGCCGGGGGCACCTTCCTGGCCGCCGCCGGGGTCACAAACGCATCCACCGCCAGGGACACCAACGGGGCCGCTGCCGCTGCCGTCGCGTTGTGAGAGTTGCTGCCCATGAAGCTAGGAATCGGGGGCAACCTCTCTTGACCGCTCGCAAGCCAGTCTCGCATGAACACAAACAAGGAAGGCATCATGTTGTTGAGCGCATGTCCAACTTGTTCTTCCACAATGAGTGGAATCTGCTCCATTTTTTCCTGGAGTTGTGCCTCCGAGCCGCTAGTGCTTTTCTCCTTTCTCCTAGTGCTATAGTAGTTCGACCATTTTGTGGAACAGCCTTTGCCGTACACACGACCAGCTGACGACGGCTTACTAAGCTTATCCTTTTTCTTGAGTGTGTTGATCGTCCTATTTAAAGAGTTTACCAAAGGGGCGATAGGCGGGGACCCCGCACTGCTGCCTTCAGTTTCCTGCACAAGGAACGCGGGGACCATTCAGAAATTTGGCTTCGCTAATTTTAAAATGCAACCATATGGGGCTAATTTAACAGGGGGAGGTATTCTTTACCAGAAGACGCTCAACCTCCTCCACCTTCAGATCCTTCGTAAGCTCCCCTGTTATCGGGTTCCTCTTGTATCGGGCCCTGACATAGTTATCTGTAGGCTTATCTCCGTATTTTTGGAAGAGGAGCGGTAGGCCTTGCGCGGCATGCTCCGCGTCCTCCTTGTCCCATTTCGCTTCCGCCACTCTGTAACCGCCGGGACCGAGTCTGTGAACCCCTAAGTTCAATTCCCGCATACTTTTCCCCCACTTACTCGATTCACTGGTTGAGGTGTCCTCGCACTTGATCTTGAACTCCTCGTAGTCAGTTTCGCTGATCGAAGGATTTGACTCCTTGATCTTCTCGTAACTAAATCCTTTACTAATCATTTTCTTCACCGTGCTTCTCCAAGTAGCCAGGGATGTGCTCATCTTCGTGAGGGCGGCACTGTTCACTTTATTCCCGTGGAGTCGTGTGTTTGTGAATTGAGCGGGGAACTTGTATCGGTTGTGCAGCTTCGTGAAGAGGAGGTTGCGCAAATTCGCTCGGTCAGGATGCCTTAGGTTCTCGGTGTTGATTGAGACGGTGCCCCGGAGAATGCACCCGAGTTGTCCGGCGTACCCACCGACTAATTCTTTGGGCGCCGCTGGAAGCCCATTTTTGTCCACTTCGGTAAATTCCTCCTTGACGGTGCCTAGCTTGCTCGGGCGCCTCTCCTTATTTTGCCTCTTCGGTTGGCTTCCATCTGTGGGTTGGCTGCCATCATCAGTGGAGGGATCGGCCTCCGCGGCTCCACAATCATCCCCGCTAGCGGTTGTGTACTCGGGATCGGTAGAGTCATCCCCGATGCCCTCGTAGCGGGGTTGAGGTTGTGGATCATTGTCTAGGCTCATCTCCCAATATTGCTTCTGGTGGTGCGAACCGGAGGCCTCATCGTTGTCGGCCATCTACACCCACTACATAGGATAAGAAAAAAAATGCTACTAGAGTGATTGGATGATATCAGGGTAGCTAGTATAGCTACGATAAGAAAAAAGTTCTTGATGTTTCTATTATGATGTGTGTAGCTTTCATCCTGCCAGTGATCAAATCTGCAAGTGCCTAACACTATATGCTACTGTGGAGATTGTTGAGCTATGTAGTTGGACAATTACATGCAAAAGCACCTTCTAGGTCAAGAAAATTAACAAAGGTCATGCACGAATTCACAGAAAAATTCGGCATGACCTTTGCTAATTCTCTTGAGCTAGGACCCCATTCTCAACCGAAACGGAAATTAATCTATATTTCGGGAGAATGGGGTCATTATTTGTGCCTGCACAAAAAGGCCTACATATAGGCACAACAAGCATACATATAGGCACAACCAGGTGCACAAAGCATACCAAAATGCTTTAATACTACTCATGGAGTATGTGAGAAACTCATGAACTAATCGCCATGCAATGCAAATGATAAAACTGAATTGAATTATTTGACAGTAACATAAAAGCACATAGATAAATGATATAGCTGAATTGGATAATGGTACAATAATGCAAGCAGGCAGGCAACATGTCCTGGGTATCCCAGCATGCACATAGATAAATGATATAGTTCATACTCACACACACACTCATAACATGTCTTGGCTATCCCAGCAGGCAGGAAGGCAACACCTCCCCTATTTATCACTAACTAATGCATGCAGATGCAACCACCAATACCATCATCAAATTGTCTGTTTGTTGTCTATTACTGCTACTAATAGTATAGTTTTGATTAAAAAAACAAGTGAGCATGATCATCATCATGTTCCTGAGGCATCTCCCAAGGTGGTAGAAGCAACTAGTGGAAGAGATGGTTGGTTACCAATGATATGATAGAATAATACTAATAATAATGCGCACTATGCACTGTAGTCTGTGGGTGGTACTAGAACTGCAGTTCACTCCATTTGGAGAATCAAACTGACCCAACTTCCATTGCTATTATTAAAAATATTTCAGCAAAGTAGAAGCTTGTATCTGACATGATGTTATGCTTGACATAACTGTTGTTGATATAGTTCAGAAAAGATGATAACACACAAAGATTTATGTGAAACATGAAAGCAAATGGTATTTGTATTTGTTCAGAACAATGAGCAGGGTATTAATTTATTCAGTATAGTTCAGTAAGATCAGCTAGAACAAAATGGTTCTCTCTAGATGCTCTTGTTCAGGCCATAAAAAGCAGGATATGTTATGCTGCAGTTCAGTTGCAAGGTTGCACGTGACCCAGATCAAACACACACAACTATCTACATTGTTGTTACTGAATTAAACTTCCTGCAACTGCCTAAACTCGTTTTGCTTAGACAGGACAAATGAACAAGCATACAAATTTTCCATGGACAGTAATCCTTCACTTGCATTACCACTGAACTAAACTAATCAAGTTGATAGGTAGAAAAATATTCACCAACAGTTCGTTAAGCACACAAATGTCATGTAATTAATGCTACAAGTTTCAGTTTCCATCTACTGCACACATATGCTATGTAAGTTGTACAGTCCACCGTACATTTCCCCTCGAGAACAACTCACAACTACATGTTTATTGGATAGATCAAACCATTCAAAGGCTGAAGAATAAGATACACTGATAAAGCTGCTCATATCTCAAGGAGGCCACTGTACTCAAACCATATACACATAATTTGGCATTGCAACAAAAATTTATAATTTCTGCCACCAAATTGTACAACATTAGAAGATGCATCTCTCTCATTGGACATAAACGATCCATTAATTGCTTATTGACATGGACATGAGCAGGTGAGAGAGTGAATGAGAGAGAGGGGATGCAAACCTTTGATGGGGCCAAGGAAGCGGCTGCAGTTGGTGTCCTGGGCGATGAGGCTGAGAAGGATGCCGACGAGCACGGTGCGGTCGGCGTTGACGTCGTCGACGGCGAGCTCGATGGCGAGCCGCGCGGCGCGGCCAATGACAGAGTCGTACGTGAATCGCTAGAGGGGGGGAACCGGAGCGCGGAGGGGATGCACGTCGAAGGGGGATCGCTAGAGGGGGGCACCGGAGCACGGGGCGCGCGGTTGCTGGAGGGGGTCGCCGGAGGGGGGCACCAGGGCGCGGGGGAGCGCGGTCGCTGGAGGGGGTCACCGAGGTGCGGGGGCGCGGGGTCGCCGGAGTGAGAGGAGTGAGAGATGGGATCGAGAGAGAGTGAGATCTGGAGTGAGATGGGATCGAGATAACCCTAACTACTTGGCATAGCAATGGCGCACTTTCTGGAAGTGCGCCATTAGCATAGGCATAGCGATGGCGCACTTTCTGGAAGTGCTCCATTAACGCTTTTAATATTTTGTTATTTATAATTATAATTATAATTATGTGTTAGTTTCATATTGTGTAGTAATTATAAACACATGGCAATTTTAATACTCCCTCATTCCTAAATATAACAAAAACTATCAAGATCTACAATACTCCCTCCGTTCCTTTATATAAGGTGTATTTGTTTTTTAAGAAAAACATTGACCAAGTTTTAAGAAAAGTATATCAATATCCATAAAAGAAAATTTATATCATTTAGTTCATCATGGCAAGTAGTATCATATTTTATGTACTAAAATAATATATTGCTCATAATATAAAATAATATAATGTTTAAAAGATCTCTAAAAATAATCATTCACATGCTCATAAATGAGGTTGAAATCAAGTGACATGAAATAACAATCATGAAATAACAATCGTCGTGATTGGATCTTAGCTATCATCTTTTCACAATATTTTTGCCCTTCTTTTTCGCGTTTGCATAATTTCGCCCCGGAACCCCTTGATTTCTTCTCTTGAACGGGCGACCGCATTTAGGTAGGGTGGTCCTGCTTCTTCTTGTTTTGTATGCTACTTCATCATCGTCGTCGTCATCTTCAATCTTCGGGTCGCCGTACTTGTCGAAGTCTTGCTCGTTGGCGGCTCCATCCATTCCGATGATGTTCCTTTTGCCTCTCCTCACGACAACACGGCTAGGCTTTGACGGGTCGGTAATGAAGAAGCATTGGTCCACTTGGCTAGCCAGTACCCATGGCTCATTTTGCGCGGTGACGTTTGCGCCCGCGGTCTTGGATTTGGCTTCGGGTATAACCATGGTGGTGAAATACCGGATTTCTTTTACGATGCTCTTGGCCCACCTGACGCGGAACATCGGCACATTCTCTCTAGCGTAGCTGAGCTCCCAGATCTCCTCGATCCTTCCGTAGTATGTTTTCTTGATGTTACCGGTGTAGGCTTCCATCGTTACCCCAGAGTTCTGATAATCGCTCTTCATGTCCTTTTCCTCGGTGTAGAATGTGTAGCCGTTGATATCGTACGCTTGATATGTCATCAGGTTGTGCTCGGCGCCCTGTGACAAGGCGAATACAAGCTTTTCTTCCTCGGAAGAGTCCTCATGTAAAGGGTACGATAGAAGCTTGTCCTTGAACCAACGCGTGAAGCATGAGTTGTGCTCTTTGACTACATCTCCGTCCGTCCACTGTTGGCCTTGGTCATTGTACGTCTTCTCAATTGATGTTTTGTGCTCTACCACCCAAAGATCGACCAAGTCAATGTGTTGCAGCGCGACTAGGTTTGCTCTTTCAAAGTCGGCGAGTCGATCCTGGAAGTCGACATGCATTTCGCAGCGACCCTCGCGGTGACCACATCCAGCGAGCCTGCCGAGGTGCCTGTTGGCGGGCAGACCAACGGGGTTATCGATGCCTAGATAATTCGTGCAAAAGGAGATGCACTCTTCGGTCAGAAAGCCTTGGGCTATGCTTCCATCTGGACGTGCCCTGTTGCGAACGTATACTTTGATCACACCATTCATCCTTTCGAACGGCATCATGCTGTGCAGGAACGTCGGCCCTATTTGGTTGATATCATCCACGATATTGACGAGGAGATGCACCATGACATTTAAGAATGCAGGAGAGAAGTATATCTCGAGCTCGCATAATATCACCACGATCTCTTCTTGTAGCCTTCTGAGTTGCCTCACGCCAACCGACTTCCGAGAGATGACATCGAAAAAGTAGCATAGGCCAAATAGCATTTCACGGACGTGGTCATCCATGATCCCGTGCATTGCAACCGGAAGTAGCTGCGTCATCATCATGTGACAGTCGTGAGACTTCATCCCGCTGAAACTCTGCTTCGCTGAGTCTAGGTATCTGCTGATCTTCCCAGCGAAACCGTAAGGAAGTTTTATTCCTAGGAGGCAGTTGATAAACTACTGGATCTCCTTCTGACTTAGAGTTAAGCACGCGGGGGGGGGGGGGCAGTAATAATGTTCGCTCTGCTTCTTGGCCTTTTTGCGTTTGCGACGACTTTCCGTGTCCTCCGGTGGCTCATCATCATCGTCGTCGTCGTCGTCATCATCATCACCATCATTAGGGCGGTTTGCGTGAAGTTCCTCCCTGATGCCCATTGATAGCAAGTTTTCCCTTGCTTTCGGCCCATCTTTGGTCTTTTCTGGCATGTTGAGCAGGGTACCAAGAAGAGTCTCGCACACATTCTTCGTGATATGCATGACATCAAGGCTGTTTTGCACACCGAGGATGTTCCAGTACGGCAAGTCCCAAAAAACAGACCTCGTTTTCTAGACCTTCAACAGCGGCTCTGGCGCCTTTCGCTTAGAATTGATCTTTCCTGGCGGTGGGCACTCTTTCCAATTTTTCAACAGCATGTCTATTTCGGTGCCGCTCCTCCTACGTGGGGCCTTTCGGGGTTCGGCTGTTCCATCGAACAGATCCTTGCGTTTTCTCCATGGGTCATTGTGAGGAAGCCATCTTCGATGTCCCATGAACACGGTTTTTGAAGACCCGGGATCCTTAGGTAGCTGGTGATACGTTGTGTCGTCCATGCACCTAGCGCATCCAAAGTGTCCGTGGACCACCTGCCCCGCGACATACCCTAAACCGAGATAGTCGTGCACCGTCGTGAGCAGTGCGGCTTTCATAGGGAAATATGTTTCTTCTAGAGCGTCCCACGTATTGACTGGCGTTCTCCATAGCGTATCTAGCTCCTCTTTTAGGAGCCCCAGATACAGATTGAGGTTGTTTCCTGGTTGTTTCGACCCTTCAATTAGCACACTCATGTGCAAGTACTTTATCTTCATGCACTCCCAGGGGGGGATGTTGTACATGCACACAAACACTGGCCAGGTGCTTTGTGTGCTGCTCTGGTTGCCGAAAGGATTGACTCCATCGGTGCTCGCGACCAACACTACGTTCCTTGGATCCTTCCCAAAGTCCTCCTCGAAGTTCAATGCCTCCCACTGGGTCCCATCAGAAGGGTGACTCAACATCCTATCTTTTTCTGGATCATTTTTTTCATCTTCTTCTTTTTGCTGCTTCCTTTCCGCATGCCAGCGCATGAGCTTAGCTTGCTTAGGGTCCGCGAAATAACGCTGCAGACGAGGAATGATCGGAAAGTACCACACCGTTTTTTGAGGAGCTTTCTTCTTCTTCTTGTATCGACTGGCTCCGCACTTCGGACATACGGTAGACTTCCGGTACTCATGCCAATAAATGATGCAATCTTTAACGCAGACATGGTATCTAACATGCGTAAATCCAGAAGACACACAATTTTCTTCGCCTCATTGAAACTGGTCGGGCACGTGTTCCCCTTGGGAAGATGGTCTTGCCAGAATGACATGTTTTCGTCGAAGCATGTGTCGGTCATTTTATGTTTTACTTTCATCTCCAGAGCCATGAGCGCTACTTTCAGGCGGGTATCCTCAGGATTGCATCCTTCATACAATGGATTAACTGCGTCCATCTCAAGTTGATTCAGCTTGGCTTTCTCTCGGGCGGCAGCTCTTGCGTTATTACTCGCCTGGTTCAGAAGCAACTCTTGAAGATGAGGGTCCTGCACCCAGTCCATCGACGATGGTCCATCATCGCCTTCTTCTCCGGCATCTTCATCTTCATGATGATCATGCCCTTCATCTTGATCTTCCTCATGATCATGTCCGGCATCTTCTACATGATGATTGTTTCCTGCATAGTGATCATGTCCGGGAGATTCTTCGTCTTCTCACCCGACCTCGGCGCTATTTCTGCTTACTGTTGCCCGGCCACCCTGGACGATTCATAATCTTCTTCATCACCTTGCCATCGATAGCCATCCATGAAACCACGCGTGAGAAGGTGCCCCTTTATTGTTTGTGAATCCGGGTCCAAAAGGCACTTCAGCTTGCATCTTCGACACAGACATCTTATCTCCGTCTCGTTCTTTTGAATCATCTCGGCCTTTGCGGAGCTCAAAAACCTATCCACGATGCCTCCGGTCATCTTGTGAACCATGGTCGCCTGCGGGGCATAGAGCAAAACGATATTTTAGAACCAAATTTTTTTTTGGCATGACCTTGCCTAATTATTAGGACAAAAAAGAATGCAAAGTGTGCCAAATTTTTGCCAAAACGGAAATGAATCAACATTCTGGCAAAATATTGGCAACTATCGCATATGTGAGGTACCTGCAAACAATCATCACACACACATACATATATACCCCATGATCATCACATCACACCACACATATATACCCCATGATCATCACATCACACCACACATATACACCGACAAAAAGGTGTGTTTGAGAGAGACAAACTAGATCTACACAACAATAAAGAGATATACCTTACTTACCAATGAAAAAAGGAGATACAACTACTTATTTTGGGTAGATCTATGGTGTAAATAAGGTGAGGAGAAGAAAGGAACCGAGAGAAGCTAGTTGGAGGTGGAGGTGGAGAAAGTGAGTGTGGTAGGGTGGCTCCAAAATATCTAGCTGCTCCCAGACTTAGTAATGGCGCACCTTCACCAATATGCGCCATTACTAAGTATGGGAGCTAATGGCGCACCAACTAGAGGTGCGCCATTACTATCTCTGGGAGAGGGGACCAGGGGCCAGAGAGGGGGGAACAGAACAGTAATGGCGCACCGTGCATAAATGCGCCATTGTTGTGCCACACTTAGTAATGGCGCACATCTAGGACATGCGCTATTGATGTGTCATCAGGACTGGGCCCACCCCTCCCCTGACTTAGCAATGGGGCACATACCGGAAGTGCGCCATTAGCATCCCTCGTGCCTTATGGCGCACTTCCGGGAAGTGCGCCATTGCTAAGTCAAGGGAGTGGGGCTGGTCCAGAAGCGAATTGGCGGTGGCGCACTCCTGTTCTAGTGCGCCATTAGTAGTAAGGGCACTAATGGCGCATCAGTGCGAGGTGCGCCATTGCTATTTAGTAATGGCGCACTGGACCTGTGGTGCGCCATTAGTGTCCATATTTTCTATAGCTATTTTTCCAGTAGTGCAGGGGGCCCACCAGGGGTCCAGGCGCTCCCCTCGCGCGACCAAGCCCTGGACTTCCTGGGTCCCTGGTGGTGGCACTTTGGCCCCACTTTGGTGATTCCAGAAGCTTCCGTTGCGCTGATTTTTTATCTAATTTTCTCGAATTTTTGGGGCATTTTTAATATGGGGGAAACCTGAAATAGAAAAACAGCAGAAAATAGGAACTGCATTGTGGTGCATTGAGTTAATAAGTTAGTACAAATATGATCAAAAGTGTATGAAAGTGTATCCAGATCATAACAATATCACACAAAACATGCATGGAGCAAGAAGAAATTATAGATACGTTTGGGACGTATCAACATCCCCAAGCTTAATTCCTGCTCGTCCTCGAGTAGGTAAATGATAACAAGCATAATTTCTGTGGTGACATGCTAGCAACCATATAAGAACTTTGAAAGTAAAGCAATCAAGGTATGTGATTCAATTCAAATCATAAGATGCAAGAGTCCATATTAGCATTGAAACAAGCAACAAAAGAACATTAGGTGCAAGAGCTCTTGCTGTCCGTGACTCGAATGTCTCCAAATGGTGTTTATTGAGAACTCAATCTACGAAAGTTTCACACTTGGTCTTCTTTGGAATCTTATCATGACTCGTCCCCAGACCACTAGCCAGGTACAAGTCAATTTCATCCACTCCTTTTTGATATTTTGAGCACTCATGCAATGGATGAGCGTAAGCACGAGAGTTGACACTTAGGATGGCAAAGAGAGAAATATAGTGGAGGAGGAAGATAAAAAAAGGTGAGAAAGGCTCACATCAATGAGGACAATTATAGGAGAGAAGGCCAAATGAT
Organism: Bromus sterilis; assembly: GCA_950022295.1. NCBI lineage: Eukaryota > Viridiplantae > Streptophyta > Magnoliopsida > Poales > Poaceae > Bromus > Bromus sterilis. The sequence goes on from OX465597.1 coordinate 144,333,286, forward strand.
AGATATGATGTGAGGAGTAGGGATTTCCATGCAACCGATGCACATATGAGCTAAGAAAAGCTCTCCAATGGAACTAGTGGTGGTGCATCCAACTTGCTCGCTCATGAAGACCTAGAGCTCATTTGAGGAGGCTCATCCTTGGAATATGCAAGCCAAATTCTATAGTGTGAAGGTCCCCACATAGCTATATGCATAAATGATCATCTCTATGGAGTACAGGGATAAGAGGGAGTACGAGTGTGGATCTTTCAAAGGGAATAGTAGTGTTGCCCCTTTCTCTCTTTTAATTTTATTTTTCTCTTTTTTATATTTTTTGTATTTTTTTGGTGGCCTCAATGGCTCTTTCTATTTAACTTTCATTTGTCCTCTTTGGGATCTTTTAAATTTGTCCACTTTGGGATCTTTTCCTCACTTAAGGGCAACACTCTATTTTACAAGAAGGTATAGAAGATCTTCACACTTTACAAGGTACTCAAACATAAAGAAGATGTAGCTATCATGATGTATGCAAAAGTATGCCTCTGCCAGTGTAGCAGGAACATGTATGACATGAAGATCAAGTCATGAAGAGGTGGATGTTGCATGGCAATATATCTCGAAAAGGCTATGGAAATGCTTTAATAGGTAGGTATGGTGGCTGTTTTGAGGAAAGATATAGGGAGGTTTATGATGACAGAGCATACCATGCCAAGGGTTTGGATGCACCGGTGATGACCCTCAACTGTAGGGGATCGATTGCAGTGTTCTCGCGGTATGTTAACCCAATTTATTGATTAGACACAAGGGGACACAAATAGTATTTATAAGCTTTGACAGTTGAGTTGTCAATTCAATCGCACCTGAAATATACTTGGTTGCAAAAAAATATTAATAGCAACTGTGATACGATAGTGATAATGATAACGGCAAAAGTAAACTAGTAGTAACCAGCAGGATTAAAACACTGTAGACTAGGGAGATGGATGGTTGGGCGCTGCATGAATAAGAATGAACATGTAATAAATTATAACATGGGGCAAGGCACACGGATAAGTAATGATCATCTAGGTAAATATCAAACACTAGGCATGTATCCCAAAGGTAGTTGTGCGTGCTTGCAATACGAACTTGCACAACATCTTTTGTCCTACCATCCCGCTATGAACGGGGCCAAAAGGAACTTATGGAGATTAAGGTGCTCCTGTCAAAGAGCACCAGAACAAAGCAATAAACTCAATGGATACATGAAATCCTCAAATTATGGACAATCCCCTTTGGTATTTTTCTAGGAATTTTCTGAGTTGTCCAAAAATCCATTTTCCTGCGCACAATAAAACCATACAGGCAGCTCAGCTGAAAACAACGTCATTCCGGGTTAGTTTAGCTCAAATCATGCAAGAATGAGGGCAAAACAATAGAAAAAGTGTTTGGAAAAGTAGATACGTTTGAGACGTATCAACTCCCCCAAGCTTAGCCTATTGCTTGTCCTCAAGCAATTCAGTTCAATGAACTGGACGCGATAAAGAAAACTTTGACAAACTCTTTTGTTTCATAAGATGTATATAAGCCGGTACTACGAAATGAGTTTAGCAAGTATCAAAACAATGCTATGAGAACAATGCACGAAGCAAATCTTCTTTCAAGTGATCAATCACAAACAACCAAAAGTAAACAATATGCTGCCGAAAATCAAGACAAGATCACAATGCACATAGCCTGAACATATCAGAGTGGTATCTCGCTAACCTCCATGAGTGAAGAAAAACAGAAATGCAGAAACTCCTCCGGAGTTTTAAAGGAGACTAGAACTAAGAATTTCAGACTAGCAATATAACAAGCATGTAGAATACAATGTAGTACTTTGGGACAATGCATGTTACACTAAGAATGACAATTATGCTCTCAATAGTTGGTGCTTTGAAGAAAGAAGGTGAGACTCTCGAACCGTGGATTTTTGATGGCAAGATTGAAAACCCGTGAAAGGAAGCAAAGACCAAACATGTACCAGAGCTCTTGGTTTTGAAAACAGTGACAAAGTTCTTTTGAGAAGTGCAACTTTCCAGTCAACGGTGAACGGTAAAGGTCTCTCAATATCTCCCATGCCAACCATATTAATGAATTTTGCTTAGACATGTTCCCTTATCCATAAATCCTTTGATGGTCTACAAAGCCTTTTATTTTGCCTTAAGTATGGAAGGAGGGTATCGTTCCACCTATCATTAGCAGCATTTGGTCCATTTCATTCCATCATCAAGTATGGGGAGGTGTAACTCTCATTTTTTTATTGACAAGTTAAAACTTCCGTCAAAATATTTTTGGCCTGGTAGATACTGATTTTCCCTCACCGCGCCATGAGCTTGTACGGTTAAAAAAGGGAAGCTTTTGAATAAATTTAGAGATGGCACAAGAAAATCTAAGTTAGGAGTGGCCGGTAAATACCACATATAGGAAGGTATGGTGGACTCAAATGGAATAACTGGTTTGAAAAGGGGTTTGGATGCACAAGAAGAATTCCGCTTAGTGCGAGTGAAGGCTAGCAAAAGACTGGGAAGCGACCAACTAGAGAGAAATAATTGTCATAATCATGCAGAGCGACAAAGTAACATTGAATTGGGCATGAAAGTGATATGACTATTCTGAAATAAAAAGGTCATCAAGGCATGATAAACATATCAGTCATAAACATGTGTGAACATGTGCCAAGTCAATCCAAGAATTCTCCGAAGGGAAATACCACTTCAATATGGCAAACCATGTGTGAACATGTGTGAACAATGCAATGCATGTAAATCATTCCAACAACATATTATGCACCCTAGCTATTTGAGATCATCCACAAGGAAAGCATGAACACTGAGAAAGCATTGTTAACATAGCACTATGTCGCTACAAGCTGGTCTCTAAGTCATAAGTACATGCATATGTACAAAAGTAGAAACAAGAAGAGTTCATACCGGTTTTCCTTGTTGCTTCCCTTTCGTCGATCTTCGTCATTACTGCCTTGTCACTTGCACGACCGAACGTGTGAAATATATAATCGAATTCCATCACGGACTCGAGCTGAATTCTGAAAACAAAGAAAATTAAAGAGAGAAAGGAAATAATTTTGGGTTTTTCAAAGGTTTAGCGAAAGAAAAGAAAAGAGAAATCTTTTGTTGTTTTTGCAAAATAAAAGAACAAACAAGAACGGGCAAAAACTTCGAAAAAGATCAAAGCAAATAAAATAAAAACGGATAATACAATGGAAAGGTGAGAAGGGCACGTACTCCCCCAAGCTTAGGCTTTTGGCCTAAGTTGGTAGCAGCTACTGCCCCCAGAATCCTCCTTCTCCAGGGTAAAGGTAAGTCCAGGATTCGTATGAGCCCTCCGATGAGTACACCGAAGTCCTCGGGTCCTCCCATGAGGAAGGTCCGTCGCTCCAAGCAGAGGAAGACCCCTCACCTTGCTCGGTGAAGGTCTCTCCCTAGAAAGGTGATACATCTCAAACGTATCTACTTTTCCAAACAGTTTTGCTATTGTTTTTCCCTCATTCTTGCATGATTTGAGCTAAACTAACCCGGACTGACGCTGTTTTCAGTAGAGCTGCCTGTATGGTTTTATTGTGCGCAGGATTTTGGACATCTTAGAAAATTCCCGGAAAAATACCAAAAAATCCCAGAAGATGGGCTAGAGGGCAGCCATGGGGGCCCCAGGCGCCCTGTGGGCGCGGCCAGGGGTGGGGCCGCGCCGGGAGGCCGCCTGGCCGACTCCCCCCTCCCCTGGTGCCCTACTTCGTCTCATATTTGTTCCCATGACGGGGGAACTCCGAAACATAAATCACTTTTCCAGAACCCATCGTGGAGCCGCCACCACCCTCTGTTCTTCCTCGGGAGGGCTAATCTGGAGGCTGATTTGGCCTCCGGAGAGGGGAGATCGTCGCCATCTCCATCACCATCACCATCACCATCACCACTCCATCCTTCCTCCATGACTTCCCTTGACATCTGTGAGTAATTCCTTGCTGTAGGCAAAAGGGGATGGTAGGGATTGGATGAGATTGATCATGTAATAGTTCGTCAGATTGTTGGGGGAATATTGCCTATCATCTACTTTGGTGTTTATCATCTTTGCTACAACTTCTTGCTCTTAATGCTTGTCACTTTGGGACTGAGTGCCATGTTTTCAGATCTGAACCACTTATGTTTTCATGACCATATATATGTTCAAGATCCTGTCTATGAGTTGTATGCACCTCTTATGGTCCGGAACCGGCGATCCCAAAGGTGACAGCTTGGGACACCAAAGGGGATGGTCCATAATTTGAGGATTCCATGTATCCATTGAGTTTATGGCTTTGTTCTGATGCTCTTTGACAGGAGCACCTTAATCTCCATAAGTTCCTTTTGGCCCCGTTCATAGCTGGATGGTAGGACAAAAGATGTTGTGCAAGTTCTTATTGCAAGCACGCACAACTACCTACGGGATACATGCCTAATGTTTGATATTTGCCTAGATGATCATTACTTTTCTGTGTGCCTTGCCCCGTGTTAGAATCTATTACTTGTTCATTCTTATTCATGCAGCGCCCAACCATCCATCTCCCTAGCCTACAGTGTTTTAATCCTGCTGGTCACTAGTTGCTACTTTTCGCTGTTTCACTACTTCTATCATATCACAGTTGCTATTAATACTTTCTTGCAAGCAAGCATATTTCAGGTGCGGTTGAATTGACAACTCAACTGTCAAAGCTTATAAATACTCTTTGTGTCCCCTTGTGTCGAAACAATAAATTGGGTTAACTTACCCGCGAGAACACTACAATCGATCCCCTACATTTGAGGGTCATCAAGTACTGTTTTCTAGCGTCGTTGCCAGGGACCATAGCAATATTTATAAGTCTACTTGAAGTATCCTGCCTTTCACACTTCATCCACTATGGGTATGAAAGGAGATCCCAAGGTTCCGATCCTACCATCCACTACAAGAAAAGGTACCATTCTGAGTACCAGTGCTACGCTTGATTCACCATCCGTTATAAGTAAGTTTGCTTCACCACTACCACCACATGCTACTTCTACTGAGTCTGTTACTATGTCCGATACTTTTGATGATGCTTCCACTACTCTTGATGATGATAATTTTCTTGGTCACTATATTGAAACTGAGACTGCTAAGCATGCAGCAGAGCCCGATACTGAGATACCTGCTACCTATATTCCTACTTGCAAAACTTTTGGTTACCCAGATTTAGATGAACTCAAGGAGAGACTCCTTGATGACGATTATGTTATTCTTGATGATGATCTTTGCAGGGACCTCAGAGAGTGTGCCGACTCTGACCCTGGAGTTGTTAAGGAGTTTATCAAGAAGCACTCCATGAAGAACAAGAATATTCCTGATCCTAAATTTGTCACATCTCCTATATGCACTACTGATCCTGATTATGAGTTCTCTGTTGATCTTTAACTTATATCTATAGTCACGGATGACCCGTTTTATGGCAGAGAAAATGATGATGCTATAGCACACCTGACCAAACTTGCTGAGTTAGGTGACCTATTTACTACTGATGAGAAGATACGAAACTTCTATGTGGCCAAGATTTTTCCTTTTTGTTTAAAGGGAGACGCTAAATCATGGTACGATGCACTACCCTATGGTTCCATTGAGAGTCCTCATGACTTAGTTCAATTTTTTGTTGATAAATATTTTCCTGCTCATATGCAACATGCTGCTTTGCAAAGAATCTATAACTTTAAACAGTTGCAGGATGATGATGGTACGATTTCTCGCCCCCTCGTTAGTTACCCAAAGTGGAAGGTTGAGATTTAGATAGCAGCAAGTTTCCCTTAGCGAAGATGCTAAGGTTTAAGTGTCTAACCAATAGGACTCCAGCGACGATAAGTAGGTGGTTCGGCAAGTGATGCGCCGTTTGAAGATAATAACTTGCTTCTCCTGGACCTGCACACACAGCAAATAACGTTGCTTCGCAAAGATTACAAAGGAGTTGTCAATTCCTCCGGCCTTGTTGTTTACAAAGGATAAAACGCACGTGATAATAATGATAGTGATAGCAACGGAAAAGTAAATCCTGAAAGTAAATTGATAGTGTAAACAGTGTTGGAAATATGGACCGGGGTCCTATGATCTTCACTAGTGATGTCTCTCTCCCAAAAGACGATAAAATAGCCATGCGAGGTAAACAAATTACAGCTGGGAAATTGACAGGATTATGTGCGCAAACCAATGCTAATTATGTTATAAATAAAGGAAGAGGCTCAAAAGCATGGGCGGTACGCCAAGGCAAGTAGACCGAAATCCATCTGCATCTACCTACTAATCATCCACCTTGAGATATCTATCCAGAACATCTCGCTGGTATTAAGTTGCGAATCCCACTCAAAGTGTAAACTCAAAGCAACGGACAACTGCATTAAAGAACTTTGCGTAAAGTAAACAATCCTTGCACCCGCAAGTACAAGCACCGTTGTTTTCCCCCTTGTGGCAACAGCACATCCCCTAGACTCATGTTTTTGTCACTCAAGCTAGTCATCAGGGGGCATGAACCCACAATCATGCATAACGCTCCCTCTTGGAGTCACAATCTACTACTTGGCCAAAGCAATAAACAGGAACGGAGAACATGCAAGAATTACTCAAGAACATAAATATAAAAGAGGAGAATCAAATATATTAATCAAACACAATCTGAACATAATCTCATAATCCATCGGACCCCAGCAAACTCAGCATAGAAACAACAGAAATATTACATAAGTGCCTCGATTGTGTAGGAAAGCTCACAAGGTCTAATCCATGAAGAACAAACAGGGGAGGAGAACATCACATAGCTACTGATCATAGACCCATAGTCCAAGGTGGACTACCACGGTTCATCCGGGAAGCATCCATGTTGGTGGAGAAGCTCCCGGAGGTGGTTCCTCCCTCCGGCAGGGTGCCGGGAAGAGGTCTACTGGTGCTCCCGATATTGGAAGCGCGGCAGCGGCGGAACAGAGGAGAGATCGCGAAAAAGGGTTTCCGTCCCGGGGGTTTCTCGTCACGAGGAATATATAGGCGAAGGGGGGCAGCCAGGGGGTCCACCAGGGGTCCAGGCAGCCCCCTAGCGTGGCCCCACCCTGGGGCGTGCCGGGAGGGTGCCTGGGGCCCTGGTGGGTCCCGTCTGGCCCCCCTGGGTGATTGCCGAAGCTTCTTCTACGCTGATTTTTTATTGGATTTTCCCAAATTTTTGGAGCACTTTTTAGATGGAGGAAACCCGAAATAGAAAAAGAGCAGAAAATAGGAACTGGCACTGGGGTGCACTGAGTTAATAGGTTAGTCCAAATATGATCAAAAGTGTATGGAAGGTCATCAATATGATAGCAATATCACACAAAGAGGCATGGAGAAAGCAGAAATTATAGATACGTTTTGGACGTATCAGATGAGCACCTCCCTAAAGCTTGGGGGAGGTATTGTGATTTAATTAAGGCTAGACCAGGACATGAAGTCCCAAAGAATGAATTGATTGATATATTTTATGCTAGTCTAACCAATGAATCCAGGTCCTATCGGGATAGTTGTGCTTGTTGTGTTTTGAGGGAAAGAACACCGGCCAATGCTGAAGAACTAATGGGCAAGATTTCCAAGAACCATGAAGATTGGTACGTCCCTGAACCACCTCCACCACCAAAGAAGAGGGGCATGCTTGTCCTGAGCCCAGAAGATATGCAAGAAGCAAAGAAGTCTATTAAGGAGAAAGGCATCAAAGCCGAAGACGTGAAGAATCTACCGCCTATCGAGAAGTTGTGTGAACCTACTACTCACCCTCCCTTGGTAGAGGTACACTCTCTATTAGACTTTACTGAAAGTGACATCCCTAAAGGCAAGAACCAAATTCAGTTGCATGATAATTCTCTTGCTATCAAAAGTTTACTTGGTGTTCTTGAAAGAACAGTTAATGATGTTAAAGGTCTTGTTAAGCATTTTCATATGTTTCAAACTCAGCTTGAACAAATTTCTAATGTGCAAAAATATTTGCTTGCTAACAATGCCAAACAGGACATACAAGCTTATGGCATCAAGACCAGGGGTGGAACATACACCCAGGACCCACTCTATCCTGAGGGGCATCCAAAGAGGATCGAGCAAGATTCTCAAGTGCAAGAAGAAGACGAGGTTGTTAGCTTCCCTAAGAATAAAAAGAAGAAGAAGAAACACAAGGAAGATGACAACTCCAATGATCCTATTACAAGTGAAGAACCTGTTGTTGATCCCAACAACATATCTACCTCTGATGCTGAAACTTAAGACGGTGTTGAGCCCGAAGAAACTAATAAGGAGAAGAATGATCCTCCCGATTTGCGAGAGGAAGAAGCACCCGATACACGGAAGAAGTACACAAGAGAAGACTTCATAGCAAGAAGACATGGGAAGGAAAGAGAACCGTGGGTACAAAAACCCATGCCCTTTACAGTTAAGTCTCTCAAATCTATAGAAGAAGAGCATTAAAATAAATTTTGTGAATGGATGAAACCTATTTTTCTGCAAATTCCTTTGATGCTATCAAGTTACCTCCTTATTCCAAATACATGAAAGATATTTTCAATAATAAAAGAAAAGTTCCTAATGAGGCAATATCTACTATGCTTTCTAATTACTCTTTCAGAGGCAAGATTCCTGAGAAGTTTGGTGATCCAGGTATACCCACCGTTCCTTGTTCCATCAAAAATAATTACGTCAAGACTGCCTTATGTGATCTCGGAGCAGGGGTGAGTGTTATGCATTTTTCTTTTTACAAAAGGCTATGTTTAGATAAGTTAATCCCTACAGATATCTCTCTTCAGATGGATGACAAGTTAACTGTCGTCCTGATAGGTATTTGTGAGGATGCTCCAGTTGAAGTTGCTAAGTGTTTAATTCTTACTTATTTTGTTGTGCTTGACACGCCCGAGGATGGGAGCATGTCCATTATTCTTGGTAGACCTTTTATAAACACCGCATGTGCCCTTATTGATTGCAATAAAGGAAAGGTCACCTTCAACGTAGACGATAAAGAACACACGGTGTATTTTCCAAAGAAGATCGACAAAAGGCATGGCCTTAACTCAATAGAGAATATCGAGACCGTGAAGATTGGAGAATGGGATTGTCCTCTACACGTGCACCACAAATACAAAAACCATTATGGTGGGGACAATTTCCATTAAAGTGAAGGTGCAATGATCACTTCATAAGAGGTGAGACTTTTTGTTCTATATATCGCCGGTTCGTTGGTAAGACTTGATCAACCTTGCTAGGGAGCATGTTTTATATAGGCAAAAAGTGGAGCTTGTTAAGTTTTCATTTGCCTTATCTTGTATTCTCTTTATTGTACCAAGTTTATATGTTTTTGAAGCTTCACAATTCTCATCACTGCTTAAAGTTTTCAGAAAGTTTTGCAGCTTTTTGAACTCCGGAAAATGTTCAACAGTGAAGTTTTCAAAAAAATTCCTAAAAAATTATATTAAAAATTTCCATGCGGGGAGTGACCCAAAGGCACCTGGTGCTGACCATGGGGGTGCCACCAGTGGCCCAGGCATCCATCTGGCGTGGCCAGCCCCCTAGCCGCGCCCACAGGGCGCCTTGGTCCCACAGGTCCCACCTCCAGGTAAGTCTTCTGCCTCCTCCCTTCTCTTTGTCCAAAAACACAAGTTCTTCACTTCTTCTTGCGTTCTTGCTGTTCTTGGAGGCGATTTTCGATCTCTCTCTACAGCCAACCATTTGAGCTGAGATTTTGAGAAAATACTCCCTGGTATGCAACTCCTTCACCCCTCCAATCAGATTTTTGATTGGTGGTTTCATTTGTGAGTATTTAGTAGTTCTTGGTGTTGTTTAGATGAGCTTGCATGCATGTGTAGAAATTTATTTTCCAAGTTTTGATGCAAGTTTATGCCTTAGGTAAGTGAGTAGAGTAGTTTGCCTCAACTCACTTTGTTTAAATCCTTGTTTTTGTGAATTGTCAAAAAATTCAGAAATGTATTTGCTAGGAAAAGCAAAGGGGTGGCTTGGGAAGAAGAAGCCTGAGCGCTCCGATCGAGTCACTAGAGCTGCAGCTTCACCCTCAGAAGTTAGGGTGAGCTATAATGAAGATCATGTTCCCCTGGAGTTGTTGGAAGACACAAGTCCAGCATGCGCAATGATGTATCTGTGTGATGATTTTCTTACAGCTGCGGGAATTAAGGAGGAATTTTATGGCCTTTGTGCCAATGCAGGTTTGACACGGCTAGCATTATGCCGTGTGGTACAATACAAGAATCTTACCTCCCGCTTTGTTAGCAGTTTTCGTTATAACCATCATGCTGGAACTGTCGAGTTCAAACTTTATAATGATCTCATATCTATGTCTTTGGCACAATTTTGTGATATAATAGGGCCGAACGTTGGTTAGACGGCGAAGATGATCTCTCAGCCTTCCGAGTTGAGGACCCTCTTCAACTCCCTTTGTTACCAGGAGGAAACCGACATCCAGCGCACGAAGATTTCCAGCATTTTGTTTCCCCACCTCAGGTATTTTCCGTATGATATTGCTAGAGGGGTGTTGGCTCGTGACATCACGAGCAGTGGTTCTGCACCAGATTTCGCTATTTATTCGAACGCCCTCTCTGATAAGAATGATTATAATGTGGGTGCCTTAATTGCTCGGCGCCTTGTTACGAATAGTAACAAGGGCAACTTATATGGTGGCGTTTATGCCACACTTATCCTGAGTCTCTTGAGCGCACCCTTCATCCTTCTCATACGCAAGTCTCGATCTTGCTGCTATGAAGAGGCATAAGTTTGTTACCATGACTTCCCAGTTTGATAACCTTGATTATATCTTGAGGTTTGAAAAGACCATTACTCGTGAGATCCGTCTACCTACACCACTTTTGTTTGATAACACTCGCAGGAACGGATGGTCCTTCAACTATATCTTGTTCGATGAGTTCATGGATCATTACCAGCCGCTTAACCCCATGGAGGGGGTTGTGTCCGACGAGGAGGAGCATGGTGATTTCCCACCTTTCCAGGGAGAGACCTTCACTAAGCATGGCGAGGGGTCTTCTTCCGCTTGGAGCGAAGGACCTTCCTCATGGGAGGACCCGAGGACTTCGGTGTACGCACCGGAGGGCTCATACGACTCCTGGACTTACCACTACCCCAGAGCAGGAGGCTCCTGGGGGCATTAGCTGCTACCAACTTAGGCCAAAAGCCTAAGCTTGGGGGAGTACGTGCCCTTCTCACCTTTCCATTGTATTATCTGTTTTATTTTGTTTTATTTGATCTTTTTCAAAGTTTTTGCCCATTCTTCTTTGTTCTATTATTTTTCAAAAACAACAAAAAGATTCTCTTTTCTTTTTCTTTCGCTAAACCTTTAAAAAACCCAAAAAGATTTCCTTTCTCTCTTTAGTTTGCTTTGTTTTCAGAGTTCAGCTCGATACCGTGATGGCATTTGATTATATATTTCCTACGTTCGGCCGTGCAAGTGACAAGGCAGTAATGACGAACATCAACGGAAAGGAAGCAACAAGGAAAACCCGGTATGAACTCTTTTTGTTTCTACTTTTGTTCATATGCCTGTACTTATGATCTAGATACCAGCTTGTAGCGACATAGTGCTATGTTTACAATGCTTTCTCAGTGTTCATGCTTTATTTCTGGCTGATCTCAAATAGCTAGGGTGCTTAATATGTTGTTGGAATGATTTACATGCATTGCATTGCTCATGGTTTGGCATATTGAAGTGGTATTTCCCTTCGGAGAATTCTTGGATTGACTTGGCACATGTTCACACATGTTTATGACTGATATGTCTATCATGCCTTGATGACCTTTTTTATTTCAGAATTGTTATATAACTTTCATGCCCGATTCAATGTTACCTTGTCGCTTTGCATGATTATGAATATTATTGCTCTCTAGTTGGTCGCTTCCCAGTCTTTTGCTAGCCTTCACTCGCACCAAGAGGAATTCCGCTTGTGCATCCAAACTCCTTTTCAAACCAGTTATTCCACTTGAGTCCACCATACCTACCTATATGTGGTATTTACCGGCCACTCCTAACTTAGACTTTCTTGTGCAATATCGAAATTTATTCAAAAGCTTCCTTTTGCAACCGTACAAGCTCATGGTGCGGTGAGGGAAAATCAGTATCTACCATGCCAAAAATATTTTGACGGAAGTTTTAACTAGGCAATAAAAAAATGTGAGTTACACCTCCCCCATAGTTGATGATGGAATGAAATGGACCAAATGCTGCTTATGATAGATGGAACGATACCGTCCTTCCATACTTGAGGCAAAAGAAAAGGTTCCGTAGACCATTAAAGGATTTATGGATAAGGGAACATGTGTAAAAAAAGGCATTAATATGGTCGGCATGGGAGATATTGAGAGACCTTTACCGTTCACCGTTGACTGGAAAGTTGCACTTCTCAAAAGAATTTTATCTCTGTTTGCAAAACCAAGAGCTCTGGCACATGTTTAGTCTTTTCTTCCTTTCATGGGTATTCAATCTTGCCATAAAAAATCTACGGTTCGAGAGTCTCACCTTCTTTCTTCAAAGCACCAACTATTGAGAGCATAATTGTCATTCTTAGTGTAACATGCATTGTCCCAAAGTACTACATTGTCTTCTGCATGCTTGTTATATTGCTAGTCTAAAATTCTTAGTTCTAGTCTCCTTTAAAACTCCGGAGGAGTTTCTGCATTTATGTTTTGCTTCACTCATGGAGGCTAGCGAGATACCACTCTGATATGTTCAGGCTATGTGCATTGTGATCTTGTTTTGACTTTCAGCTGCATATTATTTTCTTTAGTTTGTTTGTGATTGGTCACTTGAAAGAAGGATTTCTTCGTGCATTGTCCTCATAGCATTGTTTTGATACTTGCAAAACTCTTTTCGTAGTACCAGCTTATATACATCTTATGAAGCAAAAGAGTTTGTAAAAGTTTTCTTTGTCGCGTCCAGTTCGTTGAACTGAATTGCTTGAGGACAAGCAATAGGCTAAGCTTGGGGGAGTTGATACGTCTCAAACATATCTACTTTTCCAAACACGTTTGCTATGGTTTTTCCATCATACTTGTATGATTTGAGCTAAACTAACCCGGAATGACGCTGTTTTCTGCAGAGCTGCCTGCATGGTTTTATTGTGCGCAGGAAAATGGATTTTTGGACATCTCAGAAAATTCCCGAAAAAATACCAAAAAATCCACGCACCCGAAGGAGCCCGGAAGAAGAAGATGGGCCAGAGGGCAGCCAGGGGGGCCCCAGGCACCCGGCGCGCGCGGCCAGGAGTGGGGCCGCGCCGGGATGCCGCCTAGGCGACCCCCCCGTCCCCTGGTTCCCTACTTCGTCTCCTATTTATTCCCTTGACGGGGAAACTCCGAAACAGAAGTCACTTTTCCATAACCCGTCACGGAGCCGCTGCCACCCTCTGTTTTCCTCGGGAGGGCTAATCTGGAGGCTGATTTGGCCTCCGGAGAGGGGAGATCGTCGCCATCGCCATCACCATCACCACTCCATCCTTCCTCCATGACATCCCTTCATATGTGTGAGTAATACCCTGTTGTAGGCAAAAGGGGATGGTAGGGATTGGATGAGATTGATCATGTAATCGTTCGTCAGATTGTTGGGGGCATGTTGCCTATCATCTACTTTGGTGTTTATCATCTCTGCTACAACTTGTTGCTCTTAATGCTTGTCACTTTGTGCCCGAGTGCCATGTTTTCAGATCTGAACCACTTATATTTTCATGAGTTTATCTATGTTCAAGATCCTATCTATGAGTTGCATGCACCTATTATGGTCCAGAACCGGCGATCCCAAAGGTGACAGCTTGGGACACCAAAGGGGATGGTCCATAATTTGGGGATTCCATGTATCCATTGAGTTTATTGATTTTTTCCGGTGCTCTTTGACAGGAGCACATTAATCTCCATAAGTTCCTTTTGGCCCCATTCATAGCGGGATGGAAGGACAAAAGATGTTGTGCAAGTTCTTATTACAAGCACACACAACTACCTACGGGATACATGCCTAATGTTTGATATTTGCCTAGATGATCATTACTTTTCTGTGTGCCTTGTCCCGTGTTAGAATCTATTACATGTTCATTCTTATTCATGCAGCGCCCAACCATCCATCTCCCTAGCCTACAGTGTTTTAATCCTGCTGGTCACTAGTTGCTACTTTTCGCCGTTTCACTACTGCTATCATATCACAGTTGCTATTAATACTTTGTTGCAAGCAAGCGTATTTCAGGTACGGTTGAATTGACAAATCAACTGTCAAAGCTTATAAATAATCTTTGTGTCCCCTTGTGTTGAATCAATAAATTGGGTTAACTTATCCGCGAGAACACTACAATCGTCCCCTACAGTTGAGGGTCATCAAAAGGTGGGAACTTACCATGGTCCTCCTCGTCGGGCACAACCCCTCCATGGGGTTATGCGGCTGGTAATTGACGAGGGGGTGACCCCACGACTCCTATGGATGGGCCTACCCGGTGTACCCGAAGACAGAATGCCCACAAAGATGCCGCCCGGGCCCAGCTTTGGCCCACTAGTGGCACCGACGTAAGAGTCCGCGACTCATAAGGAAGTTGCAAACGTGCCGTGCGGTACAAGATTAGGGTTAGGAAACCTCATCTGTAGTCCAAGACGGGTTCCCCCAGACCTGGCCTAGTATATAAGGGCTGGGAGGGGAGACATCGAGAGGGGCCAATACACAATCTATAATCCTAGCCTTGTGCGCTCTAGCCTTGGCCTTCCCTGTAATCGCATCTCCAAGCAATAATATCGAGCAAGAACGTCTCCTCCTATTAGCCGATGAGCTATCGTCCAACCTGTGCCTCTCATGACTAACCCAGGGTCCCTGACCATGGGATTTTCCTGGGTTGATCCCCGTCAATTGGCGCCGTCTGTGGGAACTGCACAGGTTGGAATTGCGATTTCGGCGGTTCCGTCTTCAGCAAGCCACAACTCAAGAGCAAGAACCAGATCCAATCCACCCGAAGAATTCAAGATCACGGCAAACATCTTTGTCGCCCCATCGAGATCGCTCGGCCTGCAGCTGCGCCAAGACCAATACTATGGCGGCAACCGAGTCCACCGCCAGCGAAGGAGAAATCGACGACCCAAACGTAAGGCGCGAGGGTTAGATCCCGATCGACGAACTACAGCACGAAGCAGAAGACCTGCCGACCACTCGATGACCCACCGCCACCCAGGCACCCGCCGCACAACAAGACACCGACTCCGAGCTCGAGATCAACGATCGTCAAGATCATCGCCAATGAAGAAGAAACCGACGACCAAGAAGACAGGAGCGAGGATTCTACGAAGAGACCCCACTCGACGAGTCGCACTATACAGCTACGCGCTCGCCGAACACTCGATGACCGGCCGCCGTGCGGACAACTGTCGCCCGCCAGGACAGCGACTCTGAGACTTAGACCGGCGAATACTACGACCCAGATCGAAGACCAGACGAATTCGCCAACCTTATAAAGAACCAGAATCTGAGCAAGGGGATCGAAATCGACCCGCGAGTCCACGAGCACCCGGCGGATCACGCGCAGATCTTCCGAATCTCGAGGAGGAGACGGCACGCCGGATCCAGCAAACTCACGGTCAGGTAGCATCTAGAAGGACCCTGCACGATCCACTGTTTCGAAGACGACTGGGGATACATCAGATCGGGTCACACTCTGGGAGACTGCCGCCTGTTCAACGAACTCGCCGACAGCCTCAAGGAAGAAAAACAACGAGAAGCCAAGCGCACCCGACGAACCGAGCAGTCGCCGACTCCAAGTCCCGAAATATGCTACAACTCGCCTCAAGGATAGGTGTAAACGATCCAAGAAGGCAGGGTATCACAAGCTCAACAGGACGCCTACACCCTGCAAGCCAGAGCAGCCGAGAACCTAAACACAGTCGAAGTCTACCATCTACACGACGCAGAAACTAGTATCATGTTCTCCCAGAGCGATCACCCACCTACAGTCCCAAGGCCTGGGCACGCGCCCCTGGTACTCGATGCTCAAATTGGAGGATACGACATGGGCAGAATCTACATGGACGGAGGAAGCAACATGAACATAATCTTCGTCAGCACCCTACACAAGATGCTGATCCCACGATCAGTATGGAAAAAATCAAGCACCGTGTTACACGGAGTAGTCCCAGGAGAAGCGGCTACTTCCCTTGGAATAATCAAGCTCGAAGTTGTCTTTGGCAGCAGACGCAATTTCGCAAGACACACCCTCGAGTTCGAAGTACTCGATTGGCAGTCGCAGTACCACGCCATACTGGGACATCCAGCATTCGCGCAATTCATGACGGTTCCGCACTACGCCTACCTCAAACTCAAGATGCCAGGATTTGCGGGCGTCATTACAGTCAACGGGAGCTTCACCAAATCAGACCAATGTGATCGCGATTTCCACAAAGTTTCCGACACCTTTGGAGCCGAGCAAGAACTCACAGAAATAGCCATGGAGACAAGCAAAAGTATCTTTCCGCTAGCAAGTCAAAGCGAGTCAAAAGAGTATGGGCGGGACTTCAACATCAACAGCGACACGGTCACCCACCAAGTGCACCCGACGGACCCAAAAAAAAAGTCCGCGTGTGCGCCCACCTCCCGGAAGAACAAGCGACTGCCCTCATCGCTTTCCTCCATGAAGAATGGGAAATCTTTGCCTGGTGCCCAGCCGACATGCCAGGAATACCGCGCGAGTTCGCGGAACACGCGCTGCGCATCAAGCCAAACACCAAGCCAGTGAAGCAGGCACTACGAAGATTCTTAGAACCCAAGCGCAGAGCAATCGGGGAGGAGGTCAACCGATTACTCGACGCTCAATTCATTCGAGAGACGAAGAAAGCCACTTGGATCGCCAACCCTGTGCTGGTCCCCAAGAAAGACACAGACATGCTGCGGATGTGCATCGACTACGGGCCAGTAAACAAATACTGTCCAAAGGATCACTTTCCCCTGCCAAGAATCGATCAGATAATCGAATCGACAGCAGGATGTGATCTACTATCGTTCCTCGACGCCTAGTCGGGATACAATCAGATCAGGATGAAGGAAGAAGACGAAGAGCATACATCATTCATCACCCCTTACGGCGTATTTTTCTATAGGACAATGCCCTTTGGACTCAAGAACGCCGGTGTCACATACCAGCGGATGATGCAAGCCTGCTTGAAAGAGAAAACCGGAAGAAACGTGCAAGTCTACGTGGACGACATCGTCATCAAAACTTACAGTGCAAACACGATACTCGACGACCTGCGCGAGACCTTCGCAGCACTCAACAAGTACAGAATCAAGCTCAACCCGAAGAAGTGCGCATTTGGCGTCCCACCCGGGAAGTTTCTCGGGTACATGGTCTCCGCTCGAGGAATCGAAACGAACCCTGAGAAAGTTCAAGAAATCGCCAGGATGCAGGAGCCAACCGACATCAAAGGTGTGCAGCAGCTCACCGGAAGACTCGCGGCCTTGAGTCGTTTCATCAGAAGATTGGGAGAGCGCACACTGCCATTCTACCAGCTGCTCAGAAAAGGGGAGAAATTCGAGTGGACCGAAGAAGCCCGCAAAGCATTCGCAGACCTGAAGAAGACACTCTCGACCCCACCGATCTTGGCGGTACCCAAAGAATGAGAAAAGTTGTACCTCTATGTGGCAGCACGCAACTGCGTGGTAAGCACATCACTCGTCGTCGAGCGCACAGAAGAAGGCAAGGTCCAGAGCACACAAAGGCCGATCTACTACCTCAGCATGCTCTTGAAAAAATCCCAGCAGCGGTACCCGCACTACCAGAAGCTACTACTGGCCATCATCATGGCCTCAAGAAAGGTGTCGCACTACTTCGAAGAACATCCTATCACAATCGTGAGCAGCGCACCACTCGCGGACATCCTCAACAAACACGGAGCGACTAGGCGAGTCGCCGAGTGGAACATTGAGCTCAGCCCGGGGGACCTGCAGTTCAAGCACCCAACAGCAATCAAGGCCCAAGTACTCCCAGATTTTCTGATCCATGAACTCATCGAACTGAATATCATTGAAGGACCATCTGTTCTCATGAGTGTTATCAAACAAAAGAGGTGTAGGTAGACGGATCTCATGAGTAATGGTCTTTTCAAACCTCAAAATATAATCAAGGTTACCAAACTAGGAAGTCATGGTAACAAACTTATGCCTCTTCATAGCGGAAAGATCGAGACTTGCGTATGGAAAGGGAATATCATCAGGATGTTGGGTGCGCTCAAGAGACTCAAGGATAAGTGTGGCGTAAACGCCACCATATAAGTCGCCTTTGTTACTATTCGTAACAAGGTGCCGAGCAATTAAGGCACCCACATTATAGTCATTCTTATGAGAGAGGGTGTTCGCATAAATGGAGAAATCTGGTGCAGAACCACTGCTCGTGTTGTCACGAGCTAACACCCCTATAGCCACAATATACGCAAAATACCTGAGCTGTGGAAACAGAATGCTGGAAATCTTCGTACGCCGAATGTTGGTCTCCTCCTGGCAACAAAGGGAGTTGAAGAGGGTCCTCAACTCAGAAGGGTGAGAGGTCATCTTTGCCGTCTGACCAACATTCGGCACACCTATTATATAATAAAACCGTGCCAAAGACATGGTTATGAGATCATTATAAGGTTTGAACTCAACGGTTTCAGCATCATGGTTATAGCAAAAACTGGTAACAAAGTAGGAGGTGAGCTTCTTGTATTGTACCACACGACATAATGCTAGCCGTGTCAAACCTGCATTGGCACAAAGGCCATAAAATTCCTCCTTAATTCCTGCAGCTGTAAGAAAATCATCGCATGGATACATCATTGTGCATGCTGGACTTGTGTCTTCCAACAACTTCAGGGGCACATGATCTTCATTGTAGCTCACCCTAGCAGCAGAGGGTGAAGCTGCAGCCCTAGTATCTCGATCGGAGCGCTCGAGCTTCTTCTTCCCAAGCCACCCCTTTGCTTTTCCTAGCAAACTAATTTCTGAAATTTTTAACAATTAAAAAAAACAAGGATTTAAACAAAGTGAGTTGAGGCAAACTACTCTACTCACTTACCTAAGGCATAAACTTGCATCAAAACTTGGAAAATAAATTTGTACACATGCATGCAAGCTCATCTAAACAGCACCAAGAACTACTAAATAATCACAAATGAAACCACCAATAAAAAATCTAATAGGAGGGGTGAAGGAGTTCCATACCAGGGAGTATTTTCTCAAAATCTCAGCTCAAATGGTTGGCTGTAGAGAGAGATCAAAAATCGCCTCCAAGAACAGCAAGAACGCAAGAAGTGAAAAACTCGTGTTTTTGGAGAGAGAGGAAGGAGGAGGAAGAAGAATTACCTGGAGGTGGGACCTATGGGCCCCAGGCGCCCTGTGGGCGCGGCTAGGGGGATGGTCGAGCCAGCTGGTGGGCCCCCTGGTCAGCCCTAGGTGCCTCTGGTTCACTCCCGGCATGGAAAATTTTTATATAATTTTTCTGGATTTTTTCTGAAAACTTCACTATTGAAAATTTTCCGGAGTTCAAAAAGCTGCGAAACTTTCTGAAAACTTGAAGCAGTGATTAGAATTGTGAAGTTTCAAAAACATATAAACTTGGTACAACAAAGAGAATAAAAGCTAAAGTAAATGAAAACATAACAAGCTCCACTTTTTGCCTATATAAAACATGCTCACTAGCAAGGTTGATCAAGTCTTACAAACGAACCGGCGATACATAGAACAAAAAGTCTCACCTCTTATGAAGTGTTCATTGCACCTTTACTTTAATGGACATTTTCCCCACCATGATGGTTTTCTATTTGTGGTGCACGTGTAAAGGACAATCACATTCTCCAATCTTCACGGTCTCGATACTCTGTATTGAGTTAAGGCCATGCCTTTTATCTGTCTTCTTTGGAAAATACACCATGTGTTCTTTATCGTCTACGTTGAAGGTGCACTTTCCTTTATTGCAATCAATAATGGCACCTGCGGTGTTAAAAAAAGGTCTACCAAGAATAATGGACATGCTCCCATCCTCGGGCATGTGAAGCACAACAAAATCAGTAAGAATTAAACAATTAGCTACTTCAACTTGAACATCCTCACAAATACCTATCGGGACGGCTGTTGATTTGTCAGCCATCTGAAGAGAGATATCTGTAGGGATTAGCTTATCTAAACATAGGCTTTTGTAAAGAGAAAAATGCATAACACTCACCCTGCTCCGAGATCACATAAGGCAGTCTTGACATAATTATTTTTTATAGAGCAAGGAATGGTGGGTATACCTGGATCACCAAGCTTCTCAGGAATCTTTCCACTAAAAGAGTAGTTAGCAAGCATAGTAGATATTGGCTCATTAGGAACTTTCTTTTATTGGTGACAATATCTTTGATGTATTTGGAATAAGGAGGTAACTTGATAGCATCAGTCAAACGAATTTGTAGAAAAAGAGGTTTCATCCATTCACAAAATTTATTATAATGCTCTTCTTCTTTAGATTTGAGAGACTTACTAATACGTGTTGGTCTGTTTTTCACAGATTCTGCCCTCTTTTGCCTTTTCTTCATTTTGCAAACCTTAAGCTTGCTTTTTCTTTGCATAAACTTTTTGGCAATCTTGAGAAACAATAGCCCTTCAATAATATCTTTGTTTCTAGTGGAGAAAAAATATTTTATTGTGGGTACTAACCTCTCTAATCAGATTATGATGAGTTATGTATGAAGGGAGTTTTCAAGTGTGCGAGGGAAGATGATAAAAGAAGATTCAGGAGTGTCAAACACTCAAGCTTGGGGATGCCCCATGCACCCCCAAAGAAATATCCAAGGAGACTCAAGAATCTAAGCTTGCGGATGCCCCTGTGCATCCCCTTCTCCATCAACAATTATCAGTTCGTCCTTCGTTCCAATATATTTTTATCACTTCATGCGTTATGAGCTATGCTTGGAGCGTCTTGCTCTTTTATTTTTAGTTTTTTTAGTTTTGATTCCTGTTCTTAACAAGTTGGATCCTAGCCTTCGTTGTTTGGGAGAGAAACACGCTCCACTCCACTGTAGAACACAACATAGGCTTGCATGCTTATCTTCTTGTGTGTGTTCTTTATCTTTTCTTAGATGTTGTCATGCCTAGCTCTTAGTTTTCTATAGCGACCCAATTCACATAGAATTGAAGTCTCTGTGCTCAAGTGCCAGTCCTTGGATCGAAATCGCTGGCACACACAGTATTAAAGATGTATATCAAAGTACAAGTGCATCATTATTACAACGTATGATCCAGAGTAAATAAATAACAAGTTGCATAGCTCAAGGCTAGCTGATTCAATATAAATATAGCGGAAGCAAAAGCAAGTAACGTGGAGTCCATCAACAGCCACATGCGAACATGCTGAGTGTAGACTCGCAACCCCTAAACGCACCTTACTGATCGTCTGAAAAACCTGCAACACCGAAGGTTACAGCCCGACAACGGGTCAGTACATCTGATTTGTACGGCAAGTGACACGAATTTTTTTATATAAAGGACCTACAACTACATGCAAGGTAAGTCAAAGGAAAGGCTTATGGTTTAGTTTTGCAGAAAGCCAATTTTCTCCTAAACTAAACTAGTCAAAATTTTAAGTTGAACTTACTACTTAAGAACGAACTGGGCACACCAGTTCCAACACCACACCCTTTATTTAAAATCTTGCCCACTCAAATTATTATGGTGATTCATCTGTCAAGATCCTCCAGTAACAGTAATGTCTAGTAGCTCAAGGATGTCCATAACCGGGGACACGGCTAATCATGATTAGTTTATACTCTGCAGAGGTTAGTACACTTTCCCCGCTGGACTCAACCCGAAGATTGAGACGAAGTCTTTCAGAAGAGGTCACCTACCCCCAACGGCAAGCCGGTACCACCTATCACATCTACATCTGCTAGCATTGCACGGGAGAGGCTTCCTACATCATACACAACTAAGCCAGAGCCCATATGGCCATCGGCTTTACATGTAAGCTTCTAGTCACCAAGTATGTCTGATCTTTTTGAGCCTGGACGGCGCCCACTACGTCAGAGAGTACTCGCCATGACGTATTCTCGACCACCAACCATTAGGGGTACAACCTGGTCCCGACCTTAGATAACGAACGAGCCCCCAGGAAGCACTCCCTGCCCGTCCAGAAGTGATTTCTATTTATTAAACAGTTGCTACACAAGTTATTAAATAGCTCACATGCACTCCATGAATTCTCACAACCCAAACCACGTCTACAAAGCATAGCAAATAAGTAACAACACGACTAGGTTGATCTACGGTAGACAAGTCAAGACATGTGGCTATCCTAACTGGTTTTGCAGCAACAGTAAATGAAATTACCTATCATGCAATAGAGTGGTATTTCCTAACATAATGCATATAGAAAATATAGGTATGAGTATGGTCAAAGCATCACTTGCCTTATACATTCGATGAAGATCTTTGCTCTCACGTTCCAATCAACTCTATTCGTCACACTCCGAGCAATCTATCGTCAACGAAAGAACTCAATAAGAAATCACACCACAAGGACAAAACATAAGATCAACAGAACAATCACTAAAGTTTTAGCAACAAAACAAAAGGTTTTGAAGTGCAAAGGTGTGGATGTGCTCGAAGGTGATCAGTGGAACGTGAACTCGAGAGAGTCAACGGATAAGGAATTGTCGATACAAGAGTATTATCAAGGCATTATGAAATCAAAGTAGAGATCATAGCAATACGAATGGTATGTGGATATTGCCGATAAGATGTCTCATATGATCCAATATGCAAAAAGAATCACGTGAAACGGAATACTACAACGCAGGTCATAGCAATTGCAACATGGAATTGAATTTGAATTTGAACAGATCAATAAACTTGTGAATTTTTGTGTACACATGGTATAAACAGAAAGTACATGGAACGAGTGATCCAACGCAAAAAGAAACGGCGCAAACGGGTGCACCGGTAAAAAGTTACGGTTGCCGGAAGTTCAAATTTGGGTCAGCTTGGAATCCAAATTTGAATACTCCAAACTTCTGTAACACTAGGTCTAGTGGCTAGGAAATTTCTACACGGTCGCAACGCAACTGGAATCGCCCAATTCCGAGTTACGGTTAAAAAGTAGCCGCGAAAACGGTATCGGATGAAAAACTGGGGTAACGGGGGGTTCTACTGTAAAAAGGACCCATACATAAATAAAATTTTTACAAAAAACGCGATCGGGTCCCTAGGCGGTTTGGATCCAGATCTGAAAAAGAAGAAAAAAAAAATTCGAAACGTTTTTTCCAACTCCATCTCCAACCTCACGCCACGGGCACAGCACAGGGGCCATGGCCCGGCTGGGAGCTCGGCTCCGGCCACAGCGGCCATGAGCAGCCGGCGGTGGTGGCCAAGGCCGGTGGGCGAGCGCGGAAGGGGGGGGGGCGGCGGCCAGCCGCGGTGGCGGCGGCCAGGGGCGGCGCGAGGCGCGCGGCCTGGAGCAGCGGCCACGGGGCAGCGGCCATGGCGCGGGAGCTCGGCTGGCTCCGGCCGGCTCCGGCCATGGGCCGGAGGCGCGAGCAAGGCGGCGGATGGCGCGGCTAGGGCGCGGCTAGGCGGCGGCGCAGCTCCGGTGAGGCGGCGGTGTGGCTAGAACGGCGACGGCTCGCGAAGAAAATACCTCGAAACGGCGAAAAACGCAACTCCGGTGATGCTCCGGCGAAGTTCCGGCGATGCTCCGGCAAGTTTCCGGCGATGACGTCGGCGGCGGCGGGTCCCGCTGATTAGTTTAGTGCTAACCCTAAAACGCTAAGCGAAAATAAACTTAGCCCTAATCGGGGATATTTATAGCCAGCCCCTAATCCCTTTTTTTTTAAATCCGAGATAAATACAAAATCGGTCTGCAGAAAAAAAACCAGACCAGAACCATTAGGCCCAAAACAAAATTAGAAAAATCACGGAAATTTATTTAAAAATTCTGTCTTCGCCAATATTTTTAAAATAATAAAATTGAATTTTTGGCTTGACCAAAATAATAAAATAAAATAAAAATTTTGCAACTTATTTTTACATATTTTTAAATACTTTTCTGGCATTTTAAAAATACCGAAAACTCCGAAAATTGATTTAAAAACTTTTCCAGAGCATAAATAAATTCCAAAAATAATTTTAGAAAATATTTATAACTCCAAAGTAAAATTGAAAAGTCTCAAAAATATTTATAGCTCCCTCAGCGAGTATAACACCCTCAGTTGCTGTAACAGTAATCATCATCACTGTTGGTCATCACTGTTGGATTATCACTTTTTGATCTCCCTTGTACTTGATAAAACTTTGTGATGCTAATGATCAACCTTGCTGTGGTTGATCAACACCCCATGCACCATGTACTTGAGCCCTTGGGATCAAAACCCAAAGCCAAATGCACCTTGCTCATCTAACAAACCAAACCCTAGTTGAAACTACTTTAAATGGAAAATAAAACAAATGTGCTCAAATAAAGTTGTTCCAAAAATCATGTAACTGTTTTTGTAAATTGCCTAAAATCACTATAATCATGTTGGGCCAACTTTGGTAATTTTTGATGTTACAGAAAATTCCAAACAATTCAAACAGTAGGTTAAAACCCTTACTTTGGGCATTTAATAATTAAAAGAAATACCTAATGATTTTATTTTGCTGCAAAAACTTTTGTGGCACCTTAGTAATATGTAACCCTAATTTACAAACACTAATAACCTTTTACAAAAATGCTAGGGTTAATAAATCAATTACAGAAAGAAATAGGATAAACAGCAAAACAAAATAAATTGAAAAAGGTTTAAAACCCGCCCAGGGCGAGGCCCGCCTCGGCCCAGCATCTCCTTCTTCCTCCTGTTCCAACCACCCCCCTGGATCTCACTTGCCCCCTTCTCCCCTCCTCCTCGCGCTGCTCTCGCTGGGGAAAGTTCCCACCCGTAGCCCTCGTCGCCGCCTCCGTGAACTCCCGTGGCTGGAGACCTCCTCGGGCCCGGTCGCCTTGTCCAAGCCGTTCAACGACGTCGACTACTTCACCCTGCGCAAGGAATCGAGGCGGAAGCCTCCACCCCGAGCACACGGTCACCTTCCCCAACTCCGGCCGCCGCGACGTCGCAGAGGAAATCCGGCGCCACCAAGACGCCCCCGAGCCCGCTCTCTGCACCGTCGAGCTCCTGGTGAGCTAGTGCTCCCTCCCCAAACCCCCGTGAACGCCCGCGTAGCCCATAGACGCCCCCCCCTTTTACTCATTCCGGCCGCCGCGCGCACTCGTCGCCGGCGAGGCCACGGTGACCGATTAGTCCCGGAAGTGTCACCATCGTGATCCCCACGCGCTGTGGTTCCCGTTGGGGCTCTTTGCGCGCACCTAGGGCCCCTGTAGCGTCGACACCGTCAAGGTCCGTGGCGCAGCCGCCGCCTTCGTCGTTGCCGACGTCGCTCCGGCGCGTCTCCGGCGCAACCACCACCACCAGAGCACTCGCCATCGTCTTCTGCTTCGAACGCATAAAGCCGCGCACCCTCCCATGCCCTGGGGCGAGCTCCCCGTCAACCTCGCCGGCGGCTGGCTCCGGTGACCCTCCGGTGAGGCTGCTAGGTGGGGCCCCCGTGTCAGTTGGTTGATTAGGGGCTAACCAGCCACTGACAGTGGACCCCCCCCGGCTAATTGCTTAGTTAGCTTAATGGAAAAATTAATCAGAGAGATACTACCCCTCCTAGTCATTGACATGTGGGTCCAGTGGCATTTTCTAATTTAATTAAATGTTTTATAAATAACAGAGGCTGACATGTGGGTCCCCCATGTCAGCACTGTTCTGGATAATGTTGTGGATAATGTTTTGGATAATGTTTAATAAATAATAATAGAAATCCAAAAAATCATTTAAATTGATTTAAACTTTGAAATTCAATGACTTTTAAACTGTAACTCGGATTCAAAAAATTTATACATGAAAATTGATCAGAAAAATATAACGAATACAAATACGCTATCCGTATGTCTACCACACCCCTCTAACACAACGAACATCGAACATTCCCACTCCGGACCAACTGTCCGATAAATGGTCCGGTACTGTTAGCGTGCCCGGATGAATTTATTCCGAACACGAATGTTTCTCGGAATAGATCAACTAGCACGGATACACCCCCCTTATGTTGTTCCGGTAACCACGACACCTCCGGCTTGATCCTTCCCCCTCCGGGCACCCTGTCCGGTAATCATCCGGAGCCGGTAGTTCGTCCTCAGATGAATTTCCGTTCCGAGCAATGTGCATTGCACTGCGTTAGAACACCGTTAACATTTCATCTATCATGTCATGCATCTGTTTGTATATGCTTGTTGTGTATTTACCATTTCTTCCCCCTTAATCTCCGGTAGATCCCGCTGCTGCCGTCGACTACAAAGCTGCTGAGTACGACTACGTCGTCGACGACCCTACTACTACCGTCGAGCTTGCAGGCAAGCAGAGCCATTCTCTTCCCCAGATATCTCCTATCTTTTCGTACATTTCTTGCACTAGGCATTGTTACTGCTGCTGCTACGATTACAATCCTATTCAACTGCATAGCTTGATTTTTGTCGCCCCTTGATGTGCCTTCCTTTATCCTATGTTGCCTATTATTATTATGATTTATTCAGCAGTGAGCCCTGCGCATTGTTAGCTAGGATTAGATAGAGGGCCGTGACCACTCAGGGGAGTGAACGCGGATACAGTTATTATCACTGCACAGGTACGATACATAGCAGACACCGTCAAAGGCCCCTATCTGGGTTATGCCTAGTCACCTCAAGTGTGAGCTATCAAGGAGTAATCCTTGTACTCCACTCGAGGATGACTTTGTCTTGCCGCCATAGGGTCCTGTAAACGGTTGTCCTTCAGGTAAGGAGTCGGGCGACCCAACGGTGCCCGCGAGAGGTATTGTGACGGGACGATAGGGAGGGTACGACCAGTGTACCGGTGTGCTTGGCCCCTGATCGTTGGCCGCGAGAGTTACCAAACCACGGAAGTCGAGCTCCTACAGGAGCACACGCGAGACAAGGTAAGGAGACGGTTTACCTTGTTGGTAACCGCAGTGACTTGGTGGGACGACAGGGCAGGCACCGATGTACTGGCGGTCCTGGCTGCTGCCGTTGTCCGCGGGTCGGTTAAGTCGAGGCAACGATAACGGTTGTCACGCAGGTTAATTAAAATACTAAATGGTTCAGTGAATGTCTTAAGTTGGCTATATGCCATGTACGCACTACCTACCCGTGGGAATTACGAGTTATGGGCTCCTCTGCTTCGTAGTGTCGTCCGAGGACTCTTCAGACGTCAGCAGTACCGCGGGCTGATTGCCGGGAAGTGCGTTGTCTTCTTTGGCTCGAGCTGTGTTGTTTTTGTTACGGCTTCCCGGCCACCCACGCACCGTGCAGGAGTACGTCAGGGTTGGGGTCCAAGGCCCTGAGTACTTAGGATTTAGACCGGCGAATGGCCTCTCTGTTGAGTTTGAAAGATGGGCTAGGAAGTGTCGGATAGCCTCGGTGGAGCGTTCCGTAACAAGGTTCCCGCCACCCTGGAGATCCGTGCGTGTAGCGTAACACAAGTGCACCCCTGCAGGGAAGATTAATCTATTCGAATAGCCGTGTCCACGGTAACAGGATGCTTTATGCTGAAGCTGGATCTTACCACTAGAAACTATTATTAAACTGTATGGTTCCGGGTTATCTTCCTTGCGGGGATGTTGAGGAGGTGAACTCGGAGGCATTGCTAATTATTACAACTTATTATTATACAATGCTGCAGCAACTTCTGCTGCATTGTTACTTTATGCTTTATATAAACTGTTGGCTGATTCTTACCTCATGCTGCAAGACATCGTCGGAAGATGCTAGTCTTTGTTAGGCCTAGCTTCTTACCCTTGCTCTGGATTTCTGTCTTTCAGTCCACTATATACAGCCTCTTCTTTCCGTTGATACAATGCACAATGCTTAGTAGCGGACGTAAGACTCGCGGGTATACTAGATACTCACTTGCTTTATTTCCTTTACTGTTTTTCCTGATCGGCCGCTGCAGCCGACGTTGGAGCCCAGGAACAGGAGTACCCCGGAGGCGCCTACTACGACGTCGAGTTCCCCGTTGACCAGGAGTAGTTCGGTGGATCCCAGGCAGGAGGCCTCGCCTTTTCGATCCGTATCTCTGATATGATTTGTGCTAGCCTTCTTAAGGCAAAACTTGACTAACTATGTCTGTACTCAGATATTATGGCTCGTATGACTTATGTATTCAGGTCCGCGTGACCCCCTCTATTGTAACATATTTGTTTATCCTTTGGTGTTTAGTGTTGTGCTGTGATATTATCACCGTGGCACCCTAATCTCAGTCGTGTACCCTGTGTGTATGATTACTGTACACGGTCCGATTTTGGGGGCGTCACAAGTTGGTATCAGAGCCGACTGCCTGTAGGAAGCCACCCCACCACTACTTGGTCGAAGTTGAGTCTAGACTTTGAAAAATATTTTTCTAACTTAATATTTGGCTTACGGGCCCACATCGATGTCACTACGTGTGATATCTATGGTATTAGGATCCTTTTCTCCTTACCTATGCTTTGGGAATCTGCTCTCTTATCCTTGCTGGTAAGTTTTACAAACTCTGACATTAGGATCACGTTCTCTTGATTCCACCCGGCGTTTTTGGTGCTTCCCCCATTGATTGAGTCGTGTCGCAGGAGTCGTACCCCAGGTCCCAGACCGCGGATCCCATTCTCATTCTGGGCAGGCCGCGCGTTCTCTGGCATCAACTCTTGTGGCCAACAGTTTTCTTGCGGCGTGATTGACATAGTGGAATCTATGTCGCGTCGTGTAATCCTAACCGCGGTCTGCGCGCCGCCTAGTGAGTCATTTTTCCTTAATTTCTACGACGTTACGCTGCCCGATTTTCGATTGACTCTGTGTGCGAATGTGTATGTCTTATATGACTACTCCTATACATATATGCGCCTCCCTTTTGTTGTCGTTTTACTTCAGGCTTGATTTCGGTTTCTCGTTTAATTTTCATCGCTGAAGTACCCCTGTTAAATTCTAGCAGGATGGCTGGTCGTGGTGGTCGTGGTCGTGGTCGTGCTGCCAACGACCCATCTCCGCCGCCGGATTACATGGCCGCGATGATGCAGCAGTTCGAGATGAACCGTCAGTTCATGCAGAATATCATGGCTCAGTTCCCCCAGCCGAATCAGAATGGGCACCACCATCAGCATGCCACCGTGACTCTACACGACTTCACCCGCCTCAACCCCACTATGTTCCGCAACACTGTTCAGCCGTTGGATGCTGATGGCTGGCTTCGCGACATCACTCACGAGCTGGAGTCTGCTAATGTTGATCCAGCCGACTATGTGAACTTTGCGTCTTATCATCTGAAAGGCGCCGCTGCTCAGTGGTGGAGCACCCACAAGCGTTCCTTGCCAGTTGGAGAAGTCATCACTTGGGATGAATTTCAGTCTGCCTTCCGCGCCCGCTACATTCCTCAGGGGATCATGGATCGTAAGGCGGAAGAATTCCGTAACCTCACTCAGGGCGACATGACCGTTGAAGCCTATCAGCGCGAGTTCCTCAACCTCTCTCACTATGCAGAAGGAGAGATCACCACCGATGCTCGCAGGCAGCAGAAGTTCCGTCGTGGCCTCAACCCGGACCTCAGGCTCGCTCTTGCCGTTCATGATTTCGCCAACTTCGCCACCATGGTGAACAAGGCTATCACCGTCGAGACTGCCCAGATGGAACACAAGACGTCTCTGAAGCGTTATCGTGACGTTGGCTCATCTTCGGGCGCAACGCAGAAGCGTCGTATTTGGCTCCCTACCAGTGTGACCCATTCACCTGTCCCTGCTCTAAGGTCGTCTTATGTTGCACCCCGTCTGCCTCCGCCACCGCAGTTGCCAAGAGCTCTGCCTGCACCACCCAATGCTACACCCCTCCGTCCTCAAGATGGATTATGCTTCACGTGCCGCCAACCTAGTCATTTTTCCAGAGAGTGCCCCCAGAAACAGAAGCAACTGGTAGTTCACCCCGTTGGCCGTGGCAACAACAGGACCTCCAACTATAATACTGGGTCTGCTGCTCATGCTCGTGGACATGCTTACAACATTAATGTGGAAGCAGCTCAGGAACAACCCGCTACCGTGATGGGTACCCTTCTCGTTAATTCTGCACCTGCTACTGTTTTATTTGATTCAGGAGCATCACATTCATTCATGTCGGAAGCATTTGCGTTATCGCGTAACATTACGTTTGAGAAGATGAACCCACCGATGGTTGTCCGCACCCCTGGAGGCCGTTGCCAAACCTCCATGATGGTACACGATGTCACCATTGACGTCGAAGGGATTATATTCCTTGTGTCCCCCATCATCCTGAAAACCTCCACCATAGACCTAATTCAGGCATGGATTGGTTGAAAGTTCACGATGCCGCACTATATTGTGGCACCAAGTCTGTCCAACTTTTTCACCCCTCCGGCGAGATTGTTAACCACACCACCCGAGTTACCCATAATGCCGAAACACAGATATTTATGATGAATGCTTTAAATTCCGCCCCGTCGAAGGCATCGAGAACGTTCCGGTCGTTCGCGATTATCCCGACGTCTTCCCAGAAGAACTGTCGGGAATACCCCTGATCAGAGAAGTTGAATTTGTCATCGACTTGAAGCCCGGCACCACCCCTATTGCCAAGCGTCCTTACAAGATGCCGCCACATGAACTCCTTGAACTTAAGGAGGAAATCGACAAGGCGCTTCAGAAAGGATTCATTCGTCCCAGTTCCTCAGCTTGGGGAGCACCTTCGCTTTTTGTCAAGAAGAGCGATGGGACAAAGCGACTGGTCCAAGATTATCGGCCCACTAACCAAGCCACCATCCAGAACAAATACCCACTTCCCCGGATCAACGATCTGCATGATCAACTTGCCGGATCCAAGGTGTTTTCTAAACTCGACTTGAGGTTGGGTTATCACCAAATCCGAGTCCGTGATGAGGACATTCCGAAGACTGCCTTCATTACTCGCTATGGTTCATACGAGTACACCGTCATGTCCTTTGGCTTAACCAATGCTCCAGCCACCTTCTCCAGATTGATGAATTATATTTTCATGGAGTACCTCGACCAGTTCGTCGTGGTTTATCTGGACGATATATTGATATATTCCAAGAATGAAGAAGAACATGCTGAACATCTTCGTCTTATACTGGAGAAGCTTCGAGAACACAAACTCTACGCTAAGTATTCTAAGTGTGACTTCTGGCTTCCCGAAGTAACCTACCTTGGACATGTGATTTCCAAGGATGGCATTGCCGTCACCCCAGAACGTATCCAGGCTATTCTGGACTGGACTCCTCCCAAGACCGTCAAGAAAGTCCGCAGTTTCCTCAGGCTCGCTAGCTATTGCCGCCATTTCATCGAGAATTTCTCCAAGATTGCCAGGCCTCTGACTAATCTGCTTCACAAAGGCGTCAAGTTTGAGTCGACAGATAAATGTCAAGAAAGTTTTCAAGCACTCAAGGACAAGCTAACTTCTCCCCCGGTGCTCGCTCCCCCTGATACTCAGAAGGACTTCGTGATATATTGCGACGCGTCTCGTCAAGGATTAGGCTGTGTCCTATTGCAAGAGCGCAAGGTGATTGCTTATGGCTCTCGTCAGTTGCGTACTCACGAAGACAAATACCCAACACATGATCTCGAATTGGCAGCAGTAATTTATGCATTGAAGCTGTGGCGACATTACCTCGTTGATAACCGTTGCGATATTTACACCGACCACCAAAGCCTGAAGTACTTGTTTACCCAGCCCGACCTGAATCTCCGCCAACAAAGATGGCTCGAGACAATAGCCGATTTCAACATGGATAATCATTACACCCCTGGCAAGGCTAATGTGATGGCCGATGCTATGAGCCGTAAAGCTTACTGTACTGAACTTGAAGTTCAAGTACACCAACCACTTCTGTATGAAGATTTCCAAAAGTTGAACCTCGAGATTGTTCCTCAAGGTTACGTCAATAACCTGGTTCTCGAGTCAAAACTCGACGCCCTCATCAAGAGTAGACAATCTCTGGCCCCTGACATTGTGAAGATCAAGAAGGACATCGCCGAAGGAAAGCCCTCCTCTTTTACCATTGATGATAATGATGGTGATACTGTGTACTTCAAGGGCCGCTTGGTAGTTCCTGTGAGCCCGCCCCTCATTAACTGTGGTCCGGATATCATGGAAGAAGCCCATAATTCTCCCTTTTCAATCCACCTTGGCAGTACCAAGATGCATAAAGACCTTCGTCAACGGTACTGGTGGCCTTACATGAAGCAAGACATCGCCCGCTATGTTTCTCAATGTGACGTTTGCAGTTGCGTCAAAGCCGGACATCAGAAACCTGCTGGTTGGTTGCGACCACTCCCTCCTCCTGATTGGAAGTGGGACAAAGTCGAAATGGACTTCGTCACCGGTTTTCCTAAGTCACAGAAAGGTAACGATGCCATCTTTGTCGTCATCGACCGATTCTCCAAGATTGCACACTTCCTGCCGGTCAAGGAGACAATCACTGCTAGTCAGTTAGCACACTTGTATATCTCCCGAATTGTGTCACTCCACGGTATTCCGATGGAGATCAGTTCAGACCATGGCAACATTTTCACCTCATGATACTGGAACAGTTTCATGGAAGCTTTCGGGACTCGTCTGAATCTCAGCACCGCTTTTCACCCCCAGTCGCAAGGCCAAGTTGAACGAGTCAATCAAGTGCTGGAAGACATGCTTCGCGCTTGTGTCCTTTCTTTCGGCATGAAATGGGAGGATGCCCTCCCGTACGCGGAATTCTCGTACAAAAATAGCTATCAGGCTAGCTTGAAGATGGCCCCCTTCGAAGTTCTATACGGACGTAAATGTCGAACCCCCCTGAATTGGTCAGGAACTGGGGAACGAACCTACTTCGGACCGGATCTTGTCCAAGAAGCTGAAGAACAAGTTCGCATTGTGCAAGAAAATCTCAAGACCGCACAGTCTCGTCAGAAGAGCAACTATGACCGCAAACACCGTGAAATGGAGTATCAACCTGGTGAATACGCATACCTCCGTGTCACTCCCATGAGGGGCACTCATCGCTTCGGTATCAAGGGCAAGTTGGCTCCTCGCTACATTGGCCCGTTCCGTATCCTTTCCAGGAGTGGACCCGTGGCATACCGGTTGGAATTGCCGCCGAACCTCTCCCAAGTCCACGATGTCTTCCACGTGTCGCAACTCCGTCGCTGCTTCAAGGACCCTATCCGCGAAGTGGAGCATGATATGATCAAGCTGCAACAAGACTTGACTTATCGAGAACATCCGAGCCGCATTCTCGATCAGTCTGAGCGGCGAACCCGTAACAAGACCGTCAAGTTCCTCAAGGTCCAGTGGTCGAATCATTCTGAAGATGAAGCCACTTGGGAACGCGAAGATCGCCTTCGCGATGAATACCCCGATCTTTTCCTCGCTACCACTTAAATTCTCGGGACGAGAATTCTTGTAGTGGGGGAGATTTGTAACACCCTCAGTTGCTGTAACAGTAATCATCATCACTGTTGGTCATCACTGTTGGATTTTCACTGTTTGATCTCCCTTGTACTTGATAAAACTTTGTGATGCTAATGATCAACCTTGCTGTGGTTGATCAACACCCCATGCACCATGTACTTGAGCCCTTGGGATCAAAACCCAAAGCCAAATGCACCTTGCTCATCTAACAAACCAAACCCTAGTTGAAACTACTTTAAATGGAAAATAAAACAAATGTGCTCAAATAAAGTTGTTCCAAAAATCATGTAACTATTTTTGTAAATTGCCTAAAATCATTATAATCATGTTGGGCCAACTTTGGTATTTTTTGATGTTACAGAAAATTCCAAACAATTCAAATAGTAGGTTAAAACCCTTACTTTGGGCATTTAATAATTAAAAGAAATACCTAATGATTTTATTTTGCTGCAAAAACTTTTGTGGCACCTTAGTAATATGTAACCCTAATTTACAAACACTAATAACCTTTTACAAAAATGCTAGGGTTAATAAATCAATTACAGAAAGAAATAGGATAAACAGCAAAACAAAATAAATTGAAAAAGGTTTAAAACCCGCCCAGGGCGAGGCCCACCTCGGCCCAGCATCTCCTTCTTCCTCCTGTTCCAACCACCCCCCTAGTGCCATGCCGCCGCCGTGGCCGCCGCTGTCAAGCCGGCCCCGCCCTCCTCACCTGCTCCCCCGTCCCCTAGCCGGCCGGACTCGATAAGGGACCCCCCCCGCACATCCTAGATCTCACCTGCCCCCTTCTCCCCTCCTCCTCGCGCTGCTCTCGCTGGGGAAAGTTCCCACCCGTAGCCCTCGTCGCCGCCTCCGTGAACTCCCGTGGCCGGAAACCTCCTCGGGCCCGGTCGCCTTGTCCAAGCCGTTCAACGACGTCGACTACTTCACCCTGCACAAGGAATCGAGGCGGAAGCCTCCACCCCGAGCACACGGTCACCTTCCCCAACTCCGGTCGCCGCGACGTCGCAGAGGAAATCCGGCGCCACCACGACGCCCCCGAGCCCGCTCTCTGCACCGTCGAGCTCCTGGTGAGCTAGTGCTCCCTCCCCAAACCCCCGTGAACGCCCGCGTAGCCCGTAGACGCCGCCCCCCTTTTACTCATTCCGGCCGCCGCGCGCACTCGTCTCCGGCGAGGCCACGGTGACCGATTAGTCCCGGAAGTGTCACCGTCGTGATCCCCACGCGCTGTGGTTCCCGTTGGGGCTCTTTGCGCGCACCTAGGGCCCCTGTAGCGTCGACACCGTCAAGGTCCGTGGCGCAGCCGCCGCCTTCGTCGTCGCCGACGTCGCTCCGGTGCGTCTCCGGGGCAACCACCACCACCAGAGCACTCGCCATCGTCTTCTGCTTCGAACGCATCAAGCCGCGCACCCTCCCGTGCCCTGGGGCGAGCTCCCCGTCGACCTCGCCGGCGGCGGGCTCCGGTGACCCTCCGGTGAGGCTGCTAGGTGGGGCCCCCGTGTCAGTTGGTTGATTAGGGGCTAACCAACCACTGACAGTGGACCCCCCCCCCCCCCCGGCTAATTGCTAAGTTAGCTTAATGGAAAAATTAATCAGAGAGATAATACCCCTCCTAGTCATTGACATGTGGTTCCAGTGGCATTTTCTAATTTAATTAAATGTTTTATAAATAACAGAGGC
Source organism: Bromus sterilis (assembly GCA_950022295.1). Classification (NCBI taxonomy): domain Eukaryota; kingdom Viridiplantae; phylum Streptophyta; class Magnoliopsida; order Poales; family Poaceae; genus Bromus; species Bromus sterilis. The sequence continues at coordinate 144,368,505 of OX465597.1, forward strand.
TGACATGTGGGTCCCCCATGTCAGCACTGTTGTGGATAATGTTTTGGATAATGTTTAATAAATAATAATAGAAATCCAGAAAATCATTTAAATTGATTTAAACTTTGAAATTCAATGACTTTTAAACCGTAACTCGGATTCAAAAACTTTATACATGAAAATTGATCAGAAAAATATAACGAATACAAATACGCTATCCGTATGTCTACCACACCCCTCTAACACAACGAACATCGAACATTCCCCCTCCGGACCGCCTGTCCGATAAATGCTCCGATACTGTTAGCGTGCCCGGATGAATTTATTCCGAACACGAATGTTTCTCGGAATATATCAACTAGCACGGATACACCCCCCTTATGTTGTTCCGGTAACCACGACACCTCCGGCTTGATCCTTCCCCCTCCGGGCACCCTGTCCGGTAATCATCCGGAGCCGGTAGTTCATCCTCAGATGAATTTCCGTTCCGAGCAATGTGCATTGCACTGCGTTAGAACACCGTTAACATTTCATCTATCATGTCATGCATCTTTTTGTATATGCTTGCTGTGTATTTACCGTTTCTTCCCCCCTTAATCTCCGGTAGACCCTGCGGCTGCCATCGACTACACCGTTGCTGAGTACGACTACGTCGTCGACGACCCTACTACTACCGTTGAGCTTGCAGGCAAGCAGAGCCATTCTCTTCCCCAGATATCGCCTATCTTTCCGTACATCTCTTGCACTAGGCATTGTTACTGCTGCTGCTACGATTACAATCCTATTCAACTGCATAGCTTGATTTTTGTCGCCCCTTGATGTGCCTTCCTTTATCCTATGCTGCCTATTATTATTACGCATTATTCAGTAGTGAGCCCTGCGCATTGTTAGCTAGGATTAGATAGAGGGCCGTGACCACTCAGGGGAGTGAACACGGATACAGTTATTATCACTGCACAGGTACGATACATAGCAGACACCGTCAAAGGCCCCTATCTGGGTTATGCCTAGTCACCTCAAGTGTGAGCTATCAAGGAGTAATCCTTGTACTCCACTCGAGGCTGACTTTGTCTTGCCGCCATAGGGTCCTGTAAACGGTTGTCTTTCAGGTAAGGAGTCGGGCGACCCAACGGTGCCCGCGAGAGGTATTGTGACGGGACGACAGGGAGGGTACGACCAGTGTACCGGTGTGCTTGGCCCCTGATCGTTGGCCGCGAGAGTTACCAAACCACGGAAGTCGAGCTCCTATAGGAGCACACGCGAGACAAGGTAAGGAGACGGTTTACCTTGTTGGTAACCGCAGTGACTTGGTGGGACGACAGGGCAGGCACCGATGTACTGGTGGTCCTGGCTGCTGCCGTTGTCCGCGGGTCGGTTAAGTCGAGGCAACGATAACGGTTGTCACGCAGGTTAATTAAAATACTAAATGGTTCAGTGAATGTCTTAAGTTGGCTATATGCCATGTACGCAATACCTACCCGTGGGAATTACGAGTTATGGGCTCCTCTGCTTCGTAGTGTCGTCCGAGGACTCTTCAGACGTCAGCAGTACCGCGGGCTGATTGCCGGGAAGTGCGCTGTCTTCTTTGGCTCGAGTTGTGTTGTTTTTGTTACGGCTTCCCGGCCACCCACGCACCGTGCAGGAGTACGTCAGGGTTGGGGTCCAAGGCCTTGAGTACTTAGGATTTAGACCGGCGGATGGCCTCTCTGTTGAGTTTGAAAGATGGGCTAGGAAGTGTCGGATAGCCTCGGTGGAGCGTTCCCTAACAAGGTTTCCGCCACCCTGGAGATCCGTGCGTGTAGCGTAACACAAGTGCACCCCTGTAGGGAAGATTAATCTATTCGAATAGCCGTGTCCACGGTAACAGGACGCTTTATGCTGAAGCTGGATCTTACCACTAGAAACTATTATTAAACTGTATGGTTCCGGGTTCTCTTCCTCGCGGGGATGTCGAGGAGGTGAACTCGGAGGCATTGCTAATTATTACAACTTATTATTATACAATGCTGCAGCAACTTCTGCTGCATTGTTACTTTATGCTTTATATAAACTGTTGGCTGATTCTTACCTCATGCTGCAAGACATCGTCGGAAGATGCTAGTCTTCGTTAGGCCTAGCTTCTTACCCTTGCTCTGGATTTCTGTCTTTCAGTCCACTATATACAGCCTCTTCTTTCCGTTGATACAATGCACAATGCTTAGTAGCGGACGTAAAACTCGCGGGTATACTAGATACTCACTTGCTTTATTTCCTTTACTGTTTTGCCTGATCGGCCGCTGCAGCCGACGTTGGAGCCCAGGAACAGGAGTACCCCGGAGGCGCCTACTACGACGTCGAGTTCCCCGTTGACCAGGAGTAGTTCGGTGGATCCCAGGCAGGAGGCCTCGCCTTTTCGATCCGTATCTCTGATATGATTTGTGCTAGCCTTCTTAAGGCAAAACTTGACTAACTATGTCTGTACTCAGATATTATGGCTCGTATGACTTATGTATTCGGGTCCGCGTGACCCCCTCTATTGTAACATATTTGTTTATCCTTTGGTGTTTAGTGTTGTGCTGTGATATTATCACCGTGGCACCCTAATCTTAGTCGTGTACCCTGTGTGTATGATTACTGTACACGGTCTGATTTTGGGGGCGTCACAGCGAACTCCTCACACATAATCTTCATACTCCATTGGGGCATGGAATTCTTCATCACAAGTGTGGGCTTCCAGTATCTTAATCCATCGATGACATTCTTCGTAAAGATTTCATCTTCGGTCTTTGAGGTTTCACGAATTCCTCCTTTGAGGTTTCCACTCCTTAGCAAGAGAGTGGTCTTCCAAGTACTGAGACTTCATGGCTGACAGGTCAGATGCCACTACTAAACAACTATCGATTTCTCTCTTGGTGGTCATCCAGAATATTATTACGGGATACCTGCAGCAAAAGGTCTTGGTCTATACTCACCGTATAACACAAACGGTAAACTCCTACAGGGGTCACACATCGTACCATTCTATGGTTTAGGATTTACATCATCGTCTCTCTGCTATAGGTAAGTCACTCAAGATTTACTATCCCGCATAGCAAAAGCGAATAATAAGAGTAGTCGTCATCGTGATGAATCCATTCCGCACCCAAATCATTTCCTTGTATATGGTTTAGTGAATCTCGCAATCTAACACTCGGTCATCCTCACAAGCATTGCAGAAGTTCCTCTTGATCTTGAACTGGGTTCAGATAAGTCCATGGTTCTGCAAGCCAAACAAAAGATCTATTGTTTCCTCAACACTCAGGTTTGCGCAAACTGCTATAAAACGTGTACTGGTGGACTTCAACTTCCTCCAGAGTTCTTCCTTCAGCAAGATTGTGCTTTCTTGTTGCAAGATCTTGGCACCAGAGGTTAACTTTGAACTCATCATTAACTTGCATTCATCTTTATCCTCGTCTTGGCATTAGCAGCCATTGTAGTAGCTTCTTCAGTGTAGGGGTTTGAGGTGAGAGGGAACAGAATGTAGATAGCGAGGTAGAGAGAGAGATAGGGAGAGATACCCATACAAACATCACACTAGTTATGAAACATAAGTTTTGATGTGTAGTTGTCGGTAAAACAAGAAATGACAGCTCACAGAACGATCTAACGGTAGAAACTTGAATCTTCCAGGTCTTCAAGTCTTCATGTCTTCAATGATGGTAGCTTTCATTTTGCATTGCCGAAGCAATCTTCGTATCGTTGAGTCACTTGCTAATTTATTCTTCTTGTTGATGTGTCTTCTTCAGTCTCGAAGCATACTAATTAGATAAGGGGTCTAAGGTAACGTAAGCTTATTCTACTCGCATAGAAGAAACACAAAGGGCCACACACAACATCAATCAAAACAAGACATAACAGGGTCAAGGCCACAAGCAAAAACTTAACAAAACAATCCTGACATAAAACATCTAGTCAATCCATAGCAAACATGCATCGATCCACATCTCCAACTAACATTAAAAGGTACCACCAAACACTAGTGCACACCACGAATATTCTATTCTCCAATTGAAAAACATAAGCTTCAATATGTCGACGTCTTTGCTCCCATGTTCACATCTTCTTATTTCCCCTTCAATTCTGGACACATATCGCTGTAGTGTCCCATGTTCCTGCACCGATAGCACTTAATTTGGCTAAGGTCCTTTATCTTCTTCATCATGAGTGCTTGCTTTAATTCTGGACACATGTTGGCGTAACGTCCCATATTCCTGCACCGGAAACACTGAATGTGGCTAATGTCCTTCTTTTTCTTCTTTTTCACGGGTGCTTCCTTCAATTCTTGGATAACTTTCTTCATTCCTTCCTTTTGATGTTGAACCACTTGTTGTGTCACGATGAAAAATTGACACTGAGCGGGATAATGATCAGTTCCTTCACACGTAAAACATGTTACTTGTGTAGTGGGGCATTCTTCACCCGAGTGAATTTCTTCACAATAGGGACATCCATCTTGGTGTCCTTCATGGGAGTGTCCTACTTCCCCGCAAATTGTACATGCACGGACCCTCTTAAGGGTTACCGTCCTTTGCATTGGGTTGACGAGGCGGGATCCCAACAAAATCTTTGTGAACTCCTTCCAATTAATTTTCCTTCGTGATTCGTCAATTGCTTGGTGCATTCTCCACCAAGTAGTAGCCTCTTCTACAAAATACTTGATAGCATAGGGGACCATGTCCTCACTTCCAACTTTTTTTATCTTCATGTGCTCCTCCATACTACGAATCCATTGCTCCACCTTAAGTCTCGACATCGCCCCAAAAAAGGCGAGTCCTACTCCATACTCCATCTATTAAGCCCATACGACAAGGTTAGAGCAAAACTATAACACCGACAAGACAACGACTAAAAATTACCACCAGTCAAATGCACCCAAACAAGAAAGCGGCAAAACACCTACGTTCGACAGTAACACATAACCACAAACGATACAGTCACAACAGTCAAAACACACAAACAACACCTAGAGTAAGGTCATATGTGCAAGACATACGATCTCATCATACTACGCGAAATTCGTTCATATAACTTCACCTAAAAGGTGGTGGTCTGATTCTAAACTTCATCCTTCTCAACTAAGCTGATCTTAAAAATTCCTCTCACAGTGTCAAACTTATTGATCACCGTAGGGTATTCTTCTGGTTCTGGTAATCATAACTCCAATTGATCCACGAGGGTGATGATGTTCTTCTCAAATGTCTTGTCTTCCAAGGTATAAAAAACTCAAGGGGTATTCATAGTAAAACAAGATGAGAAGTTTTAGAAGATGAATAATAGATGAGAAATACTAGTGGAGAGAGTAAGTAATCAAAGAGTGATAAAATATTTTTGTTCTTATGGCTTTTCTATCCATTTTCTAGGGTCACGACCTACAGTCAACACACTGCTCTGATACCATCTGTAGCGACCCAATTCACACAGAATTGAAGTCTCTGTGCTCAAGTGCCAGTCCCTGGATCGAACTCGCTCGCACACACAGTATTAAAGATGTATATCAAAGTACAAGTGCATCATTATTACAACGTATGATCCAGAGTAAATAAATAACAAGTTGCATAGATCAAGGCTAGATGATTCAATATAAATATAGCGGAAGCAAAAGCAAGTAACGTGGAGTCCATCAACAGTCACATGCGAACATGCTGAGTGTAGACTCGCAACCCCTAAACGCACCTTACTGATCGTCTGAAAAACCTGCAACACCGAAGGTTACAGCCCGACAACGGGTCAGTACATCTGATTTGTACGGCAAGTGACACGAAAAAGTTTATATAAAGGACCTACAACTACATGCAGGGTAAGTCAAAGGAAAGGCTTATGGTTTAGTTTTGCAGAAAGCCAATTTTCTCCTAAACTAAACTAGTCAAAATTTTAAGTTGAACTTACTACTTAAGAACGAACTGGGCACACCAGTTCCAACACCACACCCTTTATTTAAAATCTTGCCCACTCAAATTATTATGGTGATTCATCTGTCAAGATCCTCCAGTAACAGTAATGTCTAGTAGCTCAAGGATGTCCATAACCGGGGACACGGCTAATCATGATTAGTTTATACTCTGCAGAGGTTAGTACACTTTCCCCGCTGGACTCAACCCGAAGATTGAGACGAAGTCTTTCAGAAGAGGTCACCTACCCCCAACGGCAAGCCGGTACCACCTATCACATCTACATCTGCTAGCATTGCACGGGAGAGGCTTCCTACATCATACACAACTAAGCCAGAGCCCATATGGCCATCGGCTTTACATGTAAGCTTCTAGTCACCAAGTATGTCTGATCTTTTTGAGCCTGGACGGCGCCCACTACGTCAGAGAGTACTCGCCATGACGTATTCTCGACCACCAACCATTAGGGGTACAACCTGGTCCCGACCTTAGATAACGAACGAGCCCCCAGGAAGCACTCCCTGCCCGTCCAGAAGTGATTTCTATTTATTAAACAGTTGCTACACAAGTTATTAAATAGCTCACATGCACTCCATGAATTCTCACAACCCAAACCACGTCTACAAAGCATAGCAAATAAGTAACAACACGACTAGGTTGATCTACGGTAGACAAGTCAAGACATGTGGCTATCCTAACTGGTTTTGCAGCAACAGTAAATGAAATTACCTATCATGCAATAGAGTGGTATTTCCTAACATAATGCATATAGAAAATATAGGTATGAGTATGGTCAAAGCATCACTTGCCTTATACATTCGATGAAGATCTTCACTCTCACGTTCCAATCAACTCTATTCGTCACACTCCGAGCAATCTATCGTCAACGAAAGAACTCAATAAGAAATCACACCACAAGGACAAAACATAAGATCAACAGAACAATCACTAAAGTTTTAGCAACAAAACAAAAGGTTTTGAAGTGCAAAGGTGTGGATGTGCTCGAAGGTGATCAGTGGAACGTGAACTCGAGAGAGTCAACGGATAAGGAATTGTCGATACAAGAGTATTATCAAGGCATTATGAAATCAAAGTAGAGATCATAGCAATACGAATGGTATGTGGATATTGCCGATAAGATGTCTCATATGATCCAATATGCAAAAAGAATCACGTGAAACGGAATACTACAACGCAGGTCATAGCAATTGCAACATGGAATTGAATTTGAATTTGAACAGATCAATAAACTTGTGAATTTTTGTGTACACATGGTATAAACAGAAAGTACATGGAACGAGTGATCCAACGCAAAAAGAAACGGCGCAAACGGGTGCACCGGTAAAAAGTTACGGTTGCCGGAAGTTCAAATTTGGGTCAGCTTGGAATCCAAATTTGAATACTCCAAACTTCTGTAACACTAGGTCTAGTGGCTAGGAAATTTCTACACGGTCGCAACGCAACTGGAATCGCCCAATTCCGAGTTACGGTTAAAAAGTAGCCGCGAAAACGGTATCGGATGAAAAACTGGGGTAACGGGGGGTTCTACTGTAAAAAGGACCCATACATAAATAAAAATTTTACAAAAAACGCGATCGGGTCCCTGGGCGGTTTGGATCCAGATCTGAAAAAGAAGAAAAAAAAATTTCGAAACGTTTTTTCCAACTCCATCTCCAACCTCACGCCACGGGCACAGCACAGGGGCCATGGCCCGGCTGGGAGCTCGGCTCCGGCCACAGCGGCCATGAGCAGCCGGCGGTGGCGGCCAAGGCCGGCGGGCGAGCGCGGCAGGGGGGGGCGGCGGCTAGCCGCGGTGGCGGCGGCCAGGGGAGGCGCGAGGCGCGCGGCCATGAGCAGCGGCCACGGGGCAGCGGCCATGGCGCGGGAGCTCGGCTGGCTTCGGCCGGCTCCGGCCATGGGCCGGCAGCGCGAGCAAGGCGGCGGATGGCGCGGCTAGGGCGCGGCTAGGCGGCGGTGTGGCTAGAACGGCGACGGCTCGCGAAGAAAATACCTCGAAACGGCGAAAAACGCAACTCCGGTGATGCTCCGGTGAAGTTCCGGCGATGCTCCGGCGAGATTGCGGAGATGACGTCGGCGGCGGCGGGTCCCGCGGATTAGTTTAGAGCTAACCCTAAAACGCTAAGCGGAAATAAACTTAGCCCTAATCGGGGCTATTTATAGCCAGCCCCTAATCCTTTTTTTTAAATCCGAGATAAATACAAAATCGGTCTGCGGAAAAAAATAACAGACCAGGCCCATTAGGCCCAAAACAAAATTAGAAAAATCACGGAAATTTATTTTAAAATTCTGTCTTCGCCAATATTTTTAAAATAATAAAATTGAATTTTTTGCTTGACCAAAATAATAAAATAAAATAAAAACTTTGCAACTTATTTTTACATATTTTTAAATACTTTTCTGGCATTTTAAAAATACTGAAAACTCCGAAAATTGATTTAAAAACTTTTCCAAAGCATAAATAAATTCCAAAAATAATTTTAGAAAATATTTATAACTCCAAAGTAAAATTAAAAAGTCTCCAAAAAATATTTTAAACTATTTTTCAACGAATTAAAAATGGGGATAAGTCCTTTTATATCCTCTCCAGCGAACTGCCAGGTGTTGAAAAATGTTTTTAATATTCAAAAGAATTCCAATAAGGATTTAAAACATTTTCCAAACTTTTAAAATGTTGAAGGAGTCATATTACCTTCTCTCATTTTATTTTGTTGGTTTTGTTTTAAAATAATAAATTCCAAAACACCAACGGTGAATATTAGGGAAAGTCCTTTTATTCCCTCTCATTTTAATATTCAATAAAACTCGAAAAGTTTTAAATCCCAGAGAAAATTAAACACATCAATCAAACAATCGTTATCTATTTAATTTTATTAACATTCCAAAATTCGGAGAATTTTGGGATGTTACATTTTCATGCTTATCTTTTTAAGAGGCTTTTATTTAGGTTGTTGCTTCTGGAACTCTCTTGAGTTTTCATGCTTATCTTGTTAAGAGAGTTGAATTCTGTGGCACTGGTTGATATGTCTATGATCAAAATGCTATGTGCATAATGTTTCTTACTAGTTCATGTTTTATTATGGTTAGTCTCAAATGGCTGGGGGTTCTTAATGTGTTATTGAAATATCAACATGATTTGTTTTCCTATGATGTGGTATGGTTTAGTAATATCTTCCTCCAAGAATTTATTTTGATTGACTTGGAATATGCTCATGCATATTTGAGACTGTAAAGAAAGTCTATCAAGCCTTGATGATCTTTAACTTCTGAGTAGTGATATACCTTCCATGCCCGATTCAATGTTGCTTTGTCGCTCTGCATGATTATGTCCGTCATTGCTCTCTTAGTTGGTCGCTCCCAGTCTTTTGCTAGCCTTCACCTGTAATAAGCGGACTGACTGCTTGTGCATCCAAAATCCTCGAAACCAGTTATGCCATATGAGTCCACCATACCTTCCTATATATGGTATTTACTTTCCATTCCTAACGAAGACTTTCATGTGCCATCTCAAAATTATTCAAAACCACTTCTCTTTTGTGCCTATGTTTTAGCTCATGAGGAAGTAGTAAGTAATTCATGATCTTCTTATGTTGGACAAGTTTTACCCCGGGGTTGCATGTCTAATCTGCAAACCCCTAATATGAGGAGGGATTGGCATGAGTGCGCCCAACTCACTAAAGATAATAGCAACAAACAAAACCTCCATCACGCTTTGTTCATGAGAAATCAGAAAACTTTGGCAGTGATAAACAAAGGAGATTAAGGGGATGTGATCGTCCCCGCGTGGGAGCCGTTCCTCGAAACTTGTCCAGCATAAGAAGTAATTGGGTTATCTACTAGCATTCGTTGACGAATTATGCACCTCTCAAAAGCTTTTTATCTCTATTTTCAAAACCACGAGCTCTGGTACTTGTTTAGTCTTTGCTTCCAGCCACGGGTTTTCAACCTTGCCATCAAAAGCCACGGTTCGAGAGTCTCCACCTTCTGTCTTCAAAGCACCAACTATTGAGAGCACGATTGTCATTCTGAGTGTAATGTGCATTGTCCCAAAGTACCATTGTCTTCTGCATGATTGTGATATCGCTTATTCTAAAATCATTGTATCTATTCGTCACTTAAACTTCGGAGGTGCTCCTGCATTTATGTTTTGCTTCACTAAAGGGGGAAAGCGAGGTATCACTATGTCATGTTTGCACACCATGCTCACTACAAATTTATTGGGTGTTTCAGTATCATATTGTAAACTTTTAGTTATTTGTGATATTCTCATGAGGCAACTTAATTACTAAAGATTTGTTATCTCAATAAGCATTTGTCATGTGATTGTGAAAGACTCTTTGGTAGCATGTCACCACAGAAATTATGCTTGTTATCATTTACCTACTCGAGGACGAGCAGGAATTAAGCTTGGGGATGTTGATACGTCCAAAACGTATCTATAATTTTTGCTTGCTCCATGCATCTTTTGTGTGATATTGCTACGATATTGATGCACTTACATACACTTTTGACTAACCTATTAACTCAGTGCACCCCAGTGCCAGTTCCTGTTTTCTTCTGTTTTTGTATTTCAGGTTTTCCCATTACTTAAAGTGCCAGAAAAATTCCGGGAAAAATATTGGAAAAATCAGCGTACAGGAAGCTTCGGGAAGAGCCAAAGTGGGGCCAGAGGGGAGATAGGGGTGGCGCAGAAGGCCACCTGGCGCGGCCACCCCCTAGGTCGCGCCATGGGGGGCGCCTGGGGCCCCTGGTCCACCTCTGGCTGCCCCCCTTCGCCTATATATCTCTCTTGTCCCGAAAACCCTGAGGCCATAACCCTTTTCTCCAAAAGCAATTCCGATCTCCGCCGCCATCGCCACCAAGTTTCGGGGGACCAGAATTCCTGTGTCGTCACCCTGCAGGGACGGGGAAGTGCCCCCGGATTCATCTCCATCGACGTTGCTTACTCCCTCCATGATGCGGGAGTAGTTCCTCCTCGAGGCTGAGGTTTCTACCAGTAGCTAAGTGGTCTTCTCTCTCTCCCATGATGTGATCTTCATTGTGATCATAGGCTATATTAATCTAGGATGATCCCATGATGTTTCCCCTTCTTCTATGTATTGGATTGGTGTACTCACTTGATCTTATCTAGTATAATCCCCGAGACCATGGTGACAGCGGTCTATTGGACATGGGTTAGAATAATATTTTCATGAGTGATTTCCTCTTTTGTGTGTGGATTGAAGATTGAGAGTCTCTTGGTGCTTGTCTTTGACTATCCTTTAGATATGTTGTGGTGATTGTGGTACTCTCTTTGGATGGCCGTGGTGACATTGGGAAATCCATAAATGAGAACTACGAACTCTGAGGAGTGCTTTTGTAGCCCTACACAATTCTCATCCTCTCTTGACCACAAAGGAATGACCTCCGAGTACGTATCCATTGCATGTTTTATGGGAAATATCATGTGATTAGACTATGTTAATGTTGTTGGGAGTTTCCACTAGTGAAAGTATGAAGCCTAGGCCTTGTTTCCACCATTGCAATACCGTTTGTTCTCACTTTTGTCGCTTGCTACCTTGCTGTTTTTATTTATTAAGATTTATATTACCTTGCTTTCCCACCCCTATCACCCATATTTTACCATCTCTTCGCCGAACTAGTGCACCTATACAATTTTCCATTGTATTAGGTGTGTTGGGGACAAAAGAGACTTCTTGTATCTTAATTGCAGGGTTGCTTGAGAGAGACCATCTTCAACCTCTACTTCCCTGAGTTCGATAAACCTTAGGTTATCCACTTGAGGGAAATTGCTGATGTCCTAAAAACCTCTGCGCTTGGAGGCTCAACATAGTCTACAAGAATAGAAGCGTGCGTATAAATCTCTTACCTGGAAAGGACATCGCTTTTTGTACCCACGGCTCTCTTTCCTTCCCATGTCTTCTTTCTATGAAGTCTTCTCTCGTGTACTTCTTGCGTTATCGGGTGCTTTTCTTCTCTGTAGCGACCGAATTCAAATAGAATTGGAGTCTCTGTGATCAAGTGCTAGTCCCTAGATCATAGATGTATATCAAAGTACAAGTGCATCATTATTACATCGTATGTTCCAGAATTCATAAATAAACAAGTTGCATAGCTCAAGGCTAGCTTATTCAATATAAATATAGAAGAAGCAAAAGCAAATAACGAGGAGTCCCATCAACATCCACAAGCGAACATGCTAAGTGAAGACCCGCGACCCCAAACGCACCTTACTGGTCGTCTGAAAAACCTGCAACACCGAAGGTTACAGCCCGACAACGGGTCAGTACATCTGATTTGTACGGTAAGTCACACGAAAAAGGATATAACGGACCTATTGCTACATGCAAGGTAAGTCAAAGGAAATGCTTATGGTTTTATTTTGCAGAAATCTGATTTTTTCCTTAGTCTACCTAAATCAAATTTTAGTTTATCTTACTACTTAAGGTTGAACTGGGCTACACCAGTTCCAACCCACACCCTTTATTAAATCTTTCCCACTCAAATTTTATTAAAGTGATTCATCTGTCAAGATCCTCCAGTAACAATAAGGTCTAGTATCTCAAGGTTGTCCATAACCGGGGACACGGCTAATCATGATTAGTTTGTACGCTCTGCAGAGGTTTGTATACTTTACCCACTGGACTCAACCCGAAGATTGAGACGAAGTCTTTCAGAATAGGTGACCTACACCCAAAGGCAAGCCGGTACACCTATCACATCTACATCTGCTAGCTTTTCATGGGAGAGGCTCCCTACAACATACTCAACTAAGCGAGAGCCCATATGGCCAGCGACTGTACATGGAAGCTCCTAGCCACCAAGTATATCTGATATTTTTGAGCCTGGATGGCGCCCACTTACGTTCAGAGGGTAGATACCATGCCGTTCTTTATACCACCAAAACCATCCATTAGGGGTACAACCTGGTCTCGCCTTAGATAAGGCACGAGCCCCCAGGAAGCACTCCCTGCCCTTCCAGAGGTGTATTCTAATTAAAGGTTGCTAGTCAAGTCATTAAATCCATACACAGCTCAATGAAATCTCAACCAATCCCCGTCTACCAGCATAGTAATATATATAACAAGCACGTGCTAGGTTGTCTAAGCAAACATGATAAGATCATATGGCTACCCTACCAGGTATGCAGCAATAGTAATATAGTATAGTAGCTCCTACACATGAATAGGGTGATATTGCTACATGCATAAGTAGAAAATATAGGTTGTGAAATGGTCAAAGTATGACCTACCTTCATCCTGTTCCTGACGATCACACTCTTCACAGAACGAAGCGTTGCACTCCAGACAGTCTACACGATCAAACAATGTAGCATTCAATACAAAGTATCACATAAACAATGCAATAGTAAAAGAACAAAATAAACAGCAAGAAAATCAACTAAACAGTATCTAAACGATATCTACATGTCACCACGATCCCAACGCAACTGGAATCGACGAAAACGGATACACCGTATAAAAGATACAGTCAACGGAAGTTTGAACTTAAATCTGTACAAAATTCAAATTCGAAAAGTGTAACAGTGCAAAGTGCATCCTACTATAAACTAGACTTCACTACGGTCGCAACGCAAAAATAATCACCTAAAACGGAGCTACGGTTTAAAAGATATAGCGAATACCGTTCTAGGGTGAAATCTGTGAAAAAGGGCCTATTCGTGAATAAAATAACTTTTCTATCGTGAACATGTCCTCGGCTACGGAGCGAACGACGTTCACTCCGGCGAACGTCCGCTAAATAAATAAACCGGCGGTTAACCGGAAAACCGCAAACCCAAATAAATAATCCAAAAAAACCAACTTGAGATCTGGATTCGGCCCGATCTAATCCGGGCCGTCGGTTTTTGAATCGGATGGACGGGGCGACTCTAGCCGGCGGCGGCGGCGGCCCATTGACTGGCGGCGGCGGCGCAGCCCGTGGCGGCGCGGGGCGTCGAGGAGGCCAGGCGGCGGCGACTTACCACGGCGAGGGCGGTGGCGGCCCGTCGTCCGACGGAGTTCCGGCGAGGCGGCGGCGCGGCGCAACTCCAGGCAGCGACTGCTGCTTCAGAGGGTCCCGCGCGACATTAGGTTTTCCAAAAAAAAAATCGAAAATATATATATAGCATATTTTTTTTTGAGTCCGCGTCGGGCCCGAATCGCACGTAGCGCAAAATAGCTGACTAGGCGGCTGGAAGGCCCAAAACGAAAACTCGTTTCTAAAATATATATTTGGTCAACCAACTACGCAGAACATTTTTAAATAATAAAATAAGAATTTTAAAAATGTCACAGCAATAAAATAAAATAATAAAAATAATTGTTTTTGCCGAAATTATTATTTCAGCTATTATGCAATTTTCATAAATACCTCTTATGAAATAAAATTCGTATAAAAACTATAAAAATCCCAAAAATAAATTTGAGTCATTTATAATTCATATGACACAGTTTATAAACACCCAAAAATATTTTCAACACTTTTCAACTTTATTTAAAATGGGGATAAGTCATATTATATCATCTCCAATAAAATTGCCTTAAGTTGAAAAATGTTTAAAATATTCGTAAGATCCAAATAATGCAAAACTCCAGCATAATATGCATATGATGATCTATTAACATCCGAATTTAGAAAATTGGGATGTTACAAACCTACCCCCCTTAAGATGAATCTCGTCCTCGAGATTCGGGCTGGCTAGCGAAGAGGTGTGGATGATCTTGCTTCAAATCTTCTTCTCGCTCCCAAGTGGCTTCTTCCTCGGTATGATGATCCCACTGAACTTTGCATAGCTTGATTGTCTTGGTGCGGGTAACTCTTTTTGCAGTCGCCAGAATCTTCACAGGTTTGTCCTCATAAGTCAGGTCACTCTCCAACTGAATTGCCTCAAGTGGCACTGTATCTCTTAAAGGAATATATATCATCTCTGCATGACACTTCTTCAGCTGGGATACGTGAAACACATCATGAACTCCTGACAAAGCTTCTGGCAACTCCAACTGATAAGCTACCTCTCCTCTGCGCTCCAAGATCTTGTAAGGCCCCACAAAACGTGGTGCTAACTTTCCCTGGATTCCAAACCTCTTGATTCCACGAATTGGTGAAACTCTGAGATATGCACGGTCCCCAACTTCATAGGTTACGTCCTTGCGCTTCGCATCTGCATAACTCTTCTGCCTGGACTATGCTATCTTCAGCCTATCACGGATTAACTTGACCTTCTCCTTAGCATCTCTGATCAGGTCTGGTCCAAACAGCTGACGTTCTCCTACCTCATCCCACATCAACGGTGTTCTGCACTTCCTGTCATACAGTAACTCAAATGGTGCCATCTGCAGACTATCCTGATAACTGTTTTTGTATGAGAACTCAGCATATGGTAGATTATCATCCCAACTAGACCCATAGTCTAATGCACAAGCTCTCAACATATCCTCCAGAATCTGATTCACTCTCTCTGTCTGCCCATCTGTCTGTGGATGAAAAGTTGTACTGAATTCCAGCCTAGTGCCCAAGGTCTCATGCAACTGACGCCAAAACTTAGATGTAAACTGAGTACCGCTGTCAGACACTACCTTACTTGGAACTCCATGCAGACAAACAATCCTGGTCATATAAATCTTGGCTAGCTTAGCACTTGTATAAGTTGTCTTTACTGGAATGAAGTGAGCAACCTTGGTCAAACGGTCAACAATCACCCAAATAGAATCATATCCTGACCGAGTCCTGGGTAAACCAGTAATAAAGTCCATACCTATCTGATCCCACTTCCAATCGGGTATAGGCAAAGGCTGCAATAATCCTGCCGGCTTTTGATGTTCGGCTTTGACTCTCTGGCAAACATCACACAATGCAATATACTTAGCTATCTCTTGCTTCAGGCTAGGCCACCGAAATCTCTCCCTCAATTCCAAGTACATCTTGGTATTCCCGGGATGGATAGAATAAGGTGAATCATGTGCCTCCTCAAGAATCAACTTCCTGATCTCTGCATCTTGTGGTACACAAATGCGCTTCTCAAACCAAATGGCTCCATGCTCATCCTCACGGAAACCCTCTTCTTTCCCTTTGATCATAGTCTCCTTTATTTCATCAATATCTGCATCACTCTTCTGAGCTTCTCTGATTCTTTCCAACAGATTTGGCTTCACTTCCAATGTTGCCACATATCCCTTAGGAACTATCTCCAACTTGAGGTTCTTGAACTTCTCACATAACTTGAGTGGCATATCCTCAACATTAGCAACATTGATATGACTCTTACGGCTCAATGCATCAGCAACAACATTCGCCTTACCAGGATCATACTACACATTCAAGTCATAATCCTTAATAAGCTCTAGCCATATACTCTGCCTGAGATTCAACTCCTTCTGAGTAAAGATATACTTCAAACTCTTATGATCAGTAAATACATCACAATTATTACCAACAAGATATTGCCTCATGTTTTCAATGCATGAACAACTGCAGCTAACTCCAAATCATGTGTAGGATAGTTCTTCTCATGGTTCTTAAGCTGACGTGAAGAATAAGCAACAACTCTACCTCCTTGCATCAAAACACAACCAAGTCCTCGACGAGATGCATCACAATATACTTGGAAATCTTTATGTATATCAGGCAAACATAAAACTGGTGCAGTTACTAACCGTTTCTTCAACTCCTGAAAGCTGGTATCACAATCATCGCTCCGATCAAACTTATTTTCTTTCTTTAAAAGCTAGGTCATTAGTTTTGCAATCTTGGAGAAATTCTCAATGAACCTCCTGTAATATCCTGCAAGCCCCAAGAAACTGCGAATGTCTCCAACTGTCGTGGGTGTCTCCCATTCTGTAACTGTTGAAACCTTGGATGGGTCCACAGCTACTCCATCTCCCGACACAACATGTCCAAGGAATCCTACCTCCTTCAACCAAAACTCACACTTGCTGAACTTGGCACACAACTTGTGCTCCCTGAGCTTCTCCAATACCGAACGCAGATGTGCTTCATGCTCTTGCTCATTCTTGGAATACAACAATATATCATCAATGAACACCACAACGAATTTATCCAAGAACTCCATAAACACCTTATTCATCATATTCATGAAGTATGCAGGGGCATTAGTCAATCCAACTGACATAACGGTATACTCATACAATCCATACCTTGTAGTAAAAGGAGTCTTCGGAATATCCTTCTCCCGAATCTTCACTTGATGATAACCAGAACGAAGATCAATCTGAGAAAACACACAAGCTCCCTCCAACTGGTCAAATAGATCATTAATCACAGGTAGAGGATACTTGTTCTTGATAGTAACATCATTCAGAGAACGGTAATCCACACACATCCTCTGGGTTCTATCCTTCTTCTCAACAAACAACACTGGAGATCCCCAAGGTGATGAGCTTGGGCGAATGAATCCCTTTGCCTGCAACTCTCTAATCTGCTCCTTCAACTCTGCAAGTTCATTAGCGGGCATCATATACGGTCTCTTAGCAATAGGCCCAGTGCCTGGTATTAAATCAATAAGGAACTCAATCTCCCTATCTGATGGCATACCTGGAAACTCCTCTGGAAACACATCTGGATAATCCCTCACAACAGGCACCTCATCCAGGCTACCCCCTTAAGAGAATTCACCTGAGCGTGCTGATGCTTATACTTGGATACATATCTGATCTTCTGCCCAGTCGGTGTACGAAGAGTGATGGACCGACTGGCACAATAAATAACACCTTGGTACTTGGCTAGCCAATCCATGCCAAATATAACATCCAAACCTTTTGACTTCAATATAATCAAATCTGTAGGAAAATCATGCTTCCCTATGGCTAAGCTTATCTGATAGCATCCCAAACTAGCTGACATCTCTGCTCCCGGGGAACTTATAAGCATAGATGACTTAAGAACTACGGTAGGTAACTCATGCTTATCCACAAATACCCTTGATATGAATGAATGCGATGCACCAGAATAAAAAAGAACAAGTGCGGGTACTGAATTGATAAGGAACTTACCAATCACTGCATCAGGCTCATCATAAACTTCCTCCACATTGACATGGTTCACATGCCCCTTGTTGAAAGGATTGGGCTTGCTAACTCCAGAATTCCCATTGTTGTCCTTGTTCTCCGGGCACATGTTGGAGTAGTGTCCCATCTTCCTGCACTTGTAGCACTGAACTTGACTAAGGACCTTCTGAGAATTCCCCACTTGACGGTTCTGGTTGTAGTTCCCTCCATTGCCATTTCCTTTCCCATTGCCATTGACATTCTTGTGCCCGTTGTGATGATTGTGGCCATTATGGTTGTGGCCATTCCCTCCATTATGATTGTCTCCATTTACACCATGATGATTATGTCCATTTCCACCGTGATGGTTATGTCCATTTCCACCGTGATGAGTATGTCCTCCATTCCCATTATAGGAAGTGCGCTGCTTCTGCTGTGGCCCTGAGTTGTACTTGTTGTTGTTGTTGTTGTTGTTATACTTCCTCTTGCGGTACTCCATAGCCTGATGTTTCCCCTCCAACACAATAGCCTTATCTATGAGCACCTTGCAATTTTTGAAAGTAGCCACACTCAACTGAACTCCCAACTCATCGTGGAGACCCTCCAAGAACTTCTCCTGCCTAGCTTCATCAGTATTGACGTCGTTGGTGGCATAGCAGGCAAGCTTGTTGAATTCTTCCACATACTCCGCTACTGTGCGACCTCCTTGGCGCAAACTGCGGAACTCCTTCTTCTTCAAAGCCATGGAGCCTGTAGAGACATGTGCGACGCGAAAAGCAGCCTGAAACTGCGCCCAAGTGATGGTGTCGATGGGATAAGTCACCAAATAGTTGTCCCACCATGCAGCGGCAGGACCCTCCTGCAAATGTGAGGCAAACCTCACTCTCTCAGCCTCAGTACAACCAACTGTCTCCATGTTCCGGCTCACTGAGAGAAGCCAGTCATCCGCCACAATTGGTTCAGGAGTGCTAGAGAACCTCTGAGGATTCAACCTCAAGAACCTCCCAAGCGTGTCCACAGGTGGGGGTGGGGGTGGCGCATTGTTGTTGTTGTTGTTTCCCATGTTCTGGGTGAGCAACTGGATCAGCTGGGCTTGTCCTTGAAGTAACTGTTGAATGTAAGCTGGCACTTCATTGTTGTTGTTCCCATTTCCCGTGGGATCACGTCTCGGCTGCATCTGTTGGGCAAGAATAGGTAAGTTATAGACAGAAGGTAGCTAGGGAAATAGATCCTACCCCATATGCTTATTATGATCAAGACAAAACATATACATATAAAGCATATCATACCACACAATTATCACACAAATATCACCAATCATCAATCATCAATATCATCAAGCAAAAGCACTCATACCAATAAGCAAATACAATCACACCATATAGTCTCAAAATAGATTGCATAACTAATATAAGATCCTCAATTAAACAACGAAATAAGAGTATATCAAACAACCTAGTATTGCCATACCGAATAAGTCGACATGGTCAAATACGCTAACACGATAACGTCAATAAACTAATTGCCGGTGAAGAAGTTCCGAACGCTGTCTTTGCTAAACAACATACGGTATTCGCGCCCACTCGTACGGCTGCGTCTCTTGGGACCCGGTTCATCTTCCTCTCCCGAAGTCTCCACTTCTGGTTCCTTTTCCTTTTCTTCAACACCGTTGGCCTTCAGCTTCTCCTTCAGCCTCTTGATCTCCTCTTGCATCTCCATCTTCTCATTCTTCAGCTTGTTGGTGTCCCTCTTGAGCTTGTGGTTCTTCTGCTGCAACTCAGTGATGGCATAGAGATCTGACTGGGGTGCTCATCTCAAGGTTGGGGATGTGCTTCTCCAGGCTCTGGATGAAGTAGGTAGTTGTACCCGGCCAAATTATCCCCGGCACAATCTTGAACTTCTTCGGCCATATGTTCCCAGATGGAAGGATCTTGGTCATCTTCTCGTACACCGTTCCCTTCAGCTTGCGGGTGTACCGGTTGACGATGTGTCCAAGAGCCATGTGAGCGGCTATGCGCAAACACTGCTCCTTCTCAGGAGCATGCACTTCAAATGACTCCGTGATCACCCTTTAGTCCTCCTCCTTTCTCCCGAGACGAAATGCTTCAACTTCCCAGTAAGAGTCGGCTCCCCTTATCTACACTAGCTTCGGCTGAAAGACTAGAGCGTAGATGTTCAGGTGCTGGCAAATCCCCTTGAGCTCAGGTCCAAACCCCATAGAGCGATAAGACAAGGTAGTCATCTATATCCAAAGAGAGGAAAGTCAAGATTAGAACAGGTATGAATCCGAGATAGAGAAGGTAAGTAAGTACAAGACAGAGTGGTATATAGTAATTTTTTTATTTCTATGGCTTTTTTAATCCATTTTCTAGGTTCACGTCCTAAAGTCAACACACTGCTCTGATACCATCTGTAGTGACCCAATTCACATAGAATTGGAGTCTCTGTGATCAAGTGCTAGTCCCTGGATCGAACTCGCTAGCATCCACAGTATCATAGATGTATATCAAAGTACAAGTGCATCATTATTACATTGTATGATCCAGAATTCATAAATAAACAAGTTGCATAAATTAAGGGTAGCTTATTCAATATAAATATAGCGGAAGAAAAAGCAAATAACGAGGAGTCCCATCAAAATCCACAAGCGAACATGCCGAGTGAAGACCCGTGACCCTAAACGCACCTTACTGGTCGTCTGAAAAACCTGCAACACCGAAGGTTACAGCCCGACAATGGGTCAGTACATCTGATTTGTACGGCAAGTCACACAAAAAGGATATAACAGACCTATCGCTACATGCAAGGTAAGTCAAAGGAAAGGCTTATGGTTTTATTTTGCAGAAAGCTGATTTTTTCCTTAGTCTACCTAAATCAAATTTTAGTTTATCTTACTACTTAAGGTTTAATTGGGCTACACCAGTTCCAACCCACACCCTTTACTAAATCTTGCCCATTCAAATTTTATTAAGGTGATTCATCTGTCAAGATCCTCCAGTAACAGTAATGTCTAGTAGCTCGAGGTTGTCCATAACCAGGGACACGACTAATCATGATTAGTTTGTACACTCTGCAGAGGTTTGTACACTTTACCCACTGGACTCAACCCGAAGATTGAGACGAAGTCTATCAGAAGAGGTCACCTAAACCCAACGGCAAGCCGGTACACCTATCACATCTACATCTGCTAGCTTTGCACAGGAGAGCCTCCCTATAACGTACTCAACTAAGCCAGAGCCAGTATGGCCAGCGGTTGTACATGGAAGCTCCTAGTCACCAAGTATGTATGATCTTTTTGAGCCTGTACGGCGCCCAATTACGTTGAGAGGGTAGATACCATGACGTTCTTTATACCACCAAAACCATCCATTAGGGGTACAACCTGGTCTCGCCTTAGATAAGGTACGGGCCCCCAGGAAGCACTCCCTGCCCGTCCAGAGGTGTATTCTAATTAAAGGTTGCTAGTCAAGTCATTAAATGCTTACACAGCTCAATGAAATCTCAACCAATCCCCGTCTACCAACATAGCAATATATATAACAAGCATATGCTAGGTTGTCTAAGCAAACAGGATAAGATCATATGGCTACCCTAGCAGGTTTGCAGCAATAGTAATATAGTATAGTATCTCCTACAGATGCATAGGGTGATATTGCTACATGCATAAGTAGAAAATATAGGTTGTGAAATGGTCAGAGTGTGACTTGCATTGATCCTGTTCCTGACGATCACGCTCTTCACAGAACGAAGCGTTGCACTCCGGACAGTCTACAAAATCAAAGAATGTAGCATTCAATACACAATATCACATAAACAATGCAACAGTAAAAGAACCAAATGAACAGCAATAAAACCAACTAAGCAGTAGCTAAACGATACCTACACGTCACCACGATCCAAACGCAACTGGAATCGACGAAAACGGATACACCGTATAAAAGATACGGTCACCGGAAGTTTGAACTTAAATCTGTGCAAAATTCAAATTCGAAAAGTGTAACAGTGCAAAGTGCATCCTACTGTAAACTATACTTCAATACGGTCGCAATGCAAAAAGAATCACCTAAAACGGAGCTACGGTTTAAAAGATATAGCGAATACCGTTCTAGGGTGAAATATGTGAAAAAGGGCCTATTTGTGAATAAAATATTTTTGCTGTCGCACACAGGTCCTCGACTACGGAGCGACCGGCGTTCACTCCGGCGAACAGTCCTGCGAACGTCCGCTAAATAAATAAATCAGCGGTTAACCGGAAAACCATAAACCCAAATAAATAAACCGAAAAAACCAACTCCAGATCTGGATTCGGCCCGATCTAATCCGGGTCGTCGGTTTTCGAATCGGACGGACGGGGCGGCTCTAGCCGGCGGGGCGGCGGCGGCCCGTTGACAGGCGGCGGCGGCGCGGCCGGCGCGGTGGCGCGGCGAGGGGCAGTGAGGAGGCCACGCGGCTGCGACTTACGACGACGAGGGCGGTGGTGGCCCGGCGTCCGGCGGAGTTTCGGAGAGGCGGCGGCGCGGCGCAACTCCAGGCGGCGGCGGACACGGCGAGACGGCGGCGGCGGCTGCTTCAGCGGGTCCCGCGCGACAATTAGTTTTTCCAAAAAAAATTGAAAAATCGAAAAATATATATAGCCAAAAACATAGTTTTTCTGAGTCTGAGTCGGGCCCGAATCGCACGTAGCGCAAAATAGCTGACTAGGCCGCTAGAAGGCCCAAAACGAAAACTCGTTTTTCTAAAAAAATTATTTGGTCAACCAACTACGCAGAACATTTTTAAATAATAAAATATGAATTTTAAAAATGTCACAGCAATAAAGTAAAATAATAAAAATAATTGTTTTTGCCGAAATTATTATTTCAGCTATTATGCAATTTTCATAAATACCTCTTATGCAATAAACTCCGTATAAAAATTATAATAATCCCAAAAATAAATTCGAGTCATTTATAATTACTATGACACAGTTTATAAACACCCACAAATATTTTCAACACTTTCAACTTTATTTAAAATGGGGATAAGTCATATTATATCCTCTCCAATCAAATTGCCTTAAGTTGAAAAATGTTTAAAATATTCGTATGATCCAAATAATGCAAAACTGCATATGATGATCTATTAACATCTGAATTTAGAAAATTAGGATGTTAAATCTCGCACCTAAGGAGGATAATTCTTCTCTTTATCATTTTCTTCGGGCTCAGCACCGTCTTCAGTTTCAGCATCGGAGGTAGATATGCTGTTGGGATCAACAGCAGGTTCTTCACTCGTAATAGGATCATTAGAGTTGTCAGCTTCCTTGTGTTTCTTCTTCTTATTTTTCTTCTTAGGAGAGCTAACAATCTCGTCTTCCACTTGCACTTGAGAATCTTGTTCGATCCTCTTCGGATGCCCCTCAGGATAGAGTGGGTCCTGGGTGTGTGTTCCACCCCTGGTTTTGATGTCATAAGCTTGTATGTCCTGTTTGGCATTGTTAGCAAGCAAATATTTGTGCACATTAGAAATTTAATCAAGCTGAGTTTGAACCATATGGAAATGCTTAACAAGACATTTAACATCATTAACTGTTCTTTCCAGAACACCAAGTAAGCTTTTGATAGCAAGAGAATTATCATGCAACTGGCTTTGTATCCTCCTACTAAAATTGTCTTGCTTAATAATAAAATTATCAAGCTCATATAAGCATTGGTCGGGAGGCTTACCTTTAGGGATGTCACTTTCCGTAAATTCTAATAGAGAGTGTACCTCTACCAAGGGAGGGTGAGTAGGCTCACACAACTTCTCGATAGGCGGTAGATTCTTCACGTCTTTGGTGACGAGGGGGTGACCCCACGACTCCTGCGTGTGAGGATACCTGGTGCATAGAAGGACAAGAGGCCCGCTGGAAGCTTCAACAGGCCCACGATTGGCCCGCTCCAAGCACCGACGTAGGAGTCTGCGATCAATATGGAAGTCACGACTTGGCGTTTAAGGCAAGGATAGAATTAGGTAAACACCTCTGTAAACCTGAGACGGACTCTCCGAGATCTAGCCTAGTATATAAAGGCTGGGATGGGGGACGTCTCAGGACATCCAATCTACAATCATCACCTCTAGTCTTGCACGAACTCGCCTAGACTCCCACTGTAATCGCCCCCTCGCATAATATTATAGAGCAGTAAGTGCTTCTCCTGTTAGCCGATGAGTATCGCCAACATGTTCTCTCTATGATCTAACCCAGGGTCCCTGACCATGGGATTTGCCGAGGCTGATCCCCGTCAATTGGCGCCGACTGTGGGGACTTCACAGGTTGGAATCACGATCTCGACAGCCCCTTCATCAGCATCCATCAAGTTGACGACCCCCCAAGCACTCGACGAACCCATGCCTCGAGCAGATTCTGATCTATCCGGGTCCCTCGGTTTCGTGGATCACTTTCCGACCCTGCGACCAGCCTTCGCCGACCTGCGCGCTGGCATCGACCTGACCTTCGGCGGGTACCAGATCTACATCAACCATTGGGGCACTCTTCGCCTCACAGATCGCGCTTGAGCACCCGCGGCGACCAGCGTAACAACCAAACACGGAGCAACCGCCCACACGGCAACTCCGCGAGTCAACCGCGACTCCCACCCCAACACCAAGCTCTCCATCACTCGCGACTGCCCGGGTGGACTGCCAACACGGAAAAAACGCACGACAGACATGACTGGACTAGCAACCAGGGAACCATTCCAGGTGTTCATGGCAGACACTCGTGAGCCAACCTTAGACGACAAAGGCCAGGACGACGACTCGAGCAGTCATAGAGACGCACGCTCCAACAGCAAAAGAAGCGACCCTAAAAATACTGGACAGATCACCGTCACCCTCGGAGAACCAGGAACCATACCAAGAAAAGAATTCAAAAGACATGAGCACAACAACTACAAGAACGACTAGTCGGAGAGCATCAGGCGTCACATCCCAGAAGCGGCAAAAGAGGACCATACCATAGAAAAAATATACCTGTCCAAAGAAGCAATCGCCAGAGTGAAAAACGCAGTAAAGCACGGAAAGCTACTCCGAGAGAACGCAACCCACGACGAGCTCAGAGCATACAACAAGCTGGCGAGCGACATCACCAAGAAAACAAGACGGCAACGGCTGGAGCTGGAGAAGCAAGAAAAAATCGCCATCGACTCAAGAACCAACCGCAAAGCATTGCCCGAAAGTGACTCCTCCGACCACGGCTCCCCCACCCGAGGCAAGTCCAAATTCGGCAACTTGAGACGGGCAGATAAGAAGAAAGTTGTCCGCAAACTAGACGACGACTTCAGAGTCGAAGAGGACGATGAAGAAGAAGGGGAACTCACACCAGCAGAAGCTCTCATAACTGACCAGGCATACATCTCTCGTGCTCAGAAGGACAAAAAGGGAACAACAGATCGCAACATGACGATGGCACTCAAGGTGATGAAGGACGCCATCACTGCCTCGGCACTCAAAAAGCAAGCACAAGACGAGCACCTGATAACCCACAACTGCAGGGGATCGAGACAGTCTTCACGGGTAAGATAACCCAATTTATAGATTCGAATCAAGGGGAGCTAAAGAATATACACAAGCTTTGACAGTGGAGTTGTCAATTCCACCGCACCTGAGATACACTTACTTGCAACAAGATATTAGTGGTAACTGCGATATGGAAGTGATAATAGCAACGGAAATAGTGGTGGTGAAATAGCGACAGTAAAATAGCAAAAGAAAACAACTAGTAACCAGCAGAATTAAAACACTATAGGCTAGGGAGATGGATGGTTGGGCGCTGCATGGATAAGGCACATCATGTATTTAACTTGGGGCAAGGCACACAGAAAAGCAATGATCATCTAGGCATAAATCAAAAATCAGGCATGTACCCCACAGGTAGTTGTACGTGCTTGCAATAAGAACTTGCACAACATCTTTTGTCCTACCATCCCTCTACGAACGGGACCAAAAGGAACTTATGGAGATTAATGTGCTCCTGTCAAAGAGCACCAGAACAAAGCATTAACAATCAATGGATACATGGAATCCTAAAATTATAGTCCATCCCCTTTGGTGTCCCAAGCTGTCACCTTTGGGATCGCCGATTCTGGACTATAACAGGTGCATACAACTCATAGATAGGATCAAGAACACAAATATATTCATGCAAACACATAGGGTTCAGATCTAAAATCATGGCACTCGGGCCCAAAGTGACAAGCATTAAGAGCAACAAGTTGAAGCAAAGATCATAAAAAACAATCTAGATGATAGGCAACATGCCCCCAACAATCTGATAAACTATTACATGATCTATCTCATCCAATCCCTACCATCCCCTTTGCCTACAACAGGGATTTACTCACACATGGATGGAGAAGTCATGGAGGGAGGAGGGAGTGGTAATGATGATGACGATGGCGATGATCTCCCCTCACCGGAGGCCAAAACAACCTCCAGATTAGCCCTCCCGGAGAAGAACAGAGGGTGGCGGAGGCTCCGCGACGTGAATTGGGAAAACGACTTCTGTTTCGGGGTTTCTCCATCACGGGAATAAATAGGAGCCTCGGTAGGGCACCAGAGGAGGGGGGAGGCCTCCAGGCGGCCAGAGGGCGCGGCCCCACCCCTGGCCGCGCCAGGGGGACGCCTAGGGCCCCCTTGGCTGCCCTCTGTTCCCACTTCTAGCACAGTGTCCCTTCGGGTGCGTGGATTTTCTGTGATTTTTCCTGGAATTTTTTGAGACAGCTAAAAATCCATTTTCCTGCGCACAATAAAACCATACAGGCAGTCTGCTGAAAACAACGTTAGTCTGGGTTAGTTTCATCCAAATCATACAAGAATGAGGGCAAAACAATAGCAAAAGTGTTTGGAAAAGTAGATACGTTTGAGACGTATCAGCACCTCGCGAGCTGGCACCAGACATGGACCCCAGCTCACCAGATGACGACGAAGACGACAACAATGACGACCGGCGCAGGCGCTCAAACAGAAGAAAAAACCATGACAGGGACGACAACGACAACAGACACAACAACCGACGAGACGCACGCGACGACATCACGCAGAACAAAATCAACCGCAGAAGAAGCAGACGCGCAGCCCGCGAGGAGTACTCGGACGATCTCACATCCGATGAAGAAATAGAACCATGCGGCGCATTATGCTTCACGTGATCCATACGCGAAACACGGATTCCGAAAGGTTTCAAACTAAACTCCATAACGCACAAATACGACGGACTCGAAGAACCAGAGGCATGGCTAGACGACTACCTAACAACCGTCAAGTTTCAACGAGGAACCAATATCACGGAAATGCAGTACGTACAACTCATGCTCGAGAGCTCGGCGCGACACTGGCTGAAGAACCTACCACAAGGATCGATTGCTCCTGGGAAGCAATTTCGTAGCGCTTTCGTCGAGAACTTCAAGTCCACCTATAAACGACCAACATCACTCAAAGAGCTGAGAGCTTGTAGGCAAGGAACCAGAGAGTCCCCGCGAGCATACATCCAGCGGTGGACCATACTCAAAAACTCAGCCGAGGACATATCAGACGAAAGCGCGATTGATGCATTCTGAAGAGGCCTGCAGCGCATTGAATTCAAAGAGCAACTCGGGAAGATGAAGGTCCGAATACTCGCGAGATTACTAGAATAATCCAACAACTGGGACAACGGAGAAGACTCCATCCGAAATGAGTGAGAAATCCAGTCAGCACGCTCAGAGTGCGACTACGACTACTACACCGGAGACAGAGGGTACGACAGAAGAATAAAACGCCCCAGACGTAACTTCTTTGACGATAGAGGACCCGATATGGCCGCGGCTGATTTCCCAGTCGATAGGGAAGCTAGACATCGAGACGACAACAGGATGCAGCGGAGGGACAACACAGAAGAATCACCCCAGGTCCAGAAGAGAGTTTGGAGGTCAAGGCAGCCACGAGATGACACCCGAGTATACCGCTCAGCCAAGGAACAGCTCGACGGGCCCTGCACACTACACGGGTTCAAAAATGAGCGCGAAGACTGGAGATCAGGACACACCCTATGAAACTACAGACGCTTCACTGAGCTCTCAGAAGAAAAATGCCGATCTATAACACCAGCAGTGCAACCCCTCGCAAGCATAGCAGTCGGAACAATCGCCCACGATGCACCACCCGCAACCACTGCACAAGCAAGACAGCTGGCAGCCATCCAAGAGCGGCACTCAACACCCGACGAAGAAGAAAAATACCCAGAAGCACACGGGCGAATCTATATGATCCAAGAAGGAAGACCATCAAATAGGCAGCAAAATCAGGTCACGAGACAAGTCTTCCTCGCAGCCTCCTCACACCCTGCCATCCCAGAATACTTGCGCGGATCAGAAACGGACATCACCTTGTCCCCAGAAGACCACCCGCCAGCCATCCCACGCCCAGGACATGTCGCTCTGATACTTGAGGCAAGAATCGGAAACTACGACATGTCGCGAGTCTTCATGGACGGCAGCAGCGGGATCAAAATCATATTCACCAAAACCTTGGAAGAAATGCTCATCCAACATTCAGCAATAAAGACTTCAGGCACAACCTTCCACGGAATCGTGCCAGGAGAAGCAGTCCACCCCTAGGGAAAATAAGCCTGGAAGTCGTCTTAGGCAATGCAAGGAAATTTTGCAAGGAGATGTTAGACTTTGAAGTGGTCAACTGGAAATCACAGTATCACGCCATCCTTGGCCGACCAGCCTTCGCACGCTTCATGGCAGTACCACACTACGCCTACCTCAAGCTCAAGATGCCAGGCCCGCATGGCGTCATCACAATCAGCGCCAGCTTCATCAGGTCCGATTGCTGCGACAGAGAGTTCCACAAGATATCAGAAACCTTTGGATCACTTCTAAACCGCGGAACCGCCCCACAAGAAGAAGCACTCAACTAGAGGTCAAATCAGCAACCAGAGGACTCGCGGGCATCACAATCTCAAGACATCTTAGCAGCAAGTTTACTCCCTTAGGGCTATCAAGCCACCGACCCAAATAAAAGGTTGTCTTCAACAGCCCGCTCCTATAAGAACAACAGGAAAGATACTACAAATATTTTTCCAAAAAATTGCTTACGCGACTTGAAAATTGACACTCGGGGGCTCGCTCGCAGAAGCCACCCCCCGAGGCGTTATTTGCTTACGTGACTTGAAAATTGGCACTCGGGGGCTCGCTCACAGAATCCACCACCTGAGGCGTTATTCGCTTACGCGACTTGAAAATAGGCACTCGGGGGCTCGCTCGCAGAAGCCACCCCCCGAGGCGTTATTCGCTTACGCGACTTGAAAATTGGCACTCACGGGCTCGCTCGCCGAGGCATTATTCGCTTACGCGACTTGAAAATTGGCACTCGGGGGCTCGCTCGCAGAAGCCACCCCCCGAGGCGTTATTCTCTTACGCGACTTGAAAATTGGCACTCAGGGGCTCGCTCGCAGAAGCCAGCCCCGAGGCGTTATTCGCTTACGCGACTTGAAAATTGGCACTCAGGGGCTCGCTCGCAGAAGCCACCCCCCCGAGGCATTATTCTCTTACGCGACTTGAAAATTGGCACTCGGGGGCTCGCTCGCAGAAGCCACCCCCCGAGGCGTTATTATCTTACGCGACTTGAAAATTGGCACTCAGGGACTCGCTCGCAGAAGCCACCCCCCGAAGCGTTATTCGGCTACACGACTTAAAAATCAGCACTCGGGGGGCTCGTGCGCCGCAGCCACCCCCCAAGGAGTTACTCTCCGAAGACTTGGAAACCTACAAGACCTGCCCGTACCGCACGAGATCCATTCATAATAGATAAAGAAAAATAAATCAAAAAGGAACAACGGCAAACGCTGTCCAGCAGAAGAAGACAACCTACAGCTCAAAAGAAGAACCTACACAAAGCAAAGCCTAATCTCCAGGCTCTGATTTCACTTTACACAGAGCGCCCAGACGACGGTCATTCTCCTCGACCACCCACTTCACAACATGGCTCGCAGGCTCATCCGCCATGGCATAATGGTCACCCATAGGCTGAGCTCGACCACCAGGAGGACCTCGAGCCGCCAACATAATGTCCACACCAGGACAATGACTATGGACAAAAGCAAAAGCACATCGGGCCCCTGCATGAATCTGGTGATTTACTACGTGACGAAGCTCCGCAGGCTGAGAGAACACCCGGCACAGCCTCTCAAGACACGATTGAACAGGAACCAGCGGAGAAAATTCAGAGAAAATCCCACCAAGCACACTGCAACAGTACCCAAGAGCCTTCGGCACCCTTTCAACCCGCCGTCAAAAAATGGAGAATACTCGAGCTCGCGACCTATCCATCCAAAAGGGATTGTTCGCCTGCACAACTGGGTCATCCAGCCTCAACAACTCTGACTGCACGGCCTCCTCCAACTCGCGAGATCGCCCAACCAACACTTCACAAAAAGAGCAATAATCAGAATAAAGCACAAGGAAAATACCTCACACAGTCGAGAAGCCGAAGGAAGACAAACTCACCCTTCAGAAGATCAGACAACTTGACCACCTAAGCAGCCAGACCATCCACAACAGCTTCAACACGTTCATGTTTGGAGCGCTGAACATCGACAACTCCCTTGAGACGTACAATCTCACGCTCGGCATCTTTCATCCTAAAACAAATGGATTCATAGGCACCCTTGCGAGCATCGTCCTTCAGCAAATTCCAACCCCGAGAAACGCCCGGGGTGGCCTACCGCAAAGGAGAACAAGTCAAAAGAAAAAAAGGGGAGAAACGCAAAACAGACAAAGTAGTTTTCACCGCATAAAAGATTCACCATCCTGTAGGAAGTTCATTACAACTTAAAGTCCCAAGAGAGGGCACCAAAAATCAGTTCACCCCTACTCCTCTCCCTGAGAATTATGGTTATCAGCCTCAACAACCAGCTGCAGCTGGCAGGAAAGCCGAGTGGCTTGAGCACTCTGCTCGTCTGTATAATTAGGCAGGCTATCCACCATGGAATCCTCAATGGGGACACCATGCCCCAGAAGAACAATAATAGACGTGGCAAGCCCACTCACCACGTTCTCGCGAACCAAGCCCTCCAGCTTATCACTGTCCGGACCGAAGGCAACAACCTGAGAATCAAGACCCTCTGGCCTCTTCTCCTCATCCGGAAACATATGCTCATGAAGAACCTTTAGAAGAGTCGAAGCCCGAGCGCAAACGTCCCCCCACAGATACAGCAGCACCCGAGACAACATCCACAACACCACAAAGAGTGCCTGATCCTGCAGCATCCACCTCCACCGTCCCAATACCCGCGGAGCCTGCAAGAAGCAAAAAGATTCAGTACTCAGAAATTCAAGAGAAGGGCAAACCCCAAAGAACGGAAGAAAGGAACAGTCCACGCACCAGCCAAAGAGCCTACCAAGTCCTGTAGGCGCTCACACTCAACTTTCTCCACCTAGAGAAATTGCTCCTCCACTCGCCGCAACCGCTCGAGCTCGCCATGTTGTGCCTACAGGTCCCTTTCCTTGGGTTCCAAAACGACCCGAAGCTCAGCGTGTTCCTTTTTTGCAGCCTCTGTCTTCTTCTCAGCACTCTTCTTGCGACCTGCGGAAAGGACATCGGTCAGATAACCAACTAGTAGCCGAAATAAAGGCCAAGAATCAAGATCTCATGTCTCATAGTGGTCAAGCTCCCCTGGACCGAGTCATGAGCACGTCGCCACCGATCAGCATCAGTCAGCACACGCTCACCTACCCGGAACAAAGGCTGAATTCAAGTAGAATGCACAAGTCAAAGCCAAGGAAAGGATAAAATAAAGTCCAAAGACTGCAACCAATCACACATGATTTCTTGCAGCCTCGGGTGCTACTCCCATTGGGAGCACTGCCGTGCCCCCAATGTCAAACAAAGATTAACAAAAGAGAAAGACCCAAGCTAAAGAATGCAACCAATCACAAATGATCGCTTGAAGCCTCGGGGTCTACTCACGCTCCAATGAAAATCAGAAGGGCGAGGAATTCCATACCCGCTCCGCCATACGATCAAAAAACTTTGCCTTATACTCAGCAGAAAGATCCCTCCGCCCCAAGTAGTGCTCCTCAGGAACCACAGGTTTCGCCTTTGGAGAAGAGGCTTCCCCAGTATCAGTAGCAAATCCCCCAGACAGAACAGTCGCTCCTCGCACCCGAAACCGCAGGAGTCGCCGAAGGAACTGGCCGATCCATCGCCGCACCTGATTCACCCGGCCGAGTAGCAGCCGCACCAGAACCGGATGACTGAAAATCAGCCGCAACAGTACTCATAGAAGATACAGCAAGAACAGGAGCAGTACTGCAAAATAACACATCATCAGAACGAAATCCGAAAAACAAGGAACAAAGCCGCACAAGGAAAGGTGTACGAACCCGGCAGGTGCAGCACCCGGACACAGCAACATCCCAAGCTTGCGAATCTTTGGAGCAGCCGAAGGAGGACGCGGTACAGCAGAGGGCACATCCAGCAGTAAATCATCAGCACCACCCGCCGCATCGCGGCCACTCGCACTCGAGGAACGTGCATGCTTGACGCGTAAAGGACTTGAATCCCTAGAGTCCTCAGCAACCAACGGTTTCCCACACGTAGAATCGCCAGCATCAGCACCGGAAGTGCCCCCATCACCCGCAGGCACAGGACCAACATCAACCACACTAGGCTCATCCAGTATTTCCACATTCTCAGATTGCGGCGGATTGTTCAACAAAGTAGTATGACCCTGCAGATCAGAACAACATCATTAATCAACATGCACAATTCAAAATCACAAAAGAACCTCAAGACAAGTACTTGGGGAAGAGGCAATTCAGCAGCATAAGGACGAACGAGGCTCTCTTCACCAATACTCGTACACTTCGTGACTTGCTGGACCCGAGTCACAAGGTCACCATCAGAGAACTCCTCGGGCATACACCTGGTCGAGTCGTCGGGCCCAGTGTATTGCCACATGGGACGCACCCGATGCTGAAGCGGCTGAATACGTCTCCTCACAAACAAAGAGATAAGTTGGCCGCCAGTCAACTCATCCTTCAAAGCAGAGATCTTTTGCACCAATGGCTCAACAAGAGACACCTCACGAGCAGACAAAAGATGTGCCCACGAAGACCGCTTAACCGCTCGCGCAGCAAGATCTAAAGGTGCAAGACAAAATTGCTGCCCCTCAACGTGTCGATCCTTCAGATAGAACCAACTCTTCCGCCATGTATAGACGGAATCCAGCTTTTCCAGATCAAAGTAGGCAGCCTTATCTTTAATGGAAATACCCATGCCCCCAATGGCATATTCAGAGTTCGTCCTCTTCACATTGAAAAGATTTTTCCAGAGCCCCTAATGGGGATAGATTCCCAAAAAAACCTCATAGAGCGTGATAAAGCAGGCAATGTGCAGAACCCCATTAGGGGTCAAGTCATGTAGTTGCAATTGATAGGCAAAAAGCAACCCCCGGAGGAAAGGATGAACAGGAAGCGCAAAACCACGATGGAAGAAGCTCTGAAAGCATACCTGTTCATCTGGACAAGGCACAGAAACCTCCTCACCCCCAGGAATCCGAGCGGCACCATCTACCACCATGTCGTCCGATACCAAGTCATCCAGATCTGCGGCTACGAAAGCAGACCGCACCCACCTACCATTCATCCTCGCCGACTCCTGCGCTGCACTGCGAGGGCGCTTGGACATGGATCTCACCACGAAACCGCGCAAAGAGAAGAGGCGGGAGGCAAGGAACGAAGAAGGAAGAAGAAGGACAAGCAGGAGAAGGCAATGGCTGGGTGAAAACCTTAAACTACCAGACTCCTCGGTATTTAACCAACAACAGGGGCACGCATAATCACCGTTAATCTTGGAACTCAGCGGACGTGGCACGATCCCACGTTAGCCGAGAAACATGTAAAACTCAACTGGCACATTAACCATACCGCCCACTGCGCACACAAAATGAGGGCCATCATCACATAGTGCGAAATTTTCGGGCAGCAGGGCGTCAAGTAATTTCCATTCACACGACACGGCAACCCAACCTGTCAGGCGGGCCAGCAATGTCACATCTCAGCAATGCGTATTAAGTACGCATCCTTGGTCAGCATCCCGCTCCTCACAAGTTTTTTCTTGTTATTCTAAAATCTTTTACTCCCATCGGTAGTACCTTTACTCGAGGTTGGGTGCTCCCTCACCTAGAAGGCAAAGACGTGCTCGAGTGGCCACTCGCACCAAAAATTAATCACGACATCAACAGAGTTCGGGTGCTCCCTCACCCAGAAGGCAGACACGTGCTCGAGTGATCACTCGCACTAGCAGAAATAAACGTACTTTCAGAGTTCGGGTGCTCCCTCACCCGAAGACAGTAAAGCATTCGAGTGACTACTCGCAAGGACTCCACAAAGTATTTTACACTATGATCTACTCGCTTACTCGACGACCTTCCGAGTGGGCGCTTTATTATTTTCCTCGTCTGAGCTCGAAAAATTTCTGCGAGTGACCGCTAATAGCTCACTTGATTGTTTATTCCAAGTGGGTGCATCTCTATTTAGGCTCCGCGCCTCTACAAAAAATGATGCCTGGGCTGCTACTTGTTGTACTCAGATGACACGCAAGCTTAGCATGTAGGTAAGACCCCGCTGCACAGACGGCCGGGCCAGGACTTGCCATAGCGCGAATTCATTCCTGATATTTTCCATGCGCTCGCATGATTGAGAGATGAGCCGATAATGGACGCGGAAAGGCTATTTACTGGGACCGGCGGCATTGATCCTATAAGACCTACATCGGCATGAACTTTGCTAGAGACCGGTCGTTCCCAAGTTCGTGTCGAGGGACGCGGGCTTGATTGGGCTACTGAGGTATTTTCCACTAGCGCAATTCACCGAGGCTCGACCAGTCGACTAACTCGGCCCCTTTCAGCTTAGCATCCCTTGAATTAAACATTTGTCATGGCTAAAGCTGCCAGTGACTCGCAGATGTGATGCGCAACGCGAAAAAGGATGAATTCGAGTCCCTGTGCGACTCTTTGAGTCCCCCAGGCACTCGGGGGCTACTAACGAGGGGGTGGCCCCATGACTCCTGCGTGTGAGGATACCTGGTGCATACAAGGACAAGAGGCCCGCTGGAAGCTTCAACATGCCCACGACTGGCCCGCTCCAAGCACCGACGTAGGAGTCTGCGATCAATATGAAAGTCACCACTTGGCGTTGAAGGAAAGGATTGAATTAGGTAAACACCTCTGTAAACCTGAGACGGACTCTCCGAGACCTAGCCTAGTATATAATGGCTGGGAGGGGGGACGACTCATGACATCCAATCTACAATCATCACCTCTAGTCTTGCGCGAACTCGCCTAGACTCGCACTATAATCACCCCCTCGCATAATATTATCGAGCAGGAAGTGCTTCTCCTGTTAGCCTACGAGTATCTCCAACCTATTCTCTCTACGATCTAACCCAGGGTCCCTGACCATGGGATTTGCCGAGGCTGGTCCTCGTCATTCGGCTTTGATGCCCTTCTCCTTAATAGACTTCTTTGCTTCTTGCATATCTTCGTGGCTCGGAACAAGCATGCCCCTCTTCTTTGGTGGTGGAGGTGGTTCAGGGATGGACCAATCTTCATGGTTCTTGGCAATCTTGCCCATTAACTCTTCAGCATCGGCTGGCGTTCTTTCCCTGAAAACACAACCAACACAACTATCCAGATAAGACCTTGATTCATCGGTTAGACCAACATAAAATATATCAAGTAACTCATTCTTTGGGACTTCATGTCCTGGTCTAGCCTTGATTAAGTCACAATACCTCCCCCAAGCTTTAGGGAGGTTCTCATCCTGCAACTGTTTAAAGTTATAGATTTTTCGCAAAGCAACATGTTTCATATGAGTAGGAAAATATTTATCAATGAAAAATTGAACTAAGTCCTGAGGACTCACAATGGAACCATAGGGTAGTGCATCATACCAAGATTTAGCGTCTCCCTTCAATGAAAAAGGAAAAATCTTGGCCACATAGAAGTTTCGTATCTTCTCATCAGTAGTAAATAGGTCACCTAACTCACCAAGTTTGGTCAGGTGTGCTATAGCATCATCATTTTCTCTGCCATAAAAAGGGCCAGCTCGACTGTAGATATAAGTGAAAGATCAACAGAGAAATCATAATCAGGATCAGTGATGCATATAGGAGATGTGGAAAATTTAGGATCGGGAATATTATTGTTCTTCATGGAGTGCTTTTTGAGCAACTCCTTAACAGCTCGAGGGTCAGAGTCCGCACACTCTCTGAGTTCCCTACAAAGATCATCATCGAGAGTAATATAATGATCATCAAGGATTCTCTCTTGTTCATCCAGGTCTGGGTAACCAAAGGTTTTGCAAGTAGGAATATAGGTAGCAAGTATCTCAGTCTTAGTTTCAATATAGTGACCAAGAAAATTATCATCATCAAGAGTAGTGGAAGAATCATCAAAAGTACCAGACATAGTAACAGACTCGGTAGAAGAAGCATGTGGTGGTAGTGGTGAAGCAAACTTACTTATAACGGAAGGTGAATCAAGCGTAGCATTGGTACTCAGAAAGGTACCTTTTCTTGTAGTGGATGGTAGGATCGGAACCTTGGGGTCTCCTTTATTACCCATAGCGGACGAAGTGTGGCAGGCAGGATACTTCAAGTAGACTTGTAAATATTGCTATGGTCCCCGGCAACGGCGCCAGAAAACAGTACTTGATGACCCTCAACTATAGGGGATCGATTGCAGTGTTCTCGCGGGTAAGTTAACCCAATTTATTGATTCGACACAAGGGGACACAAAGAGTATTCATAAGCTTTGACAGTTGAGTTATCAATTCAACCGCACCTGAAATATACTTGCTTGCAACAAAATATTAATAGAAACTATTATACGATAGTGATAATGATAAAGAAAAAAGTAAACTAGTAGTAACCAGCAGGATTTAAACAGTATAGGCTAGGGAGATGGATGGTTGGGTGCCGCATGAATAAGAATGAGCATGTAATAAATTCTAACATGGGGCAAGGCACACGGAAAAGTAATGATAATCTAGGAAAATATCAAATACTAGGCATGTATCCCAAAGGTAGTTGTGCATGCTTGCAATAAGAACTTGCACAACATCTTTTGTCCTGCCATCCCGCTATGAACGGAGCCAAAAGGAACTTATCGAGATTAAGGTGCTCCTGTCAAAGAGCACCGGAACAAATCAATAAACTCAATGGATACATGAAATCCTCAAATTATGGACCATCCCCTTTGGTGTCTCAAGCTATCACCTTTGGGATCGCCGGTTCCGGACCATAATAGGTGCATACAACTCATAGATAGGATCTTGAACATAGATAAACTCATGAAAACATAAGTGGTTCAGATCTGAAAACATGGCACTCGGGCCCAAAGTGACAAGCATCAAGAACAACAAGTTTTAGCAAAGATGATAAACACCAAAGTAGATGATAGGCAGCATGCCCCCAATAATCTGACGAACTATTACATGATCAATCTCAACCAATCCCAACCATCCCGTTCTCCTACAACAGGGAATTACTCACACATGCGAAGGGAAGTCATGGAGGGAGGATGGAGTGGTGATGGTGATGACGATGGCGACGATCTCCCCTCTCCGGAGGCCAAATCAACCTCCAGATTAGCCCTCCCGAGGAAGAACAGAGGTTGGCGGCAGCTCCGCGACAGGTTCTGGAAAAGCGACTTCTCTTTCGGAGGTTCACGTCACGGGAATAAATAGGAGACGAAGTAGGGCACCAGGGGAGGGGGCAGTCGCCCAGTCGGCCAGAGGGCGCGGCCCCACCCCTGGCCACGCCCATAGGGCGCATGGCCCCCCTGGCTGCCCTCTCGCCCCCCTTATGGCTCCGGGCTCCTTCGGGTGCGTGGATTTTTTGCTATATTTCTGGGAATTTTCTGAGATGTCCAAAAATCCATTTTCCTGCGCACAATAAAACCATACAGGAGGCTCTGCTGAAAACAGTGTCAATCCAGGTTATTTTAGCTCAAATCATGCAAGAATGAGGGTGACGAGGATTAGCCTCAGCAAATCCCATGGTCAGGGACCTTGGGTTAGATCGTAGAGAGAACAGGTTGGCGATACTCGTCGGCTAACAGGAGAAGCACTTCCTGTTCGATTCTATTATGCGAGGGGGAGAATTACAGTGGGAGTCTAGGCGAGTTCGCGCAAGACTAGAGGTGATGATTGTCGATTGGATGTCCTGAGACGTCCCCGCTCCCAGCCTTTATATACTAGGCTAGCTCTCGGAGAGTCCTTCTCAGGTTTACAGCGGCGTTTGCCTAATTCTATCCTTGCCTTGAACGCCAAGTCGTGACTTCCATTTTTGTCGCGGACTCCTACGTTGGTGCTTGGAGCGGGCCAGTCGTGGGCCTATCGAAGCTTCCAGCGGGCCTCTTGTCTTCGTATGCACCAGGTATCCTCACACGCAAGAGTCGTGGGGTCACCCCCTCGTCAGTAGCCCCAGAGTGCCTGGGGGACTCGAAGAGTCGCGCAGGGACTCAAATTCATCCTTGTTCGCTTTGCGCAACGCAGCTGTGAGTCGCTGGCAGCTTTAGCCATTAAAAATGTTTAATTTGAGGGATGCTAAGCTGAAAGGGCCCAAGGTAGTCGACTAGTCGAGCCTTGGTAAATTGCTCTAGTGGAAAATACCTAAGTAGCCCAATCAATCCCGTGACCCTCGACACAAACTTGGGAACGACCGGTGTCTAGCAAAGTTCATGCCGCTGCAGGTCTTATAGGATCAATGATGCCGGTCCCAGTAAATAGCCTTAACGCGTCCGTTATCGGCTCATCTCTGTATCATGCAAGCGCATGGAAAATGTCGGGAATGAAGTCGCGCTATGGGAAGTCCCGGCCCGACCGTCTGTGCAGCGGGGTCCTACCTACACGCTATGCTTGCGTGGCATCTGGGTACAGCAAGTCGCAGCCCAGGCATCATTTTTTATAGATACGCGGAGCCTAATTAGAGATGCACCCACTTGGAATAAACGATCAAGTGAGCTATCAGCGGTCACTCGCGGAGCTGTTTCACAAACTCGTGCGAGAAAAATAAGAAAGCGATCACTCGGTAAGTCGTCGAGTGTGCGAGTAGTCTATATCGTCGCATAGTTGTTGAGTCCTTGTGAGTAATCACTCGATTGCTTTGATGTCTTTGGGGTGAGGGAGCACCCGAACTCTGAAGGTACGCCGTTTCTTCTAGTGCAAGTGATCACTCGAGCACGTGTTTTATCTTCGGGGTGAGGGAGCACCCGAAACTCTGTAGTCGCTGTGAATTCAACTGGTGTGAGTGATCACTCGAGCACACCTTTGCCTTCTAGGTTAGGGAGCACCCGAACTCGAATAAAGGTACTCCCGATGGGAGTAAAAGATTTTGGAATAATATGAAAAAATTGTGAAGAGCGGGATGCTGACCGAGGATGCGTACTCAATACACGTTGCTGAGATGTGACATTGATTGTCCGCCTGACAAGTTGGGTGGCTGTGGCGTCTGAATGCAAGTGATGTGACGCCATGCTGCCCGAAAATTTCGCACTATGTGATTATGACCCTCGTTTTTCACGCGTAGTGGGCGGTATGGTTACTGCGCCGATTGAGTTTTCCATGCTTCTCTTCTGTTGTGGGATTGTTCCACGTCTGCAGGTTTCCAAAATTGACGGTGACTGGGCGTTCCGCAGCTGTTGGTTAAATACCGGGGGGGGGGGGGCTGGGTAGATTTAGGTTTTAACCCAACCATCATCTTCTCCTGCTTGTCCTTCTTCTGTTCTTTGCCTCCTACCTCTTCACTTTGATTGGTTTCGTGGTGAGATCCATGTCCAAGCGCCCTCGAAGTGCAACGCAGGAGTCGGCGAGGATGACTGGCAGATGGGAACGGTCTGCTTTCGGAGCCGCAGATCTGGATGACTTGGTAGCGGATGGCACGGTGGTGGATGGTGCCGCTCGAATCCCTAGGGATGAGGAGGTTCCCGAGCCTCGTCCTGATGAACGGGTATGCTTTCGGAGCTTCTTCTCTCGTGGGTTTGCGCGTCCTGTTCATCCTTTCCTCCGAGGGTTGCTTTTTGCCTATCAATTGCAACTGCATGAATTGACCCCTAATGGGATACTGCACATTGCCTGCTTTATCACGCTTTGTGAGGGATTTTTGGGAATCTATCCCCATTGGGGGCTCTGGAAATGCCAATGTGAAGAGGACGAACTCTGAATATGCCATTGGGGGCGTGGGTATTTCCATTAAAGATAAGGCTGCCTACTTTGATCTGGAAAAACTGGATTCTGTATATACATGGCGGAAGAGTTGGTTTTATCTGAAGGATCAACACGTTGAGGGTCAACAATTTGGTCTTGCACCTGTCGATCTTGTTGCGCGAGCGGTTAAGCGATCCTCGTGGGCGTATTCTCTATCTGCTCGTGAGGTGTCTCTTGTTGAGCCGTTGGTGAAAAAGATTTCTTCTTTGAAGGACGAGTTGACTGGCGGCCAACTTATTTCTGTGTTTGTGACGAGACGCGTCCAACCTCTTCAACATTGGGTGCGCCCCATGTGGCAATATACTAGGCCCGATGACTCGACCAGGTGTTCGCCTGAGGAGTTCTCTAATGGTGACCTTTTGACTCGGGTCCAGCAAGTTAAGAAGTGTATGGGTATTGGGGAGGAATGCTGATTTGCCTCTTCTCCAGGTACATGTCTTGAGGTTTATTTTGTGATTTTGACTGATGCATGTTGATTATTGATGATGTTCTGACCTGCAGGATCATATTATTTTGTTGAACAATCCTCCTCAACCTAAGGATGTTGAAATACTTGATGAACCTGGTGCGGCTGATGTTGGTCATGTGCCTGCGGGTGATGGGGGTGCTTCGGGTCCTGATGTTGTCGAGGCCGTGGGTGGGAAACCGTCAGCTGCTTATGACTCTCGGGATTCGAGTCATTTGCGTGTCAAACGCACTTGTCCCTCGAGTTCGAGTGGCCGTCAAAAGGCAGGTGGTGGTGATGATTTGCTACCAGTCGTGCCTTCTGCTGTACCGCGTCCTCCTTCGGCTACCCCAAGGAGGCGCAAGTTTGGGATGTTGTTGCGTCCGGGTGTTGCACCTGCCGGGTTCGTATACCTGTCCTTGTGTGGCTTTGTTGCTTGTTTTTGGATTTTGTTCTGATGATGTGTCATTTTACAGTACTTCTCCTGTTCCTGCTGTCTCCTCTACGAGTACTGCTGCGGCTGATTTTCAGTCATCCGGTTCTGGTGCGGCTGCTACTCGGCCAGGTGACTCAGGTGCGGCGATTGATCGGCCAGTTCCTTCGGAGACTCATGTAGTTTCGGGTGCGGGGATGACTCCTCCGACTGTTATGTCCGGGGGATCTGTTGCTGATACTGGGGAATCCTCTCCTCCAGAGACGAAACATGCGGTTCCTGAGGAGCACTACTTGGGGTGGCGGGATCTTTCTGCTGAGGACAAGGCAAAGTTTTTTGATTGCATGGCGGAGCAGGTATGGAATTGGTTTCCCTTCTAAACCTCATTAGAGCGCGATAGCGCTCCCGATGGGAGTAGCCCCCGAGGCTGCAAGCAATCATTTGTGATTGGTTGCAGTCGTTAGATTTTTTCTTTCTCTTTTGTTGATCTTTGTATGACATTGGGGGAAAGGCAGTGCTCCCGATGGGAGTAGCCCCCGAGGCTGGAAGCAATCACTTGTGATTGGTTGCAGTCTTTGGACTTTGATTTTCTCCTTTCCTTGGCTTTGACTTGTGTATATTACTTGAATTTAGCCTTTGTTTCGGATATGTGAGCGTGTGCTGACTCGGCCCAGGGGAGCTTGACCACCATGAGACATGAGATTCTATTTTTTCTTTGCTCTTTATTTCGGCTGTTGGTTGGTTATCTGACTGATGTCCTTTCCGCAGGTCCCAAGAAGGGTGCTGAGAAGTGGGCAGAGGCTTCGGAAAAGAAACTCTCTGAGCTTCGGTCCACTTTGGAATCCAAGGAGAAGGACCTGGAGGCGTAACGTGGCGAGCTCGAGCGGTTGGAGCGAGTGGAGGCGCAATTCCTGCGGGTGGAGAAGGTTGAGTGCGAGCGCCTGTAGGACTTGGCGGGTTCTTTGGCTAGTGCGTGGACTGTTCCTTCTTATTTTTTGGGGGGTTTGTTCTTCTCTTGAATTTCTGTTACTGAATCTTTTTCGCTTTTTTCAGGCTCCCCGGGTTTTGGGGCGGTGGAGGTGGCTGCTGCAGGATCGAGCACTCTTTGTGGTGTTGTGGATGCTGTATTGGGTGCTCATGTAGCCGTGAGGGATGTATGTGCTCGGGCTTCGACTCTCCTGATGCTTCTTCATGAGCATATGTTCCGGGATGAGGAGAAGAGGCCAGAGGGTCTTGACTCGCAGGTTGCTGCCTTCAGTCCGGACGGTGATCAGCTGGAAGGCTTGGTTCGTGAGAACTTGGTGAGTGGGCTTGCCACGTATTTCGTTGTTCTTCTGGGGCATGGTGTTCCCATTGAGGATTCTATGGTGGATAGCTTGCCTGATTATATGGACAAGCAGAGTGCTCGAGCCACTCGGCTTGCTCGCCAGCTACAGCTGGTTGTCGAGGTTGATAACCGTAATTCTCATGGAGAGGAATAGTGGGAACTGGTTTTTGGGGCCTTGTCTTGGATCTTTGAGTTGTAATGAGCCTCCTGCAGGATGGTGGATCCTTTATTTGATGAAAAACTGCCTTTTCCTTTTTACGCTGCTCCTTTTTCTTTTGACTTGTTCTCCTTTGCGGTAGGCCACCCCGGGTGTTTCTTGGGCTTGGAATTTGCTGAAGGAAGGTGCTCGTGATGGTGCCTACGAGTTTGTTTGTTTGAGGCTAAAATATGTCGAGCGTGAGATTGTACGTCTCAAGGGTGTTGTCGTTGTCCAGCGCTTGAAACGTGAACATGCTGAAGCTTTTGTGGATAGCCTAGGTACTGGGTTGGCGAAGTTGTCTAATCTTCTGAAGGGTGAGTTCGTCTTCCTTCGGCTGCTCGACTGTGCGAGGTAATTTCCTTGTGCTTGCTTCTGATTATTGCAACTTTTTACGAAGTGCAGGCTGGGCGATCTCGCGAGGAGGAGGAGGAGGCCGTGCAATCGGAGTTGTTGAGGCTTGATGACCAAGTCGTGCAGGCGAATAATCCCTTTTGGATGATAGGGCGCGTGCTCGGGTGTTCGCCCTTTTTCGGCGACAGGTTGAAAGGGTGCCGCAGGCTCTTGGGTACTGTTGCGGGGTGCTTGGTGGAATTTTCTCTGAATTTCATCCGCTAACTCCTATTCCGTCGTCGCTTGAGAGGATTTGCCGGGTGTTCTCTCAGCCCGCAGAGCTTCGCCGCGTGGTAAATCACCAGATTCATGAGGGAGCTCGTTGTGCCTTTGCTTTTGTCCATAGTCATTGGCCTGGTGTAGACATTATGCTGGCGGCTCAAGGTCCTCCTGGTGGTCGATCTCAGCCGATGGATGACCATTACGCCGTAGCGGATGAGCCTACGAGCGAAGTTGTGAAGTGGGTGGTCGAAGAGAATGACCGTCGTCTGGGTGCTCTGTGTAAGGTCAAATCAGAGCCTGGAGATTAGACCTTGCTTTGGTTTTTGTGTATTCTTCTTTGAGTTGTAGGTTGTCTTCTGCAGGGCAGCTTGTGCTGTTGTTCCCTTTTGGTTTATTTTGCTTATCAGTTATGAATCGATCCCGCGCGGTACGAGTGGGTCTTGTTGGTTTCCATGTCTTCGGTAAGTAACTCCTTGCGGGGTGGCTGTTGCGAGCGATCCCCCGAGTGCCAATTTTCGAGTCGCGTGAGCTAATAACGCCTCGGGGGGTGGCTGCTACGAGCGAGCCCCCGAGTGCCAATTTTTTAGTCGCGTGAGCGAATAACGCCACGGGTGTTGGCTACTGCGAGCGAGCCCCTGAGTGCCAATTTTTGAGTCGCGTAGGCGAATAACGCCTCGGGGGTGGCTGTTGCGAGCGATCCACCGAGTGCCAATTTTCAAGTCGCGTAAGCGAATAACGCCTCGAGGGGTGGCTTCTGCGAGCGAGCCCCCGAGTGCCGATTTTCAAGTCGCGTAAACGAATAACGCCTCGCGGGGTGGCTTCTGCGAGCGAGCCCCCGAGTGCCAATTTTGAAGTCGCGTAAGCACGTTTTTGGAAAGATATTTGCAATATATTTCCTGTTGTTCTTACACGAGCGGGCTGTTGAAAACAACCTTTTATTTGGATCGATGGCTTGATATCCCTAAGGAAGTAAACTTGCTGCTAAGATAACTTGAGTCTGTGATCCCGGCGAGTCCTCTGGTTTCTACTTTGGCCTCTAAGGGAGTGCTTCTTCTTGTGAGGTTGTTCCACGGTTTAGGAGTGCTCCAAAAGTTTATCATATCTTGTGGAACTCTCTGTGGCAGGGATCGGATCTGATGAAGTTGCCGCTGACTGTGATGACGCCACGCGGTCCTGGCATCTTGAGCTTGAGGTAGGCGTAGTGTGTTACTGCCATGAAGCGTGCGAAGGCTGGTCGGCCAAGGATGGCGTGATACTGTGATTTCCAGTAGACCACTTCAAAGTCTAGCATCTCCTTGCGGAAGTTGCTTGCATTGCCGAAGACGACTTACAGGCTTATTTTCCCGAGGGGGTAGACTGATTTGCCTGGTACGATTCCGTGGAAGGTTGTGCTTGAAGTCTTTATTGCTTAATGTTGGATGAGCATTTCTTCCAGGGTTTTAGTGAATATGATGTTGATTCCGCTGCCGCGGTCCATGAAAACTCGAGACATGTCGTAGTTTCCGATTCTTGCCTCGAGTACCAGCG
The DNA here is from genome assembly GCA_950022295.1 of Bromus sterilis. Lineage (NCBI taxonomy): Eukaryota > Viridiplantae > Streptophyta > Magnoliopsida > Poales > Poaceae > Bromus > Bromus sterilis. The sequence goes on from OX465597.1 coordinate 144,413,230, forward strand.
CGGCGTGTCCTGGGCGCGGGATGGCTGGCGGGTGGTCTTCTCGAGAGAAGGTGATGTCCGTTTCTGACCCGCGCAGGTAATCTGGGATGGTAGGGTGTGAAGAGGCTGCGAGGAAGACTTGTCTGGTGACCTTCTTTTGCTGCCTGTTTGATGGTCTTCCTTCTTGGATCATATAGATTCGATCGTGTGCTTCTGGGTATTTTTCTTCTTCGTTGGGTGTTGAGTGTCGCTCCTGAATGGCTGCTACCTGTCTTGCTGGTGCGGCGGGTGCGGGTGGTGCATCGTGGGCGATTGTTCCAACTGCTATGCTTGCGAGAGGCTGTGCTGCTGGTGTTGTAGACCGGCATTTTTATTCTGAGAACTCAGTGAAGCGTCTGCAGTTTCTTAGGGTGTGTCCCGATCTCAACTCTCCGCGCTCGTTTTTAACCCATGAAGTGTGCAGGGTCCATCGACTTGTTCCTTGGCTGAGCGGTACGCACGGATGTCGTCTCGTTGCTGTCTTGATCTCCAGTCTCTTTTCTGGACCTGGCGTGCTTCTTCTTGGTTGTCCCTCTGTTGCATTCTGCTGTCGTCTCGATGTTTGACTTCTCTATCGTCTGGGAAGCCGGCTGCCACCATATCGGGTCCTTTTTCATCGTAGAAGTTACGCCTGGGGCGCTTTCTTCTTCTGTCGTACCCTCTATCTCCGGTGCAGTAGTCGTAGTCGCGCTCTGGGCGTGCTGACTGGATTTCTGACTCGTTTCTAATGGAGTCTTCTCCGTCGACCCAGTTGTTGGCTTGTTCTAATAATGGCGCGAGTGTTCTCAGCTTCATCTGCCCAAGTTGCTCTTTGAAGTCAATGCGTTGTAGGCCTCTTCTGAACGCATCGATCGCTCTTTCGTCCGATATGTCCTCAGCTGAGTTTTTGAGTATGATCCATCGCTGGATGTATGTTCGCAGGGACTCTCTGGTTCCTTGCCTACAGGATATTAGTTCTTCGAGTGATGCTGGATGTTTGTAGGTGGACTTGAAATTCTCGATGAAGGCGCTGCGAAACTGCTTCCAGGAACTGATCGATCCTCGTGGAAGGTTTTTCAGCCAGTGTCGTGCCAAGCTCTCGAGCATGAGTTGTACGTACTGCATTGCCGTGATATTGGTTCCTCATTGGAACTTGAAGGCTGCTAGGTAGTCATCGAGCTATGTCTCTGGTTCTTCGAGTCCGTCATATTTGTACGTTGTGGAGTTTAGTTTGAAACCCTTGGGCATCCGTGTCTCGCGTATGGATCGCGTGAAGCATAATGCGCCGCATGGTTCTATGTCTTCGTCGGATGCGACCTCGTCTGAGTAATCTTCGCGGGCTGCGCGTCTGCGTCTTCCTCGGTTGATTTTGTTCTGTGTGATGTCGTCGCGTGCGTCTCGTCGATTGCTGCGTTGGTTGTCGTTGTCGTTCCTGTCATGGTATTTTCTTCTGTTCGAGTGCCTCGCCGGTCGTTATTGCTGTCTTCTTCGTCGTGAACTGGTGAGCTGGGGTCCATGTACGGTGTCTGCTCGCGAGGCGGTCGTCTTGTGCTTGCTTTTTTGGGTGCCGAGGCAGTGATGGCGTCCGTCATCACCTTGAGTGCCATCGTCATGTTGCGATTTGCTGCGCCCTTTTTGTCCTTGTGAGCACGAGAGAGGTATGCTTGGGCAGTTATGAGAGCTTCGTCTAGTGTGAGTTCCCCTTCTTCTTCATTGTCCTCTTCGAGCCTGAAGTCATTGTCTAGTTTGCGGACAACTTTCTTCTTATCGGTGTGTCTCAAGTTGCCGAATCTAGATTTGCCTCGGGCAGGGGAGCCATAGTCGGAGGAGTCGCTTTCGGGCAGTGCTTTGCGGTTGGTCCTCGAGTCGATGGCGATTTTTCCTTGCTTCTCCAGCTCTAGTTGTTGCTGTCGTGTTTTCTTGGTGATATCGCTCTCCAGCTTGTTGTATGCTCTGAGCTCGTCGCGAGTTGCGTTCTCTGGGAGTAGCTTTCCGTGCTTTACTGCGTTTTTTACCCTGGCGATTGCTTCTTTGTAAAGGTAGATTTTTTCTATGGGATGGTCCTCTTTTGCCGCTTCTGAGATCTGACGCCTGCTGCTCTCCGGCTCGTCGTTCTTGTGGTTGTTGTGCTCCTGTCTTTCGAATTATTTTCTTGGTATGGTTCATGGTTCTCCAAGGGTGACGGTAATCTGTCCAGTATTGTCAGGATCGCTGCTTTTGTTGTTTGAGCGTGTGTCTCTATGACTGCTAGGTCGTCATCTTGGCCTTTGTCGTCTGCGGTTGGTTCGCGAGTGTCTGCTATGAACACTTGGAACGGTGCCCTAGTTTCTAGTCCGGTCACGTTTTTGGTGCGTTTTTCTTCCATGTTGGCAGTCCACTCGAGTAGTCGCGAGTGATGCGGTGCTTGGTGTTGGGGCGGGAGTCGCGGCTGACTCGCGGAATTGCCGCGTGGGCGGTTGCTTCCTCTTCGGTTGTTACGATTATTGCTGCGGGTACTCGGGCGCGATCTGTGAGGCGAAAAGTGCCCCAAAGGTTGACGTAGATCGGGTACCCACCGAAGGTCAGGTCGATGCCAGCGCGCAGGTCGGCGAAGGCTGGTCGTAGGGTCGAAAGGTGAGTACTGAAGCCGAGGGACCCGAATAGATCAGAATCTTCTCGAGCCGTGGAGTCGTCGAGTGCTGAGGGAGTCGTCGACTTGATGGAGGCTGATGAAGGGGCTGCCGAGATCGTGATTCCAACCTGTGTATTCCCCACGGTCGGCGCCAATTGACGAGGATTAGCCTCGGCAAATCCCATGGTCAGGGACCTTGGGTTAGATTGTAGAGAGAACATGTTGGCGATACTCGTCGGCTAACAGGATAAGCACTTCCTGATCGATTGTATTATGTGAGGGGGCGAATTACAGTGGGAGTCTAGGCGAGTTCGCGCAAGACTAGAGGTGATGATTGTCGATTGGATGTCATGTGACGTCCCCCCTCCCAGCCTTTATATACTAGGCTAGGTCTCGGAGAGCCCGTCTCAGGTTTACAGGGGCGTTTGCCTAATTCTATCCTTGCCTTAAAAGCCAAGTCGTGACTTCCATATTGGTCGCGGACTCCTACATCGGTGCTTGGAGCGGGCCAGTCGTGGGCCTGTCGAAGCTTCCAGCGGGCCTCTTGTCTTCGTATGCACAAGTTATCCTCACACGCAAGAGTCGTGGGGTCACCCCCTCGTCAGAGGGAAAAACAATAGCAAAAGTGTTTGGAAAAGTAGATACGTTTGAGACGTATCAACCGGTGAAGGTGGACGCCAACTCTCGGAGTGAGAAGAGGGCAATGCGCGGTACGGAAGAGGCTAGCAAACATGAGGAGGTGGAAGTGTCAACTTTCAATACTACATTAGTCCGAAGAACTCATGCACTTATTACCGGTAACTCTCAATATAATAAGTAGGTTCACAAAGAGACAAGTACCCCGAGGAGGAGTGTATGGGGGTATGGTTATCCTTGTGCATCCTCGACTCATGGTACGTGAGTGTACTCTAATATCCGATCCCTCCAAAGATTAGTGATCCATCTAGTAGCTAGAGTTCTCAACTAGTTTTTGTAGTTTTTAAAAATAAACACAGATTGCCCAAAATACGACACCTATCACTAATAGGCTAGATCTCTTGACACACAAAGTTCAAACATTACTCAAAACAATACCTCAAAACTATTGCAAGTTACTACTACAATCGAATAGCAACCTCAATTACGTACTTCAAGACAAGACACAACTCAGTGCAATAACGACCTCTCTTAACAAAATAAACATGAAAACTAAAGAGATTTCCAGCAAAAAACTAAACAAAATACAAGGCTCTTGCTAAAGAAAAAAACTAAAACTAAACCTAAACATGGCAGCAGCTACGAAAAGATAAAGAACACACAACAGAGAAAAGATAAGCATGAAAATCCTATGTTGTGTTCTAGATTGGAGTGGAGCGTGTTTCTCTCCCACACAAAGTAAGCTGGGGTCTAACTTGTTATGAAAAGCAAGCCAAGCTAAAGAAATCTAAAAAGGAAACCTAAGAGCGAGATGCTCCAAGCATAGCACATAACGCATGAAGTGATAAAAATATAGTGAGACGAAGGACGAAATGATGATTGTTGATGGAGAAGGGGATGCACGGGGTCATTCCCAAGCTAAGATGCTTGAGTATCCTTGAATACTTATTGGGGATGCATGGGGGCATCCCCAAGATTGAGCATTTGACACTCCCGGATCTTCTTTCATCATCTTCCCTCGCACACTTTAAAACTCCCTTCCTACATAAATCATCATAATATGATTAGAGAGGTTACTACCCTTAATAAAATAATTTTCCCCCACTGGATATAAAGATATTCTTGAAGAGCTACTGTTTCTCAAGATTGCCAAAAAGTTTTTGCAAAGAAAAAGCAAGGTGAAGGTTTGCAAAGTAAGGAAAGGAAAAACGTGGCAGCAACTGTGAAAAACAAAACAACGGGTAGTAGAGAATTTTTTCGTGGCACTTCTGCAACTCAAATCAAAAAACTCAGAACATACGAAATTTCACAATTGAATAGAGCATGTTGTGTAAAAATTCATCTCAAAAAGATGAACTGGTGATTTGTTTCGATTTTTTCCATCAAGCTGACAGAATTTGTTTTCTGGACAGCATGTCACAACTTTTGCTACCCTTATCATAAGAGGCTAAACTTGGCACAAACCTTGAAAATAAAGATACAATGATGTTGCTACAGTAGTAAAAATCATCAAGTCCACTAAAAACAGAAGTAAAAAACATGTTGGGTTGCCTCCCAACAAGCTCTTTCTTTTACGCCTTTAAGCTAGGAATAAAGCAAAAGAAGAATGAAAGGACTTCGAGGTCATCGGAGTCATAAAAAACTTCAAATTGATTTTCAACAAGCTCATTCTTCTTCTTCCTAGGAAAGAGGTACTTACCTTTCGCCTTACCGCGTAAGCGTATGTGCCCATTACCAATATCAATTTAGCCTTTCATAGCTCGGAGGAAGTCCCATCCAAGCACGATGTTGCTTTGGTTTGGCTCCATGATGAAGAAATCCATCGGTGCAACCCTGATACGAGAGAGATGATAATTGCTTCTCGCCCTTCGTTGGTTAACCCAAGTGGAAGGTGAGATGCAGCGTAGTGGCAAGTTTCCCTCGGTGAAGATACCAAGGTTTGTCTCCAGTAGGACTCCGGAGATGATAAGTAGGTGTCAACGGCGCAACTGACGTGGACCTACACACAGACACAAATAACTTTTCTCCCAACGAAGTTCAGAGAGGTTGTCAATCTCTCCGGTCTTGTTGTTCACAAAGTATCAAAACACAAGGGATAAAGATAATGATAGCAAATGAAAGTAAAAGCATAAAAGTAAATAAGCGTGTAAACAATGATGAGAATATGGACCGGGGTGCTGTCATGTTCACTAGAGATGTCTCTCTCCCAAAAGACGAAAAACTGCTATGCGAGGTGAACAAATTACAGATTGGCAATTGACAAGATTATAAATGCACCGCAATGCTTACTATGCTACAAAGAAAGGAAGAGGCTCAAAAGCATGGGCAGTACACCAAAATAAGTAGACCGAAATCCAACTGCATCTACTACTAATCATCCACCTTGAGATATCTATCCAGAACATCTCGCTGGTATTAAGTTGCGAGCCCCACCCAAAGTGTAAACCCAAAGCAACAGACAACTGCATTAAAAAGAACTTTGCATAAAGTAAACAATCCTTGCAACCGCGGTTACAAGCATCGTTGTTTTCCTCCTTGTGGCAACAGCACATCCCCTAGACTCGTGTTTCTGTCACTCAAGCGTGTCACCGGGTGGGCATGAACCCACAATCGAGCATAACGTTCTCTCTTGGAGTTAGTATCTACTACTTGGCCAAAGCAATAAACAACAATGGAGAACATGCAAGAATTACTTAGGAACAAAAATATAAAAGATAAGAACCAAATATATTATTCTATCATAATCTAAACATAATCTCATAATCTATCAGATCCCATCAAACTCCGCATAGCAACAGCAAAAAGATTACATATGTGCCTCGATCATGTAGGGCAGCTCACGAGATCTAAACCATGAAGATCAAAGAGGGGAGGAGAACATCACATAGCTACTGATCACGGGCCTATGGTCCAAAGGAAACTACTCACGACACATCCGGGAAGCGTCCATGGTGGAGGGGAAGCTCCCGGAGGTCGATCCTCTCTCTGGCAGGGTGCCGGGAAGAGGTCTGCTGGCGCTCCCAATCTTGGAAGGGCGGTAGCGGCGGAACAGAGGCAAGATCGCGATAAAGGGTTCTCCCTCCAGAAGTTTCACGTCACGGGAAATAAATAGGCGAAGGGGGGCAGCCAGGGGGGGCACCTGGTCCTCCTTCTGGACTCCGGAAGGTTCCTTCATGCTGATTTTTTATCTGATTTTTTCTGAATTTTTGGAGCACTTTTAATATGGGGAAACCTAAAATAGAAAAACAGCAGAAAATAGAAACTGGCACTGGGGTGCACTGAGTTAGTAGGTTAGTCCAAAAGTGTATGAAAGTGTATCTAGATCATAGCAATATCACACAAAACATGCATGGAGCAAGCAGAAGTTATAGATACGTTTGGGACGTATCAACATCCCCAAGCTTAATTCCTGCTCGTCCTCGAGTGGGTAAATGATAACAAGCATAATTTCTGTGGTGACATGCTAGCAACCATATAAGAACTTTGAAAAGTAAAGAAATCAAGGTATGTGATTCAATTCAAGTCATAATGTGCAAGCGTCTATATTAGCATTGAAACAAGTAATAAAGAACATTAGGTGCAAGAGCTCTCGTTGTCCGTGACTCGAATGTCTCCAAATGGTTTTTGCGTGAAAGAAGGGGGATAGGGAATACGAGAAAAAAAGTATTTTGTTGAGAACTCAATCTACTAAAGTTTCACACTTAGTCTTCTTTGGAATTTTATCTTGACTCGTCCCTAGACCACTAGCCAGGTATAAGTCAATTTGATCCACTCCTTTTCGATATTTTAAGCACTCATGCAATGGATGAGCGTAAGCACGAAAGTTGACACTTAGGATGCCAAAGAGAGAAATATGGTGGAGTAGGAAGACAAAAAGAGTGAGAAAGGCTCACATCAATGAGGATAATCATAGGCGAGAAGGCCAAATGATAGATATGATGTGAGGAGTAGGGATTGCCATGCAACGGATGCACATATGAGCTAAGAAAAATCTCTCCAATGGAACTAGTGGGGTGCATCCAACTTGCTTGCTCATGAAGACCTAGAGCTACTTTGAGGAGGCTCATCCTTGGAATATGCAAGCCAAGTTCTATAGTGTGAAGGTCCCCACATAGCTATATGCATGTATGATCATCTCTATGGAGTACAAGGATCAGAGGGAGTACTAGTGTGGATCTTTCAAAAGGATAGTAGTGTTGCCCCTTTCTCTCTTTTAATTTTCCTTTTCTCTTTTTTCTCCTTTTTCTATTTTTTTGGTGGCCTCAATGGCTCTTTCTATTTAACTCTCATTTGTCCTATTTGGGATCTTTTATTTTGTCCACTTTGGAATCTTTTCCTCACTTAAGGGAAACACTCTATTTAACAAGAGGGTATAGAAGATCTTTCACACTTTACAAGATACTCAAACATAAAGAAGATGTAGCTATCATGATGTATGCAATGTATGCCTCTGCCAGTGTAGCAGGAACATGTCTGACACGAATATCAAGTCATGAAGAGGTGGATGTTGCATGGAAATATATCTCGGAAAGGCTATGGAAATGCCTTGATAGGTAGGTATGGTGGCTGTTTTGAGGAAAGATATAAGGAGGTTTATGATGACAAAGCGTATCATGCCAAGGGTTTGGATGTACAGGCGAAGGTGGACGCAAACTCTCGGAGTGAGAAGAAGGCAATGCACGGTACGCAAGAGGCTAGCAAATATGAGGAGGTGGAAGTGTCAACTTTCAATACTTACATTAGTCCGAAGAACTCATGCACTTATTATCGGTTACTCTCAATCTAATGAGGAGGTTCACAAAGAGACAAGTACCCCGAGGCGGAGTGTATGGGGGTTTGGTTATCCTTGCGCATCCTCGACTCATGGTACGTGAGTGTACTCTAATATCCGATCCCTCAAATGATTAGCGATCCATCTAGTAGCTAGAGTTCTCAACTAGTTTTGTAGGTTTTGAAAATAAACACGGATTGACCAAAATACGACACCTATCACTAATAGGCTAGAGCTCTTGACACCAAAATTTCAAACATTACTCACATCAATACCTAGAAACTATTGCAAGTTACTACTACAATTAAATAGCAACCTCAATTACCTACTTTCAAGACAAGACACAGCTTAGTGCAACAACCAACTCTCTTAACAAGATAAACATGAAAACTAAAGAGAGTTCCATCAGAAAAAAACAAAATCCGAGGCTCTTTCTAAAGACATACTCAGTCTAAAACTAAACATGGCAGTAGGTACGAAAGGATAAAGAACACACAACCGTAAAAAGATAAGCATGAAAAATCCTATGATGTGTTCTAGATTGGAGTGGTGCGTGTTTCTCTCCCACACAAAGTAATCTGGGGTATAACTTGTTATGAACAGCAAACAAAGCTAAAGAAAACTAAAAAGTAAACCTTAGAGCGAGACGCTCCAAGCATAGCACATAACGCATGAAGTGATAAAAATATAGTGAGACGAAGGACGAACTGATGATTGTTGATGGAGAAGGGGATGCTCGGGGGAATCCCCAAGCTTAGACGCTTAAGTCTCCTTGAATATTTATTGGGGATGTATGGGGGCATCCCCAAGCTTGACCGCTTGACACTCCCAGATCTTCTTTCATCATCTTCCATCGCACACTTGAAAACTCCCTTCATACATAACTCATCATAAGTTGATTAGAGAGGTTAGTACCCTTAATAAAATAATTTTTTCCACTGGATATAAAGATATTCTTGAAGAGCTACTGTTTCTCAAGATTTCCAAAAAGTTTTTGCAAAGAAAAAGCAAGCTTAAGGTTTGCATAAGTAAGGAAAGGCAAAACGTGGAAAAATCTGTGAAAAACATAACAGCAGGTAGTAAATAATTTTTTTGGGTTACTAGTGCAACTCAAATAAAAAAACTCATAACATACGTAAGTTTCAAAATTGTATAGAGCATGCTGTGTAAAAATTTCAGCTCAAAAAGATGAACTGGTGATTTGTTCTGATTTTTCCCGTTAAGTAGACAGAATCTGTTTTCTGGACAGCATGTCACAACTTTTGCTTCCCTTATCATAAGAGGCTATAACTTGGCACAAAGCTTGAAAATAAAGATACAATGATGTTGCTACAGTAGTAACAATCATCAAGACCACTAAAACAAAAGTAAAAACATCTTGGGTTGCCTCCCAACAAGCGCTTTCTTTTACGCTTTTAAGCTAGGAATAAGGCAAAAGAAGAATCAAAGGTCTCTGAGATCATCAGAGTCATAAAAACCTTCAAATTGATTTTCAACAAGCTCATTCTTCTTCTTCCTAGGAAAGAGGTACTTACCTTTCGCCTTACCGCGTAAGCGTATGTGCCCGTTACCAATATCAATGAAGCCTTTCATATCTCGGAATAAGTCCCTCCCAGGTACGTTGTTGCTTTGGTTTGGCTCCATGATGAAGAAATCCATCGGTGCAACCCTATGGAGGAATGCAACTTGGACTTCTTTTACCTTTCCTTTAACCTCTGAAATATCTCCATTAGAATGTTCATGATAAGAGGATAATTTATCCATATCTAGTTTCAAAGAATCATAAACTATTTTTGGCATGGTAGAAACTATGGTTCCAAGATCACAAAAAGCAAGGGAGTCTTGGTTAGAGCTGCTAATCCTAACAAAGTGCTCCCAATCAGCATCTATCTCCAACATTTCTTTCTTGTTGGACTTAAGTTCCTCTACCTTTCGAAATTCTAGAGCATCCATCCTCTTTTCAAAAGAGGCAAGTCTATCTATAACAGTATCAATACTATTATCATAAACAAAATAACTAGATAGACCATGCAAAATATCAAGAGCTCTAGCTTCATCACACTCTAGAAAGTCTCCTTCAACTATAATATCAAGAGAGTGTTTACACCACTTAAAAAGACCATGGTAAAAATTTCTAAGCACAATTTTTATAGGTATCCAAGGCATAATTCTTTTATGGACTTCAGAAATTATGTCCCATGCCTTCTTCATATTTTCTCCATCCCTTTGACGGAAATCGAGAACTTCCGATTCCCGCAAAACACCAAGTCCTAACATGTTCATCTAAACAAGGAGGACTACTAAAAGCAAGATAAATAAATATTTTGTGATTTTTGATATAATACACAAAGATAAAAACTGAAAGGTAAACTAACAAGACTAAAAAGCAAAGGTAAAAGGTAGTGTGCAACTCCCTTATCTTAGCACTCGGACTCCCCAGAAACGGCGCCAGAAATTTTCTTCATACCGAGAGATGATAATTTCTTCTCGCCCTTCGTTGATTACCCCAAGTGGAAGGTGAGATGCAGCATAGTGGAAACTTTCCCTCGGTGAAGATACTGAGGTTTTTATCCAGTAGGACTCCGGAGATGATAAGTAGGTGTCAGCGGCGCAACTGATGTGGACCTGCACACAGACACAAATAACTTTTCTCCCAACGAAGTTCAGAGAGGTTGTTAATCTCTCCGGTCTTGTTGTTCACAAAGGATCAAAACACAAGGGATAATTATAATGATATCAACTGAAAGTAAAAGCAGAAAAGTAAATAGGCGTGTAAACAATGATGAGAATATGGACCGGGGTCCCGTGATGTTCACTAGTGATGTCTCTCTCCCAATTGACGATAAATCTGCTATGCAAGGTGAACAAATTACAGATGGGCAATAGACAGGATTATAAATGCACCGCAATGCTAACTATGCTACAAAGAAAAGAAGAGACTCAAAAGCATGGGCAGTACGCCAAAATAAGTAGACCGAAATCCAACTGCATCTACTACTAGTCATCCACCTTGAGATATCTATCCAGAACATCTCGCTGGTATTAAGTTGCGAGCCCCACCCAAAGTGTAAACCCAAAGCAACAGACAACTGCATTAAAAAGCACTTTGCGTAAAGTAAACAATCCTTGCAACCGCGGTTACAAGCACCGTTGTTTTCCCCCTTGTGGCAACATCACATCCCCTAGACTCGTGCTTCTGTCACTCAAGCGTGTCATCGGGAGGCATGAACCCAGAATTGAGCATAACGTTCCCTCTTGGAGTTACTACCTACTACCTGGACAAAGCAATAAACAGCAATGGAGAACATGCAAGAATTACTTAGGAACAAAAATATAAAAGATAAGAACCAAATATATTACTCTATCACAATCTGAACATAATCTCATAATCCATCAGATCCCATCAAACTCAACATAGCAACAGCAGAAATATTACATATGTGGCTCGATCATGTAGGGCGGCTCACGAGGTCTAAACCAAAGAGGGAGGAGAACATCACATAGCTACTAATCACGGACCCATGGTCCAAAGGAAACTACTCACGACACATCCGGGAAGCGTCCATGGTGGAGGGGAAGCTCCCGGAGGTCGATCCTCCCTCCAGCAGGGTGCCGGGAAGAGGTCTGCTGGCGCTCCCGATCTGGGAAGCGCGGCGGCGGCGGAACAGAGGAGAGATCGTGGAACAGGGTTCTCCCTCCGGAAGTTTCACGTCACGGGAAATAAATAGGCGAAGGGGGGCAGCCAGGGGGGGCACAAGGGGTCCAGGCGCCCCCCCTGGCGCGGCCAAGCCCTAGGCCACGCCAGGTGGCCGCCTAGGGCCCTGGTGGGTCCCACCTGGTCCTCCTTCGGGATCCCGGAAGGTTCCTTCGCGCTGATTTTTTATCTGATTTTGCTGAATTTTTGGAGCACTTTTAATATGGGGGAAAACTGAAATAGAAAAACAGCAGAAACAGAAACTGGCACTGGGGTGCACTAAGTTAGTACGTTAATTCAAATATGATCAAAAGTGTATGAAAGTGTATCTAAATCATAGCAATATCACACAAAACATGCATGGATCAAGAAGAAATTATAGATACGTTTGGGACGTATCAAACCCTATGAAGGAATGCAACTTGGACTTCTTTTACCTTTCCTTTAACCTCTGAAATATCTCCATTAGCGTGTTCATGATAAGATGACAATTTATCCATATCTAGTTTGAAGGAATCCTAAACTATTTTTGGCATAGTAGAAACTATGGATCCAAGATCACAAAAAGCAAGGAAGTCTTGGTTAGAGATGCTAATCCTAACAAAAGGCTCCCAATCATCATCTATCTCCAACATTTATTTCTTGTTGGACTTAAGTTCCTCTACTTTTCTCAAGTCTAGATCATCCATCCTCTTTTCAATCACTACTAGGGAAATATCTATACATGGAAAGCTTATTAGTGATGCATTTTATATGTAATGCGCCACTATGTTGCAAGGGGTGGCGCACTGGTAAAAAATGTGCCACCTATAAGCCCTTATAGGTGGCGCATTCTTAAAAATGTGCCACCCCTAAGAGTGGGCCAGCCCTGGATCCCCTTATAAGTGGCGCATTTGAAGAAATGCGCAACCCCTAAGAACCTTATAGGTGGCGCATTTTGGAAATGCGCCACCCCTAAGAGTTTATGGGTGGCGCATTCTGGAAATACGCCACCCCTAAAGAATTATTAGTGGCGCATCCAGAATGCGCCACCCATAAGCTATTAGGGGTGGCGCATTTCCCATATGCGCCACTACTAAGACAAAACTGTGCGGGAAAATTCCCAAATACACCCCCCGGTGGACCGCCTTTTCAATTTGAAAAAAAATAAAAGAAAATGATAGAAATGTCAAAAAATAAAAGAAAATAAGTTTCCCAAATGATATGTGGTCTAGTTGTTAGGAAAATTTACAAATATGAATTTCGACTTTTTTTGCAAAATCTCTCGAGAATTTTGTAAAATGGACTTAACTTTTGCATACGACCTCCGATGAAAAAGTTTTTTATATGAAAAATCATCTACTCGAAAAGTTATATCCAAATTCAATCGGGTGTAACCCGTTGAACATTTTTAGAATCCTCAAAAACCTAACAGAAAAAATGTCAGAACCCCAACTAGGGTAAGTGCTAGGGTTTGTTTGATCCCTTTGCATCATATAAAAATTCAAATGAAATCCAAAAATGGGGAAAAGAAAAGCCCTGAGAAATTAATTGAAATGGCCAGATAAAAATATTTTTCCAAAAATCATTTGAATATTTGGAAAATTCCTATAAATGATGGTGATAATTTTAAAAGTGGTTTGGGTATTTTCCCATGCCCATGGAATATTCTAAAATTCAAACAGTGCCATGGAAATTAAATTTGACCCCTATTTGAATTGAAATTCAAATGTTTTGAATTTCAAAAATGCTCAAATTCTACAAGTGACTTGCTACTGGTCACCTAGGATTTATAAAAATGTTTGGGCATTTTACTAAAATGCCTAGCTATTAAATTGGAGGCACAACAGAATAACAGAAAAAGAAAAGAGCAAAGAAATAGAAAAGGGGACACCTGGCCATCTGGCCCGACTTACTGAACCAGCCAGCCCAACCCACTAAGAGGGCATTGTCGTCTTCCTCCCCGTGCCAGAAGGAAGCCACCGAGGCCACCGTCGACGCCGCATGGCTGCCACCTCCTGCTTCGCGCTGGAGCCTCCCCTGCCCCTCTTCTTGCGCCACGGAGGCCCCCACCTCACGCCGAAGCACTTCCCTCTCTCTTTGGACCTCCTCCCGCTCTCCTCTTCACGAATCCAGCGCCGCCCCGAAGCCAGCCGGAGCACGCCGCCGTGCCCGTCGCGGCCACTGTCCTCCATTTTGCTCGTCGTGGTGTCCAGGCGAACAAGCGTTGCCGTCTCCACCGGACCCCCCAGCTAATCGAGCCCGAGGACGCCCGGAACCCACGCCAGCTTCTTCGAGATCCCGCCGAAGCCGGAGAAGATCGTCGCCAAATTCTTCGCCTCCGCGCACCCCCAGCTTTCGCCGCCGCCTTCTTGAGCTGTAGGGTGAGCCCCTCTTTCGTTTGCACCCCCCACGCTTCAATTATTCGCCAGAATCCTCGAGTTCACCGGAGCCCGAGCCCAGCCGCCGCCATTCTTGAAGCCGGCGTCGCCAAAGCCGTCCTGGAGAACCCCCACTAGCGCAGATGGATGCGGGGGGCACGCGGGGATCGATTGGCGCCTTCCCCGTGCTCTCCCGTGACCATTTGGTCATTCCGGCGCCTCTCCGTCGTGCCGGAGCTCGCCGGCGGCGAGAGGCCCACCTGCCAGTGCACTTAGGGGGCTAATCCCCCTAGTCATTTGACCCAAGGTCAATGACAGGTGGGGCCAGCCCCCCTTAAATCAAAATTTAAACATAATTAACAGAGGGGTTAACCCCCTGTGACACTGACAGTGGTGGCCCACTGGTCAGCCCCCCCTGTGACATCAGCATTGCATCATGCTGATGCAATAAATCAATTCCAGAATTTTAGAAATGATTTTAATAATTACAGAAAATCCAGAAAAATAGCCAAACTTCAATAATTCATAGAAAATTCATATTAACTCCAAATTAAACATATAATATATGAAAAATTATCAGAAAAATACAAGGATTAAGAATATGCAATTTGTTTTTATGTTTGACCATTTTAAAATGGGGCAACAGTAGCAAACGTGCATATGACTTAATTTGAATTCAAATTTGAAGTTTGAATTTGCATTTCAAATGCAATATACTTCAATTAAATTGAATATGCTACAAACCAGTACCATTCACATCATGGACAACCTTATCATGTGTATGTGCATTTTTACTTTCGAAGTTGTCCCCTCCTTGTTGATGATTTCCTCCGATGACAGACGTTCCGAGACGGTGATCACCCCGAAGGAGAAGACCACCGTTAAGACCTGTGTATCGTCAGCAAGGCAAGCAAACCCCATTGATCATGTCTATGAAATCCCAATTTCCCTCTCAGTCTCGCTTATGCATGTTTAGGAGATAACCGAGACGCGTTCTTTCGCATAGTTGAACCCATTCCGATGCATGACCTATCATTCTGTCACTGTATTAAGCAAACCACAATCCTAGCAGATATAGGAATTGAATGATGAGCATGTGGCCCCTGCAACTGTTACTGCTTTTGCTTCTTAGTGGTACAATGAGGATGTTTTGTTTGTGAGTCGGGATGGAATGAACACAGTGGTGTTGATGTTAACGTGTTGGTGAATCCACCCTAAACAAAGGTGAACGATGAGAGGCTGTGTAGGAGTACACAGTGGGTTGTCTCGTTGAACACTTCCCTAGGCCCCGAGTTCCTGTTTTGTGATCCAAGACAAAGAGCATGACCACATGTAGGGTTTTATGGGAGCCCCGTTTGGCCTCTTTACGTACCCGATCCGGTCCAGGAGTCACACTAGATTCGGGCTTTCCATTTGATTTATGTATAGATATGTGGGTGGACCTGTGAGGCAGTGAAACCATCTCCCAAAGGTGGCGTCTCGGTCCCTTACATTATCTGAGTCCGTTTCGTGGAACCGGCCGGACTCTCGAGCGGTGACAAACTCAGGTAGTCGACTCCTGGATTAGAGAAGGTGATGTGAGGGTAGTGCCTTGGTTTCATCCACGTCCGACATCCGCTTGAAGGATGACAAGAACGAGGCGATAAGTGATGACACGCGTGTGAAGATGTACACCCCTGCAGGGTTAATGAACTATTCGAATAGCCGTGTCCGCGGTTATGGAGTACTTGGAAACCTTTACTTGATCATAGACAACTTGAATGGATACTTATAAAACTCGCAAGATAAGCGTGAGTGCTATGGCGTGCTTCCTCGTGGGGAAGTCGAAGAAATAACCATAGTGGTGTATTTGTTTGGAGACTTGGTAGTGGACTCGTGTACGCTTCTTACCTCAAGTCTAGTACTCGTAGTACAGGACTAGCCAAGTCAAAGCTGGCACTTCTGCATGTTGAACCCCACCTCCTTTACCTTGATACTTGAGCATGAGTAGTATAGATCTGATGTAAGTCTTGCTGAGTACGACTTTGTACTCAGGTTTGCTTATTCTATGTTTTAGATGAGAACCCGGACCCCGATGGAGTCACCTTCGTAAAGCTCGACGTTGACTAAGTTAGCATAGTCCCAGACAGCAGTCTGGTCCCTCGTGGAAGGGCATGTATGTTTACAAGGCTTCTCTAAGCCATTTTTTAAACTTGTCTGTACTCACACCTAATTTGCTTCCGTTGTATGATGTAATGTGATCACAGACATGTGATCTTTGTATGCTCTATGTGTATATCAATAAAGAGTACTTTGTAGAGTTATGTGATGATACCTGCTGTTCATACTAGGAATGTGTGTTGCGTGTATGGTTATAACATGCATGTCTTAGTATGGGTTTTCGAGACCTTAGTTGTGATCTGGCTGGCGGTCTTTTATACACCAAGTGGCCCTTAGATGTGCGCAGCTTGGGGCATCGCGATGCGATTGCTCGTGACTCTGTCACGTGCACACTTTGTTGTATGATCGAGCCCGCCCTAGACCCCGACTAAGTGATCGGGCTGGAGTAAGTCTATGTAAGAGTTAGGATCCAATCGATGACATGGTTGAGGCGACTTGTCTATGAGTATGGGATTCACCACCCATAAGCATTTAGACTTGTGAGCGGACGTTGAGGACCCATCTCAGTTGATCATCCGGCCTGGATGGGATGCCCCTCACGTTTGATGCTTCCCGAGAGCGTTCTGTGCTTGGCCTTGTCTGCTTAGACAAGTGGGTACGGTTCTCGGCTCTCCATGTGATTGTATCGTAACTGGAATTACATACACTAACCTCGGGTCCCGACAGATTTGGTATCAGAGCAGGACTGTCTGTAGGATTAGTCAACCCTTGGTCGAAGTCGAGTCTAGCATTCTATAGTTATATAGTTACTCTGGGTATAAGGGAACAACGTAAGACTTCTTTTTTCTCCTTACCCTCATCGATCTGAGTTCTAAGTCACCCTTATCTTTTCCACGGGATGATAGGACTAGGCTCATCTATGTCTTACTAGAACATCTCGCTGAGTGCTTCCTTGTAGCCGTAGGACAGTTGTGGTCGTCCAGACTCATCGTTCTGTTGAGTTCCTTGAGGAAGTTCTGTCCAATCTCCTCAAGGTTGTTTCATTTCCATTCCGGTGTAGCCGTTATGCTGCCGTATTTATTCCGAGTTTCTATGGATCATTGCCTTCGCATTATAATCTTTCCGTCTTCTTCATGTCCTTCTTGTCTTTGATTCCATCGTACAACCTGTTTTGATTGTTGATCTTTATCACACAGGATGTCTGGTGGAACTCGTAGTGCTGTTCGTCGGAATCGAGACCGTGTTTGGAATCGAAATGATGATGAACCTCTACCACCGCCTTCTGCGGCGGAAATCATGATGGAAGCTGAGAAGAATCAACGTGACCAAACACGCCTTCTGGAGCTCATCGAGCAGAATACCTCACGTCATTGCAATGTGGTTGTGAGCATTCAGGACTTCATCCTCCTCAAGCCACCGGTATTCCGATGTTCTTCTGAGCCCCTTGAAGCTGATGATTGGCTCCGTTCCATCGAGCGTAAGCTTGATACTGCACATGTTGCTCCCGATGACCGAGTTATATTCGCGGCATACTTTCTGGAAGGTGCTGCTCCTGAATGGTGGGAGAACTATATTGCTATGCAGCTAGATAGTCACGTAGTGACTTGGCAGGAGTTCCGTGATGCCTTTCGAGGGTACCACCTTCTGGATGAGTTGATGGAGCGCAAGAAGGAAGAGTTCTGCAATCTGACTCAAGGAGAGATGTCCATTCACGAGTATGTGAGAGAGTTCAATCGTCTTGCTCGTTATGCCCAAGATGAGATCACCACCGATGCCAGAAAGCAGGCAAGGTTCCGTAAGGGACTTAGCCCTATCCTTCGTCATGATCTCAACCTCATCGAATTTGCCACCTTTGAGGATTTGGTCAACAGATCCTTCAGAGCTGAGCATGGCAATGAAATTTTCGAGGAGTCCCGCAAGCATGCTCTTGAGCTTGCCCCTTCTTCTAGTTCAGCCCCTCAGAAACGCTGAATTTGGATTCCAACCCGTGCCATACCTCAAAACCTTCTCCAGAGACCACCACCGAATATATGCCATCCACCCCAACACATTATTCCACCCCGGAATGATGGTGTGCAATCAAGTAATCCTGCTCCCAGCAATTCAGGCAGAGTGTGTTTCACGTGTGGTCCGACAGGCCATTACTTCCGACAATGCCCTACAGTGTTTGTGGCACCACGTCGACCTAGTCACAAGCCTCCAAAGAAATCCACCACCAAAACCATCCCAGCAAAGCTTTCAGCCACAAGTAGTGGTTGTGTGCACCAAATCTCAGTTGAGGAAACCATTGCTACTTCTGACGTCATTCTTGGCACACTCCCAGTCAATCATGTTCCCGCCTCCGTTATTTTCGATCCAGGAGCTTCTCATTCATTCATGTCGGAGAGTTATGCACTTCGGCATGGATTTTCTTTTGAAGAAATGTTTTCTCCAATGATCATTCAAACTCCTGGTTCAAAGTGGCAAGCTAATAGAGTAAGCCATGGTAATCAAATTGCAATTGAGGGTTTAATATTCCTTGCTTCTCTTATAGCCCTCAAGTCTTCGGACATTGATGTCATCCTAGGAATGGATTGGTTATCAAGGCAGAATGCTTTCCTTGATTGTAAAGCCAAATCAGTCAAACTCACCCATTCTTCAGGCCAGATCATTGACTACACATCACCCAGCTCTAGAACCCAGATGCATACTTTGAATGTGCTTCCACTTACAGACCTTGAAGATGTTCCGGTGGTTCGTGACTTCCCGGATGTCTTTCCTGAAGAGCTGTCGGGAATGCCACCCGACAGGTGTGTAGAATTCATAGTGGATCTTATTCCAGGCACAGCCCAATTTCCAGACGCCCATATAGGATGGCCCCACATGAGTTAGCTGAGCTAAAAACCCAACTTGATGCTTCATTGGCAAAAGGCTTCATCCGCCCTAGCTCATCGCCATGGGGTTGCCCCGTTCTGTTCGTAACGAAGAAAGATGGAACAGAAAGGATGTGCGTAGACTATCGCCCGCTAAATCTAGCGACGATAAAGAACAAGTACCCACTGCCCAGGATCAATGATCTTTATGATCAACTTGCAGGATCCTCTGTCTTCTCCAAGATGGATTTGAGATTAGGCTATCATCAAATCAAAATACGAAACGAGGACATCCCCAAGACGGCTTTCTACTCGTTATGGTCTTTACGAGTACACCATCATGTCCTTCGGGTTAACCAATGCCCCCGCCACATTCTCGCGCTTGATGCATTCGATCTTCATGGAGTACCTAGATAAATTTATTGTGGTTTATATTGATGACATTCTCATCTACTCGAAGAACGAAGAAGCGCACGCAGAACATCTTAGGTTGGTATTGATGAAACTTAGAGAGCATCGCCTTTATTCCAAGTTCTCCAAGTGTGAATTTTGGCTACCAGAAGTGACCTACTTAGGCCACGTGATTTCTGCGAAAGGTGTTGCAGTCAATCCCGAGAGAGTTCAGGCCGTCCTTGACTGGACTCCACCTGAATCGGTTAAGCAAGTTATGAGTTTTCTCGGCCTAGCAAGCTATTGTCGCCGCTTCGTTGAGAACTTCTCCAAAGTTGCAAAGCCTCTTACTGAACTCCTCAAGAAAGATAAGAAATTCCAATGGACCCCCAAGTGCGAGGAAAGCTTTCAAGAGCTAAAAATAAGATTGACTTCTGCACCCGTACTTTCACCTCCAGACACAAAAAGGGATTTCAAGATCTATTGTGATGCTTCACGGCAAGGATTAGGATGCATACTTATGCAAGATCGACATGTGGTAGCTTATGCTTCACGCCAGTTGCGGCCACATGAAGAGAACTATCCTACCCATGATCTTGAACTCGCTGCCGTAGTTCATGCCCTGAAGACTTGGCGACATTACCTCCTTGGTAATTGTTGTGAGATATATTCTGATCACCAAAGCCTCAAATACATATTCACCCAGCCAGATCTTAATCTCAGGCAAAGACGCTGGATAGAGTTGATAAAAGATTATGACTTAGGAATTTCTTACACCCCAGGCAAAGCCAATGTCATGGCTGATGCACTAAGTCGTAAGTCGTATTGTAACAACCTCATGTTACAACAGTATCAACCACTTCTTCATGAGGAATTTTGCAAGCTCAATCTTGAGATAGTTCCTCGTGGATCTCTTTTCAACTTGGTGGCGAAACCAACCCTTGAGGATCAAATCATAGCCGCCCAGAAACAAGATAGTAGTATTCAAGAGATCAAGCAGAACATTGTTAGCGGAGTTGCTAAATGTTTTTCTGCAAATGATCAAGGAATGATATTATTTGAAAATCGTTTAGTAGTTCCTGAGAATGAAGACCTAAAGCAGCTGATCCTTAAGGAAGCTCATGACACTCCCCTCTCAATTCATCCCGGTAGCACAAAAATGTACCGAGATCTACGCCAGAGATTTTGGTGGAACCGGATGAAGCGAGACATTGCACAATTTGTTGCCGAATGTGATGTCTGTCGTCGCATTAAGGCAGAACACCAAAGACCTGCTGGTACTCTTCAACCATTGTCTATTCCCGAGTGGAAATGGGACAAGGTCGGTATGGACTTCATCACCGGCTTTCCAAAGACCCAGAAAGGAAATGATGCCATCTTCGTTGTCATTGATCAACTTTCAAAAGTTGCTCACTTCCTTCCAGTTCGCGAGTCTATAACTGCTAGTCAGCTGGCGGACTTGTATGTCTCTAGAATCGTGTCTCTTCACGGTGTTCCTTTGGTGATCAATTCTGATCGTGGTAGCCTTTTCACCTCTAGATTTTGGGAAAGTTTTCAAAATGCTATGGGAACTCATCTCTCCTTTAGTACAGCTTTCCACCCTCAGTCTAGCGGTCAAGTTGAAAGGGTTAATCAAATCTTGGAAGACATTCTCAGAGCTTGTGTTATCTCTTTCGGAAAGAATTGGGAGAAATCTCTTCCATTCGCCGAATTTGCTTATAACAATAGCTATCAATCTAGTCTGAACATGGCTCCCTTTGAATTCCTCTATGGCCGACGATGTCGAACACCCCTAAACTGGTCAGAAACCGGTGAAAGACAACTCTTTGGACCGGATATGATCAAGGAAGCAGAAGAGCAAGTTCGCATTGTTCGTGATCGATTGAAAGCCGCTCAGTCTCGTCAAAAGAGCTACTATGATCGTCATCATAGAGAGGAGAGCTACAATCTTGATGAGAAGGCTTACCTTCGGGTTACTCCTCTGAAGGGAACCCAAAGATTCGGTATCAAAGGCAAGTTGGCCCCACGTTACATCGGACCTTTCCGCATTCTCGCTAAACATGGAGAAGTTGCCTACCAACTTGAACTAGCTCCGCACCTTTCCCGAGTACATGATGTATTCCATGTGTCACAACTCAAGCGTTGCTTCAAGGACCCCATCCGCGAAGTCGACCATGAAACGCTTGATCTCCAAGATGACCTTTCTTATCGAGAGTACCCTATTCGTATTCTTGATTCAGCAGAGCGTGTCACTCGTCGTCAGAAGATCAAGTTCGTAAAAGTGCAATGGTCACATCACTCCGAGAAAGAAGCTACGTGGGAAAGAGAGGACCGCCTCCGTACCGAGTACCCCACCTTCCTCCCGATGACTTCTGAATCTCGGGACGAGATTCTTTTGAGTGGGGGCGAGTTGTCAGAACCCCAACTAGGGTAAGTGCTAGGGCTTGTTTGATCCCTTTGCATCATATAAAAATTCAAATGAAATCCAAAAATGGGGAAAAGAAAAGCCCTGAGAAATTAATTCAAATGGCCAGATAAAAATCTTTTTCCAAAAATCATTTGAATATTTGGAAAATTCCTATAAATGATGTGATCATTTTAAAAGTGGTTTGGGTATTTTCTCATGCCCATGGAATATTCTAAAATTCAAACAGTGCCTTGGAAATTAAATTTGACCCCTATTTGAATTGAAATTCAAATGTTTTGAATTTCAAAAATGCTCAAATTCTACAAGTGACTTGCTACTGGTCACCTAGGATTTATAAAAATGTTTGGGAATTTTACTAAAATGCCTAGCTATTAAATTCTAGGCACAACAGAATAACAGAAAAAGAAAAGAGCAAAGAAATAGAAAAGGGGACCCCTGGCCATCTGGCCCGACTTGCTGAACCAG
Organism: Bromus sterilis; assembly: GCA_950022295.1. Classification (NCBI taxonomy): domain Eukaryota; kingdom Viridiplantae; phylum Streptophyta; class Magnoliopsida; order Poales; family Poaceae; genus Bromus; species Bromus sterilis. The sequence continues at coordinate 144,435,534 of OX465597.1, forward strand.
CCAGCCCAGCCCACTAAGGGGGGCATGGTCGTCTTCCTCCCCGTGCCAGAAGGAAGCCACCGAGGCCACCGTCGACGCCGCATGGCTGCCACCTCCTGCTTCGCGCTGGAGCCTCCCCTGCCCCTCTTCTTGTGCCACGGAGGCCCCCACCTCACGCCGCAACACTTCCCTCTCTCTCTGGACCTCCTCCCCCTCTCCTCTTCACGAATCCAGCGCCGCCCCGAAGCCAGCCGGAGCACGCCGTCGTGCCCGTCGCGGCCACTGGCCTCCATTTTGCTCGCCGTGGTGTCCAGGCGAACAAGCGCTGCCGTCTCCACCGGACCCCCAGCTAATCGAGCCCGAGGATGCCCGGAACCCACGCCAGCTTCTTCGAGATCCCGCCGGAGCCGGAGAAGATCGTCGCCAAATTCTTCGCCTCCGCGCACCCCCAGCTTTCGTCGCCGCCTTCTTGAGCTCCAGGGTGAGCCCCTCTTTCGTTTGCACCCCCCCACGCTTCAATTATTCGCCGGAATCCTCGAGTTCGCCGGAGCCCGAGCCCAGCCACCGCCATTCTTGAATCCGGCGTCGCCACAGCCGTCCTGGAGAACCCCCACTAGCGCAGATGGATGCGGGGGGCACGCGGGGATCGATTGGCGCCTTCCCCGTGCTCTACCGTGACCATTTGGTCATTCCGGCGCCTCTCCGCCGTGCCGGAGCTTGCCGGCGGCGAGAGGCCCACCTGCCAGTGCACTTAGGGGGCTAATCCCCCTAGTCATTTGACCCAAGGTCAATGACAGGTGGGGCCAGCCCCCCTTAAATCAAAATTTAAACATAATTAACAGAGGGGTTAACCCCCTGTGACACTGACAGTGGTGGTCCACTGGTCAGCCCCCCCCCTGTGACATCAGCATTGCATCATGCTGATGCAATAAATCAATTCCAGAATTTTAGAAATGATTTTAATAATTACAGAAAATCCAAAAAAATAGCCAAACTTCAATAATTCATAGAAAATTCATATTAACTCCAAATTAAACATATAATATATGAAAAATTATCAGAAAAATACAAGGATTAAGAATATGCAAAAAAAATATTATGTTTGACCATTTTAAAATGGGGCAACAGTAGCAAACATGCATAGGACTTAATTTTAATTCAAATTTGAAGTTTGAATTTGCATTTCAAATGCAATATACTTCAATTAAATTGAATATGCTACAAACCAGTACCATTCACATCATGGACAACCTTATCATGTGTATGTGTATTTTTACTTTCGAAGTTGTCCCCCCCCTTGTTGATGATTGCCTCCAATGACAGACGTTCCGAGACGGTGATCACCCCGAAGGAGAAGACCACCGTTAAGACCCTTGTATCGTCAGCAAGGCAAGCAAACCCCATTGATCATGTCTATAAAATCCCAATTTCCTTCTTAGTCTCGCTTATGCATGTTTAGGAGATCACCGAGACACGTTCTTTCGCATAGTTGAACCCATTCCGATGCATGACCTATCATTCTGTCACCGTATTAAGCAAACCACAATCCTAGCAGATATAGGAGTTGAATGATGAGCATGTGGCCCCTGCAACTGTTACTGCTTTTGCTGCTTAGTGATACAATGAGGATGTTTTGTTTGTGAGTCGGGATGGAATGAACACAGTGGTGCTGATGTTAACGTGTTGGTGAATCCACCCTAAACAAAGGTGAACGATGAGAGGCTGTGTAGGAGTACACAGTGGGTTGTCTCGTTGAACACTGCCCTAGGCCCCGAGTTCCTGTTTTGTGATCCAAGACAAAGAGTATGACCACATGTAGGGTTTTATGGGAGCCCCGTTTGGCCTCTTTACGTAACCGATCCGGTCCAGGAGTCACACTAGATTCGGGCTTTCCATTTGATTTATGTATAGATATGTGGGTGGACCTGTGAGGCAGTGAAACCATCTGTCAAAGGTGGTGTCTCGGTCCCTTACATTATCTGAGTCCGTTTCGTGGAACCGGCCGGACTCTCGAGCGGTGACAAACTCAGGTAGTCGACTCCTGGATTAGAGAAGGTGATGTGAGGGTAGTGCCTTGGTTTCATCCACGTCCGACATCCGCTTGAAGGATGACAAGAACGAGGCGATAAGTGATGACACGCGTGTGAAGATGTACACCCCTGCAGGGTTAATGAACTATTCGAATAGCCGTGTCCGCGGTTATGGAGTACTTGGAAACCTTTACTTGATCATAGACAACTTGAATGGATACTTATAAAACTCGCAAGATAAGCGTGAGTGCTATGGCGTGCTTCCTCGTGGGGAAGTCGAGGAAGTAACCATAGTGGTGTATTTCTTTGGAGACTTGGTAGTGGACTCGTGTACGCTTCTTACCTCAAGTCTGGTACTCGTAGTACAGGACTAGCCAAGTCAAAGATGGCACTTCTACATGTTGAACCCCACCTCCTTTACCTTGATACTTGAGCATGAGTAGTATAGATCTGATGTAAGTCTTGCTGAGTACGACTTTGTACTCACGTTTTCTTATTCTATGTTTTAGATGAGAACCCGGACCCCGATGGAGTCACCTTCGTGAAGCTCAACGTTGACTAAGTTAGCATAGTCCCAGACAGCAGTCTGGTCCCTCGTGGAAGGGCATGTATGTTTACAAGGCTTCTCTAAGCCATTTGTTAAACTTGTCTGTACTCACACCTAATTTGCTTCCGTTGTATGATGTAATGTGATCACAGACATGTGATCTTTGTATGCTCTATGTGTATATCAATAAAGAGTACTTTGTAGAGTTATGTGATGATACCTGCTGTTCATACTAGGCATGTGTGCTGCGTGTATGGTTATAACATGCATGTCTTAGTATGGGTTTTCGAGACCTTAGTTGTGATCTGGCTGGCGGTCTTTCATACTCCAAGTGGCCCTTAGATGTGCGCAGCTTGGGGCATCGCGATGCGATTGCTCGTGACTCTGTCACGTGCACACTTTGTTGTATGATCGAGCCCGCCCTAGACCCCGACTAAGTGATCGGGCTGGAGTAAGTCTATGTAAGAGTTAGGATCCAATCGATAACATGGTTGAGGCGACTTGTCTATGAGTATGGGATTCACTACCCATAAGCATTTAGACTTGTGAGCGGACGTTGAGGACCCATCTCAGTTGATCATCCGGCCTAGATGGGATGCCCCTCACGTTTGATGCTTCCCGAGAGCGTTCTGCGCTTGGCCTTGTCTGCATAGACAAGTGGGTACGGTTCTCGGCTTTCCATGTGATTGTATCGTAACTGGAATTACATACGCTAACCCCGGGTCCCGACATAAAAAGTTACGGGAGTTTGAATATCCGGAGGCCCAAAAAAAGAGAAAAAATTGAAAAAAAAATTGAACTTAGTAGTGGCGCATTTTGGATGAAATGCGCCACTAGTAACAAATTTTTTTTTAATTTTTTTAATTTTTTTTTAATTTTTTATTTGAAAATTCAAAATAGGCTAGAGGACAAATCGGGAAGTTAAAAAAAGTTGAAAATTTTAGATAGTAACATTAAAAAAAATTAAAAAAATGAAAAAAAAAATTTAAAAAAAAGTTCAAAATATGCTAATGGTCCCATCGAGAAAGTTTCAAAAAATGTTGAAAATTTTAGCACACCCATGAACATTAACAAGGTCCTACACATCAACATGGTTTAATAGGATTTATATGTTAGATATATCAAAAGTGCCTGCTAGGTGAGCTGGAGTGAGAGTTGAATGGAACCAAGAAGTTAAGCGTGCTGGGGCTGGAGTAGTGCTAGGATGGGTGACCCTCGGGGAAGTTTGACCACGGAGGTTAGTTTGACCAGAGATTAAGCATAGTGACTGGGCATTAAGCATACTAACCTGAGATTAAGAAAGAATAAAAAATAAAAAAAATGTTTTCCAGATCCAGATTCAAAATTCAAAATTTAAAAAAATTAATTGTGGCGCATTTTCAGAATGCGCCACCCCTAAGAGCTTATAGGTGGCGCATTCTCGGGGAAGTTTGACCACGGAGGTTAGTTTGACCAGAGATTAAGCATAGTGACTGGGCATTAAGCATACTAACCTGAGATTAAGAAAGAATAAAAAATAAAAAAAAGGTTTTCCAGATCCAGATTCAAAATTCAAAATTTAAAAAAATTAATTGTGGCGCATTTTCAGAATGCGCCACCCCTAAGAGCTTATAGGTGGCGCATTCTGAGATGCGCCATGCCTAAGGGTCATAGGGGTGGCACATCTAGAATGCGCCACCTATAAGCCCTTATTAGTGGCTTGTAGTTAGTGGCGCATCCATAATGCGCCACTAAACAGAAAAAAAGGACGCCACTAAAAGGGCATTCCCTAGTAATGAATAGCGGCAAGTCTATCTATAACAGTATCAAAACTACGATCATAAACAAAATAACTAGATAGATCATGCGAAATAACAAGAGCTCTAGCTTCATCACACTCTAAAAAGTCTTCTTCAGCTATAATATCAAGAGAGTGTTTACACCACTTAAAAAGACCATGGTAAAAAATTCTAAGCACAATTTTTATTGGTATCGAAGGCATAATTCTGTTATGTACTTCAGAAATTTTGTCCCATGCCTTCTTCATATTCTCTCCATCCATTTGACGGAAATCTAGAACTTCCGATTCCCTCAAAGCACCAAGCCCTAACATGTTCATCTAAACAAGGAGGACTACTAAAAGCAAGATAAAAAAAATTGTGATTTTTGATATAGGACACAAAGATAAAAACTGAAAGGTAAACTAACAAGACTAAAAAAGCAAAGGTAAAAGATAGTATGCAACTCCCCTATCTTAGCACTCGGAGTCCCCGGCAACGGCGCCAGAAATTTGCTTGATGATATATCCTCGTTGGTTACCCCAAGTGGAAGGTTATATGTAGTGTAGCGGCAAATTTCCCGCGGTGAAGATACTGAGGTTTAAAGATTTTCTCTTGTAGGACGCTGTCAATGATATGTAGGTGGTTCGGCAAGTGGTGCGCTGTTGAAAATCACTTGCTTCTCCTGGACCTGCACACGACACAAATAACTTTGCTCCCAACGAGTACAAAGAGGTTTTCAATCTCTCCGGCCTTGTTGTTTACAAAGGATCAAAGGCAAGGGATAATGTTAATGGTGATAGCAACTAGAAACTAAAAGAAGGAAAATAAAGAGCGTGTAAACAGTGATGAGAATATGGACCGGGGCCCCGTGATGTTCACTAGTGATGTCTCTCTCCCAAAAGACGATAAAACTTCTATGTGAGGTAAACAAATCACAACTGGGCAATTGACAGGATTAAAAACGCACTTCAATGCTACCTATGCTACAAAGAAAGGACGAGGCTCAAAAGCATGGGCAGTACACAAAAATAACTAGACCGAAATCCAACTGCATCTACTACTAATCATCCACCTTGAGATATCTATCCAGAACATCTCGCTGGTATTAAGTTGCGAGCCCACCCAAAGTGTAAACCCAAAGCAACAGACAACTGCATTAACAAGAACTTTGCATAAAGTAAACAAGAACGTTTTTCCCCCTTGTGGCAAAAACACATCCCCTAGACTCATGTTTCTGTCACTCAAGCGTGTCATCAGGGGTCATGAACCCAAAATGGAGCATAACATTCCCTCTTGGAGTCACTACCTACTACTTGGCCAAAGCATTAAACAACAACGGAGAACATGCAAAAATTACTTAGGAACAAGAATATAAAAGATAAGAACCAAATATATTACTCAATGAAAATCTGCACATAGTCTTATAATCCATGAGATACCAGCAAACTCAGCATAGCAACAGCAGAAAGATTACATATGTGCCTCGATCATGTAGGGAAGCTCACGAGGTCTAAACCATGAAGAACAAAGAGGGGAGGAGAACATCACATAGCTACTGATCACGGACCCATGGTCAAAGGGAGACTACTCATGGATCATCCGGGAAGCGTCCATGGTGGAGGGGAAGCTCCTAGAGGTCAATCCTCCCTCCGGCAGGGTGACGGGAAGAGGTCTGCTGGCGCTCCCGATCTTGGAAGCGCGGCGGCGACGGAACAGAGGCAAGATAGTGAAAAGGGTTCTCTCTTCGGAAGTTTCACGTCACGGGGAAGATATAGGCGAAGGGGGGCACTAGGGGTCCAGGCGCCCCCTTGGCGCGACCATGCCCTAGGCCACGCCAGGTGGCTGCCTGGGTCCCTGGTGGTTGCCCTCTTGCCCCACTTTGGTGATTCCGGAAGCTTCCGTTGCGCTGATTTTTTTATCTGATTTTTCCCGAATTTTTGGAGCAATTTTAATATGGAGGAAACCTGAAATAGAAAAACAGTAGAAAACAGGAACTGGCACTGTGGTGCACTGAGTTAATAAGTTAGTCCAAATATGATCAAAAGTGTATGAAAGTGTATCTAGATCATAGCAATATCACACAAAACATGCATGGAGCAAGCATAAATTATAGATATGTTTGGGACGTATCAGCGATGAAGAAAATCGATAAACTTCTCATTAATATTCCATCATAGACGACTGCACACTCACCAATACAAGACTCACCCCACAAAAGACCGATAGACCTCAATGCATACACCTATTTCACTTTATAACTTCCCTAGACATGATATGACACTAAACTTTTACCATGAAAATATAAAAGATAAAGATACCGGGCACTCCCCCAAGCTTGGAAGAAGCTAAGGGGGTGCCATTACCCATGCAGATTTCAATCTTTATTCCGTTAGTGGAGAAGGAGGGACCACTCTGGTTGGGGGCATGAGGTTCTCCACAATATGACAAAGTGCATCGTTTTCCTCCCCAAAGATGTCCACCTTGGCCTTCAGCATGCGAAAGTCCTCGCAGAATTGATCGGTGATGTGATGAGCTTCAGAGATGGTCGGTGATACATATGGAGTCCCTTGTGGAGGGGTTGTTCCTGAAAGATTAAGAGAACTATCATAGTGAGGATGAATAAACCCCACCAAGATGGGGTTGCTGGAGCTAGCTCCTCTTGTTGATGGATTTTCGCACTGATGGGCGGAAACGATCTTGACTTCCTCTCTCAACGAGCGCTCCATCGCCTCTTGTGTTGCAGCGATCTCTTCCTCCGTGGACCATCCCACGAACTTCCCTTGGTTGACATCTTGCTGGACACGACGGAGACGTCGACCCATATAGTCCTCTCCGCTTGAGTCGCAAGAAGACATCTCCAACTAGAGGCTCTAAATCCTGACAGAAACAGGTAAAAAACAACACACCATGAAATCGCAAGATACAGAGTCGGTACAGTCCGGGAAAATATATAGCAGAAATTTCTGCACCGGAAGGAAGGTAAAACACCAAAGGGGACTTGGTGACGGTCTCCTGGTGGACCAGGGGGCCACCTGGAGCGGTCAGGAGGTAGGCTGCGCCACCAGGGCGCCTGGCCCATCGGGCGCCCCTCTCCGACTCCACTTCGGCTCAGAATTTTTCTTTTAAAAAAAAAACTGATAATACATAACTCTTATGTCTACTTGCAAAGTTTTCTTACCGTATTACATATCTATTTGTTTTCTGTTCTGCTGGTGTCTGACACAGTGTTGCAATATGTTCTTCATGAGTAGCTATCTGTATCACATCCACCTCAACATTGATAGGGTCTCCCGCTACGTAATGCTTGAGTCTTTGCCCATTCACAACTTGTGGTTTGGTGCCTTGAAAATTGTAATCTTGATTGCACTGGAGAGGTATACTTCTTCAATATGGTACGACCCTTCCCATTCGGAAAGAAATTTACCTGGGGAAAACTTGAAACGAGACCTGTACAACAAAACTTTATCACCAACATTAAATTCCCATTTCAAAATCCTCTTATCGTGCCACCACTTTACCTTTCCCTTAAACATTTTTGCACTCTCATAAGCTTCACTTCTCCACTCATCCAGAGAAGCCAAATTCATGAGACGCTTTTCACCAGCTAGTTTGGGGTCAGCATTAACCTCTCTAACTTCCCAGAAAGTTTTGTGCGCTAGCTCTAGAGGTAGATGGCAAGCATTTCCATAGACCATCTTATAAGGATACATGCCCATGAGGTTTTTGTAAGCAGTCCTATATGCCCACAAAGCCTCTCGTAACTTTTTGGACCAATCTTTCCTATAACTATTCTCTGTCTTTTGTAAGATCAACTTGATCTCTCTATTGGTGAGCTCAACTTGCCCACTTGTCTGAGGGTGGTAGGGTGACGCAATCCTATGATTGACATCATACTTGGCTAAAGATTTTCTAAAAGCAACATGTGTAAAATGTGATCCCCCGTCAGTCATGAGGTACCTTGGTACACCAAACCTGGGAAAGATTACATCTTTAAGCACTTTCAAAGATGTCTTGTGATCAACACTTTCAGTGGGGATTGCTTCAACCCACTTGGTTACATAATCAACAACCACTAGAATGTGAGTGTACTTGTGTGAAGGAGGAAAAGGACCCATAAATTCAAATCCCCAACAATCAAAAGGCTCAATAACTAGAGAGTAATTCATTGGCATCTCATTTCTCCTACTAATGTTACCAACTCTTTGACACTTATCACAAGATAAGTCAAAATTTCTAGCATCTTTAAAGAGAGTTGGACAATAAAAACCTGACTAAAGAACCTTGTGCGCGGTCCTATGACCGCCATGATATCCTCCGTAAGGACTGTCATGACACTTACTTAAGACAACCTTCTTCTCATGTTCTGGTGTTCTGGTATGCTCTTCTTACGATCCCATCCACGCCTTCTTTATAAAGATATGGATCATCCCAAAATTAATGCCTCAAAATGTGGAAGAACTTCTGTCTTTGTTTAAATGTTAAACCTGGAGGCATAATCTTTGTAACAATAAAATTAGCATAATCTGCAAACCAAGGATCGGAAAGATATTGTATCCTCAAAACAACTAGCTATTTGTCAGGAAAACTATCGTTGACTGGAATGGGATCAGGTGGTATGTTCTCCATCCTGGACAGGTTGTCCTCCACAGGATTGTCTGCTCCCTTCCTATCAACAATCTGCAAATAAAATTCTTGAAGAAGAAGTACCCATCTGATAATCCTTGGTTTGGCATCCTTCTTCTCCATAAGATACTTAATAGCAGCATGGTTAGTATGAATAATAACTTTGGAATCAACAATATAAGGCCTAAACTTATCACAAGCAAATACTACTGCTAAAAACTCTTTCTCAGTAGTAGCATAATTCTTCTGAGCACTATCAAGGGTCTTACTAGAATAATGTAGAACATTCAATTTCTTATCAACCCTTTGTCCTAAAAAACCTCCAACAGCAAAATCACTAGCATCACACATAATTTCAAAAGGTAAACTCCAATCAGGTGGTTTGACTATAGGAGCAGTTGTTAAGGCTTTCTTAAGAATTTCAAAGGCCTCCTTCCAATCTTCATAAAAACAAAAGGAATATCGTTTTGGAGAAGATTAGTTAGGAGTCTTGAATTCTTAGAGAAGTCCTTAATAATATTCTATAGAAACCAGCATGACCGAGGAAACTATGAATACCTTTGATGTCCTTTTGATAGGGCATCCTCTCAATTTCTGGAATTATTTCCTTGTCCACTTCGATTCCCCTCTCTGAAATCTTGTGACCAAGAATGATCCCTTCGTTGACCATGAAGTGGCACTTCTCCCAATTGAGCACCAAATTTGTCTCCTCACATCTCTGCAAAACCTTATTAAGATTGTGGAGATAGTGGTCAAAAGAGGTTCCATATACGGAGAAATCGTCCATGAAAAGCTCCACAATCTCCTAAAAAAACCATGAAAGATTGTATACATACACCTTTTAAAAGTAGCAGGGGCATTGCATAAACCAAAAGTCATACGTCTATAAGCATAGGTACCATAAGGGCAAGTAAAAGTAGTATTCTCTTGATCAACAGTGTTAACATGAATTTGAAAGAATCCCTAATATCCATCAAGATAACAAACATGAGTGTTTTTGGATAACCTTTCAAGCATTCGGTCGATGAAAGGCAGTGGGTAGTGGTCCTTCCTAGTCGCCTTGTTCAGTTTCCTGTAAGCAATGCACATTCTATATCCAATAACAATTCTTTGAGGTATTAGTTCATTCTTATCATTAGGAACCACAGGCATACCTCCTTTCTTAGGAACACAATGTACGGGAGTCACCCACCTAGTATCAGCTACGGGATAGATTATACCTATGGTTAGAAGCTTGAGGACCTCGATCCTAACCACATCTTTCATCCTCGGGTTTAACCGTCATTGATGATCAACAACCGGCTTAGCATCACGCTCGAGGTTAATAGTATGTTGACAAATTGATGGACTAATCCTCTTAAGATCATCAAGGGTATATGCAATAGCACCTCGGTGTTTACGAAGGGTTTCGTAACCATGAAGATATTCCGATAGTTTGTGACTTTCCGGATGTATTTCGAGAAGAGCTGCCAGGAATGCCTCCTAACAGATGTGTAGAATTCATTGTATATCTTGTCCCAGGAACCACCCCAATTTCTAGACACCCATATAGAATGGCCCCACATGATTTACCTGAGCTCAAAATCCAACTTGAAGCTTCGTTGGCAAAAGGCTTCATCTGCCCTAGCTCATCGCCATGGGGTTGCCCCATTCTGTTTATAAGGAATAAAGATGGAACAGAAAGGATGTGCGTAGATTATCGCCCGCTTAATCTAGCGACGATAAAGAACAAGTACCCACTTCCCAGGATCAATGATATTTATGATCAACTTGTTGGATCCTCTGTCTTCTCCAAAATGGATTTGAGAATAGGCTATCATCAAATCAAAATCAGAAACGAGGACATTCTCAAAACGGCTTTCATTACGCGTTATGGTCTTTATGAGTACAATTTCATGTCCTTCGGTTTAACCAATGCCCCTGCCACTTTTTCGCGCTTAATGAATTCGATCTTCATGGAGTATTTGGACAAGTTCGTTGTAGTTTACCTCGATGAAATCCTTATATACTGTAACATCCCAATTTTCTAAATTCGGTTGTTAATAGATCATCTTATGCATCTCATGCTGCTTCCGCATTTTTCTGGAGTTTTAAAATATTTTTTAAACACTTTTCAACACATGGCAGTTCGCTGGAGAGGATATAAAAGGACTTATCCCCATTTTTAATTTGTTGAAAAATAGTTTAAATATTTTTGGGAGACTTTTTAATTTTACTTTGTAGTTATAAATATTTTCTAAAATTATTTTGGGAATTTATTTATGCTCCGGAAAAGTTTTTATTTCATTTTTCGGGGTTTTCGGTATTTTTAAAATGCCAGAAAAGTATTTAAAAAAATTTAAAACTAAGTTGCAAAGTTTTTATTTTTATTTAATATTTTGGTAAAGCCAAAAATTCATTTTCACTATTTTAAAAATATTGGCGAAGACGGAATTTAAAAATAATTTTCCATGATTTTTCTAAAATTGTTTTGGGCCTATTGGGCCGTTTCTGTTTTTTCCCACAGACCGATTTTGTATTTATCTCGGATTTAAAAAGAAAAAAAAGGGATTAGAGGCTGTCTATAAATAGCCCTGCTTAGGGCTAGATTATTTTTCTTTTAGCGTTTTAGGTTTAGCCCTAAACTAATCCGCGGGACCCGCCGCCACCGACGTCATCGCCGGAGTTCGCCGGAATCTCGCCGGAGGATCGCCACCGGTGAGCACTTTCGCGCCGCACCGCCGTGTAGCCGCCATCCCCGTGCCCTAGCGCCGTCCCCACGCCCTAGCCGCGCTGCCCCGCCACCATAGCCGCCGCGCCGCCGCCTTCCGCCGCCGGCGAGCCGGCGAGCTCGCCCGGCCGGCCGAGCCGCGCCGCCCCGCGCCCGGCCGCCGCCCCCTGGCCGCCCCGCCGGCCGGAGTGCCCTCGCCGGAGCAAGCCCCGTGAAGCCATGGCCATGGCTTCGGGCCCGTGGAGGAGAGAAGTTTTGGAAAAAAAAGAGAGATTAGATCGGTTTTCCAAAAAAAAAACCCTAGATCTGGTCAACCGCGCCAGAGGACCTGATCGCGTTTTTCGGAAAAGTTTTATTTACGTACGGGTCCTTTTTACAGTAGAGGACCCCGGTACCCCCCGGTGTCACCCCGATAAGTTTTCGGAAAAGTTTTCGCGGCTATTTTTTAGCCGTAACTCGGAATTGGGCCATTCCAGTTGCGTTGCGACCGTGGGGAAATTTTTTAGCCAGTAGACCAAGTGTTACAGAAGTTTGAAGTTTTCAAATTTGGATCCCAAGCAGATCCAAATTTGAGCTTCCGGCAGCCGTAACTTTTTACCGGTGCGCCCGTTTGCGCCGTTTCTTTTTGCGTTGGTTTTATTTTGACAAGTACTTTACGTTTAGCTACTGTTAGGCAAGTTTTTCTACTGTTCTTTGAATGTTTATTACTGTTTGAGTATTTTTGTATAGAATATATGTTGATTGGTGCTATGTTTGCTCGTATAGATTGTCCGGAGTGTGCCGCCTCGTTTTGTGAGGATTGTGACCATCAGGACCAGTAAGAAGGCAAGTGATGCTTTGACCATACTCATACATATATTTTCTATATGCATTATGTTAAGAAATATCACCCTATTGCATGATAGGTAGTTTATTTTACTGTTGCTGCAAAACCAGTTAGGATAGCCACATGTCTTGACTTGTCTACCGTAGATCAACCTAGCCGTGTTGTTACTTTATTGCTATGCTTTGTAGACGTAGTTTGGGTTGTGTAAATTCATGGAGTGCATGTGAGCTATTTAATAATTTGTGTAGCAATTTTATCATAAATAGAAATCACCTCTGGACGGGCAGGGAGTGCTTCCTGGGGGCTCGTGCCTTATCTAAGGGCGAGACCAGGTTGTACCCCTAATGGTTGGTTTGGTGGTTGACAGTACGTCATGGTGCTACCCTCTGAACGTAAGTGGGCACCGTCCAGGCTCAAAAAGATCAGACATACTTGGTGACTAGGAGCTTCCATGTACAGCCGCTGGCCATATGGGCTCTGGCTTAGTTGAGTATGATGTAGGAAGCCTCTCCCGTGCAAAGCTAGCAGATGTAGATGTGATAGGTGGTACCGGCTTGCCGTTGGGTGTAGGTGACCTCTTCTGAAAGACTTCGTCTCAATCTTCGGGTTGAGTCCAGCGGGGAAAGTGTACTAATCTCTGCAGAGTAAAAACTAATCATGATTAGCCGTGTCCCCGGTTATGGACATCCTTGAGCTACTAGGAATTACTGTTACTGGAGGATCTTGACATATGAATCACCATAATAATTTGAGTGGGCAAGATTAAATAAATGGTGTGGTGTTGGAACTGGTGTAGTAAGTTCAACTTAAAATTTTGACTAGTTTAGTTCAGGAGAAAATTGGCTTTCTACAAAAAAAAACCATAAGCCTTTCCTTTGACTTACCTTGCATGTAGTTGTAGGTCCTTTATATAAACTTTTCCGTGTCACTTGCCGTACAAATCAGATGTACTGACCCGTTGTCGGGCTGTAACCTTCGGTGTTGCAGGTTTTTCAGACGATCAATAAGGTGCGTTTAGGGGTTGCGAGTCTACACTCAGCATGTTCGCATGTGGCTGTTGATGGGACTCCACGTTACTCGCTTTTTCTTCCGCTATATTTATATTGAATAAGCTAGACTTGAGCTATGCAACTTGTTATTTATTTACTCTGGATCATACGTTGTAATAATGATGCACTTGTACTTTGATATACATCTATAATACTGTGTGTGCCAGCGAGTTCGATCCAGGGACTGGCACTTGAGCACAGAGACTTCAATTCTGTGTGAATTGGCTCGCTACATATACTCGAAGAACAAATAAGAACATGCTGAGCATCTAAGGCTGGTATTGATGAAACTTCGAGAGAATCGCCTATATGCAAAATTCTCCAAGTGTGAATTCTGGTTACCGGAAGTGACCTTCCTAGGCCACGTGATTTCTGCAAAAGGCATTGATGTCAATCCCGAGAGAGTTCAGGACGTCCTTAACTGGACTCCACCTGAATCAATTAAGGAAGTTAGGAGTTTCCTTGGCTTAGCAAGCTATTGTCGTCGCTTCATTGAGAACTTCTCCAATGTTGCAAAGCCTCTAACTGAACTCCTCCAGAAAGATAAGAAATTTGAAAGGACCCCCTAGTGCGAGGAAAGCTTTCAAGAGCTGAAAAGAAGATTAACTTCTGCACCCTAACTTGCGCCTCCAGACACCAAAAGGGATTTCGAAATCTATTGTGATGCTTCACGGCAAGGGTTAGGATGCATTCTTATGCAAGATCGACATGTGGTAGCATACGCTTCGCGCAATTGCGTCCACATGAAGATAATTACCCTACCCATGATTTGAACTCACTGCCGTAGTTCATGCCCTGAAGACTTGGCAACATTACATCCTTGGTAATCGTTGTGAGATCTGTTCCGGCCACCAGAGCCTCAAATACATATTCATCCAGCCAGATCTTAATCTCAGGCAAAGACGCTGGATTGATTTGATTAAGGATTATGACTTAGGGATCTCTTACACTCCAGGGAAAGCCAATCTCATGGATGATGCACTAAGTCGTAAATCCTATTGCAATAACCTCATGTTATCGCAATGTCAACCACTTCTCTCTGAGGAATTTCGAAATCTCAATCTCGAGATTGTTCCTCATGGATTCCTTTCCACCTTGATAGTGAAACCAACTCGTGAGGATCAAATCGTAGCTACCTAGAAACATGATAGTGGTATCCAAGAGATCAAAGAGAACCTTGCTAGCAAAAGTGCTAAATGCTTCTCTGTAAATGACCAAGGGACGATATTCTTTGAGAATCGTCTCGTAGTGCCCGAAAATCAAAACCTAAAACTATGGATTCTTAAGGAAGCTCATGACACTCCCCTCTCGATTCCTCCCGGTAGCACGAAATTGTACCGAGATCTACGCCAGAAATTTTGGTGGACCGGTATGAAGCGGGAAATTGCTCAATATGTTGTTGAATGTGATGTTTGTCATTGCATTAAGGCAGAACATCAAAGACCTGCTGGTACTCTTCAACATTTGCCTATACCTGAGTGGAAATGGGATAAAGTCAGTATGGATTTCATCACTGGCTTCCCAAATTCTCAAAAGGGAAACAATGCCATCTTCGTGGTCATTGACCGTCTTTCCAAAGTTGCTCACTTCCTTTCTGTTCAAGAAAGTATAACTTATAGTCAGCTAGCGGATCTTTATGTCTCTCGAATAGTCTCTCTCCATGGTGTTCCTTTGGAAATCAATTTAGACCGTGGAAGTCTTTTCACCTCTCGATTTTGCGAAAGTTTCCAAAATGCTATGGGAACCCATCTCTCCTTTAGCACCGCCTTTCATCCCTAGTCAAGTGGTCAAGTAGAAAGAGTCAATCAATTTCTCGAAGACATGCTCAGAGCCTGTGTTATCTCATTCAGAAAGAGTTGGGAGAAATCTCTTCCATTCGGCGAGTTTGCTTATAACAACAACTTCCAATCTTGCTTAGGCATGGCACCTTTTGAATTTCTCTATGGACGAAAATGTCGAACATCATTGAACTGGTCAGAAGCCGGTGAAAGACAATTCTTTGGACCAGATATGATCCAAGAAGCAGAAGAGAAGGTTCGCATTGTTCGTGGGCAATTGAAAACAGCCCAGTCTCGTCAGAAAAGTTACTATAATCGTCATCATAGGCCAGAAAGCTACAAGCTGAATGAGAAGGCTTACCTCCGGGTTACTCCTCTGAAGGGAAACCATCGCTTCGATATAAAATTGGCCCCACATTACATTGGTCCTTTTCGCATTCTCACTAAACGTGGAGAAGTTGCCTACCAACTTGAGCTACCCCCGCATCTTTCACAGGTTCATGATGTCTTCCACGTATCTCAAATCAGGCGTTGCTTCAAGGATCCTATCCGCGAAGTAGACCACGAAACGCTTGATCTCCAAGAAAACCTATCATATCGAGAGTATCCTGTCCGTATCCTCGATCAAGCTAAGCGTACCACCCGACGTCAGAAGATCAAGTTCCTCAAAGTGCAGTGGTCCAACCATTCTGAGAAGGAAGCCACCTGGGAACGAGAAGATCATCTTCAAGACGAGTACCCCACCCTCTTTCCGATGACTTCTGAATCTCGGGATGAGATTCTTTTGAGTGGGGGCGAGTTGTCACAACCCTAGTTTTGGTATGTGCTTTTATTACTAGAAATAAGGCATCATGTTTAAATTCATTTGTTTAATAATTGGTGATATTGGAAAAGCCTGAAAATAAATTTAAATAAATGGCCAGACAAAAATCTTTTTCCAAAAATCTTCTGAACTTTTTGAAAATCTCTATAATGGGCATGATCACATTTCATGCCTTGTGGGTCCCATCTCATGATCATGGAATTTTCAAAAACTCAAACAGAAGCTTGGAAATTGAATATTATCCATATTTGAATTGGATTCAAATATTTTGAATGCCAAAAATTTCAAAACAGTGGGAGTGGCTATGTATATGTCACTTAAGTCCATATAAAATGCTTTGGATTTTTTATAAAATGTTTTGTTATAAAAACAAAACAAAACAAACAAAATAGAAAAGAAATAAAAAAAGAAAAGAGAAGAAAAGGGGCAAAGCCCACTTACCTCGGCCCAACTAGCCGAGGTGGCCCAGCCCAAGGGCAAGGGCATTTTCCTCCTCGCGCCAGGCAGGAAGGAACCTGCGTGGCGAGCATGCCGCCGTCGGCAGCCCGCTCACGGCGCCCCCCCCTCGTCCCTATCCTCGCCGTGGAGGCCCCGTGCACCCCCTTCCTTTTACCATCTCTACCTGGCCGCTCTCCCTCTCTCCCTCTCGTGTTTTCGTGGACACCCGAGACTTCACCGGAGCGCCACCGTGCACCACCGCGCCCACCGGCCACCCCTCGCCCCGCCGCCTTGTCCAGAGAAGCCATCGTCACCTTCTTCGTCGTCTCGTGCGTTCAATTCAAGCAGGGAGGCCTCGTGGACGACGACCGAGTCTTCCTCCTCTTCCACGACCGCCGCTCACCGGCGAGCGATTCAGCCGCCTCCATCGCTCCTTCGACCTCCTCGACCACGCCTACGCGCTCGGGGTGAGCTCCCCCTTCTTCCCCGTACCTCCGCAATCCTTCCCATGCTCCCCGTCGCTGTTACCACCTGAGCCGAGCCGCGCCGCCGCAGGCTTGCTCACCGGCGTGATCTCCGGGCTCCCCGAGGTCCATGGGAGGCACCAGTGGGTGCGCAAGAGCACGGGCAGCCGATTGGTTCCCTTCGCAAGCCCCCTCGTGGCCAGGAGCGCTACTCCGGCGAGGCGCCACCGTGACCCGTGGTCACCGGCATTTAGCCGCCAGCCGGCCGGTTTGATTTGGGCCCAACCCCTGGTTATTTGACCTTAGGTCAGCGACAGGTGGGCCCCTGTGCCCCTTTAATCCCCCTGTTATTTAATTTAAACATGTATTAACCCTAGTCCCACTGACAGACATGGCCCACAAGTCAGTTGGAGCAGTCAACCCCGCTGACGCCATGCTGATGTCATGCTGGTGCAATAACTCAATTTGTCTTTTTAACAGAAATTACAGAAAATTATTAAATCTTTTAAATTGAATAACTTCTAAACCACAAATCAGATGGAAAAGATTTATATATGAAAAATTATCATAAAAATGCAAGGAATCTGAATATGCTACTTTCAAGCATGAAAAAATAGTTTACATTGAACAAACAGTAGAAAATGCAATATGGACAATTTTGAATATTCATTTGGAGCTTGAATTTGGAATTCTTTTTCAAATCAACTTCAATTAACATGTTCCAATATGAACTTAGGTCACATCAGTACCATGCCATGCTTTGTTTCACATCTTTTTTGTGCAATGCAATGTATAATTTATACTTTGTTGTCTCGGTGTGTTCTTCTTCTCGATAGATCCATCGCCGGAAGTTGTTTTCGACCGCTCTGAAGAGTGACACCTCGAGTTCGTCAGCAAGGCAAGCAAACCCCATTGATCACGTCTATAAAAACCTATTTCTCTCTCATTCTCGCGTATGCATGATTAGGTTGTTCATATGT
The DNA here is from genome assembly GCA_950022295.1 of Bromus sterilis. Lineage (NCBI taxonomy): Eukaryota > Viridiplantae > Streptophyta > Magnoliopsida > Poales > Poaceae > Bromus > Bromus sterilis. The sequence goes on from OX465597.1 coordinate 144,453,541, forward strand.
TACTGTTCTACCGCTAGTTGAACTCATCCTTTGCTTCACCTATCATTTCTTCCATAGTATTAACAAACCGCAACCTAGCAGATCTAGGATTGCTTGTGTTCATCATGTGGCCCTTCATGCATGTTATTCTTATGCTATGCTAGAGTTGTATGCAATGAAGATGATCCATCTGGGTGATGCATCGGGATGGTAGAGAACAATGCAATATAATGGTAATGTGTTGGTGAAGTCATCTTAACAAAGGTGAACAATAAGAGGCCGTGTAAGAGTACACAGTGGGTTGTCTCATTTACACTGCCTAGGCCCCGAGTTCTTGTGTTGTGATCCAAGACAAGAGTACTTCCACATGCAAGGCTATGGGACCCCGTTTGGCCTATTAACTCACCCCGACTATGGTCCAGGATTCGCATGGGTTATTGATTCTTCGATTTGATTTTGTGACGGAGTGGGAGGTGATGCACGGTTACTTTGTAGCATGGTTTTAGGAAAGCGTAGTACCATCCGTCGAGGTGGGCTTGTCGGACCGTCCATACATTGTTTGAGTCTTGGATGGAAACCCCGGCCGGATTTCCGATTGGGGTACATAGTCAAATTGGCGATCCCCTGGACTAGAGTTGGAGCCGTGAGGTAAGTGCCTTGGTGTTTATCCTCGCCCGACATCCACTTGAAGGATGACGAGTACTGGCGGTAAGCGATGACACGTGTGTGAAGCGTACACCCCTGCAGGGTAATGATCTATTTGAATAGCTGTGTTCGCGGTTATGAACTACTTGGAGACCTTTACTTGATTATTAGACAACTTAAATGGATACTATACAACTACCAAGATAAGTGTGACTGCTTTGGGTTGCTTCCTCGTGGGAAGTCGAGGAAGAATCCATGGTGATGTACTGATGTGGTGATCAAGATTAGATGGACTCGAGTGCGCTTCTCATCTCAACTCTATGTAGTCGTAGTACAGCATAGCCAAGTCAAAGCTTTCTGCATTACAACCCAACTTGCCTTTACCTTGATACATGAGCATGAGTAGTATAGTTCTAATTTAAGTCTTGTTGAGTACGTCTTTGTACTCACGTTTGCTTATTTTATGTTTTAGATATGAGACCACTAACCCTGATGGTGGCCTCTAACTCGAGCTCGATGCCGACTAAGTCGTATAGTTCCAGACAGCAGCTTGGTTCCTTTGGACAGTCGTTGTATTTTCTTTCAGGCTTCTTAAGCCATTTGTTAACCTTGTTTGTACTAAGACATAATTTGCTTCCGTTGTTGTTTGATGTAATGTTGGATCACATTCATGTGATCTCTGCTTGTAATTCAACTAATATGTCTGCTTAGTTTAGCAGATGCAATAAAGTCTATGAGTTTGTAGAGTTCATGTTGTGTTACCAGCTGTTATACACTTGGCATGCATGATGAGTGTATGTTTATATCGTGCATGTCATGTGTGGGGTTCGATAGCTTGGTTGCGTTCTCGCTAGTGCTATTTCTTACAGCCAGGTGGCCCTGAGTTGTGAGCAACTCGGAGCATCGCGATGCCATTGTGCTTACGGAGATGTCCTCATCTGATCCCGTTACGTGTCACACTTTGTTGTATGATCGAGCCCGCTCGAGACCCCGACTAAGTGAATTGGGCTGGAGTTTGTTTATGTAAATGCGAAGGTTCAATCGACAATATGGTTGAGGCAACTTTTGAACTTTCTTGCAATCGGATGCTAAACTTGGCACAAAGCTTGAAAATAAAGATACAATGATGTTGCTACAGTAGTAACAATCATCAAGACCACTAAAAACAGAAGTAAAAACATCTTGGGTTGCCTCCCAACAAGAGCTTTCTTTTACGCCTTTGAGCTAGGCACGAAGCAAAAAGATCAAGTTGTATCAATTGAAACATCATCAAGATCCCAAGCAGATCCAAATTTGAGCTTCCGGCAGCCGTAACTTTTTACCGGTGCGCCCGTTTGCGCCGTTTCTTTTTGCGTTGGTTTTATTTTGACAAGTACTTTACGTTTAGCTACTGTTAGGCAAGTTTTCCTACTGTTATTTGAATGTTTATTACTGTTTGAGTATTTTTGTATAGAATATATGTTGATTGGTGCTATGTTTGCTCGTATAGATTGTCCGGAGTGTGCCGCCTCGTTTTGTGAGGATTGTGACCGTCAGGACCAGCAAGAAGGCAAGTGATGCTTTGACCATACTCTTACCTATATTTTCTATATGCATTATGTTAAGAAATATCACCCTATTGCATGATAGGTAGTTTATTTTACTGTTGCTGCAAAACCAGTTAGGATAGCCACATGTCTTGACTTGTCTACCGTAGATCAACCTAGCCGTGTTGTTACTTTATTGCTATGCTTTGTAGACGTAGTTTGGGTTGTGTAAATTCATGGAGTGCATGTGAGCTATTTAATAATTTGTGTAGCAATTTTATCATAAATAGAAATCACCTCTGGACGGGCAGGGAGTGCTTCCTGGGGGCTCGTGCCTTATCTAAGGGCGAGACCAGGTTGTACCCCTAATGGTTGGTTTGGTGGTTGACAGTACGTCATGGTGCTACCCTCTGAACGTAAGTGGGCGCCGTCCAGGCTCAAAAAGATCATACATACTTGGTGACTAGGAGCTTCCATATACAGCCGCTGGCCATATGGGCTCTGGCTTAGTTGAGTATGATGTAGGAAGCCTCTCCCGTGCAAAGCTAGCAGATGTAGATGTGATAGGTGGTACCGGCTTTCCGTTGGGTGTAGGTGACCTCTTCTGAAAGACTTCGTCTCAATCTTCGGGTTGAGTCCAGCGGGGAAAGTGTACTAATCTCTGCAGAGTAAAAACTAATCATGATTAGCCGTGTCCCCGGTTATGGACATCCTTGAGCTACTAGGCATTACTGTTACTGGAGGATCTTGACATATGAATCACCATAATAATTTGAGTGGGCAAGATTAAATAAAGGGTGTGGTGTTGGAACTGGTGTAGTAAGTTCAACTTAAAATTTTGACTAGTTTAGTTCAGGAGAAAATTGGCTTTCTGCAAAACAAAACCATAAGCCTTTCCTTTGACTTACCTTGCATGTAGTTGTAGGTCCTTTATATAAACTTTTCCATGTCACTTGCCGTACAAATCAGATGTACTGACCCGTTGTCGGGCTGTAACCTTCGGTGTTGCAGGTTTTTCAGACGATCAATAAGGTGCGTTTAGGGGTTGCGAGTCTACACTCAGCATGTTCGCATGTGGCTGTTGATGGGACTCCACGTTACTCGCTTTTGCTTCCGCTATATTTATATTGAATAAGCTAGACTTGAGCTATGCAACTTGTTAGTTATTTACTCTGGATCATACGTTGTAATAATGATGCACTTGTACTTTGATATACATCTATAATACTGTGTGTGCCAGCGAGTTCGATCCAGGGACTGGCACTTGAGCACAGAGACTTCAATTCTGTGTGAATTGGCTCGCTACATATACTCGAAGAACAAAGAAGAACATGCTGAGCATCTAAGGCTGGTATTGATGAAACTTCGAGAGCATCGCCTATATGCCAAATTCTCCAAGTGTGAATTCTGGTTACCGGAAGTGACCTTCCTAGGCCACGTGATTTCTGCAAAAGGCATTGATGTCAATCCCGAGAGAGTTCAGGACGTCCTTAACTGGACTACACCTGAATCGATTAAGAAAGTTAGGAGTTTCCTTGGCTTAGCAAGCTATTGTCGTCGCTTCATTGAGAACTTCTCCAAAGTTGCAAAGCCTCTAACTGAACTCCTCCAGAAAGATAAGAAATTTGAAAGGACCCCCAAGTGCGAGGAAAGCTTTCAAGAGCTGAAAAGAAGAATAACTTCTGCACCCGTACTTGCGCCTCCAGACACCAAAAGGGATTTCAAAATCTATTGTGATGCTTCACGGCAAGGGTTAGGATGCATTCTTATGCAAGATCGACATGTGGTAGCATACGCTTCGCGCCAATTGCGTCCACATGAAGATAATTACCCTACCCATGATTTGAACTCACTGCCGTAGTTCATGCCCTGAAGACTTGGCGACATTACATCCTTGGTAATCGTTGTGAGATCTGTTCCGGCCACCAGAGCCTCAAATACATATTCATCCAGCCAGATCTTAATCTCAAGCAAAGACGCTGGATTGAGTTGATTAAGGATTATGACTTAGGGATCTCTTACACTCCAGGGAAAGCCAATCTCATGGCTGATGCACTAAGTCGTAAATCCTATTGCAATAACCTCATGTTATCGCAATGTCAACCACTTCTCTCTGAGGAATTTCAAAATCTCAATCTCGAGATTGTTCCTCATGGATTCCTTTCCACCTTGATAGTGAAACCAACTCTTGAGGATCAAATCGTAGCTACCTAGAAACATGGTAGTGGTATCCAAGAGATCAAAGAGAACCTTACTAGCAAAAGTGCTAAATGCTTCTCTGTAAATGACCAAGGGACGATATTCTTTGAGAATCGTCTCGTAGTGCCCGAAAATCAAAACCTAAAACTATGGATTCTTTAGGAAGCTCATGACACTCCCCTCTCGATTCCTCCCGGTAGCACGAAAGTGTACCGAGATCTACGCCAGAAATTTTGGTGGACCGGTATGAAGCGGGAAATTGCTCAATATGTTGTTGAATGTGATGTTTGTCATCACATTAAGGCAGAACATCAAAGACCTGCTGGTATTCTTCAACATTTGCCTGTACCTGAGCGGAAATGGGATAAAGTCAGTATGGATTTCATCACTGGCTTTCCAAATTCTCAAAAGGGAAACAATGCCATCTTCGTGGTCATTGACCTTCTTTCCAAAGTTGCTCACTTCCTTTCTGTTCAAGAAAGTATAACTTATAGTTAGCTAGCGGATCTTTATGTCTCTCGAATAGTCTCTCTCCATGGTGTTCCTTTGGAAATCAATTTAGACCGTGGAAGTCTTTTCACCTCTCGATTTTGCGAAAGTTTCCAAAATGCTATGGGAACCCATCTCTCCTTTAGCACCGCCTTTCATCCCTAGTCAAGTGGTCAAGTAGAAAGAGTCAATCAATTTCTCGAAGACATGCTCAGAGCCTATGTTATCTCATTCGGAAAGAGTTGGGAGAAATCTCTTCCATTCGGCGAGTTTGCTTATAACAACAACTTCCAATCTTGCTTAGGCATGGCACCTTTTGAATTTCTCTATGGACGAAAATGTCGAACGTCATTGAACTGGTCAGAAGCCGGTGAAAGACAATTCTTTGGACCAGATATGATCCAAGAAGCAGAAGAGAAGGTTCGCATTGTTCGTGGGCAATTGAAAACAGCCCAGTCTCGTCAGAAAAGCTACTATAATCGTCATCATAGGCCAGAAAACTACAAGCTGAATGAGAAGGCTTACCTCCGGGTTACTCCTCTGAAGGGAAACCATCGCTTCGATATAAAATTGGCCCCACATTACATTGGTCCTTTTCGCATTCTCACTAAACGTGGAGAAGTTGCCTACCAACTTGAGCTACCCCCGCATCTTTCACAGGTTCATGATGTCTTCCACGTATCTCAACTCAGGCGTTGCTTCAAGGATCCTATCCGCGAAGTAGACCACGAAACGCTTGATCTCCAAGAAAACCTATCATATCGAGAGTATCCTGTCCGTATCCTCGATGAAGCTAAGCGTACCACCCTACGTCAGAAGATCAAGTTCCTCAAAGTGCAGTGGTCCAACCATTCTGAGAAGGAAGCCACCTGGGAACGAGAAGATCATCTTCAAGACGAGTACCCCACCCTCTTTCTGATGACTTCTGAATCTCGGGATGAGATTCTTTTGAGTGGGGGCGAGTTGTCACAACCCTAGTTTTGGTATGTGCTTTTATTACTAGAAATAAGGCATCATGTTTAAATTCATTTGTTTAATAATTGGTGATATTGGAAAATCCTGAAAATAGATTTAAATAAATGGCCAGACAAAAATCTTTTTTCCAAAAATCTTCTGAACTTTTTGAAAATCTCTATAATGGGCATGATCACATTTCATGCCTTGTGGGTCCCATCTCATGATCATGGAATTTTCAAAAACTCAAACAGAAGCTTGGAAATTGAATATTATCCATATTTGAATTGGATTCAAATATTTTGAATGCCAAAAATTTCAAAACAGTGGGAGTGGCTATGTATATGTCACTTAAGTCCATATAAAATGCTTTGGATTTTTTATAAAATGTTTTGTTATAAAAACAAAACAAAACAAACAAAACAGAAAAGAAAAAAAAAAGAAAAGAGAAGAAAAGGGGCAAAGCCCACTTACCTGGGCCCAACTAGCCGAGGTGGCCCAGCCCAAGGGCAAGGGCATTTTCCTCCTCGCGCCAGGCAGGCAGGAACCTGCGTGGCGAGCATGCCGCTGTCGGCAGCCCGCTCACGGCGCCGCCCCCTCGTCCCTATCCTCGCCGTGGAGGCCCCGTGCACCCCCTTCCTTTATCCCCTCTCTACCTGGCCGCTCTCCCTCTCTCCCTCTCGTGTTTTCGTGCACACCCGAGACTTCACCGGAGCGCCACCGTGCACCACCGCGCCCACCGGCCACCCCTCGCCCCGCCGCCTTGTCCAGAGAAGCCATCGTCACCTTCTTCGTCGTCTCGTGCGTTCAATTCAAGCAGGGAGGCCTCGTGGACGACGACCGAGTCTTCCTCCTCTTCCACGACGCCGCTCACCGGCGAGCGATTCAGCCGCCTCCATCGCTCCTTCGACCTCCTCGACCACGCCTACGCGCTCGGGGTGAGCTCCCCCTTCTTCCCCGTACCTCCGCACTCCTCCCCATGCTCCCCGTCGCCGTTACCACCTGAGCCGAGCCGCGCCGCCGCAGGCTTACTCACCGGCATGATCTCCGGGCTCCCCGAGGTCCATGGGAGGCACCAGTGGGTGCGCAAGAGCACGGGCAGCCGATTGGTTCCCTTCGCAAGCCCCCTCGTGGCCAGGAGCGCTACTCCGGCGAGGCGCCACCGTGACCCGTGGTCACCGGCATTTAGCCGCCAGCCGGCCGGTTTGACTTGGGCCCAACCCCTGGTTATTTGACCTTAGGTCAGTGACAGGTGGGCCCCTGTGCCCCTTTAATCCCCCTGTTATTTAATTTAAACATGTATTAACCCTAGTCCCACTGACAGACATGGCCCACAAGTCAGTTGGAGTAGTCAACCCCGCTGACGCCATGCTGATGTCATGCTGGTGCAATAACTCAATTTGTCTTTTTAACAGAAATTCCAGAAAATTATTAAATCTTTTAAATTGAATAACTTCTAAACCGCAAATCAGATGGAAAAGATTTATATATTACCTCCGACCCATATTAATGTACTCAACTTTGTCTAGATTCGTATGTATCTAGTTAAGTATTTAGACTAGATGCATGTGTATCTAGACAAACTTAAGTACATTAATATGGATCGGAGGGAGTATGAAAAATTATCAGAAAAATGCAAGGAATCTGAATATGCTACTTTCAAGCATGAAAAAATAGTTTACATTGAACAAACAGTAGAAAATGCAATATGGACAATTTTGAATATTCATTTGGAGCTTGAATTTGGAATTCTTTTTCAAATCAACTTCAATTAACATGTTCCAATATGAACTTAGGTCACATCAGTACCATGCCATGCTTTGTTTCACATCTTTTTTGTGCAATGCAATGTATAATTTATACTTTGTTGTCTCGGTGTGTTCTTCTTCTCGATAGATCCATCGCCGGAAGTTGTTTTCGACCGCTCTGAAGAGTGACACCTCGAGTTCGTCAGCAAGGCAAGCAAACCCCATTGATCACGTCTATAAAAACCTATTTCTCTCTCATTCTCGCGTATGCATGATTAGGTTGTTCATATGTTACTGTTCTACCGCTAGTTGAACTCATCCTTTGCTTCACCTATCATTTCTTCCATAGTATTAAGCAAACCGCAACCTAGCAGATCTAGGATTTCTTGTGTTCATCATGTGGCCCTTCATGCATGTTATTCTTATGCTATGCTAGAGTTGTATGCAATGAAGATGATCCATCTGGGTGATGCATCGGGATGGTAGAGAACAATGCAATATAATGGTAATGTGTTGGTGAAGTCATCTTAACAAAGGTGAACAATAAGAGGCCGTGTAGGAGTACACAGTGGGTTGTCTCATTTACACTGCCTAGGCCCCGAGTTCTTGTGTTGTGATCCAAGACAAGAGTACTTCCACATGCAAGGCTATGGGACCCCGTTTGGCCTATTAACTCACCCCGACTATGGTCCAGGATTCGCATGGGTTATTGATTCTTCGATTTGATTTTGTGACGGAGTGGGAGGTGATGCACGGTTACTTTGTAGCATGGTTTTAGGAAAGCGTAGTACCATCCGTCGAGGTGGGCTTGTCGGACCGTCCATACATTGTTTGAGTCTTGAATGGAAACCCCGGCCAGATTTCCGATTGGGGTACATAGTCAAATTGGCGATCCCCTGGACTAGAGTTGGAGCCGTGAGGTAAGTGCCTTGGTGTTTATCCTCGCCCGACATCCACTTGAAGGATGACGAGTACTGGCGGTAAGCGATGACACGTGTGTGAAGCGTACACCCCTGCAGGGTAATGATCTATTTGAATAGCCGTGTTCGCGGTTATGAACTACTTGGAGACCTTTACTTGATTATTAGACAACTTAAATGGATACTATAAAACTACCAAGATAAGTGTGACTGCTTTGGGTTGCTTCCTCGTGGGAAGTCGAGGAAGAATTCATGGTGATGTACTGCTTGTAATTCAACTAATATGTCTGCTTGTAATTTAATGTTGGATCACATTCATGTGATCTCTGCTTGTAATTCAACTAATATGTCTGCTTAGTTTAGTAGATGCAATAAAGTCTATGAGTTTTTAGAGTTCATGTTGTGTTACCTGCTGTTATACACTTGGCATGCATGATGAGTGTATGTTTATATCGTGCATGTCATGTGTGGGGTTCGATAGCTTGGTTGCGTTCTCTCTAGTGGTATTTCTTACAGCCAGGTGGCCCTGAGTTGTGAGCAACTCGGAGCATCTTGATGCCATTGTGCTTACGGAGATGTCCTCATCTGATCCCGTTACGTGTCACACTTTGTTGTATGATCGAGCCCGCTCGAGACCCCGACTAAGTTAATTTGGCTGGAGTTTGTTTATGTGTAAATGCTAAGGTTCAATCGACAATATGGTTGAGGCAACTTTTGAACTTTCTTGCAATCGGATGCTAAACTTGGCACAAAGCTTGAAAATAAAGATACAATGATGTTGCTACAGTAGTAACAATCATCAAGACCACTAAAAACAGAAGTAAAAACATCTTGGGTTGCCTCCCAACAAGAGCTTTCTTTTACGCCTTTGAGCTAGGCACGAAGCAAAAAGATCAAGTTGTATCAATTGAAACATCATCAAGATCATCAAAAAACTCTTCAATTGTACAACTAGTTTTAAGAGGTCTTTCAAGTAAAGGTCTAATGAAGATACTTCTAGGGATAAAATCATAAGGTCGAAGATCAATTGGTACCAGGGAGGGGTGATTAATCCCTCCAGGTTTCCATGGAATTTGAAATGCAAAAATGTAATGCAATGCAACATGACAGAAAAATAAGAATCGGTACGTAATAATCGACTTTTGTATTTTACTAATGTATTTTAATAAGCGCTCAGGAATATTCCTGACTTGTTTATATATAATAAAGATGGTGATGTGCTTTATCCACGGCTTTTTAAATCTCCATATTAGGCAAAATGTGTGGTCTCCGGCTGTCGCTTTATCGTCTAAACGACAGGTTTCACTAAGCAAGTTTGTTCTTACCACAAAAGGCTGCTATTTAAGGAAGACAAATGACACCCACCATTCTTAACAGTTCCTTGGCGCTTGATGAACTGTGTCGACTCTATAATGAGCAGACATGGTTTCTCTCGGATCTGATATCCTTTTATCGTAGGGGCCTATCATATGTTCTTCAGACAGGTGAGACTGCTTGCTATCTTTTTCCCATTGTCGTTTGAATGTAAGCATGTGGTAGCATTGTTCCCAAGAGTAATTTGCAGGGTGACCCGGCCTGGAGTGCTTTGGGAAGGGTTCTTGTTGGGTTTTTTCAGAATTATTTGTCCGAGTCCTTTTATCTGGTCTGGTAGAATTCCCCTGCATTTGGGGACCGGCTCTAGTATTTTCGTCCGGATCCTCAATGAGCTTGCGTTTCCCATTGCATTGGTTTTGATTTGGAATCTTTCCGTGCCCGAGCTCATTGAACCTGGTGTATCTGGTGACAGCGTCAACTAGTCTTTGCAAATCTCTGATTGCTATCAATTAAATCGTTGGCTACCCCAAGTTGAAGGTTGAGATGTAGAAAAGTGGTAATTTACCTTGGCAAAGATACCAAGGTTGAGATCGATCCCATAGGAATCCAATGATGACAAGAAGGTGGTAAAGTGAAAAAAGGCGTCGTTCACAACTCAAGGTTGATTACTTTACCTGGACCTGCACACAGATAGAAATAACTTTGCTCCCAACAAGTATAGAGGGGTTGTCCATCCCTCCGGCCTTGCCGTTAACAAAGGGTCAAACACAAAAGATAATGGTAATGATAACTGCAACTAGAAAGTAAAAGAAGAAGTAAATTGAGGGTGTAAATAGTGGTGGAAATATGGGCCGGGGTTTGATAACCCACAACTGCAGAGGATCGAGATAGTCTTCGCGGATAAGAATAACCCAATGTATTGATTCGACACAAGGGGAGCCAAAGAATACTTATAAGCCTTAGCAGTTGAGTTGTCAATTCGACCACACCTGAAAAAGCACTAGACAATATATTTAGTAGCAACAGTGTGTTGACGGGTGTAGTCTTAGACACTTCCCCCATCACCAACACCACAAAGTAGTAACAAAGTATTAGCAGCAGTGATGAGAGCAATAGTAACAACGAAGCCAATAAAGATGAAAGATGGACCGGGGTTCAAGGTTTCACTAGTGGTAACTCTCCAAGCAAAAAGACAGGTGTTGGGTGAACAAATTACAGTTGGGAAATTGACAAAATTGCACCTACTCTAGCCAAACAAACTAGAGCAATCCTAATCTAAGAACCAAACGTAGGCATGTGTTCCGTATGTAGTTGTACGTTCTTGCAATAAGAACTTGCACAACATCTATTATCCTACCGTCCCGCTATGAATGGGGCCAAAGGGAACTTACGGAGATTAAGGTGCTCCTGTCAAAGAGCACCGGAACAAAGCATTAGCTATCTATGAACACATTGTAGGAGATTGCGCGAGAGAAAACAAAAAATTTCTCTCACATGCGGAAGAAACATCCAAGATCCAATCTAGAAGATGCTAGTAACGGGGAGAGTAGGTCATCATACCCTCGAAGAACACGCGCGTTGAACGTTTATTTCAACGCAGCTTGGTGAAGTTGTTGGTGAAGTTCGATCCGATCAGCAGTGCAAACAAGCAGTACCTCCGGAGGCTTGCACACGTACAGCTCGATGACGTCTCCTTCTTCTTGATCCAGCAAGCAAGAGGGAGAAATAGATGGGATCGATTCCAGCAGCACAACGGCGTGGTGGTGGATATGGTGAAGAGTTTCCCGCGGGCAGGGCTTCGCCAAGCGATGCACGTGAGGGAGGAGGAGGTGTGGAAGGACTTGGGTGTTCTTGGTGAGCCTCTCACCTCTCTTATATAGGCAAGGAGGTTGTAGCCACTTCAATTCCCAAGTGAAAACCCCTCTCTCATTAAAAAGATGGTAACACCTATTTTTTAAGAGTGGTAACCCTCCCATTAAAGGGCTTCCCATTCATTGGCATAATAAACCAAGGAGGGCTGGTCACATGGACTATTGGACCACCCTTGGTCGTCCAAAATAGGTGGGGGCATAGTGGGACCCTCCGGAACCTTCTAGAACATTCCGACACTGCCGAAAAAATCCCGAACTTTTCCGGAACCCTGAAATCAACTTGCCTTATATAAATCTTTACCTCGGGACTCTTACAGAGCTCCTCGTGATGTCTAGGATCTCATCTGAGACTCCGAAAAATATTTGGAAACCATTAATAAAATTATCCCAGAGCTATTCTAGCTTTACTGAGCGTTAAGTGTGTGACCCTACGGGTTCGAGAACGTGCAGACATGATCGATACATCTCTCTGATCAATAACCATTAGAGGGACCAGGATATCCGTAATGACTCCCACACATTCAACGAAGATCTTTATCGATTGAACCACTATGTCATGGACTACTATAATCGGTACACAATTTCCTTTGTCACACGATATCTTACTTACCCGTGATTCGATCGTCGGTATCGCTATACCTAGTTCAATCTCGTTACCGGTAAGTACTCTTTACTCGTTCTATAATACAACATTCTCTGTGACTAACTCATTAGTCACGTGCTTGCAAGCGTTACCGAATGTGCATTACCGAGTGGGCCCAGAGTATATCTCACCGTCACACGGAGGGACAAATCCCAATCTTGATTCATGTAATTCAACAAGTACTTTCGGAGATATCCGTAAGACATTTTTATGATCACCCTGTCACGATGTGATGGTTGATGTCCCCAAAGTATTCTTCCGGTACCCGGGAATAACATAATCTCATGGTCTAAAAAACATGATACTTGACAATAAAAGGCATGACAATATAAACTTAATGAAACGATCAATATTGTTATGCTTAGTTGGGTCTGTCCATCACGTCATTCTTCTAATGACATGATCCCATTCATTAATACACAACTCATGTTCATGGTTAGGAAACCATAACCATCATTAATTAACGAGCTAGTATAGTAGAGGCTTACTAGGGACGCGGTGTTGTTTATGCAACCACACATGCATTATGTTTCCGGTTAATACAATTATAGCATGGAAAATAAACATATATCATGAACACGGAAATATGATAATAACAATTTTATTATTTCCTCTAGGGCATATTTCCAACAGTCTCCCACTTGCAATAGAGTCAATAATCTAGTTTACATTGGTAGAAATCTAACACCCATGGAATTCTGGTGTTGATCATGTTTTGTTTGTGGAAGAACTTTTGTCAATGGATCCGCGATATTCTGATCCGTATGTACTTTGCTAATGGTAATATCTCCTTCAATGACATGCTCACGAATTTGATGAAACCGGCGTTTGATATGCTTGGAGCTCTTGTGACATCTTGGTTCCTTGGCTAGATCAATGGCACCAATGTTTTCCCAAAAGATCTCCATGGGATCCAGTGCACTCGGAACAACGCCGAGTTCAGTGAAAAATTCCTTCAGCCATATCCCTTCTGTCGCTGCTTCAGAAGCGGCCATATACTCCGCCTCTAATGTAGATCTTGCAATGATGCTCTGCTTGCAACTCCTCCAGCTAAACGCAGCTCCGTTCAAAATAAAGACATACCCTGTTTGAGATTTTGAGTCATCTGGATCAGTATTGAAGCTAGCATCGATGTAACCTTTTACGAAGAGCTCTTCATCACCACCATAGACAAGAAACATGTCCTTAGTCCTCTTTAGGTACTTAAGGATATTTTTAACTGCTGTCAAGTGAGCCTCTCCAGGATCACTCTGGTACCTGCTCGTCAAACTAAGAGCATGGGACACATCTGGTCTAGTACACAACATGGCATACATAACAGAACCTATGGCCGAGGCATAGGGGTTTTTATTCATCCTTTCCCTTTCTGTTGCCGTAGTTGGACACTGAGTCTTACTCAATGGCTTACCTTGTAACATGGGCAAAGAACCTTTCTTTGCATCCTGCATATTGAATTTCTTCACTATCTTCTCAAGGTATGTACTTTGACTAAGTGCTATTAAGCGTCTTGATCTATCTCTATAGATCTTAATGCCTAATATGTATGCAGCTTCACCAAGATCTTTCATTGAAAAATTATTATTCAAATAATCTTTCACACTATTAAGCAGCTCCATGTCATTCCCAATTAGTAATATTTCATCTACATATAAAATCAAAAATGCAACCGAGCTCCCACTCACTTTCTTGTAAACACAAGCTTATTTATAATTTTGGACAAATCCAAAACCTTTGATAACATCATCAAATCAAAGATTCCAACTCCGGGATGCTTGCTTTAGTCCATAGATGGAACGCTGAAGCTTGCACACTTTACCAGCATCCTTAGGATTGAAAAAACCTTGGGGTTGTACCATGTACAACTCTTCTTCAATGTTTCCATTGAGGAATGGAGTTTTGACATCCATCTGCCAAATTTCATAATTGAAATAAGCAACAATTTCTAGCAGAACCCTAACAGACTTAAGCATCGCTACGGGTGAGAAGGTCTCATCGTAGTCAAATCCTTGAATTTGTCGAAAACCTTTTGCGATAAGTCGAGCTTTATGTACAGTAACATTACCGTCAGCATCTGTTTTCTTCTTGAAAATCCATTTACATTCAACAGCCTTGCGGCTATCAGGAAGGTCAACCAAAGTCCACACTTGGTTTTCTTTCGTGGATTCCATTTCAGAGTTCATGGCGTCTTGCCATTTTCTAGAGTCTGGGCTCATCATCGCTTCCTCATAGTTTGTAGGTTCATCATTGTCTAACAATAAAACATTCATGACAGGATTACCGTACCACTCAGGAGTAGTACGTAACCTAGTCGACCTACGAACAGGAACTTCGACCGAAGCTTCATGATCATTATCGTCAGCTTATTCCTCTCTAGCTGGTGAAGGCGTCACCAAAAGATCCAAATCTTCTTGCGCTGCGCTATTCTCCAACTCGGGAGAAGGTTCAATAACCTTGTCTAGTTCTATTTTCCTCCCACTCACTCGTTTCGAAAGAAACTCCTTCTCAAGAAAGGATCCGTTCTTAGCAACAAAGAATTTGCCTTCGGATATGTGATAGAAGGTATACCCTATAGTTTCCTTAGGGTATCCTATGAAGACGCATTTTTCCGCTTTGGATTCGAGCTTATCAGGTTGTAACCGTTTGACATAAGCCTCACACCCCCAAATTTTAAGAAACGATAATTTAGGCTTCTTGGCAAACCACAACTCATATGGTGTCGTCTCAACGGATTTAGATGGTGCCCTATTTAAAGTGAATGCAGATGTCTCTAATGCATAGCCCCAAAAAGACATTGGTAGATCGGATAGAGACATCATAGAGCGCACCATATCTAATAAAGTACGATTACGACGCTCAGACACACCATTACGTTGTGGTGTTCCAGGTGGCGTGAGTTGGGAAACAATTCCACAGTTTTTCAAGTGAATGCCAAACTCGTAACTCAGATATTCCCCTCCGCGATCAGATCGTAGAAATTTGATCTTCTTGTTATGATAATTTTCTGCTTCACTCTGAAATTCTTTGAACTTTTCAAATGTTTCAGACTTATGTTTCATTAAGTAAATATACCCATATCTACTTAAATCAAAAGTGAAAGTTAGGAAGTAACGATATCCACCACGTGTCGAAATGCTCATTGGTCCACACACATCAGTATGTATGATTTCCAACAAGCACTCCCCCGTTCCATCGTACCAGAAAACGGGGTCTTAGTCATCTTACCCATGAGGCATGGTTCACATGTGTCAAATGATTCAAAGTCAAGTGACTAGAAAAGTCCATCAGAATGGAGTTTCTTCATGCGTTTTACACCAATATGACCTAAACGGCAGTGCCACAAGTATGTGGAATTATCATTATTCATTTTGCATCTTTTAGCATCAATGTTATGGATGTGTGAAGTACTACTATCGAGATCCAACAAGAATAAACCATTTACGTTGGGTGCATGACCATAAAATATATTACTCATAAAAATAGAACAACCTTTATTCTTTGATTTAAACGAGTAACCGTCTCGCAATAAAAAAGATCCAAATATAATGTTAATGCTTAACACAGGCACCAAATAACAATTATTAAGGTTTAAAACTAATCCCGAAGGTAATTGAAGAGGTAACATCCCGACGGCGATGACATCGACCTTCGATCCATTCTCGACGCGCATCGTCACCTCATCCCTCGCCAGTCTCCGTTTATTCTGAAGCTCATGTTTCGAATTGCAAATATGAGCAACCGAACCAGTATCAAATACTCAGGCGCTACTACGAGAACTAGTAAGGTACACATCAATAACATGTATATCAAATATACCTTTGACATTGCCAGCCTTCTTATCCACCAAGTACTTGGGGCAGTTGCGCTTCCAATGACCTTCTCCCTTGCAGTAGAAACACACAGTGTCCGTCTTAGGACCAGCCTTGGGCTTCATAGGAGCGACAACAGGCTTGCCGCCCCGAGCGGCAGCTGACTTGCCACTCTTCTTGAAGTGTCCCTTTTTGGCTTTAGCCTTCTTGAAACTTGTGGTCTTATTGACCATCAACACTTGAAGTTATTTCTTGATGTCCACTTCCGCAGATTTCAACATAGCGAAAAGCTCATTGAGAGTCTTATTCATGCCTTGCATGTTATAGTTTAGCACAAAGACTTTGTAGCTCGGAGGGAGCGACTGCAGCACCCTGTCAGTGATTACCTCATCTGGGATCACACATCCCAGCTGAATTAGGCGCTGGATATAGCCTCCCATTGTTACAACATGTTCACTGACAGAGTTGTGCTCCTCCATCTTACATTTATAGATCTTATAAGAGATCTCATATCTCTCAGCGCGGGTCTGAGTCTAAAACATGGTTTTAAGCTCTTCAACCATCTCATAGGCATCGTGATGTTCAAAACGTTTCTGGAGATCAGTATCCAGAGATGTAAGGATGGCACAAGAAACTATAATGTGGTCATCTTTGCGTGTCTCAAAGACGTTATGTTCTGCTTCTGGAGCATCGTCTGTAGGTGGGTCACCTAGCGCAGCACGAGCACATATTGCTTCTTACACCCAGTGAGGATAATCCTCAAGTTGCGGTGCCAGTCAGTGAAGTTTGAACCAGATGATTGTAGTTTTTCTTTCTCAGGGAATGCGCTGAAGTTCAACTGAGCTATGCGGGCCATGATCTACAACATTTTAGCAAAATAAAATTTTAGACTATGTTCATGATAATGAGTTCAGTTTAATCAAATTACTAACGAACTCCCACTTAAATCAACATCCCTCATAGTTGTCTAGTGGTACAGATCCAAATCCACTACACCAAGTCTGATCTTCACGAGAGAATATGTAGTTTCAATGGTGAACATCAAAATGTTGATCATATCATTCATATGACTCGTATTTAACCTTTCGGTTCATTGCGTTCCGAGGCCATGTCTGTACATGCTAGGCTCGTCAAGTTAACCAAAGTATTTTTGCATGTGTAAAACTGGCTTACACCAGTCGTATGTGAACGTAGAGTTTACCACATCCGATCATCACGAGATGCTTCAAAACGATGAACTTTTGCGACGGTGCAAACTTAGGGAGAACACGTTTATCTTGATATTTAGTGTGAGGGATCATCTTATAATGCTACTGTTGTGCACACGCAAAATAAGATGCATAAAAGGATAAACATCACATGCATAAAATATGTGACATGGTATAGCCCTTTTATTGCGCCTTGATCTCCATCTTGAACGCACCGACAAGGTCTCCATTATGGAACCATGTTGGTCTCCACCTTATGGAATCTTGGTTGTCTACACCACGTTGCATCTACAACTATTGCTAACTCATAGCGATAAAGTAATGCAATTACATGGCGTTTGAAGTTGACACGCAGGCCATACAATAAATAATTAAGACAACCATATGGCTCCTGCGAATTGTCGTACTCATCGACATGCAAGTCGTGAAACATTACAAAACATGATCATCTCATACATTACAAATATATTATATGGACAGTTTGGGCTATACCACATCACAAGCACCCCTGCAAAAACAAGTTAGACGCCTCTCCCTTATTATTTTCAATTTTACGTGGCTTCTAGGATTTTTCATAAGAACCGTTCTTACCTACAAAAAAAACCACAACGTTGATATAACAAATTTCTTCTTAATCTCATAAGAGCCATCCTTTGTAGATGTGGTTAATACTATGGTAAGAGCGACTGACACCCGCAGGCCTCATGTGCAACACAAGTTGCACGTCAAGTGCGGAACCGGTCTCAATCCGAAGATTGTAAAGTTGGTCCAGGCCGCTGCATCAAACCATACCGCAAAACCAAAATACACATGGAAGGGTAGCAACAAGAAGATCAACGCCCACAACTCATTGTGTTCTAACCGTACAAAGCATCTACGCATAGAACTAGCTCTGATACCACTGTAGGAGATTGCGCGGGAGAAAACAAAAAAATTCTCTCACATGCGGAAGCAACATCCAAGATCCAATCTAGAAGATGCTAGTAATGGGGAGAGTAGGTCATCATACCCTCGAAGAACACGCGCGTTGAATGTTTATTTCAACGCAGCTTGGTGAAGTTGTTGGTGAAGTTCGATCCGATCAGCACTGAAAACGAGCAGTACCTTCGGAGGCTTGCACACGTACAACTCGATGACATCACCTTCTTCTTGATCCAGCAAGCAAGAGGGAGAAATAGATGGGATCGATTCCAGCAGCACAACGGCGTGGTGGTGGATATGGTGAAGAGTTTCCCGCGGGCAGGGCTTCGCCAAGCGATGCACGTGAGGGAGGAGGAGGTGTGGAAGGACTTGGGTGTTCTTGGTGAGCCTCTCCCCTCTCTTATATAGGCAAGGAGGTTGTAGCCACTTCAATTCCCAAGTGAAAACCCCTCTCTCATTAAAAAGATGATAACACCTTTCTTTTAAGTGTGGTAACCCTCCCATTGAAGGGCTTCCCATTTATTGGCATAATAAACCAAGGAGGGCTGGTCACATGGACTATTGGACCACCCTTGGTCGTCCAAAACAGGTAGGGCCATAGTGGGACCCTCCGGAACCTTCTAGAACATTCCGACACTACCGAAAAAATCCCGAACTTTTCCGGAACCCTGAAATCAACTTGCCTTATATAAATCTTTACCTCCGGACTCTTCCGGAGCTCCTCGTGATGTCTAGGATCGCATCCGAGACTCCGAACAATATTCTAACACCATTATTAAAATTACCCCAGAGCTATTCTAGCATTACCGAGCGTTAAGTGTGTGACCCTACGGGTTCGAGAACGTGCAGACATGATCGAGACATCTCTCTGATCAATAACCATTAGAGGGACCAGGATATCCGTAATGACTCCCACACATTCAACGAAGGTCTTTATCGATTGAAACACTATGTCGTGGACTACTATAATCCGTACACAATTTCCTTTGTCACACGATATTTTACTTACCCGTGATTCTATCGTCGGTATCGCTATACCTAGTTCAATCTCGTTACCGGTGAGTACTCTTTACTCGTTCTGTAATACAACATTCTCTGCGACTAACTCATTAGTCACATGCTTGCAAGCATTATCGAATGTGCATTACCGAGTGGGCCCAGAGTATATCTCACCGTCACACGGAGGGACAAATCCTAGTCTTGATTCATGTAATTCAACAAGTACTTTCGGAGATACACGTAAGACATTTTTATGATCACCCTGTCACGATGTGATGGTTGATGTCCCCAAAGTATTCTTCTGGTACCCGGGAATAACATAATATCATGGTCTAAGAAACATGAGACTTGACAATAAAAGGCATGACAATATAAACTTAATGAAACGATCAATATTGTTATGCTTAGTTGGGTCTGTCCATCACGTCATTCTTCTATTGACATGATCCCATTAATTAATACACAACTCATGTTCATGGTTAGGAAACCATAACCATCATTAATAAACGAGCTAGTATAGTAGAGGCTTACTAGGGACGCGGTGTTGTTTATGCAACCACACATATATCATGAACACAGAAAATAAACATATATCATGAACACGGAAATATGATAATAACAATTTTATTATTGCCTCTAGGGCATATTTCCAACACACATGTGCTCCTCAAATTATAGTCCATCCCCTTTGGTGTCCCAAGTTGTCACCATTGGGATCGCCGGTTCCGGACTATAATAGGTGCATACAACTGTAGATAAGATCTAGAACAACAATTATAATCATGCAACCATAACGTGCTCTGATCTGAAATCATGCTACTCATGCACTAGTAACAAGCATTAAGAATAACAAAATTGCATCAACCATAATTCATAAACCTCTTAGGACTGAACAAGGTAACAATTCATCGGATCCCAACAAACACAACACCAATTACATCATATGGATCTCAATCATGTGGGGCGGCTCATGCGAACTTTGTATTTGAAGATCAAGGGGGAGAAGATACCAACAAGCTACTGCCAAGAACTCATAGTCCAAGGAGGAACTACTCATGATCCATCATGGGGTGAAGAAGAGTTGATGAAGATGGCCCCGGGGGCCAAGGCCCTCTCCAGCAGGGTGCCGGAGCAGGATCCTGGTGACCCCCGAAGCTAGGTTTCGATGGCGGCGGAGATCGGGAGCGCTTCTGGAGAAAAGGGTTGGATATCTCGGGTTTTTGCGTCACGGGAGATTTTATAGGCAAAGGGGAGTCCGAGGCGGTGCCCAGGTCGCCCAGGAGGCCACCCTGCGCGGGTGGGCCCTGCCGCGCCGGGAGGGCGCCTGGGGGCCTGGGGCCACCTCCTGGATCCGTCCTCCGGCTAGAGGACTCTTCTGATGTAGATATTTTTTGGTAATTTTTTGGGAATTTTCTGAGAAACTTCATTTTTCGACTTTTTTCTGCATTGCAAAGACAAAACAGACAGAAACTGGCACTGGGCTCTATATTAGTAGGTTAGTCCAATAAATGATTCAAAAGCATGGCAAAAAGATGTAGCAATGACACAAAAAGGGCATGGAACGAGCAAAAATTATAGATACGTTTGAGATGTATCAGCATCCCCAAGCTTAATTCCTGCTCGTCTTCGAGTAGGTAATGATAAAAAGATAATTTTTGATGTGACATGCTACTTAGGAGTAAAGACAATCAATCTAATGTAATAAAGATACATAAGCCAAAGACAAAGTGATATAAAGCAATAGTCTATAGTTGATATTAAGCAAGCAATGAAGAACATATAAACAATTGAGCTCTTGCTATTCGTGAATAGAATGTCTCAGTCGGGGTCCCCGTGCCAAGAGTGGGGAAGGTTTAGAGCATAAAGATACTGAATAATTGTTGATAACTCAATCTACCAAATTTCACACATGGTCCCTTTGGAATCTTATTTTGACTCGTCCCCAGACCACTAGTCAGGTACCAGTCAAACTGGTCCTCTCCCTTTCGACTTTGAGCACTCATACAATGGATGAGCGCGAGCAAGATACGCTGGCACTTAGGATGGCAAATAGAATAAATGAGGGGGATAGGAAGTCAAAAAGTGAGAAAGGCTCACACCAATGAGGACAATCATAGGCGGGAGAAAGCCAAATGACAGATATGGTGTGAGGATTAGGGATTGCCATGCAACATGCGGATGCAAGAGAGTTATAAGTGTATGAAAGCCCTCCAATGGAACTAGTGGGGGTGCATCCAACTTCCTTGGGTGGCCTCCATGGCTCTTTATTCTCTCTCTATTTTTTATTTCGTCCACTTAGGGATCTTTTATTCCTTTCCTCACTGTAGGGGCAACACTCTATAAGAACATCAACACACTTTTATTTACTTACAACTCTGAATCAAAAAGTAATGACTCTATATGAATGCCCCTGCCAGTGTATCAGCAAGGAAATATGAGAGTGAAGGATAAGTCATATGAACATGAAGAACGATGGATGTTGCATGGCAATATATCTCGGAAAGGCTATAGAAATGCCTTGATAGGTAGGTATGGTGGCTGTTTTGAGGAAGATATAAGGAGGTTTATGTATGATAGAGCGTATCATGCCAAGGGTTTGGATGCACCAGCGAAGTTTGCACCATCACCCACGAGAAGGGCAATGCACGGTACCGAAGAGGCTAGCAAAATATGGGCAGGTGGAAGTGCCAACAATCGAATACTCGCATTAGTCTGAAGAACCCATGCACTTATTATCAGTAACTCTCTATCTAGTCAGGAGATTCACAAAGAGACAAGTACCCCGAGGAGGAGTGTATGGGGGTTTGGTTATCCTTGCGCATCCTCGACCCATGGTACGTGGGGGTACTCTATATATTCCAACCCCGCAGAGATTAGTGATCCTTTTAGTAGCTAGAGTTCTCAACCCTTTTTTATAGTTTTCGAAAATGAGGCACGGTTAGCCAACATGCGACACCTATCACTAATGGGCGCAAGCTCAATTGCATAAACATTCATCATTACTCAATCAATACCTCAAAACTATTGCAAGATATCCTAAGCTAGACCTAGTGATCTAGATTACCTATACACCACATATAAAACATACCATGAGACATATAAACCAATGCAACAGAAATAACTCTCTAAACAAATATAAGTGAAGCATGAGAGTTCTATACTTTCTACAACAGAAATTAAATACTCTCAAACAAGATCTAAGTGAAGAACAAGAGCTAGAAAAATAGGCAGTAGATAAATTTAACACTCAACAGATATAAGTGAAGCTCTAGAGTGTTCTGCGATAAAGTGGAGTGTGTATCTCTCCCAATCAAGCATGGTAGGTTCCGACATTGTAATGACCAGAAAACAAAACAAAACAAAACAAAACTAAAAGCAAATATAAAGACGCTCCAAGAACAGCACATATCATGTGAAGTAATAAAAATATAGTGTGCAGAAGGACGAACTGATGATTGTTGATGAAGAAGGGGATGCACGGGGGCATCCCCAAGCTTAGACGCTTGAGTCTCCTTGAATATTTTGTGGGGGTGCTGGGGGCATCCCCAAGCTTAAGATTTTGGCACTCCTAAATCTTCTTTCATCATCTCCCTTCGCACACTTGAAAACTTCCTTCACACAAAACTTCCCATAAACTTATTAGAGCGGTTAGTACACTAATAGATAATCAACCAAGGACATATTGTAAAGATTGATTTTTCAGGTGCACTTCTGCTGCTCAAATAAGAAAACTCAAAACATATGAAAGTTTCACAATTGTATAGAGCATGCTGTGTAAAAAAAACATCTCAAAAAGATGAAATGGGATTTTTCTATGATTTTTCCCGTCACGAGGAAAGAATCTGTTTTCTGGACAGCATGTCACAACTTTCACTTCCATTGTCATACGAGTCTATAATTGGCACAAAGCTTTAAAAGTAAAGATACAATGATGTTGCTACAGTAGTAAAAATCATCAAGACCACTAAAAAAAGAAGAAAAACAAAAAGTAAAACCTAAATTCATTGCGGGCTGCCTCCCGAAAGCGCTTCTTTAAAGCCATTAGCTAGGCATGAGTGTAACGATGCTCACAAAAGAATAAAAAGTTGAAGCACAAAATAGAGCATCAAAGGAGCAAGTATAAATCACATTTAAGTCTAACATGCTTCCTATGCATGGGCATCTTGTAAGAAAATAAATAATTGAAGCACAAAGTATCAAGCATAGGAAGGTAAAACAAGAGCACCTTCAAGATTTTCAGCATGGAGAGAGGTGTTTTCCTAACATGAAAATTTCTACAACCAAATTTTCCTCTCTCAAAATAATTTTCAGTAGCATCATGAACAAACTCAACAATATAACCATCACACAAAGCATGCTTGTCATGATCTACTAGCACATAATCGTATAAACTTTCTAAGCATAACTCCTCATTATCAAGAACATTCATAGTAGGCAAAAATAGAGGGTTATCATAAGACTTATCAAAATAGCAAGGGCTATAATATATAACAGTAGAAAAATAATCCTTTCAAGTCTCATTCATAGGGGCATCATGTCCACAAGCATCAATTTCATCAAAAAGGGATATTTCAAAAGATTCAATAGGATCATAGCAATCAATATAGCATTCAGCCTCCTTAGCTAAGCATGGAGGGCAATCATATAAAGTAAGAGTCAAAGAGTTAATCTCATTAGTTGGTAGAGATGGGTAGCTACTCCATTCTTCCTCCTTTTGTTCGTCACTCTCCTCCTCTTTTTCATCCAATGAGCTTTCAGTTTCAGCAATTTCTTCTGTAGAGTCCTGCAAAGCATTAGTCTCTTCCTCTTGTGGAGAGAACCTTTTGAGATAGTTAGTAATATTAGCATTATTAAAATTCTCAAAGCAATATTTAAGTATATAAAGACTCTCAGATTTGTAAGGGGCATCTTCAATATTTTCAACAAAGGAAGCAATTTCATAGGCACCCTTAAAAACAACAAATCCTTCTATTTGTGCTACATCAAAGAAATCATAATGTCACCTAGTATAAGATACCAAGGTTTCATTATCGTTACACCAACATTGGAAGGGAAGGTCTTTAAAGGGAAAGCAGCATCAAGATTCATCACAACAATAAGATATATCATAATCAGAGCATAAGTTTCTAGCATATCTATTAACTTGAGATATAATTTTCCATATAAATTTTCCTTTTTCAGACAAGCGGTATTCCTTATAATATTTTTGTTCATCCTCCATGAATCCACCTGGCCAATAAGATCTAGTTTCAAAGAATTTAACCATTGTATGCAAACAGAGAAACAATATAAAGTGTACTTATCAATTGAACTTATAAGTAGAGCTATGGTCCCCAGAAACGGCCAGAAAACAGCCTTGATAACCCACAAGTGCAGGGGATCGAGATAGTCTTCGCGGGTAAGAATAACCCAATGTATTGATTCGACACAAGGGGAGCCAAAGAATACTTATAAGCCTTGGCAGTTGAGTTGTCAATTCACCACACCTGAAAAAGCACTAGACAATATATTTAGTAGCAACGGTGTGTTGACGGGTGTAGTCTTAGAGACTTCCCCAATCACCAACACCACAAAGTAGTAACAAAGTATTAGCAGCAGTGATGAGAGAAATAGTAACAACGAAGGCAATAAAGATGAAAGATGGACCGGGGTTCAAGGTTTCACTAGTGGTAACTCTCCAAGCAAAAATACAGGTGTTGGGTGAACGAATTATAGTTGGGCAATTGACAAAATTGCACAAACTCTATCGAAACAAACTAGAGCAATCCTAATCTAAGAACCAAACGTAGGCATGTGTTCCGTATGTAGTTGTACGTGCTTGCAACAAGAACTTGCACAACATCTATTGTCCTATTGTCCCACTATGAACGGGGCCAAAGGGAACTTACAGAGATTAAGGTTCTCCTGTCAAAGAGCACGGGAACAAAGCATTAGCACTCTATGAACAAATGTGAACCTTAAATTATAGCCTATCCCCTTTGGTGTCCCAAACTGTCGCCATTGGGATCGCCGGTTCCGGACTATAATAGGTGCATACAACCGTAGATAAGATCTAGAACAACAATTATAATCATGCAACCATAACGTGCTCCGATCTGAAATCATGTTACTCGTGCACTACTAACAAGCATTAAGAATAACAAAATTGCAGCAACAATAATTCATAAACCTCTTAGGACTGAACAAGGTAACAATTCATCGGATCCCAACAAACACAACACCAATTACATCATATGGATCTCAATCTTGTGGGGCATCTCATGAGAACTTTGTATTTGAAGATCAAGGGGGAGAAGATACCAACAAGCTACTGCCAAGAACCCGTAGTCCAAGGAGGAACTACTCACGATCCATCATGGGGTGAAGGAGAGTTGATGAAGATGGCCCCGGGAGCCAAGGCCCTCTCCGGCAGGGTGCCGGAGCAGGATCTTGGTGACCCCCGAAGCTAGGCTTCGATGGCGGCGGAGATCGGGAGCGCTTCTGGAGAAAAGGGTTGAATATCTCGGGTTTTTGCGTCACGGGAGATTTTATAGGCAAAGGGGGAGTCCGAGGCGGTGCCATGGTCGCCCAGGCGGACACCCCGCGCAAGTGGGCCCTGGCCGCGTCGGGAGGGCGCCTGGGGGCCTGGGGCCACCTCCTGGCTCCGTCCTCCTGCTGGAGGACTCTTCCGATGTAGATACTTTTTGGTAATTTTTTGGGAATTTTTTGAGCAACTTCATTTTTGGAAAAAAATTCTGCATTGCAAAGAAAAAACAGACAAAAACTGGCACTGGGCTCTATATTAGTAGGTTAGTCTAATAAATGACTCAAAAGCATGGCAAAAATATGTAGCAATGACACAAAAAGGGCATGGAACGAGCAAAAATTATAGATACGTTTGAGACGTATTAGGGTTCCATGAAGTTCACTAGTGATGCCTCTCTCCCAAAATACGATAAACAGTTGTGCGATGTGAAAAAATTACAGTTGGGCAATTGAAAGGATTAAAAACGCACCGCAATGCTAACTATGCTACAAAAGAAAGGAGGAGGCTCAAAAGCATGGGCAGTACGCCAAGAAAAGTAGACCGGAATCCATCTGCATCTACTCACTAATCATACACCTCGAGGTATCTATCTAGAACATATCGCTGGTATTAAGTTGCGAACCCCACCCAAAGTGTAAACCCAAAGCAACAGACAACTGTATTAAAAGAACTTTGAGTAAAGTAAACAATCCTTGCAACTGCGGTTACAAGAACCGTTGTTTCGCCCTTGTGGCAACAACACACCCCCTAGACTCATTTTTCTGTCACTCAAGCTAGTTATCAGGGGGCACGAACCCACAATCATGCATAACACTCCCTCTTGGAGTTACTACCTACTACTTGGCCAAAGCAATAAACAACAACGGAGAACATGCAAAACTCAAGAACAAAAATATAAAAGCAGAAGAACCAAATATATTACTCATCACAATCTGAACATAATCTCATAATCCATTAGATCCCAACAAACTCAACATAGCAACAGCAGAAAGAATTACATATGTGCCTTGATCATGTAGGGCAGCTCACAAGGTCTAATCAATGAAGAGCAAAGGTGGAGAGAAAACATCACATAGCTACTGATCATGGACCCTTGGTCCAAGGTGGACTACTCACGGCTCATCCAGGAAGAGTCCATGGTGGTGGAGAAGCTCCCGGAGGTCAATCCTCCCTCCGGCAGGGTGCCACGAAGAGGTCTTCTGGTGCTCCCGATCTTGGAAGCGCGGCGGCGGCAGAACAGAGGCGTGATCGCAAAAAAGTGTTCTGCCCTCGGGGGTTTCAGGACGAGAGGTAAATATAGGCGAAGGGGGCAGCCAGGGGGCCTCACGGGGCGGCCCCACCCTAGGTCGCGCCCCCTGGCCTCCTGGACACCTGGTGGGGCCCCTCTGGGCCCCCTTCGGGCGTTTGGAAGCTTTTGGGTCGTTGTATTTTTATATATTTTTCCCGGAATTTTTCTGGCACTTTAAGTAATGGGAAAACCTGAGATACAAAAAAAGTAGAAAACAGAAACTGGAACTGTGGTGCACTGAATTAATAGGTTTGTCGAAATATGATCAAAAGTGTATTAAAGTGCATCAAAAGCATAGCAATATCACCCAAAACATGCATGGAGCAAGAAGAAATTAAAGATATATTTGGGAGGTATCAATCTTCGACTAATTCTTTCATATGATCTAATGCAGATCCAAACCGACGATCTAGGTCCATGTAATTATTGTTCGGCTGAACTTCTCATGAAGATTGATTGTGCATTCTTCCGAAGTATTTTTGTTCCCAGGTTGTGTCGGGACCCGGGGTTAGCGTATGCAAGTCCTGCTACGACATAGTCGTATGGAGAGCCGAGAACCGTACCCTCTTGTCTAAGCAGACAAGGCCAAGCACAGAACGTTCTCGGAAAGCATCGTACGTGAGGGCATCCCATTCAGGCCGGATGATCATCTGAGATGGGTCCTCATCGTTCGCACACAAGTCTAATGATATGGGTGATGAACTCCCATATTCGCAGACAAGTCGCCTCAACCATACTATCGACTATCTCATAACTCTTACATAGACTTACTCCAGCCCGATCACTTAGTCGGGTTCTAGGGCGGGCTCGATCATACATCAAAATGTGCATGAGACAGAGTCTCGAACAATCGCATCGCGATGCCCCAAGCTGCGCACATCTAAGGGCCACTTGGTGTATAAAAGACCGCCAGCCAGATCACAACAAAGTCTCGAAAACCCATACTAAGACATGCATGTTATAAACATACACGCAACACACATGTCTAGTATGAACATCAGGTATCATTGCAATTCTCTACAATGTATACATCTTTATTAATAACTCTTACAGAGTGCACACAGAGATCACAAGTTTGTGATCAAACATTACATCAAACATGAGGAAGCAAAGTAGGTCTGAGTACAGACAAGTTTAACAAATGGCTTAGAGAATCCTTATCTAAAAACAAGCCCTCCACGAGGGAACCAGTCGTCTAACTGGGACTACACTAGCTTGGTCTTGGTCTGAGTCTTCAATCTTTGAGCTTCGGCTAGAAGCCACCATCAGGTAGGTGGGTTCATCTAAAACATAGAATAAGCAAACGTGAGTACAAAGTCGTACTCAGCAAGACTTACGTAGGAACTATACTACTCATGCACATGTATCAAGATAAAGGGAGGTGGGGTTTCACTTGCAGATCAAGTGCCAGCTTTGACTTGGCTAGTCCTGAACTACGAGTACCAGACTTGAGGTAAGAAGCGTACACGAGTCCGCTACATCTCCAACCAATTACACCACTATGGTGCCTTCCTCGACTTCCCCACGAGAAAGCACGCCATAGCACTCACACTTATCTTGGTGTATTTTAGAAGTATCCAGTTCAAGTTGTCTAATAATCAAGCTAAGCTTTCCAAGCAGTCCTTAATCGCGGACGCGGCTATTCGAATAGTTTTGTTAACCCTGGAGGGGTGTACCGCTACACACATGTGTCATCAGTTACCGCCTTTTGCGTGTCACCGTTCAAGAGGTGACAGCAAGGATGCCACCACAACACTTCGCCCAC
This sequence comes from Bromus sterilis, assembly GCA_950022295.1. Classification (NCBI taxonomy): domain Eukaryota; kingdom Viridiplantae; phylum Streptophyta; class Magnoliopsida; order Poales; family Poaceae; genus Bromus; species Bromus sterilis. Next base: position 144,482,342 of record OX465597.1, read on the forward strand.
AGCTCCGTTCTAGTACAAAGAGTCTCCTATCTGAGGGGGATCCGTATGGAAGTCCGACCGAGGTTCCAGTACAGCCTCAAACGATGTGTGCAGGGTCCCAAGCCGGTCTTGAAAACCCGTTCATCCACTTCACAGACCGTGCCACAGCCCTACCAGAACTCCGAACTACTGCGACTTCTGGGTTTCGAACGGGGTGAGGTACTAGGATGAGAGGGTTCAGTGAGCCCAATGTGTGGTTGTACTCTTCTTCTTGGATCACCACACAAGAACTCGGACTTAAGGCGGTGTTCAACGAGACAACCCACTATGTACTCCTACACAGCCTCTCATCGTTCACCTTGTATTAGGGTGGATTCACCAACACAGTTTCACTTTCATCAACACCATGTTTACCATCATCCCGACTCACATCAAAAGCAACCTCATTGTACCACTAAGCATGCAATAAGCAGTAACAGTTGCAGGGGCCACATGATATCAACCAACTCCTACATCTGCTAGGATTGTGGTTTGCTTAATACTTTGACATGATGATAGGTCATGCAAAGGATATGGGTTCAACTATGCGGTAGAATCGATACAAGGTGATCTCCTAAACATGCATAAGCGAGAATGAGAGGGAAGTGGGATTTTATAGACATGATCAATGGGGTTTTGCTTGCCTTGCTGACGAGGTTCAGTCACGGGGTCTTCAACGAAGCGGGTGATCTCGGGTTCTGGCTCCACTTCTATCAGCAACATGACAATCATAGGATCAACATAATGTACAATGCACAATCACATGAATAAGATTGTAATGGTGATGTTCATGGTACTGATGTGTTGAGCATTTCATTTAAAAGGAGTATATTGCATTTGGGTTGCAAATTCAAACTCCATTTGATTTATCGATGAATTTCAAATGCATTTGAATGCATGAAAGTTCATTTTAAAAGGTTGATCATGAAGTGATGTTGTAAAGGTGAGGTAAAGCCTCTGATGTGAGGATGAATCCATCTAAAATAAATGTGTTGCAAAGTCATTTGCAAATTCACTCCAAAATTGAATTCAATTTAAAGTCATATGGATGTTTGACACTGTTCACCCAATTTAAATTGTTCAAACATACAAACAAAGTCCATATTCAGAATCCTTATATTTTTCTGATAATTTTAGACATATTATTTGTCCAATTTGGAGTTAATATGAATTTTTTATGATTTATTGAAGTTTGGCTAATTTTCTGGATTTTCTGTAATTCATAAATTCATTTCTAATTTTCTGGAATTGATTTATTGCATCATGCTGATGCAAGCATGACATCAGCAGGGGTCTGACTGGTGGGCCAGCCATGTCAGTGGCAGAGAGATTTAATCCTCTCTGTTTAATTAACAGAGAGGGATTAGGGGTGCTGGGGCCCAGTAGTCAGTGGGTTAGGGGGTAGGTTAGCTGGGTGAGTTTAGGGTTAATTAGCAAGCCACGCCGGCGGTTAGCCGGCGGTGGCAACAGCGCGCGGCGGCGCACATGCGGGAGGCGGTTCTGGCGGCCAAAAGACGAGCGGTTAGGCGCGTTCTACACGCAGGAACCTCGCGGATCCAAAGGACAAGGCCAGAGCGTGGTCTGCTTCCCGTGCGCACGCCAGCGACCTCCGTGGCGGCCCTACTCTCCGGCGAACATGGCAAAGGGCGAAGGACAGCGCGAAACACTGCGGTTCTTGGGGGATTTTGGCCGTGTGCTCACCGGGAATCGAACGGTGAGGTCGTTGAGGTCATAGAAGGCTCGACGGCGACGAATCGGTGGCGGTGAGCTTCGGGGTCCCTCGGCAGCTCGTTGAAGAATCCGGTGGATACAGGGGCTCCGGCCTCGATTCCCTTTGCACGGCGATGAAGACGACAGTGTAGAGCTCGATGGACAAGGCGGCCTGGGCTAGCTCGGCCGATGGCCGCGTCGGAGCACGGCGGCCGCTCCGGCTAGGCTCGGTGGTGCGCGAAATCGACGACGAGGAGGAAGGGGGTGAGCCAGAGGAGGGGAGGAAAGGTGAGGGGGCCTTCCAGGCGTCGTCTTGGCGAGGAGATAAGCTCGGGGGAGAGGCGTAGACGGCCTGGCCGTCGCGGTGTCCTCGGCGTGCTCGGCATGCTCGACAGCGAGCAGGTTGAGGAAGACGACAACTGTGCTGGGTGGCCTGGGTCGTGGAAGGTAAGTTGGCCCCGAGGCCTAGGTAAGTGGGCTCGGTTTCCCTTTTTTTTATTTTTCTTCTGTTTTTCTCTGTTTTCCTTTTCTGTAAAGTGTTTTTGCTCTGGATAAAATAGCAAAGCATTTTGTAAAATCCTCAAAACTTTTATGTGACCTTACATGGCATAAAACTAGCCACTCACAAGTTTTGGGAATTTTTTAAATTCAAACAATTTGAATTTCAACTCAAATAGGGGTATTTATTAATTTCCAAGCCCTGTTTGGAATATTTGAAAAATCTTGGTGCATGCAGTGGGACCCACTTCACTTTATATGTGATCATGCATATTTATAAGACTTTTCAAAAATACCAGAGGAATTTTTGGAAGAAATTTTTGTCTGGCCATTTAATTAAATTCTTTAGGGCTTTTCTTTTCCCCATTTTTGAATTTCTTTTGAAATTTTCACATGATGCAAAGGCCTAAGCTTACCCTAGCAAATACCTAACTTGGGGTTGTGACAGGTTGTTTCTCTTTGTAGCCGAGCGACTCTTTCCTGATACTCCATTGGTTGTGTGTGGTTTTTGGACCGACTTCCTCTGGTCGCTAGCCCAGTTTCGAGCCTCCTTAATATTTCTGGGGGGTTTTGACTTCTACCGGTGACACTATTCAAACTTTGATAGGCGGGGAGTCGAGTTTTGACGTTGTCAGGTAGATTATCTTGTACTTCTTCCTGTTGGTTTTCTTCATAGGGACTGGTTGTTCTACCATCGTTGTCGTCTTCTTCATCTGAAAAAGAAACTTTTTCTGGGAGTCGCGAAACACTCTCATCTTCCTTGGCCTTGACAAGACGATCTGGTACCGGGGATCCGTTGGTGAACCCGACGAAACGATGGGCAAGACTGGTCGATTTTTGATGATCTATTCCTTTGGAGTTGACATGGTTGGAAGTTTGATAGCAGGGAAAATCCGGGTCATACTCTTCTGGTGCAATCCTGAGCTGGTTATTTCCTCTTGGGAAGATGGACTTTGTATCGGAAAGCTTCGCTTCATTGGAACATGAGTCGGTGTCAGAGAATTCCGCCGGGTCCAAAGATTTGTGGACGACCCCAACGAAAACATGTCGAGAGTCGGTTTTAAGCCGACTTGTTGCTTCTGTGGGGAAGTCGATCTCCCGAGTCTGGGTTGTTTTGTAGGTGCAGGACTTTCCACACCTGCTTCTGGTGACCCGGGAGGCGGCGAAATCGTTCGTGCCTTGCTGAGCTCCATCTAGTATTACGGCATCTGCATGCGCAGGCCCCGCGGTGGGCACCAACTGTCGTGGGAAAGTCACGGTAGATGTCCTCGTTGGACAACTTAATGTGGGACCTTTGCTGCGAGGTGAATATGAGGAGGGAGTCGGCGAGATCACAAGACACAAGATTTACCTAGGTTTCGGCCCCTCGAAAGGTAAAGACCTACTCCTGATTTTCTATTATTGGGTGTCGATTTCTCGAATACAAAGATGCGGAATCGCTACCTCTGCCTTGAGAAGATCTAAGTTGAGTTGTCCCTTAGGTTCCCCGGAGCTCCGGCTTATATAGATACCGGGTCCCTAGGGTTACAAGAATCCAACTTCCATACAAGATGGAGTCCTAATCTAGTTACATGTGATTTCCTTGTTTATCAAGGTAAGTCCTATTCCTTCTGCAGAGTTTGGGCTTCGTGCTGGGAACCACCCAGTCCTGAAACCGGGTTATCCTTCTGGGCCTTCCATGGGCTGAGTCGGCCTGTGTCTTCTGTATGCCGGATCATGGTCTTGATACATCCCCCGACACCGCGGAGACGGATCCCTGGCCCTACGGGGCCCAGGGCGGCTGGCTGGTCTGGGAGGGCGACGTTGCTCGATCTGAGCCGTTCGATCTCAGATCTTACGGCTCAGATCAGGGGAAGGCTAGGGTTTCCGATGGAGAGGGCGTTTGGGGGAAGATCTAAAATTTCATAGTGGGTGGCTGCAAAAATGCACTAGGTGAAACCCTAAATGGTTGGGAGAGAGTGGTGGTCTATTTATAGGCTGGCTGGCTGGCAGGTTTACACAAACGCCCATTTTCGTCTACTTTTCAACGTTCTTCTTCCTCGTTCTTCATTTGTTCTTATTCTTGTAGGGCAGCAATCCGCGAGAGCTCTAGGGGCGATAAGGTCGACCTAGGGCAACCATAGCCGTCGTGCGCCCAGACTGGGTCCCTCCCGGGCATGTGGGGTTTCGGGTTCTTCAAAAGCACCTTCCGGATTGCTTGTGTACCGCGCTTCCGATCGGGTCTCCTTCGTCGTGAGCTGCGGTGCATCACCCCCAGCGTCGAGGGTACACGTGACCTGTTCGTATGTCAACACACTTTTTGGCGACTCCGCTGGGGAATAAAGATCAAGTTTCATCGTCAACAATGAACAACAGAGATAATCTTCCCATTCCATCGGAAGTTGACGCCGGTAACATCATCAATCCTAGTCTTGAGAAATTATAGGAGGACCATCGCCGATCTTATGAGGAGTACAAGAAGGCACGTGGAGAGAAGGAGCTGCAAGACTTCCTTGGGAATTTCAAGAAAGATCATCAAGGAAATATTTCTCCGATTGGAGAAATCAAGTTCCCTCCTCTTCATGTTGAGAAAGTTAAACCCTCTGTGAGTACTACCTTTTCTCCTGAACAATGGGCTGAGATTGATAGCCGTATTACTGACGGAAATAATCTGGTTTACAGAACTTGCTTTGAGAATACTCGTGCTAAAAATAATATGCCTCCATTATCTAGTGGTAGTGTTGGTGAACATACTAGTTTGGGAACCCTAATTAAGTTTTGCCATTATCATCGGCGCCTCCCATGCCGACGACTTATTTCTTTCCCCACACAAATCAGGTTGTAGCTGCACCTATTAATCCTATCATGAGTATACCAGGTTCGGTGGCAACGCCGAACCAAACTTTGTTTACAGGTAGGGATAATATTGGATCATTGCCGAATTATGGTTTGGTATACACATATGTAGCCCCAAACCATACTCCTCCTGCGCCCGTGTCACAAGCAACATCATCTAATACAGACGATGCGTTAGCTAACCTTAGAGAGGAGATGACCAATATGCTTAGAGAAAACTTTGGTGTGGAACTACCTAGAAATCGGATGTATCAAAAGCCGTACCCTGAGTATTTTGATGAAATTCAATGTCCTCCAATATATAAAATTCCAGATTTTGTTAAGTTTAGTGGGGATGGCACAAAGACTACATGGGAGCATATTAGTCAATATTTGGCTCAATTGGGTGAAGTAGCTTCGTCAAAGGAGTTGAAAATACGTTTGTTTCCTTTATCATTGACTGGGTACTGCTTTTTCATGGTGTTCAAGAGGTTTAGGGATACAAAAAAACCGGTGTTATAGTTTAGTGATAAGTGAGAGGGATTTAGTTGATCTTGTACTTAGTGGTTTGAAAACTTATATTAAAGACGGGTTAGAGGGATATGAGTTCTTAACTATTAATCAAGTCTTGCAAAGGGCTTTAGCTCAAATCAACCGTGGCAAAGAAAATAAAGAGGTGCATAGGTATAAGATTGATCGTCCTAAGGTGAATATGAGCGAATATGATAGTGATTGTTTGGACAATGAATTTAATGTCTATACTGCTGAGTTTGTTTGTCTCTCCAAGTCCAAACCTTTTAATTGTCAAGATTTGAAGATGATTCATAAGAATCGTGATGATGATATGAAGTTTACTTTTAACATTGCTGAATGTGATAGAATATTTGATGCTTTGCGGCAAGCCAAGTTTATTAAAATATCTCATGCTTTACAGCCGTTTTAGGAGCTAAAACGGCATGCATATTGCAAGTATCATAATTATTTTTCTCATGCTACTAATGATTGCAATATTTTTCGATGAAAAATACAGTCGGCCATTAATGACGGATGATTGAATTTTTTTGAGATGCAAATTGATAAGAGTCATTCCCAATGAATACTACAGATTTGGAGGGGAGGAAGATGTTAATTCGGCCTAACATAGTCGAATCATCTAACAGGGACAATGTTGTCATTGGTGAATCCAGGAAAAGCAAGGATGGCAGCAAAGTTTTAGATAGGCAAGTGGTGCTTGACAAGCAACCCAGTGGTGGAGAAATTATCAAGATCACCATCAGAAATCCTACACCCCGAGGGCAACCACAAGTGCAAGAGAATACTCGTGTCAGATTTGTCAAGCCCAAGAGTCCGGAATTTGGCAGGTGGAAGACAAATGAAGCTAAAGTGCAACGCAAGAAAATCAAGCCAACTTTTTATATGTTGTTGTCCAAGTATGCCAACCAAGCGGCTGGTTCTAGCTCTAACCGCTCATTGATGGCGTGGAAATGGTAATGGCTTCTCTCCCTTTGTTGGTTACCCCAAGTGGAAGGTGAGATGTAGGATAGCAGCAAATTTCTCCTATGTAGAGGATAGGGTTTGTCTCCCGTAGGACTCCAGCAATGATAAGTAGGTGTCAGCGGCGCACCTGACGCGGACCTGCACACGATACAATTAACTTTTCTCCCAATGAAGTTCCGAGAGGTTGTCAATCTCTCTGGTCTTGTTGTTTACAAAGGGTCAAACACACAAGGGATAATGATAATGATATTGATAGCAACTGAAAGTAAATGCTAGAAAATAAATGAGCTTGTAAAAAACGATGAGAATATGGACCGGGGTCCCGTGATGTTCACTAGTGATGTCTCTCTCCCAAAAGACGATAAAACTACTATGTGAGGTAAAAAAAAATTACAGATGGGCAATTGGCAGGATTATAAACGCACCGCAATGCTAAATATGCTACAAAAGAAAGGAAGAGGCTCATAAGCATGGGCAGTACGCCAAAATAAGTAGACTGAAATCCAACTGCATCTACTACTAATCATCCACCTTGAGATATCAATCCAGAACATCTTGCTGCTATTAAGTTGCGAGCCCCACCCAAAGTGTAAACCCAAAGCAACAGAAAACTGCATTAGAAGAACTTTGCGTAAAGTAAACAATCCTGCCAACCGCGGTTACAAGAACCGTTGTTTTCCCCCTTGTGGCCACAGCACATCCCCTAGACTCATGTTTATGTCACTCCAGCGTGTCATCACGGGGCATGTACCCACAATCGAGCATAACGTCCCCTCTTGGAGTTACTACCTACCACTTGGCCAAAGCAATAAACAGCAACAGAGAACATGCAAGAATTACTTAGGAACAAAAATATAAGAGATCAAAACCAAATATATTACTCTATCACGATCTGAACATAATCTCATAATCCATCAGATCCCATCAAACTCATCATAGCAACAGCAGAAGAATTACATAAGTGCCTCGATCATGTAGGGAAGCTCACGAGGTCTAAACCATGAAGAACAAAGAGGGGAGGAGAACATCACATAGCTACTGATCCCGGACCCGTGGTCCAAGGTAGACTACTCCCGGCACATCCGGGAAGCGTCCATGGTGGAGGAGAAGCTCCCGGAGGTCGATCCTCCCTCCGGCAGGGTACCGGGAAGGGTCCTGACGGTGCTCCCAATCTTGGAAGCACGGCGGTAGTGGAATAGAGGATAATTTGCGAAATAGGGTTCTGTCATCGGAAGTTTCCCGTGACGGAGAATAAATAGGCAAAGGGGGCAGCCAGGGGGCCACCAAGGGCCCAGGCGCCCCCCCCCCTCGCGCCGCCAGGCCCCTGGCCGCGCCATCTGGCCGCCTGGGTGCCTGGTGGTGGCCCCCTGGCCCTGCTTCGGGCTTCTGGAGTCTTCCGACATGCTGATTTTTTATCTGATTTTTCCCGAATTTTTGGAGCACTTTTTATATGGGGGAAACTGAAATAAAAAATAGCAGAAAACAGGAACTGGCACTGGGGTGCACTGAGTTAGTAGGTTAGTCCAAATATGATAAAAAAAGTGTATGAAAGTGTATCTAGATCATAGCAATATCACACAATGCATGCATGGAGAGAGTAGAAATTATCGATACGTTTGAGACGTATCAACATCCCCAAGCTTAATTCCTGCTCGTCCTTGAGTAGGTAAATGTTAACAGGCATAATTTCTGTGGTGACATGTTAGCAAACATATAAGAACTTTGAAAAGTAAAGAAATCAAGGTATGCAATTCAATTCAAGTCATAACATGCAAGAGTCTGTATTAGCATTAAAACAAGAAACGATAGAACATTAGGTGCGAGATCTCTCGCTGTCCGTTACTCGAATGCCTCCAAATGTTGTTTGCGTGCAAGAAGGGGGGATAGGGAATACGAGAAGAAAAATATTTTTGTGTTGAGAACTCAATCTACTAAAGTTACACACTTGGTCTTCTTTGGAATCTTGTCTTGACTCGTCCCCAGACCACTAGCCAGGTACAAGTCAATTTGATCCACTTCTTTTCGATATTTTGAGCACTCATGCAATGGATGAGCGTAAGCACGAGAGTTGACACTTAGGATGGCAAAGAGAGAATATGGTGGAGGAGGAAGACAAAAAGGGTGAGAAAGGCTCACATCAATGAGGACAATCATAGGCGAGAAGGCCAAATGATATATATGATGTGAAGAGTAGGGATTTCCATGCAACGGATGAACATATGAGCGGAAAAGCTCTCCAATGGACTAGTGGGGTGCATCTAACGTGCTCGCTCATGAAGACCTAGAGCTCTTTTGAGGAGGCTCATCCTTGGAATATGCAAGCCAAGTTCTATAGTGTGAAGGTACCCACATAACTATATGCATGATCATCTCTATGGAGTACAAGGATAAGAGGGAGTACTAGTGTGGATCTTTCAAAAGGATAGTAGTTTTTCCCCTTTCTCTCTTTTTATTTTCTTTTTCTCCTTTTTCTATTTTTTGTATTTTTTGGTGGCCTCAATGGATCTTTCTATTTAACTCTCATTTGTCCTCTTTGTCCTCTTTTATTTTGTCCACTTTGGGAACTTTTCCTCACTTAAGGGCAACACTCTAATTTACAAGAGGGTATAGAAGATCTTTCACACTTTACAAGGTATTCAAATCATAAATAAGATGTAGCTATCATGATGTATGCAATGTATGCCGCTGGCAGTGTAGCAGGAACATGTATGACATGAATATCTAGTCATGAAGAGGTGGAAGTTGCATGGCAATATATCTCGGAAAGGCTATGGAAATGCCTTGATAGGTAGGTATGGTGGCTGTTTTGAGGAAAGATATAAGGGGGTTCATGATGACAGAGCGTATCATGCCAAGGGTTTGGATATACCGGCGAAGGTGGGCGCCAACTCTCGAAGTGAGAAGGAGGCAATGCACGGCACAGGAAAGGCTAGCAAATATAAGGAGGTGGAAGTGTCAACTTTCAATACTTACATTAGTCTGAAGAACTCATGCACTTATTATCGGTAACTCTCAATCTAATAAGGAGGTTCACAAAGAGACAAGTACCCCGAGGAGGAGTGTATGGGGATTTGGTTATCCTTGCGCATCCTCGACTCATGGTACGTGAGTGTACTCTAATATCCGACCCCTCAGAAGAGTAGTGATCCATCTAGTAGCTAGAGTTCTCAACTAGTTTTTGTAGGTTTTTGAAAATAAACACGGATTGCCCAAAATATGACACCTATCACTAATAGGCTAGAGCTCTTGAAACCAAAATTTCAAACATTACTCACATCAAACCTCAAAACTATTGCAAGTTACTACTAAAATTAAATAGCAATCTCAATTACCTACTTTCTAGACAAGACATAACTCAGTGCAACAACCAACTCTCTTAACAAGATAAACATGAAAACTAAAGAGAATTCCAGCAATAAACTAAACAAAATCCAAGGCTCTTGCTAAATACAAACTAAGACTAAAACTAAACATGGCAGTAGCTATGAAAAGATACAGAACACACAACAGCAAAAAGATAGGCATGAAGAATCCTATGATGTGTTCTAGATTTTGAAAGTGGAGCCTCTTTCTCTCCCACACAAAGTAAGACGGGTTCTAACTTGTTATGAACAGAAAGAAAAGCTAAAGAAAACTAATAAATAAAACCTAAGAGCGAGACGCTCCAAGCATAGCACATAACGCATGAAGTGATAAAAATATAGTGAGACGAAAGATGAACTGATGATTGTTGATGGAGAAGGGGATGCACGGGGGCATCCCCAAGCTTAGGCTCTTGAGTATCCTTAAATATTTATTAGGGATGCATGGGGGCATCCCCAAGCTTGAGCGCTTGACACTCCCGAATTTTCTTTCATCATCTTCCATCGCACACTTGAAACTCCCTTCATACGTAACTCACCATAAGCTGATTAGAGAGGTTAGTACCCTTAATAAATAATTTTCCCCACAGGATATAAAGATATTCTTGAAGAGCTACTATTTCTCAAGATTTCCAAAAGGTTTTTTCAAAGAAAAAGCAAGCTTAAGGTTTGCAAAAGTTAGGAGAGAGAAAACATGGAAGAATCTGTGAAAAATAGAACAGCAGGTAGTAAAGAATTTTTTAGGGGTACTTCTGCAACTCAAATAAAAAAACTCAGAACATACGAAAGTTCCGTGATTGTATAAAGCATGCTGTGTAAAAACTTCAGATCAAAAAGATCAGCTGGTGATTTTTTATGATTTTTCCCGTCACGAGGACATAATCTGTTTTCTGGACAGCATGTCACAACTTTCACTTCCCTTGTCATATGAGGCTATAACTCGGCACAAAGCTTGAAAATAAAGATACAATGATGGTGATACAGTAGTAACAATCATCAATACCACTAAAAACAAAAGTAAAAACATCTTGGGTTGCGTCCCAACAAGCGCTTTATTTTACGCCTTTAAGCTAGGCATAAGGCAAAGGAAGAATCAAAGGTCTCCAAGATCGTCGGAATCGTAAAAACCTTCAAATTGATTTTCAATAAGCTCATTCTTATTATTCCTATGAAAGAGGTACTTACCTTTCGCCTTACCACGTAAGCATATGAACCCTTTACCAATATCAATGAAGCCTTTCATGGCTCGGAGGAAATTCCTCCCAAGCACAATGTTGCTTTGGTTCGTCTCCATGACGAAGAAATCCATCGGTGCAATCCTATGAAGGAATGTAACTTGGACTTCTTTCACCTTTCCTTTAACCTCTGAAATATATCCATTAGCACGTTGGTGATAAGATGACAATTTATCCATATCTAGTTTCAAAGAATCATAAACTAATTTTGGCATAGTAGAAACCATGGATCCAATGTCACAAAAAGCAAGGAAGGCTTGGTTAGAGATGCTAATCCAAACAAAGGGCTCCCAATCATCATCTATCTCCAACATTTCTTTTTTTTTTACTTAAGTTTTTCTACTTCCCTCAAATCTAGAGCATCCATCCTCTTTTCAATAGTGGCAAGTCTATCTATAACATTATCAATACTTCGATCATAAACAAAATAACTAGATAAACTGTGCAAAATATCAAGAGCTCTAGCTTCATCACACTCTAAGAAGTCTCATCAACTATAATATCAAGAGATTGTTTACACCACTTAAAAATACCATGGTAAAAATTCCTAAGAACAATTTTTATAGTTATCCAAGGCATAATTCTTTTGTGTGCTTCAGAAATTCTGTCACATGCCTTCTTCATATTTTCTCCAACCCTTTTACGGAAATCGAGAACTTCCGATTCCCGCAAAGCACCAAGTCCTAACATGTTCATCTAAACAAGGAGGACCACTAACAGAAAGATAAATTGTTTTTTGTGATTTTTGATATAGGATACAAAGATAAAAACAGAAAGGTAAATTACCAAGACTAAAAAGTAAAGGTAAAAGATAGTGGGCAACTCGCCTATCTTATCACTCGGAGTCCCCGGCAATGGCGACAGAAATTTGCTTGATGGAGTGGAAGTGGTAATGTCTTCTCGCCATTCGTTGGTTACCCCAAGTGGAAGGTGAGATATAGGATGGCAGCAAATTTCCCCTATGTAGAGGATAGGATTTGTCTCCCGTAGGACTCCGGCAATGATAAGTAGGTGTCAGCGGCGCACCTGACGCGGACCTGCACACGATACAATTAACGTTGCTCCCAACGAAGTTCAGAGAGGTTTTCAATCTCTCTGGTCTTGTTGTTTACAAAGGGTCAAACACACAAGGGATAATGATAATGGTAATGATAGCAACTGAAAGTAAATGCGAGAAAATAAATGAGCTTGTAAACAATGATGAGAATATGGAACGGGGTCCCGTGATGTTAACTAGTGATGTCTCTCTCCGAAAAGACGATAGAACTGCTATGCGAGGTAAAAAAATTACAGATTGGCAATTGACAGGATTATAAACGCACCGCAATGCTAAATATGCTACAGAAGAAAGGAAGAGGCTCATAAGCATGGGCAGTACGCCAAAATAAGTAGACCAAAATCCAACTGCATCTACTACTATCCACCTTGAGATATCTATCCGGAACATCTCGCTGGTATTAAGTTGCGAGTCCCACCCAAAGTGTAAACCCAAAGCAACAGACAACTGCATTAAAAGAACTTTGCGTAAAGTAAACAATCCTTGCAACCGCGGTTACAAGCACCGTTGTTTTCCCCCTTGTGGCCAGAGCACATCCCCTAGACTCATGTTTCTGTCACTCAAGCGTGTCATCAGGGGGCATGTACCCACAATCGAGCATAACGTTCCCTATTGGCGTTACTATCTACCACTTGGCCAATGCAATAAACAGGAATGGAGAACATGCAAGAATTACTTAGGAACAAAAATATAAGAGATCAAAACCAAATACATTACTCTATCATGATCTGAACATAATCTCATAATCCATCAGATCCCATCAAACTCAGCATAGCAACAGCAGAAGAATTACATAAGTTCCTCGATCATGTATGGCAGCTCACGAGGTCTAAACCATGAAGAACAAAGAGGGGAGGAGAACATCACATAGCTACTGATCACGGACCCATGGTTCAAGGTAGACTACTCACGGCACATCCGGGAGCGTCCATGGTGTAGGAGAAGCTCCCGGAGGTCGATCCTTCCTTCGGCAGGGTGCCGGGAAGGGTCCTGACGGTGCTCCCGATCATGGAAGCGCTGTCGGGACCCGGGCTATGCGTATGTAATTCCAGTCACAACTCAATCACATGGAGAGCCGAGAGCCGTGCCCACTTGTCTAAGCAGACAAGGCCAAGCACAGAATACTCTCGGAAAGCATCGTACGTGAGGGGCATCCCATCCAGGCCGGATGATCAACTGAGATGGGTCCTCATCGCCCGCTCCCAAGTCTAAATGATTATGGGTGGTGAAGTCCCATACTCATAGACAAGTTGCCTGAACCATGTTATCGATTGAATCATAACCCTTACATAAACAAACTACAGCCCGATCACTTAGTCGGGGTCTAGGGCGGGCTCGATCATACAACAAAGTGTGCACGTGACAGAGTCACGAGCAATCGCATCGCGATGCCCCAAGCTGCGCACATCTAAGGGCCACTTGGTGTATAAAAGACCGCCAGCCAGATCACAACTAAGGTCTCGAAAACCCATACCAAGACATGTATGTTATAATCATACACGCAGCACACATGTCTAGTATGAACAGCAGGTATCATCACATTACTCTACACAGTACTTTTTTATTGACTTACACATTGAGTATACAAAGATCACATGTCTGTGATCATCATTACATCATACAATGGAAGCAAATTGGGTCTGAGTACAGACAAGTTTAACAAATGGCTTAGAGAAGCCTTGTAAACATACATGCCCTTCCACGAGTGACCAGACTGCTGTCTGGGACTATGCTAACTTATTCAACGTCGAGCTTCAGGAAGGTGTCTCCATCGGGGTCTGGGTTTCCATCTAAAACATAGAATAAGCAAACGTGAGTACAAGTCGTACTCAGCAAGACTTACATCAGAACTACACTACTCATGCTCAAGTATCAAGGTAAAGGGAGGTGTGGTTTTCATCATGCATAAGTGCCAGCTTTGACTTGGCTAATCCTGAACTACGAGTACCAGACTTGAGGTAAGAAATGTACACGAGTCCACTACCAAGTCTCCAACCAATACACCACTATGGATACTTCCTCGACTTCCCCACGAAGAAGCACGCCATAGCACTCACGCTTATCTTGCGAGTTTTAGAGTATCCATTCAAATTGTCTAATAATCAAGCACAGCTTTCCAAGTAGTCCATGACCGCGGACGCAGCTATTCGAATAGTTTTGTTAACCCTGCAGGGGTGTACCGCTACACACACATGACCATCGGTTACCGCCAGGTCTCGGCGCCTTTCAAGGGGTGTCGGCGAGGATGTTCACCACAACACTTCTCCCACAGCTCCGTTCTAGTCCAAGGAGTCAGCTGTCTGAGTTCCAAACCCAACTGGAGTTCCAGCCGAGCTTCCAGCCAGGACTCAAACCATGTAGGCACGACTGACAAGCCCACCTCGACGGATGGTTCTCCGCTTGGCAAGCCATGTTCTACAAGCCCTACCATGAATGACACCTTTCATTTCCTTTATCTTTCTATGCATATGCCAAATGGAAATCCTGAACTAGGTGTGACTCCTGAACTTGGATCGGGGTGAGTTACTAGGTCGAGAGGGGTCAGTAAGCCCAATGTTTGGTTGTACTCTTTGTCTCGGATTACCATACAAGAACTCGGGCTTAAGGCGGTGTTCAACGAGACAACTCACTGTGTACTCCTACACAGCCTCTCATCGTTCACCTTGTATTAGGGTGGATTCACCAACACAGTTTCACTTTCATCAACACCATGTTCACTATCATTTCGACTCACATCAAAAGCATCCTCATTGTAAACTCTAAGCATGCAAGTAGCAGTAACAGTTGCAGGGGCCACATGATATCAATCAACTCCTATGTCAGCTAGGATTGTGGTTTGCTTACTACTGTGACAAGATGATAGGTCATGCATCGGATATGGGTTGCGGTAGAATCGATACAAGGTGATCTCCTAAACATGCATAAGCGAGACTGAGAGGGAAATGGGATTTTATAGACATGATCAATGGGGTTTGCTTGCCTTGCTGACGATACACAGGGTTTACCGAACTTCTTCTCCTCCGGGGGTGATCACCGTCTCGGAGGCACTGTAACCGAAGCAATCATCAACAAAGGGGGCAACATTGACTGGAAATGCACAAGCACATGATAAGGTTGTCCATGATGTATATGGTACTTGTTTTGTTGACAATTCAATTTAATTGAAGTGTGTTGCAAAGGATTTGCAAATTCAAACTCCAAATTCAAATTCAAATTAAGCCATATACAAATTTGCTACTTTTCACCCATTTTAAAATGATCAAACATGAAAACAAAATGAATATTATTAATCCTTGCATTTTTCTGATAATTTTTCATATATTATATGTTTAATTTGGAGTTAGTATGAATTTTCTATGAATTTCCAAAATTTAATTCACTTTCTGGATTTTCATTGATTTAATTTTAAATAGGAAATGACTTAATGCGTCAGCATGAGGTCATGCTGACGTGGGGGCGTGCTGACATGTAGGCCAAGGCTGTCAGTGACTGGGTTAATTAACCTGGTTAGTTTAAACTAACCAGGGGGATTAGAGGGGCAGTGGCCCACTGGTCAGTGAGAGAGGGGAGGGATTAGGAGCTGGGTTAGGGCGCTAATGGCCTAGGTCGCCGGAATGCCACCGGAGTTTCGCCGGAGTTGCAAAATCTGTCTCGGGGTGGGGTTTGGCTGGCACGGTTATGCTCCCCACGGGCTTCCGCACGCAACCATGCCATCGGGGTGCCACGGAAGGGCTCTGGAGCACGTCGGCGTCGTCCGAGGCGACGGCCGGAGCACTGTGAAGGCGACCTCGACGAAATCGTGCGCGGATTAGAGAGGGGAATGGGGGAAAAGGACCGCGAGGCTCACCAGAGCTCGAAGGTGAACGTTGTGAGTCCGGGGAGGGGCTGGTCATTGGGGAATTCCACGCCGGATTCCTCTGTGCCCGGCGGCAAGACCTTGAAGCTTGCGTCGTCTTCGGTGGGGATTGAGCTCGATTCGGCGGCCTGCTAGATGAAGTCGATGGCGAGGGACCTCATGGACACGACGTCTTGTCGGGAGGGGGCCGTTGGCCACGTCTGTGCGGCGGCGCGGCGAGGTTGAGTGCTCGGGTGGCCGCGGGATCTCGATGGGGAGGAGGAAAGAGGTCGACCTAGAGGAGGGAGAAGGTGCGGGGGGTCTCTGGCGTCTGCGTGGCGAGAGGAGAAGACCCAAGAGGGTCTAGGGGGGACGTGCCCCTCGCCGGCGTCGGCATGGCGGCCACCGAGCTGCTTGCCGACGCGCGGGGGAAGACGACAAGGCTGCTGGTGGGCCTGGGCCGTGGGGAAGCTAGTTGGGCTCAAGGCCTGGTAGGTTGGGCTGAGATTCCTTTTTCCATTTTTCTTCTATTTTTCTCTGTTTTCCTTTTCTGTAAATTGTTTTGCTCGGGATAAAAATAGCAAAGCATTTTGTAAAATCTTCAAAACTTTTATGTGGGCTTATAATATATATATCTAGCCACTCACAAGTTTTGGAGATTTTTGAAATTCAAATAATTTGAATTTCAAATCAAATAGGGTATTTAATTAATTTCCAAGCCCTATTTGGAACTTTTGACAAATCTTGGTGCATGAAGTGGGACCACTTCACTTTATATGTGATCATGCATATTTATAAGACTTTTCAAAAATACCAGAGGAATTTTTGGCAGAAATTTTTGTCTGGCCATTTAATTAAATTCTTTAGGGCTTTTCTTTTCCCCATTTTTGAATTTCTTTTGAAATTTTTTCAGGATGAAAAAGAGAACTTGAACCCTAGCACATAACCTAACTTGGGTTGTGACAACTCGCCCCCACTCAAAAGAATCTCGTCCCGAGATTCAGAAGTCGTCGAGAGGAAGGTAGGGTACTCGGCACGGAGGCGGTCTTCTCTTTCCCATGTTGCTTCTTTCTCGGAGTGATGTGACCACTGCACTTTCAGAAACCTGATCTTATGAAGACGAGTGACACGCTCTGTGGAATCAAGAATACGACCAGGGTACTCTGGATAAGAAAGGTCATCTTGGAGATCAAGAATTTGATGGTCGACTTCGCGGATGGGGTCCTTGAAGCAACGCCTGAGTTGTGACACATGGAATACATCATGTACTCGGGAAAGGTGCGGGGGTAGTTCAAGTTGGTAGGCAACTTCTCCATGTTTAGCAAGAATGCGGAAAGGTCCGATGTAACGTGGGGCCAACTTGCCTTTGATACTGAATCTTTGGGTTCCCTTCAGAGGTGTAACCCGAAGGTAAGCCTTCTCATCCAGGTTGTAGCTTTCTTGCCTATGATGACGATCATAGTAGCTTTTCTGACGAGACTGGGCGGCTTTCAATCGATCACGAACAATGCGAACTTGCTCTTATGCTTCCTTGATCATATCCGGTCCAAAGAATTGTCTTTCACCGGTTTTTGACCAGTTCAAGGGTGTTCGACATCTTCGTCCATAGAGGAGTTCAAAAGGAGCCATGTTCAGACTAGATTGGAAACTGTTGTTATAAGAAAATTCGGCAAATGGAAGAGATTTCTCCCAATTCTTTCCGAATGAGATAACACAAGCTCTGATCATGTCTTCCAGGATTTGGTTAACCCTTTCGACTTGACCGCTAGACTGAGGATGGAAAGTTGTACTAAAGGAGAGATGAGTTCCCATAGCATTCTGAAAGCTTCCCCAGAATATAGAGGTGAAAAGGCTACCACGATCAGAATTGACTTCGAAAGGAACACCGTGAAGAGACACAATTCTAGAGACATACAAGTCCGCTAACTGGCTAGCAGTTATAGACTCGCGAACTGGAAGGAAGTGACCAACTTTTGAGAGTCGGTCAATGACAACGAAGATGGCATCATTTCCTTTCTGGGTTTTTGGAAAGCCGGTGATGAAGTCCATACCGACTTTGTCCCATTTCCACTCGGGAATAGGCAAAGGTTGAAGTGTGCCAGCAGGTCTTTGGTGTTCTGCCTTAATGCGACGACAAACATCACATTGAGCAACAAATCGAGCAATGTCTCTCTTCATCCTGGTCCACCAAAATCTCTGGCGTAGATCTCGGTACATTTTTGTGCTACCGGCATGAATCGAGAGGGGTGTGTCATGGGCTTCTTTCAGTATTAGTTGCCTTAGATCCTTATTCTTAGGTACTACCAAACGATTTTCAAAGAATACCGTTCCTTTACTATCTGTGGAGAAACATTTAGCAACTTCGCTAGCAATGTTCTCCTTGATCCGGCGAACACCTCGTGCACGCCTTTGGGCAACTATGATTTGATCCTCAAGGGTTGGTTTCACCACCAAGGTAGAAAGAAAACTATGAAGGACTATCTGAAGATTGAGCTTGCGAAATTCCTCATGAAGAAATGGTTGATACTGTTGTAACATGAGGTTGTTATAATACGACTTACGACTTAGTGCATCAGCCATGACATTGGCTTTGCCTGGGGTGTAAGAAATTCTTAAGTCATAATATTTTATCAACTCAATCCAGCGTCTTTGCTTGAGATTAAGATCTGGCTGGGTGAATATGTATTTGAGGCTTTGGTGGTCGGAATAGATCTCACAACGATTACCAAGGAGGTAATGTCGCCAAGTCTTCAGGGCATGAACTACGGCAGCGAGTTCAAGATCATGGGTAGGATAGTTCTCTTCGTGTGGCCGCAACTGGCGTGAAGCATAAGCTACCACATGTCTATCTTGCATAAGTATGCATCCTAACCCTTGCCGTGAAGCGTCACAATAGATCTCGAAATCCCTTTTTGTGTCTGGAGGTGCAAGTACGGGTGCAGAAGTCAATCTTCTTTTTAGCTCTTGAAAGCTTTCCTCGCACTTGGGGGTTCAGTTAGAGGCTTTGCAACTTTAAAAAAGTTCTTGACGAAGCGGTGACAATAGCTTGCTAAGCCAAGAAAACTCCTAACTTGCTTAACCGATTCTGGTGGAGTCCATTCAAGGACGGCCTGAACTCTCTCGGATTGACAGCAATGCCTTTCGCAGAAATCACGTGGCCTAAGTAGGTCACTTCTGGTAGCCAAAATTCACACTTGGAGAACATGGAATAAAGGCGATCCTCTCGAAGTTTCATCAATACCAACCTAAGATGTTCTGCGTGCTCTTCTTCGTTCTTCGAGTAGATAAGAATGTCATCAAGATAAACTACAACAAATTTATCTAGGTACTCCATGAAGATCGAATTCATTAAGCGCGAGAATGTGGCGGGGGCATTGGTTAAACCGAAGGACATGACGGTATACTCGTAAAGACCATAACGAGTAGTAAAAGCCATTTTGGGAATGTCCTCGTTCCTGATTTTGATTTGATGATAGCCTAATTTCAAATCCATCTTGTAGAAGACAGAGGATCCAGCAAGTTGATCATAAAGATCATTGATCCTGGGCAGTGGGTACTTGTTCTTTATCGTCGCTAGATTTAGCGGGCGATAGTCTACGCACATCCTTTCTGTTCCATATTTCTTCGTTACGAACAGAACGGGGCAACCCCATGGCGATGAGCTAGGGTGGATGAAGCCTTTTGCCAACGAAGCATCAAGTTGGGTTTTTAGCTCAGCTAACTCATGTGGGGCCATTCTATATGGATGTCTGGAAATTGGGGTTGTGCCTGGTATAAGATCCACTATGAATTCTACACATCTGTCGGGTGGAATGCCCGACAGTTCTTCAGGAAAGACATCCGGGAAGTCATGAACCACCGGAATATCTTCAAGGTCTGGAAGGGGAAGCACATTCAAAGTATGCATCTGGATTCTAGAGCTGGGCGATGTGTAGTCAATGATCTGGCCTGAAGGATGGGTGAGTTTAACTGATTTGGCTTTACAATCAAGGAAAGCATTCTGCCTCGATAACCAATCCATTCCTAGGATGACATCAATGTCTGAAGACTTGAGGGCTATAAGTGAAACAAGGAATACTAAACCCTCAATTGCAATTTGATTACCATGGCTTACTCTATTAGTTTGCCACTTTGAACCAGGAGTTTGAATGATCATTGGAGAAAACATTTCTTCAAAGGGGAACTCATGCCGAAATGCCTAACTCTCCGACATGAATGAATGAGAAGCTCCTGGATCGAAAAGAACGGAGGCGGGGACATGATTGACTGGGACTGTACCAAGGGTTATGTTAGTAGCAGCAGTGGTTTCCTCAACTAAGATTTGGTTCACACAACCACCAACAGTGGCCAAGGACTTTGCTTGCAAGGAGTTGGAGGTGGATTTCTGTGAAGACTTAGCTTTGGAAGACTTGGGTGGGGTGGCATCATGTCTTGGACGAGGATCAACTTTCACCGACAAGGAACATTTCCGTGCGATGTGGCCAGGATGACCACACTTGTAGCAAACTCTGGTGTCAGGGGTTAGAGCAAGGATGGCAGGCTCACTACCATAGTTGTTTGGATTCGTGTTTGGTGGAGGAGGTTGAGGCACCATGTAGGATGGTCTTGCAAAAAGGTGTGAAGGAATGGAAATAGTTGGAATCCATATCCGGTGTTTCTGAGGGGCCGAACTAGAAGATGGAGCAAACTCACGAGAATGCTTGAGAGACTCTTCGAACACCTCATTGCCATACTCAGCTCTGAAGGATCTATTGACTAAATCCTCAATGTTGACAAACTCATGAAGATTGAGATCATGACGAATAACAGGGCTAAGTACCTTGCGGAACCTTGCTTGCTTCCTGGCATCAGTGGATATCTTATCTTGGGCATAACGAGCAAGACGGTTGAACTCTCTCACATACTCATGAATGGACATCTCTCCTTGAGTCAGATTGCAGAACTCTTCCTTCTTGCGCTCCATCAACTCATCCAGGATGTGGTACCCTCGAAAGGCAACACAGAACTCCTGCCAAGTCACTACGTGACCATTTGGCTGCATTGCAACATAGTTCTCCCACCATTGAATAGCAGCACCGTCCAGGAAGTATACCGCGAAAATAACTCGGTCCTTGGGAGCAACATGTGTTGTATCAAGCTTACGCTCGATGGAACGGAGCCAATCATCAGCTTCAAGGGGCTCAGAAGAATATCGGAATACCGGTGGCTTGAGGAGGATGAAGTCCTGAATGCTCACAACCACATTGCGATGACGTGAGGTATTCTTCTCGATGAGCTCCAGAAGGTGTGTTTGATCATGTCTATTCTGCTCAGCTTCCATCATGATTTCCGCCGCAGAAGGCGGTAGAGGAGGTTCATCATTACTTCGATTCCGATCACGGTCTTGATTGCGAAGAACAGCACTACGAGTTCCACCTGACACCCTGTGTGATAGAGATCAACAATCAGAACAGGTTTTACGATGGAAACAAAGATAAGAGGACATGGCTAGGAGGAAAAGATTGTAATGCAAAGGCAAAGATTCCAAGAAACACGGAATAAATCGGGCAGCATAACATCTACACCGGGATGGAAAACAAGAAAACCTCAAGAAGATGGGACAGAACTTCTTCAAGGAACTCAAAGACACGAAGACTCTGGACAACCACAACTGTCCTACGGCTACAAGGAAGTAATCAACGAGATGTTCTAGTAAGACATAGATGAGCCTAGTCCTATCATCCCGTAAAAAAGATAAGGGTAACTCAGAACTCAGATCGATGAGGGTAAGGAGAAAAAGAAGCCTTACGTTGTTCCCTTAATACCCGAGTAACTATATAACTATACAATGCTAGACTCGACTTCGACCAAGGGTTTGAATAATCCTACAGACAGTCCTGCTCTGATGCCAAGTCTGTCGGGACCCGGGGTATGCGTATGTAATTCCAGTCACAACTCAATCACATGGAGAGCCGAGAGTCGTGCCCACTTGTCTAAGCAGACAAGGCCAAGCACAGAACCCTCTCGGAAAGCATCGTACGTGAGGGGCATCCCATCCAGGCCGGATGACCAACTGAGATGGGTCGTCATCGCCCGCTCACAAGTCTAAATGATTATGGGTGCTGAAATCCCATACTCATAGACAAGTCGCCTCAACCATGTTATCGATTGAATCATAACCCTTACATAAACAAACTACAGCCCGATCACTTAGTCGGGGTCTAGGGCGGGCTCGATCATACAACAACGTGTGCACGTCACAGAGTCACGAGCAATCGCATCGCAATGCCCCAAGCTGCGCACATCTAAGGGCCACTTGGTGTATAAAAGACCGCCAGCCAGATCACAACTAAGGTCTCGAAAACCCATACCAAGACATGCATGTTATAATCATACACGCAGCACACATGTCTAGTATGAACAGCAGGTATCATCACATAACTCTACAAAGTACTTCTTTATTGACTTACACATAGAGTATACAAAGATCACATGTCTGTGATCATCATTACATCATACAATGGAAGCAAATTAGGTCTGAGTACAGACAAGTTTAAAAAATGGCTTAGAGAAGCCTTGTAAAGATACATGCCCTTCCACGAGGGACCAGACTGCTGTCTGGGACTATACTAACTTAGTCAACGTCGAGCTTCAGGAAGGTGTCTTCATCGGGGTCTGGGTTTCCATCTAAAACATAGAATAAGCAAACGTCAGTACAAGTCGTACTTAGCAAGACTTACATCAGAACTACACTACTCATGCTCAAGTATCAAGGTAAAGGGAGGTGGGGTTTTCATCATGTAGAAGTGCCAGCTTTGACTTGGCTAGTCCTGAACTACGAGTACCAGACTTGAGGTAAGAAACGTACACGAGTCCACTACGAAGTCTCCAAACAATACACCACTATCGATACTTCCTCGACTTCCCCACGAAGAAGCACGCCATAGCACTCACGCTTATCTTGCGAGTTTTAGAGTTTCCATTCAAGTTGTCTAATAATCAAGCACAACTTTCCAAGTAGTCCATGACCGCAGACGCGGCTATTCGAATAGTTTTGTTAACCCTGCAGGGGTGTACCGCTACACACACATGACCATCGGTTACCGCCAGGTCTCGCCACCATTCAAGGGGTGTCGGCGAGGATGTTCACCACAACACTTTGCCCACATCTCTGTTCTAGTCCAAGGAGTCAGCTGTCTGAGTTCCAAACCCAACTGGAGTTCCGGCTGAGCTTCCAGCCAGGACTCAAACCATGTAGGCACGACTGACAAGCCCACCTCGACGGATGGTTCTCCTCTTGGCAAGCCATGTTCTACAAGCCCTACCATGAATGAAACCTTTCATTTCCTTTATCTTTCTATGCATATGCCGAATGGAAATCCCGAACTAGGTGTGACTCCTGGACTGGAATCGGGGTGAGTTACTAGGTCGAGAGGGGTCAGTGAGCCCTATGTGTGGTTGTACTCTTTGTCTCGGATTACCATACAAGAACTCGGGCTTAAGGCGGTGTTCAACGAGACAACTCACTGTGTACTCCTACACAACCTCTCATCGTTCACCTTGTATTAGGGTGGATTCACCAACACAGTTTCACTTTCATCAACACCATGTTCAATATCATTCTGACTCACATCAAAAGCATCCTCATTGTAAACTCTAAGCATGCAATGAGCAGTAACAGTTGCAGGGGCCACATGATATCAATCAACTCCTATGTCATCTAGGATTGTGGTTTGCTTACTACTGTGACAAGATGATAGGTCATGCATCGGATATGGGTTCAACTATGCGGTAGAATCGATACAAGGTGATCTCCTAAACATGCATAAGCGAGACTGAGAGGGAAATGGGATTTTATAGACATGATCAATGGGGTTTGCTTGCCTTGATGACGATACACGGGGTTTACCGAACTTCTTCTCCTTCGGGGGTGATCAGCGTCTCGGAGGCACTGTTACCGAAGCAATCATCAACAAAGGGGCCAACATTGACTGGAAATGCACAAGCACATGATAAGGTTGTCCATGATGTATATGGTACTGGTTTGTTGACAATTCAATTTAATTGAAGTGTATTGCAAAGGAATTGCAAATTCAAACTCCAAATTCTAATTCAAATTAAGCCATATACACATTTTCTACTGTTCACCCATTTTAAAATGTTCAAACATGAAAACAAATTTAATATTCTTAATCCTTGCATTTTTCTGATAATTTTTCATATATTATATGTTTAATTTGGAGTGAGTATGAATTTTCTATGAATTTCCAAAGTTTAATTCATTTTCTGGATTTTCAAATTTATTTTTAAATAGGAAATGACTTAATGCGTCAGCATGAGGTCATGCTGACGTGGGGGGTGCCGACATGTGGGCCAAGGCTGTCAGTGACTGGGTTAATTAACCCGGTTAGTTTAAACTAACCAGGGGGATTAGAGGGGCAGTGGCCCACTGGTCAGTGAGAGAGGGGAGGGATTAGGAGCTGGGTTAGGGCGCTAATGGCCTAGGTCGCCGGAATGCCACCAGAGTTTCGCCGGAGTTGCAAAATCTGGCTCGGGGTGGGGTTTGGCTGGCACGGTTGTGCTCCCCGCGGGCTTCCGCACGTAACCATGCCATCGGGGTGCCACGGAAGGGCTCTGGAGCACGTCGGCGTCGTCCGAGGTGACGGCCGGAGCACTGTGAAGGCGACCTCGATGAAATCGTGCGCGGATTAGAGCGGGGAAAGGGGGAAAAGGACCACGAGGCTCACCAGAGCTCGAAGGTGAACGCTGTGAGTCCGGGGAGGGGCTGGTCGTTGGGGAATTCCTCGCCGGAGTCCTCTGTGCCTGGCGGAGAGACCTTGAAGCTTGCATCGTCTTCGGTGGGGATTGAGCTCGATTCGGTGGCCTGCTAGACGAAGTCGACGGCGAGGGACCTCGTGGACACGACGGCTTGTCGGAAGGGGGTTGTTGGCCACGTCTGTGCGGCGAGGTTGAGTGCTCGGGTGGCTGCGGGATCTCGATGGGGAGGAGGAAAGAGGGCGAGCTCGAGGAGGGAGAAGGTGCGGGGGGTCTTTGGCGTCTGCGTGGCGAGAGGAGAAGGCCCGAGAGGGTCTAGGGGGGACGTGCCCCTCGCCGGCGTCGGCATCGCGGCCACCGAGCTGCTTGCCGACGCGCGGGGGAAGACGACAAGGCTGCTGGTGGGCCTGGGTCGTGGGGAAGCTAGTTGGGCTCAAGGCCTGGTAGGTTGGGCTGAGATTCCTATTTCCATTTTTCTTCTAATTTTCTCTGTTTTCCTTTTCTGTAAATGTTTTTGCTCTGGATAAAAATAGCAAAGCATTTTTTAAAATCTTTAAAACTTTTATGTGGGCTTATAATATATATATCTAGCCACTCACAAGTTTTGGAGATTTTTGAAATTTAAATAATTTGAATTTCAAATCAAATAGGGTATTTTATTAATTTCCAAGCCCTATTTGGAATTTTTGACAAATCTTGGTGCATGCAGTGGGACCCACTTCACTTTATATGTGATCATGCATATTTATAAGACTTTTCAAAAATACCAGAGGAATTTTTGGAAGATACTTTTGTCTGGCCATTTAATTAAATTTTTTAGGGCTTTTCTTTTCCCCATTTTTGAATTTCTTTTTAAAAAAAGTCATGATGCAAAAGCGCACTTCAACCCTAGCACATACGTAAACTTGGGTTGTGACAAGCACGGCGGCGGCGGAACAGAGAAGAATTTGCGAAATAGGGTTCTGTCTTCGGAAGTTTCCCGTGATGGAGAATAAATAGGCGCAGGGGGCAGCCAGGGGGCCACCAAAGGCCCAGGCGCCCTGTGACGCACCCAAAATCAATCCGTGTACAGTAATCATACACGCAGGGTACACGACTGAGATTAGGGTGTCACGGTTAGAATATCACAGCACAACACTAAACACAAAAGGATAAACCAATATGTTACAATAAAATGGGGGGGGGGGGGTCGCGAGGACCCGAATACATAAGTTATACAAGCCATAATATCTGAGTACAGACATAGTTAGTCAAATTTTGCCTTAAGAAGGCTAGCACAAATAATATCAGAGATACAAATCGAAAAGGCAAGGCCTCCTGCATGGGAGCCTCCGAAACTACTCCTGGTCCTGGTCAAAGGGGGGCTCGACGTAGTAGTAGGCGCCTCCGGGGTACTCCTGCTCCTGGGCTCCAACGTCAACTGCAGCGGCCGATCAGGCAAAAGATAAAGGGGGAAATAAAGCAAGGGTGAGTATCTAGTATACCCGCGAGTCTTACGTCATCTACTAAGCATTTATGCATTTTTATCAAAGGGAAAGGGGAGGCTGTATATAGTGGACTGTAAGATAGAAATCAGAATAAGGGTAAGAAGCTAGGCCTATCGAAGACTAGCATCTTATGACGAGTCTTGCAGCACAAGATGAGAACAGCCAACAGTTTATATAAAGCATAAAGTAGCAACGAAGCAGAAGTTGATGTGGCATTGTATAATAGTAAGTTGTAATGATTAATAATAATAATTCCTCCGACTTCCCCTCCTCGACTCCCCTGCGAGGAAGAAAACCCGGAACCATACAATTCAATAGTAGTAGTTTGTAGTGGTAAGGTCCAGCTTCAGCATAAAGCGTCATGTTACCGTGGACAAGGCTATTCGAACAGATTAATCTCCCTACAGGGGTGCACTACTGTTCAGCCTGCACGCTCGGATCTCCAGGGTGGCATGAACCTTCTTAGGGAATTCCCCACCGAGGCTATCCGACACATCGTAGCCCGTCCTCGGCTCAGCAGAGAGGCCATCCGCCGGACTATATCTTATGCGCCAAGGGGTCTAGGTGTAAGGCCCGATATGCAGTACTGTTCCAGATCTAGGTGTTTCCACCCAGATCCCGGGACGAAGCACATATCTGTCAGATCCCTCTGTTAGGTATGTGCTAGGGTTAGCTAGTGCCTTTGCATCATGTCAAAATTTCAAAAAGAAATCTTGGAAATCAAATTCAAAATCAAAATGGGAGAAGGAACACCCCCAGATGAATTAATTCAAAAGGCCAGATAAAAATCTTTTCCAAAAATTCATGTTAGAGTTTTGAAAAGTCTTATAAATGAGTATGATCACATATCAAGTGATGTGGGACCCACCCCATGCTCATAGATTTTTCAAATATTCAAACAGTACCTTGGAATTAAAGAAATCCCCCTATTTGATTTAAAATTCAAATCATTTGAATTTTAAAAATGTTGAAAGTTTATGAGTGGCTTGTCCATATTATTATGAGGCCATGTAAAAGTTTTCAGCATTTAATAAAATGGTTTGGTATTTTTATCAGAGCCAAAACAAATTACAGAAAAAGAAAGGAAAGATTAAACAAAGAGAAAAGGAAAAAGGAACTTACCTGGTTTCAGCCCAGCTAACTCCCCGCAGCCCACCTGGCCGGCCCAACCCACCTGGAGGGGGTTACATGCGTCTTCTTCCCTCCAGGCAGGCAGGCACCTCGCCGGCGACCACCGTGGGCACGACAGGCAGCTGCCTGCCTGTCCCGCGCCTTATCCCTTCGCTGGAGACGCCGCGCAGCCGTCCTGATCCATTCCCACCCTCCTCTTCGTCTTCCTCCTCCTCCTGCGCCCGATTCGTCGCCGCCCGAAGACCGCCATGGAGCACGCCGTCGAGCCCACGTAGCCACAGTCGTCCCCGAGCCGTGCCGCCGTGTCCAGAAGAACCGCAGCAAGCTTCTTCATCGTTCCCCTCAAGCAATCGAGCCCGAGCGCCTCAGCAGACGACGCCAGCTTCACCGAGAAGTCGCCGGACCCGTGAGTCGCCGTCGTCAAATTCCTCGGCTACACAGCATCCCCGGCCTCACCGTCTTCTCCATTAGCTTCAGGGTGAGCTTCTTCACCTTTCCCCTAAGTTCACAGCGTCTCGTTTACCCCACAACCGAATCTGCCATGGATCCCGAGCAAGCTCGCCGCCATGGTCGAACTGGAGCTCGCTTCAGTGCCTCTGGTGATGCACCCGTGCGTGCGTTTGGCACCTAGCCATCCCAGCTTTCGAACGCACCCAAGATCACCTCAAACCGTGCTCCCTAGCCTAGGCTACGACCTCGCCGTTTCTCTGTTTCCGCCGGAGTCGTCGCCGTCGTCTCTCCCAACCACCTCGTGAACCCTCGTTGCCTCCAGATGATGCGGAAGACGATGCTGAGTTGAATGGTGTCCTCCCCGTGCTCTCCCGTGGCCGTTTGGTCACTCCGGCGACCACGCCGCCGTGCCCGTGCCAGCGGCGGCTAACCGCCGGGCATTTAAGCACTAACCCACCCCTAATCACACCCCTAACCCCACTGACCCCTGGGCCCCAGTGCCCCTAATCTAATCCAGGGGGTTAACTTAAACCGGGTTTAACCCTACAAAGGCTGACCAGTGGGGCCCCTTGTCAGTTTGACTCGGGTCAAACCCCCCTGACGCCAACATGACACCACAGTGACGCAATAAAGGAATTTCCAGAGATTTAATAAATTACAGAAATTCCAGAAAATACCCCAAACTTTGGAAATTCATAGAAAATTCATATTAACTCCAAATTGGACAAATAATATATGAAAAATGATCAGGAGAAAATTATCTTTCCAAATATGCAACTTTCAACTCTGTTTGAGTTGAATTTAAAAAGTGATCAGTAGCATTTGCTATTTGAATTCAATGGAATTAAATCAAATTCAATTCAAATATTTTTGCAACTTGAACCATGGCAACATGCTACATTTCACTTACACATCAGAGGCATATCATACACATTTGAAGATGATTCAAAATAATCAAACTATATCACATATAACTTGGTTAATGTTGAATTCAAATGTGGAGTTTGAATTTGCATTTTAAATGCAATATATTCCACTTAAATGGAATTGCCTCACACATCAAAATTATACTTCAAGCTTTAACATTCCATCATGTGCTTGAGCATTGCATTCATATTGATTGCTACTTCGTGCTTTGTTTGCCGAGTAGAGGTGGAACCGGAGCAAGAGGTCACCCCCTTCGCTGAAGATCCAGAACCCGAACCTCGTCAGCAAGGCAAGCAAAACCCCATTGATCATGTCGATAAAATCCCACTTCCCTCCCATGTCTCGCTTATGCATTGTTTAGGATGATCACCATGCTTCGTTTCTACCGCATAGATGAACCCATTCCTTTGCATGACCTATCATTTTGTCACAGTAGTAAGAAAACCACAATCCTAGCAACTGTAGGAGTTGTTTGATATCATGTGGCCCCTGCAAATGTTATCGCTTATTGCATGCTTAGTATGATACCATGTTGTTACTGTGATGTGAGTCGGGATGGTAATGATCATGTGGATGATGGTAGAAAAGTGTTGGTTAATCGACCCTAATACAAGGTGAACGATGAGAGGCTGTGTAGGAGTACACGGTGGGTTGTCTCGTTGAACACCGCCCTAAGTCCAAGTTCTTGTGTGGTGATCCAAGATGAAGAGTACAACCACACATTGGGCTCACTGACCCCTCTCAACTTATTAACTCATCCCTTTCGATGTCCATATGTCGCAGTAGTTCGGAGTTCTGGTAGGCTTGTGGCCTGGATGCTAAGTGAGAGAACAGCTCAACCGAGACCGGCTTATGCACCACGCACACATCGCTTGGGTCCAATTCGGTAAACCGGCCGGGTTCACGATTGTGGTAACCAACCCAAGTAGGCTGCTTTCTTGGACTAGATAGGCTATGAGGTAACAGTTGTGGTGAGCATCCTCGCTGGCACCCCTTGAATGGTGTCGAGATCAAAGGCGGTAAATGATGGTCATGTGTGTGTGGCGGTACACCCTTGCAAGGTTATCAAAACTATTCGAATAGCCGCGTCCGCGGTTATGGACTACTTGGAAAGCTTAGCTTGATTATTAGATAACTTGAACCGGATACTTCTAAAACACACCAAGATAAGTGTGAGTGCTATGGCGTGCTTTCTCGTGGGGAAGTCGAGGAAGGCACCATAGTGGTGTAATTGGTTGGTGAAAGTAGTGGACTCGTGTACGCTTCTTACCTCAAGTCTGGTACTCGTAGTTCAGGATTAGCCAAGTCAAAGCTGGCATTTCTGCAAGTGAACCCCACCTCCCTTTACCTTGATACATGTGCATGAGTAGTATAGCTCCTATGTAAGTCTTGCTGAGTACGCCTTTGTACTCACGTTTGCTCAATCTATGTTTTAGATGACGCCACTGACCCCGAAGGTGGCTTCTTCATCGAGCTGGACGACTGAAGTTAAGCTAGTCTAGTCCCAGTCAGCAGACTGGTTCCCTCGTGGAGGTCTTTATGTTTGAATAAGGCTTCTTAAGCCAATTTGTTAAACTTGTCTGTACTCAGACATAATTTGCTTCCGCTTTATGTTGTAATGTTGGATCACATGTTTGTGATCTCTGTGTGTACTCTATAAGAGTTATGAATAAAATGTACACTTTGTAGAGAATTGCAATGGTACCTACTGTTCATACAAGGCATGTGTGCTGCGTGTATGGTTATGACATGCATGTCTTTGTATGGGTTTTCGAGACCTTAGTTGTGTTCTGGCTGGCGTTCTTTCATACACCAAGTGGCCCTTAGATGTGCGCAGCTTGGGGCATCGCGATGCGATTGCTCGAGACTCCATCTCGTGCACACTTTGTGGTATGATCGAGCCCGCACTAGACCCCGACTAAGTGATCAGGCTGGAGTAAGCCTATGTAAGAGTTTTGAGATAGTCGATAGTATGGTTGAGGCGACTTGTCTTTGAATATGGGAGTTCACCACCCATATCATTAGACTTGTGTGCGGACGATGAGGACCCATCACAGTTGATCATCCGGCCTGGATGGGATGCCCCTCACGTACGATGCTTTCCGAGAATGTTCAGTGCTTGGCCTTGTCTGCTTAGACAAGTGGGTGCGGTTCTCGGCTCTCCATATGACTATGTCTTAACTGGACTTGCATACGCGAACCCCGGGTCCCGACAATATCGGTCCCACCGCGACATATGACAAAGCCATATGCCCCGGATTTCAACATGATATCACAGCATTACAGATACAAGGATACAACATCTCATACAATCGGCATACAACTGCCTCAAATACAATACAACAGCGGAAGATATATGTCTGAGTACAGACTACAATCAAAAGCCTACTGGCAAAGCGAAAAACATCGATCCCATAACCACACGGGTCAAGGCCCTCCGCCGGGATCCGCCTAACTAGTCGTCGTCGAGTCTCCACGTGAAACGTCGATCACTGTACCTGTTGTCGATCAGAACCCTGAAAAGAGTTTGGGGGTAGTATCATGAGTACAGAGGTACTCAGCATCCAACTGTAGTGGTCATCTGACCCAGCAAGGACTTCATCACTCGTCATTCTAGGACAACTAGTAGTTTACGGTAAGGAAGGGGTAAGTGGTGAGGTTGCTGCCGCACTAGCATTTGATGAAGTGGCTAACGATCTAGAGAGTAAGATAAGAAGCCAAGCATTCGATGAGGAATCTCCTCCAACAAGTCTTGCTATCCACCTACATACGCAAACATAACACCTATCCTATCCTTGTCCTCCTCTTCGCATCCCGACGAAGAAGAAGCAGTCAAGGCACGCACACGTTGATCAAGTTATATTAAGATTATCTCAGTTGTTGTTGTCTATGAACAAGGAGTAGGTCTCAAGTCATCCATAGTAACATCATAGCATCCTAAGCATGCATACTAAGAAGGGGCTGAGCAACGAGCAATAGTAACATAGCAGTACAAGGTTTGCTGGGAAGGGACATGGTTGTTTTGGTTTGAAAGAGGCTGTAAACATGTGGTAGGATCAAACATCGAACCTAGCCTAAACTAGCATGCAAACCGCTGGTTGAAATAGAATGGATCATAAGTAATGCATAGTCCTTGCCTGTTGATAAGTCGGATTCCGAAGGTGTAGTTGGTCGTGAGCTCGCATCGTCTCCGAGAGGTACCCGCGGAAGCACACAAGACGGTAAACACTGGAAAGAAATCAATGAGCAAGCATCTATTACTACGAAGCAAACACGAGCAAGCAATAACAAGAAGCAACACGAGACATCGCACCTACCATCGAGAGAGGTTACTAACAATTTAAGGTTGTTTACATGGCAAGCACAGAAGCATGGCATAGCACTCAAACATGGCAAGAGGTGAAGCATAAATAAACTATCTGATCTAGTCACTTTAAGTGGGGGTAAAACCTATAAATGGCAAACTATTGCGGACCCCACGATAATTATTGCATTTGGTACTGTTTTTCCCTAAACAATATTTTATTATTTTTATTAGCAATCAAGAGCAGCATAAACACAATCTACATGCAATTCTAATCAAGTTACATATAAAGAACATTTTAAACAGAGCAACGGTTAAAAAGTTATAGCAGTTACAGTTACAGCGGCAAGCAGTGTAATTAGCAGGTAAACAAAAAGTAAACAAAGTCAAACATGGAAACAAACAACATTTTATTAATCTACATGCAAAACGGAGCAACTTTCATGTAGAAAGCGTCTCCATCGGAGCTACCGGTGAAAAGTTACGGGCAACACAATAAAACAATACAATCTGCCAATTTAATAAACTAGAAAAGGAAAAAAAACTATAACGGGCCGAATCTACTGCTATTTGGGCCCAACAAGAAAAAAAACAGATCTAATGAAAAAAAAAAGGGTTGGGCGCTCACTTCTTGGGCCGTGGCCCACTTGAGGGGACGTCCTGGGCTGCCGGCTCGGGCAGACTAGGCCTTGGGGCACGCCGGCCCACTAGCGACGGCAGAGGCGGCCTGCCTCCCCTCGCCCGATCCAGCGGGATCGAGGCCGGAGTCCCGCGACGCGCGGCGGCGCCCTCCTGGCCGGCGACGGGCGGTGCTTCGAGGGGCGCGGAGCAGGCAAGGGGGCTCGGCTGGGGCGGCGGATCCGGCCGGCTAGGGGCGACGCCGGCTCGGGGCGGCGGTGAGGCCCGAGGACGGTGGGGCGCGGGCGAGCTTCGAGCTCCGACGGCCATGGAGGTTCCTAGCGCACAGAGAGAGAAGGAGAGGGCGGTTAGGGGAGAGGAGGGAGGAGAGGGAAGGAGGAGAGGGAAGGGAAGCTCGCCGGGGTGAGGAGGGAGTGCGGCGTCCGGGCTGGACGCCGGCGGCTGCGGCCGTGGAGGCGCCCGGCGCGTGGAGGCGGGAGGAGAGAGAGAAGACAGCTCCACGGGGCGACGTGGCACAATCCCAGGCCGTCGGATCTGACGATCTGACGGCCCAGAACTCATTGGGCTAATTCCAGATCTGGGAGCTAGGGTTTTCTGCGAAAATTGGGGTATTTGGGGCCAGATCTGGGGCTGGTGGCTGCCTAGGGAAACCCTAGGTGGTGGGGTGGTCTATTTATAGCCCAGATGGCTGGCAGTTTGCAAAAACATCATCGGTTTTGATCTCGCGCGCACGGTGCTCACGTTTCTGACTGCCGAGGGTCCGCGGTACCTCCGATTCGGGTAAAACTTTGAACTGCGCGATCAGCGAGTCGAGCCGGAGGCGTTCACCTCGCGCTGGAACTGTTCCGAGAACACTTTCCGGGGCGCTATAAAAATAACCCATTTAATTATTAAACGGGGTTTTCGTTCCGTTGGCTGCGGCTGGTCTCGTGTTGTTTTCGCGACGGTGATCGGGTGAAACCCGGTGTCGCAAAGGTCGAGTGTCAGGGTGGCAAGGATCAGTCTCCATCCGATACGAGATAAGAGGGGGAAAAATAATCGCCGATCGATAAAGCGGGGATGCAAACACCGCAAATAAATCAGACAATCAAACAATTCACTCCGAAAACAAAATTTTAATTTTGCAAAAACTGGACTGTTACAATACAACACCACCAACAAGGGAGCTCGTCCCGAGGTCCAGGACGATCCGGGGGGGAGAGGGAAGAGAAAAGAGAGACGACGATCTTCAACACCACCAACAAGGAACTCTGCTCCATGTCGACGTCGAACTTCGGTTGAGATAAATTTCCGCAGAGAGACGACATCGTCGGAACAACGAATCCGTCAGTGTCAAGAGGAAGAATGGCAGCGAAAACCAGATCAAGGGATAGTGATTTTTGACGCAAGTCGTAAAAAAAACCGGGCAAAAGGAGGGATGGCAAAGAACGACCCAGATGATATCCGAAACCGGAGAAGCTAAAGGTACTGCAGGAATTCCCACCTGAGCTCGGAATCGAGACAATACATTGCAAGCAAGGCATTGTAACTATTCCGAACTCCACACACTCGAGATCCTAAAGTTTTGAGGGGGATAAGACGAGAATTAAAACACTTACGACACTTGTCCTGACCAGAGCAATGGTAAGGAGTAAAAAGATTCCTACTCTCCGATAACTAACTTAGTAACGACAAAATAGTTTTTGTCTAGACTCGACTTCGGCCAGAGAGGGGATCCTACGGTCGGTAAGGCTCTGATACCAAGTTGTAAGGCCCGATATGCGGTACTGTTCCAGATCTAGGTGTTTCCACCCAGATCCGGGGACGAAGCACATATCGGTCCCACCGCGACATATGACAAAGCCATATGCCCCGGATTTCAACATGATATCACAGCATTACAGATACAAGGATACAACATCTCATACAATCGGCATACAACTGCCTCAAATACAATACAACAGCGGAAGATATATGTCTGAGTACAGACTACAATCAAAAGCCTACTGGCAAAGAGAAAAACATCGATCCCATAACCACACGGGTCCAGGCCCTCCGCCGGGATCCGCCTAACTAGTCGTCGTCGAGTCTCCACCTAAAACGTCGATCACCGTACCTGTTGTCGATCAGAACCCTGAAAAGAGTTTGGGGGTAGTATCATGAGTACAGAGGTACTCAGCATCCAACTGTAGTGGTCATCTGACCCAGCAAGGACTTCATCACTCGTCATTCTACGACAACTAGTAGTTTACGGTAAGGAAGGGGTAAGTGGTGAGGTTGCTGCCGCACTAGCATTTGATGAAGTGGCTAACGATCTAGAGAGTAAGATAAGAAGCCAAGCATTCGATGAGGAATCGCCTCCAACAAGTCTTGCTATCCACCTACATACGCAAACATAACACCTATCCTATCCTTGTCCTCCTCTTCGCATCCCTACGAAGAAGAAGCAGTCAAGGCACGCACACGTTGATCAAGTTATATTAAGATTATCTCAGTTGTTGTTGTCTATGAACAAGGAGTAGGTCTCAAGTCATCCATAACCGTGGACACGGCTTCTCGAAAAGATTTAACCCTGCAGGGGTTTACCAACTGCCCATTACGAGGCTCCGCACGCACGTCCATCACTCTCAGTTGCTACCCATCACAGGCAACCATTTTATGATTTAGTTCCAAGAGATCCGAAACGACAGGTCCCTCTAACTAACAACGAACAAATCCGGGTGGCCCCCGGGGAGTCGACACCCAATCCAAAAGCCGGCCACGCTCTCGGATCGGACTCTTCCGTATGACGCAGGTCGGATTGCCGGTTAATCACACATGGGAAAACCGGGTCCTAGCTGATCGGGTGGACCAACACAGAAACAAAGTCTCCACTGGCCCAAGTTGTTTTAAAACAGCTGGGGGCCCAACCAAGCACACACACGTTTTCAAATGGTAAATCAGCTTGGGCCACCACTAGAAATGTTTGAAGCTAGATAGGTAAGAAAAGGGGACCCCATAAAATCCCACACGCGGTTAGGCACGCTCAGTCTTAAAACCAATACCCGGAACTCGGATCCTAGGTGACTCGAATGGAACAAAGCGTCGGGGCGGGATAGCCTAGACCTTCCATCCTTCGTCGAATATAGTCAACATTATAATAATCATATCATCAACAACAATATAATAATGTGATATCCCAACCCAAAGAGTAACAGGGTAACATCGTAGCATCCTAAGCATGCATACTAAGCAGGGGCTCAGCAATGAGCAATAGTAACATAGCAGTACAAGGTTTGCTGGGAAGGGACATGGTTGTATTGGTTTGAAAGAGGCTGTAAACATGTGGTAGGATCAAACATCGAACCTAGCCTAAACTAGCATGCAAACCGCTGGTTGAACTAGAATGGATCATAAGTAATGCATAGTCCTTGCCTGTTGATAAGTCGGATTCCGAAGGTGTAGTTGGTCGCGAGCTCGCATCGTCTCCGAGAGGTACCCGCGGAAGCACACAAGACGGTAAACACTGGAAAGCAATCAACGAGCAAGCATCTATTACTACGAAGCAAACACGAGCAAGCAATAACAAGAAGCAACACGAGACATCGCACTTACCATCGAGAGCGGTTACTAACAATTTAAGTGGGGTATCGGTCACACACGACGAATACCGCACGTTTACGGTGGTTCCAGTTGTTTAGCTACAAGTGATCAACAAAGGTTGCTAACATGGCAAGCACAGAAGCATGGCATAGCACTCAAACATGGCAAGAGGTGAAGCATAAATAAACTATCTGATCTAGTCACTTTTAGTGGGGGTAAAACCTACACATGGCAAACTATTGCGGACCCCACGATAATTATTGCATTTGGTACTGTTTTTCCCTAAACAATATTTTATTATTTTTATTAGCAAGCAAGAGCAGCATAAACACAATCTACATGCAATTCTAATCAAGTTACATATAAAGAACATTTTAAACAGAGCAACGGTTAAAAAGTTATAGCAATTACAGTTACAGTGGCAAGCAGTGTAATTAGCAGGTAAACAGCAAGTAAACAAAGTCAAACATGGCAACAAACAACATTTTATTAATCTACGCGCAAAACGGAGCAACTTTCATGTAGAAAGCGTCTCCATCGGAGCTACCGGTGAAAAGTTACGGGCAACACAATAAAACAATACAATCTGCCAATTTAAGAAACTAGAAAAGGAAAAAAAAACGATAACGGGCCGAATCTATTGCTATTTGGGCCCAACAGGAAAAAAAACAGATCTAATGAAAAAAATAAAAATAAAAAAAAGGGTTGGGCGCTCACTTCTTGGGCCGTGGCCCACTTGAGGGGGCGGCCTGGGCTGCCGGCTCGGGCGGACTGGGCCTTGGGGCGCGCCGGCCCACTAGCGGCGGCAGAGGCGGCCTGCCTCCCCTCGCCCGATCCAGCGGGATCGAGGCCGGAGTCCCGCGGCGCGCGGCGGCGCCCTCCTGGCCGGCGACGGGCGGTGCTTCGAGGGGCGCGGAGCAGGCAAGGGGGCTCGGCTGGGGCGGCGGATCCGGCCGGCTAGGGGCGACGCCGGTTCGGGGCGGCGGTGAGGCCCGAGGACGGTGGGGCGCGGGCGAGCTTCGAGCTCCGACGGCCATGGCGGTTCCTAGCGCACAGAGAGAGAAGGAGAGGGCGGTTAGGGGAGAGGAGGGAGGAGAGGGAAGGAGGAGAGGGAAGGGAAGCTCGCCGGGGTGAGGAGGGAGTGCGGCGTCCGGGCTGGACGCCGGCGGCTGCGGCCGTGGAGGCGCCCGGCGCGTGGAGGCGGGAGGAGAGAGACAAGACAGCTCCACGGGGCGACGTGGCACAATCCCAGGCCGTCGGATCTGACGATCTGACGACCCAGAACTCATTGGGCTAATTCCAGATCTGGGAGCTAGGGTTTTCTGCGAAAATTGGGGTATTTGGGGCCAGATCTGGGGCTGGTGGCTGCCTAGGGAAACCCTAGGTGGTGGGGTGGTCTATTTATAGCCCAGATGGCTGGCAGTTTGCAAAAACATCATCGGTTTTGATCTCGCGCGCACGGTGCTCATGTTTCTGACTGCCGGGGGTCCGCAGTACCTTTGATTCGGGTAAAACTTCGAACTGCGCGATCAGCGAGTCGAGCCGGAGGCGTTCACCTCGCGTTGGAACCGTTCCGAGAACACTTTCCGGCGCGCTATAAAAATAACCCGTTTAATTATTAAACGGGGTTTTCGTTCCGTTGGCTGCGGCTGGTCTCGTGCTGTTTTCGCGACGGTGATCGGGTGAAACCCGGTGTCGCAAAGGTCGAGTGTCAGGGTGGAAAGGGTCAGTCTCCGTCCGATACGAGATAAGAGGGGGAAAAATAATCGCCGATCGATAAATCGGGGATGCAAACACCGCAAATAAATCAGACAATCAAACAATTCACTCCGAAAACAAAATTTTAATTTTGCAAAAACTGGGTTGTTACAATACAACACCACCAACAAGGGATCTCGTCCCGAGGTCCAGGACGATCCGGGGGGGAGAGAGAAGAGAAAAGAGAGACGACGATCTTCAACACCACCAACAAGGAACTCTGCTCCATGTCGACGTCGAACTTCGGTTGAGATAAATTTCCGCAGAGAGACGACATCGTCGGAACAACGAATCCGTCAGTGTCAAGAGGAAGAACGGCAGCGAAAACCAGATCAAGGGATAGTGATTTTTGACGCAAGTCGTAAAAAAAACCGAGCAAAAGGAGGGGTGGCAAAGGACGACCCAGATGATATCCGAAACCGGAGAAGCTAAAGGTACTACAGGAATTCCCACCTGAGCTCGGAATCGAGACAATACGTTGCAAGCAAGGCATTGTAACTATTCCGAACTCCACACACTCGAGATCCTAAAGTTTTGAGGGGGATAAGACGAGAATTAAAACACTTACGACACTTGTCCTGACCAGAGCAATGGTAAGGAGTAAAAAGATTCCTACTCTCCGATAACTAACTTAGTAACTAGAAAATAGTTTTTGTCTAGACTCGACTTCGGCCAGAGAGGGGATCCTACGGTCGGTAAGGCTCTGATACCAAGTTGTAAGGCCCGATATGCGGTACTGTTCCAGATCTAGGTGTTTCCACCCAGATCCGGGGACGAAGCACATATCGGTCCCACCGCGACATATGACAAAGCCATATGCCCAGGATTTCAACATGATATCACAGCATTACAGATACAAGGATACAACATCTCATACAATCGGCATACAACTGCCTCAAATACAATACAACAGCGGAAGATATATGTCTGAGTACAGACTACAATCAAAAGCCTACTGGCAAAGAGAAAAACATCGATCCCATAACCACACGGGTCCAGGCCCTCCGCCGGGATCCGCCTAACTAGTCGTCGTCGAGTCTCCACCTAAAACGTCGATCACCGTACCTGTTGTCGATCAGAACCTTGAAAAGAGTTTGGGGGTAGTATCATGAGTACAGAGGTACTCAGCATCCAACTGTAGTGGTCATCTGACCCAGCAAGGACTTCATCACTCGTCATTCTACGACAACTAGTAGTTTACGGTAAGGAAGGGGTAAGTGGTGAGGTTGCTGCCGCACTAGCATTTGATGAAGTGGCTAACGATCTAGAGAGTAAGATAAGAAGCCAAGCATTCGATGAGGAATCGCCTCCAACAAGTCTTGCTATCCACGTACATACGCAAACATAACACCTATCCTATCCTTGTCCTCCTCTTCGCATCCCGACGAAGAAGAAGCAGTCAAGGCACGCACACGTTGATCAAGTTATATTAAGATTATCTCAGTTGTTGTTGTCTATGAACAAGGAGTAGGTCTCAAGTCATCCATAACCGTGGACACGGCTTCTCGAAAAGATTTAACCCTGCAGGGGTGTACCAACTGCCCATTACGAGGCTCCGCACGCACGTCCATCACTCTCAGTTGCTACCCATCACAGGCAACCATTTGATGATTTAGTTCCAAGAGATCCGAAACGACAGGTCCCTCTCTAACTAACAACGAACAAATCCGGGTGGCCCCCGGGGAGTCGACACCCAATCCAAAAGCCGGCCACGCTCTCGGATAAGACTCTTCCGTATGTCGCAGGTCGGATTGCCTGTTAATCAGACATGGGAAAACCGGGTCCTAGCTGATCGGGTGGACCAACAGAGAAACAAAGTCTCCACTGGCGCAAGTTGTTTTAAAACAGCTGGGGGCCCAACCAAGCACACACACGTTTTCAAATGGTAAATCAGCTTGGGCCACCACTAGAAATGTTTGAAGCTAGATAGGTAAGAAAAGGGGACCCCATAAAATCCCACACGCGGTTAGGCACGCTCAGTCTTAAAACCAATACCCGGAACTCGGATCCTAGGTGACTCGAATGGAACAAAGCGTCGGGGCGGGATAGCCTAGACCTTCCATCCTTCGTCGAATATAGTCAACATTATAATAATCATATCATCAACAACAATATAATAATGTGATATCCCAACCCAAAGAGTAACAGGGTAACATCATAGCATCCTAAGCATGCATACTAAGAAGGGGCTGAGCAACGAGCAATAGTAACATAGCAGTACAAGGTTTGCTGGGAAGGGACATGGTTGTATTGGTTTGAAAGAGGCTGTAAACATGTGGTAGGATCAAACATCGAACCTAGCCTAAACTAGCATGCAAACCGCTGTTTGAAATAGAATGGATCATAAGTAATGCATAGTCCTTGCCTGTTGATAAGTCGGATTCCGAAGTTGTAGTTGGTCACGAGCTCGCATCGTCTCCGAGAGGTACCCGCGGAAGCACACAAGACGGTAAACACTGGAAAGCAATCAACGAGCAAGCATCTATTACTACGAAGCAAACACGAGCAAGCAATAACAAGAAGCAACACGAGACATCGCACCTACCATCGAGAGCGGTTACTAACAATTTAAGTGGGGTATCGGTCACACACGACGAATACCGCACGTTTACGGTGGTTCCAGTTGTTTAGCTACAAGTGATCAACAAAGGTTGATAACATGGCA
The DNA here is from genome assembly GCA_950022295.1 of Bromus sterilis. Classification (NCBI taxonomy): domain Eukaryota; kingdom Viridiplantae; phylum Streptophyta; class Magnoliopsida; order Poales; family Poaceae; genus Bromus; species Bromus sterilis. The sequence continues at coordinate 144,523,044 of OX465597.1, forward strand.
AGCACAGAAGCATGGCATAGCACTCAAACATGGCAAGAGGTGAAGCATAAATAAACTATCTGATCTAGTCACTTTAAGTGGGGGTAAAACCTATACATGGCAAACTATTGCGGACCCCACGATAATTATTGCATTTGGTACTGTTTTGCCCTAAACAATATTTTATTATTTTTATTATCAAGCAAGAGCAGCATAAACACAATCTACATGCAATTCTAATCAAGTTACATATAAAGAACATTTTAAACAGAGCAACGGTTAAAAAGTTATAGCAGTTACAGTTACAGTGGCAAGCAGTGTAATTAGCAGGTAAACAGCAAGTAAACAAAGTCAAACATGGCAACAAACAACATTTTATTAATCTACGCGCAAAACGGAGCAACTTTCATGTAGAAAGCGTCTCCATCGGAGCTACCGGTGAAAAGTTACGGGCAACACAATAAAACAATACAATCTGCCAATTTAATAAACTAGAAAAGGAAAAAAAAACTATAACGGGCCGAATCTACTGCTATTTGGGCCCAACAGGAAAAAAAACAGATCTAATGAAAAAAAATAAAAAATAAAAAAAAAGGGTTGGGCGCTCACTTCTTGGGACGTGGCCCACTTGAGGGGGCGGCCTGGGCTGCCGGCTCGGGCGGACTGGGCCTTGGGGCGCGCCGGCCCACTAGCGGCGGCAGAGGCGGCCTGCCTCCCCTCGCCCGATCCAGCGGGATCGAGGCCGGAGTCCCGCGGCGCGCGGCGGCGCCCTCCTGGCCGGCGACGGGCGGTGCTTCGAGGGGCGCGGAGCAGGCAAGGGGGCTCGGCATGGGCGGCGGATCCGGCCGGCTAGGGGCGACGCCGGCTCGGGGCGGCGGTGAGGCCCGAGGACGGTGGGGCGCGGGCGAGCTTCGAGCTCCGACGGCCATGGCGGTTCCTAGCGCACAGAGAGAGAAGGAGAGGGCGGTTAGGGGAGAGGAGGGAGGAGAGGGAAGGAGGAGAGGGAAGGGAAGCTCGCCGGGGTGAGGAGGGAGTGCGGCGTCCGGGCTGGACGCCGGCGGCTGCGGCCGTGGAGGCGCCCGGCGCGTGGAGGCGGGAGGAGAGAGAGAAGACAGCTCCACGGGGCGACGTGGGACAATCCCAGGCCGTCGGATCTGACGATCTGACGGCCCAGAACTCATTGGGCTAATTCCAGATCTGGGAGCTAGGGTTTTCTGCGAAAATTGGGGTATTTGGGGCCAGATCTGGGGCTGGTGGCTGCCTAGGGAAACCCTAGGTGGTGGGGTGGTCTATTTATAGCCCAGATGGCTGGCAGTTTGCAAAAACATCATCGGTTTTGATCTCGCGCGCACGGTGCTCACGTTTCTGACTGCCGGGGGTCCGCAGTACCTCCGATTCGGGTAAGACTTCGAACTGCGCGATCAGGGAGTCGAGCCGGAGGCGTTCACCTCGCGCTGGAACCGTTCCGAGAACACTTTCCGGCGCGCTATAAAAATAACCCGTTTAATTATTAAACGGGGTTTTCGTTCCGTTGGCTGCGGCTGGTCTCGTGCTGTTTTCGCGACGGTGATCGGGTGAAACCCGGTGTCGCAAAGGTCGAGTGTCAGGGTGGCAAGGGTCAGTCTCCGTCTGATACGAGGTAAGAGGAGGGAAAATAATTGCCGATCGATAAATCGGGGATGCAAACACCGCAAATAAATCAGACAATCAAACAATTCACTCCGAAAACAAAATTTTTAATTTTGCAAAAACTGGGCTGTTACACTAGGTCCCTCACCCTTGCACGCTCCTTCATGGTACGAGACTGGCCGGTGAAGTATAAGAAAATCCAAAAACACCTGCGATAGCAAAGAAGAAAAGACCGCTTCCCGGCTATAATCCGTGGTACTGCTGACGTTTGAAGATCTTTCGGACGAACTACGACGCGGAGGGCCCACACCGTAATCCCACGTGTAGGTAGTGCGTACAGACCAACGGGTCTATCAAGTCATCCGCCGAACCATTTAGCATTTTAATATTATCTCGAGGAAAACCGTTATCGCTGTCTGACTAACAACACAACGGACAACGAATAGCAACAAGGACCACCAGTAACGTCGGGGCCTGCCCTGTCGTCCTGTCAAAGCGCTCGGTTACCAACAAGGTGAACCGTCTCCTTACCTTGTCTCGCGTGTGCTCTTGGTAGAGCTCGACTTTTCGTGGTTTGGTAACTCTCGCGAGATACGAGCAGGGGCCAAGCACGCCAGTAACGTCGATCGTACCCTCCCTGTCGCTCCCGACAATATACCGCTCGCTAGCACCGTTGGGTCGCCCGACTCTTACCTTTAAGGACACCAGTTGATTCGAGTGCCTACCATTAAGTGAAACCAGGAGGTATCACCCTCGATGGCACAATTAAAGAGGTTCGACAGAGACATCAGAGGAATATTATCGTATCACCCCGGTGGTGCCGAGACACCAGCGGAATGAACTAAAGAGGGATACCCTCGTATCATCCCAGTGATGCTACGCTACTGAGCCGACAAGAGTGAATTACGAGTTAGTCCACTCATAAGTCAAACTCGAAGCGACTCGGCAGATCTGTAGGGCGTCTGCATTGATCCGTGCCTGTTGCAGTTGTATATATTTTGTATCCGCGTCACTCCCCTGAGTGACCACGACACGCTATCTAATCCTAGCTAACAATGGGCAGGGATCACTGCTGAATATAATGAATAGATATAGCAGGCAGCATAGGATAAGGAAGGTGTCACATCCCAACTTTTGTAGTTCCTTTATTAGAATGCTAAAATTTAGGGCTAACAAAAAAAACTTTGCATGGTTGTAAGTGTTGTGATGTTGAATCTATGTTTGACTGTGTGTGCTTAGTGTTGATCATGCTAAACTTGGGTGGTTGTCGTTTGTGGTCAGTGTACTCGTGTGAATAGCATAGGGTTTCCACACTATCTTGTTGATCATCTCGGCATGATCATAAGCACGGCCACACTAATACCCTAGTATGCCTAGATTAAGACCGTCACATCACGTACCACTATTGCACTCTCTCACTAATAGATGGTTTTGCATCCCGTTTTCTTTGTTTGTTTTGGTATAAAAACCTTATTTATTTTGCGTGGTAAAAATCATGCTAGTAATGATTTTTGATCACCACAAAGCCCTAAGGCACTACCTTTTCACCCGATTAAGAAAACTAAAACAAAGATCATTTACTTTCTGATTAACATATTGGAAATCTAATAAAAAATTCATGCATGACCATGATCCACCCACAATACCCCGAAATTACTTTTTATATAGAAATTTTGTTGGGCATTTTCACAAACACTTGGGGTGTTTTTTTTATTTGCTTGGATTTGTGTATTAAGGTTTTTAAAAAAAAGAGAAAAGAAAACTACCCTAGCCTCTCCCGCATCCCCCCCTGCTAACGTCAGCCAAGCCCCCCCCTCTGTGACGTACACTCACCCACGTCAGCCCTCGCCACCGCCTCGACTCCCCAGTAGGCGAGGAGGCCGCGCTCGCTCGCCTCCCTCTCCCGCTCCCGCACCTCTTCCCCTCCAGCTATAAAAACCCACCCCGACGCCCCTCCTCACCCCACTCCCCCATCACCAGAACACCACAGCAGTTCCACCCCCCCCCCCACTGATCGGTAGAAGCAGAAAAGAAACAGAAGAGAAGGAAGAAAGAGAGAAGGAAGAAAGGAGGAAGGAGGAGGAGGGAGGAGGAAGAAGAGGAGAGGAGGGAGAGGCCGGCGCGCCTCTCCACCTCCGCCACCTCTCGCCGGAGCCGGCGCCGGCGAGGAGCCGCGCCAGGACGACCGCGCCGCCGCCGCCCCCGAGTCGCCCGTCGTCTACCCCGAGCCGAACTCCACGCCGACGTCCACGGACCGCCCCGACGCCAAAAACGAGTCGCCCCCGCCGTCCTGCACGCCCGCCGCCCCTCCACGCCGCCCGCCGTCGCCGGAAAGACCCCCGGTGAGCCGCCCGAGCCCATTCCGTCCGTCGCAAGCGCCACCATTTTTTCCACGATGCATGCCCCTGTTTAGTGCAAAAATGGAGCCCCCTAGGGCCCCTCTACCCCCGCCGCTGCTTGCCGCCGGCCGCCGGAGGGCCGCCGGCGAGGCCAGGCTGCCCCCTGGCGCCATGGGAGCTCCCTCCCGAGCTCCCAGCCGACCCGAGCAAGAAGACGATCAGACTTGATCCAACGGCCAGGAGGCCCCCGTACCCCTTCGTTTAAAAAAAACACACACACACACACAGCAGCGCCCCGTGCTGGGCTCGGCCCGTTAAGAAAAAAAAAACTGTGCCCGGTGCGTCTAGTAGCCATGGGCCGGCTGTAATTTTTTTTCTTTTTCTTAAAAACTGCAGCACTAAAATATTTTTAGACAAATAACCATAGCTCAGAAAAATGTGAAATAAATTTTGTGTGGTTTAGAAAATTGTGTTTTATTTTTCTTTATACTTAGAATAATTTTTATGCAGTGTCAAATTAATTGATTTAGTTTAAACTAGTTAATTGTGCTTTGTAGCAGCTAGTAATAGTTTTAATCAATTCCCAGTAAACCCTAAAAATGTAATGTTGGTTTCTATTTACTCCTGTGATTATTCTTGATTTTTCTGTGTGTGTAGAATATTATTTGGACTAATTAAATTTGTGACCCTTTTATTATTATTATTATTAATACTATTGCTAGTTATTCCCTTTGTAACTTATGTTAGTACTATTTTGGTTGTTAATTTAATATTAAACTAGCATGTGTTCAGAATGTTATTGCTATGAACTTGGTTTTGGAATTAAAACAAGTTAATAAGTTGTTAGTAAATCATTAACATAACTCTAGTTAAGAATTGCTTAATAAAATCTTATTTTGGTAATCCTATTAAATTTATTCCAATACCTTGTGTTGATATTTAACTTTGAAGTGATTGATTTAGTATTCATTGCTAGTACAATTGATACTCTTAAATTACTAGTTGTTAGATAGTTAAGTTGAGTGTTGTGTGCTTTGTTTGTTTTGCCCGATTGTAATGGTGAATATGTTTCTTCCGCAACGTGTTTCTTCCGCCGTACGTTGCAGGTGAAGACTCCTCCCTTGCCACCGAAGAGGCCGATCCAGGGTACATCGTCGAGGAAGGCAAGCCACCGTCAAAACTCAAACTCTGAATTACCCATTTTTTTACTTCTTGGTATCATTTATATTGTATCATGCTAGTATTAAAGTCATATGGTTTGGGATTATAACAGTTGTATTAGAGAAACTCCACACCACCCCATAGCCTACCTAATTGGGAAAAACTAAGTAGAACCCCGATGATCCCGGCATTCTGCCGAGACCATCACTCAGCTCTAGTACTTAGTATTACATAACAACTTGGAAAGTCATACTTCATCCTACTTGGTACGGCATTCACCTAAGAAGGTGGTATAGCCGGGATTGTGGAACATCGTCGGACATGGACAAAGTCTGGAGGGACTCTCTATTTGTGCCGCCAATAATCTAGCATTACAGTACAACCACTATACTCTGGTATGGGACAGGGCTAGTTGGAAGCTTGTTTGTCTTAGTACGGGGGTCCTATAACTACACATGGATGCGTGATTCCATGAATCCGATAGCCCTCGAAGTCGATGGGTGAAATTCGCTAGGCTTAGTGTCGGAAGGAACCTTGGTACTCTTCGACTACGGTGCAGGCTTGGGTCCAAGAGGAGCATGTCCTGTCACACGGAAAGTCCCTGCAGTATGCAAGGGGTGGATTCACCTCTACTAGGGCAGACAAGGGGAAAGCTAAGGTCGATTATCCGAGACCCGCATACTGAAGTATGACGATCCGTGGGGACACACGGCGGATGTATCGAATGTGGTGGGTAAAGTGTACAACCTCTGCAGAGTGTAAATCTATTCGAGTAGCCGGAGTCCACGGTCATGGACAGCTAGTGAGGCCACACATTGTGGGGAATAGATGAGAAAGCCGGTACTGAGTTTATGGTTCGCGATGATGGTGTTGTTATAGTTGAAAAAGGGTTGGACTTGACTTATCCAAATGCAATGTGGGAAATAAAACTTGCCAAGTTTAAAACTTTGCCAACTTAATAATAATGTTGAGTAGATAGGAATCCCTATGAGAAACCCCACCATATAGCCATCCCATTATTTTCTTGTTCAAAACTTTGTTTCTTTCTTTAGGTGGTTTGCGAGTACTTTATATGTACTCACGGCTTTGTCCCTGGTTATTCCATCGGCCAGGCTTGGAGGAGCAGGTATATGACGACGATGCTACCGGCGAATACTAGGACGTGTTATGCTCTGATCTACCCTGTGGATTGTGTCGCCCCTACCTTTGTTGCTTTTGCTTTTCCGCTGCTATTTGAGCCTGATGAGGCAATGTAAGACTTTATTAATGTATGACTTGTATTCGGTATTGTATGAACATTGAGACTATGATATCCATGTCGAGTTGTGTGTCATGCGAACTGATCCTGGGAGCATGACTGTATACACAGCTGGTCTCTTCGGACATATAGTCCGGGGTGCCCACAGACTTGGTATCAGAGCCTCTGTTCAGACCATAGCAGCCTAGTTAGGTTGGTCGGTAGATAGGATGGGGGGAGATCAAAAACTATTTTCTAAACTAAAGAGATGGTCAAATGCATAGTATAGAATGCTTACCTCTCCTATCCCCTCTATAGTAACCTATTAAATGTTTTACTATGTTAAAATTTTGCACACTTGTCATCTAACTTAAAATCTTAAAACTTGTAGATGGCTGGAGTTCTTGTGCACCACCTCCAGCTGACTCAGGCTGGGAAGACACCCTTTGCTCAGGATCTGATGGATCTGCTTGCGCTCGTTCACCGCCCAGCTGCGGAGTTCAGGGCTTTCCAGATCACCAATGGGGAGGACACCGAGCTTCGCCTGATTGTGCGGTGTGAGCTCCGAGGTTCTGAGGTGACTCCACGGTCGGATCCTATCAGCTTCACAGTGTACGCTCGTACCTGGGAGGAGGGCCTGGGCCGATCTTGTCAGGAGGCGATTTCTCGCCTGGTGTGGTTTCACCAGTACGAGCTGGGTACCACGCGGTTCCGTCACTACGGGATGCGCGATGGTGAGGGAGATCCCACTCCTGGTGTACTTCACCCGGTTCTGAGGGACCACCTGTTCGCTCTAGAGACACACCTGGCTCTGACTCAGGCTCAGCTGGATGAGGTCCGGGTCAAGCATGACTACACCCTCCAGACCGATGGTCTCACCCCCGTCGCCTCCATCGAGCTGGAGACTAGGGAAAAGATTATCAAGGAGCTGCAGGACAAGGTCGCCAGTCTGGAGGAGAGGAACAGGATGCTGAAGAAGAAGAACAGGAGCCTGAAGCGTAAGTGCGACGACTTGGAGGAGAAGATCGATGCCCTGGATGATGGCGAGGACATCCAGAAGGGTGATAACGCCCATATCAGTGATGATGAGGACTGGATGGATGAGGTGTACGAGGAGGTTCCGGACACTGATGATGAGGACTTCATTGATGATCGCGAGGAGGATGAGCTCTAGGCGTCGTTAGTTGTAGGATGCCCTTTTGGAGATTGGTGTTAGACGTTGCATATGTGGTTGGTTACCTGTAAGACTTGTTTATGTTTGAGACTTATGCTATCGTTATGCTGCCATGTGGTGATTGCTAGTTGCATGATTATTACCTATTTTATAAGTCTTGCCTGTGTGTGATAACTAGATTGTTAAGGACTTACCCCCTTGTAGACTGAATTCCCTCTTATCTTGCACACCAACCTCAGGATGCCGAGAAGCTCCCGCGCCAACCCAAGTGGATCCGGTGGCGCGCCACCGCCACCACCCGACCCAAACATGGCGCAGCTTCTGCGACTACTGATGGAGGAGCACCAGGCCGCTCGTGACGAGCGCCAGGCGAACATGGCTGCACTCCAGCAGCTAGTCCAGGCCGCCACCAATGCCAACCAAGGAGGCGGAGGAGCTGGTGGGAATGAGGAGCCCAGGTCTCGGCTCCGAGATTTCCAGAACACCAACCCACCCGTGTTCTCGCAGACGAAGGAGCCGTTGGATGCTGAGGATTGGCTCCGCACCATGGAGAACAATCTCGCTGTCGCCGCTGTTGGCAACAACGAGAAGGTCCTGTATGCCACCCACTATCTCACCGGCACCGCAAGGAGCTGGTGGGAAGGAGTGCGTGCCCGTCTTCCTGCGGGGCAAGTACTCACCTGGGCGGAGTTCTCCGAGAAGTTCAAGAAGGCGCACATCCCGACTGCACTGATCCGGAGAATGAAGGACGAGTTCCGCCACCTCAAGCAAGGAGGCATGACTGTGGTTGGATATCTTGACCGCTTCACTCAGCTGTCGAGGTATGCCCCGGAGGAGGTGGACACCGAGGAGAAGCGAAAGGACCACTTCCTGGATGGATTGCACGATGAGCTGCAGGTTGTCCTGGTGGCTATGCAGTTCCCCGATCTTGAGTCTCTTGCCGACGCTGCTATCATGATGGAAGGCAAGCTCAAGACGGCCTCTGAGAACCGCAAGCGCCGCATGATGCAGCAGGGTGGATCCAGCAATCCCCGACTGCGTCCTGCACCGCCACCAAGGCCAGCACCCCAGCCTCAGAGGGCCCCTTACCCAGCGCCACGCCCCAATGCTCCTGTTCGCCCCGGTGGAGTTCCGCGCCCAGCAGGCAGAGTTCCCCGCGACCCTGCATCAGACGTGATCTGCTTCAAGTGGGGCCAGAAGGGTCACTACGCCATTACCTGCACCAATAAGGCGAATGCTGCCCCACGCCCCAATGCTCCAGCACCAGCCAGAGGGAACCCTGGCCGCAACAATGCCCAGCGCGGTGCGCCCAACGCCGCCAAGGGACGTCTGAACCATGTGCAAGCCGAGGAAGCCCTGGAGGCAGCAGACGTTATCTTGGGTACGTTTCCAGTTAATTCAGTACCTGCTCAAGTATTGTTTGATTCTGGTGCATCACACTCATTTGTTACGAAGACATGTGTGGATAGAAGTAAGTTGTCACCTAGTGAAATGAGGAGGCCCATGATAGTCCAAATACCCGGATCCATAACCCGAGCCAGTTTAGCTTGTTCCAGAGTTCCCATAGAAATTCATGGAGTTGAGTTCCCCGCTGACCTGATCGTGTTAGGGACAGAAGGTATAGATGTGGTACTTGGCATGAATTGGTTCTCCAGATATCGAGGCCGAATAGATTGCACTGAGAGGACAGTCAGCCTCACAAGTGCCGATGGAGTTCAGATAGAGTACACCGACAAGGAAGAGAATGCCCGAGCCTTCTGTCATCAGAGTGTCTCGGTGCCACCACTTGAAGAGGTGAAGGTTGCGTGTGAATTCCCGGACGTCTTTCCGGAAGAGCTACCCGGTATGCCTCCTGATCGGGATATCGAGTTTATCATCGAGTTAGTGCCTGGCACAGCCCCTATTGCACAGAGACCCTACCGGATGAATGCTGAAGAACTGGTTGAGTTCAAGAAGCAGTTGAATGATATGCTCCAGAAGGGACTGATTCGACCCAGTGCTTCACCCTGGGGTTCGCCAGTTCTCTTTGTGGACAAGAGAGACGGCACCATACGCATGTGCGTGGACTACCGTAAGCTGAACGAAGTTACCATCAAGAACAAGTATCCGCTCCCCAAGATCGAGGATCTGTTTGATCAGTTGAACGGAGCCCGAGTCTTCTCCAAGATCGATCTAAGGACCGGATATCACCAGTTGAAGGTTCGCGAGTCGGACATCCCCAAGACAGCTTTCATGACCCGCTATGGTTTGTTCGAATACACTGTCATGTCTTTCGGACTTACCAATGCCCCGGCCTATTTCATGAATCTCATGAACAAGATCTTCATGAAGTACCTCGACAAGTTTGTGGTGGTGTTCATTGACGACATCCTTATATATTCCAAGACCGAAGAAGAGCACGCCGATCATTTGCGCTTAGTCCTCGAGAATTTGCGTGAGCACCAGTTGTACGCCAAGTTCAGCAAGTGCGAGTTCTGGCTCAAAGAAGTCGGATTTTTGGGACATGTATTGTCGGAAGGAGGCATATCTGTCGACCCCGCCAAGATTCAGTCCGTCATAGACTGGACAGCTCCGACCACTCAGACTGAAGTTAGAGGATTCCTCGGACTAGCTGGATACTACCGCAAGTTCGTGGAAGGCTTCTCCAGCATCGCCCGACCCATGACCCAACTGCTAAAGAAGGACCAGAAGTTTGTGTGGGCGGAAAAGTGTGAAGCCAGTTTCCAGGAGTTGAAGAGGAGATTGGTATCCGCCCCAGTGTTGACGATGCCTGACCTGACCAAGAGCTTTGATGTGTACTGCGATGCATCGAAGATTGGTTTGGGTTGCATTCTTATGCAAGTGGGCAAGGTGATTGAGTACCTGTCACGACAGTTGAAGCCGCATGAGTTGAACTACCCCACACATGACTTGGAGCTAGCCGCTGTTGTGCTTGCTCTCAAGAGATGGAGACATTACCTGATGGGTCACCGTTGTGACATATACACAGACCATAAGAGCCTGAAGTACATTTTCTCACAGAAGGAGTTAAACATGAGGCAGAGGAGATGGATCGAGTTGATCAAAGACTACGATCTCGAGATTCACTACCATCCGGGCAAGGCCAATGTGGTAGCGGATGCCCTCAGCCGCAAGCCCTGCACACTTAATGCGATGATCAGGGAGACGCAGCCAGCTCTGCACGAGGAGTTCGAGAAGCTGGGTTTGGAGCTTGTTACACCCGGTTTTCTGGCTCACCTCGAGCTGACTCTGACTCTATTTGATCAGATCAAGGAGGCACAAAAGGGACACGATAGTATCGAGGGAATCAAGAAGAAGATGCCCCTCGGCAAGGCCCCGAAGTTCACGATAGATGATAAAGGAGTTCTTTGGTTCGATGGTCGATTGTGTGTGCCCGACATGAACGAGTTGAAGCTCACTATCCTGAAGGAAGCTCACGATACACCTTACTCCATCCACCCTGGAGGAACTAAAATGTATCAAGACCTGAAGGACTTGTTCTGGTGGCACGGTATGAAGCGTGAAATTGCCTTGTATGTCGCCAAGTGTGACATCTGCCAGAGAGTGAAAGCAGAGCATCAGAGACCTGCAGGATTGCTGCAACCACTCCGAGTTCCTGAATGGAAGTGCGAACAAATAGGTATGGATTTCATCACAGGTCTACCGAGGTCGAGCAAAGGTCATGACTCTATCTGGGTCATCGTCGACCGACTCACCAAGGTAGCGCACTTCATCCCAGTACGAACCACCTATCGAGGAGACCAGCTGGCAGAATTGTACATGTCAAGGATCGTATGCCTGCACGGAGTCCCGAAGGAAATTGTGTCAGACCGAGGTACCCAGTTTACCTCAAAGTTCTGGAAACAAGTTCAGGAGGCACTAGGCACGAAGCTTGCATTCAGCACAGCCTATCACCCGCAGACTGGAGGCCAGACTGAGCGAGTGAACCAGATACTAGAGGATATGCTCCGCGCATGTGCTCTAGCCTACGGTTCCAAGTGGGAGGACTGCTTGCCCTATGCAGAATTCTCCTACAACAACAGCTACCAGTCGAGTTTGCAGATGGAACCATTTGAAGCTCTGTATGGGAGGAAGTGTCGCACACCCCTGAACTGGTCTCAGACCGGAGAAGGGAAGATTTTCGGACCTGATGTTCTGAAAGAGGCTGAAGAACAGGTCCAGTTGATTCGTGAGCGTCTCAAGACCGCTCAGTCTCATCAGAAGAGTTATGCCGACCCCAAGCGTCGAGAGGTGACTTTTGAAGTTGGAGATTTTGTATATCTCCGAGTCACCCCATTGAAAGGAATGCACCGATTCCATGTGAAGGGAAAGCTAGCACCCCGATACATCGGACCGTTTGAAGTGATAGCCATGCCAGGCCAAGTTGCCTATCAGTTGAGACTGCCAGCAGAGCTATCCGATGTGCACGATGTCTTCCACGTCTCGCAGCTCCGGAAATGTCTGGAGGTGCCGGACAAGCCTGATGTTTTCAAGAACATCGATCATCGCACGGTGGACATCAACCAGGATCTCACGTACCGCGAGACACCCCTTCGTATCCTGGAAGAAGCCACCCGAGTCACCCGAAAGCGCGCGATCAAGTTCCACAAGGTCCAGTGGACAAACCACACAGAGGAGGAAGCCACCTGGGAACGGGAGGACTACCTCAAGCGCGAGTTCCCGCATCTCTTCGCTAGCTTGTGAATCTCGGGGACGAGATTCTTTTTAAGGGGGGAAGGTCTGTCACATCCCAACTTTTGTAGTTCCTTTATTAGAATGCTAAAATTTAGGGCTAACAAAAAAAACTTTGCATGGTTGTAAGTGTTGTGATGTTGAATCTATGTTTGACTGTGTGTGCTTAGTGTTGATCATGCTAAACTTGGGTGGTTGTCGTTTGTGGTCAGTGTACTCGTGTGAATAGCATAGGATTTCCACACTATCTTGTTGATCATCTCGGCATGATCATAAGCACGGCCACACTAATACCCTAGTATGCCTAGATTAAGACCGTCACATCACGTACCACTATTGCACTCTCTCACTAATAGATGGTTTTGCATCCCGTTTTCTTTGTTTGTTTTGGTATAAAAACCTTATTTATTTTGCGTGGTAAAAATCATGCTAGTAATGATTTTTGATCACCACAAAGCCCTAAGGCACTACCTTTTCACCCGATTAAGAAAACTAAAACAAAGATCATTTACTTTCTGATTAACATATTGGAAATCTAATAAAAAATTCATGCATGACCATGATCCACCCACAATACCCCGAAATTACTTTTTATATAGAAATTTTGTTGGGCATTTTCACAAACACTTGGGGTGTTTTTTTTATTTGCTTGGATTTGTGTATTAAGGTTTTTAAAAAAAAGAGAAAAGAAAACTACCCTAGCCTCTCCCGCATCCCCCCCTGCTAACGTCAGCCAAGCCCCCCCCCTCTGTGACGTACACTCACCCACGTCAGCCCTCGCCACCGCCTCGACTCCCCAGTAGGCGAGGAGGCCGCGCTCGCTCGCCTCCCTCTCCCGCTCCCGCACCTCTTCCCCTCCAGCTATAAAAACCCACCCCGACGCCCCTCCTCACCCCACTCCCCCATCACCAGAACACCACAGCAGTTCCACCCCCCCACTGATCGGTAGAAGCAGAAAAGAAACAGAAGAGAAGGAAGAAAGAGAGAAGGAAGAAAGGAGGAAGGAGGAGGAGGGAGGAGGAAGAAGAGGAGAGGAGGGAGAGGCCGGCGCGCCTCTCCACCTCCGCCACCTCTCGCCGGAGCCGGCGCCGGCGAGGAGCCGCGCCAGGACGACCGCGCCGCCGCCGCCCCCGAGTCGCCCGTCGTCTACCCCGAGCCGAACTCCACGCCGACGTCCACGGACCGCCCCGACGCCAAAAACGAGTCGCCCCCGCCGTCCTGCACGCCCGCCGCCCCTCCACGCCGCCCGCCGTCGCCGGAAAGACCCCCGGTGAGCCGCCCGAGCCCATTCCGTCCGTCGCAAGCGCCACCATTTTTTCCACGATGCATGCCCCTGTTTAGTGCAAAAATGGAGCCCCTAGGGCCCCTCTACCCCCGCCGCTGCTTGCCGCCGGCCGCCGGAGGGCCGCCGGCGAGGCCAGGCTGCCCCCTGGCGCCATGGGAGCTCCCTCCCGAGCTCCCAGCCGGCCCGAGCAAGAAGACGATCAGACTTGATCCAACGGCCAGGAGGCCCCCGTACCCCTTCGTTTAAAAAAAACACACACACACACACAGCAGCGCCCCGTGCTGGGCTCGGCCCGTTAAGAAAAACAAAACTGTGCCCGGTGCGTCTAGTAGCCATGGGCCGGCTGTAATTTTTTTTCTTTTTCTTAAAAACTGCAGCACTAAAATATTTCTAGACAAATAACCATAGCTCAGAAAAATGTGAAATAAATTTTGTGTGGTTTAGAAAATTGTGTTTTATTTTTCTTTATACTTAGAATAATTTTTATGCAGTGTCAAATTAATTGATTTAGTTTAAACTAGTTAATTGTGCTTTGTAGCAGCTAGTAATAGTTTTAATCAATTCCCAGTAAACCCTAAAAATGTAATGTTGGTTTCTATTTACTCCTGTGATTATTCTTGATTTTTCTGTGTGTGTAGAATATTATTTGGACTAATTAAATTTGTGACCCTTTTATTATTATTATTATTAATACTATTGCTAGTTATTCCCTTTGTAACTTATGTTAGTACTATTTTGGTTGTTAATTTAATATTAAACTAGCATGTGTTCAGAATGTTATTGCTATGAACTTGGTTTTGGAATTAAAACAAGTTAATAAGTTGTTAGTAAATCATTAACATAACTCTAGTTAAGAATTGCTTAATAAAATCTTATTTTGGTAATCCTATTAAATTTATTCCAATACCTTGTGTTGATATTTAACTTTGAAGTGATTGATTTAGTATTCATTGCTAGTACAATTGATACTCTTAAATTACTAGTTGTTAGATAGTTAAGTTGAGTGTTGTGTGCTTTGTTTGTTTTGCCCGATTGTAATGGTGAATATGTTTCTTCCGCAACGTGTAGACGATACGCCGTACGTTGCAGGTGAAGACTCCTCCCTTGCCACCGAAGAGGCCGATCCAGGGTACATCGTCGAGGAAGGCAAGCCACCGTCAAAACTCAAACTCTGCATTACCCATTTTTTTACTTCTTGGTATCATTTATATTGTATCATGCTAGTATTAAAGTCATATGGTTTGGGATTATAACAGTTGTATTAGAGAAACTCCACACCACCCCATAGCCTACCTAATTGGGAAAAACTAAGTAGAACCCCGATGATCCCGGCATTCTGCCGAGACCATCACTCAGCTCTAGTACTTAGTATTACATAACAACTTGGAAAGTCATACTTCATCCTACTTGGTACGGCATTCACCTAAGAAGGTGGTATAGCCGGGATTGTGGAACATCGTCGGACATGGACAAAGTCTGGAGGGACTCTCTATTTGTGCCGCCAATAATCTAGCATTACAGTACAACCACTATACTCTGGTATGGGACAGGGCTAGTTGGAAGCTTGTTTGTCTTAGTACGGGGGTCCTATAACTACACATGGATGCGTGATTCCATGAATCCGATAGCCCTCGAAGTCGATGGGTGAAATTCGCTAGGCTTAGTGTCGGAAGGAACCTTGGTACTCTTCGACTACGGTGCAGGCTTGGGTCCAAGAGGAGCATGTCCTGTCACACGGAAAGTCCCTGCAGTACGCAAGGGGTTGATTCACCTGTACTAGGGCAGACAAGGGGAAAGCTAAGGTCGATTATCCGAGACCCGCATACTGAAGTATGACGATCCGTGGGGACACACGGCGGATGTATCAAATGTGGTGGGTAAAGTGTACAACCTCTGCAGAGTGTAAATCTATTCGAGTAGCCGGAGTCCACGGTCATGGACAGCTAGTGAGGCCACACATTGTGGGGAATAGATGAGAAAGCCGGTACTGAGTTTATGGTTCGCGATGATGGTGTTGTTATAGTTGAAAAAGGGTTGGACTTGACTTATCCAAATGCAATGTGGGAAATAAAACTTGCCAAGTTTAAAACTTTGCCAACTTAATAATAATGTTGAGTAGATAGGAATCCCTATGAGAAACCCCACCATATAGCCATCCCATTATTTTCTTGTTCAAAACTTTGTTTCTTTCTTTAGGTGGTTTGCGAGTACTTTATATGTACTCACGGCTTTGTCCCTGGTTATTCCATCGGCCAGGCTTGGAGGAGCAGTTATATGACGACGATGCTACCGGCGAATACTAAGACGTGTTATGCTCTGATCTACCCTGTGGATTGTGTCGCCCCTACCTTTGTTGCTTTTGCTTTTCCGCTGCTATTTGAGCCTGATGAGGCAATGTAAGACTTTATTAATGTATGACTTGTATTCGGTATTGTATGAACATTGAGACTATGATATCCATGTCGAGTTGTGTGTCATGCGAACTGATCCTGGGAGCATGACTGTATACACAGCTGGTCGCTTCGGACATATAGTCCGGGGTGCCCACAGAAGGTACATCAAGGGGCGACAAAATCAGGCTATGCAATTGAATAGGATTGTAACATAGCGGCAGCAATAACAATGCCTAGTGCAAGATAGTACGGAAAAGATAGGCGATATCTGGGGAAGAGAATGGCTCTGCTTACCTGGAAGCTCGACGGTAAGGGCAGGGTCGTCGACGAAGTAGTCGTACCCAGCAGCAGTGTAGTCAGCGGTCCAGAGAATAAAAAGGGGGGAGAACAAGTAAATATAAAGCAAACATAGCAAACGGATGAATGGCATGACGTATGTAATGTTAACGGTTCTCTAACGCAGTGCAATGCACGTTGCACGGAGCAGGAATTCATCCGGGGATGAACTGCCAGCTCCGGGTGATTACCGTGCCGGAGGGGGAAGGGTTCATGCCGGAGGTGTCGTGGACATCCGACAAACGTGTGGATGGTGTAACCGTGCTAGTTGAAACAATCCGAACAACTTTCGTGTTCAGAATAAATTCATCCGGATACTTTGACAGTACCGGACAAATCATCGGACAAACGGTCCGGAGGGGGACAGTTCGATCTTAGATGCGTTAGAGGGGTGTGGTTGGTATACAGTTATCGTATCCGTATTTGTTATATTTTACTGGTCAATTTTGATGTATAAAGTTTTTGAATCTGACTTACGGTTTAAAAGATATGCAAATTCAAAGTTTAATTCAATTTAAATCATTTTTCGGATTATTTTTATTAATTAAATGCAAAATTATCCACAGAGGGGTTGACTGGTCAAACTTGACCAGTGCGTCCCACCGGTCAGCCTCACATGTAATAAAACCATTTTAATAATTTAATTAACAGTGGGGTCCCACATGTCATAGTCTCGTTAATTCAGAAATTATATTTATTAATAAAATGCAGTGGGGCCCAGGTGTCATTGACACATCTTTGTAATTAACAGATTAATTAAACTAGAGAGTTAATTAAGGGGATTGGTCGCACATGTAAGTGTCACATATTATTAATAACAGTTTAATTAATTTTAAAAGGCCTAGGCCCCGCCTGTCATAGACAGTAGTTAATCCAATGGATTTAATTTAACCAACAGTTTTAATTAGCAGGAGGCCCCATGTGTAAGTGACCCATACGTGTTAATTAAACCCTAATCATCTTTCTGACGAGGGGGGCCCTCATGGCAGTGGCACCGGCGGCTCGCCGGCGGCTGAACTTCGGCGAGGATGACCGGGTGCTCGCCGCAGGGCACAATTTGGCACGGGACTTGGTCCATTCGAACGAGAGCAACGTCGTGAGTCGAATGGGGGCGATGGCTTGGCCGGGGAGTCGCCGGAGCGACGCCGGCGTCGAGTTAGGCGGTAGGCAGAACTTGGGCGATGATGAGGACGTCGTAATAGCTAGCTAGCTTGGGCGTGCACACGTGCAATCGGTTCCTGGGAGCTGCGCGAACATGGTGGCGCGACTAGCGCGTCAAATGCGTGAGCTAGGCCTCGGCGGGGAGCTCTCCGGCGGCAAGAAGCTACAGCTTCAATGGCGTCGACGGCTACAGGGCATGGGGAGCTAAGGGGAGGGTTGGGGGAGGTGGCTATGCTCACCGTGATCCTACAGATGTGCTAAGCGGGCGCGGGGGAGGCTCGACGGCGGCGAGATCGACGACGGCGTGTGGCGGGGCTGCAGAGGGGAACGGCGAAGTAGTGCTCGGCGGAGACGTTCTCGGCTCAATTCTTCTCGCGTGGAGACGAAATCAACGACGGTGGAGCGGCCGGACAAGGTGGCTCGGCTCGAGGGGCTCTCTGGTCACAACAGTCCACGGCGGCGACGACGAGCAGACGCGGGGAAATTTCCCCCGATGAGTGCGGCGCGAGGATAGGGGGGAAAGGGCTAGGGTTTCGCCAGGGGTTCGCCGGGGAGTAGTTAACCACTACGGTGGCTCTCTAGCAGTGCGGTGGCAGCCATCGCGCGGTGCTTCGCGTCGAGAACCTCTGCCATGGCGCCACGCACAGGGGAGTGGAACAGTGAGGAGGGGGATGACCCCGGGTAGGCCAAGTGGGCTGGTTTGGGTGGTTGGGCCACAGTGTGCACTTGCTGCACCAGTGGGGTGGGCTAGTTCCCTTTTTCTTTTTATTTCTTTTCTGCTTTCTATTCTTTTCTTTTTATATTTATTTTAGTTGCTTTAGCCATTTTGTAAAATATGTAATAGGTTCCATAATTAGCATGGCACAATATGAGGGTGATAGAAAAAGATTGGGACTTATATAAAATCTTTTGCATTTTTTTTAAAAAAGGTGTTAAATGCCACTGTTTTACCACTATTATGAATTGTTTGTTTTATTTTATAACTTAATAAATTCCCATCCCCACATAGACATGGTCCACTGAATATTTGTGATTTAACAAAAGTGGTTGCACAATTGTTGGTTGACTTTTATTTGCCACTTATTTTTATTAGCAACCAAAAGGGTATTTGAATTTTTTTTGAGTCAAGGTTGATCCAAGCATGATTAGTAACAGTGATTAACAACAGTGATATCATTAGCAAGGTAATTATGGTTCCATAACACTGAGGGTGTTACAAATCTCCCCCACTACAGGAATTCTCCTCCCGAGAATCTAAGCGGTAGAGGGGAAAACATCGTGGTATTCTTCACGAAGACGATCTTTGCGTTCCCAAGTGGCTTCATCTTCAGAATGATTTGACCACTGAACTTTGAGGAACTTGGTTGTCTTGTTGCGGGTTTTGCGTTCAGACTGATCGAGAATGCGGATCGGATGTTCTTGGTAAGTCAAGTCCTGTTGCAATTCAATCATATCATGTTCCACTCACGAATAGGGTCCTTGAAGCAGCGTCGGAGTTGCGACACGTGAAAAACATCGTGGACTTGGGAGAGGTTCGACGGCAATTCCAATCGGTATTCCACTGGTCCACTTCTGGAAAGGATACGGAACGGGCCAATATAGCAAGGAGCTAACTTGCCTTTGATCCCGAAACGAAGAGTGCCCCTCATGGGCGTGACACGGAGGTAAGCTTGTTCACCGGGTTGATAGACCATTTCCTTGTGCTTGCGGTCATAGTTGCTCTTCTGGCGGGACTGAGCAGCTTTCAAGTGTTCGCGAATAACGCGAACCTGATCTTCAGCATGTTGTATGATTTCTGGACCAATGAGAGTTCGTTCTCCAGTTTCTGACCAATTCAGAGGGGTTCGACACTTATGTCCATAAAGAACTTCAAAGGGTGCCATCTTCAGACTAGCCTGATAGCTATTGTTGTACGAGAAATCAGCAAATGGAAGAGATTCCTCCCATTTCTTACCGAATGAAATGACACAAGCTCGGAGCATGTCTTCAAGAACTTTGTTGACTCGTTCTACTTGGCCTTGTGACTATGGGTGATAAGCAGTACTAAAGCTTAGATGAGTGCCCATAGCTTCTTGGAAACTATCCCAGAACTTCGAGGTGAAAATGCTGCCACGGTCTGAACTGATCTCCAACGGAATACCGTGGAGGGACACAATTTTGGAAACATATAAGTCTGCTAAATGACTAGCAGAGATTGACTCCTTGACTGGCAGAAAGTGGGAAACCTTGGAGAATCGGTCGATGACGACAAAGGTAGCATCATGACCTTTCTGTGATCGGGGAAATCCGGTGACGAAGTCCATTTCGATCTTGTCCCATTTACATCCAGGAATAGAGAGTGGTTGCAGAGTTCCAGCAGGTCTTTGATGTTCAGCTTTCACGCGACGGCAAACGTCACACTCATCAACATAACGAGCAATGTCTTGTTTCATGTTAGACCACCAGTACCGCTGACGAATGTCTTGGTACATCTTGGTACTACCTGGGTGGATCGACAAAGGTGTATCATGAGCTTCTTTCATGACATCAGAGGCGTAATTCAAGTTGGCCTTGGCTACCGGAACCACTAAACGACCCTTGAAGTACACTGCATTATCATCATTTGCATCAATAGTGAAGAATGAGGGCTCTCCGCTGGCGACACGCCGCTTAATCTTCCAAATGTCAGAGTCATAATGTTGTACTGTCTTGATGCGGGAGTCGAGGTCTGGTTTGACCACCAGGGAGTTCACATATCCCTGTGGAACAATTTTGATGTTCAGCTTGCGGAGCTCATCATATAGACGTGGCTGCTCTACTTGAACTTCCAGTTCACTACAATAGGCTTTGCGACTTAAGGCATCGGCCACCACATTAGCTTTGCCAGGGGTGTAAGAAATTCCCATTTTGTATTCGGCTATTGTCTCGAGCCATCTCTGCTGGCAGAGATTCAGGTCGGGTTGAGTAAACAAGTACTTCAGGCTTTGGTCGTCGGTGTAGATCTCGCAACGGTTACCGACCAGGTAATGTCTCCACAGCTTCAATGAATAAATTACCGCTGCCAATTCGAGATCATGAGTTGGATAGTTATCTTCGTGAGCACGCAACTGACGAGAGCCATAAGCAATCACTTTGCGCTCTTGCATTAGGACACAACCTAATCCATGACGAGACATTCGCAATATATCAGTCCTTCTGAGTATCAGGGGAAGCAAGCACTGGGGGAGAATTGAGCTTGTCCTTCAAAGCTTCAAAACTTTCTTGACTTGTGAAGCATATTAGTCAGAGGCTTGGCAATCTTGGAGAAATTCTCAACAAAACGGCGGCAATAGCTGGCAAGGCCGAGGAAACTTCTGACTTTCTTGACGGTCCTGGGCGGAGTCCAGTCAAGAATAGCTTGAATACATTCGGGGTTGACGGCAACGCCATCCTTGGAAATCACATGACCAAGGTAGGTTACTTCGGCAAGCCAGAATTCAAACTTAGAATACTTAGCATAGAGTTTGTGTTCTCGAAGCTTTTACAGTATAAGACGAAGATGTTCAGCATGTTCTGCATCGGTCTTGGAGTAAATCAATATATCATCCAGAGAAACCACGAAAAATTTGTCGAGGTATTGCATGAATATATAGTTCATCAATCGGGAGAAGGTGGCTGGTGCATTGGTCAAGCCAAATGACATGACGGTGTACTCGTGAACCATAGCGAGTAATGAATGCGGTCTTCGGAATGCCTCATCATGGACCCGGATCTGATGGTAACCAAACCTTAAGTCGAGTTTTGAAAACACCGTGGATCCAGCAAGTTGATCATAAAGATCATTAATCCGAGGGAGGGGGTACTTGTTCTGTATCGTGGCCTGGTTGATAGGTCGGTAATTGTTGGCACCCCGGACTATATGTCCGAAGCGGCCAGCTGTGTAAACTGTCATGCTCCCATGATCAGTGTCGCATGACACACAACTCGACATGGCTATCATAGTCTCAATGTTCATACAATACCGAATACAAGGTCATACAACAATAAAGTCTTACACGGCCTCGTCGGGCTCAAATAGCAGCGGAATAAGAAAAAGAAGGATAAGTAGTAGCGGCACAATCCACCAGTTCAGAGCATAGCACGTCCTAGTAATCGCCGGTAGAATCATCGTCATATACCTGCTCCTCCAAGTCTGGCCGATTGAATAACCAGGGACAAAGCCGTGAGTACATACAAAGTACTCGCAAACCCCTAAAGAAAGAAACAAGGTTTTGTATACAAAAATAATAGGATGGCTATATGCTGGAGTTTTCATAGGGATTTCTTATCTACTCAATATTATTATTAAGTTGGCAAAGTTTTAAACTTGGCAAGTTTTATTTCCCACATTGCATTTGGATAAGTCAAGTCCAACCCTTTTTCAACAATATCAACACCATCATCGCGAACCATAAACTCAGTACCGGGCTTTCTCATCTATTCCCCACAAAGTGTGGCCTCACTAGCTATCCATGACCGTCGACTCCGGCTACTCGAATAGTTTTCACTCTGCCGAGGTTGTACACTTTACCCACCACATTCGATACATCCGCCGTGTGTCCCCACGAATCGTCATACCTCAGTATGCGGGTCTCGGATAATCGACCATAGTCTTCCCCTTGCTTACCCTAGTACAGGTGATCTACCCGATGCCCACATCCTGAACTGTCCGCGTGCAAGGTCATGCTCCTCTTGGACACATGCCTTCAACGTAGTAGAGATGCGGCAAAGTTCCGTGCCATTGCTGCCTCGGCAGCGACCTCACCTCCGACGCATCGGGAGGCTTACAGGCTTCTATGTATTATGTAGCTAGAAGATCCCCGTACTAAGATATGCAAGCTTCCAACTAGCCCTGTCCCATACCAGAGTATAGTGGTTGTACTGTAAGGCTAGGTTTTGGCGGCACTTATAGAGAGTCCCTCCAGACTTTGTCCATGTCCGACGATGTTCCACAAACCCGGCTATACCACCTTCTTAGGTGTGTGCCGTACCATATAGGATGAAGTACGACTTTCCAAGTTGTTATGTAATGCTAAATACTAGAGCTGGGTGATGGTCTCGACAGAATGCCGGGATCATCGGGGTTCTACTTAGTGTCAGATCCCTCTGCTAGGTATGTGCTAGGGTTAGTTAGTACCTTTGCATCATGTCGAAATTTCAAAAAGAAATCTTGGAAATTAAATTCAAAATCCAAATGGGAGAAGGAACACCCCCCAGTTGAATTATTTCAAAAGGCCAGATAAAAATATTTTCCAAAAATTCATGTTAGAGTTTTGAAAAGTCTTATAAATGAGTGTGATCACATATCAAGTGATGTGGGACCCACCCCATGCTCATAGATTTTTCAAATATTCAAACAGTACCTTGGAATTAAAGAAATCCCCCTATTTGATTTAAAATTCAAATCATTTGAATTTTAAAAATGTTGAAAGTTTATGAGTGGCTAGTCTATATTATTATGAGGCCATGTAAAAGTTTTCATCATTTAATAAAATGGTTTGGTATTTTTTTTATCAGAGCCAAAACAAATTACAGAAAAAAGAAAGGAAAGATTAAACAGAGAGAAAAAGAAAAGAAAGAACTTACCTGGTTTCAGCCCAGCTAAACCCCCGCTGCCCACCTGGCCGGCCCAGCCCACCTGGAGGGGGTTACATGCGTCTTCTTCCCTCCAGGAAGGCAGGCACCTCACCGGCGACCGCCGTGGGCACGACAGGCAGCTGCCTGCCTGTCCCGTGCCTTATCCCTTCGCTGGAGACGCCGCGCAGCCGTCCTGATCCATTCCCCCCCTCTCCTTCGTCTTCCTCCTCCTCCTGCGCCCGATTTCACCGCCGCCTGAAGACCGCCGTGGAGCACGCCGTCGAGAGCACGTAGCCACCGTCGTCCCCGAGCCGTGCCGCCGTGTCCAGGAGAACCGCAGCAAGCCTCTTCATCGTTCCCCTCAAGCAATCGATCCCGAGCACCTCAGCAATCGACGCCAGCTTCACCGAGAGCTCGCCGGACCCGTGAGTCGCCGTCGTCAAATTCCTCGGCTACACAGCATCCGGGGCCTCACCGTCTTCTCCATTAGCTTCAGGGTGAGCTTCTTCACCTTTCCCCTAAGTTTGCAGCGCCTCGTTTGCCCCACAACCGAATCCGCCATGGATCCCGAGCAAGCTCGCCGCCATGGCCGAACTGGAGCTCGTTTCAGTGCCCCTGGCGTTGCACCCGTGCGTGCGTTTGGCACCTAGCCTTCCCAGTTTTCGAACGCAACCAAAATCACCCCAAACCGTGCTCCCTAGCCTCGGCTACGACCTCGCCGGTTCTCTGTTTCCGCCGGAGTCGTCGCCGCCGTCTCTCCCGACCACCTCGTGACCCCCTGTTGCCTCCAGATGATGCGGAAGACGATGCTGAGTTGATTGGTGTCCTCCCTGTGCTCTCCCGTTGCCGTTTGGTCACTCCGGCGACCACGCCGCCGTGTCCAGTGCCGCCGGCGGCTAGCCGCCGGTAGGCTGGGTTAATTAGGGGACTAACCCCTGTTTAGTTAGGCCATGGGCCACTGACAGGTGGGGCCAGCCCCCTCTAAGTTAATCAAAATCTTTAATTAAAACGGATTAACCCCTACAGAGGCTGACCAGTGGGACCCCTTGTCAGTTTGACTCGGGTCAAACCCCCTGATGTCATGCTGATGTATTAATGACGCAGTAATGCTTTTCCAGAAAAGAGAAATAAGTTTAATAATTCCAGAAATTCCAGAAAATACCCCAAACTTTGGAAATTCATAGAAAATTCATATTAACTCCAAATTGGACAAATAATATATGAAAAATGATCAGGAGAAAATTATCTTTCCAAATATGAAAATTTCAACTCTGTTTGAGTTGAATTTAAAATGTGATCAGTAGCATTTTCTATTTGATTTAAATGGAATTAAATCAAATTCAATTCAAATAATTTTGCAACTTGAACCATGGCAACATGCTACATTTCACTTACACATCAGAGGCATATCATACACATTGGAAGGTAATTCAAAATGATCAAACTATATCACATATAACTTGGTTAATGTTGAATTCAAATGTGGAGTTTGAATTTGCATTTTAAATGCAACATATTCCACTTAAAAGGAATTGCCTCACACATCAAAACTTGTACTTCAAGCATTAACATTCAATCATGTGCTTGAGCATTGCATTCATATTGATTGCTATTCGTGCTTTGTTTGTCGAGTAGAGGTGGAACCGGAGCAAGAGGTCACCCCCTTCACTGAAGATCCAGAACCCGAACCTCGTCAGCAAGGCAAGCAAAACCCCATTGATCATGTCGATAAAATCCCACTTCCCTCTCATGTCTCGCTTATGCATTGTTTAGGATGATCACCATGCTTCGTTTCTACCGCATAGATGAACCCATTCCTTTGCATGACCTATCATTTTGTCACAGTAGTAAGCAAACCACAATCCTAGCAACTGTAGGAGTTGTTTGATATCATGTGGCCCCTGCAAATGTTATCGCTTATTGCATGCTTAGTATGATACCATGTTGTTACTGTGATGTGAGTCGGGATGGGAATGATCATGTTGATGATGGTAGAAAAGTGTTGGTGAATCGACCCTAATACAAGGTGAACGATGAGAGGTTGTGTAGGAGTACACGGTGGGTTGTCTCGTTGAACACCGCCCTAAGTACGAGTTCTTGTGTGGTGATCCAAGATGAAGAGTACAACCACACATTGGGCTCACTGACCCCTCTCAACCTATTAACTCATCCCTTTCGATGTCCAGATGTCGCAGTAGTTCGGAGTTCTGGTAGGCTTGTGGCCTGGATGCTAAGTGAGAGAACGGCTCACCCGAGACCGGCTTATGCACCACGCACACATCGCTTGGGTCCACTTCGGTAAACCGGCCGGGTTCACGATGGTGGTAGCCAACCCAAGTAGGCGGCTTTCTTGGACTAGATAGGCTATGAGGTAACAGTTGTGGTGAGCATCCTCGCTGGCACCCCTTGAATGGTGTCGAGATCAAAGGCGGTAAATGATGATCATGTGTGTGTAGCGGTACACCCTTGCAAGGTTAACAAAACTATTCGAATAGCCGCGTCCGCGGTTATGGACTACTTGGAAAGCTTAGCTTGATTATTAGATAACTTGAACCGGATACTTCTAAAATACACCAAGATAAGTGTGAGTGTTATGGCGTGATTTCTCGTGGGGGAGTCGAGGAAGGCACCATAGTGGTGTATTGGTTGGTGAAAGTAGTGGACTCGTGTACGCTTCTTACCTCAATTCTGGTACTCGTAGTTCAGGATTAGCCAAGTCAAAGCTGGCATTTCTGCAAGTGAACCCCACCTCCCTTTACCTTGATACATGTGCATGAGTAGTATAGCTCCTATGTAAGTCTTGCTGAGTACGACTTTGTACTCACGTTTGCTTAATATATGTCTTAGATGACGCCACTGACCCCGAAGGTGGCTTCTTCATCGAGCTGGACGACTGAAGTTAAGCTAGTCTAGTCCCAGTCAGCAGACTGGTTCCCTCGTGGAGGGCTTTATGTTTGAATAAGGCTTCTTAAGCCAATTTGTTAAACTTGTCTGTACTCAGACATAATTTGCTTCCGCTTTATGTTGTAATGTTGGATCACACGTATGTGATCTCTGTGTGTACTCTATAAGAGTTATAAATAAAATGTACACTTTGTAGAGAATTGCAATGGTACCTGCTGTTCATACAAGGCATGTGTGCTGCGTGTATGTGTATAACATGCATGTCTTTGTATGGGTTTTCGAGATCTTACTTGTGTTCTGGCTGGCGGTCTTTCATACACCAAGTGGCCCTTAGATGTGCGCAGCTTGGGGCATCGCGATGCGATTGTCCGAGACTCCGTCTCGTGCACACTTTGTGGTATGATCGAGCCCTCCCTAGACCCCGACTAAGTGATATGGCTGGAGTAGGTCTATGTAAGAGTTTTGAGATAGTCGATAGTATGGTTGAGGCGACTTGTCTTTGAATATGGGAGTTCACCACCCATATCATTAGACTTGTGTGCGGACGATGAGGACCCATCATAGTTGATCATCCGGCCTGGATGGGATGCCCCTCACGTACGATGCTTTCCGAGAATGTTCAGTGCTTGGCCTTGTCTGCTTAGACAAGTGGGTGCGGTTCTCGGCTCTCCATATGACTATGTCTTAACTGTACTTGCATACGCTAACCCCGGGTCCCGACACTTAGTGTTTCCCAAAAAGGTAGGCTATGGGGTGATGTGGAGTTATTCTAATATAACTAACACAATCCCAACCCAAATGAATATAATAACATGATACAATATACATGATACAAAAATAAAGTAAAAATGGGTAAAGTAAAGTTTAAGTATTGTCGGTGGCTTGCCTTCCTCGGCGATGTACTCTGGATCGGCTTCTTCGGCAGCTTGGGAGGAGTCTTCACCTGCAACGTACGGCGTATCGTCTACACGTTGCGAAAGAAATACACACCATTACAACGGGGCAAAAACAGCACAATATTTTATCACTCAATTTTTTCACAAACAATAACACAAAAAAGGGCAAAACAATTTCAAGGTTTTCTATTTACTAAGATTTAAATTTTATACCACCTCAACAAGGTTACAATTTATAACAAGATACTAGGATAATTTTGGTGGATTTATTAACATCAATATTAAATAAAACAACTTTAAATAAAAGCAATGTTTTTAATCCATTTTAATCACTAACAGCTTTTAAATTTATTTTATTTTTATTAACTAACTTCATAACAAAAGTGCTACTGACGAGAGGCAATTTTTCATAATAAGCTAATAATTTAATACTACTACCATAAAAAATTTAGAAATTAAACTAGCAAAAGAAATTGTAATAAAAGGGTCACAAATTTATCTAAGATAAATAATATTCTACACATACAGAAAATCAAGAATAATCACATGCATATAAACATGTCAACATTACATTTTTAGGGTTAATAGAGAATTAATTAAAACTATCCCTAGGTGCGTAAAAGCACAATAAACTAATTAAAACTAAAGCAATTATTTTGGTACTGTACAAAAATTATTCTAAACATGCAGGAAAATAAAACACAATTTTCTAAACCACATAAAATTTATTTCCCATTTGTCTGAGCTACGGTTATTTTTCTAATGTTATTTAAGTTCTGCAAATAAAATAAATAAAAGAAAAAAGTCTCAGCAGGCCGGCCAAGGCTATCCTGCGCCCACGGCGCTTGCCTCCAATGGGACGAGCCCGCGCAGCGACTGGTGTGTGTGTGTGTGTGTGTGTGTTTTTGGCAAAGGGGTATGGGCTAATCCTGGGCGTTGGATCTGGGTTGATCCAACGGCCCAGGGTCGTCTCCTTCCTCCCGCCAGGGCAAGGGACGGGAGAGGCTTCCCATGGCGGCCAGGGGCGCACATGGCCTCGCCGGCGGCCCTCCGATGGGCGGCGGGTGGCGGCAAGGGTCGGGGGAGGCGCGGAGCAGCCTGGGGACTCCATTTTCCCCAAAAACAAGGGCGCACGGCACGACAAACGTGGGGCTTCGCGGCGGACAGGAGGGTTTAGGGGAGCGCTCACCAGAGGTGCTCCGAGCAATGGCGGCCGGCATGGAGGGGCGGCGGGGGTGCGGGGCGGCTCTACGGCTCCATTTTTGGGCTTCGGGCTGCGGTTGACGGCTTCGGGGCGGACTGCTCGGGAAGGTGGGGTAGACGGTGTTTGGCAGGGCGTCGGCTCCTTCTTGCGCTCTTCACCGGAGTAGCCCCGGCGTGGGGGCGGAGAGGTGCGCAGACCTTCCCCCCTTCTTCCTTCCTCTCCTTTCTTGCCCTTCCTTCTCCTAGCTCCTCCTGTCTCCTTCTCTTTTCTTTCCTGGTTCTCTCTTGCTCGGGCTAGGCTAGAGAGGCGAGGCTGGCAAGGTGGCTGAGTGGTGATTTGTTGAGTAGTGAGCTGCTGGTGTGGAGGAGAGGGCGTCCCGGGCAGCCCTTATATAGGCGAGGGGACTAGCGGCGTGGGCGGGAAACGGCTTGAGTGAGCGATGTGAGGGCACGGGAGTTCGCGGCAACGGGCGGGGGAGCCAGGCTGGCGATCCGTGGCCTCGCCACGAACTGGCTTAGAAGGACGGCGGGCGAGCTCGTGAGAGAGCTCCGGTGGGTTGATTCCACCGTGGCCATGGCCGGTCACATCACGAGCGCGGGTTGGGGGGTACGGGAGCGGCTAAGCCACGACAGCGATCCTCGGGGTTGGGCAAGCGGGGGCATGGGAGGCTGACAGGTGGGTTGAGGGAGAGAAAGAGAGAACGAGAGAGAGAGGGGGTTACGGGGGAGAGAGATTTGGGGAGGGATTAGTGGGGTAGTTAGGGTAGTTTTTTTTAAACACTGGTTTAAAGGAAAACTTAGTTATTCCAAGAAAAATGCACCCAAGGTGTTTGTTGAAATGCCAAAAAGGAAAATTTTATACGGATTTTTAATATTTGTGTTTATAAGATGATCTACGAAGATCATGCAATCATTTTATTGTGGTTTGCTGCATTTAAATAAATTTAATTGATCACAGTTTAATTATTTTTATGAAGCACACGGTTAAGTGTTTAGGGTTTTGTGATAGTTAAAAGTATTAATACTATAGTTATACTACATGATATATATAAGGATTTATATCTCTTACCTATTTATTTAACAAACAGGAGCAAAAGAAAACTAAAAGCACAAACACAAGACAAAAGAGAGAGAGCCAAAGAAGGCTAAATAACAATAATGACTTGCTATTACTAAGTGCGGTTTTTTTTTGGGGTTGATCAAATGGTGTCAGGTTATGCTCATGCCAAGATGACCTAGTCCAATTGGTGGTGTAATGATCTACTTGCCATAACAAGTTCAAACATGAACTACTATTACATGAAGATCTCACACAATCTCAAACATGGATTCAAACAACACATCATTTCTTGCAAAGTTTTTTGTTGGCCCTAATTTTTGGTTATCTAATTAACAGGAGAGCTAAAGTTGGGGTGTGACAGACCTTCCCCCCTTAAAAATAATCTCGTCCCCGAGACTCACAAGCTAGTGAAGAGATGCGGCAACTCGCGCTTGAGGTAGTCCTCCCGTTCCCAGGTGGCTTCCTTCTCTGTGTGGTTTGTCCACTGGACCTTGTGGAACTTGATCGCGCGCTTACGGGTGACTCGGGTGGCTTCTTCCAGGATACGAAGGGGCGTCTCGCGGTATGTGAGATCCTGGTTGATGTCCACCGTGCGGTGATCGATGTTCTTGAAAACATCGGGCTTGTCCGGCACCTCCAGACATTTCCGGAGCTGCGACACGTGGAAGACATCGTGCACATCGGATAGCTCTGCTGGCAGTCTCAACTGATAGGCAACTTGGCCTCGTCTGGCTATCACCTCAAATGGTCCGATGTAACGAGGTGCTAGCTTTCCCTTCACATGGAATCTCCGCATTCCCTTCAGTGGGGTGACTCGGAGATACACAAAGTCTCCAACTGCAAAAGTCACCTCTCGACGCTTCGGGTCGGCATAACTCTTCTGACGAGACTGAGCGGTCTTGAGACGCTCACGAATCAACTGGACCTGCTCTTCGGCCTCCTTCAGAACATCGGGTCCGAAAATTTTCCCTTCTCCGGTCTGAGACCAGTTTAGGGGCGTGCGACACTTCCTCCCATACAAAGCTTCAAATGGGGCCATCTGCAAACTCGACTGTTAGCTGTTGTTGTAGGAGAATTCTGCATAGGGCAAGCAGTCCTCCCACTTGGAACCATAGGCTAGAGCACATGCCTGGAGCATATCCTCTAGTATCTGGTTTACTCGCTCGGTTTGGCCTCCAGTCTACGGGTGATAGGCTGTGCTGAATGCGAGCTTGGTTCCTAATGCCTCCTGGACTTGCTTCCAGAACCTCGAGGTAAACTGGGTACCTCGGTCTGACACAATCTCCTTTGGAACTCCGTGCAGGCATACGATCCTTGACATGTACAAGTCTGCCAGCTGATCTCCTCGATAGGTGGTTCGCACTGGAATAAAGTGCGCTACCTTGGTGAGTCGGTCGACGATGACCCAGATAGAGTCATGACCCTTGCTCGACCTTGGTAGTCCTGTGATGAAGTCCATGCCTATCTGTTCCCACTTCCATTCAGTAACTCGGAGTGGTTGCAGCAATCCTGCAGTTCTCTAGTGCTCTACTTTCACTCTCTGGCAGATGTCGCACTTGGCGACATACAAGGCAATTTCACGCTTCATACCGTGCCACCAGAACAAGTCCTTCAGGTCTTGATACATCTTAGTCCCTCTAGGGTGGATGGAGTAAGGTGTGTCAAGGGATTCCTTTAGGATAGTGAGCTTCAACTCCTCTATATCGGGCACACACAATCGTCCATCGAACCAAAGAACTCCTTCATCATCTGCCGAGAACTTTGGAGCCTTGCCGAGGGGTATCTTCTTCTTGATTCCCTTGATACTATCGTGTCCCTTTTGGGCTTCCCTGATCTGGTCAAACAGAGTCGGAGTCAGCTCGAGGTGAGAAAGAAAACCGGGTGTAACAAGCTCCAAACCCAGCTTCTCGAACTCCTCGTGCAGAGCTAGCTGCTTCTCTCTGATCATTACATTAAGTGTGCAGGGCTTGCGACTGAGGGCATCTTCTACCACATTGGCCTTGCCAGGATGGTAGTGGATTTCAAGATCGTAATCTTTGATCAGCTCGATCCATCTCCTCTGCCTCATGTTCAACTCCTTTTGTGAGGAAATGTACTTCAGGCTCTTATGGTCTGTGTAGATGTCGCAACGGTGACCCATCAGGTAATGCCTCCATCTCTTGAGAGAAAGCACAACTGCGGCTAGCTCCAAGTCGTGGGTGGGGTAGTTCAACTCGTGCGGCTTCAATTGTCGTGACAGGTACTCAATCACCTTGCCCACTTGCATAAGGACACAACCCAAACCAACCTTCGATGCATCGCAGTACACATCAAAGCTCTTGGTCAGGTCAGGCATAGTCAAAACTAGGGCAGATACCAATCTCCTCTTCAACTCCTGGAAACTAGCTTCACACTTCTCTGTCCACAAAAATTCCTGGTCCTTCTTTACCAGTTGGGTCATTGGTCGGGCAATGTTGGAGAAGCCTTCCACGAACTTGCGGTAGTATCCCGCTAGTCCGAGGAATCCTCTAACTTCAGTCTGAGTGGTCGGAGCTGTCCAGTCTATGATGGACTGAATCTTGGCGGGTTCGACAGATATTCCTCCTTCCGACAATACATGTCCCAAAAATCCGACTTCCTTGAGCCAGAACTCGCACTTGATGAACTTGGCGTACAGCTGGTGCTCACGCAAAGTCTCGAGGACTAAGCACAAATGCTTGGCATGCTCTTCTTCCTTCTTGGAATATATCAGGATATCGTCAATGAACACCACCACAAACTTGTCGAGATACTTCTTGAAGATCTTGTTCATGAGGTTCATGAAATAGGCCGGGGCATTGGTAAGTCCGAAAGACATGACAGTGTATTCAAACAAACCATAGCGGGTCGTGAAAGCTGTCTTGGGGATGTCCGACTCGTGGACCTTCAACTGGTGATATCCGGTCCTTAGATCGATCTTGGAGAAGACTCGGGCTCCGTTCAACTGGTCGAACAGATCCTCGATCTTGGGGAGCGGATACTTGTTCTTGATGGTCACCTCATTCAGCTTACGATAGTCCACACACATGCGTATGGTGTCGTCTCTCTTGTCCACAAAGAGAACTGGCGAACACCAGGGTGAAGCACTGGGTCGAATCAGTCCCTTCTGGAGCATGTCATTCAGCTCTTTCTTCAACTCAACCAGCTCTTCGGCATTCATCCGGTAGGGTCTCTGTGCAATAGGGGCTGTGCCAGGCACTAACTCGATGATAAACTCGATATCCCGATCAGGCGGCATACCGGGTAGCTCCTCCGGAAAGACGTCTGGGAATTTACATACAACCTTCACCTCCTTAAGGGATGGCACCGAGACACTCTGATGACAGAAGGCTCGGGCAGTGTCTTCCTTGTCGGTGTACTCTATCTGAACTCCATCGGCACTCGTGAGGTTGACTGTCCTCTCTGTGCAATCTATCCGGCCTTGGTACCTGGACAACCAGTTCATGCCAAGTATCACGTCTATCCCTTTTGTTCCCAGCACAATCAATTCTGCCGGAAACGTGACTCCACAGATCTCTATAGGTATATCCAGACAGGTGCGGTGTGCAGTTACCCTAGATCCGGGAATTTTCACGCTCATGACCCGTGTCAAGAGCTCGGCCTTCATCCCACTTCTATTCACAAATGACTCCGTAACAAACGAGTGTGATGCGCCCGAATCAAACAAAACTTGGGCAGGTACCGAATTAACTGAGAACGTACCCAAGATGACGTATCCTGCCTCCTGGGCTTCCTCGGCTTGCACATGATGCAGACGTCCCTTGGCGGCGTGGGATGCACCGCGCTGGGCATTGTTGTGGCCAGGGTTTCCTCTGGCTGGTGCTGGAGCATTGGGGCGTGGAGCAGTATTCTTCTTGTTGGGACACTCTGTCGAATAGTGGCCCTTCTGACCACATCCGAAACAGATCACTCCAGGGTTGCGGGAACTCCGTCTGCTGGACGCGGTACTCCAACAGGGCGAGCAGGAGCATTGGTGAGTGGTGCTGGGTAAGGGCTCCTCTGCGGCTGGGGTGCTGGCCTTGGCGGCTGTGTCGGACGTAGCCGGGGGTTGCTGGATCCACCCTGCTGCATCATGCGGCGCTTGCGGTTCTCAGAGGCCATCTTGAGCTTGCCCTCTATCATGATAGCGGCATCGTCAAGAGACTCAAGATCGAGGAACTGCATGGCCACCAGGACAACCTGCAGCTCATCGGGCAGTCCATCCAAGAAACGGTCCTTCCGCTTCTCCTCGGTGTCCACCTCCTCCGGGGCATACCTCGACAGCTGAGTAAAGCTGTGAAGATATCCAACCACAGTCATGCCCCCTTGTATCAGGTGGCGGAACTCGTCCTTCATCCTCCTGATAAGTGCAGTCGGGATGAGCGCCTTCTTGAATTTCTCGGAGAACTCAGCCCAGGTGAGTACTTGCCCTTCAGGAAGACGGACACGCACTCCTTCCCACCAGCTCCTGGCGGTGCCGGCGAGGTAGTGGGTGGCATACATGACCTTCTCGTTGTTGCCAACAGCGGCGACAACAAGGTTGTTCTCCATGGTGCGAAGCCAATCCTCAGCATCCAGGGGCTCCTTCGTCTGCGAGAACACGGGTGGGTTGGTGTTCTGGAAATGTCGGAGCCGAGACCTGGGCGTCCCGGGCAGCCCTTATATAGGCGAGGGGAGTAGCGGCGTGGGCGGGAAACGGCTTGAGCGAGCGATGCGAGGGCACGGGAGTTCGCGGCAACGGGCGGGGGAGCCAGGCTGGCGATCCGCGGCCTCGCCACGGACTGGCCGAGAAGGACGGCGGGCGAGCTCGTGAGAGAGCTCCGGTGGGTTGATTCCACCGTGGCCATGGCCGGTCACATCACGAGCGCGGGTTGGGGGTACGGGAGCGGCTAAGCCACGACAGCGATCCTCGGGGTTGGGCAAGCGGGGGCATGGGAGGCTGACAGGTGGGTTGAGGGAGAGAAAGAGAGAACGAGAGAGAGAGAGGGGGTTACGGGGGAGAGAGATTTGGGGAGGGATTAGTGGGGTAGTTAGGGTAGTTTTTTTAAAACATTGGTTTAAAGGAAAACTTAGTTATTCCAAAAAAAATGCACCCAAGGTGTTTGTTGAAATGCCAAAAAGGAAAATTTATACGGATTTTTAATATTTGTGTTTATAAGATGATCTACGAAGATCATGCAATCATTTTATTGTGGTTTGCTGCATTTAAATAAATTTAATTGATCACAGTTTAATTATTTTTATCAAGCACACGGTTAAGTGTTTAGGGTTTTGTGATAGTTAAAAGTATTAATACTATAGTATATACATGATATATATAAGGATTTATATCTCTTACATATTTATTTAACAAACAAGAGCAAAAGAAAACTAAAAGCGCAAACACAAGACTAAAGAGAGAGAGCCAAAGAAGGCTAAATAACAATAATGACTTGCTATTACTAAGTGCGGTTTTTTTTGGGGTTGATCAAATGGTGTCAGGATATGCTCATGCCAAGATGACCTATTCCAATTGGTGGTGTAATGATCTACTTGCCATAACAAGTTCATACATGAACTACTATTACATGAAGATCTCACACAATCTCAAACATGGATACAAACAACACATCATTTCTTGCAAAGTTTTTTGTTGGCCCTAATTTTTGGTTATCTAAATTAACAGGAGAGCTAAAGTTGGGGTGTGACAGTAATCTTGGACCAAACGGTTCGTGCCATCACTCTTCTTGACAAAGAGCGACGGTGCTCCCCAAGCAGAGGAACTTGGACGGATGAAACCTTTCTCGAGGGTCGTGTCGATCTCCTTCTTCAATTCAAGGAGGTGGTGAGGTGGCATCTTATACGGGCGCTTGGCAATAGGGACGGTGCCAGGCTTCAAGTCGATGACGAATTCAACTTCCCTAATCGGGGGTATCCCCGACAGTTCTTCTGGGAATACGTCGGTAAAATCACAAACGATTGAAACTTTATCAATCCCTTCGAGAGGTGCGACATTCAATGCATTCAGAGCATATATACGAGCTTCAGCATTCATCGACACAATGGCAGTATGACTCACAATCACGCCAGAAGGATGAAAAAGTTGGATGACCTTGGTGCCACAATAAAGTGCGGCATCGTGGGCTTTCAGCCAATCCATACCCAAGATAAGGTCAATAGTGGATGTTTTCAGAATATGTGGGGAGACAAGGAACTCAATCCTTTCGATCTCGACGGTGATGTTAGGTGCCAACATGTCAACGTGACACATGCCGCCGGGTGTTTTAACGGTCAAGGGGGTGCGCATCTTTTCGTGGTATATGCCATGCTTAGATGCAAATGCTCCAGACATAAATGAATGCGATGCTCCTGTATCAAATAAAATAGTAGCGGGTATTGAGTTAAAGAGGAGGGTACCCATCACAGTAGCGGGCTGTTCCTGAGCTGCTTCAACATCAATGTTGTAAGCATGACCACGAGCATGAGTATTGGACCCAGTATTATAGTTGAGGGTCCCATTGTTGCCACGACCATTTCCGCGGCTAGCAGGGTGAACTACCAGTTGATTCTGTCGCTGAGGGAAGTCTCTGGAAATATGGCATGGCTGACGGCACTTGAAACACATGCCATCTTGAGGACGGAGGGGTGCAGTCTCAGTCTTCGGCTGTCTCAGCGGGGGCGGAGGCAGACGGGGTGCAACATACGACGGCCTTGGTCCAGGGGTAGTTGGACGCATATGTCACAACCCTAGCTTTGGTATGTGCTTTTATTACTAGAAATAATTGCATCATGTTTAATTTCTATGGTTTAAGAATTGGGGGTTTGGAAAAGCCTCAAAAAGATTTTAAATAAAAAGGCCAGATAAAAAGTTTTTCCAAAATTCCTCCAAACAATTTTGAAAAGTCCTATAATTGAGTGTGATCATTTTAAAAATGATTTGGAGTCAAACCCATGCTCAAGTAATTTTCAAATATTCAAACAGAGGCTTGGAAATTAAATTTAAATGCTATTTGAATTGAAATTCAAATGTTTTGAATTTCAAAAATCTTCAAAACTTGGGAGTGGCTAGTGCTATGTCACATATGTCCAAGATAAAGATTTGGGGATTTTTAAAAATGCTTTGGTATTTGTTTTTCAGAGCAAAACAAATAAAACAGAAAGCAGTAAAAGAAAAAGAAAAAGAAACAAAAAAAGCCAAAGGCCACTTACCCCTTCGGCCTACCTGGCCCACCTGGCCCAGCAGAGGAGGCCCAGCCCAAAAGGGCAGGGTCGTCTTCCTCCAGTGGACAGGCAGGCAGCCAGGTCGCCGGCGAGCCTGCCATGGCCGCCAGGCAGCTGCCTGGCTGCCTCCCTCGCCCTTAGCCGCGCCGTGGAGCCTCCCTGTGCTCCCCTTCCATTTTCCCCCTCGCCTGGACCTCCCCCCCTCTCTCCCGTGCAAATCCCGCGAGGTCCCGAGAGCTTCTCATCGCCTCCGTGCATGCGCCTGTGTGGCCAACGACGTCGAGTCGTCCCGCCGTGCTGTCCAGAAGCTCCGCCGTGGTCGTCCACGCCATCTCGAGCACCCAATCGAAGCCGCGAAGCTTCAACAACGACGCCCGCGACCTCCATCTCCGCCACGGCCGCCGGCACGCCATCGTCAAATTCGCGGCCACCGCAGCTCCTCCGCCCCTCCTGTTTGCGCCAGCACGCTCAGGGTAAGATCCCCGTGCTTTTCCCCCTAGCTCGTGCTCTGTTCTGCGCCCCGGTGCCCTTTCCCCCCACCAGCCGAGCGGCGCCGCCACGGAGGTCGTCGCCGTCGTGGCCTCCGGCCTCCTCCTGTTGGCGCATGTGCTCCACTGGATGCGCGCGTGCAAGGGCCGCTTCCTGGTGCCCTTGGCGCAGCCATTCGTGGCCGGAGCCGCCGTCCAGAGAGGGCGCCGCCGCGTCCAGTGGTCTCCGGCGGCTAAACGCCTGCCACTGGATTAATTAGGGGCTATCCCTCCCCCCCCCCCCTCCTAATCCCTCTCTCTCTCTCACAGACAAGTGGGGCCAGTCCCCTTAATCCACTAATTAAAATTTAAACTAAACAGAATTAACCCAGAGACATTGACAGGTGGGTCCCAGGCGTCAGGTTGACTGGTCAGCGCCCCCATGACGTCATCCTGATGTCATGCTGACGCGGTAATTCTTTTATCTAATTAACAGAATTTCCAGAAAATAGTTAAATCTTTGAAATTCAATAACTTTTAATCCATAACTCCAAATCAAATAATTTATATATGAAAAATCATCAGAAAAATTCAAGGATTCCAAATATCATACTTTCATAGATGAAAAACACATCTATGATGATGAACCAGTAGCATTTAGCTATTTGGGTTATTTGGAATAATTCAAAATAAATGTTTAAATCATTTCAAATTAAATCTTTGCAATGCCAACCTTATCACATGAACATCAGAGGCATATCATACACATGACCACATGGTTTACCATATCCAAACATTAGCAAATGCAACTTGGGATAATTTGAACAACATTTGAAGTTTGAATTTGAATTCCTTTTTCAAATCAACTTCAATTAACATGTGACCAATTGAACCTAGGTCACATCAGTACCATGCCATGATTCATTTCTTGAATGTGCATTGCAATGTGATGTTTACATTGTTGTTGTCTCGGTGTTTGCTTCTTCTCGATAGATCCATCGCCGGACGTAGTCCCTGTTTTCTCCGAAGAGTCGCAACCCCGAGTCTCGACAATAAGGCAAGCAAAACCCCTTTGATCATATCTATAAAAACCCAGTTTCCCTCTTGTTCTCTTATGCATGATTAGGTGATTCACATGTTACCGTTCTATCGCTAGTTGAACCCATCCTTTGCATGACCTATCATTGCTGCCACAGTATTAAGCAAACCTCAACCTAGCAGATACAAGATTGTTTGTGTTCATCATGTGGCCCTTCATCCATGTTATGCTATGCCATGCTAGAGTTGTTTGCAATGAAGTTGATCCATCTGGGTGATGTAACGGGATGGTAGTGAACACATGCAACAAGGTGGTAACGTGTTGATGAAGTCACCCTAATATAAGTGAACAATGAGAGGCTGTGTAGGAGTACACAGTGGGTTGTCTCATTTACACTGCCCTAGGCCCCGAGTTCTTTTGTTGTGATCCAAGACACAGATTACTACCACATGTTGGGCTCATTGACCCCTCTCGACCTATTAACTCACCCCGACTATGGTCCAGGATTCGCATGGGTTAATTTTATTCTATTCGCTTTCATAACGTAGCACGGTTTTAGGCAAGCGCAACACCATCCGTCGAGGTGGGCTTGTCGGACCGTCCATACATCGTCTGGGTCCTGAACGGAAACCCCGGCCGGATTCCCGATTGGGGTACATACTCAGATAGGCGATCCCCTGGACTAGAGTTGGAGCCGTGAGGTAAGTGTCGTGGTACTATCCCCGCCGACACCGCTTGAAGGTGACGAGTTCTAGGCGGTAAGTGGTAGCTACGTATGTGAAGAAGTACACCCCTGCAGGGTTAATGAACTATTCGAATAGCCGTGTCCGCGGTTATGGACTACTTGGAGATCTTTACTTGATTATTAGACAACTCAAATGGATACTCTAAAAATCGCAAGATAAGTGTGAGTGCGTTGGGTTGCTTCCTCGTGGGGAAGTCGAGGAAGGATCCATGGTTGTGTATTGAAGTGGTGATCAAGATTAGATGGACTCATGTGCGCCTCTCATCTCAACTCTATGTAGTCGTAGTACAGGATAGCCAAGTCAAAGCTTTCTGCATTACAACCCCACTTGCCTTTACCTTGGTACCTGAGCATGAGTAGTATAGTTCTGACGTAAGTCTTGCTGAGTACGACTTTGTACTCACGTTTGCTTATTCTATGTTTTAGAGACGAGATCACTGACCCTGATGGTGGCCTCCCCTCAAGCTCGACGTCGACGAAGTAATGTAGTCCCAGACAACAGCCTGGTCCCTCTGGAGGGTCGTTGTGTTTTCTTAAAGGCTTCTTAAGCCATTTGTTAACCTTGTCTTTACTAAGACATAATTTGCTTCCGTTGTTGTATGATGTAATGTTGGATCACAGTGATGTGATCTCTGCTTGTAACACTACTATATCTGCTCTGTGTAGCAGATGCAATAAAGCTATGAGCTTGTAGAGTTCATGTTGTGTTACCTGCTGTTATACACTTGGCATGCATGCTGCATGTATGTTTATATCGTGCATGTCATGTGTGGGGTTCGATACCTTAGTTGTGCTCTCGCCGGTGGTCTTTTATACACCAAGTGGCCCTTAGATGTGCGCAGCTTGGGGCATCGCGATGCGATTGTTCGTGACTCTGTCACGTGGCACACTTTGTTGTATGATTGAGCCCGCCCGAGACCCCGACTAAGAGATTGGGCTGGAGTCTATATATCTAAGTGTGATGATTCAATCGATAATATGGTTGAGGCGACTTGTCTATGAGTATGGGATTTCACCACCCATAATCATTTAGACTTGTGAGCGGGCGATGAGGACCCATCTCAGTTGATCATCCGGCCTGGATGGGATGCCCCTCACGTTCGAGCTTTCCGAGAGTGTCTTGTACTTGGCCTTGTCTGCTTAGACAAGTGGGTATGGCTCTCGGCTCTCCATATGATTGAATTGTGACTGGAATTACATATGCAAACCCCGGGTCCCGACAGCATAACACCGTGCCGAATCCAGACGCGTTGCTTTTGTGATTTTCCCGAAGATGAGCCACCATCACGGGGGCGCTTCGGCGAACCACCGAACTTAAGCTGAGCGTTCTCGAGAGTGATAGTCTGGTTCACCATGGTGGCGAAGTCGGGGAAGACGTGCAAAGCCAGGGCAAGCTGGAGATCGATGTTGAGTCCATCACGGAACTTCTCTTGCCTACTTGCATCATTTGGGAGGTCACTTGCAGCATAGCGGGAGAGGCGGTGGGATTCCCTCTAATATGCCTCGACAGTTTTGTTGCCCTAAACAAGGTTGCGGAACTCGCCCTTCATACGGTTCATAATCGCCTGGGGGACATAACGAGCACGGAAGGTATTCTTGAAGTCATTCCAGGCGACGACAGTCCCTTCACCTAGCGAGTCCTTGTAAGTGTCCCACCACTGAGCAGCGGGGCCACGCAGGAAATAGGACGCGAAGTTGACATAATCAGCAGCGTGCACCCCAGCGAACTCCAGCTGGCGAGTGATGTCACGAAGCCAATCATCGGCATCCAACGGCTGTTTAGGTTGGTGGAAGAGAGGGGGATTGAGACGCATGAAATCCCGCAAAGTAACCACAAGAGGTTGGTTATGGTGCTGGTTCTGGTTCTGATTCTGGTTCTGGAGCTGATCTATGACTCCTTGCATAAACACTTGGTTCATCTGAAACTGTTGCATCATTGCGGCCATGTAGTCCGGCGGCGGAGGTGGATCGTTGGCACCACGACCATGACCACCACGACCATCCATCCTGCTAAAATTTAACAGGGGTATTTCAGCGATGATAATTTTAACGAGATGTTGGAAACGAGCAAGAGGTAAAGTGACAATAAAGAGGAGGCGCGGATATATAGGAGTAGTCATATAAGACATACACGTCCACACATAGAGTCAACCGGAAAATCGGGCAGCGTAACATCGTAGAAATTAAGGAAAAAAGGACACACTAGGCGGCGCGCAGACCGCGGTAAGGATTACACGACGCGACATAGATTCCACTATGTCAATCACGCCGCAAGAAAACTTTTGGCCACAGGAGTTTGTGCTAGAGAATGTGCGGCCTGCCCAGAATGAGAATGGGATCCGCGGTCCGGGACCTGGGTCAGAACTCCTGCGACACGACTCAATCAATGGGGAAGCACCAGAATGCCGGGTGGAATCAAGATAACGTGATCCTAATGTCAGAGTTTGTAAAAATTACCATCAAGGATAAAAGAGCAGATTCCCAGAGCATAGGTAAGGAGAAAAGGATCCTAATACCATAGATATCACACGTAGTGACATCGATGTGGGCTCGTAAGCCAAACATTAAGTTAGAAAAAAAGTTTTTCAAAGTCTAGACTCAAATTCGACCAGGTAGTGGTTGGGTGCTTCCTACAGTCAGTCGGCTCTGATACCAACTTGTGACGCCCCCAAAATCAATATGTGTACAGTAATCATACACGCAGGGTACACGGCTGAGATTAGGGTTCCACGGTGAGAATATCACAGCACAACACTAAACACAAAATTATAAACCAATATGTTACAATAAAAAGGGGGGTCGCGCGGACCCGAATACATAAGTTATACAAGCCATAATATCTGAGTACAGACATAGTTAGTCAAGTTTTGCCTTAAGAAGGCTAGCACAAATAACATCATAGATATATATCGAAAAGGCAAGGCCTCCTGCCTGGGAGCCTCCGAAACTACTCCTCGTCATGGTCAAAGGGGGGCTCAACGTAGTAGTAGGCACCTCCGAGGTACTCCTGCTCCTGGGCTCCAACGTCGACTGCAGCGGACGATCAGGCAAAACATAAAGGGGGAAATAAAGCAAGGGTGAGTATCTAGTATACCCGCGAGTCTTATGTCCGCTACTAAGCATTTATGCATTTGTATCAAAGGGAAAGGGGAGGTTGTATATAGTGGACTGCAAGATAGAAATCAGAGTAAGGGTAAGAAGTTAGGCCTATCGAAGACTAGCATCTTCTGACGAGTCTTGCAGCACAAGATGAGAACAACCAACAGTTTATATAAAGCATAAAGTAGCAATGAAGCAGAAGTTGTTGCGGCATTGTATAATAGTAAGTTGTAATGATTAATAATAATAATTCCTCCGAGTTCCCCTCCTCGACTCCCCTGCGAGGAAGAAAACCCGGAACCATACAATTCAATAGTATTAGTTTGTAGTGGTAAGGTCCAGCTTCAGCATAAAGCGTCATGTTACCGTGGACAGGGCTATTCGAATAGATTAAACTCCCTGCAGGGGTGCACTACTGTTCATCCTGCACGCTCGGATCTCCGTGGTGGCGTGAACCTTGTTAGGGAACCCCACTGAGGCTATCCGACACATCGCAGCCCGTCCTAGGCTCAGAAGAGAGACCATCCTCCGGACTATATCCTATGCGCCAAGGGGTCTAGGTCCCTCACCCTTGCACGCTCCTGCACGGTACAAGACTAGCCGGTGAAGAAAAATAAAATCCAAAAACACCTGCTGCAGCAAAGAAGAGAATACCGCTTACCTGCTATCAGACCATGGTACTACTGACGTGTGAAGAGCTTTCGGACGAACTACGATGCGGAGGGCCCACACCGTAATCCCACGTGTAGGTAGTGCGTACAGACCAACGGGTCTCTCAAGTCATCCGTTGAACCATTTAGCATTTTAATATTATCTCGCGGACAACCGTTATCGCTCTCTGACTAACAACACAACGTACAACGAACAGCAACAAGGACCACCAGTAACGTCGTGGACTGCCCTGTCGTCCCGTCAAAGCGCGCGGTTACCAACAAGGTGAACCATCTCCTTACCTTGTCTCGCGTGTGCTCTTGGTAGAGCTCGACTTTTCGTGGTTTAGTAACTCTCGCGAGATACGAGCACGGGCCAAGCACGCCGGTAACGTCGGTCGTACCCTCCCTGTCGATCCCGACAATATACCGCTCGCGGGCACCGTTGGGTCGCCCGACTCTTACCTTTAAGGACACCAGTTGATTCGAGTGGCTACCATTAAGTGAAACCAGGAGGTATCACCCTCGATGGTACACTTAAAGAGGTTCGACAGAGACATCAGCGGAATGAACTAAAGAGGAATATTCTCGTATCACCCCCGTGGTGCCGAGACACCAGCAGAATGAACTAAAGAGGGATACCCTCGTATCATCCTAGTGATGCTACGCTACTGAGCCGATAAGAGTGAATTACGAGTCAGTCCACTCGTAAGTCAAACTCGAAGCGACTCGGCAGAGTCTCGCCGTTGTAGGTTCCCTAGGGAATCTGCATTGATCCGTACCTGTTGCGGTTGTATATATTTTGTATCCGCGTCACTCCCCTGAGTGGCGACGGCCCGCTATATAATCCTAGCTAACAATGCGCAGGGCTCACTATTGAATATAATGTATAGATATAGAAGGTAGCATAGGATAAGGAAGGTACATCAAGGGGCGACAAAATCAGGCTATGCAATTGAAGAGGATTGTAACATAGCAGCAGCAGTAACAATTCCTAGTGCAAGACGGTACGGAAAAGATAGGCGATATCTGGGGAAGAGAATGGCTCTGCTTGCCTAGAAGCTCGACGGTAGGGGTAGGGTCGTCGACGAAGTAGTCGTACCCAGCAGCAGTGTAGTCGGCGGTAGCAGCGGGGTCTACCGGAGAATAAAAGGGGGGGCAGAAACAGTAAATTCATCCAGATACTTTGATAGTACCGGACAAATCATCGGACAAACGGTCCGGAGGGGGACGGTTCAATGTTCGGTGCATTAGAGGGCTGTGGTTGGTATACGGATAGCGTATCTATATTCGTTATATTTTTCTGATCAATTTTGATGTATAAAGTTTTTGAATCTGACTTACGGTTTAAAAGATATTCAAATTCAAATTTTCATTCAATTTAAATCATTTTTTATTATTATTTTTATTAATTAAATGCAACATTATCCACAGAGGGGTTGACTGGTCAAACCTGACCAGTGGGTCCCACTGGTCATCCTCACATGTAATAAAACCATTTTAATAATGTAATTAACAGTGGGGTCCCACATGTCATAGTCTGGTTAATTCAGAAATTGTTGTTATTAATAAAATGCAGTGGGGCCCAGGTGTCATTGACACATCTGTTTAATTAACAGATTAATTACACTAGAGAGTTAATTAAGGGGGTTGGTCCCACATGTAAGTGTCACATATTATTAATAATAGTTTAATTAATTTTAAAAGTCCTAGGCCCCACCTGTCATAGATAGTAGTTAATCCAATGGATTTAATTTAACCAACAGTTTTAATTAGCACGCGGCTCCACGTGTAAGTGATCCATAGGGGTTAATTAAACCCTAATCGTCTTTCTGACGAGGGGGCCCTCACGGCAGTGGCACCGGCGGCTCGCCGGCGGCTGAACTCCGGTGAGGATGACCGGGTACTCGCCGCAGGGCACCATTTGGCACGGGACTTGGTCCATTCAAACGAGAGCAACGTCGTGAGTCGATTGGGGGCGATGGCTTGGCCGAGGAGTCGCCGGAGCGACGTCGGCGTCGAGGTAGGCGGTAGGCAGAACTTGGGCGATGACGAGGACGTCGTAATAGCTAGCTAGCTCAGGCGTGCACACGTGCAATCGGTTCCTGGGAGCTGCGCGAACATGGTGGCGCGACTAGCGCGTCAAATGCGTGAGCTAGGCCTCGGCGGGGAGCTCGCCGGCGGCAAGAAGCTACGGCTTCAATGGCGTCGACGGCTACAGGGCATGGAGAGCTAAGGGGAGGGCTGGGGGAGGTGGATGTGCTCAGCGTGATCCTGCAGATGTGCTAAGCGGGCGCCGGGGAGGCTCGACGGTGGCGAGATCGACGACAGCGTGTGGCGGGGCTGCGGAGGGGAACGGCGAAGTAGCGCTCGGCGGAGACGTTCTCTGCTCAATTCTTCTCACGTGGAGACGAAATTGACGACGGAGGAGCGGCCGGACAAGGTGGCT
The DNA here is from genome assembly GCA_950022295.1 of Bromus sterilis. NCBI lineage: Eukaryota > Viridiplantae > Streptophyta > Magnoliopsida > Poales > Poaceae > Bromus > Bromus sterilis. The sequence continues at coordinate 144,567,713 of OX465597.1, forward strand.
CGGCTCGAGGGGCTCTCTGGTCACGGCAGTCCACGGAGGCGACGACGAGCAGACGCGGGGAAATTTCCCCCGATGAGTGCGGCGCGAGGAGAGGGGGAAAAGGGCTAGGTTTTCGCCAGGGGGTTCGCCGAGGAGTAGTTAACCACTACGGTGGCTCTGTAGCAGTGTGGTGGTAGCCATCGCGCGGTGCATCGCGTCGAGCACCTCTGCCATGGCGCCGCCCACAGGGGAGGGGAACAGTGAGGAGGGGGATGACCCCGGGTGGGCCAAGTGGGCTGGTTTGGGTGGCTGGGTTTAAGGCCCGATATGCGGTACTGTTCCAGATCTAGGTGTTTCCATCCAGATCCGGGGACGAAGCACATATCGGTCCCACCGCGACATATGACAAAGCCATATGCCCCGGATTTCCAACATGATATCACAACATTACAGATACAGGATACAACATCTCATACAATCGGCATACAACTGCCTCAAATATAATACAACAGCGGAAGATACATGTCTGAGTACAGACTACAAGCAAATGCCTAATGGCAAAGAGAAAAACATCGATCCCATAACCACACGGGTCCAGGCCCTCCGCCGGGATCCGCCTAACTAGTCGTCGTCGAGTCTCCACGTGAAACGTCGATCACCATACCTGTTGTCGATCAAGAACCCTGAAAAGAGTTTGGGGGTAGTATCATGAGTACAGAGGTACTCAGCATCCAATTGTAGTGGTCATCTGACCCAGCAAGGACTTCATCACTCGTCATTCTAGGACAACTAGTAGTTTACGGTAAGGAAGGGGTAAGTGGTGAGGTTGCTGCCGCACTAGCATTTATTAAGTGGCTAACGATCTAGAGAGTAAGATAAGAAGCCAAGCATTCGATGAGGAATCGCCTCCAAAAAGTCTGCTATCAACTACTTACGCAATCATAACACCTATCCTATCCTTGTCCTCCTCTTCGCATCCCGACGAAGAAGAAGCAGTCAAGGCACACAAACACGTTGATCAAGTTGTATTAAGATTATCTCAGCTGTTGTTGTCTATGAACAAGGAGTAGGTCTCAAGTCGTCCATAACCGTGGACACGGCTTCTCGAAAATATTTAACCCTGCAGGGGTGTACCAACTGCCCATTACGAGGCTCCGCACGCACGCCCATCTCTCTCAGTTGCTACCCATGATAGGCAACCATTTTATGATTTAGTCCCAAGAGATCCGGAACGACAGGTCCCTCTAACTAACAACGCACAAATCCGGGTGGCCCCCGGGGAGTCGACACCCAATCCAAAGGCCGGCCGCGCTATCGGATAGGACTCTTCCGGCTGGACGAGGTCGGGTTAGCTACCCAAACAGCTGTGGGCAGCCCCCTAGCTTCCAGGTGTGGACCAACGAAGAAACCATGTCTCCGCTGGCCCGAGTTGTTTGAAAAATCTACTGGGAGCTCACCAGTCACACACACGGTTTTCAAATGATAAAACCAGCTTGGGCCACCTCTATAAATGTTTGAAGCTAGGTAGGTAAGAAAAGGGGACCCCATAAAATCCCACACGCGGTTAGGCACGCTCAGTCTTAAAAACCAATACCCGGAACTCGGATCCTAGGTGACTCGGATGGAACAAAGCATCGGGGCAGGATAGCCTAGACCTTCCATCCTTCGTCGAATATAGTCAACATTATAATAATCATATCATCAACAACAATATAATAATAATTTGATATCCCAAACCCAGGAGTAACAAGGTAACATCGTGGCATCCTAAGCATGCATACTAAGAAGGGGCTGAGCAACGAGCAATAGTAACATAGCAGTACATGGTTTTCTGGGAGGGGACATGGTTGTATCGGTTTGAAAGAGGCTGTAAACATGTGGTTGGATCAAACATTGAACCTAATCTAGACTAGCATGCAAACCGCTGGTTGAAATAGAATGGATCATAAGTAATGTATAGTCCTTGCATGTTGATAAGTCGGGTTCCGAAGATGTAGTTGATCGCAAGCTCGCATCGTCTCCGAGAGGTACCCGCGAAAGCACACAAGACGATAAACACTGGAAAGCAATCAAGGAGCAAGCACTCTATTACTATGGGGCAACACCAGATCAAGAAGACATCACACGACATGGCAACGCGATACGGATCTATCGTCGAGAACGGTTACTAACAATTTAAGTGGGGTATCGATCACACACGACGAATACCGCACGTTTACGGTGGTTCAAGTTGCTTAGCTACAGGTGATCAACCAACGGTTATTAACATGGCAACTCAAGCAAGCATGGCATAGCACACAAACAGGTCAAGAGCTGAAGCACAAAGTAAACTATCTATGCTAGTCATTTTAAGTGAGGCACGACCTAAACATGGCATAACACTAAGTGCCGCACGATAATTAAAGGATTTGGTACTGTTCTGCCCTAAACCATATTTTAGGTTGGTTAACAGCAGCAAACAATTACATAAACACAAAGTACTTAAAAACTAATCAAGTTACACATAAATAACACTCCAAACGGAGTTACGGTTAAAAAGATACAAGCAAAACAACTTACGGGCACAAACTGCCAACATCACAAAGCACACTTTAGAGCAATGCATAAACAACATAATGAATGCAAACATGCTCACAGTTGATATGCAATAAACTAGACATGACAGGTAAGGCATGGCAAAAAGAATCATGCAAAAAGGCATCATAGTTCAAAAGATATTAAGCAAACAACATGGCATCACAAAGTAACAGACTTAGTGAAAAACTGAGGTGGCTGTCAAAAACAGCAGCATAGCAACTTTGGAGCTAAATAACTATATGACCAGCAAGCATATCATGGCAATGCAATACATGGGATGAAAGTAGACATGATGTTTAAAAATATACAATTGGAACCACTCAAATCCGATAAACGGTCGCGACACACTCGTCGACCGAAGTTGCAACAAAATAACAGTTTCAGCAACAGCAGCACATTAACATCAGGATCACCACTTTGGAGCAAGATTTAATATAGCTAGAGCACCCAAATATGACAAGTTAAAGCATGGAAATGAATTACAGATGATGCTTAACACATAGGAGAAAGAATCAATGCAATAGGCCTCATGGATTAGTCACAATCATCATGCAAAGTTGCAACAAAATAATTACAGCAGCATACTAACAGGAAAAGTAGCAGTTTAACGGCCTAACGCCCACTTTAGCACACAATTACAAAATCAAGACGACCTCAAATGCAAAATCTCACAAAAGACGGATTAAAGTACAAGCAATTCTAAGCAGTTTTCGTTTTGGGGGCACATTCATCGGAGCTATGGATTAACGGGAAATCGCAGTACAAAATGGGATCAACAGCAAAATATAAAAGACTTAGCAGAAATAACAGGAAATAAAAAAATAAAAAAAAACACAAAAAAAGAAGGCGCTCGGGCCTCACCCATGGGCCAGGCCCACGAGGCCGGTGCTGGACTGGGCTGCTGGAGGAGAGTTGGGCCGCCCTGGGCAGGCCGGCCCAGGCGGCGGCGGCCTTGCCCGCTGGATCGGGAGATCCCGAGCGCGACGGCGGCTACCGGCGGCAAGGGGCGGCGCTAGGCGGTGGTGGGCGACCGGACCCACCATCGGAGGCCTCGTCGGCGCCGGATCCAGGCGGAATGAAGGGTTGGCGGCGTCGGGGACGTCCTTGGGGCGGCGAGGGCGCGACGAGGACAATGGAGGTGCGGCCTCGAGCTCGGCCGGCCCCCAAAAATGGCGAGCGGCGCCGCCGGTCTTCGTCTGGGGTAGCCCTGCGAGAGAGAGAAGAGGGAGATGATAGAGGGAAGAAGCGGGGGAAGGAGAGGTGCGCACGGGGAAGGGCCTGGGGGCGGCTCGCCGGAGCGACGAGGCGCGGCGGCCGGCTGTAGTTGCAGGCGGCGGTTCCTCCACGGGAGGAGATGGGCGGCACGGCCAGATGGACTTCCGGTGGGCCTGGCGGCAGAGAAGCGGGCCCGGCGCGGCCCGGATCGGCTGGGAGGCCGGTGGAGGCTACGTGGCTCAGATCTGAGCCGTTGGATCTCAGATCTCACGATTCAGATCTTAGGGGAGGCTAGGGTTTCGAAATTGGAGGGCTAGGGGGCAGATTTCGGGGATTTTCTGGCGGTTTGGCTGCAAATTTTGGTCTAGGGAAACCCTAGAAAGGGGTGGGAGTGTGGTGGTCTTTATATAGCCCCGGTGGCTGGCAGTTTGCAAAAACATCCCCGGTTTTTCTCTCGCGCGCGCGGTGCTCACATTTCTGACCGCCGGGGGTCCGCAGTACCTCCGATTCGGGTAAAACTTCGAACTGCGCGATCAGCACATCGAGCCGGAAGCATTCACCTCGCGCTGGAACCGTTCCGAAAACACTTTCCGGCGCTCTATAAAAATAACCCATTTAATTATTAAACAGGGTTTTTGTTCTGTTGGCTGCGGCTGGTCTCGTGCGGTTTTCGCGACGGTGATCGGGTGAAACCTGGTGTCGCAAAGGTCGAGTGTCAGAGTGGAAAGGGTCGGTCTCCGTCCGATACGAGATAAGAGGGGGAAAAATAATCGTCGATCGATAAATCGGGGATGCAAACACTGCAAACAAATGAGACAATCAAACAATTCACACCAAAACAAATTTTTTAATTTTTTTGAAAACTGGGCTGTTACAATACAACACCACCAACAAGGGATCTCGTCCCGAGATCCTGGACGATCCGGGGAAGAGGGGGGGAGAGAAAAGAGAGTCGACGATCTTCAACACCACCAACAAGGGACTCTGCTCCATGTCGACGTCGAACTTACTTCGAGATAAATTTCCGCAGAGAGACAACATCGTCGGAAAAATGAAACCGTCAGTGACAAGAGGAAGAACGATCGCGAAAACCAGATCAAGGGATAGTGATTTTCGACGCAAGTCGTAAAAACGCCGGGCAAAAGGATGGAGATCAAAGGACGACCAAGATGATTACCGAAATCGGAGAAAGCTAAAGGTGCTACAAGAATTCCCAACCTGAGCTCGGAATCGAGACAACACGCTGCAAGCACGGCATTGTAACGGTTCCGATACTCCACACACTCGAGATCCTAGAGTTTGAAAGGGGATAAGTCGAGATTAAAACACTTACAGCACTTTTCCTGACCAGAGCAAAGGTAAGGAGTAAAAAGATTCCTACTCTCCGATAGCTAACTTAGTAACTACAAAATAGTTTTTTGTCTAGACTCGACTTCGGCCAGAGCAGGGATCCTACGGTCGGTAAGGCTCTGATACCAAGTTGTAAGGCCCGATATGCGGTACTGTTCCAGATCTAGGTGTTTCCACCCAGATCCAGGGACGAAGCACATATCGGTCCCACCGCGACATATGACAAAGCCATATGCCCCGGATTTCCAACATGATATCACAACATTAAAGATACAGGATAGAACATCTCATACAATCGGCATACAACTGCCTCAAATATAATACAACAGCGGAAGATACATGTCTGAGTACATACTACAAGCAAATGCCTACTGGCAAAGAGAAAACATCGATCCCATAACCACACGGGTCCAGGCCCTCCGCCGGGATCCGCCTAACTAGTCGTCGTCGAGTCTCCACGTGAAACATCGATCACCATACCTGTTGTCGATCAAGAACCCTGAAAAGAGTTTGGGGTAGTATCATGAGTACAGAGGTACTCAGCATCCAACTGTAGTGGTCATCTGACCCAGCAAGGACTTCATCACTCGTCATTCTAGGACAACTAGTAGTTTACGGTAAGGAAGGGGTAACTGGTGAGGTTGCTTCCGCACTAGCATTTATGAAGTGGCTAACGATCTAGAGAGTAAGATAAGAAGCCAAGCATTCGATGAGGAATCGCCTCCAAAAAGTCTGCTATCAACTACTTACGCAATCATAACACCTATCCTATCCTTGTCCTCCTATTCGCATCCCGACGAAGAAGAAGTTGTCAAGGCACACACACACGTTGATCAAGTTGTATTAAGATTATCTCAGCTGTTGTTGTCTATGAACAAGGAGTAGGTCTCAAGTCGTCCATAACCGTGGACACGGCTTCTCGAAAATATTTAACCCTGCAGGGGTGTACCAACTGGCCATTACGAGGCTTCGCACGCACGCCCATCTCTCTCAGTTGCTACCCATGATAGGCAACCATTTTATGATTTAGTCCCAAGAGATCCGGAACGACAGGTCCCTCTAACTAACAACGCACAAATCCGGGTGGCCCCCGGGGAGTCGACACCCAATCCAAAGGCCGGCCGCGCTATCGGATCGGACTCTTCCGGCTGGACGAGGTCGGGTTAGCTACCCAAACAGCTGTGGGCAGCCCCCTAGCTTCCAGGTGTGGACCAACAAATAAACCATGTCTCCGCTGGCCCGAGTTGTTTGAAAAATCTGCTGGGAGCTCACCAGTCACACACACGGTTTTCAAATGATAAAACCAGCTTGGGCCACCTCTAGAAATGTTTGAAGCTAGGTAGGTAAGAAAAGGGGACCCCATAAAATCCCACACGCAGTTAGGCACGCTCAGTCTTAAAAACCAATACCCGGAACTCAGATCCTAGGTGACTCGGATGGAACAAAGCGTCGGGGCGGGATAGCCTAGACCTTCCATCCTTCGTCGAATATAGTCAACATTATAATAATCATATCATCAACAACAATATAATAATAATGTGATATCCCAAACCCAGGAGTAGCAGGGTAACATCGTGGCATCCTAAGCATGCATACTAAGCAAGGGCTGAGCAACGAGCAATAGTAACATAGCAGTACATGGTTTGCTGGGAGGGGACATGGCTGTATCGGTTTGAAAGAGGCTGTAAACATGTGGTAGGATCAAACATTGAACCTAACCTAGACTAGCATGCAAACCACTGGTTGAAATATAATGGATCATAAGTAATGTATAGTCCTTGCCTGTTGATAAGTCGGGTTCCGAAGATGTAGTTGATCGCAAGCTCGCATCGTCTCCGAGAGGTACCCGCGAAAGCACACAAGACGATAAACACTGGAAAGCAATCAACGAGCAAGCACTCTATTACTACGCGGCAACACCAGATCAAGAAGACATCACACGACATGGCAACGCGATACGGATCTATCGTCGAGAACGGTTACTAACAATTTAAGTGGGGTATCGATCACACACGACGAATACCGCACGTTTACGGTGGTTCAAGTTGCTTAGCTACAGGTGATCAACCAACGGTTATTAACATGGCAACTCAAGCAAGCATGGCATAGCACACAAACAGGTCAAGAGCTGAAGCACAAAGTAAACTATCTATGCTAGTCAATTTAAGTGAGGCACAACCTAAACATGGCATAACACTAAGTGCCGCACGATAATTAAAGGATTTGGTACTGTTCTGCCCTAAACCATATTTTAGGTTGGTTAACAGCAGCAAACAATTACATAAACACAAAGTACACGAAAAACTAATCAAGTTACATATAAATAACACTCCAAACGGAGTTACGGTTAAAAAGATACAAGCAAAACAACTTACGGGCACAAACTACCAACATCACAAAGCACACTTTAGAGCAATGCATAAACAACATAATGAATGCAAACATGCTCACAGTTGTTATGCAATAAAGTAGACATGACAGGTAAGGCATGGCAAAAAGAATCATGCAAAAAGGCATCATAGGTCAAAAGATATTAAGCAAACAACATGGCATCACAAAGTAACAGACTTAGTGAAAAACTGAGGTGGCTGTCAAAAACAGCAGCATAGAAACTTTGGAGCTAAATAACTATATGACCAGCAAGCATATCATGGCAATGCAATACATGGTATGAAAGTAGACATGATTTTTAACAATATACAATTGGAATCACTCAAATCCGATAAACGGTCGCGACACACTCGTCGACCGAAGTTGCAACAAAATAACAGTTTGAGCAACAGCAGCACATTAACATCAGGATCACCACTTTGGAGCAAGATTTAATATAGCTAGCGCACCCAAATATGACAAGTTAAAGCATGGAAATGAAGTACACATGATTCTTAACACATAGGAGAAAGAATCAATGCAATAGGCCTCATGGATTAGTCACAATCATCATGCAAAGTTGCAACAAAATAATTACAGCAGCATACTAACAGGAAAAGTAGCAGTTTAACGGCCTGATGCCCACTTTAGCACACAATTACACAATCAATACGACCTCAAATGCAAAATCTCACAAAAGACGGATTAAAGTACACGCAATTCTAAGCAGTTTTCGTTTTGGGGGCACGTTCATCGGAGCTATGGATTAACGGGAAATCGCAGTACAAAACGGGATCAGCAGCAAAATATAAAGGACTTAGCAGAAATAACAGGAAATAATAAAAAGAAAAAAAAACACAAAAAAAGAAGGCGATCGGGCCTCACCCATGGGCCAGGCCCATGAGGCTGGTGCTGGACTGGGCTGCTGGAGGGGAGTTGGGCCGCCCTGGGCAGGCCGGCCCAGGCGGCGGCGGCCTTGCCCGCTGGATCGGGAGATCCCGAGCGCGACGGCGGCTACCGGTGGCAAGGGGCGGCGCTAGGCGGTGGTGGGCGACCGGACCCTCTACGGGAGGCCTCGTCGGCGCCGGATCCAGGCGAAATGAAGGGCTGGTGGCGTCGGGGACGTCCTTGGGGCGGCGCGGGCGCGACGAGGACAACGGAGGTGCGGCCTCGAGCTCGGCCGGCCCCCAAAAATGGCGAGCGGCGGCGCCGGTCTTCGTATGGGGTAGCCCTGCGAGAGAGAGAGAAGAGGGAGATGAGAGAGGGAAGAAGCGGGGGAAGGAGAGGTGCGCACGGGGAAGGGCCTGGGGGCGGCTCGCCGGAGCGACGAGGCGCGGCGGCCGGCTGTAGTTGCAGGCGGCGGTTCCTCCACGGGAGGAGATGGGCGGCACGGCCAGATGGGCTTCCGGCGGGCCTGGCGGCAGAGGAGCGGGCCCGGCGCGGCCCGGATCGGCTGGGAGGCCGGTGGAGGCTACGTGGCTCAGATCTGAGCCGTTGGATCTCAGATCTGACGTCTCAGATCTTAGGGGAGGCTAGGGTTTCGAAATTGGAGGGCTAGGGGGCAGATTTCAGGGATTTTCTGGGGGCGTGGCTGCAAATTTTGATCTAGGGAAACCCTAGAAAGGGGTGGGAGTGTGGTGGTCTTTATATAGCCCCGATGGCTGGCAGTTTGCAAAAACATCCCCGGTTTTTCTCTCGCGCGCGCGGTGCTCACATTTCTGACCGCCGGGGGTCCGCAGTACCTCCGATTCGGGTAAAACTTCGAACTGCGCGATCAGCACATCGAGCCAGAGGCATTCACCTCGCGCTGGAACCGTTCCGAAAACACTTTCCAGCGCTCTATCAAACTAACCCATTTAATTATTAAACGGGGTTTTTGTTCTGTTGGCTGCGGCTGGTCTCGTGCGGTTTTCGCGACGGTGATCGGGTGAAACCCGGTGTCGCAAAGGTCGAGTGTCAGAGTGGAAAGGGTCGGTCTCCGTCCGATACGAGATAAGAGGGGGAAAATAATCGTCGATCGATAAATCGGGGATGCAAACACCGCAAACAAATCAGACAATCAAACAATTCACACCGAAAACAATTTTTTTAATTTTTGTGAAAACTGGGCTGTTACACTGGGCCACACTGTGCATTTGCTGCACTAGTGGGGTGGGCTAGTTCCCTTTTCTTTTTATTTCTTTTCTTCTTTCTATTCTTTTCTGTTTATATTTATTTTAGTTGCTTTAGCCATTTTGTAAAATATGTAATAGGTTCCATAATTAGCATGGCACAATACCAGGGTGACACAAAAATATTGGGACTTATATAAAATATTTTGCATTTTGGTTTTATTAAAAAGGTGTTAAATGCCACTGTTTTACCACTGTTATGAATTGTTTGTTTTATTTTATAACTTAATAAATTCCCATACCCACATGGACATGGTCCACTGAATATTTGTGATTTAACAAAAGTGGTTGCACAATTGTTGGTTGACTTTTATTTGCCACTTATTTTTAATAGCAACCAAAAGGGTATTTGAATTTGTTTTGATTCAAGGTTGATCCAAGCATGATTAGTAACAGTGATTAGCAAGGTAATTACGGTTCCATAACACTGAGGGTGTTACACGCCCCCTGGCGCGGCCAGGCCCCTGGCCGCGCCAGGTGGCCGCCTGGGTGCCTGGTGGTGGCCCCCTGGCCCTCCTTCGGGCTTCTGGAGTCTTCCGACACGCTGAATTTTTATCTGATTTTTCTCGTATTTTTGAGCACTTTTTATATGGGGGGAACTGAAATAAAAAAACAGCAGAAAACAGGAACTGGCACTGGGGTGCACTGAGTTAGTAGGTTAGTCCAAATATGATCAAAAGTGTATGAAAGTGTATCTAGATCATAGCAATATCACGCAAAACATGCATGGAGCGAGCGGAAATTATCGATACGTTTGAGACGTATCAGTCATCAAGTTTGACACATTCAAGGTCACCTCCTAAGCAGGAATTTCAGCGTCAAGCGAGGCCATACGGGTCATGGGCGCCAGCCCCATGGATGGTGCCACCCCCTTATACGCCATACTGTGCAGGAGGCTTAGATGGTAGATGGGAGCAGCCCCCAATGGCTCCTTATGCTTTTCATCCGGGGTGGGCAGCGCCTAGGTGATCTATGCACGAGAAGATTTCTTACCCCATACAAGACCGTTTGAGTTATGGTGCCAATCGGTCAATGCAAAGTCATCCAAAGGAACCTAGCGGAAAAATGTGGCGTGCAAAGTCGCCAAGTGCTGTAACTCCAAATTCTGCTAAGACAAAAGAAGATAGACTTGGTGTCAAAATTGTTATGGTGGGCATTGAGATGCTAAAACTCAAAGAGCTGATTGTTATTGATGATCCGGCTGTTTCGATTAATGACGTGGTGGCTGTCTCGCAGGGTACTATGTCTAATGATCATGAAGCTAGTGCAAGTGAGGTCAAGCCTAGAGATCCCAAGTATACTCAACCTAAATGGTGTCCTCCCAGTTTATCCAAATCACAAAAGAGGAGATTGCATCGCATGAGGAACCATGAAAAGGTGGATCAAGAGGCAGAAAAATTGAGGGACGAATGGTTTAATGAAGAAATTCCCATGGTGCCCACAATGAAGGTGTGGAGGCCTAAACAAATAGATAACACAGTGGATCTTACAACACTGATAGTTCCAAGAGAGGATGATGCAAGTGCTATTGTATCGTCCACACCACCTATCGCTTCTCCTTCACTTGAGAATACATCGGAATCGGCGGATATGCACGAAGAGGAGGAGTTGCTAGATTATGAGCCTGTGCCTGTTCATAAAAGTATGGATATTAATATGGTGTTCTACCTACCCGCTGAATTTTGTGCCATAGATGAAGAAGGGAAGGTGGCTCATTTGGATTTGGCCCTAAGAATGCTATTTTCGAAAAGCCAAAAGAACCGGTGACGCACTTGAGGCCATTGTACCTCAAAGTTCATATTAATGGATCATCGGTCTCTAGGGTGCTTGTTGATGGTGGTGATGTTGTGAATCTTATGCCCTATTCGGTCTTCAAAAAGTTGGGTTTGAATGATGCAGAATTGATACAGACCAATATGGTGCTCAATGGATTCGAAGGAAAAGAAAACACTGAGGCCAAAGGTGTTATGTATGTTGAGCTTACGGTGGGAAGCAAAACTTTGGTTGTCGCGTTCTTTGTTGCTGAGGTGAAGGGTAACTACAATGTCATACTTGGGCGCGATTGGGTTCATGCAAATCAATTTGTGCCATCAACTATGCACCAGTTCTTGATTCAGTGAGTTGATGAGGAAGTGGAGGTTGTTCATGGAGATAATTCGGCATGTGTTGCTTTGGCTGATGCACCGGTGGATTGGCAGCATCCACATGCTACTTTCTTGACGGGGCGCGACTTGACAGATTTTGATTTTCTTAGAGCCACAAAGAATGGTTTCGTGCCCGCCTCTCTAAAGCCGGTTAGTGGTAACTGTCTCCAAGGAAAGATGCATTTAAATGGATTCTAACTCCGAATGGTTGTAGAAGCGTCTTGAAGAATATCGGTCCAATGGGAACGATATATTTGAGTTGATAGAAGAGTTGGAAGACATGGATAAACTAGGACAAGGTTTTGCGTCTGCCAATCCATTAGAGGAGGTAGACATAGGATGTGGTTGAATTCTGAAGCCGACATTTGTGAACAAAAATCTTGGAGCTGATTGTAAAGTTAAAATAATTGAGCTGTTGAAAGAATATATTTTTTGCTTTGCATGGGAATATCATGAGATGTCGGGTTTAAGCCGAGAGCTAGTTGAGCATCGGTTGCCTATAAAGAATGTTTTAGGCCTTATAAGAAAACGAGTAGAAAGTTTAATACTAAAATATATGACCGCATCAAGGAAGAGATCGGTCGATTGCTTAAAGCTAATCTTATTAGACCTTGAAGGTATGTTGAATGGATTTCTAATATTGTGCTTGTGGAGAAGAAAGGGTCCAACAAGGTGAGGGCGTGTATTGATTTAAGAGGTTTGAATAGAGTTATGCCCAAAGATGAGTATCCCATGCCAATAGACGATATGCTTATTAATGAAGCTTCTAGACATAAAGTTATTAGCTTTCTTGATGGTAATGCGGGATATAATCAGATTTTTATGGCCGAAGAGGATATTTACAAGACTTCTTTTCGATGCCCCGGTTTTGTTGGTTTATTTGAGTGGGTGGTAATGACTTTTGTTTTGAAGAATGCCGGTGCCACATATCAAAGGGCGATGAACTTAATTTTTCATCATTTACTTGGTGTTATACTTGAGGTCTATATTGATGATATTGTTGTAAAATCGGATGCTTTTGAATCTCACTTAGCCGATTTGCGTTTAGCTTTTGAGAGGATGAAGAAATATGGACTGAAGATTAATCCTTTGAAGTGTGATTTTAGTGTATCGTCTGGCAAATTCTTGGGTTTTATTATTCACGAGGACGGTATAGAAATTGATCCCAATAAGATAGAAGTATACTGAAGGTGGAGGCTCCAATGTGCAAGAGAGATATGCAGAAGTTCCTTAGCAAGATTAATTATTTGAGGGGATTCATTGCTAATTTGTCAGGGAAGGTTAACGCATTTACCCCTATGCTTCGGTTAAATAATGACATTGATTTTACTTGGGGGCGAAACAACAAGAAGCATTTGACATAATCAAGAAATATTTATGCACTCCTCTGGTGTTGACAGCTCCTAAGCATGGGAAGCCCTTTAGACTTTATATTGCGGCGTAGAAAGGTGCTATTGGTGTTGTTTTGACTCAAGAGATCGAAGGGAAGGAACATGCTATTACTTATTTAAGCCAGCGCCTTTTGGATGCTGAAACAAGGTATACCGTCATTGAGAAATTATGCTTATGTTTATATTATGCTTGCACAAAACTGAGACATATTCTAGTGCGTAGTACTTGCATAGTAGCTTGTCAAACTGATGTCATCAAATACATGTTGCATAGGCCAATTCTTAGTGGTAGAATTGGCAAGTGGGCTTATTCTTTGATTGACTATGACTTGGATTATGAATCTTTGAAATCTATGAAAGGCCAAATTGTTGCTGATTTTATAGTCGAACATCGGATTGTTAGTGAGCATGATATTGATATAAACCTTGTTTCGTTAGTACCATGGAGATTATATTTTGATGGTTCAGTTTGTAGCAATGGCCAAGGTGTTGGTGTTGTTTATATATCTCCTCATGGTGCTGTTTTTGAGGCGTCAGGCCGATTCGAATACTTTTGCAGCAATAATCAGGACGAATATGAAGCATTGTTATTCGGCTTAAAGATGTTGCTTGGTATAGGTGCTACACATATTGAGGCTTTTGGTGATTCATTATTGGTAGTGAAGCAAGTTTCTGGAGTATTTAAATGCTTTGATGAATCACTCAATGTTTATCTTGGTAAATGTCTAGACGTAGTTTCTACTTTAGATCATTTTAGTATTGCTCATATACCTAGACATGACAATTGGAAAGCAAATGAATTGACACAACAAGCATCTGGTTATCATGTTGACCGTGGCATGTTTCATATTTCACAAGAACCGATGCCTTGCCTTGCCAGCATAGAAGAGGCCGAATTAGAACTTACTACTTCGGCCACTAATGAGATATCTAGTGCAGGTGAAAATCAAGACTGGAGGAATCCCATTATTGATTATTTGTGCGATCCTAGTAAAAGTGTGGACAGGATTGTTCGGCGTATAGCTTTCAAGTATGAGTTGCGGGGTGATGACCTTTATCGCAGAACGGTTGATGATGTTTCTTTAAAGTGCTTGGATGATGATCAAGCGAGAGTTGCTATGGGAGAGGTACATGAAGGAATATGTGGTACTCATCAGTCGGCTCCAAAGATGAAGTGGTTCTTGTGACATGCTGGATTTTATTGGCCGGCTATGATTAGTGATTGCTTCAAATACTACAAAGGTTGTGAAGCTTGTAAAAAGTTTGGTGATATTCAGTTGGCTCCCGCTGCTATGTTACATCCTATTATTAAGTCGTGGCCTTTTAGGGGTTGGGGATTAGATTTAATTGGACAAATTCATCCTTCCTCTTCAAAGGGCATCGGTTTGTGTTGGTGGCGACTAATTATTTCACCAAGTGATCTGAAGCAGTACCTCTCAGGAATATGACGCATGTGGAGGTAATTAAATTTATAACCGAGCATATTATTCATAGATTCAGCATCCCTCAAACATTGACTACGGATCAAGAATCATCTTTCATGGCACATCAAGTTAGAGAATTTGCCGAATCTTATAATATAAAGTTGCTCAATTCCTCCCCGTATTATGCCCAAGCTAATGGACAAGCTGAGTCTAGTAATAAAATATTGATCAAGCTCATCAAGAAGAAAATTGAAGATAATCCAAGGAGATGGCATGAGCTATTGTCTGAAGCTTTGTGGGCACATGGGATTTCAAGGCATGGTGCTACGAAGGTAACTCCATATGAGCTTGTATATGGTCAAGAAGTTGTTTTACCCGTGGAAGTTAATTTGAATGCCTTGAGGATAGCCAAACAAAATGATTTATCAGCGAAAGACTTTTATAATTTGATGATGGATAATATTGATGAGGTTACCGATAAGCGTTTGGCTGCGTTGAAATCCATAGAGAAAGATATGTTGAGGGTGGCAAGATCTTACAATAAGAAAGTAAAGTTGAAGAATTTTCAGATTGGAGATCTTGTGTGGAAGGTGATTCTACCAATTGGTTCAAAGGACAGAAAATTCGGGAAGTTGTCACCAAACTAGGAAGGTCCTTTCAAGATTATAAGAATAATTCTGGGAAACTCGTATTTGGTGGAATCCATACAAGGAATGATGCTGCCTAAAGCTCGCAATGGCAAGTATTTGAAGAAATACCACCCAAGTGTGTGGCAAGAAGCCTGAGTAGGCAATGTCCGATAAGTGATTATCATCCTAAGAACAAAACATGGCCGATATGTAATTATTACCCTAAGAACATGCATGGCCGATGGAGTGTTGACATCATCCTTAGACCTTATGTGGTGCAAATTATTTTTCGGCACGCATGTTTTGCCAAAAAATAGGGGAGCATGTGTTGACACCAGTTTTTGGACCTACAATGAACCTATATAATATGTCCTCAAATGACGAAGTGTTCTACATGAAAAAGTTTGGTATTGTCGATATGAACATATTTGTAGTTCGAGCCATTGCCATCCGATTCGATCTTAAGGGCCAAAAATATGTTTGAATAAGTAAGATCCTGGCATTCGAAGCACTATTCTGCCACTTAGGACTTCAAAACATCCTCAAATGTAAAAAATCTTCTACATGGAGCGGCTTGGTCTTGTAGAACCGGTCGATTTTGATATTTGAAACGTCCAAATCCGAGTTCGTATGAAGTTATAGCCAAAACAGTGCAGCACTGAAAATCCATGTCAGACCGTCCGAATAATTAGCACCCGAAAGAGCTCTCGGTTATAATTATCCAGACCATCCACCCTCGGGGCCGGATCTTCTGACCTTTAGCCGAACTGTCCGGGCCGAAACCCGAACCGTCCGAATAAGTAAGACTCGGAGAGTGTTTTCGGCCATATAATTGTCCGGACCGTCCGACCTATCGTCCGGACCGTCCGGGATTCAGTCCGTACGACCGATATACTCGCGTGAGTCCAATTTTTCTCGGGATTTTTGTATATTGGACGGGAAAAGGACTAATTTTCTTGCAAGGGAAGCCCAACCCCCTCATAAATAGATGAGATGACGGTCGAACGTACACGTGACGTGTTCATGTGTCAACAGCAGGCCCCCTCAAGGGATATTTGGCCACCTATTAAAGCCCTTCCCAGAAGGCAACGGTTTTCTCGCGGAACTTCAATTCCCGGGTTATCTATAGCCTGGTACTTATTTCCGTATTATCTATAGTCGGATGGTTAATCTTGGATTAGCTGTAACCGGATGCTTATTCTCGGATTATCTATAACCGGATACTTATTCCCGGATTGACTGTAACCAGATGCTTATTCCCGGAGAAGTTTATGGTTTGTACTTAATAAAGATCAAAGTACACTGGTCCTCCCCTCTCATTATGCGTGAAGACCGTGGCGACGCTCATCGGACGACATCCGCTCTTCGTCGAAGAACCTTCTCGGGGGCTTTCCGGATGAGCACATGCATCATCAGAGATGCCAGGGTAACAACCCCCTTCCACAGCTCTGGTCAGTCCAGGCCTAACCTCTCATCATCTTGAGATCATTCTTCCCTGTAAAACTCACACGTGCAACTTTCTCGGATTCGACTCCCGAACAGGATCGAATAGTAGCTCCTCCAACTACTAGACGTTGCAGAGCTCGGGGAATCCACGCTCAAGCAACCGGCCCTGCCCCGTGCAACCGACAAGGATTGTTCCATCGGTCTGCCCGATGAATCCGGCTTGGGTAGCTTGAGAAAGGCAATCAACCTTCACACGACAATAGTCCCGGAAGGAAAACTTGACACCTGCGCATGAGGATTCTCTTGAGATAGTTCAAGTCACCCATTATCAATCTATCCTGTGGAGGTCGGACTGGAGTCCCGTCGAGCACCCATAGAGCCCCGGGTGCAGGAGGATCTACTTGTTTTCGTAAAGCCTAACCGTGAGAATAAATAAGATTGGACCCGACTCCAAGATGCCCCTTTCAGGGATGTTAAGGCCCCCTTGGGCAACAACGAGAAGCTCGTGGGAATACAACCTTCCAAGCCGCTGGGTTTTCGGGAAGCCTCTTCCAGACGAGATGGCAGAAAAGCAAACTCCCACAGATGGGCTAGCTTGTGCTGCCATAAGCAACAGCCCCTTGACCGGGGATCTAGAACCAAAGGGTTCTAAAGAGGCTAGGCCTCACACTGGGCTACATCGCCCCCTTACCGGACGTGCCCACCTCACGCACGGAGCAGGGCAAGTATGCCTCTCTGGCTAAGCCGTGAACTCGGCCTAGGAACACTCCAGAAAGACAACAAAAGGGATCCCCCACCTATCTCGGATGGTGGGCGATTCCCGCAACACACATTGGACGCAGGGAAAATTAAGTGCCAGAATCGTACATTTACCATCCTCCTCACGGGATCTTTTGGAGCCAAAATACAGCTAAGGTTCACGGAACTTCGGTGCGATTATGAACATTTTGCGTGAGTTGTGGATTAGCTACTTCACAATCCTACATCGCTACCCGGTAAGCGAAAGAGCAGGATCAAAGTAAAAAATTCCCTGCGGGTAGGGAGTTTTGACCTGCGCAGGTCACCTCCAGCAGACATCGTCCCTGATTCCGCTGACGGCGCCTTTCGTGCCCAGGAAGTCCTTCGTGGCATCCCCGGTGCCAGACTCGACTGAGCCGTTGGCGACCTCCTCCACGCAGCAAGTCACGCGGGTCCCCCATGAATGGAAGATCTTCACCCATAGCGTATCCTAGCCATCTTACCAGAACAGGAGACACTAAAACGGTTGGATGTTGCACCACCGGATGAACATCTGCCACCCCTGATCCAGGTACATGGAGTCGTCTCCTCCGAAAGTCTTGGCCACCCAAGAAGGACCATGGGGGAAACCCTCTACTTGGAGCCATAGACCCTGGGGCTTGCACTTCACCGTCATCAGCGTGAAGGGATCAGGAAAGAGGAGCCAACCGCACGGGGGATCGATCAGCCCCACGAAGAACTCATGGGTTGCGATCCCCAAGTGAGCGCACACTAGAGCTGAAGAGGACGGCCCTCCGGTGTGATTGCCCCGGCCAAGGCTACCTCGGACTACTAGAGATCCTCGATGGCACGCCCCACAGCCGCGAGATCCTTCACGGCCGCGCACCCCAAGAATTGCCTGCACGGCCGCCTCAATAGTGTGGGCGTGTCTCGGAGGAGCCATGAAGCCGAGAAGGAAGGGGCGAGTGTGGAACGGGGAAGAAGGAGACTGCCTCTTCCGTCGGGGGGGTCAATTAGATACTGCAAGGCAACAAGCAGGGGAGTATTCTTTCACCCTTGTCAAAGACTTAATTACCGAGGTCATGTCACCACTCTTCCTCGAGTCTTTCCCTCTTTGCAAGTTATAAGCATTATCATCCGCCGGGTCATTGCATGTCACGTCCAACTAGAGGCCTGGCATGTGGCAGTGTCAGCACCATTGATGGATTCTCGCCCCTCGTTGGTTACCCCAAGTGGAAGGTTGAGATGTATCCAGCACCAAGTTTCCCTTACATGAGGGCTGTAAGGTTTATCGGACCAGGAGGACTCTGAATTCTTCAAGTAGGTTTCAACAGCGCCATAGATTAAGTTGTCGAATTGAGACAAGGTTGACGCGGACCTGCACACGGAAACAAATAACTTTTCTCCCAACGAGTTCAAAGAGTTTTTCAATCTCTCCGGCCTTGTCGTTTACAAAGGATCGAACACACGGTGGAAATAGTGATGGTGGTTGCAACTGAGAAGGAAATAAAGCAGTAAAGAGTTGAGGTGTAAACAATGGTGTAAATATGGATCGGGGTCCCATGATGTTCACTAGTGATGTCTCTCTCCCAAAAGACGACAAAACAGCTAAGCTGGGTGAACAAATTACAGCTGGGCAATTGACAGAATTATAAACGCATCGCAATGCTAATTATGCCACAAGAAAGTTAGAGGCTCAAAAGTATGGGCAGTACGCCAAGACAAGTAGACCATTTATTCATAAGCATCTACTCCTTAATCATCCACCTTGAGATATCTATCAAAAACATCTCGCTGGTATTAAGTTGTGAGCCCCACCCAAAATGTAAAACCAAAGCAACAGATAACTGCATTAACAAACTTTGCGTAAGGTAAACAATCCTTGCAACCTCGGTTACAATCACCATTGTTTTCTCCCTGGCGGCAACAACACATCCCCTAGTCTCTTGTTTCTATCACTTAAGCTAGACATCGGGGGGCATGAACCCACAATCAAGCATAACGCTCCATCTTGGAGTTACTATCTAATACTTGGCCAAAGTAATAAAAATCAACGGAGAACAGGCAATAATTACTCAAGAACAAAACATAAAAGGAGAACCAAATATATAACTCATCAAA
The DNA here is from genome assembly GCA_950022295.1 of Bromus sterilis. Classification (NCBI taxonomy): domain Eukaryota; kingdom Viridiplantae; phylum Streptophyta; class Magnoliopsida; order Poales; family Poaceae; genus Bromus; species Bromus sterilis. The sequence continues at coordinate 144,587,268 of OX465597.1, forward strand.
ATTTGAACATAATCTCATAATCCATCGGATCCCAGCAAACACAGCATAGCAACAGTAGAAAGATTACATAAGTGCCTTGATCATGTAGGGCAGCTCAGAAGGTCTAAGAATTGAAGCACGAGATTGGAGAGAAGACATCACATAGCTACTAGTCATGGACCCATGGTCCAAGGGGGAATATTAACGGCACATCCGAGAAGCACTCATGGTGGTGGAGAAGCTCTCGGAGATCAATCCTCCCTTCGGAAGAGTGCCGGGACAGGGTCTTCTGGAGGTCCCTATCTCGGGATCACGGCAGCGGCGGAACAGAGGTGAAAATCGCGATGTTGGGTCTCTTTTCCGGGTTTCTCCATCGGAAGTAAATATAGGCCGAAGGGGGGAACCGGGGGAGGTGTCCTCCTCCCAGGCGACCTGTGGGCGCGACCCCACCCCTGGACGCGCTAGGTGGTCGCCTGGGAGGGGTGGGCCCCCTTCGACTATCCTTTGGGCTTCTAGAAGCTTCTGGCATGCTGTTTTTTATATATTTTTCTTGGAATTTTTTGGGCACTGAAAATATGGGTAAAAACCTACAATTCCCAGACATCAGCAGACAGAAACTGACACTGGGTGCACTGAGTTAGTAGGTTAGTCCAAATATGTGTAAAAAGGAACGAAAGTGTAGAAAAACACATAGCAATGTCACCCAAATGAGCATGGAACAAGAAGAAGTTATAGAGACGTTTGGCACGTATCAACCATCCAGGCAACGGGACAGCCATCACCCAGATTACCATGTCTTTTCGTAGGACTCAACTGTGACTATTGGAAGACCAACCGTCTGAGTCGAGCCCGGGGGCTACTGTCGGTAACCGGGAACCGGGGTGTCCTGTTTACTGACCCTTGGAGAAGTGCTTCTGGATCGCCTCGCCCGAGGGATGGGTGACTGATGACCCACAAGTGTATGGGATCTATCGTAGCATTTTCGATAAGTAAGAGTGTCGAACCCAATGAGGAGCAGAAGGTACTGACAAGTGATCTTGAGAAAGGAATAACTGCAAGCACTGAAAGGTAACTTTTTATGGGTTTTCTGGTATAAGCAACAAGGGAATAAAAGCAAGTAAAGTAAATGGTGATGATGTGGACCAAGTGTCCCAATCCTTTTGAACAAAGGATAAGCCGAGGGATCAAACTTATAAAGGCTAAAACGTTCTTGAGGACACACGGGAGAAATAGTCTTGTGTTTTCACCATATTCCGTCTAGTACTATGTTTTGTGTTGATAAGTGTTGTGTGGGTGGACCTATGCTAGTGCACCTTCTAGACTAAGATAGGTACACTCTTATTATTAAACCTCTTGCAAGCATCCGCAAATACAAGAAAGAAATTAAGGAAAAGTCAAACCATAGCAATAAACTTTAGGATCCAACACTCCCTTTTGCAAAAGTATGTGAACTGGGGTTCAGGTTTCTGTCAGTCCGACAACCCACCATAAGCATTCTTTATACACAATGTATTCCCCTAGGTCCTTAAAAAGGTGAAGTGTTATGTAGTTGACATTCACATAACACCACTAGAAGAATAACACCACAACTTAAATATCAATCAACACATATTACTTCAACATCATATGACTACTAACAACTAGACTTCTCCCATGTCCTCAAGAACTAAAGGAACTACTCACAAGATATAAAATAGATCATGATCAGAGGTGGTAAATATATGATGAACAATCTGGTCATAACAATAATTATCCAACAAAACTTAATAGCATTCACCACAAAAGAGTAATCAAGACTGGTAAAGTAGAGGGGATGAATAGTGCGAGTTACAACTCGGATTGCAAAGGTGAGATGAGATGGGATAGTGATGGAGATGGTGCTGATGATGAGGATGATGATGATGATCTCGATGATTCCCGTGATGATGGTGATGATGACGAGGACGATCTCCCCCTCAGGGAGGAGTTCTCCCCGGCGAAATCTGACTGCTAGAAAGGTCTTTTCTTCTCTGTAGATTTCCTCCATGGAGTGGCGGTGGAACTCTGGAAACTCTTCTCGTTCTGGGGTTTTTAGGTTACGGGGGTCATATAGGCCAAAGGGGGGCCCCACCCCCTAGGAGGCCACCTGGAGCGACCTAAGGGGGGCGCACCACCAGGGCGCCTGGAGCCCTGCGGGCCCCCTCCGACTGCCCTTTGTCCAGTCTTCATCATATCTTCCGAAAACGCTTCCCCGTGATTTTCAGGTCATTTGGAGATGTGCTGGTACGCCCTCTCTAAGTGCACTTTTCCCCGCTGATTTTTGCATCTTCTGTTTCAGCATCGGAAAGTTGCAAACTGTTTAAAACAAGCCAAAACACTATAAAAACATCATCATAATATGAAATATATCAATGAATAGAGGTAAATTATTATGTACAATAGTGATGCATTGTGTACGTATCAACTCCCCCAAGCTTAGACTCGCTTGTCCCCAAGCGAATACAGAGCTCGGTAAACCTGTCCACAAGTTTAGAGAGTGAAGTGTCCATAAATAAGAATATGGACAAGAAGCATCATAATTTCTTTACCAAACTCAAGCATCCTCAACAGCAACCTCAACTCATAAGGTCCTTACGAAATAGTAATATCAATTACAATCAAAAGTAGGGCTAACGAAACCAATTAAACCATGGCAAACATGTCCTTGGTCAAAGAACAACTTTTAACTTTTGCTTTTTCCTTTATATTTTGATGAGATCATTTGAAGCTTTTTAAAGAACATGTTATCAGGCAAGAAGTGAAAATGCTAACACAAAGGAAGATTTTTTGTGTAGAAAAACTCAACAAACAGCCTGCTTATCTTAATGATAATGTCAACAAAGATGTAATATGGCAATTCTCAATGAGACAATATAAATGCATGCATCTTTGTCAACATAAGGTGTCTACTCTTTGTGGGATATAAGGAAGTAGGTTTACTGACTCAACATAAAAGTAAAAGGCTTAGCCCTTCACAGAGGGAAGTAGGGAAAACTCGCGTGCTAGAGCTTTTAGTGGTTTTGAAATCAATAAGATTATAAAATAATATTTTGGGAGGTGCATAATTCATCAACAAGTGCTAGTAGATAGCCCAATACTTCTCATGTTGGTCAAGTTTCAAGGAACGATTCCCAAGATGGGGACGATCACATCCCCTTAGTCTCCTTTGTTTATCACTGCCAAAGTTTTCTAATTTCTCATGAAGAAAGCGTGAAGGAGGTTTTTTTTGTTGCTATTATCTTTTGTGAGTTTGGCTCACTCATTCCAGTCCCTCCTTGTATTAGGGGTTTACAGATTAGACATGCAAACCCAAGATAAAGCTTGTCCAGTATGAGAAGATCATGAATTATCTATACTTCCTCATGAGATAAAACAGAGGCACAAAACAAGGAGTAGTACTATTTTGAAGGTTTAAAGATAGCACATGAATAATATACTTTATGAGTGGCGGTAAAATACCACAAATAGGAAAGGTTTGGTGGACTCTTTGGAAGGTTGAGGTTTTAAGGTATGGGTGCACAAGCAGTATTCCTGCTTAGTACAAGGTTTGTCTAGCAAAGGCTTTTGAGAGTAGACGAATGATGTTAACTTTGATGCAAAACAATATAAAATCTACATTAAGAATTGGAATGAAACATCAAGTTGTCTTCCTTTTGAGCTTAAAACTTCAAGCATAAGAACATAAAGATTTTGGCTATGTCGCTACTAGATAAAATCATGCTTGTTGTTATCACCAATGCTATGTTTGCCAAGATTAAATAAAGTTTTCAAAGCCATACCTAGTATATAAGATCAATACTCCCATAATAATAAGCATATAAGGTCGATTGCGTGAAGAGAATACCAAGTACAGCGAAAAAACCAATAGATTTCTCATTAATATTCCATCATAGACAACTGCACACTCACGGATACAAGACTCTCCACAAAGGAGTGATAGACCTCAATGCAAACACCTATTTCATAAGATAACTCCCCTAGACATGATACGACACTAATCTTTGACCACAAAAGATAAAAGATAAAGATAAAGATACCGGGCTATTACCCATGAAGATTTCATTTTGCATCCTACTTGTTGTTCTTCAAGTCCGCTATTATGCGTCGAAGGGTTTGGTTTTCGGCTTCCAATATGGCCACTTGTGATTTAAGCACACAGAAGTCTTCACATAATTGGTTAGTGATCCGGTGAGCTTCAGATATAGAAGATGACACATGTGCAGCTTCGAGTGGAGGGGCAGTTCTTGAAAGATTCAGAGAAAAATCATGTTGAAGGTTAATAAACCCCACAAAGATGGGGTTATTGGAGCTTGATCCTCTTGTTGACGGATCTCGTTCTTGTTGTATGGTGACCATCTTGACTTCCTCTCTCACGGAGCGCTCCATCTCTGCTTCTCTTGCAGCAATTTCTTCATTAGTATCCCATACGGCGACCTTCCCTTGGTTAACATCTTGTTGGACACGACGGAGACGATGACTCGTGTAGTCCTCTCCGCATGAGTCACAAGAAGACATATCGAACAATAGCTTCATGGCCTGGTAGAACAAGATCGAAAAGAAAATGCACAGAATCGCAATATACAGAGCCGGGACGATCCGGGCAAATATATAGCAAAAATTTCTGCACCGAAAGGAAGGTAGCAAGCCAAAGCGGGGTCGGAGACGAGCTCCTGGTGGCCCAGGCGTCCACCTGTCGCGTCCAGGAGGCAAGCCGCACCACCAGGGCTCCTGGAGCCCCGGGAGCTCCTCTCCGGCTCCACTTCAACTCGGAATTTTCCTAATTTTTCAAAAACACATAATACGGAACTTTTATGGATGTTCGTGAAGTTTTCTTACCGTATTACATACCTATTCTTATTCTGCTTCTAGTGGTGTCTGAACCAGTGCTGCAACATGTTCTTCGTAAGTGGTTGTTCATATCATATCTGCGTCAACATTGACAGGGTCTCCTGCCATGTAATGCTTGAGCCTTTTTCCATTCAAAACTTGAGGTTTGGTGCCTCCAAATTGTTAATCTTGATTTCACCGGAGCGGTAGACTTCTTCAATGTGGAATGGTCCTTCACATCTAGAAAGTAATTTATCTGGAGAAAACCTGAAACGAGATCTAAACAAAAAAATTAACACCAATATTAAATTCATGTTTCAAAATTCTCCTGTCATGTCACTTCTTTACCTTTTCCTTGAACATTTTTGCGCTCTCGTAAGCTTCACGTGTCCACTCATCTAGAGAAGTCAAGTTCATGAGACGCTTCTCACCAGCAAGTTTAGGGTCAGCATTAAGCTCTCTAACAGCCCAGAAAGCTTTGTGCTCTAATTCTAAAGGTAAATGGCAAGCCTTGCCATATACCATCTTATAAGGAGACATGGCCATGGGATTTTTGTAAGTAATTCTATATGCCCACAAGGCATCTCCTAACTTTTTGGACCAGTCCTTCCTAGAATTGTTCACTGTCTTTTGTAAGATCAACTTGACCTCTATTTGTGAGTTCAACTTGCCCACTCGTTTGAGGGTGGTAAGGTGAAGCAATCCTATGATTGACATCATAATTTGCTAAAGCTTTTCTAAAAGCGCCATGTGTAAAATGCGATCCTCCGTCGGTCATGAGGTACCTTGGTACACCAAACCTAGGAAAGATCACATCTTTAAGCATCTTCAAATATGTCTTGCGATCAACACTCTCATTGGGGATTGCCTCAACCCACTTTGTTACATAATCAACAGCTAATAAAATGTGAGTGTACTTGTGTGAAGGAGGAAAGGACCTATAAAATCAAAACCCCAGCAATCAAAAGGCTCAATAACTAGAGAATAATTCATAGGCATCTCATTTCTCCTACTAATATTACCAACTCTCTCACACTTATCACAAGATAAAACATAATTTATAGCATCTTTAAAGAGAGTAGGCCAATAAAGCCTGATTGGAGAACCCTGTGTGCGGTCCTCTCACCGGCATGATGTCCTCCATAAGGACTATCATGACATTCCCTCAAGATATCCTTCTGCTCGTGCTCCGGTATGCATCTCCTCATGATTCCATCCACACCTCTAAAAAGATGTGGGTCGTCCCAAAATTAATACCTCAAGTCGTGCAAGAATTTCTTCCTTTGTTGAAATGTGAAACCTGGAAGTAAAAACTTGGCAACAATAAACTTAGCATAATCTGCAAACCATGGATCAGAAGTAGATTGTATTCTCAAAACAACTAATTGTTCACCAGGAAAGCTATCATTGACCGGAATAGGATCATGTGGTATGTTCTCCATCCTGGAGAGGTTGTCTGCCACCGGATTGTCTGCTCCCTTCCTATCAACAATCTGCAAAACAAATTCTTGGAGAAGAAGAACCCATATGATAAGCCTTTGTTTGGCATCCTTGTTTTCCATAAGACCATAAGATACTTAATAGCAGCATGATCAGTATGAATAATGAATTTGGAATCAACAATATAAGGTCTAAACTTATCACAAGCAAACTCAACTGCTAAAAAATCTTTTTCAGTAGTAGCATAATTATTTTGAGCACTATCAAGGGTTTTGAGAGCATAATGTATGACATTCAATTTCTTATCAACCCTTTGTCCTACCACAGCTCCAACAGAAAAGTCACTAGCATCACACATGATTTCAAAAGGTAAATTCCAATTAGGTGGTTGGACTATAGGAGCGGTTATCAAAGCTTTCTTAAGAACTTCGAAGGCTTCCTTACAATCTTCATCAAACACAATCAAAGTCTTAAAAAATCTTTAATAAATCTTCTATAGAAACCAGCATGACCGAGGAAACTATGAATACCTTTGATATCCCTTGCATAGGGCATCCTCTCGATTGCTTCGATATTTGCCATGTCCACCTCGATTTCCCTTTTAGAAATCTTGTGGCCAAGAACAATTCCCTCGTTGACCATGAAGTGGCACTTCTCTCAATTGAGTACCAAGTTTGTCTCCTCACATCTCTGCAAAACTTTATTAAGGTTGTGGAGACAATGGTCAAAAGAGGTTCCATAGACGGAGACATCCTCCATGAATACCTCCACAATTTCCTCACAAAAACCATGAAAGATAGCAGACATACACCTTTGAAAAGTAGCAGGGGCATTGCATAAACCAAAAGGCATACGTCTATAAGCATAAGTACCAAAAGGACAAGTAAAAGTGGTCTTTTCTTGATCAGCAGTGTTAACATGAATTTGAGAGAATCTAGAATACCCATCAAGATAGCAAAAGTGGGTGTTTTTGGATAACCATTCAAGCATTTGGTCGATGAACAGCAATGGATAGTGATACTTCCTAGTCGCCTTGTTCAACTTCCTTTAATCAATACACGTTCTATATCCAATAATAATTCGTTGAGGTATTAGTTCATTCTTATCATTAGGACCAGCAGTCGTACCTCCTTTCTTAGGAACACAATGTATTGGACTTACGCACTTACTATCAGCTATAGGGTAGATAATACATGCGGCTATTAGCTTGAGGATTTTGGTCCTCACCACATCCTTCATCTTCGGGTTCAACCGTCGTTGGTGATCAACAATAGGTTTAGCATCAGGTTCAAGATTGATAGTATGTTGACAAATAGATGGACTAATCCCCTTGAGATCATCAAGGGTATATCCAATAGCGCCTCGGTGTTTACGGAGGGTTTCCAATAATCGCTCTTCTTCATATCATGAAAGGTTAGGGTTGATAATAACAGGATATACTTTCTTTTCATCTAAATAAGCATACTTGAGCGTATCGGGAGGAGGTTTTAGATCAAACACCGGTTCTTCCATCGGCTGTGATAGAATTCCTAAAGGTTCAACCGAAAGGTTGTGCTTCAGGATAGCAGGTTGTCTTAAGAAGATATCATCTAGTTCGTTACTTTCCTCCATATGAATGTCATTCTCATGGTCCTCCATGTATTGCTGCAAAGGATCGTTAGGAGGAATAGCAATAGATGCAATTTCTTCAATAATCTAATCAGTACCACGAGTTTTCTTCGAGAATTTAGAAAAATTTAAATTCATATGTCTCACCATTGAATTCAACATATACTTTCCCTTTCCTGCAATCAATAATACTTCCACAAGTATTGAGAAAAGGTCTACCAAAGATAATAGGACAACAACTATCTTGTACTGAACCAAGTACTAGAAAGTCGGTAGGATATTTTACCTTTCCACATAAAACTTCAAAATCTCTCACAATTCCAATAGGAGAGATAGTTTCTTTGTTTGCAAGATGGATAGTAATATCAACGTCTTCGAGTTCACAAGGTAAAATCACACTCATGATCTCTTGATAGAGTGAATAAGGAATAGCACTAGCATTGGATCACAAATCGCATAGCCCATAATAATTATGATCTCCTATTTTAACAGATACCACTGGAGTACCTGAAATTGGGCCTTTATTCTTGGTTGTGACAAGGTTAGTAGAAACAACACAAAAATTTATAATGGAATCCCTAATATCACTAGTGACAAGATCTTTAACCAATGCAACTTGAGGATCAACCTTAATCTGCTCCTCATGATCATCAGTTTTTCTCTCGCTTTTATTTAATATACCTGTAACAAAAGAATGCTCCCTCATACTTGCGAGAAAAGGGGGCTTTTCATATATAACTGCACGTATGATGGGGTCAGCAACATGGATATCAACAGGTAAATCCTTAAAGGTCTTATGATACTGATCCTCCTTTTTAGAAGAATCAATATGAGAGGAAAAGTCTTTGCAAAAATCAATTAGAAGCTGGGAATCAAGACCAATCTTAGCACAAAAGGTACTGAACTACTCAGTTTTCACATAACTCTCAATGCAATCATGCTCATAATTATACTGGGTTCAATACCTTTATCAATCTCCCAATATTCAGTGTTCTTCTGGATCCTTTCAATAAGATCCCATCTTTCCTCAACGCTTCTATTTGGAAATACCCCACTAGAGGAGGCATCAAGCATCTCTTTATCTTGACGGGAAAGTCTTGCATAAAAAAATTTAAGAATTATTTCCTTGGGGAGCCGATGATTGGGGTAGTTGAGCATTAGGGACTTTAGTCCCCCCCCCAAGCTTGGGCGACGCATTCTCCGTCACGAGACCAAAAGTTATAAATATAGTTCTTGTCTCGATGTATTTCATGAAGAGGATAAAACTTTGCATAAAAGAGAGGCATAAGCTCTTGCCAATTTAGCAAATGAGAGTTATCAAGAAGCCTATACCAATCTAAAGCCTTATCTTTCAATGAAAGAGAGAATAGTTTCCTCATAACAAAATCCATAGATATACCTGCAAGCTTAAATAAGGAACATAGTTGTGAAAGATATAACAAGTGTTCGCCTAGATGTCTATCTTCTGCATATCGATTAGCCAAGACATAATCAACAATACCAGTTGGTATTTTCAAAGGCACAATTTCATTAGGCGGGGGAGCCTTCTCCACCAAAGTAGTGGTGGGGCGGTGTCACACAAGCAAAGAGCCAAGAGCAGAGTGGTCCATCCTCCAAGAGAAGTTCCGCCCGAGGCTCTCAACGCTCAGCCTGTCCACGTCGCCCGATATCTTATGATTGGCCTAAAAAATTTTGCGAAAAGGCACCTTTGTTTTTATTAAAATTCTGTTTTAGTCCACCCAGGTCCTGTTACACAGTAACTGCGTTCGTTGTTTTCCGCTTAGGTCCCCGTACTATGGAAATCCTACGCCCGAAGAAGGCAAAATTCAGAAACTGTGGCGATTTTACATTTAACCGCCCGCCTCGAGTCTCTTAGTACGCTGCCTCTCATCGCCTTCCACCTACGCCTCTCATCCCCAGCCAAGACACTGCGACCGCCTCCATTTCTGGCCACCGTCGGCTGTCTCTCGTAGCTCTCGTTTGTCTTACAGAGACGCGCGCAAGCGGCTCTGCGCCGACCCGCGCCGTCGCGCCAACTGTCCGCCATCATGCCAAGGAAGCACGCGAGCCCCGGCGTACTCCACGCCCTCATCGTCGTCGCGGCTTCCGTCGCGTCCCCATCGTCCCGGACGCCCCTGAGGCGCATCGTGGCCTCGTCGCACCCTGGCGGAGAAGGACGGCGAGATAGGGCGCGGCGCGCCTCAACCGCCACCTCCGCTTGCTGCCTCTCCCGGAGTCCCCCGCCCTCCTCTTGGCGCTCCCCTCCGTCCGCGATGTCGTCGCCTACCACACTGTACTTTCCGCGCTCTTCCACCAGGGTTGACTAGACGCCGCGCTCTTCCTCCTCCGTGTCATGTCGCATGAAACACACCTCGCCTTCCGACCCAACAGTGTCTCCTACTCCACCCTCATGTGCGCGCTCTGCTTCGACCGTCACGCGGGTCAGGTCGTCGGGCTGCTTCGGTCAATGCAGGACTGCGGTGTTTGCCCCGATATGGTCACCTACGGCACGCTCATCCGTGGGCTATGCGACGCCTCGGACGTCGACAAGGCCATGGAGCTTCTAAAAGAGATGTTTTAGAGCGGCCTCGAGCCTAACGTTGTTGTGTGCAGTTGCTCTCTCCAAGGTTACTACGAGACCGAGAGGTGGGAAATCGTAGGCAAGGTGTTCGAAGAAATTCCTGACAAGGGCATTCAGCCTGATGTTGTGATTTACACCAGTTTGATTGATAGCCTGTGTAGACACTGGAAGGCAACAAAGGCAGCACCGGTGATGGACATGATGACAGAGCGGGGTTTGGATCCAAACGTAGTGACTTGCAATGTGCTGTTCAATTCCATGTGCAAGGAAGGGTCTGTGAGAAAGGCGGTCATTGTGTCTTTGTATCGCTATTTCGTAACATGCCACAATGGGGCACGCCAAGGCGCGCATCATCCACTAGTAGGGACAAAAAGTAGCAACGGCAAAATGAAAACATCACGTACAGCGTAAGGGTTTCCTTAGCAATGCACTTACCAATGGCACTACACTCCCCAGCAATGGCTCCAGAAAATGGTCTTGATTACCCACAAGTGTAGGGGATCTTGTTGGGGGGATGAACTAATCCCAAACCCGGCATTAGGTCTATGGGCTGACTCACCTACTAAAGGCCCACAAAGAAGACCCGGCCACGGGCCGGCTGCGCCAAGGAAAGAAGATCGAAGCCATAGAAGGAATTCGACTTAACTTGTATAGCACATAGTATATTTTGTAAAGTAGAATAGGACTCCACCTCGTGTCGGAGTTGGACTCGCGGAATCCCGGGACCTGGCGCCTTTATAAGCCGAGGACCATGGGATCCAAGGCCAGAGGACAATCTTAGCTTAAGATAGGACTAGACACTCGTCGACGTAACCTAGATCTCATCGAGAACTAAGTTTACGACCGACTCTCTTGTAATCGATCGACCCGACTCTTATTTTGACAGTCGTAACTCATAATAAGAGGAAGCAGGAGTAGGCTTTTACCTCGAGACAAAGAGGGTCTGAAACCTGGGTAAATCGCCGAGTCTCTTATCAATGTCGACTCTCTCCACGATATCGCCTCGCAGCAAAGGTCCCATGTTAAGTTCGACTCTTCGGACATCTGCCGTGACTTTCCCACGACAGTTGGCGCCCACCGTGGGGCATGCACTCGCAGGTGTTAAGATTCTAGAGGGAGCTCTACAAGGCATGGAGGGATTCGTCCCTGGACGGACCACTAAAACCCGGCGAGGAAAGATCGGCGTCGATGATTCCACTTGGGGCCCTAAAGACGATTCCATCGAACTAGGGTTTCGGGTCCAGATTGGATCCATCCACATCTTCATCGGCCGAACGGATAAAGCCGAACCAGAGCTAAGTCCATAAGCCTCCACAGAAACCTCAAGTCGGCTCTCCGTCATGCCTTATGGCCTGAAAAACGCATCCACTACCTATCAGCAAACAAGCGGCCCTCCAGGTATGAGTCGGCAAAATATCACCCCCCCCCCCCATCATGCCTTCGTAGGATTCATTGGTGGATCCCCGGCGCCGAAACACACTGTCGAGATCCTGGCTCATGACGACACAGAGAATCTCTCTTATACCGGCTCATACCAAGAATAGGATCAGTATGAAGACACCGGGTCGATTCGATCCGTCAAACAAGGGGGACTCGGATCGAACCCAGAGGAATACAATCCAGATTCTCCCTATTTCAAGTCCCCTCGGGAAGAAGTTGTTTTTGCAACAGACAATCAAAGAAGACGACACTCTTCAGAAGATAGGAGCCCAGCTCCTAAAGCCGACAACGCCCAGAATCTATCAGACTACTCGAAAACACAAACCACCAACATATGGCAGCGATTGAGCCGAAACAGAGCCGATCCTGATCAGGAGTTGGAGGAATATCAGGAAAAAACCACAAGACTGCAGAAGGAGATAGGTTGGGAACGTCGAAATCTCGCAGAATCTCAGGACCGGCTGTCACAGCAATTACAGCACTACGACCCCCAAAAGTCGATTAGCGACCGACTCACACCTATAACCAACGCGTTGAAACACATACAAGAGGGAGTCGAAGACCTAAGAGGGCTCGTAGATGCCGTCGCCAGCTATGCCGAGTCCAACGAAGCAAGATACAGGGTAGTTCCAAGCCCAAGCCGGACGCACAATAAGAAGCGCAAACGCCTCGGCAACAATCATCCCCAGAGCCACGCTCAACCATCCCAGCGGGAAATAAGGTATCAGGACTGCGCACAAGCCATCCAAGAAGCTTGCCCTAAACACTCCAAGCCTGGTCGCCCTGCTAAACACACATGGGGACAGTGCTCCTTCATGCAAGAATATAGACGCCTAATCGAGGAAAGCGTCCAAAAGGCAAATCAATACGATGAAGTTTCCACCGGCTCATGCTACTACAGGAGATCAAGAACATGGACCCTCCCGCAATAAGAGCCGGATTTTCATTTCTTGTTCTCAATGTAAGTCGATTCCCATCGCATCAGGCCATTGCCACACCTAAATAAATAAAGACGATCTTCGATCGCAACCGGCTCTCGCCATAAATAAAGACGATCTTCGATCGCAACCGGCTTTCGCCATAAATAAAAGTCTATCCTCGATCGCGACCGACTATTAGTCAAAATCAATAAAGTCGATCTCAAAATCGCACCAGGCTCTCGCCACATCTCAAAGTCGACTTCGTCGCATCGGCTCCCTCCACACTTATGCATAACTTCAATTCATGTGTATTACACAAACTTTTTCATACATATTGCATCATATTACATTGCATTGCATATTACATCATACTACATCACGTTGCATATTGCATCATAACTCTCATAATTCTCAGAGACCAGGGGGCTTGATCAACCCTCTACCGGCTCTGGGCATGTATATTGCTTTGATAAGGTGAAAGAGGGGGAGCCTGATGATACTCGTCGACTCCTACCGGAAAAAGCTAGCATATACATGTAAAAACTTCACATTTGTTTGTTTTGATAAGGGATAAAAGGGGGGTTCGATGGGTCCCATCGACTCTTACATACCGAAGATATCCTGACATACACATGAAATTGGCCACGCCGACTGGCTTGTACAGTTTAGAGCTTCCATAACTAACGCGCAACCGGTTGGACTAAACTTCGAGGTTTACATAAACCATCTATCGAATTTAGTCCTAAGAGCAGGGCACGCTAGTTACTAGAAAGCCGGCTCTACAGAGATGTTTCGACTTTTCCAAGCCAATAATCTCTCTCAACGCGAGAAGATGAGGTTTAAGTCGACTTCTACTAGCCTTGGCATTACATCCTTGCATACAAAGCATCATGCAAATATTTTCTCACAGATACAAGTTAAACCTATGTGACTCGGCATAAAGCACTCAGGTGCATAAACCTACTCATGGGGACCACACTTCGAAGTTTCTTCTCAGGCAAAGACTCGGCGCCGCACACTGATGTGAGCACCGACTCTTGTGGGGCAACACTTCAAAAAATTCCTTATCACAAGGTCTTGGCATCATGGCACATACGCCGACTCTTCTACCTACAAGAACAATTGGCTACAATCATAGCAAAGAAAGGTACAGAAACTGGCTCAAGCTGAGATCAAACTCTCTCAAAGGAAACGACTACCATAAGTCGACAAAGCACAAAGGAAAAAGATGAAGATCCACTTGTGCAATAAAAAAGGTCCACATTCAGAAGCCACAACGCAAAATCCAAGGCAAGGTAGCATGAAAGTACTTGACCAACACACTAGTTACAAGCCACAGGATATGTCTCCCAATATTACAAAACCCGGCACTACGGCCGTATTAAAAGTATCACGAAGTTTTTTTTAGTCGATCAATAAAGGGCCTACACTTGGTCACCGACTTTGCTTTGTGAAGACGACCCGGCAGCACCTGCAGATAATATGAGGAAATTACACATCTCAACCAAGTTTGCATCAGAGATGTCATCCATCTTCATCTCATCTTCTTCCGCACCTGAAGACGGCTCGACAGAACCAGCCGGCTCTGGGACCTTCTTCGGAGACGGAAGAAGTGCAAACTCGGTTGGAACCGGCAGATCGACTCGGCGCCTCTTGTTGGTCTCATCATAACCAGATTCTAAAGAAGACAGCTCCATCTCATCAGCTATCTTGGTTGCGGCAGAACGAGTCTCTCTACGAATCTTGGTATGGTCATCCTTGGAAAACTTCGAATTGTCGGCCTTGAACTCAGGGATGCCGGCAGCCAACAATTCCGGCTTTAAGCTGGGATGATAGGCCTTGGCAAGCTCTAGGCCTCGCATCACACCCATCTGGCAATCTAATCGCTTACCAAGCTTCACCCATTCAGGAACAACCGAAAGAGGCCCCATCATATCAGTAATCCTCTTCATGCTTGGGGGCTTCGGTTGGGTTGCACCTATAGCCTTGCAGGCACCTTCAAAGAACTTCTTCACAATAGAAAAGGTACAAGTCAGCTTCATCGCAGGTGACTCTTTCACAATGTCATGCTCTTTGCCTGCAAAAAAGATAGGCAGATATAAAAAGTAAGCAAAATAGCACAGAAATTACCAAAATCTTGTCCGACTCACCAAATATTGCTGACACGAGTCGGTTGATGCTGCCTTTTAGCGTTTCTAGCTTCTTCTCAACCGACTCTAGCTTCTTCTCGGACGCATAACGATGAGCATGTATGTCATCAGATGCCTTTGACAAAGAATTTTGAACCTCAACAGAGTCGGCTTTCGCCTGACTCAGCTCATCCTCCTTCTTCTTCAGCTCATCAAGCAGCTGATTAACTTGCTTATCAGACTTCTCACGCTTGTCCACCTCGGCTCTATATCTCTCCTCCACTTGACAAGCATCATTTCCGAGTTTCAAAGACAGAGCCTGTCCAAAACAAGAAATAACTAAGTATCTGCTTAGACACACTGCCCAACCAGCTACTTGGGGGCTACACTTTCAAGACAAATTTCTTAACCCGGTGAGGTAAAATCATACCTCACCGACTCATGGGGGCTATAGCTTAAAAATTCTTTCGAGTCGGGCATTTTTATCGACTTATGATACTAACAACTCAGATTTCCTCTAGAAACATAACCCACCATGGTTTTTCAACAAACCATGCCGGCTTATGGGGGCTACAGATACTATATCAAACAGACAACATAGAAAGATACCTCATAGTGCTGTCAGAGCTGGACAACTATATCATGTTGCTCGGTAGTACAAGCTAGTGACCGCTTATATAACTCCTCAAGAGAAGATTTCTCATAAAATAGCTCACGCGGACGACTCTTCACCTGCTCTTTACTATCCACGACTTTGTTCAACACTGTCTTAGCAGGTGGGATGCACTGGTGAGTCCCTGTAATCGTCACTTCATCATCAATCACCTTCTCCAAAAGAGTCAGGGTAGAACTTGGAGCCTCCTCAACAATTTGAGCCTCCTGCTTCTTGGTATCATCAGCGGGAGAAGTATCCTTGTAGGGTCCAGAAGGACTGGACTCATTCAAGCCGGCCCTCTTCAAATTCTCAGTCTCCGACAAATCTGCCAACTCCTTTATGACTTCAGAGTCGGCTAGATCCTTGGGATCAATCCGAGCATTGCTCAGATATAAAGACACATCTCATCAAAAAATATACATAAGCCGATAAAGCAGCACAACAATAAGACACTCACCCGCGGTTGATGGGGATAGGTGCTTGGGCAGATGATCCTTCCGAAGAAGAATTGTCGGCTTGTGGCGGATAATCCCTAAGATCTCTCGACTAACGAGCAGGAGTCGACGCATCAGCAGCCTTGCTTCAAACACGTAGAGGCTCATTCTCCAGAATTAAGAGAGGGTCCTCCGAGTCAGTACTACGGGTACGTCTCTTTGAGCCCTGCGCCTATTGGGCAAGATGAAACATAAGGATACAAAAATCCTACAAACTAAGAAGATTCGGAAAAGATACATACCGTTGGATCTACATTCTGACTCTCCTTGTGAGAGTCGGCTTCAACGGGAGGAACTTCGTCCTGTTCCACCTCCTCTTCCTCCTCTTCATCCTCATTATCACCCGAGTCACCCTATGAAAGACGAGAAGGGTCAGTAAAAGGAGTGCATTTTAGAAAATAAGAACGATCGACTCTTACTATATGACTCGGACTCTTAGCACCGCCAACAAAATCTTGTCCTGCAGTCCACCATGGGTCATCATCCTGGAAGAAAGGAGAGTCGGAAATTCAAAAACACCTCAGGCAAGTGGCAGAACAAAACATATAGCAAGAACATACCTTTGGAGCGGGGTTGGTTATGCAGAACGGAGCCAGACCGACTCTCTTCAGATCCTCAAGACGTTCATGAAGAAACTTCTTGCAAGCTCTCGCTATCTCATCAGGAGAAAGCTCATTATGAGCAAAACACATGGGGTCATCTTTCCCAGAGTATTCGCACATAAGACGATCTCTTATGCTGAGAGGCTAGATTTGCCAACCGACCCAGCACGGGGTCAAATCCCTGCTAGTAAGCCCGTGGGCAAACAAAGCCTTCATCCGAGCAATGATCAGCTCGTTCCTCTTTTGGTGAATGTCCTTAGGAAAAAGATTCAAGCTATCATAGAACACCTGCCGGCTCTCACGAAAGTCGGGCAGAGGATGCTCACCAGGGATCTCCTTCGAAGCACAATAAAAATAGGACTTCTGCCAGTCCTTCACCTTGCTAATGAGCCGGGGAGCGGGGAAGATCGACTTGGCCCGCTTCTGGATAGTAACTCCACCACATTCCAAAGCCGGCCCTCCACTATACTCAGTTTTCTTGTTGCAATAGTAAAACTCGGCAAACAAACTGAGAGTTGGCTTGATTTGTAAGTAGGCCTCACAAAACACTTGAAACTGACATATATTGAGCACCGAGTTGGCACTCAAGTCTTGAAGATGCAGCTTGTACCAGTGCAACACGCTCGTGAAGAACTTTGACCCGGGAGGACGAAATCCCCGGGTCACATGATCAGCAAAAACAATAATTTCACCCTCCTTGGGCTCTGGCCGGGTCTCTTCCCCTGGGACTCGCCACTTGATCTCGTCCTGGGCTGAAGGATTCCATCTGCCACCATCTTATCTAACTACTTTAAAGTCACATGACTTTTAGCTCAGTTCACCTCTACTGTTGTCCTTTGAGTTAGCGGCTTTGGTGGCTTTTTACCCGCCGGCTTCTTCTAGGCAACAACCGTCTTGCCCATGGTGCAAGAGTCGGATCTAAAAAAGATGATACATACTGAGCCGACTAAAACAAGCAATGGATAATCCTATCCAAAAATCCAAAGAGTCGGACTTAAATCGACTCTATGGCGACTACACGGTTCAGACCTAAGAAGTCGGACAAGAATCGACTCTACGATGGCTACACCAACAAGTTCGCAAAACATGGCGAAACAAATATATCTACCGAGCTCAGAAAAATCAGACGAAAGTATGAACAGATTATCGGAATACAGGAAACCCTAAAACAATCAAAAAATCTACAGATCTATCGTATCTCCTCAGACAAGTAGTGGATAGAAAAATGGTGTATGGGGTATCCTAAAAGCTACGCACCCACATGCGCGTCAAGATTTGTCATTAAGGAACTACCCCAGGTGATCGAACAGTGAAAGCTCGAAGGTCCGCAACAATGGCGACGAGCAAGGTAGCTGGAAACAAGGGGGAGGCTTTTGAGAACTTACTCGGTTCACGCACGAGAGTGGTACAGCCCCAGTCCGCTCTCCGCAGATCTCTAAAGGAAGGGAAGCTTGACACCGCGATGGGGACGAAGCTCGGACCTTCAGTGCGCGAGGAAGAAGACGATGGAGAAAGAGGTACGGATGGGATAGAAAGGGAAGATGGGAACAGGAACCTATTTATAAAGGAAACCGTCTCAGAACCCGAGGCGTCGCATGATGAAGTCTAACGGAAGGAAATCCCTCGATTTCCGCAAAAGAATCTAGTGGGCATTGATTGCGCCGCCAGAATCGGGATAAAACCTGTTCAAAAGAATAAAAGAAAACGGGAAAATCGGATCTATTGTTTAAAAATAGAGTCGGGCTTGAACACCCAAAAGTGTGAGTCGGCACAGTTATAAGAGCCGGCTCAACAGAAAGATGTTGTTTGAAGAACAAGAAGAATGACATCGACTCCCTATTAAAAAAATGGGAGTCGGTTTGTTCAAGCTAGGGAGTCGGCAGCCACGATGGTAACAAGAAAATTGTTGCGAAGACTAAAGCATCACACCAATCCTAGGGGCTAATGTCGGGGGGATGAACTAAGCCCAAACCCGACATTAGGTCTATGGGCAGACTCGCCTAATGAGGGCCCACGAAGAAGACCCGGCCACGGGCCGGCTGCGGCAAGGAAAGAAGATCGAAGCCATAGAAGGAATTCGACTTACCTTGTATAGCACATAGTATATTTTGTAAATTAGAATAGGACTCCACCTCGTGTCGGAGTCGGGCTCGTGGAATCCCTGGACCCGGCGCCTTTATAAGCCGAGGACCATGGGATCCAGGGCCAGAGGACAATCTTAGCTTAAGGTAGGACTAGACACTCGTCGGCGTAACCTAGATCTCATCGAGAACTAAGTTTACGACAAACTCTCTTGTAATCGATCCAGGGCCGATCCTGAGATTTCAGGGGGCCGGGGCAAAACTACAATCTTGGGTATTTCGGGGCCCTTTGTATAAATATTTAACTAGTAACAATCATATAGATATAACTTGTATCAAAGAAAAGAATTAAGTGCATCCTAAATCAGTGTACGTACTAATGTATTACTTCCCTCGATCCATACCAGTGTCACTCATTTTATATTAAGTTAGTTGGAATACATATTACCTTTAAAAATTTCTCCTAACATTCAAAGATGCAAAATTAGTAATGATAGTATCAATATCAATTTCATCAAACAATTTTTCTCAATGCATAAAGTTGCCAAGCCATTTAACCTCTATTGTGACATTAGCTTTTAAAGTTAGCGCAAGCTAATTAAAATATTAGATTAACTACAGTCTACAGTAGATATTTATAGAATAATTCATGAAAAAAATCTGCTACGGCAGAGTATATTACGTCCTCTTTGTAATCTACTTCCTATGTAAACCAACAATTTCTTATTAACCTGTACATGTGGATCAATCAGAATTAGGGAATCAATATAAAAAACAGGAAGAAGAAGGGAGGGCGGAGGCGCAGAGGGCGAGAGGAGAGACATATCTGCTGTTCGGAAGTTTTTGCCTCGTTCGTCAGGAGGCTAGAGGCAGAGCTGCAGAGGCCAGAGGTTGAAGGAGGTGAGTCGGCATCTCAACGATCAAACGAATAACAGATTAACAGGAAATACGTGATTAGTGAATCGAGGGATTCCTTGTTGCACGTTATCTGCTTTTACTTGATTTTTTGCAGATCTGTTTCCTTGAGGAAATACTAATCACGTAAGCTTGCACGTCTTCAGATTTGTTTCCTTGATTTGTGGACCAGCAGCAGACCCGAGTCGCCAGAGGAGAACCTAGACGTGGGAGCGTGGGTTCCCCCACCCCTAGGGCCGGCCCTGAATCGATCGAACTGACTCTTCTTTTGAGAGTCTAAACTCATATTAAGAGAAAGCAGGAGTAGGCTTTTACCTCAAGACAAAGAGGGGCTGAAATCTGGGTAAATCGCCGAGTCTCTTGTTAATATCGACTCTCTCCACGAAATCGCCTCGCAGCAAAGGTCCCATGTTATGTTCGACTCTTCGGACATCTGTCGTGACTTTCCTACGACTGATCTATCGTAGACTTTTTGATAAGTAAGAGTGTCGAACCCAATGAGAAGCAGAATGTACTGACAAGTGATCTTGAGAAAGAAATAACTGCAAGCACTGAAAGGTAACTTTATATGGGTTTTCTGGTATAAGCAACAAGGGAATAAAAACAAGTAAAGTAAATGGTGCTGAGGTGCAGCAAGTGGCTAATCCTTTTTAACAAAGGATAAGCCGTCTAGTCATGTGTTTTCACCATGTGTTTTCACCATATTCCGTCTAGTACTATGTTTTGTGTTGATAAGTGTTGTGTGGGTGGACCTATGCTAGTGCACCTTCTAGACTAAGATAGGTACACTCTTATGATTAAACCTCTAGCAAGCATCCGCAAATACAAGAGAGAAATTAAGGCAAAGCCTAACCATAGCAATAAACTTTAGGATCCAACACTCCCTCGTGCAAAAGTATGCGAACTTGGGTTCAGGTTTCTGTCAGTCCGGCAACCCACCATAAGCATTCTTTATACACAATGTATTCCCCTAGGTCCTTAAAAAGTCAAAGTGTTATGTAGCCGACGTTCACATAACACCACTAGAAGAATAACACCACAAATTAAATATCAATCAACACATATTACTTCAACATCATATGACTACTAACAACTAGACTTCTCCCATGTCCTCAAGAATTAAAGGAACTACTCACAAGACATAAAAGAGATCATGATTAGAAGTGATGAATATATGATGAACAATCTGGTCATAACAATAATTCTCCAACAAAACTTAATAGCATTCACCACAAAAGAGTAATCAAGACCGGTAAAATAGAGGGGATGAATAGTGCAAGTTACAACTCGGATTGCAATGGTGAGATGAAATGGGATGGTGATGGAGATGGTGCTGATGATGAGGATGATGGTGATGATGATCTCGATGATTCCCGTGATGATGGTGATGACGACAAGGACGATCTCCCCCTCAGGGAGGAGTTCTCCGTGGCGGAATCTACCCGCCAGAAAGGTCTTTTCTTCTCTATAAGTTTCCGCCACGGAGCGGCAGCAGAACTCCGAAAACTCTTCTCGTTCTGGGTTTTTTAGTTTACGTCGGGCATATCGGCCAAAGGGGGGGGCTGGAGGTGGGACCCACCCCCAGGAGGCCACCTGGCGCGACCTAAGGGGGTGGCGCCACCAGGGCGCCTGGAGTCCTGGTGGCCCCCCTCTGGCTGCCCTCCTAATGCATTTTGGACGTATCAGTGACCACCTGATGGCTTCTCGCCCCTCGTTGGTTACCCCAAGTGGAAGGTTGAGATGTAGTCAGCAACAGTTTCCCTTACACGAGGACGGTAAGGTATTGTCGATCCAGGAGGACTCCAAGTTCTTCAAGTAGGTGTCTGCTGCTCTAGCGCTCAGCGAAGACGTGGACCTGCACATAGCAACAAATAACTTTGATCCCAATGAGTTCAGAGAGGTTTTCAATCTCTCTGGTCTTGTTGTTTACAAAGTATCAAACACAAGCGGGAAATAGTATTGGTGATGTCAACGGAAAGGAAATAAAACTGTAAATAGTGGAGGTGTAAACAATGATGGAAATCCAGGGTCCCATGATGTTCACTAGTGATGTCTCTCTCCCAAAAGATGATAAAACAACTATGTTGGGTGAACAAATTACACCTGGGAAATTGACATAATTATAAATGCACCGCAATGATAATTATGCTACAAGAAAGTTAGAGGCTCAATCATATGGGCAGTATGTCAAGAAAAGTAGACCGTTTATTCATCAACATCTACTCACTAATTATCCACCTTGATATATACATCCAGAACATCTCGCTAGTATTAAGTTGCGAGCCCCACCCAAAGTGTAAATCCAAAGCAACAGATAACTGCACTAACAAACTATGCGTAAGGTAAACAATCCTTACAACCGCAGTTACAAGCACCGTTGTTTTCTCCCTGGTGGCAACAACACATCCCCTAGTCTCATGTTTCTGTCACTCAAGCTAAACATCGGGGGGCATGAACCCACAATAAAGCATAACACTCCCTCTTGTAGTTACTATCTACTACTTGGCCAAAGCAATAAAAAGCAGCGGAGAACATGCAAGAATTACTCAAAAACAAATATATAGAAGGAGAAACAAATATATAACTCATCACGATCTGAACATAATCTCATAATCCATCGGATCCCAGAAAAAACAGCATAGCAACAGCAGAAAGATTACATAGATGCCTCGATCATGTAGGGCAACTCACAAGGTCTAAGAATTGAAGCACAAGATTGGAGAGAAGATATCACATAGCTACTGGTCATGGACCCATGGTCCAAGGGGGACTATTCACGGCACATACGGGAAGCGCTCATGGTGGTGGAGAAGCTCCCGGAGATCAATCCTCCCTCCAGTAGGGTGCCGGGACGTGGTATTATGGCGATCCCGATCTCTTGATCGTGGCGGCGGCGAAACAATGTCGAATTTCGCGATGCGGGCTCTCTTTTTAGGGTTACTGTATCGAGGAGTAAATATAGGCCGAATGAGGGAACCAGGGGGGTCCCACCCCTCCAGGAGGCCTACTAGCACGGCCTAGGGTGGGGTCGCGCCCCCTGGCCTCCTGGGAGGGGGTGGCCCCCCCTCCGGCTCTCCTTTGGGCTTTGGAGTCTTCTAGAATGATGATTTTTTATATATATTTCTTGCCATTTTTGGGGCACTGTAAATATGGGTATGAACCTGCAATTCACAGACATTAGCAGACATAAACTGGCATTGGATGCACTGAGTTAGTAGGTTAGTCCAAATATGTGTAAAAAGGTATGAAAGTGAAGCAAAACACATAGCAATGTCACCCAGATGAGCATGGAACAAGCAGAAATTATAGATACGTTTGGGATGTATCAACATCCCCAAGCTTAATTTCTGCTCGTCCTCGAGAAGGTAAATGATAACACAGATAATGTAAGGCCCCCGATGCGGTGCTAACTTGAGTTAGTCGCTTTCGCGTCCTGCTCAAGTTAGTAGCGCATAAAGAGCCACCGACTCACGACACTCGCACTCGTGTCGCTGCCGGATTCTCGACAACAGGTATATGAACAAAGAACTCAAACTAAGACATAAAATATATAGAGTCCAGGGCATACATCGCCACTGGATAATTATTACATCATCTCAGAGGTCCATGGACCCAACATAATATCATGCAACAAGCGGAGGACAAACACGACCGAGTACGGTCAAAATCCAAATTTCCCTAGAGAGGGCTGCACATAAGGTCCACCCACGGATCGTCGAAGCCCAACTGTAGGATCTACTGAACGAGGTCGTCCTCATCGTCATCCTCCGGGGGCACCTCCACGAAGTATCGTCCGGTGCTCGGGTCAAGGTAGTACTCCACTGCAGCGGCCGATCAGGCAGAACAGTAAAAGCACAAAAGAAAACAGGGGTGAGATTTATCATTACAGGATAGCTAACTCCCTACGGTAAGATAAGGTAAAGGTAAAGGTTGCAGCCGCACTAGCATATATGGTGGCTATCGTACTATTAGAGTAGAGGTAAGATCCAAGAATACACGTGACATCGCGTCATAAGTCTGCTATCCACCTACTTACGTCAAACATAACACAACCTGGATCTTCTCTTGGTCCCCCTGGACGAACAAAGCAACCAAGGCACTCACACGGTAGGCAAGTTTTAATTATGATTCAATAGATGTTATTCTATGAACAAGGAGTAGGTCTCAAGTCGTCCATAACCGCAGACACGGCTTTTCGAAAAGATTTAACCCTGCAGGGGTGTACCAACTGCCCATCATAGGCTTCGCATGTACGCCCGGTTTCCACTTGGCTAAGTAAGCGCCTAAAACTCCGGAACGTCAGAGTCCCTCTAACTAACAACACACAACTCCGGGTGGCCCCGGTGAGTCGACATCCAACTCAAAAGCCGGCCGCGCTCTCGAATCGGCCTCTACCGTATGGCCAAGGTCGGGTTTAGTCTCGCCTATATAACAGGCGACTTCCCTAGCTCACCAGTGTGTACCAACCAGAGGAACTATGTCTCCGTTGGTCCGGGTTATTTCGAAAACTGCTGGGGTACCAACCAAGCACACACACTTTTTCAAATAGTAAATCAGCTCGGGCCACCACTAGAATTGTAGGAAGCTAGGTAGGTAAGACAAGGGGACCCCATAGAATCCCACACACGATTAGGCACGCTCGTCAAGAAACACAATACCCGGAACTCGGGGCCTAGGTGACTCAAATGGAACAAAACACCTGGCGGGATCAGCCTGGTCTCCCATCTTTCGTCAAGTATAAATTAACATCATTAATAATAAATATCAAACAACTTCTTTAAATAACATGATATCCCAAACCATAGCATAGGGTAAGCAGCAAGTTTTCCTACTCATACTAAGCAATGGCTGAGCAGCAGTAACTTAGCAATACAATGTTTTGCTGGGATGTGGGAATCATGGCTGTTTGGTTTTGATCGTGGCATAAGCAAGGTGGATAGGATCAAACAATCGTTCTAGACTACAGCTAGGCAGGTAGGCAGAAAGGTATCAAGTAATGGTATAAATCTTCCCCTTGCCTGGGTAATCGGTCGTCGAAGCAGACGCAGCAGGGTCCTCGGGCTCGGTGTCGGAAATCTCCACGTAAGTCTCCTCGGCGGTCTCAGGTGCTAACGTAAAGTACCGACAAGGAAAAGGCACGCAAGTAAGCAACGAGATCAACAAAACTCAAGCATGGATGAGATGATCAAGTTTAATAGACATGGTGTGACCCTATCTACTCAAACTTAAATGGAGGTGTTGACGACACGTCAACAACTGCATATGCAATTACTTATATTTTTATGGCTTTGTTCACAGCCTTAACTTTGGTGTAAGTATCATGGTGACATGTCATGGCATGGAACAATAACAACAATTAACAATAAAAACATCGTGGAATGTAGTATCGATTCCGAAGGCGGAGAAGTGCCGAAGAAATTGACACCAAAAGGAAGTATCGAGGGAACAAGGATGGAAACACTTGTGAGAACATGGAGGACGGATAAACAGAAGACTTGAGGGGCCCTACATGCGAGGCTCAAAGAATCTAACAAGATAACGGTGGCAGGGTCAAGCATTTAAAAATGGGGCAACACCAAATGGCATGGTCACACATGGATTCAACTTCCCTCCAAGTTTGAAAATTTATGTTTGCTCAAAACATAAATCAGAGGTGACCATCACGCTCAGTGGATTTTTCTACCCCATTTTGGTATATGGCATGGCCATAGTTGAGTTGGAAGTCAAAATCAGGTTTGAATTTAACAGAAAAATAAAACAAAAGAGAAAAGAAAAAAACAGGACACAACCCCAACTGGGCTGGCCTCGGCATTAGGGCCCAAACATCTCTCTCTCTGGCCCAAAGCACAGGCCCACTCGCCCCGGCTGAGACAGAAGCAAGCAAAAAAAGAAAACGGCCGCAGCCAGTGCCTTGGGCCCAAGGCCCTTCACCGCGCGCGCTCTGCTGCACTGGGCCGAGCCCAACTGACGGACACCTGCCCATCCTGCTCACGCTCTTTGAAAAACAGCTGACAGGTAGGTTCAGACTGAACCTGCCGACAAACGCGCGGCACCGGCGAGTTTCGACGAGCCTTGCCTCGGCTATGGTGCTCCGGCGGCTCGACGGCGAGCATCCACGGCTACCTGGGACATCCAGGGTTCCATTCCCGCTCGAAGCTGTCTCAAGGACCTCACCGTTGCAGCTAAACGTTGACTGGAAAACCACGGCGCGGAACTGCATCGAATTACAGAGGCGGCACGGCTCTGATCTTGCAACTCCGGCGACTTGCACAGGGCATCGTCGGTCTCGCCGTGGGATGATATCGCAAGGGGCACATCCATGCAGCCATGGGTTCCCCGATCTGGACCTCACGCACACCAAGGAGGCACCTTTCCTGCCGAAAAGGGCTCGGCGGAGGAGCACTGCTGCCGAACTGCGCTCGCGTGGGACGCCGACATGAAACGCGCACAACTACTGCCACACGCGCGCTCTGATCGTGCACTGACACGGTCGTGCACGTATCGAGCTTCATCTGCTCGCGACGACCACGCACGGGTCGCCGGCGGCGTCCGCGGCGACTACTTCTACTGCTACTCGAGGGGAGCGAGATGTGCGGCGAGGCAAGCACAAAAGAGGACTTGCGGCTCACCTAGGGGACTTCGGGACGCGTTCGAACACGTCGGGGAAGAAGAGGAGGGCGCGACCGGAGTTGGAGAAGAAAAGGGGTCGCGGCGGCGTCCACGGCACCGGGGCGTCTCGACGGCTTCTAGCTCCAATCTGCGGCGGGAAAAGGGTGAGATAAAGGTGCAGGAGGTTGCACACGAGCCCTCGCTCGACGACGGCACGCGGCGGCGCCGAATTGCGGGCAGCTCACCTCGAATCATGGCGGACCCGAGAGAGGTCGAGGGGCTTCGGGAGACGGCGGCGGCGAAAACCAGAGGGGGGAACGGAGCTAGGGTTCCGCGGGGGAGCCCTAGGCGTGCTTAAAAGGAGGGGCGCGTCTCGCTGGCTCGGGGCTCCACTGCCGTCGTGGCGCTCGTCGTGAGAGAGGAGGAGGGGGAAAAGTGTGTGTCCACGCTGGAAAGGAGGAAGACGACGATGCGTGCCGGTTCAGTGGGGCTTGGCCGAGGTGCGAACGGGCCCAGGTGGGCTAGGCCTGGGCTCGGAGGAGAAGAAAAAGAAAGAAAGCCCTTTGCTATTTTAAGAAACAGCAAAAACAAAGAAAAGAATGGCAGAAAGGAAAAAGGAGGATAAAAATACATTGCAATATATTTTTAGGCTCCTTGCTGCATGATTGGGTATCCAAAATTGGTTGGCCAATTTTTGGATGCAAGGAAAAATTCCAAAAAGGCAAACAGTGCCCTTTCCTATTAAAAATAAATAGAAAAGGGTGTTTAGGGAATTTTGGAGAAGAAAATACAAGGTGCAAAATTCTATGAACTTGAGAATCTTGATCCTTGCATTTTACTGGATTTTGCAAAATTGGTTTGACCAATTTTGGCAACAACAAAAATGTGGCCCCTTTTTGAAATTCAAAACCATTTGAACTAGGGCCACTGTTTTTGAATGTTGTAAAAAAGATTTTGACAAGATAAGAATCCTTGGCAAGACAAAAGATTTGGCTAATCCAAAGATGATGTTGAGGGGAGGTGACATGTGGACAGAACAAATGCAAGATCATGCCACTTGAACCACATTGGTCACCTTTGATCACAAAGCAAATGGATTCCAATTCCAATGCAACTTAAGATCACCACATGAAAAGTCATGAACATACATCATGAGAAGTTACAAGTCCAACAGAGAAAGTACAAAACATGGTGTGACATATGGGCATTACATGTGGGTTGTTACAGATAATTTCTGTGGTGACATGCTATCACATATATAAGAACTTCAAAGTAAAGCAAGTAAGATATGCAATTCAAGTAGGTTTAGAGCATTAAAATACTACTCCCTCCTTCCTTTATATAAGGTGTATTTTTTTTTGAAAATTCAAACGAATGCATGTTTGACCGAGTTTTTAGAAAAATGTATCAATGCCCACAATACAAAATTTATATTATTTAATTCATCATTAAAAATAGTTTCACATTTTATCAACTAGGTATTGCAGATGTTGATATTTTACTCTATAATCTTGGTCAAACATAAATACGTTTGACTTGGACGAAAAAAATACACCTTATATTTTGGAACGGAGGGAGTATATAGTTTAATTGAGAACTCAATCTACTAAAACTTCACACTTGGTCTCCTTCGGAATCTTATTTTGACACATCCCTAGACCACTAGTCATGCACAAGTCAAACTGATTATCTCCCTTTCGAATTTGAGCACTCAAGCAATGGATGAGCGCAAACAAGATAAGTTGGCACTTAGGATGGCAAAGAGAATAATGGTGGGGCAGGAAGACAAAAATGTGTGAAAGGCTCACATCAATGAGGACAATCATAGGCGAGAGAAAGTAAAATGATAGATATGATGTGAGAAGTAGGGATTGCCATGCAACGTATGCACATGTGAGCTAAGATAAGCTCTCCAATGGAACTAGTGGGGTGCATCCAACTTGCTTTCTCACGAAGACCTAGATCTCATTTGAGGAGGCTCATCCTTGGAATATGCAAGCCAAGTTCTTTAGTGTAAGGATCCCCAAATAGTTATGCATGAATGATATGAAAATCTCTATAGAGTAAGAATATAACTTTGGAGTACGAGTGTGGATCTTTCAAAAGGAATAGTAGTGTTGTCCCCTTCTCTCTCTTTTTTTATTTTTTTCTTTCTTTTTCTATTTTTTGTATGTTTGTGGCCTTATTGGCTCTTTCTATTTAATATTTATCTCTCATTTGTCCTCTTTGGGATCTTTTAATTTGTCCTATTTGGGATCTTTTCCTCACTTTAAGGGCAACACTCTATATTTTACAAGAGTATAGAAGATCTCACACTTTACAAGAAGTACTCAACATAAAGAAAACTGAAAACTATCATGATGTATGCAAATGTATGCCTCTGCTAGTGTAGCAAGATATGCAATGATACTAGCGCGTCATGTAGCGATGATAAGGGCAAGACCCACTAGCATGCGGCTCTACGATCAAGAAAAAACATGTATGACATGAAGATAGTGTCATGAGATGATGGATGTTGCATGGCAATGTATCTCGGAAAGGCTATGGAAATGCCTTGATAGGTAGGTATGGTGGCTGTTTTGAGGAAGGATATAAGGATCTTTATGATGATAGAGCGTATCATGCCATGGTTTTGGACGCACCAGCGAAGTTTTCACCAACTCTCAAGATGAGAAAGGGCAATGCACGGTACCGAAGAGGCTAGCAAAATACGGAAGGTGGAGGTGCCAACAATCGAATACTCGCATTAGTCAAAGGAACTCATGCACTTATTATCGGTAACT
The DNA here is from genome assembly GCA_950022295.1 of Bromus sterilis. Classification (NCBI taxonomy): domain Eukaryota; kingdom Viridiplantae; phylum Streptophyta; class Magnoliopsida; order Poales; family Poaceae; genus Bromus; species Bromus sterilis. The sequence goes on from OX465597.1 coordinate 144,616,349, forward strand.
CTGTATCTAATCGAGAGGTTCACAAAGATACAAGTATCATTCCCAGGGTCTGGATGCACCGACGAAGTTTGCACCAACTCTCAAGAAGAAAAAGGGCAATGCACGGTACCGAAGACGGTAGCAAAATGTGGATGGTGGAAGTGCCAACAATCGAATACTCGCATTAGTCAAAAAAACTCATACACTTATTATCGGTAACTCGGTATCTAATCAGGAGGTTCACAAAGAGACAAGTACCCCGAGGAGGAGTGTATGGGGATTTGGTTATCCTTGCGCATCCTTGACCCATGGTACGTGAGGGTACTCTATATATTCCAACCCCTCCAGAGGTTAGCGATCCATCTAGTAGCTAGAGTTCTCAACTAATTTGTGTAGTTTTCGAAAATAAACACGGATTGCCCAAAATACGACACCTATCACTAATAGGCTCAAGCTCTTGGCACCAAAAGTACAAACATTACTCAAATCAATACCTCAATACTATTGCAAGTTACTACTATACTTATAATAGCAACCTCGATTACTTACTTATGTCAAGACACACAACTCAGTGCAACAGACCAACTCTCTAAATGAGATAAGCATGATAACTCAAGAAAGTTCCAAAAGCAAAAACCTAAATAAAATCTCTTAAAAAGATAAGCATGAAAACTAAGAGCTAAGCATGACAGCAGCTATGAAAAGATAAAGAACACACACAAAAAGATAAGCATGCAACTATGTTGTGTTCTAGGCTGGAGTGGAGCGTGTTTCTCTCCCAAACAATGTAGGCTAGGGTCCAACTTGTTATTAATAACAAGAAAAACTAAAATAAAACTAAAAAGTAAAGAGTGAGACGCTCCAAGCATAGCACATAACATATGAAGTGATAAAAATATAGCATGGATTAGGAGAACTGATGATTGTTGTTGGAGAAGGGGATGCACGGGGGCATCCCCAAGCTTAAACGCTTGAGTCTCCTTGGATATTTCTTGGGGGTGCATGGTGGCATCCCCAAGATTGAGCTTTTGACACTCCCGGATCTTCTTTCATCATCTTCCTTCGCATACTTGAAAACTCCCTTCATACGAAACTCATCATAAGCTGATTAGAGTGGTTAGTACCCATAAATAAATAGTTTTACTCTACTGAAAATAAAGTTTTTCATGAAGAGCTACTATTTCTCAAGATTGCCAAAAAGTTTTTGCAAAGAAAAAGCAGGCTTAAGATTTGCAAAATGGTGAAAACGCAAAACGTGGCAAAATTTGTGAAAAACAGACCAGCAGGTAGTAAAATATTTTTTAGGGGCACTTCTGCAACTCAAATCAAAAAACTCAAAACAAACGCTAGAAAGCCAATTGTATAGAGCATATTGTCAAAACAATTCAGATGAAAAGGACGATTTTGTGATTTTAGGTGAATCTTTCCGTCAAGTAGACAGAATCTTTTTTCTGGACAGCATGTCACAACTTTTGATCTTTCTTGCAATCGGAGGCTAAACTTGGCACAAAGCTTGAAAAATAAATATACAATGATGTTGCTGAAGTAGTAACAAACATCAAGACCACTAAAACTGAAAGTAAAAAAGATTTTTGGTTGCCTCCCAATAAGCGCTTTCTTTTATACCTTTTAGCTAGGCATGATGCAAAAAGAAGAATCACACTCAATGAGGGATCACACTCAATGTCCATGACAAGAAAATCAACGGGAACATAATTATCATTGACAACAATAAGAAAATCATCAATCCTCTTTAAATATTTCTTTACAGAAGAATCAACAAGACGGACACCAAAAGAACAAGGATCAAAAGGTTTCAACTCAAGCATATCGTACATTCTTTTGGGTAAAACGGAGGCACTAGCTCCAACATCACATAAAGCAAAGCAAGAAAATTTATTCATTTCGATTTTGACCATAGGATCCCAACCATCTTCTGGTTTTCTAGGAATAGAAATCTCTAACTTAAGTTTCTCCTCCCTAGCTTTGATAAGAGCATTGGTAATATGCTCGGTGAAGGAAATGTTGAGTGAACTAGTGGAGGGGTCTTTGGACATTCTTTGCAAAAAATGTAATAACATCGGGAAGAGTGCAATTATCAAAATCAATTTCCTTTCTATTAATCAAAGCCTGGTGTCATCCTCTACATTTGACTTTCTTTCTATTATCACAGTTTTGACATCCTCCCAGGTTTGAGGACGTCTAGGAGCAACTTCAAACCAGAGATCCGGTTCTTTCCCCGGGAGACCTTGCCATGTTCATAATTCCCCGTCATAACTAGTGTAGCCACAAGGTCTGTTACTTTTGTAAGTACCCACAGTGACAAGCAAGAGCAAAGTAACCTTTTGTGGTTTTTGGTATAAGACTCTAAAGAAAAAACTAGAAAGTAAACTAACAAGACTAAAAAGCAAAGGTAAAAGATAGTGTGCCACTCCCCTATCTTGTAGACTAGAGTCCCCGACAATGGCAACAGAAATTGTCTTGATGGCTTCTTGCCCCTCGTTGGTTACCCCAAATGGAAGGTTGAGATGTAGTCAGCAACAGTTTCCCTTACACGAGGACGGTAAGGTTTTGTTGATCCAGGAGGACTCCAAGTTCTTCAAGTAGGTGTCTGTTGCTCTGGCACTCACGGAAGACGTGGACCTGCATAGAACAACAGATAACTTTGCTCCCAACGAGTTCAGACAGGTTTTTAATCTCTCCGGTCTTGTTGTTTACAAAGGATCAAACACAAGCGGGAAATAGTAGTGGTGATGGAAACGGAAAGGAAATAACACAGTAAATAGGGGAGGTGTAAACAATGATGGAAATATGGACCGGGGTCCCATGATGTTCACTAGTGATGTCTCTCTCCCAAAAGACAATAAAACTACTATGTTGGGTGAACAAATTATCGCTGGGCAATTGATAGAATTATAAACGCACCGTAATGCTAATTATGCTACAAGAAAGTTAGAGGCTCAATCGTATGGGCAGTACGCCAAGACAAGTAGACCGTTTATTCATCAACATCTACTCACCAATCATCCACCTTGAGATATCTATCCAGAACATCTCGCTGGTATTAAGTTGTGAGCCACACCCAAAGTGTAAACCCAAAGCAACATACAACTGCATTAACAAACTATGCGTAAGGTAAACAATCTTTGCAACTGCAGTTACAAGCACCGTTGTTTTCTCCCTGGTGGCAACAACACATCTCCTAGTCTCATGTTTCTGTCACTCAAGCTAGACATCGGGGGGGCATGAACCCAAAATGAAGCATAACGCTCCCTCTTGTTGTTACTATCTACTACTTGGCCAAAGAAATAAAAAGCACCAGAGAACATGCAAGAATTACTGAAGAACAAATATATAAAATGAGAACCAAATATATAACTCATCACGATTTGAACATCATCTCATAATCCATCGGATCCCAGCAAACACAGCATAGCAATAGAAGAAAGATTGCATAGATGCCTTGATTATGTAGGGCAGCTCACAAGGGCTAAGAATTGAAGCATAAGATTGGAGAGAAGACATCACATAGCTATTGTTCATGGATCCATGGTCCAAGGGGGACTACTCACAGCACATCCGGGAAGGGCTCATGGTGGTGGAGAAGCTCCCGGAGATCAATCCTCCCTCCGGCAGGGTGCCGGGGCGTGGTCTTTTGGCGATCTCGATCTCGGGATCGCGGCGGCGGCGGAATAGTGGCGATTTTTGCGATGCGGCTCTCTTTTTAGGGTTTCTGTACCGAGGAGTGAATATAGGCCGAAGTAGGGCACTAAGGGGTCCCACCCCTCCAGGAGACCTCCTAGCGCGGCCTAGGGTGGGGCCGCGCCCCCTGGCCACCTGGGAGGGGGGTGGCCCCCTTCAGCTCTCCTTCGGGCTTCTGGAGTCTTCTGGGACGCTGATTTTTTATATATTTTCTTGGATTTTTTTGGGCACTGTAAATATGGGTATAAACCTGCAATTCACATACATGAGCAGACAGAAACTGGAACTGGGTGCACTGAGTTAGTAGGTTAGTCCAAATATGTGTAAAAAGGTATGAAAGTGTAGCAAAACACATAGCAATGTCACCAAAATGAGCATGGAACAAACAGAAATTATAGATAAGTTTGGGTCATATCACCACCCTCACCTCCTCCAAGACAAGGACCACAAGAGGTGGAACTCATGTCTATTATATCCAAAGATAAGATCCATAAGTGTGCTCAAAAGGGAAGTTACCGGAAAAGGGTGGCCCGATCGCACCCCCGATAACGTTGCATCGCCTCCGAGAAAGCAGTAACCAGAGAAAGCAGGATGTGTCACCTCTCGGGAGCCATATTGCTCTTCCAGAGAGGCCCTCTACCTCAGCTTCATAGTGGAGTCCAGGATGGCTCCCACCGCCCGACCAGACGGTCAGAGCATTTAATGCATAAGAGAAAAGGGCCACTGCGCGACAGCAGAGCTGCGACACTTGGCACACGTGCCCCAGCACCTTAGCGCACGAATGTCCCAGTTGTCGTCGCACAACCCCTGAAGCTTTCCGGAAGACCTCAAGATATTCCACGCGTCACAACAAGTCAATCTTGTAATTATAATCTCTGTAGATAGCGGTGGCACCTGTGACGATCCCCTTGATCTATAAAAGGGAGACGTCCGCCACCTCATGGACAACTCTTGGCTAATCCCTAGTCCACTCTAGTTAGCCAGAAGAAGAAAGGCTCTAGAGGGAGCAAGAACACAAGAACGTAGTATAGGATGTCCTTTTCGGAGGACCATCTTCTACCAAGTTTCACCACAAGCAAAGATCAGACAAGCAGGAGTAGGGTGTTACGTCGCCATGGGGCCAGAACCTGGGTAAACCTGCCAGAGCAAATGTCGTTTCAATCGTCATCGAACTACCTCCAGCAATAAAGGGCGTGTGCGTCCCTAGCTGCGCTCCCCGGCTGACTATAACCAGGACCCTCTTGTTGGTCATTGATCAAAGAGTGTCTCGATCATGTCTGGAGTTTTCCCGAACCGTAGGGTGTCACACTTAAGGGTATTAAATGTATTAAGGATACATTCGGGATCATCGGAGAAATAAGAGAGAACACTAGGATTGTTACAGAGGAGATCAAAAATTGTTCTAGAGATTTCGAATTGCTCAAAATATTGTGTAAATATGTTTTAGTATTTAATTATAGAATTAAATATTAAAAATGTGATTAAAACAATTAAAATGACTAAAATGGCACATGGGCCTCATAGGGCCATTTAGGGGAAGTGGGAGCCTTCCCCCTTGGGCCTTGCGCCATGGGAGGGGTCCCCCCCTTGGCCGGCGCACTCCCCTCCTTGTGGGATTAGTCCCACATGGGAAGGGGAGGGAGGCTTGCACTACCCCTTAGCCTATATAAAGGGAGGAGGTGTGACCCTTTTGTGCATGCCAATTTGAGACAAGTTCTCAGATTTCCCTCTCTCTCTAACCCCTCCTTCGTCGGGTTCCCCTTGTTTGGAACTTGTACTAGGTTGGGGTATTCTCCACCATACGCACGTCGTCGCGTTGCCGGAATCGGGATCCGAATCCATCTTCTTACGCTGCTCTCCTAGTTCGGAGCCCGTGGAACGTCGCTTACATTGTATGTGTGTAATCCCACGAGTTGTTGCACGTGCGGTACTCCTTCATCGTCGAGATCATGGGCATTCGTCTTCACCGGCCGCGTTCCGACGGGGACGTAATCTCGTCATCGTTCTTCAAGGACCGGCTGGCTTCTGGATTCATGCGAGGACCCCCACGGCATCGAGGATCGACGAGTACGACGACATCAACCACGTTCACACGGGAACGTTTCCTGCCTAACAGACTACATACGGGTATGTATTGATTTATCTCCATTACTTACATCAGCATAGCATAGGTCTTTGGGTGTGGGTCGCGTAGCTCGAAAAATTATTTTTTTCTGCATCATAGCCCCAACACATTGTACTGAAAGTTGTTCTTGAACCGAGGATCCTCAACCCGACTTGTCGAACGGAGATACGGAGTCACACTCCTATGAGTCCACTCGATAAGCCGACGATCAAGAGGATTAGCACGAACCGAAGCCTTCTCACTGACAATTGGAGATTGCTCCTCCTCCTCGGCACTCACTGACTCAATCTCTACATCTGGGTCCTCTTCCTCATCATCCTTATTAGAGTTGTTGTTGGGGCTTCGATACAGAAAACAATAATTTTTCTATCTATGACATACAATACCCAAGACCTATGTTATGCTGATGTAAGTAACGGAGGGAATCGATGTTCATACCTTTGAAGACCGAAAGCGGGAAACGTTCTAAGAACGTGGTTGGTGTAGACTCGTGATCCTTATTACCTCCTGGTCATGTTGAAGTCCTCCGGCAATGAAGTAGTACCTCACGTGCAGTACCTCGCGGGATTACACGCGTACGGCGTAGTCGATGTTCCCCCGGGCTACGAACCATGCGAGTAGCGGAAGAAGATGGATTTGGATCCCGATTCCGGTAGCACGATGACATGCGTATGGTAGAGAAACCCCCAACCCAGTATAGGCTCCAAACAAGGGAAACCCTACCAAGGAAGGAGAAAGAGAGAGATAGAGAAAATTGGATGATGAAAGGGCACCCTACCCCTCATTATATAGGCCAAGAAAGGTTCAGGCCTCCCTCCCTCCCCATGCAGGACTAATACCACAAGGGGGGAGTGCGCCGGCCAAGGGTCGTGGTCGTGGTCGTCGCCGCCTCTTTCATCTCCTCCTCCTGTATGCACCTCTCCATCAACAACTCTCTCTTTCTCACCATGTCTATGTGCGAGTAGTTCATCCTAGGGGCTGAGGCTTGTACCTTGATCTATGTGGTTATCTCTCTCTCCCATGATGTGATATTTTTTGTGATCATTGGCTATGTTAATCTAGATGTCTCTCATGACCTTCTTCTATGTATTGGATTTGATGTACTCACTTGACCATATCTAGTATAATCTCCGAGACCGCGGTAACATTGGGTCTATTGGACATAGATTAGAAGAATATTTTCATGAGTTCTTTCTTCTATTGTGAATTGATTGAAGATTTGAGAGTCTCTTGGTGCTTGTTTTGACTATCCTTGAGATATGTTATGGTGATTTTAGTACTCTCTTTGGATGGACGCGGTGACATTGGGAAATCCATAGATCTATTACACAGACTCTAAGGTGTGCTCTTGTAGCCCACACAATTATTGTCCTCTCTTGATCACAAAAGAATGATCTCTGTGCTACGTCTCCTTGCATGTTTTTGGTGGAAATATCATGTCTTTCAATTATGTTAATGTTGTTGGGAGTTTCCACTAGTGAAAGTATGAAGTTTAGGCCTTGTTTTCACCATTGCAATACCATATGTGCTCACGTTTACTACTTGTTTGCTTTATGTAATTTTATTACAGATATATATTACTTCGTTTTGCCACACATATCATCCATATTTTACCATCTCTTCGTCGAACTAGTGCACCTATACAATTTGCCATTGTATTAGGTGTGTTGGGGAAACAAGAGACTTCTTGTATCTTAATTGCAGGGTTGCTTGAGAGAGACCATCTTCAACCTCTACTTCCCTGATGAAAGGATCGGAATGTCGACTAGAGGGGGGGTGAATAGGCGACTAATAATTTTTAAGCTTTTCTTAACAAATTAGGCTCAACAATTAATATAGGTTGTCTAGAAGTGCAACTACGTGAGCAACCTATATGCCAACAACTACATCACAACTAGCAAGCAAGAAATAAGCAATGAAAATAACTTGCACAAGGTAAAGGTAAAGGGGAACACGGGAGACAAGGATATGTTGTCGAATTTCCTTCTCTTTCGAGAAGTACGTCTCCGTTTGGAGAGGGTGAGGAGCACAATGCTCACACAAAGCCAACGAGGGCCACCCTATTTCTCCTCGCGCTCTTACCAATGCAAGATACCGTGATCCACTACTAGGCGGCCTTGACGGTGGCAACCAAACCTTTAGAAACAAGGTTGGGGCAATCTCCACAACTTAATTGGAGGCTCCCAACAAAACCATGAAACTTCACCACAATGGAATGTGGCTTCGAGGTGACCTCTTCCGTCTAGGGCACCAACGCGCCCAAGAGTAATAAGATCCACACGGGATTAATGGGGGGAATCAAATATTCTTTGGTGGAGATGTAGATCGGGGCCTCCTCTTCCAAACCCTAGAGAATCAACAAGATTTGATGGCTAGGAAGGGAGATCGGGAAAGAATGGAGCTTGGGCATCAATGGAGGTGACAGCAATAAATGAGGTGAGTCTCAATGGGGAAGAAGACCCCCTTTTATAGGTGGCCATAAATGCAACCGTTGGCAGCCCACCAACCACGGTACTACCGTACCTGGCACGGTACTACGGCTTCACGGTACTGCCGAGGGCCAGTGCCGTGCCCACTACCGCGGGGTCCAGAGGGATCCCGGTAGTGGGTGCGGTACTGGTCCACGGTACTACCGTGGAGCGGTACTAGCGCACCCGGAGCGGTACTACCGCTCTACGGTACTGCCGAGGGCCAGTGTCGTGCCCACTACCGCGGGGTCCAGTGGGATTCCGGTAGTGGGTGCGGTACTGGGTCCCGGTACTACCGCAGCGCGGTACTACCGCCCTGGCAGAGCCAGGGAGCCAATGCCACCAAGTTCCACACCTCCACGACGCAAGGGAAATATGTGGGTGCAAAAAGTGAGAACGTGTGATGATTCCACCCACCATTCCACAGCGGATCCCCTCTTCATAGTACGGTTTTCCTACGACTCAAATTACCAAAAAGGAAATCGAAAGGACAACTCTGTCTTCATGCTTCATTCACCGAGGGGGCAATAACCGTCTTGTGCCATGAATATAATAATCTAAAATGCTCATCGCACCCGGTTAATCCGCAAATGTATTGTCATCAATCACTAAAACCAACCACGGGGAATATGCCCTATCAATCTCCCCCTTTTTGGTGTATTGATGACAACACAAGATTTGCACAGTAAAACAATAGGGAATTTAAAACATGTCATTTATTTACAAAATATAGACAGGCTCCCCTAGATGTGTGCATCAATTTAGATATGCCTTTGGAATGCAAGACACACACATAAGGAAGACACTCCCCCTATATTTTATAAACTAGGTCATACTTAGCTAGGAATAACAAATAAGAGAACATAAAGATAATAAGTCATAACATAGCATCTCATAACCAGACAGTAAGAGTACGAAGATAGGATAGCATATGTCTCACACCATATATCACGGAAATCTCACAAGACGGACTAAAAACCAAAGTAAACAACCAGAGTTCACAAGCGGAGCAAATGAAACAACTAAAACACGCTTGTGACTCGCCCAAACCTGAGAAGATACAAATAGGAATCCTAAGACTCTCTCCCCCTTTGGCATCGAGACTCCAAAAAGGCAGAGAGCGACCTAGCGCCCCACGGTGATGGACTACTCGTCCTCGTCATAGTCGTCGTCCTCATCAGACTCCTCCAACTCCAATGCTGCCTCTGGGTCGTTAGTAGCTGGCTGCTGAGAGGTGGAAGAGGGGCCAGGAACATCATCAGTGAGATCCCATTCGCTGAACTTGGAGATCCACTTATCCTCTGGAGTGATGTTCTTCTCGGACCCTTCCGGCACATCCATCCCCTGAGACCTGTAGAAAGCGTTCTGACGCCTACGGTTCAGCTTCTTCCTCTTATGAGCCTCATACATCCTGTGTTGAATGTCAGACTGAAGGCAAAAGAGCTGCTTCACCTTCCTGGTGAGCTTGGCAGCCCAACCAGGCTGCTCAAGACCCTGTGCAGAAGACGAACCACCAACGCCAAAGCTCGCACCAGTGCGAGTACGGGGAATACTGCCGCCACCAGCCTCCGGCTCCTCCTGAACCTCCTCATCTGATCCGGCTGGAGGTGGAGAGTCATGAGCAGGACCATGACCTCCAACCCAGTTGTCCTTGATGCGCAGGTGGACCTCCTCGTGAGTAGTCAGAGGCCCAACGGGAAGATCCACCGCCTCAAAAGTAGTTGCCCAAGTGATCCCTAAGAGGACTTGCAGATATGGCCATAAATTGGAACCTTGCGTTCCATCACAGCAAGATAGAGCTCCTCCCACATGATGTCACATACATCCAAGGTCTGCGTGGTGCCCTTGCACTCCACACAGAGGAGAAGCATGTTCACCAGGTAGCTGTGAACCATGTCCAGATTGCCCACCCGGGGAAACAGAGATGTCCTGAAAATGCGGTGCATGATGTCCAAGAACGGGCAGAGAACCACTCTGTACTTCTGATTTCCCTTGGCATCAGTATAGGGAATAGTTGTATGATACAGACCCAACAAACTCTTGCTCTTGGCATTCCCCTCGGTGTGGGGGCGAACACCCACTGGCTCATCCTTAGTGGAGACGGGAATGTGCAGAGCCGTCATGAAATCCCCCCAGGTGAAGCTCACCTGCTCATCCTTGCACAACCAAATGATGGTCCGATCTTCACGGTTGGTGAAGTACACCGTGGCATAGAACTGGGAAAGGAGCTCGGCATCGAACTTGTTGTTGAAGGAGATGATATCCAGAATCGCAAACTGCTCACATAGAGCATAGGCCTCTCCAAAGTACTCGGGGTGAGCCCGCATATGCCTCAGTTGGACAGACTTCACATGTGGAACATACTTGTTCTTCATGTGCTTCAGAATCATATGGAACACATCCCTCTGAGTCTTATTCTAGAACTGAGTGCCAACCAACTCTGGGTCTTGATCCACGCGGTACGAATTGACTTCACGATATGCCTTGTACTGGGGAAGTGAAATTTCTGATACAGGCTTGACTAGTTCCTTCTTTTTCTGAGCAGTCTTCTTGAAGGAAACACCGGGTTGGCCAGAGGCCTTGCGTGGGATTCCGACGAGAGCCATCACCTGACCAACACCAACAGAGAGAACCAGAAAACAAAAACACATGAGATGCAAGAGCCCGGACACAGGTGAACAAAGCAAATTGGTTGGATAAGTGTCAGTTTCAGGAATCACGGTAGTACCGCTCTTGGTACGGTAGTACCGCTGGTACACGCGGTAGTACCGCGCGAGAGGTAGTACCACAGCGGGACCAGCGGTAGTACCATCCTGGTGCAGAGAGCACGGATCTGAGATCCGGTACTACTGGGGTTCCAAGAACTCAAACTAATCCAACCCATCTACTTCATTACTATCTAGCAATCTATCCAAGTTCTCAAAGTGCCTAGGCATAGCCAAAAACCTAGTGGATCTACAAGTATTTCCCTAGCAAAAAAGTTCAAGAAACTGAACCAATGGAGAAGGGACATGTGGCAATACCGGTATCCATGGCACTCAGGGAGGGTGGGGACCGATCCCACCGGAGGAGAACGAAGAGAGACGGCACGGAGGTGGCACACCGGGAGGGGCGCCGGGGTGGGCGCCGCTGCTGCAGATGGGAAGAGAGGAAATTGAATGGGGTAATGGGGAGGAACTCCCCGTACCCCTTCGGTTATACAACTCCTCGGGGCAGGCACGGTAGTACCGCGGGAACGGTAGTACCGTCACTGCAGCGGTAGTACCGCTGGCAGAAGAACTGCCCACCAAGTGACAAGGGATAGTGGGCAATTACATCGAATGTCTTAGGGGGAAGGGCTTGGGATGACTCGAAAAACAGCAGCTGGATGAAAACACTCCGAGATAAAAGACAACAAGGAAATGCACGATCAATCCTAGAGTGATCAAAATGCAAATAAGCAACCCAAACAAAAGAAATAAACACCAAAACGAACCAACCCACCCGAAGGGAGGGGCGGTGACAAAAGCCACCATGTTTGAGCTCATTTGGTATGACACCACAAAGATGTATCTTGGGTTCATTGCCAATGCTCTTCTTTGAAACACCGTTGTCACTTTGGGTGACTATGATAGCCGCCGAAAGTGACCATAGTGAAAGAATTTTATCTCCTTCCGCATAATAGGTGGAGTGGTTGCCTATGAATTAAGCAACACTCCCCCTATGTCCATGCCTACATCCAAGCTAGATTCCATGTTGAGATACGGTGTGTGGGCAAGTTTTCAAACCGAATTACTTGAATCAATGATATTTAGCTCATGCCTTAACTCTCGAAACCTTGCTTCATCCAAGGGCTTGGTGAAAATATCCGCAAGTTGATCTCCGGTGCCCACATATGAAAGGTCAATATCACCCCGCTTCACATGATCTCGAATAAAATGGTGACGAACCTCAATATGCTTCGTCTTGCTATGTTTAACGAGGTTGTAGGCGATCTTGATAGCACTTTCATTGTCACATAAAAGAGGCACTTTGTCACAAGTGACACCGTAATCCTTCAAAGTTTGCCTCATCCATAATAATTGTGCACAACAACTTGCGGCAGCAATGTCGGCTTCGGTCGTGGAGAGGGAAACACATTTTTGCTTCTTGGACGACCAACTCACCAAATACCTACCAAGGAATTGGCATCCTCCGGAAGTGGACTTCCTTTCCACCTTGTCTCCTACCCAATCTGAATCCGTGTACCCGATGAGGTTGAAGCTTGAGCCTTTAGGATACCACAACCCAGAGTTTGGGGTATGAACCAAATATCGAAAGATTATTTTGACAGCCACTACGTGACTCTCTTTTGGTGCGGATTGAAATCTTGCACACATGCCCACACTCAACATGATATTCGACCTAGATGCACAAAGATACAACAAAGAACCAATCATAGAACGATACTCCCTTTGGTCTACCTCTTTGTCGTTCGGGTCGAGGTCAAGTTGACACTTGAGTGGCATGGGGGTCTTGGCTCCTTTAAGACCATCATACCTGAACCTCTTGAGCATGTCTTCAGTGTATTTGGCTTGGTTGATGAAAGGATAGTAAATTAAAGGCACAAGTCTCAACTAGTAATACTTTCTCAATGGACAAGTCCGGAGAAATTATTACTTTGCCAAGACCTAATACCTTTAACGGGTTTGCATCTCCAAATTGGACACGGGTGGTTCGAGATGGTCCAAAATCAATGTCCACCAACATGTCCTTGCTTCCGGTCATATGACTTGTAGCCCTGCTATCAAGTATCCATGAACCTCCACCGGAAGCCGCCACCTACATGAGATCAGTGCTTGGATTTAGGTACACATTCACGAATGGGTCCTCTCGCGTTAGTAACAAGGGTCTTAGGCACCCAAATAGACCATGCAATATATTCATCAAAAGAAACAACAAATTTGGCATAAACATGCCCATCATTAGTGCAACAAAGAACATAAGAAGGGTTAGTTGGTCCGGCAAAGTCATCAGGAATGGCACCACTCCTCTTGGTCACTCCACCCTCCATGGCCTTTGTGATGAGGACATCCCTACTAATGTTACACCCATACCCTCACCAACTACACATACTGGACCAGTTACTAGAGCACGTGCACGTCAACTAAATTATCAGGTACTTTCGTTTCTTGCGAATCCTTCTATTGTTCATGAACATATGATGCTGCCTAAATTAGATACTTTTGTTTTGGTTATGAATGAAGGACCTAGCATGGACAAGAAGGATGGTCATTGGAGCGGGATCAAGAATGGAGAAGAAGGTGCGCGCGGGGGAAAGTACTGTGGAGCTTCCAGTGGGGATTTTCGCACGTTGAAGCCACCATAAGGCATGCATGAAGGCTTGGACGGAATACACGAGATGCCACTTCATTATCTTCGTCCAAGAGCAATTATAGGTGTTGCGTCACCTTAATATTGGGCTGGGCCCATGTAATTTCGAAATACCACATTATAGGTTGTTTTTAGAGTCCGTATGTGTGGGGAAACCGAGTTAGGGTTGTTTTCGGACCCCACCTCCAAGGGGTCACGAAAATCCCCTCTGTTCCCCCATATATACAGCCCTTAGGGCGTCGTTTAGACTTGGGTTTTAATTAGATTTAAGTTAGCCATAGCCGCAACTTCGAGTTCTTCGTTTGTGTCGTCCGACCAGGCCAAGACCGCATTGGAACCCCAACTTCTGTTAATCTTTCATCTTATATTCGCAATATCCAGATTGCAATTCTTAGTTCTTGCTTGTTCTTCGATTGCTTGCAGGAATTAGACCTTCGTGGTCAGGTTGATCGTGCATCCGCGGGATCAATAACCTCTCGGAGTTGGTTTAGCGATCGCTAAGGCGCAACGTCTTCGCACGTTCGTAGTCGGATCGTGAAAGTCGTCTCCACCATAATCGATCTCCACCATCTCATCGAAACATCGGGACACCTTCGCCTCTATCAAGTGGTATCAGATTTCCAGGTTGCTCGGTGAGATTTACCAGTTTTCGTAGTCTAGATTGGTTCTGTTCTTCATACCTACAGTCCACGAAAAAGCCAAAAAAAAATTTAGGGTTAGATCATCACGTCCCAAAACAGTCCGAGCCTTTGTCCAGTTTTCTTTACAGTAGTTTGCATTGTTGAATTTGCGGTTGCATCGTTGTGTCGAGTTGCTGATCTTAGCGTCTAGTTACCTTAGAGTTTCGAGTTCTGATCACAGTTTTGTCACGCCGCCGCCGAACAGTAGTACACCACCACGTTCCGCCAATCCGAGTCCAGATACACCACCACGTTCCGCCAAGCAGAGTCCATACACACCACCACAACCTACCAATCCGAGTCGAGTTCCATCACCCGTTCGGTTTGTGATATCTCCGTAGCCAGAATAGTTTTGAGTTGATTAGAGTCGGATTTCACCAATCTTTTGTCGTACGTAGAAGAGGGTGATTTCCAAAAAAAAAAAAAAAAAAAATTGACACGCTTTTCAGAGCAGTTTTTAGGCCAAAAATTTCAGGGGTAAAAAAATTTCGTGCCCATACGTTCCTTAGGTCCAGAAACTCGTTTTGAGACGTTCGCCACCATAGTGATTTTTTCGCCCTTTTTCAGCCCCCGCAGTCCCGCATCGCCCAAAAAAAAAAAGCAAAAAAAAAAAAAAATAGAGAAAAAAAAAATTCAGAGTGTGCTTCACAGTTGTTACGTGCCGCGCCGTGCTTTCGTTGGTGTTTTAGGCTCGCGTCTCTAGTACGGTCTAGCCTAGGATCAGCACAGTACCGACGTTGAGTGTTTATTCAGCTTTGCATCTCTGTTTTGATTACTGTTGAGTTTTTCCTACCATACTTGTCAGCCTTCCTACAGCTCCACATATATTCTACATCGTGCGTTTTGACACCGCCTGGCCATCGCTCTACCACATCTCTGAGAGTTTTGACCCGTTGGTTGTACATCACCACCTGCTGCTAGGTAAGAATCGGTAAGAACGTAAGAAAAGCTTGACGGATTTGTGCTTTCCACCACCCCACATCCATCCCATTAGTAGCAGTAGGATCATATTCCGGTGTGTTTTCTATTTCTGCTAACCATGCCAGGATCACATGATGAAGTGGCGCGGGATGCACCCGATTGGGAGAACATGACAAACAAGGAGCTACATGATAAATTTGCACGTATGATGTCTCAACAGGTGCAGGACATCGAGACCAGATTTACAGAGGCGATTGATGGCGTGGAGAAGATGATCGACACCAAGCTCGACGCCAAGTTTACTGAGTTGATCACACGCCTACCTTCAGCACAGCCACAGCCACCGCCACTACCACGTGCACGACGTATTCTGTTTCCGCGTGAACAAGCTGCTGGTATTGGTGCTCCTCCTGCTGCTGCAGTTGCTGCTACTGCTGCTGCTGCTGCTTCTGACGTCGGCCTGGACGACAACTACGAGGGTGATTACGAGGAGGAGGTGGAACAGGAAGCGGCCTATGAGCAGCCAGCTGGACGTCCACGTCCCAACATTCGCCACGGTCGACACCAACCACCCCCTCAGGTACGCGAT
Source organism: Bromus sterilis (assembly GCA_950022295.1). Taxonomy (NCBI): domain Eukaryota; kingdom Viridiplantae; phylum Streptophyta; class Magnoliopsida; order Poales; family Poaceae; genus Bromus; species Bromus sterilis. The sequence continues at coordinate 144,632,165 of OX465597.1, forward strand.
GATGAACATGTGCCTAAACTTAAATTGAATCTTAAGCCGTTTGAGGGTAGATATATTCCTGATGCTTATCTTACTTGGGAGTTAGAAACTGAACAACGTTTTACATGTTTACAATATCCTGAGAATAGACGTGTTACTGCTGATGTTTGTGAATTCACGGGCTTTGCATCTATTTGGTGGTCTGAACATTGTAGATTGCATGCTAATAATATTCCAACTACTTGGGCTGCTTTAAAAGATGATATGCGTACTCGCTGGGTTCCCCCTTATTATCAACGTGAATTGTTACAAAAATTACAGCGTTTGAGACAAGGAAAAAATTCTGTAGAGGAATATTATCAAGAATTACAAACTGGATTGATTAGATGTGGCCTAGTAGAGGATAATGAAGCTATGCTTGCACGTTTTATGGGTGGCTTAAACAGGGAGATACAAACTATTCTAGAATACAAGGACTTTGCTACTATCACTCGTTTGTTTCATCTTGCTTGTAAAGCTGAACGTGAAGTGCAGGATCGACAGGCCGCTACGAGACCTAACTTTTCTGCAGGACGAAATACATCATGGACATCGCGTGGAGCTTCTACATCCACACGTCCTGCTGCGCCACCATCTACCTCAGCCGCTCATTCTTACAGGGAGCCACCAAAACAGCCAGCGCCACCATTCAAGGGTGCACAGAGTGTTCCAGCAGCGAGTTCTTCTTCATCCATGGCGTCCACAGGGCAAGCACGAGATCGTGATATTAAATGTCGCAGGTGCCAAGGTGGAGGTCACTTCGCAAAAGACTGTCCCTCCAAGCGGGTGATGACTATTACGGCGGATGGTGGGTATGAGTCAGCGAGTGACTATGATGAGGAGACTCTAGTTCTCATTGCTCATGAGGAACAGGGTGCCCATGATGATGCTCATGATATAGAGTATATGACTCCTGATGATGCAGATAAATATGCTAGTTTGGTTGCTCAACGTGTTTTAAGTGTGCAGGTAACGAAGGCCGAGCAAAACCAGAGGCATAATTTGTTCCACACAAAGGGAGTGGTGAAAGAACGTTCGGTTCGCATCATCATTGACGGAGGGAGTTGCAACAACTTGGCTAGCATGGAGTTGGTGGAGAAGCTATCTCTCACCACAAGACCACACCCCCATCCGTACTATATTCAGTGGTTTAACAATAGTGGTAAGATTAAGGTAACACGTTCTGTTCGTGTGCACTTTAGCATTGCTGCATATGCTGATTATGTTGATTGTGATGTGGTACCCATGCAAGCATGCTCTCTTTTACTTGGTAGACCATGGCAATTTGATAGGAATGTTGTACACCATGGTAGGACAAATCAGTTTACTCTAGTTCATCAGGATAAAAATATTGCTTTACTTCCTATGTCTCCTGAACAAATTGTGAAAGATGATCTTGCTAGAGCTAGTAAAGCAAAACAGGAGAAAAATAAGAGTGAGAAAGAGATAGCAGCCAAAGAATTTGAGCAACAACATAAGACTAATAGCAAATCTTCTTCTGCTGTTTCTAATGAAATTAAATTGACTAGTCCAACTTTGCTTGCTACTAAGGTTGATATTTCAGATTTGGATGTTAGTCAATATGTGTGCTATGCTTTTGTGTGCAAAGAAGCTTTGTTTTCATTTGAGGAATTGCCTCCTTCTTTGCCTCCTGTTGTCACTGACCTTTTGCAGGAGTTTATTGACGTCTTTCCACAAGACGTACCACCGGGATTACCACCTATTCGCGGGATTGAGCATCAGATTGACTTAATTCCCGGTGCTTCGTTGCCCAACCGTGCGCCATACCGTACCAATCCGGAGGAGACGAAGGAGATTCAGCGTCAAGTACAAGAGCTACTCGACAAAGGTTACATACGTGAGTCCCTTAGTCCTTGTGCTGTTCCTGTTATATTAGTGCCTAAAAAGGATGGAACATGGCGTATGTGTGTTGATTGTCGAGCCATTAATAATATTACTATTCGTTATCGTCATCCTATTCCTAGGTTAGATGATATGCTTGATGAATTAAGTGGCTCTACCATGTTTTCCAAAGTTGATTTGCGTAGTGGATACCATCAAATTCGCATGAAATTAGGAGATGAATGGAAAACGGCTTTTAAAACTAAGTTTGGATTATATGAGTGGTTAGTCATGCCTTTTGGGTTAACTAATGCACCTAGCACTTTCATGAGATTAATGAACGAGGTTTTACGTGCTTTCATTGGACGATTTGTGGTAGTCTATTTTGATGATATACTGATTTATAGCAAATCTTTGGAGGAACATTTGGATCATTTACGTGTTGTTTTTATTGCTCTACGTAATGCACGTTTATTTGGTAACCTTGGGAAGTGCACCTTTTGCACCGACCGAGTCTCGTTTCTTGGCTATGTTGTTACTCCACAGGGTATTGAAGTTGATAAAGCCAAGATCGAGGCGATTGAGAGTTGGCCGCAGCCCAAAACGGTCACACAAGTGAGGAGTTTTCTTGGCCTCGCTGGATTCTATAGGCGTTTTGTGAGAGATTTCAGCACCATTGCTGCCCCTCTCAATGAGCTTACACGCAAGGATGTGCCTTTTACTTGGGGTACCGCACAGGAAGAAGCTTTCACGGTATTGAAAGATAAGTTAACACATGCTCCTTTGCTCCAACTTCCTGATTTTAATAAGACTTTTGAGCTTGAATGCGATGCTAGTGGGATTGGTTTGGGAGGTGTGTTATTACAAGATGCTAAACCTGTTGCATACTTTTCTGAAAAATTGAGTGGGCCTAGTCTGAACTATTCTACTTATGATAAGGAATTATATGCTCTTGTTCGGACATTAGAAACTTGGCAACATTATTTATGGCCCAAAGAATTTGTTATACATTCTGATCATGAATCTTTGAAACACATAAGAAGTCAAGCAAAACTTAATCGTAGACATGCTAAGTGGGTTGAATTTATTGAGACTTTCCCTTATGTCATTAAACACAAGAAGGGGAAAGATAATATTATTGCTGATGCTTTGTCTCGTCGTTATACTATGCTTTCACAACTTGACTTCAAGATTTTCGGTTTAGAGACAATCAAAGAACAATATGCAAATGATGCGGAATTTAAAGATGTATTGCAGAATTGTAGAGAGGGTAGAACATGGAACAAGTTTGTGCTTAATGATGGATTTGTGTTCCGTTCTAACAAGCTATGCATTCCAGCTAGCTCTATTCGTCTTTTGTTGTTGCAGGAGGCGCATGGAGGAGGATTAATGGGACATTTTGGCGTGAAAAAGACGGAGGACGTACTTGCTACACATTTCTTTTGGCCAAAGATGAGACGGGATGTTGAGCGTTTTGTTGCTCGCTGCACTACATGTCAAAAAGCTAAGTCACGACTCAATCCTCATGGTTTATACATGCCTTTACCTGTACCTAGTGTTCCGTGGGAGGACATATCCATGGACTTTGTTTTAGGCTTGCCTCGAACAAAGAAGGGGAGGGATAGCATATTTGTTGTCGTGGATAGATTTTCTAAGATGGCACATTTTATACCATGTCATAAAAGCGATGATGCTGCTAATGTTGCTGATTTATTCTTTGGAGAGATTATTCGTTTACATGGTGTGCCCAATACTATTGTCTCGGATCGTGATACTAAGTTTCTTAGCCATTTTTGGAGATGCTTATGGGCTAAGTTGGGGACTAAACTACTTTTTAGTACTACATGTCATCCCCAACCTGATGGACAAACTGAAGTGGTCAATAGGACATTGTCTACTATGCTTAGGGCTGTTTTAAAAAGTAACTTGAAACTGTGGGAAGAATGTTTACCTCATATTGAATTTGCTTATAATCGTTCAGTGCATTCTACCACTAAAATGTGCCCTTTTGAGATTGTTTATGGTTTTCTACCTCGTGCACCTATTGATTTGCTGCCTCTTCCATCTTCGGAGAAGGTGAATTTTGATGCTAAGCAACGTGCTGAATTGATATTAAAAATGCATGAGTTAACTAAAGAAAACATTGAGCGCATGAATGCTAGATACAAGCTTGCTGGTGATAGGGGTCGCAAGCATGTTGTTTTTGAACCAGGAGATTTTGTTTGGTTACATCTACGAAAAGATAGGTTTCCTGATTTGCGCAAGTCTAAGTTAATGCCACGAGCTGATGGTCCCTTTAAGGTTTTACAGAAAATTAATGATAATGCATATAAACTTGAGCTACCTGCAGATTTTGGGGTTAGTCCCACATTTAACATTGCAGATTTGAAACCTTATTTGGGAGAAGATGATGAGCTTCCGTCGAGGACGACTTCAATTCAAGAAGGGGAGGATGATGAGGACATCCCTACTAATGTTACACCCATACCCTCACCAACTACACATACTGGACCAGTTACTAGAGCACGTGCACGTCAACTAAATTATCAGGTACTTTCGTTTCTTGCGAATCCTTCTATTGTTCATGAACATATGATGCTGCCTAAATTAGATACTTTTGTTTTGGTTATGAATGAAGGACCTAGCATGGACAAGAAGGATGGTCATTGGAGCGGGATCAAGAATGGAGAAGAAGGTGCGCGCGGGGGAAAGTACTGTGGAGCTTCCAGTGGGGATTTTCGCACGTTGAAGCCACCATAAGGCATGCATGAAGGCTTGGACGGAATACACGAGATGCCACTTCATTATCTTCGTCCAAGAGCAATTATAGGTGTTGCGTCACCTTAATATTGGGCTGGGCCCATGTAATTTCGAAATACCACATTATAGGCTGTTTTTAGAGTCCGTATGTGTGGGGAAACCGAGTTAGGGTTGTTTTCGGACCCCACCTCCAAGGGGTCACGAAAATCCCCTCTGTTCCCCCATATATACAGCCCTTAGGGCGTCGTTTAGACTTGGGTTTTAATTAGATTTAAGTTAGCCATAGCCGCAACTTTGAGTTCTTCGTTTGTGTCGTCCGACCAGGCCAAGACCGCATTGGAACCCCAACTTCTGTTAATTTTTCATCTTATATTCGCAATATCCAGATTGCAATTCTTAGTTCTTGCTTGTTCTTCGATTGCTTGCAGGAATTAGACCTTCGTGGTCAGGTTGATCGTGCATCCGCGGGATCAATAACCTCTCGGAGTTGGTTTAGCGATCGCTAAGGCGCAACGTCTTCGCACGTTCGTAGTCGGATCGTGAAAGTCGTCTCCACCATAATCGATCTCCACCATCTCATCGAAACATCGGGACACCTTCGCCTCTATCACTTTGCCACCTTTTCTTGAGGCTTCTCCCCTTCCTTCACAAAGGTGACTTCCTTTGAAGGAGAGGGGGCCTTTCCCTTCTTCTTTTTGTTCTTCCTCTTCTTGTTCTTCTTCTTTGATGAGCTTGCACCAAAACCAATGCCTTCCTTGCCAATGACCTCCTTTTGGGAACTCAAGAGATCATTAAGGTTCTTCTCTCCTTGAATGCACGAAACAAGTCCCTTCTCAAGTTGTGCCTTCAACCTAGCGTTTTCCTCAATGAGAGGAACATGCTCACAACAAGAGTTAGAGGAACTAGGTTTCTCTACCACAATAATAGGAGAAAAGGTTTAATCTCTTTAGTGAGTTGAATACTAGTTTCCTCATGTGCCTTCTTGAGAGTCATGAGTTCGTGCTTTAAGGACTTGTGGTCCTTTTCGACTTTCTCATGGTCCACAAGAAGTATTTCATGAGCCTCAACAAGTTCATCATTTTTAGTCTTGAGATCACAAGCAATGGCATTAGAATGCTTAAGGTCAAGTTTTAGCTTAGAGATATCACTAGCATAAGTCTCATCAAGAGACAACTTAAGCTCACGCTCTTCTTCCAGAGAATGAGATAGATCCCCTATCTCATCCGCATAGTCGCGACTATGGCCTTGCAACTCGGTGATAGACTCGTCAAGTTGCTCAATGTGAGTATGGGCTTCACTTAGTTGTTCCAAGAGAGCCACAAAGTGTCTCTTGGCTTCACCTTTGAGTTTGGACATGAATAGCTCGAACTCATTTTCTCCTTGTACCTTGGGCTCCTCATTTTCCTCCACACAATCCAACAAAGATGGGTTAGTGGGAGTAAACGGTTTAGAGTGAGGAGTTACCGAGGTAGTCTTGGCCATAAGGCACTTGTGGAGGATGTGAGGATTCTCGTTGGGGGAGTTGAAGAGAGACGTTGATGAAGTGGATTCGATGGCGATAGCGACGGTGGCGGTTGCCACAATCTCACCACCTTCTTCATCATCCTCATCGGAGTAGTATTCTTCTTGTGCCACCAACACTCTTTGAGGCTTCTTCTTCACGAAGTTCTTGTTCAATGGTGACTTGTTCTTGTCCTTACGGATGAGCTTGCCACCATGGTCTTCTCTCTTCTCATATGGACAATCCGCAACAAAGTGACTCACATTGCCACAACTGAAGCACGTCCTTATCCCTTGGCCCTTTGGCTTGAAGCCACTTGTGTTGGACTTGAAGTTCTTCTTGTTCCCCCAAAATTGTCTTGAGGCAAGAGCCATGTGCTCATTGTAAGCATACTTGGTGTCCTCCGGACCGACCTCCTCTTCATCTTCATCTTCCTCATATTGAACTTCTTTGGCCTTCAAAGCAAGAGACGACATTTTGGTGCCCCCTTGGCGAGCCAATTTCAACTCGGCCGTAGAGTCCAAGATCTCCATGGCAACAAATTCATCCAAGACATCGTTGGAGGACAAGTCTGGAAGTCAGGCCTTTGACGAATGACTGTGGTGATATGCTTCTTGTGTAGGAGCATAGCCGTGATGAACTTCCTTTTTATCCATCCATCATCAGTGTCCATACTCCCATGATCCGTCATAGATTTGGCAAGTGCCACCAACCTTTGATGAGCATCCTCAGAAGATTCTCCTTCATTCCTGACAAAGTGGTCGGCTTGATCTTGGACCTTGTCAAACTTTGAGCACCGTATGCTAGAGCTTCCCATGAGAGTCTTCTCAAGAAGATCCCAAATCTCTTTGGCCGTTTCACATTTTCAGACAAGATTATCTTGCTCTTCCTTCAGCCCATTTCCTATCACAAGCAAAGCATGAATGTTGATGATATTGTCACGACATTCTCTTGGGGTCATGTTGTGATGGTCACAAGGATTGAAACCCTCCTCAATGATGCGCCACAGCTCCACCGAGGAGCCATTTAAGTGTCTCTTCATGCGATGAGCCCAAACATGATAAGCATCTTTGTTAAGGATGGGAGTAATGCCTGCATGTGCAAAATGAGGCTCGGGAAGAGGTAATGAGTTATAGGTAATGGGAGGAGCGACCGCGGAATGAATACCTGATACATTCCCTTGAAGTGGAATAGAGCGGCTATCATTCCTACCACCATCACTAGATTGGGAGATGACATCTCCTCCACCCAACTTTGGAATGTTGGGAGTGATGGTGGGGTTGCCCTCCATTGGCATCCTCGACATGAGACTACTAAGCATATCAGTAACTTTATTCATGTGAGCCTTGATGGCGGACATGCCTTCATTGTACTCATGTCGAGAGATGGATGATGAGTCATTCTTCGCGAACGTATTCGTGAAGCCCTCTGACGAGGATCGGCCTCGGCAAATCCTAGGGTTAGGTAACCTAGGTTTCGTGTAGGAGAAAGAAGAGCGACGTGGCCTGTGCGTTGGTAGGATTCGGAGGTGACAAGCGACACATGGGGGCACGATTTACCCAGCTTCAGGCCCCCGGAGGGAAAACCCTACATGCTACTTGTCTGATCTTGTATTGATGATGATGTACAGAGGTGCCGCGAGGGCTTTGGTGGAGAGAGATCTGTCTAGTTCTATGCGTGGGGGTTGAGATGTGTGTTCTATTGATGTCTAGAGAGGTGCCCCTGCCTCGCTTTATATAGATAGCCAGGTAGGGGTTTACATGAGTCCTAGTCGACTACAAGTAGGAGTCATTGTCTTGCGCCTCAAGTCTTGGGCTTCACGTCAGTTTTCGAGTCTTCTAGTGGGCCGCCAGTCTTCACACGCACCATGTACCCTTATGTAGAGGAGTCGTGGGGTCACCCCCTCGTCAGTAGCCCCCGAGTACCTGGGGGACTCGAAGAGTCCGCAGGTACTCGAATCTGCACTAGCCGTCGTAGTGCGTGTCGCGTTGTCGAGTGAACAGTCCAACCTTTCGGAACCTTCTGTTGAGGATCCATACATCATTTGCTGATGAGCAGTCGAAGTTTCCATGAGTATGCTCCCGATGGGAGTATGAGTGTCTTGGGGACTCGCAGAGTCGCGCAGGGACTCGAATTCATTTATTGTTTTATCATCGTATGCACAGCACAGCTGCAGGTCGCTGGCAGCTTTGAGCCATGACAATACATGTTTCGAGGGATTGCTAAGATGACAGGGCCCAAGGAGTCGACTGGTCGAGCCTTGGTGAATTGCGCTAGTGGCAAATACCGCAGTAGCCCAATCAAGCCCACGTCCCTCGACATGAACTTGGAACGACCGGTGTCTAGCAAAGTCATGTCGCTGCAGGTCTTATAGGATCAATTGATGCCAGTCTAAGCAAATAGCCTGAGCGAGTCCACTCGGCTCTTTCTATCATGCGAGCGCATGGAAAAGATCGGGAGTGAAGTCGCTTTGTGGCAAGTCCCGGTCCGGCCGTTCTGTGCAGCGGGGTCTTACCTACACGCTAAGCTTGCGTGGCATCTGGGTACAGTGTGTCGTAGCCCAGGTATAATTGTTTTTTTGTAGAGGCACGGAGCCTGGTTAGCGATGCACCCACTTGGAATAAACGATCAAGTGAGCTGTTAGTAGTCACCTGCGAAGCTTTTGCGTGCTCGGGCGAGGAGTCATATAGGAAAGCCCCCACTCGGAATATCTTCGAGTGCGCGGGTAGTTTAGCTTGCTGAGCTTTTTCGAGTAGCCACTCGAACGCTTTTTGTTTTCAAGGTGAGGGAGCTCCCGAACTCCACAGATGTGTTGTTTCCGCTAGCGCGAGTAGTCACTTGAGTACATTTTTCCTTCTAGGTGAGGGAGCACCCGAAACTCTGTTGGTGCGAGTGGTCACTCGAGCACATCTTCGTCTTCTGGGTGAGTGAGCACCCAAACTCTCAGGTTTTTAGATCTTGCTAGTTAGTGCGAGTAGCCACTCGAGCGCGTCATCATCTTCTGCTGGAAGAGGGAGCACCCGAACTCTGGAGATGCATTTGCTCTTGTTGGTGCGAGTAACCACTCGAGCACTTCGTCATTTGGGTGAGGGAGCACCCGAACTCTATAGATGAATTTGTTCTTATTTGGAGGTGACGGGGATCAACCCCGGCAAATCCCATGGTCAGGGACCCTAGGTTTCGTGTAGGAGGAAAGACAGCGACGTGGCCTGCGCGTTGGTAGGATTCGGAGGTGACAAGCGACACATGGGGCACGATTTACCCAACTTCAGGCCCCCGGAGGGAAAACCCTACATGCTGCTTGTCTGATCTTGTATTGATGATGATGTACAGAGGTGGCGTGAGGGCTTTGGTGGAGAGAGATCTGTCTAGTCCTATGCGTGGGGATTGAGAGCTTGTGTCTTGAGTTGTCTAGAGAGGTGCCCCTACCTTGCTTTATATAGATAGCCAGGTAGGGTTTACAAGATTCCTAGTCGACTACGAATATGAGTCCTTGTCTTGCGCCTCAAGTCTTGGTCTTTATGTCTTACTCCATCATGTCGTTGTCCACGAGTGGGCCCCTAGTGGGCCGCCAGCCATGACACGCACCAGGTACCCTCACGTAGAGGAGTCGTGGGGTCACCCCCTCGTCAGTAGCCCCCGAGTGCCTGGGGGACTCGAAGAGTCGCGCAGGGACTCGAATCTGCAGTAGCCGCCGTAGTGCGTGTCGATCAGTTGCTGATGAACAGTCGAAGATGTCGTGAGTATGCTCCCGATGGGAGTATTTGGATGAAGCATCGAAATTGCAGTCTGGTTCGTCTTCGTATTTCATCGTCGGGTGGGGAGAAGTTGCCCAGTCGAGCGGTCGTCGGGTGCGCGTCAGTGCTCCCGATGGGAGTAGCCCCCGAGGCTATGTGCGACTCGTAGAGTCGCGCATAGGCTCAAGTTGTTTTTAAGCTAACCCCTTCATTCTTGTCGGATGCGCGAGTAGTGCTCGTCGGGTGCGCGTCAGCGCTCCCGATGGGAGTAGCCCCCGAGGCTATGTTCGACTGCTTGCAGTCGAGCATAGACTCAAGACTTCTTCGTCGTCGAGTAATTTTCATCCGAGGAAGTGCTCGACTCGGGTCTTGCGTCGTAGGCGTGAGTTGTTGTAGGGATCAGTCGTGGACAAGGAGGTTGGTGTCGCCGCTTCATGAGGGCTCCCAGCCCCCGAGCATCTGCTGAGAAGGAGAAAAAGGTGTAACTGTATTAAGGTGTACCTGTGCGAAAAACATTTGTAAGGTACGTGACTTGTAGACATTGCACTTTTGTCGAGTGGAAAATGTAGCTGCATATACGGTTTAAGCGTGTCTTTTTGTGAGTAGGCCCTCCAGCAGCAAACTCCTGCCAGGTAACAGGGACGCGATGCCAGACTTGTTGAACCCGGAGACAAGAGCGGCCTTTGGTACCCAGACTCACTACTTTGACGAATGCAAAAAAACAGCATATAAAACTGAGCATGATCCAAAGGATGGTTTTGTAGCCCTCAGATGTTTCTGCACGACTGCGTAGTCGTCTTTGGCGATTGATCGAGAATGTATAAAGGTTTTGGAATCATAGCATAAGAATGTAAAGAAAACTTAGCTGTAGGATCGACGCGGCGGAGGATGTCGAAGATGACAGTCGAGTAGTCGACGATGAGCAGTCGACGAGGCGAGAACAGAGTCGATGAGACGGCGACTGCGACGTTCAGCCCTGACTCCGCGAGCCCCCGAGTCCGCGAGCCCCCGAGTGTTGAGGTGGCGGAGTTGCGCAGTGAAGTCGTCGTGATGAAGTTTCTTGGCGTGTATCCACACTGGAGCCGATGAAGTTTATGTCGTTGTTGATGTCGAAAAAGTGCCAGCCCCCGAGCATCGAGTGCGCGTCGTGATTCGTCCATGGGTGATGTAGAGGACGGAGTCGATGCCGCGGCCGTGGTCGATGTCGTGCCCGAAGTCGATGTAGAGGACGGAGTCGACGCCTTGCCCATAGACGTGCGCAGCCTGATTCCGCAATCTGTTGCGGCGACGGTTTCGACTGTGTTTTCTTCTTCTTCGATCTGGATCTTCATAGTGAATCATTGTTGATGTAGTCGCCGAGTCGTCGAGTTGTCTATTGCTCGTCGAGTGCTGTTGTTGTAGAGGCTTGAGTCGATGTAGAAACCTTGGCGAGTCATCCATGGCATGTCGAGTTGGAGTAGAAGCCTTGTGGGTCAAGATTGGAAATTCGCGATCTTGCGTAGATCCAAAAACGCGTTGCAGTGCGAGAGCCGCTGACGGAGATCTAACCGTTGGAATTTTCTGAAAAAAAATTTGTTGATGAGGGATTGAATTTCGCATGCTTTCACTGGAGGGATCTTCAAGTTGATGTCCGAGCTAATGTCAGGAATTTATTTGCTGGAGTCGCGCGGAGTTCCGTCAGATTTCGAGAGTGCTTCACTGCGGGAGTCGCCGACGGAGATCCATCCGTTGGAATTTGCTGAATTTTTCATAGATTTTCGAAAATTGAATTTCACATCTTTCCACCGAAGGGATCGTCGAGATGAGCTCCGAGTCGCCGTCGCGAGTGCCTGCAACACAGACGTTTTTTTTGTCCTGTAGGCTGTGCGTGAGCGCTTTTGTTCATGTCGATCTTCGAGTGGCGCGCTCGAAAATTTTCTTGTTTTCTCCGTGAGCCATATGTAGATCTAGATGTAGTTGTTGAAGAAGCCGAGATTGCGATGAACCCAACTTGAATAGATCCTTCTGACGTCGATGGATCGTCGATTGTCGATGTAGGTATGAGCCGCCGATCCGTGAAGTCGACGGAGTTTGATATGGGATGCACCCACTCGGAAAACCATCGAGTGGACTAATAGTGTGAGCACCCGCGGAGCGTCTGTGTGCTTAGGCGGGGGTCCTTTTGCTCGTTCTTTATGCCTTGTATCATTGTGCGAGTATTCACTCGAGCACTTTTCAGTATGGGCGAGTAAGCACTCTAACATTCCGAGAGTGCTTCAGGTTTCTTGATACTCCGTCAGTGAGCACTCGATTTTTCATAGAGTGCTTTCGTGTTGTTTGAGAATGATCACTCAAATCTTCCGAGAGTGGTTTGTTTGAGAGTGATCACTCGAATCTTCCGAGAGTGCTTTGTTTGAGAGTGATCACTCGAATCTTCCGAAAGTGCTTTGTTTGAGAGTGATCACTCGAATATTCCTCGAATGCTTTTGCTTGAGAGTGAGCACTCGAATCTTCTGATAGTGCTGCTGCTTGAGACTCCAAGAGTGCTTTTGCTTGAGACTCCGCGAGTGCTTTTGCTTGAGACTCCGCGAGTGCTTTTTCTTGAGACTCCACGAGTGATTTTGCTTGAGAGTGAACACTCGAATCTTCTGAGAGTGTTGTTGCTGGTGGAAAAACACTGAGGTATTTTCCCTCGAAAATGCATCGAGTTCTTCTTTTCGTAGTATGAGCGAGCAGTGCTTCGTCGGGTGCGCGCCAGCGCTCCCGATGGGAGTAGCCCCTGAGGCTATGTTCCACTCATAGAGTCGGGCATAGGCTTGAGTTGTTTGTTAAGCTAACCCCATCTTCTTGTTTGGTCGGTCGTGATGAAGTTCGTCGGGTGCGCGGTAGCGCTCTCGATGGAAGTAGCCCCCGAGGCTATGTGCGACTTGTAGAGTCGGACATAGGCTCAAGTTGTTCTAAAGCTAACCCCATCCTCTTCTTTGAACCGCGTGATGAAATTCGTCGGGTGCACGGCAGCGCTCCCGATGGGAGTAGCTCCCGGGGCTATGTGCGACTTGTAGAGTCGGGCATTGGCTCGAGTTGTTCTGGAGCTAACCCCGATGTCGATGGCTTGTCTTGTACGGTGCAGCCCCCGACTGTTGGGTGCATGGCGTCTGGCCAAAAAGGACTCGACACGCTGGGCGGAGTTGTCTTGACGAAGTTGCGGCTTGTGGTCGAGAAGCGGTTGATGAAGATTTGTTGACTTGTCTTCAATTTCCTGCAAAACCGGTGTATATGCAGCCCCCGAATCTTTTAGCTTTCTCGTGGGGCCGGCGAAACGCTTTGCTCCAGGCAGATGTAAGGTATCTCACGAGTGGAGAGTGCGACCCGGTCAAGTTAGAAATATGAGAAACGGAAATTTTTGACTCGTAGTAGAGGGACTTAGCGATTTGTGATCCTTCATAGGTGTGGTGCAAGTGTAGTTGGTGCAGCGAACGAAGTCGATGCAGCGCCCATAGTCGATGTAGTGGACGGTGTCGACGCCATGGATAGAGTCGATGGCCATGGATAGAGTCGATGCCGCAGCCGGAGTCGATGTAGAGGACGGAGTCGATGTGACGGCGGCTGCAATGTTCAGCCCCTGATTCCATGAGCCCCCAAGTGTTGAGGCGGCGGGGTTACGCAGTGAAGTCGTCGTGATGAAGTTGACCGGCGAGTGATGAGAGGACTCGACGCGTTGGGCGGAGTTGCTGTGTGTTGATGTAGATTGACCGGTAGGAGAGCGAGCGGTGTGGTAGCGCCTACGCGATGGAGCTCGGCACGGGGGAGACCCGTACGAAGGAACTCGGCGCAGGTGCATCCGCTGGTCAGATGCAGTCTTGAATTTGTTGTCATTGAAGTGTGAGACCCCTACGCGATGGAGCTCGGTACGGGGGAACCCATACAAAGGAGCTCGACGCATGATAATTTGTGTGATTGACGTCGAAGGTGCGGAGAATGACCAAGAAGGGCTCGGCGCGCCGGGCGGAGTCGACGTGACGAAGTTTCGCGGCGTGTATCCGCACTAGGGCCGATGAAGTTGATGTTGTTGTTGATGCCGAAAAAACGCCAGCCCCCGGGCATCAAGTGTGCGTCGTGATTCGTCCGCTCCATGCGGGATCTGTAGATTGTTCATTGGGTGATGTTGTTGTAGCGGCGCGAGTCGATGTCGCGGCCGGAGTTGATGTCGAGGCCGTAGTTGATGTAGAGGACATAGTCGATGCCTCGCCCGTGGTTGATGTAGAGGACGGAGTCGACACCTCGCTCGTAGTTGGTGTAGACGACGGAGTCGATGTCTCGCCCGTAGTTTATGTCGCGTCCGGAGTCGAGGTAGAGTACGGAGTCGATGCCACGGCCGTGGTTGATGTAGAGGACGGAGTCGACACCTCACTCGTAGTTGGTGTAGAGGACGGAGTCGACGCCTCGCCCGTAGTCTATGTCGCGTCCGGAGTCAAGGTAGAGGACGGAGTCGATGCCGCGGCCGTGGTCGAGATTGAACTCGAATTCGCGATTGGAAATTCGCGATCTCGCGTAGATCCAAAAACGCGTTGCAGTCGAGAGCCGCTAACAGAGATCTAACCGTTGGAATTTTCTGAAATTTTTTGTGCTGGTGGGGATTGAAACCCGCATTCTTTCACTGGAGGGATCTTCAAGTTTATGTCCGAGCCAATGTCAGGAATTTATTTGCTGGAGTCGCGCGGAGTTCCGTCAGATTTCGAGAGTGCTTCAGTGCGGGAGTCACCCACGGAGATCCAGCCGTTGGAAATTTCTGAAATTTTCACAGATTTTCGCAAATTGGATTCCGCATCTTTCCACCGAAGGGATCGTCGAGGTGAGCTCCGAGTCAACGTCGCCAGTGCCCGCAACACGAACGTTTTTCTGCCCTGTAGGTTGCGCGTGAGCGCTTTTGTTGATGTCGATCTTCGAGTGACGCGCTCGAAAATTTTCTTGTTTTCTCCGTGGGCTTGATGTAGTTCTTGATGTAGTTGTTGAAGAAGCCGAGATTGCGATGAACCCAACTTGAATAGGTCCTTCTGAAGTCGACGGATCGTCGATTGTCGATGTAGATCAGGGTCGCCGATCCGTGGTTCCAACGCGCATGTCTTTCCCACAGACGGCGCCAATTGACGAGGATCGGCCTCGGGAAATCCTAGGGCTAGGTACCCTAGGTTTCGTGTAGGAGGAAGAAGAGCGACGTGGCCTGCGCGTTGGTAGGATTAGGAGGTGACAAGTGACACATGGGGGCACGGTTTACCCAGCTTCAGGCCCGTGGAGGGAAAACCCTACATGCTGCTTGTCTGATCTTGTATTGATGATGATGTACAGAGGTGCCGCGAGGGCTTTGGTGGAGAGAGATCTGTCTAGTTCTATGCGTGGGGTCTAGATGTGTGTTATGTTGATGTCTAGAGAGGTGCCCCTGCCTCGCTTTATATAGATAGCCAGGTAGGGGTTTACATGAGTCCTAGTCGACTACAAGTAGGAGTCCTTGTCTTGCGCCTCAAGTCTTGGGCTTCACGTCGGTTTGCGAGTCTTCTATTAGGCCTCCAGTCTTGACACTCACCAAGTACCCTTGCGTAGAGGAGTCGTGGGGTCATCCCCTCGTCACCCTCGTTACTTGGAGCCTCCCCCGAATGGGAAGGGTCCGAAGTAACTCCTAGTAGCTCAACCTCTTCCGGTTTATCCCCTTGCGACATCCTCTTAAGGCGGTAAAGACCTCAATAAGAGACGAGGCTCTGATACCAATTGAAAGGATCGGAATGTCGACTAGAGGGGGGGTGAATAGGCGACTAATAATTTTTAAGCTTTTCTTAACAAATTAGGCTCAACAATTAATATAGGTTGTCTAGAAGTGCAACTACGTGAGTAACCTATATGCCAACAACTACATCACAACTAGCAAGCAAGAAATAAGCAATGAAAATAACTTGCACAAGGTAAAGGTAAAGGGGAACACGGGAGACAAGGATATGTTGCCGAAGTTCCTTCTCTTTCGAGAAGTACGTCTCCGTTTGGAGAGGGTGAGGAGCACAATGCTCACACGAAGTCAACGAGGGCCACCCTATTTCTCCTCAGCTCTTACCAATGCAAGATGTCGTGATCCACTACTAGGCGGCCTTGAAGGTGGTAACCAAACCTTTACAAACAAGGTTGGGGAAATCTTCACAACTTAATTGGAGGCTCCAATAAAACCACGAAGCTTCACTACAATGGAATGTGGCTTCGAGGTGACCTCTTCCGTCTAGGGCACCAACGCGCCCAAGAGTAACAAGATCCACACGGGATTAATGGGGGGAATCAAATCTTCTTTGGTGGAAGTGTAGATCAGGGCCTCCTCTTCCAAAGCCTAGAGAATCAACAAGTTTTGATGGCTAGGGAGGGAGATCGGGCAAGAATGGAGCTTGGGCGTCAATGGAGGTGAGAGCAATAAATGAGGTGAGTCTCAATGGGGAAGAAGCCCCCCCCCTTTTATAGGTGGGCATAAATGCAGCGCGGTACTACCGTACCAGCTGCGGTACTACCGTGCCACCCGTACTGCCGAGGGTCACTATCGTGCCCACTACCGTGGAGTCCCGAGGGATTCCGGTAGTGGGTGCGGTACTGGCCCCGGTACTACCGGGGTGCGGTACTACTGCTTCACGGTACTGCCGAGGGCCAATGTCGTGCCCACTACCGCGGGGTCCAGAGGGATCCCGGTAGTGGGTGCGGTACTGGTCCACGGTACTACCATGGAGCAGTACTACCGAGCCCCAGTGCCGTCCCCACTACCGCAGAGTCCAGTGGGTGCGGTACTGGGTCCCGGTACTACCGCTCCGCGAGCGGTACTACCGCCCTGGCAGAGCCAGGGAGCCAATGCCACCAAGTTCCACACCTCCACGACGCAAGGGAAATATGTGGGTGCAGAAAGTGAGAACGTGTGATGATTCCACCCACCATTCCACAGCGGATCCCCTCTTCATAGTACGGTTTTCTTACGACTCAAATTACCAAAAAGGAAATCGAAAGGACAACTCCGTCTTCACGCTTCATTCACTGAGGGCGCAATAGCCGTCTTGTGCCATGAATATAATAATCTGGAATGCTCTTCGCACCCGGTTAATCCGCAAATGTATTGTCATCAATCACTAAAACGAACCACGGGGAAATATGCCCTATCACCTGAGTTCGATAAACCTTAGGTCATCCACTCGAGGGAAATTGTTGTTGTCCTACAAACGTCTGCACTTGGAGGCCCAACATAGTCTACAAGAATAGAAGCGTGTGTAGACATCAGGTGCTGATGTTCAGGAAGATGGTGATGATGATCTCGATGATGCTAGTGACGATGGTGATGGCGATGATGACGATCTCCCCCTTCGGGAGGAGATTTCCCCAGCGGAATGTGCCGTCGGAGAGGTCTTTTCTTCTCTGTTGGTTTCCACTTCGCAGCGGCGGCGGAAATTTTGACTGCCCCCCTCGGTTTTTAGGTCACCATAGGTATATACGCGGAAGGGGGAGCCGAGAGACGAGGCCCACCACCCAGGCGGCCCCACAACGCGGCCAAGGGCGGGCGCCACCAGGTCTCTTGGACGCCTGGTGCCCCCCCTCCGGGACTCTTTCTGGCATCTTTCGTTAATTGCTCGAAAAACACTTCTAGTAAATTTTCACATCATTTGGAGTTGTGTAGATATGCCCTCTCTATATGCCCCTTTTTCAGCTGATTCCCGGTTCTACTGTCTTGGCACCAAAAAGTTGTAAATTGTGTAAAACAAGCCAAAACACCATGAGAGATGCATCATAATATGAAATATATCAATGAGTAGTGGTAAATTATGATACAAAATAGTGGTGCATTTTGGACGTATAAGTGGGCCAGTAGAATCCTACTCGGAAAGCCTTGGCGACAAGGGCTCGGCTGCTGACGTGGTGCCCGCAGATACTCGCGTGTACATCGATGAGGATGGCCTTGCCGTCTTTGGGTGTGATGCACCTTTGGAGAACTTTAGAGATGCTTCATTTGTAGCTCGCCATTGATGATGGTGAAGGCTTTAGAACGACGAGCGATGCGCCGTGTTTCTGCGACGTCCTTCGGGAGTTCCTTGCGTACCATGAAGTCTAAGAAAGGCTTCGTCCAGGTTGGTTCGACAAGCAGTACTTCCATCGGCGCACTCGCGGCTATGGGTGCTGCAGGATCCGTAGGAGCGGCGACCTCGGGCCCAGTTGTTGATGTGGAGGGCCCGAGTGGTTTAGTAGGCTTTATAGATCGATGATTGATCTGCTCGAGGTAAACGCCAGGTGGTATTGGTCCTCTGGTAGACTCGATGTTGGCCCGTGCGCCAACTTCTTCGTTGTTTGTGCATGCAATGTTATTGAGCTCGCAGTCGTCGAATTCACCTTCCAAGAGGTTGTAGAGGTTATGATATGCGAACATGTTGTCGAAAGTGGCTTCATAGTACTTCACCGTTTGTTGGACGACGAGGTTTGAGTCCTTGTAGATCATCAATCGGGTTGCGCCGCATGCTCTCGTCATGCGCATGCCGTGCAGGAGGGCTTCGTACTCACCCTCGTTATTGGAAGGTTTCTCGAAGTTTATATGCAGTATGTATCGCAGCTTGTCTCCTTTGGGTGATGTCAGCACAATGCCGGTTTTGGCTCTTTGATGCCTCCTTGATCCGTCAAAGTATATGGTCCACGAGCTTGAGAGGTCAGGTGGTTTAGGGTTTTGAACCTATGTCCACTAGGCACAAAGTCCAAGAGTACTTGTGCCTTGATCGATGTTGGATGCTTGTATGTGAGGTCCAGTGGGCTGATCACGATGTTCCACTTTGCGACTCGCCTCGTGGTGTCGGGGTTGTTAAGGATGTCCGCGAGTGGGGCGCTGCTGACCACCGTTATCGGGTGCTCCTGGAAGTAGTGCACGACCTTGAGGGCTGTCATGAGGACATCGTAGGTGAGCTTCTGGTAGTGTGAGTACCTCTACTTGGAGGCGGTGAGGCTTGATGGGCTTCAAGCAGGCTCGTAAGGCTTCTAGTGGACCTACAGTCTTCGCACGCACCAAGTATGGTCATGGTAGGGATCCGCAAGGTGTGTCCACGTTAGTTGGTTAAATTAAACATGAATATTTAAAACAATAGTTTTGAACTAATATATGAATTTAATACAAATACAATAATATAATGAAAATTCCCATGCATGCATGTTGCATGTTAGGGTGAATTTTAGGGTTTACAGTTTATGGTACATTTTTATTATGCATAGTGGCATATTGAGGTGTATCTTTTTCATGCATGTTGAATGATGAGGTGATATGCTTGCATGTTGAGAAAAATATGTTAATGGGGGACTAGCTATTTAGATATAGTAATATTATGCATGTTGCATGGGATATTCAATTTGGCTCTAGGGTGCACATGCTCCTGCGTGCCAAAAATGTATTTTACAAATGTCAAAAAAATTATATGTTCATTGTTACATTCCAATGGTGTATGCAAATTTGCAAGTGAAAAACTTAAGTGGTTTGACATGTGCAAAAAAGACAAGTCGAATGACAAATGTTGCCTCCAAACATTATACTTAATTTTGTTTTTTCACCGATGAAGAACTACTGCACCGTATGACATCAGAATTGTCAAACACACATGTCACACTAATACAAACATCCCCAAAAAAATTCCGAACTTTTTTAAATTTTTTACCATTTATTTTGATTTATTATTTATTAGAGAGCGTGTGCTCCCTAGAGCCAAAACATCACGTTCTTGTTGCATATTATTTAGATATAGTAATAGAAAGAAAATTCTCATGCGTGCATGTTGCATATTAGGATGAATTATTATTATGCATAATGGCGTATTAAGGTAGACCATTTTCATATATGTTGAATGATGAGATGACATGCTTGCATCTTTAAAGAAATATTCTAGTGAGAACTAGATATTTTTAGATATAGAAGACTAGATGATATCCCGTGTGTTGCTGTGAAAACTGTTATTTTTTATTTTAAAATTTGAGAAAAATATATAATTTCATATAATTTCATTATTAAGTATTTTTAATATTGATTTGAGTAAACTCTAAGAAAATTTGCTGAAAAATATGAAAATGAGTGTGATTTTTATTTTATTAATTTATTAACTTGGGAATATACCGATGTGATAATATGAGACAAAAACAACGTTGAGTGAAAGAATGGACACATTACTCTTAGCTAAACCTAAAACAATGATAGCAACTACGTATGGCGGATCTTAGCGTTCTCAAGGCGTCATGAGGCTGAATCACAAAATCTTTAGCAACTAAATGCAGAACAACGAAAAAGAAAATAAATTAACAACTATAAATTTTCAGCGTGTCCCAATGAGTGCTGCTCCTCATTAGCATCTTCCTCGCGAGGAAGCACTGGTTCAGCAAGGAAAGAGCACGAGAGCAGTTAAAGCGAAGAGAGAGAAATTCACATCAAAGCAATTTGATCTCATATCAGAAGCTGAAGACCCCTAGTTAAGCATAGTGGCAGCTCGTGAATGCAACGCCCCATCTGCCTGCATGAGATAGGTTTCCAAAAATGCAATAATTGTATCATGAGATTGGGCTACATCAACATTTTTAACATGTAAAGATAACTCTCAATATATATCAACCTATAATGGGTACTAGATCATTGATGGCGCGCGTTGCAGCGCTCGTCTATTTCTACGATAGACTGAAGTTTTCTTAAATATATGAACAAAGAAATTTGCATAAATGTAACATATATATATATATATGTTAGCAATGAAAGAGATAAATCTATTTTTTGTAGGGCTGGAAGAGGTGAATGTTGATTGATTTGCTTGGAAAGTATAGCGGTAGTACTGTACATCACCATAGGCCCATTTGCTGCATAGAGAACATACAACCATGTGCAGTACTGACCAAAATGAGTTATTCAACAACTAATTTACAACAACATTTGCATAAAGTCTATATATTAAGCTTAAGTAATTAACATAGTAGTAAGCTAGTAAAAATCATACATGCATGGAATTACTCAATGTTGGCTTGATCCAAAAGAACCAAAATAAAGATCTTCCAGTCACAATGATGTCTACGTTTAGGCTTGAGTACTCTTGATCAAAGTTAGGATCCATAGGATGGAAAGCAACATATAAACGTGACATGAAAAATGTAAATTAAATGGCAGATTATAACCTTCTGAAAGTGCATACATGCGAAGTAAACTTCTACAGACATTGATAGTGCAGTGTATTCTATTTTTGAGCCAGATATTTAATCATACATGAGATGTGAATTTTACTGGCATTGTACAACAACATTTTTTTGAGCGAGATAGCTAATCAGGAGGGGGAATTAGTGTTTTTTAGGCCACACAAAAGGACGATAAGAATGAATATATAAGATTTTGTTTTCCCAAAGAGCATGTAGCAAGCCATAAGCTCACGAAGAGATGCCACATTTTTGTTTGGACACGTCAATGCTCTTTTTTGGCCAGGTGGTCACGCGGTGTGATAACTAAAGAAAAGACTTATTAACATCTGAAAGCAAAATTCCCTAGCCTAAAGCTTACCTCAACTGCTAAGCCACATGTAGGTTACAACCAAGATATCTCACATCTATGTCCACTCGATTTGTTGATGCGAGATACATCCAAATGATACATAAGGACGAATGATCTGATTTCCAGATACTTCAGTGTAAATTAGATTTAATTCATGCATTATCAAAACAAACTCTAGATCAGATAAGTGATATGTGACTAATTCTGTCCAATAATTTAAACCTTAAAGGTCAATGGGCAACCCTTCTCCCTAGCCTTCCCCAGGGGCAGGCTTCGACAGCCGTTGGATCTACCTGGTCAATCGTTGCAAGCCGTTGGATGATCATCTCGCTGCATGGATTGTTTGACTGCTTTCATGCTTCACGTGTGAATGACTAATGGGTCCGACTAGATGTGACTGGGTGTATTCAAGTGTGGGTTTTTACCTACGCGGTGAAAAAATATCAAACACTCCTCCGCACCCACCACGCACAGCAACCCTAGCCGTCACCCCTCTCGTCCCTCGGCCGGACCCTTCTTCCTCCATCCGTCCACCACGCCGCCGCCTCCTCCATCTCTCAACCACACCGCCGTTCCCAACCCACACGAAGTAATGAAAGAAGGAGTTGAGGGAGGGCGGCGGCAGGCAGAAGAGAGGTGGGCGTCGGGGAGAGAGATAAGAAAAGAGAGGAAGGAGAAAGAGAAAGAAAAGAGGAGGGAGGGCGGCGGCACACAGGAGAAGAGAGAAAGGGGAAGAGCTCGATGCGCGGTGGGCGGCGGCGGTCTGGCGATATGGAAAGAGTTTGAGGCGCAAGAGGTCGGGCATCGGGCAACGGCGTCTTTGTTCCCCACGGGCACATCTGCCTCCACCTATGTGCCTCGCAGCTCCTCCGAAGACCCCCTCTGCGCCTCGATCTGGGCGGATCCCGCGATTCCCCGACACCCACGCCACCGAATCCCTGATCCTCTCCCTGTATGGGGCGCAGTCCAGCCGGCGCCACGGTTGATCCCTAACTTCTTACATCTGTTTGGATAGCCTTCACGTTAGGTGTTCTCACTTGTAATTGCTATGCCACCTCTTTGTGTACAGGTTTGGTACATGCGTACAGATTGCTCTTGCCATTAAAAAAGAGGTTGATGATCTCGAAGCTGGTGGTATTCAGGTTTGTATTAGGCTTTCTTTGCCTTGTCGACATGCCATTAATATATCCTTGTGATGTGTAAAATTATGCTTTGGTCATTTGTAGGTGATTTAGATCGATGAGTCTGCACTAACAGAGGGTCTGCCGCTGCCCAAGTCGAAGCATGATTTGCACTTGCATTGGGCTGTCTATTCTTTCAGAATCACCAATATGCAGTATTTTTATTAATTCATCGCTTGCATCATAGAAAGCTGATGAGAAACTATAACTAAGAAAAACTTTTACATTTTTTGTGTAACATTTGCTATTGATGTGCATAAGAAGCCAAAAAATCTGTTGATGTATATAAGAAAAAAAAAACTGAATACAAAGCTTTTGTCGGTGTGTAGAAGGCAAAAAAGAATCTAAATACAAAACTTATATTTGATCAAACTTATAAGGTATTTTCCTCTCTGTATCGAGCGCAGGTCGGCCGGCGCGCTGCACCAGGCGGCGGCACGTTCACGACAGGAGGAGGGAGGTGGCCTTTCTACGGGCAATATGGAGGTTCTCTCTGAGCGGCAGTTGGTCAACTGCAACTATGAGGTCAGGCTCCCTTTTCTTTTCCTTTTTATCTTTTTTTGATTGGTTGATTGTTCGAAAGATAGCCTGGATTAGTTGCACTGCACCATTCGATGTGTGATCATTTGTGCAACTACTGAACTAATATACCTATTTGTGCGTATGTGATCGGTGAAAATTAAGCACTTATGTCTCTGTCATTTGTTTCTAGGGTGTGAATTGCAGCCATTGGTAAATAGTGAATGGTCAGTTTAATAAATAGTTCTTTTCCACATGTTTCTCATCATAGCGAATTGATAAAATACGCATCTCCTTTTGTATCAAATCAATGATAGAGTCCTTATTAATTAACTTGATTTTTTGTGTGTGCATGAGGTTTTGTAGACTAACTTAGGATTGAAACCCTGACAGTGCAGTGAGCGAAGACCCATGATTTCAAACTTGAAATATTTGTTTGGAAAATTAGTTTAGTTCTTTGTGTTGGATTTACATCTTCTTCTCACATGTACCATCCTCTTAATTTTTTTTCCAGAGAAGCTAAATGAAGATAGAGCGGCCTGGTCTCAGTAACAATGATGTACTATATATTTCCATGGCAAGAGAAGCACATTAGTTGGATCTAGCATCTTGAGATTGCAGTGGACTCAACAAAAGGTTTGCAATTATTCTATAAAATTAGTACCTGGTTAGTGCGTCTTTTTAGTGATATATAGTAGTAAATTTTGAACCTGCAGAAATTGAGTGCACTATTAAATTAGGCTGTTGTACTGCTGTGACTGTATCGTCTTTATTAAACACTAATTTGAACCAGAATTCCCATATACTGTAATAATTTTTCTACAATTTGTTCCTTCTGCTGATGTTTAATAATGCAGATGGTGCTCTAGATAAAAGCATACGACATTTTTGTTAGCGACTTCTCTTCGTACACCTATAAGCAAATTGCATTATTGCTATTTGAATCTGTAGATTGCAGTAACCAAAAACTAAAGATTGAAATGCGCGCTTTGACATCCTCTTCAGTCTAGAATGAGTTAAATTTGTTCCAGATATCGCCAAGCGCCCGTAGATTCCATACTGCGGATTTATATGAATATAAAAGGATTGCAACGTTCTGGCTAACATGCCAAGTTTGAAGTGCTATCATGCAGTTCTAAATTAAGTGCATCGGGAAGCATAAACCACCAAACAATGCAAATTCATGTGAATCCAACATATCGGACCAGAATGAAAAGAAGAAACATAAATTGTGTTTTTTCTACAACATATGTGTGATGGTTTCATTCATATAAATTTTCAAATTTACAGCCAGAATATGTGTTGCCTTTGGTTATAAGTACACTATTTCATTATTTCTTGGAAGTCTTTTTTTGTTTTTGTTTACATACCTGTTTAGGTCATGGTGTCCCTGAGACTGATATTCATTTCATTTACTTTATACGTTAAAGGACTTGCCAATGATCTTCTGGAATTGCATATTAGCAATGGCAGCCTTGAATGTACTTAAAAGGATATTAATTTGTGGCTCTTTTCTGATAGAATTGCTAAACTAAGCAGTTCCTCTAAATCTGCATTATTTCTCTGTTCCTTCAAAAAGCAGTATCTTATGGAGTATATCTCTTCGCCAATTAAGAAAATGCACATCGTATTTTCAACTGGGTCTATTGCAGAAGAAGTGCGCTTGATGAAGGGTGAAGACAACAGAGCTACTATCACAACCAACTGGTCTCGATTTGTTAGGTCCGCAAAATCTCCGAAGGCCGCATATGTGTGTTTTCCTTCCGCACACGGAAAGGGAAACTATGGCTCACTGTCCACAGAATTTAAGATGGTTAGCGTACCAATAATACTTATACCCTGACCTGTACCCAGTGATTTGCTTCTTAAACTAATTTGTTACAATTATTTTCGGATCTTTCAATACAACAATAGAAGAAGATCTAGCAAGAGAAGAAAAATTTAAGTAGATGGGGTGCCTACTTATATATATTGCCATGAGAGGACACAGTCCAAACTCTTAGGTTATGTTCTAAAGTGCCTACTTATATATAATGTAATATAAGAGGAGATCCTACAACCTTTTGCTATAACCTGCAGACGTTATAAACAAATGTAGCATTTTTTAATGAGACATTTAGTGCAGCTTCTTCGGTAAAAATGGGGTTTATTTGAGATTTGCTTCCTGGCCACTGTCTGACGTCGAACCCGCCCCATCAAGTCTGGAATTTGTGATGTGCTTTATTGTTGACAGTGCTTTATTGTTGACAGTAATTGGTAAAGTGACCTCACAGAGAAGAGGCCATTCTTCTCGAAATGCCAGGACCAGGATTCCGATTGTTGCTGGGTGGCAAGTGGGATCTGCATGATCGCCGCTACATCGGAGGGCAGGAAGTTTTGGCGTAGGATTGCTTCATTCCACCGGGCTTCCGTCGTCTCTATAAGTTCCAAAACAAACACTGGTCGTGCCGCTGAAAGACCCACAATGGTTTTTAGGTTGGCGTCCCTGGGAATCCAGTTGTCGTGCCAAATCCTCATAAATATTCCATCACCGATCCTTATGAGGCCATGAGTTAGAACATCCCTACCATCGATGATGGCTCTCCAAATCTAAGACGGGTGACTACCCAGTTGTGCTTCCAAGATACCCGTGGCTGGGTAGTAGGCTGCTTTGAGGAGTTGTCCACACAAAGACATCGTGTTAGTCAGGAGCCTCCAGGATTATTTGGCCAGTAGTGACAAATTGAACAGCTCAAGGTCCTTAAAAACGAGGCCACCCTCCTGTTTCGGCTTGATCATAGTTTGCCAGGAGACCCAATGGGGCTTTCTCTTCCCCTGCTTGCTTTCCTAGTAAAACTGCCGGATGAGCTTTGTCAGATGCTCACATAAGCCTCTAGGTAATTTGAAACAAGACATGGAATAGACCGGAACGGATTGCGCCACTGATTTGATGAGAACCTCTTTGCCTGCTGAAGAGATAATCTTCTCGATCCATCCTTTAAACTTTCCCCACATTCTGTCATTCAGATATTTAAAAGCACCTGACTTTGTAGAACCAATGTCCGAGGGCAAACCAAGGTATCTTTCATTGAGTGTCTCAGTGTGCACATTGAGAATACCCTTGACTTCCTCCCTCACATTTTCTGGACATCCTTTACTGAAGAAAACCGAGGATTTGATTCATTCTCTGTCCTGATGCCTGACAGTAAGTCTCCAGTAGGTTTGATGCCTCCATAGCACCCTCACCATTAGCCTTGAAAAGCAGTAGGCTATCGTCAGCAAATAGTAAATGGTTTACATGCGGTGCTAAGGGTGCCACTTGTAGCCCAACCATTTTTGATGATGAATCTCTGGTTTTGAGGAGGCCTGAGAGGCCCTCTGCTGCTAACAAGAATAGGTACGGTAATATGGGATCTCCATGCCGGACCCCTCTCGTCGGCTTGGAATCCTGCAATTTCTTACCATTGAACAGTACGGAATAAGAAACAGAAGTTACCAAACTCATTACAGTTGAAACCCATCTTTCTGGGAAGCCCAACTTCAGCATTATGGCCTTGAGGTATGGCCACTCAACCCGGTCATAGGCCTTCATCATATCCAATTTGAGAGCACAATGGCGGTGACGCAACGACTTGTTGCGTTTCATGAAGTGCAAGCACTCATACGCCACAATGATGTTATCCGTGATTAACCTCCCCGGGACAAAAGCGGATTACTCCCCGGGACAAAAGCGGATTGTTCTGGGAGATGATATCCGGGAGGATCTCTTTCAACCTGTTCGCCAGAACCTTAGATGCAATCTTATAGAGGACGTTGCATAGACTTATAGGCCGGAACTGGGAGAGCAACGTTGGGCCTTTAACTTTTGGGATGAGGACGAGGTAGGTATTATTGATGCTCTCAGCACTCTCTGCTCCATTGACAATTAGGAGCATTGACTTGATAACTTCATCACCGCAGATATCCCAATGTTTCTGAAAAAAATGCGTCGGGAACCCATCTGGCCTTGGTGCTTTCAGAGGGAACATTTGGAATAAATCCTTTTTCACCTCTTCACCTGTGAAGGCTGCCTCAAGTGCGCAGTTCATATCTGGTGTTACTTTGACAGGCACAGCTGCCAAAACCTCCTCCATATTGACCACGCCTTCAGAGGAGTAGAGGTTGCTATAGAACTGTGTAGCCATATCCTCCAGTTCCTCCACAAATTTGATAACATCCCCTTGGTCATTTTACAATGATTTTATCAGGTTTTTGCGCTTTCTCATAGAACATTTGAGGTGAATTTTTTTAGAGTTTTTGTCGCCACTCGACAGCCATTCAACCCGAGATCTTTGCTTCCAAAGTATCTCTTCCCTGTGGTACAACTCAACCATGCGGTCGGTGATCTCAAGTTCACGTGTTGATGGTCCAGTGCGCCCCGGAACCGATCGAAGAACCTCCAGTTCCCGCTTCAGGATGCTGATCTCTCTCCGGACGTTATCGAACGTGGTGCGGTCCCAGCTACTCAACTCACCCGACAGGTCCTTCAATTTCGCCCTAAGCTGCTCTACAGATGTTGCTTTCTCGTGCTTGCCCCATCCTAATTGTATGCACAGCTTCAGCGTGTCATGAGTTTCCCACATGATTTCGTATTTGAAAGGCTTTGCTCCTCTCTGCTGCGATAGATCCTGGTCTATTCGGAGCACCAACGGCGAGTGGTCCGAGCATACCGAGGTGTGGTGCTCCAATTGAGCTGCAGGGAACAACAATCTCCACGCGGGGTCCGACACCGCCCTGTCAAGTCGGACTCGAGTGTAAGTTCCACCGGCAACCCTTTTCTCAAAGGTGAAGGGATTGCCCACATGGCCAAGATCAAGGAGTCCGCACACATCCAGGGCGTCCCTAAACCCGTCAAGCTGGGCTTGGCTTCTGGATTCCACGCCCTCGTACTCACTGTGATAGAGAACTTCATTGAAATCTCTGATCACTAGCCATGGTGCTATGTTAGAAACAACTATTGATTTGAGATCATCCCAAGTTTTGTGGCGCTCCGCGACTTGTGCTTCCCCATATATGCAAGACAATCTCCATGGTTCTGGTCCCAAATCGGCGACCACACCATCAATATGGTATCTAGAGTAACTCTTAACCTCAAACTTTATTTCCTCATTCCAGAAAATTACAAGACCTCCACTCCTCCCGGTGCTACCCACCGCAAAGGATTTATTGTAGCCAAAAGTAAAGGATAAAATCTCCGCTCGTGCTTTGTCGATCTGAGTTTCGACGAGCATAGCACCGCGGGGGTAAACTTGTTCGCGAGATCGCGAACTTCTCGAACTGTCGCGGTGTTACCCAACCCGCGGCAGTTCCAACAAATCATACTCATTGCGCGCGGCGGAGCACCTCCTGGGTGCCCGCCATTTGCGACTTAGGATGCGTTTGGTTCAGAGGATAACCCTTCGAGGACAGGGATGTCCCAGTTTTAGAGGGATAGCAGGTGTTTGGTTCGCGGATTAGATGGGATATGGGCAACCGGATTCCTCGAATATTCGTTGAAAATCCGGCTCCGCATGTCACCGAGAAAGTCGCGAATACTGGTAGCCACTTCCTCTCGCGAACCGTTCTTTCTGCCGCATCACTCTTTTCGCTGAAACAGAAGCGCTCCTATAGCCCCTTGTGTGCCCCGGCGACGAGGTTGTCATTGATAGTCTGGCGGCGCCGCCAGCGACCAGAAGGAAAGCGCGTGCGGGTCTAACGAGGCCAGGCGCCGCGGCCGACGAAGCCGGCGAGGCAAGTGAAGGCAGCGCGGCCGACGGGGCCGGCCAGGCTCGGCGGCGCAGGCGCGACCGACGAGGACGACCAGGCCAGGGAAGGCCGACGAGGCGCAGCGGTGCAGGCGCGACCAGCGAGGTGCGGCAGCGAGGCTAGGGAAGGTCGGCGAAGGCGCGGCGGCGCAGGCGCGACCGACGGGCCTGTCGGGGGATTGGTACCCGGGTAGGCTCACCCAAGCGAAAGCAACCTTTCAAGACAAGGATGGACCGATTGGGCTGCAGCTGGGCCGAGCTGGGCAGGCGTACGACCGATTGCTCCAAGGCAATCAGCCGTACCGAATGCCAGCAGTCGGCCCAGGCACAACCGATCCACCCTTTCTCATCACCAAGACGATCATCCGATTGGCCCGCAGCTGGGCCGAGATGGGCATCGACACGGCCGATTGCCTAGAGCAATCGACCCTGCCGAGGGCCACAAGTCGGCCCAGGCGCAATCGGTACAACTTATCACCCCTGGAGAAGTTGACCCCGAGACCAGTCGAAGGTCCAAGTACGAGGTCAAAAATGCGCAATCCCAAGATATCGGGGTGGTAGAGAAGCCAAGTCACATCGAAGATCTGGCAGAGATGCGGTGTCGACCTCTTCGCCGATTTCGCGGACAGGGCGACAAAACCACACCTCCTAGCTCCACTGTTCATCATCATGCCCTACAAGTCTACAGCATGGGCCGCCGCTTGTCGGGTCCGGATCACCCGGAGAGGAGCAGTCGGTGGGACCCAGCCGGTTAGAGGATGACAGCTGGGCCCAATCGGCAGTGAAGTTACCGATTTACCCCGGGCTCACACTATAAGAGCCCGGGGTACCCCTCCTGCGTGGCGGACGATCCGCTCATTCACCCCATTACTCACAAGTCACTCAGCTCATTCACTGCTTGTAGTTACTCCTCAGGGAAGCAGGAGAGAGCCTTGCCCACGGCGGCGCTCACCTTCCCCTGAGTAGATAGAGAAGCAGTTATTGTAGCTCAGTTCCATTGATATATAAGAGATAAGCAGAAGTAGGGGTGTTATCTCTCCGGAGAGCCCCGAACCTGGGTACATCGTGGTGTCCGTCACCGTGTTTGTGCCCAACCCGATTCCGGCACCATCGACACCTTCTTCCTCGCGTCTTCCCCTCACTTTAGGCATCCCCATGGCATCTGCCGTCACATATCGACGATAGTTT
The DNA here is from genome assembly GCA_950022295.1 of Bromus sterilis. NCBI lineage: Eukaryota > Viridiplantae > Streptophyta > Magnoliopsida > Poales > Poaceae > Bromus > Bromus sterilis. The sequence goes on from OX465597.1 coordinate 144,662,203, forward strand.
GCGCCCACCGTGGGGCAAGCCGAGGCGTCGACTGGAGTAAAGATCCGGACGGGATTTTCCTCTGCATCAGGCGGTAGCCACGCCTCTGGCCTGATTCTTAGGCGTGGGGCAATCGATTACATGGTGGACTACTCGGCGCGGTACGGGGCCGGTGAACCCCTGCCGCCCGGCGTGTCGCTGCAGGTCGGCAGTCATCGCCTCTTCATCGGCAGCTTCCCCGAGGCATATCCCAGGGAGATTCGTGTCTTCTCGTGCATCACGGATCCGCTCTCGACCAGGGGATGCAGTGCAGCGCCTGGCGGAAAGGATGGCCGAGTGCACGCAGCCGTCATGATGGTGGGGGCGTCTTCATCAAGCAATCGCGGTGCGACGAGTGCGGCGAGGAGAGCCAAGGAGGCAGCGGAGGCTGCAGAGAGAGTGGGCACCAGTGCGTTGCGGGATGTGTTATACACACCCGTGAACAGGAATGGTGACCCCGATCAAGTGCACACCGAGGTGGAGACGGCACGGCTGGGCCGAGCAGGTTTTAGCAGAAGAGCGCAGGCTGGGAGCCATCACAAGGAAATACAACGCAGCGCATGCAGGACCGCGTCGGCCGATTGAGCCCGCGGTCTTAGAAGATTTGAGAAGCCGAGGGTGAGCAGTCAACCAGCAGCTGTCGGGAGCTGAGCAACCGGAGCGGCCGAGGAGGCCGGTGCAGCCGGAGCAGCCGGCGCAATCGGCGTTCATCCAGAGGCCGACATACAGCACTCCGGACAAAAACCTGAGGGCAGCCGAGCAGATAGCAATCGAGCTAGAAGACCTAGAAGGAGATGAGCGGCGAGAGCAGTCGCGCCTAATGCGCGAGCTGCTGGCAGCTGCAAAGGAGCAAAGGCTCGTGGCAGTAGAGAATCAGAATGCGGGACCTGGGGCATCAAGGGGAACTGTGAGGCCGATTCCGGAAGCTAGCCAGCGACCGAATGCATCGCGCCAGAACATGCATCAATCGGGCCCATCTCGGCATGAAAGCAGGGTCAGAAGCAATCGGCCACCCCCAGCGGCAAGCAGAAGAATTGAAGAACCAACTGTTAACAGCAGGCGCAACGACATGCCTCAACAGTCAGCACCAAGACCAGCAATCAGCGTCCGACTTGGCCCTCGCCAAATCGGTCAGAATGACGCTAGGCATCGCATTGAACTCCTGGAGAAGGAGGCTCAAGAGGATGAAGAAGGAGAGGCTGGCCCATCGTGTTTCGGTCATCGCATCCGGACCGAGAAGTTTCCCAAAGGATTCACGCTGCCGAGAGACACTCCCAAGTACAATGGTTCTGTGAAGCCAGAAGATTGGTTGTCCGATTACCTGACCGCAGTTCGCATTGCAGGGGCAGTCGGCGCGTGGCAGTTCGCTATGCACCCCTGATGCTGCAGGGTTCAGCTCGGACTTGGTTGAACAGTTTGCCCAAGGACAGCGTAAATTGCTGGGAAGATTTTACAAGTGCTTTCACTCACAACTTCACGAGCACATATGAGCGGCCCAACCTCCCGCGGCAGTTGGCTCTTTGTGTGCAGGGCAAGGATGAACCCCTCCGAGATTACCTATCTCGGTGGATCAAGTTGAAGAACTCATGTGAAGGAGTCCATGAGATCCAGGCCATTCAGTACTTCACGGATGGATGCCTGGCTGATTCAATGCTGAAGCACAAGTTGCTCCGCAAGGATTTCACATCGCTCGCCGAGCTCATGAAGGTGGCCAACTCCTTTGCTGTATCCGATTCTGCGATGCGCCCTATCCAGCTCGGAGTTGGAGGTGAAATTCAATCACCAGGGGCTCCGCAGTCGGACACAGGGAACCAAGGCCTTAGTTGGAAGGAAAGAAGAGAGAACAACCGTAACAACAACAACAACAACAATCAGCAGAACAATGGCAAGCGCAAGGATGAGCAGCCAGACACACAGTACGGCAGTCGGCAGGTGGCCGTAGTTCAAAATGAAGAAGATCCAGGGGCTGCAGCGGGCAGTCGAAAGATGAGACCCAATGTGAGGCCCCCGGGGCAGATGAAGCCCAAATACACATTTGACGATATGCTGGATGCACCGTGCAAATTGCACAGCACTCCTGGCAGGCCGTTTGCGCACACAACTCGGCAGTGTGATTTTGTGAGAAGGATTGCAAAGGGAGAAGCTTTACCACCTCCACCCCAGAACAGAGGACCACCTCAGCAGCAGAACCGGTTCCCGCGGCAAGACGCCGCCTACATGATTTTCACCAGTGAATCCACCGACAAGGGCAGTCGGAGAGCCCGAGCTCAAAAGTCAACGCCACCATGCCGCCGATTCCTCAGTTCATGCATTGGTCCGAGTGTCCTATATCCTGGGACAGAGAAGATCACCCCACCATTTTTCCAAATCCAGGCAATTATCCGCTGGTGGTTGATGCTTTGTTCGCAGGACCAAGATTTTCATGCAAGTTCTCCCGAGTGCTTGTCGTTGGAGGAAGCACAATCAACATTCTGTACAGAGACACCTTGATCAAGCTAGGGCTCACCGAGAAGGATCTGGAGCGCAGTCGGACGACTTTCCATGGGATCGTCCCTGGGTTGTCTTGCACCCCCATGGGTCGCATTCGGCTGGACGTCATATTTGGCACAGAGGAGAACTTTAGGAGGGAGCCGATTTGGTTCGAGGTCGCCGACCTCAGCAGTCCTTATGATGCTCTGTTAGGACTGCCTGCATTTGCCAAGTTCATGTTCAATGCACAACAGACTTACCTCGAGATGAAGATCCCAGGGCCAAACGGCGTCATCACCGTCACCGGAGACTTCAGGAAGTCCCTCGACCGCACGTCGGTTGGCAGTAGTTTGGCTGATTCTCAGGTGGTTGAAACGGAGAAGCGTCAGCTCGGCAAGGTGATTGCAATGGCGCAAGCGCAGAACAAGAATCCACTCCCAGTTGGCCCAGCCAAGAGAGCAGATGAAGAATCGGTTTTTCAGTCAGCCAAGGACAGCAAGAAGATCGCTCTAGATCCCTCCGACTCAACCAAGTTCGTTGTAGTCGGAGCAGGACTTAGCGACAAATAGGAAAGCGAGCTCGTCGAGTTCCTCCGTGAGAATCGGAACATCTTCGCATGGTCTCCACAAGACATGCCTGGTGTGCCGAGAGAACTCGTCGAGCACAAGCTGCACATTCGGCCAGGCTCGAAGCCGGTCAAGCAACCCCTGAGACGTTTTTCTGAAGATAAGAGAAGGGCAACCGACGAAGAGATTGCGAAGCTGCAAGCGGCAGGTTTCATCATAGAAGTGTTTTACCCCGAGTGGCTGGCGAATCCAGTCCTTGTCATGAAGAAGAACTAGACCTGGCGCATGTGTATCGATTACACTTGCTTGAACAAGGCGTGCCCGAAGGATCCGTTTGCTCTGCCCCGTATCGATCAAGTGATTGATTCTACGGCCGGCTGCGAGCTTTTGTCTTTTCTGGATGCCACAGCTGGCTATCATCAGATCAAACTTGCTGTGGAAGATCAACTAAAAACTGCATTTATAACTCTTTCGGGGCTTATTGTTATATCACCATGCCTTTTGGTTTGAAAAATGGAGGTGCCACTTATCAACGCACAATTTAGAGGTGTACACACTCCCAACTCGGCAGAAATCTCCACGTCTATGTGGACGATCTGGTAGTGAAGTCGGCCAAGGGAGTCACACTCCTAGACGACCTTCGAGAGACATTTGCAAATTTGAGAACTTATCAGATCAAGCTCAATCCGGAGAAATGCGTTTTTGGAGTCCAAGCCGGCAAGCTCTTGGGATTTCTCGTTTCCGAGAGAGGAATCGAATGCAATCCCGAGAAGATAGCCGCAATCGAGCGCATGGAGCAACCCAAGAACCTGAAGCAAGTACAGAAGTTCACCGGTTGCCTCGCATCACTCAGCCGATTTCTCAGTCGGCTGGGTGAAAAAGCAATCCCGTTGTATCAGCTAATGAAGAAGACGGAGAAGTTCACCTGGACACCTCAAGCAAGCGAAGCATTCCGAGAGCTCAAGCACATGCTCTCCACCGCGCCGATTCTAGCTGCCCCGATTGAGGAGTCAATGATGTTATACATTGCGGCAACCAATCGGGTGATCAGTGCAGTTATGGTGGTGGAGCGGCCCGAGAAGGACAAGGCACAACAGATTCAGCGACCTGTGTATTATATCAGTGAAATGCTCTCGGCGTCCAAGCAAAACTACCCTCACTACTAGAAGATGCGCTACGGAGTGTACATGGCGGCCAAGAGATTGAAGCCATATTTTCAAGCCCACCTGGTCACGGTCGTCAGCTCGGCTCCATTGGCCGACATCATAGGAAGCAGAGATGCAACCGGAAGAGTGGCAAAGTGGGCAATCGAGATCGCCAATCATGACATCCAGTATGAGGCGAGGACAACAATCAAGTCGCAAGCATTGGCCGATTTCCTGGTGGACTGGGCTGAAACTCAATACATGCCACAGCTCCCAGGATCGGATTTTTGGCGAATGCATTTCGACGGATCCAAGATGAAGAGCGGCCTAGGGGCTGGGGTAGTGCTTACTTCACCAAGAGGAGATCAACTGCAGTATGTGCTCCAGATATTCACTTTGCAGCATCAAATAATGTTGCCGAGTACGAAGCCCTTGTGCATGGTATCAAGCTGGCCAGGAAATCGGCATTTGGAATATTGAGTGCTTTGGTGACTCTGATTTGGTGGTACAACAATGCACAGGCACCTGGGACGCAAAGGATGCAAATATGACAAGCTATCACTTCCTAGTGCAGCAGATCAGTGGGTACTTTGAAGGATATGAGTTCCACCATGTGCCGAGAGCAAACAACGAAGCAGCAGATGCATTGTCCAAGCTCGGCTCAACAAGGCAGGCTATCCCACCAAGCGTATCACTTGAGCACATCAGGAAGCCATCCATCATGCCATCCCCAGAGTCTGAGTCCATCTTCATTTCGGAGACCGACCTTGAAGCGTTGAAGAAGACAAAAGAAGCTCAACCGACAAAAATTCCAACTCTGAAGAAGCAGTCAAGCGCCCAAGGTGCTTCAGCAGCGGCAGAGCCGATAGCACCAGGGGCTGCCGATTGCAAACCAGGGGCTGCCGAATGCAGCAAGATGAGCAAGGCCAAAGGGAAGCAAGAAGAGGCAGCGCCAGATGGCATAGTCTCAGAAGAGCCAATGACGTCAGGCACTGCGGATTGCAGTGAAGAAGTTCCAGCTCCAGACGAGCAATCGCCACCAGGGGCTGCCGAATGCGTGCCAGGCGCCGCAATCGGCAGTTCAGAGACAGAAGTCGAGATGACAGAAGTTCAAGAGGCCGAGATCCAAGAGGCCAATGCCAAGAAGCCGAGATCCAATAAGAAGTAACACCCCAGCAGGCCGCAGTAATGGTAGTCGTCAGTGCGCCATCATGGGCACAACCGATTAGAGATTTCCTAGCAGACGGAGTCCTTCCAGAAGACGAAGCAGAGTCAAGACAAACCAGCCGCCGATCTTGGGCATACACAATAATCAACAACGAGCTAGTGCGCAAAAGTGCAACTGGTGTCTTTCAGAGATGCGTAGAAGAAGATAGAGGCTTGGAGTTGCTCAGAGACATCCATCAAGGTGAATGCGGTCATCACGCATCAGCAAAAGCCATTGCCAGCAAAGCTTTCTGACATGGTTTCTATTGGCCGACTGCGCTTGCAGCGGCTGAGAACTTGGTGAAATATTGCAAGGGCTGCCAGCGGTTCAACGCAAAAAGTCATCAGCCAGCATCAACATTGAAGACAATCCCAATAGCATGGCCGTTTGCGGTGTGGGGTTTAGATATGGTTGGTCCATTCAAGAGGGCCCGAAGTGGCATGACACATCTCCTGGTAGCAGTGGACAAGTTCACCAAGTGGATTGAAGCCCGCCCGATCAAGAAGCTTGATGGTCCGACTGCGGTTCACTTTGTGGCCGACATCGTGTGCAGATATGGCGTGCCCAATAGCATCATCACCGACAACGGCACCAATTTCGCAAAAGGCGCACTGGCTTGGTATACGTCTCAGCAGGGCATTCGGCTCGATCTTGCGTCTGTGGCACACCCTCAGTCAAATGGTCAAGTAGAAAGAGCAAATGGTCTCATCCTATCGGGTATCAGACCCCGATTGGTGGAGCCACTTGAGAGGGCACCCGGAGCATGGATTGAAGAGCTCCCAACAGTACTGGTCAGCTTAAGGACCACGCCAAATAGGTCGACTGGATTCACCCCTTTCTTCCTGGTATATGGATCAGAAGCAATCATCCCATCCGACATCGAGTTTGATTCACCTCGGCATGCCTTGTACACCGAGGAGGAAGCCAAGTTGCACGAGAAGACGGCGTTGATCTCAAGGAAGAAGCCTGCCTGCTGGCCTTGTCCAGGTCGGCGGTCTACCAGCAGAAGTTGCGGCACTACCACAGCAAGAAGATTCGTCCTCTCGCCTTCCGAGAAGGCGACATGGTGCTACGCTGAATTCAGAAATCGGATGGGCAACACAAGCTGGCCTCACCCTGGGAGGGACCATTCGTCATCAGCCACGCACTCAAGAACAACTCGTACTATTTGATCGACTGCACCAAGGGCACTCGGCATAAGGTCACGTCAGGAGTAGAAATAGAGCGGCTGTGAAACGCCGAGCTTTTATGCCCGTTCTATAGTTGAGTGGCATAAATTTATGTACGCCATTCGACAAACGATCAGTAAAGCTATCATGCCTCTGAAAAAGAGCATTCGATTACCTTTGCATAATTTCATTCGAAAAGCTAGCCCAAGTTGACAACGCTTAGTCATACCCGAGACGTGAATAACGCACTCGGGGACTGACCGACCACGAGGTCAGCAAAATAAGCCAACGAGGCACGGGGACTGCGGGCTGGCACTCAACTTAGCACCTGACTTAAGCACAAGTCACGAGAGTGGTTGTGGCATTGAGAAGGGCAGCGGTTGGGGTAGTCGGCAGTACAAATTCCCGAGAAACAAGTCGAAACGCTCTAAAAAAGGGCATAGCCGATAAAATCAGTTACCGATTGTGCCGCAGACCGGTGCATCGAGCACGGCAGCGAGCAATCGGCTCCTAACATTGCAGAATCCTTTGCGTTAAATCTTGTCGTGTAAATTCAAAAACTGGAAATCAACCTTCGATCCGATTGCAGACCGCATGCCGGCGGCAACATGGACAAGGCATGACACCCTCAAGTGCAGACCGATAAACGAAACCGACAAAGACGCAAAGTCGATCGCACAGATAAAACTTGCAACAAGCAATCGGATTGCATAGAGATAACAGGCCTAAGGCCGAATAAGTTCATTACATCAAAACCACACCCAGTGGGTGTCGGTGGAATTAAAACCATGTCTTACAAGCAACTATTCCGAAAGTAAAAATAAGATAGGGCCGATCAGAGCTCGGCGGCAGAGGTAGAGGGCGTCGTCGGCGGCACGGTTCAAGAAGTCGGGGCAGTTGATGGTGCAGAGCTAGCAGTCAGAGCAGTCGGATCGGCTTGCGCAGTGGCGGCATCCGGCTCCGACTGCGCGTCAGTAGATGTAGCTCCAGTTGGCTTGGATCTCGGAGATGTATGGGAAGAACCGCTGTCAGAAAGCTCATCGGCCAGGCCAGAGATGGTAGTTGCTGCCAGTGGGTTCCCTCCCTCGTCGAGATACGGAGTATAGTCATAGGGAGAAAACCAGTTCACCATAGTGCTGGCTAGCCGATTCACCTCAGCATAGGTCTTCTCAAGCACGTCGGCTGCGTTCTCTCTGAGGCTGTAGAGCTTGGGAAGTTTCACTTGTGGATACCATCTCAGCACAGTTTGAAGAGCAGTCTTCGCACCAGTCCGACCAGCAGAGTTAAGCAAGACATCAATCCGACGTGGGATGTCCTTCAAAAGAGTCCGAGTCTGCTCGGTGGTAGCATTCGGAGCCTCTCCTTTGTCAGAATCTTCTTCGTCCAGAGTCTCAAGCTCGCGGGTCTCGGCGGAGGAACCGGCGACATGCTTCATCCTTTGCAGTCCGACCTTGAGCTCAGTCGGCGACCACATCAATTCGGCAATTTTCAGAATGCCAAGTTTGAAGGATAGCGCAATCCCCTTGATGACAGGAACGCGGGCCTTAGTGCCAATCAGATACTCATGCCGAGTCCAGACATCATCATCGAGTTGGCAGGTCCCTCCGGCCGCGACGGTCTCCTCTCGGGATTTGGCCACCGCTGCATAAGCAGCTGCTTCAGATTCAGGCCAGGTCTCTGCACCACGAAGAGAAGTATGAGTAATAACCCAGAAATAGGAAGCAATCGGAAAATGTACTCGGATGCAGGAAACACGTACCGCTAAGGACGACGTCCATCTCGGTCATTGCGTCACAGAAACCCTTGGCTCGGCGGCGCAGTCGGGTTGTCTCTTCATAATTGTGTTTCTCCAACTCTTCATATTTGGCAATGTGCTCGTTGCGATCTTTCCGGATGGAATCTTGGGCTGCGACGGCATCATCCCTCTCAGCTTGCACCGCTTCTCGGGCGGCCACAGCTGCATCTCGTTCGGCACGGAGTGCTTCGCCAGCAGCGGTCACGACAGCCAAGTCGTCCGAGTGTTTCGTGTTCAGAACAGCCAGCTCGGAGCGGAGGTCTTGGATGGTCCGAGTCAAATCGGTTTCCACCCCCAGTAGTCGGGTCGTCTCTTGCTTGGTTGCGGCGAGTGCGGGCCCTTGTTGATTGAGTTCAGTGGTCAATTCGGCGATTCGGCCCTGAAGATCATCCACCATGGGAACAGAGACTAGAGGAAGACATAAAGATGTTAGTACAAGAGAAATTATCAACCAAAGGGAGGATAGAAGTAATGAAGAGGTTACCTTTCAGCTTATTGATCTCGACCGACTGGTTGTTGACCTCAAGCTGGGCCTGAGCAAGGGTTCGAAGGCTGGCGGCGTAGGCTTCGAGGAGTTTCTCGAAGACATCGCGTCGTTCCTCCATAACAGCCTAAGAAGAAAAACAAGATGAACTTTAGAGACACAACAGCCAAAAGAAGATCTGAATCGATTGCAAACAATCGACCCGAATATCGGGAACTACACCCAGTGGGTGCGCTTGCGCGCACCCACCGGAAGGAAAGTCTCCCGATTGGAGGAAGGCAGGAGAAAAAGCAAAGAGCATAAAAAATCCGAACCGATTGCAAACAATCGGCCTGAATCTCGGGGACTACACCCAGTGGGTGCGCTTACCCACCGGAAGAAAAGTCTCCCGATTGGAGGAAGGCAGGAGAAAAAGCAAAAAGCATAAAGATCCAAACCGATTGCAAGCAATCGGCCCGAATCTCGGGGACTACACCCACCGGAAGAAAAGTCTCCCGATTTGAAGGAAGCCATAAAGGAAAGTTGAAGAGCTTACCGCATGATGGCGGTCGAGCAGCTGGAGGTCCTTAGTTATGGCGGTGGCGAAGTCGTTCACTCGGTTGTAGGCCACAGTCAGGGGGCCTTCAGAGGAAACTGAGGAGCGGCGTGAAGCATCAGGCTCGGTGCCGACATGTCTGGTGCGAGAGTACTCGGCCCGGAATTGGTCTACCGAGCGCATCAAGATTATTGACGCAGAAGAGGTCGGTGGCGGCGGCGGAACTTGAATCACAGCGGCAGAGGAAGTGATGGTCGAGACCGGTGGCGCCGATATCACTGGAAGACCGGAGGCATCCGGTTGTGGTTGCGACGGAATCGGGCAAGACGAAGTTGAAGGACCTGTCGCCACAATCGGCGGGGTAGTTGTCATAATCGGCGACATGGTCGTTACGATTGGCGAGGCGGTCGTCAGGATGGGCAAGGAGATAGTTGTGACAAGGGCGGAGACTGGGTCGGAGCGTGGTGGCGGAGATGGAGCAATCGGACCGACCGATCGCGCTCCCTCGCCACCAATAACTCTCTGATCGGCCGAGCTCTTGGAAGCCTTGGAGGCAGTGGCGGAGGCAATAGTTTTTTGGGCAGTTTTGAGGCGGGCCTTCTTGGCGGCGCGCTCGGCATCCTTGGAGGTTCGATGTGAAGCCGGCGGCCGTTTGCGAATCGTAGCAGCAGACGCGACGGGGGAGATGACTGCGCCGATATGGGCAGGAATGCCGGCATCAATGTCATCAAGGCCAATCGGCTCCCTGGAAAAAGAAAGAAGAGAGGAATCAATATAGGAAAAGACAGTGAGATTCATAGCATGAAGATAAGGGCATACCCGGTTGTTCTCGGCGCGCCCGTTGGCATCCGACATCTCAGCGGGGCGACATTCAGAGGCGCTTGGCCAATCGGCACTCGAGTGGCCGTCACCTGAGGTTGTTTGCCTTTGAGAGCAGTCGGCGCCACTTTAGCGGCTTTGCTGGGAGCGGCACCAGAGGAGGAGCTAGTCGCCGAGGCGCGTTTGGTCGGCACCTTCGGAGGCTTGGTGTGGGGAGCTGCATCAGAAGTACAAACCTTTGAGACACTGTCGTCATCACTCCATTCGGCCAGAAATTGCTCAAGGGAAGGGTCGGGCGTACCCCCTTGAGCCGCAGTTCGGATGTCGGCGTTCTTAGGGTCGGCAGCCTCGGCGTCGGCACCATCAGCAGGCTCGTCGGATTCGGAGGACTCCCCAGAGGATTCACCGCCATCTGCGTCGTCATCTTCGGATTCGGAGGGGGGAACCTCACCATTGTACTCGAAGTCCGCGGGGTCATCCTCCTCGCGGTCGGGGGCGTACGTGCCGGTCACCTGGCCTTCTTCCATCAGGTCGGATCGAATGAAGTGCTGAGCAAAAAGAAGAAAGTTATCAGAAAAGCTACGGATGAGAAAAAAGCAATCGGAAAAAGAGAGCAGTCGGCGCATACCACAGGTGGTTTCTATTGGCGGTTGAGGTACTCGAGGCCAAAGCGGAAAGGGTCGGGCAAAGGACTGGATGTGATAGTCTTCAACCTGGCGCAGAGGTCTTCGGTCTTCACCCGCCATGTGTAGAGCCGAGTGGGATCTCGGGGGCCCGACATGTCGCAGAGGCGGTGCACTCGGCGCTGTAGAGGGAGCACTCGGGCTTGAAGCCAAGCAGTCGCAAGGTGAGTCGGCACGAGTCCCTCCTTCTCCAGTTGGGCAATCCTGGCGACTTGGGCATCAACGTCGCAGTCTCCGACACCATACTTCAGCGACCATTGGTATTTCTTAGTCGGTCGGGCGAGGGAGAACTCGGGCAGGTTCAGGAGATCGGGGCCTTGGTCGGGCGACTTGACATAAAAGAAGGTGGTCTGCCAGTTCTTGCATGACTGAACGATCTCGGGACTCTTGTACTTATGCTTGCCGGATGCGACGAGGCAACTGCCGTAGTCGGTCATGTCAGTCACATGTGTTGGGTCGCCACCCTCCGTAGCAGACGACACCACAACTCCTGTCGGAGCGTTGTGAGCTCGGAGGTTGAAGAACCGCTTCCAGAGGGCGACGCTCGGGCGACAGCCGAGATACCCTTCGCACAGCGAGACGAAGCCGGAGAGGATCATGATGAAGTTTGCCGCGAGATGATGCGGTTGCAGGCGATGGAAGTTAAGGAAATCTCGAAAGAAGGTGCTGGCGGGGAGTCCGAATCCATGCTCGAAGTGAGCGAGGAAGACGACCCTCTCGCCAGCACGCGCGTTGGGCACGAGCTCGGCGCCGGGAGCGCGTCACTGGACCTCGGCCGGCATCTTGCGGGCGTGCACCAGAGCTTGGATGGCACCGACGGTGACGGTGGAGCCCCTCCAGCTCCCACGGCTGGCCTGAGAAGTATCTCGCCGGGGCGCCATGGAACTTGCGGGCGGAGAGAGTCAAGACGAGAAGCACGGCGGCGAGGAGCGCAAGGTGAAGGGGAGAGGGTACCGCGAGGCGAAGGAGCACGCGAGCGCGCGGCCGGAGCGGGTCCCGTGCACAGAGGAGCTGCGCGCACGACGGAGAGCTTCAGGCGGAATAGCAATGTCGAGCGCAAGAGCAAGAGACAGAGGAGGAAGAAAGCGTATGAGGGAAGGAGGAGGCAGAGGCCCTCCCCTGTGGCTTATATGGGCGGCGGGGGAGGGGAGTGGGATCCGGCGGCGGCCGTGTGGCCCGGTGTGGCCTAGCCCACAGGAAGACCAACCGACAAACCGGCGCAAGGGATCCCAGCGTGGGAAGCGAGGCGTGCGACGTGGGGGTCGAGGCCTGCAGTTACGTCAAATCGCGCGTGGGTCGTGGGCCCCGGTCCATTGACTGCATCCCGAAAGAATCGGAGGTAACCGTTGGAAGGCAATCGGTGAGGATTAGATCCGAGTCGGCAAGGGATATGATTCTCAAGAAGTAAAGACAGAAATCGGAGGCGATTCAAATCAAATCGGACGAAATCTTGGCTAGCCGAGTGTGAGCTCCGAGTCGGTCGACGAACTCGGAATGACGCACTTGATGAGGCCAAAACATTCGGAAGATGTTGGAGAAAGATTGAAAAATGCAAAGGCCCCGCAGCCAAATGACCGTGGGACCTTTACAGCTTTAGGGGCTACTGTCGGGGGATTGGTACCCGGGTAGGCTCACCCAAGCGAAAGCAACCTTTCAAGACAAGGATGGACCGATTGGGCTGCAGCTGGGCCGAGCTGAGCAGGCGTACGGCCGATTGCTCCAAGGCAATCAGCCGTACCGAATGCCAGCAGTCGGCCCAGGCGCAACCGATCCACCCTTTCTCATCACCAAGACGATCATCCGATTGGCCCGCAGCTGGGCCGAGATGGGCATCGACACGGCCGATTGCCTAGAGCAATCGACCTTGCCGAGGGCCACAAGTCGGCCCAGGCGCAATCGGTACAACTTATCACCCCTGGAGAAGTTGACCCCGAGACCAGTCGGAGGTCCAAGTACGAGGTCATAAATGCGCAATCCCGAGATATCGGGGTGGCAGAGAAGCCAAGTCACATCGAAGATCTGGCAAAGATGCGGTGTCGACCTCTCCGCCGATTCCGCAGACAGGGCGACAAGACCGCACCTCCTAGCTCCACTGTTCATCATCATGCCCTACAAGTCTACAGCATGGGCCGCCGCTTGTCGGGTCCGGATCACCCGGAGAGGAGCAGTCGGTGGGACCCAGCCGGTTAGAGGATGACAGCTGGGCCCAATCGGCAGTGAAGTTACCGATTTACCCCGGGCTCACACTATAAGAGCCCGGGGTACCCCTCCTGCGTGGGGGACGATCCGTTCATTCGCCCCATTACTCACAAGTCACTCAGCTCATTCACTGCTTGTAGTTACTCCTCAGGGAAGCAGGAGAGAGCCTTGCCCACGGCGGCGCTCACCTTCCCCTGAGTAGATAGAGAAACAGTTATTGTAGCTCAGTTCCATTGATATATAAGAGATAAGCAGGAGTAGGGGTGTTATCTCTCCGGAGAGCCCCGAACCTGGGTACATCGTGGTGTCCGTCACCGTGTTTGTGCCCAACCCGATTCCGGCACCATCGACATCTTCTTCATCGCGTCTTCCCCTCACTTTAGCCATCCCCATGGCATCTGCCGTCACATATCGACGACAGGGCCGACCAGGCTCAACGGCGCAGGCGCGGCCGACGAGGTGCGGCAGCGAGGCCAGGGAAGGCCGATGAGGCGCAGCGGCGCAGGCGCGACCGACGAGGTGCGGCAGCGAGGCCAGGGAAGGCCGACGAAGGCGCGGCGGCGCAGGCGCGGCTGACGCGGCCGGCGAGGCCCGTACTCCCTCTCCGCCACCGCCCGCCCAGATGCAGAAAATTTCATCCAGTTCTTACCCATCCAACCAAACAAAGCATGGGATAACAATACCCATTTAACCAAACAAAAAAAATATCCCTAGCCAACTGGTTGGGAATACCCATATCCATTTTTTCCATCCTTTGAACCAAACACACCCTTAGGATTTTTTCAGTTCTGATCACCAGTTTTCCCCACTGTTGTGGTTTTGGGACTCTTCGGATCTTGCTTGGGTGGAGGGCTTGGCGGGATTCCGGAAGGGTCCACCGCCATGGATGTACTGGGAGGTATATTCATGGGGTCTTGATTGTGTGTTTCTGCAGCCTCAACAACCCCCTCTTGCGGTTTAGAGCATCAGCATCCTCCATCACAACATCCACACCCTGCACCGACTTGTCCATGTTCGTCGTTGAGCTTGGAGCAACGCTTTTGACCACCACTGGAGGTGTACCCTTATTAATTTTTGCACGTCCAGGACCAGGTCCCGCACCTCGGAACCAGTCAGCTCGCAGATTCTTGAACACCAGAGCCGAGGGTGGATGCACCCCGTCCCCATGTTCCTTGAAAATATGCCCAAGGTGACCACAGACCGCACACCAGTCCGGCAAACGTTCATATTTGACAAGGTAAATCTGCCTCTTCCCGCCCTTGATGATGGAGACGGCGTTCTTCAGGGGCTTGTGCACATCTATCCTCACCTTGACCCTGAAGAAATTCCCTTCGAAATCCTGCGATCTCGGTTCAGAGCATATGAATTCACCAATCTTCCCCGCAACTGATCAGAGTAGAGGATGAAAGCCATCGGGGAAGTCATGGATTTGAGCCCAAATCTCAATTGTATTCAAAGGCACGGAAGACGGCTTGGAGAACCCATCATATGGAGCAAGAACAACGGCAAATCCACGGAAGTTCCAGGGTCCTTCTTCCATGACCCGTTCCCAGTCACCCAAGCACGAGAACTGCATAGAGTACAAGTTTTTTTCCAGCGGCCTAATCGAGACCGGTTGCGCCAGATCCCAAGCAGACCTCATGTTTTTATTGAACCAAAATTGGCTATAGGATTTGGGGGTATGAACCCTAGCCAACGCCATCCACCTTGTCAATTTGTCCTGGAGATCGACGACGTCCTCCACCACAACATCGTCCAAATCGTCCTCCTTCAGGCCGAGATCAACCATGAGCCGACCCAGATCATCACCAGCCGCCTGCGGCTTGGAAGACTCTGACGCCATCGTACCAGAAACCCTAGTCCGCGTGATACAGACAAACCCTAGGAATCTTCACTTCCGCGTTGGGTCTCCCCTCTTCGCGACGGTGGCCGTCGCGTCCAGGGATGAGATCCGCCGGGGAGGTGAAGGCGGGGAAGAAGTTCTCAACTCGAAGGCAATCGCCGCCGAGAGAGGAGACTAAACCCTAACGTGAGGGAAAAGATTGAGGCACAAACGTTGTTTCCGATTCGGCTTCTGGAATAGCGGCCACGGACAACTGGCCCATGCGGAACCCAGGAAACAACGGTGAATCAAACGACAAAGAATTGCTTAGAGCCGAAATCGGATGGTCGAAATTCCTGATAGCGTGAGAGGGCTCAGAACCAGCTCAGTTTTACTGTCCTTAATGAGAGC
Organism: Bromus sterilis; assembly: GCA_950022295.1. Taxonomy (NCBI): domain Eukaryota; kingdom Viridiplantae; phylum Streptophyta; class Magnoliopsida; order Poales; family Poaceae; genus Bromus; species Bromus sterilis. The sequence continues at coordinate 144,677,525 of OX465597.1, forward strand.
AGTGAGAAAAAGGTACTGATTGTAAAAATCACCACCATCGTAATTTTTGTATCATCTTATATTACTACAAAAGGCCCTAGGTCAGCGAATAAAAATCTATATTTCTAGGAACGTGGTTAAAAATGGAAGAAAAGTACTAATCTATTTTTTCCTGTAATTAATGAATGGACTGTCCCAATTTTACTTGAAGGGTAAAAAATTTCAAGTTTGAATGCCACAAAATTGTATAGAAACTACTCGTAAATTAATAAACATGGTTGAGCTAAAACACATCACCTTTGAGAACTCCTAACATTCAAGGCAGCCTAATGGTTGTGCTTAAATTGGAGCAAGTGATTGGCGGCAGCATCGTGTGTGCAGCTCATGATTACTCACCTCCATGCAAGAACCTATAACTAAAGCTTCTATACGTACTCATTACTCGGGCAAGAACCTATAACTAAAGCTTCTATACGTACTCATTACTCGGTACATATCCTCTAACAAGTTAAATTTGTGTCATTACAAAACTTGGTAGAGTTTAGTAATACTTGGATGGAAACAACAAATGCTCTACAAGCATACAACCGAAGCCGAATACCTTATCAGACATGACTCTCTTTCTATGTTGCTGGTAAGATGTAAACAGTAATACAGTAGCAAAAAATAAACCCAATCAAGGTAAAACGTTTTGTGGTGGAGGATATCCGATGCGCTTAATCACAACTCCCATTGAGCTTACATCAGTTGAGCAAGAGTGTTTTGCACTGCAGTCTTGCACTGCAGTCTAGTTTTCAATCCATGCTCATACTACCATCCCCCCTTCCCAAACTAACCATCCTATCAACAATACTGGCAATGTTGTAATCCTTTTTTCCCTAGCTAACTGTCGCTGAATATTGGGCAGATTCATGTGTGTGGTCGCCCTGATTGAGCATCAAAACTGAGATTAGTCTCCAGTTCTTGAATCAGGCACTAACAACCTCATCTTACATTCTTAATAAGTTGATCTTCACTACTACTAATTCTCTCAACATGCACACACTCCACCTCATCATGCATACCACATCGTCCCCACTAGCATATTTCTCTTAACATACAAGCATGCCACATCATCCAATATGCATGAGAAAACCCCACCTCAATATGCCACTATGCATTAAAAAACCACATGCAACATACATGCATGGGAATTTTTATTCTATTCTGATATTTATATTAAATCCATATATTAATTCAAAAGTTATTTTTTAAAATATACATGTTTCATTTAACCAAACATTTTCACTAAAATATTTTCCAAAAAAAATCTGCAACAACGTTGCGGGCCATCATCTAGTCTTATTGAACATTAGTCCCCAATTCCCATATCTCTTCTATTGTCTCTACAAAAAGAGGCATCAGCTTAGCCTCCTCAACTGGAAAAATATATGCGTGCCTTCAGAAATTTCTGTATCCGTGATCTAAATCTTTAGAATTTCTAAAGATTGCAAGATGAGCTTCGTATATGTATATACCTGAAGTGGAGAACCGGCAGGCGAATTGCCGAGGACGAGCGGACGACGGGTGGTGTTGGGCGAAGTCGGCGAAGGCGACATTGGACGGACTTCGAAACTTACGATGCAATTTATATGAGATTCCGATCGAGGGGTGATTCTTATGACAGCCAAGTCCTCCTAAAATCCTTCTCGGACATCCCATGGCTACGTATTCGAGCAACTCTCCTGCCCAAACACGACAACAAACCAATCTGAATCGAAAACAACTCCAGCAGAAAGTGCTGGTACACGGGAAGAAAAGAAGGAGATGGGGATGGAGAGGCCGGAGGAAATGCTCAGCGAGCGGTGGGCTCCGGCGAGCGCGGCCCGAGGTGAACGCGGCGGGCCTCGTCCCCGTGGCAGCGCTCGAGGCAAGGAAGAGGGAGAAGAAGTCGGGGTGGTGTGCGTGCTGCGGTATTCATCTTTTATTCCGGAATCGCTGGACCGCGGGTTCGCCCGTATATACAATGCAAGGTGCTTATGAGAAATGCTTATTCTTTTAAGCACGGATGCTTAGATGTAAAGGGTAGACGTTTAATTAGGCACCTCTTCTATAGAGATAAGCATTAGTGCTACAAAAAAGGTCGGTTATTTTGCTAAACACTCCCCTAGGCACCTTGCATTGTACAAGGCCTTAGTGTGCATGAATATTCTACTAGTAGAATGTCCGTGCGTTGCGACGGACTTTTCACATATTTTGCTGAAACTATATATAAATATTATACTTCTTCTTACTCAAAATATAAGATGTTAGTCAGTAATAATAGAATAATAATTGAAATCCTCAAAAGAACTTCTATTTAGGTGTTCTTCATTGATCAAACCTTACCATGTACTAACATATTTGTAGTCGTTTTGGAAAAAAAATGATTATCTATAATTGTTATGTATGCAAGCTTATAATTTATATTTTTATCTACCCACCAAGGTCTCTCATAAGATCAATACACTTTGAAAGATTATATTTCAAAATAAAAAGTGCAAACATAAATTTTTTCCGTAATATGTATTTCCATTTTTCCTTCTTGCACCTCTCTCATTGCTACTATTGTGCTCCTCGTTCGTCGCCTTTCAGAACTATCATCTCGAAGATTCATATAATTATTACAATAGGTAATGGTATTCATCACTTAACATACTTCAAAAAAATTGTAACGCTTAAAGGAAAATCAATTGAAATCACTCTTATTAGACCATAACAAAAGTGGTGAGATGTTACATATTTTTCCTACAAGAGTTTGGTGTTGAACCCTAACAAGTAATACTTTCCCAATAAAGTTAATTTACAAGTACACAACTTTTGCCATGAATTGTAAGTAAAAAAGATTGTCAACCTTTACAAACTATATAGTTAAACAAGGATAGAAAACTAAGTTAAGACCTACATATGGTGTTGTTATTAATCACAAAAGGGAAGTAACAATCAGGCTTGTTAGACATGATCCGTGAATCCTTCAGTACATATCCCTTATGCCTTTCCATTTGTAGTTTAGCTACAAGCCTACAAGATTAGAATTATCTTAGCCATGGTTCTATATTCTTGTTTACTTTTGCAGCAGGCAAGATTACGGAAAACGGGAGTGTACTGACAGTGTAAGAAAAATATATGAAAATAAGATCTTACTTGTGGATACTTTCGATGCATGACAACTTCAAGTTTCTTCACGTCGGCACCGACCACTTAGCTAGCCTTCTCACCTTTTTGATAAAATTGGAAAGTTTCTTGTGCAAGATCCAGCATTAGTCTAAGTATTTTCATGAAATCAGCCACATCACATAATCTGAATGATTCTGACTACAATCATTCTGAACAATTTCTTCTCCGAAGGCTTTTGTCGAATTTCTTCTTAGATAGCATCTGCATCAGAAAATTTACTGCACCAAACATATACATATATCTTTAGGAGTGACATCGAAATCAGATTGTTAGTGTGGATCAATAGAGAGTCCTGGAGAATTTTGACTATCTTGCAAACCGTAATAGGTTACAACCTGCATCATGCATGTAATTTTATCAAATTTGTATAACAAGTTATTACAACCTACAGAAGCATTAAGAACTAATAAAAAAGGAGTTAAATTCATCATGCAATTGCACTATGCTAGTTGCCACAGAAACAAAAACAAAAAAGAGAAAGGTAAAGCTGCAGTTGACATATAGATCAAAGTCTCCCAATAAAATCGGCTAAATACAATATTTTTGTGAATAATAATTTAAATAGATCTATAAGAATTGCAGTTGAAAATATTAGCTCTGAAGCATAGCATGAGTGTGTGCGACCAAACAGAAATTTGAAAATGAAGTATTCGCACTGAACTTATTCTGCCACCCTGAAAGCCATGTCATCTAAAGATAAATGGAACTCTCTTTGTTCCTAAATATAAGCCTTTTTAGATATTTCAATATATACTACATATGGAGGAAAGCGAATGAATCTATACTCTAAAATACGCTTATATTTAGAAACAAAGGGGTAGTACACTTCTAAAAATCTCCATAACAGAAAGTTGATGACATACATAAAAAACCATATTTATTTCGGATTGCTACCATTTGCTCAAAAAAGGACCCTCAAAAGCCACTCAATTTTTGTTGCAAGTTCAATACAACAATACTTGTTTATATATTATGTGGTCTTGTTAGACAGTGATGGTATCTATTCTGATATATGTCCCTTGATTCAGATAGCACGGACACCCTTTAGAGAGAAAAAAGATATCCTAGCCATGTTACTATCACATACCAAACTAATACTACTACAGTACTACTACTACAAACTGCTCTGAAATTAGGGATAGGCCAAAGTAGACATTGTACACCTGTACCCTTTTTTAACATGGTCGATTGTGCGCAAGAGCAAGTATTAAATTTATGGCACTGTCTTTTATATACCTTTGTATTTAAGATTCTGCACAATATCATTTCATTTCCTTTTACTGACCAAATAGATAATCAGGATATGTGCCAAACAAGCTATTCAGGTTTCTTTACTATATAGCATGCAATCTGTGAGATGTGGATTCCTCTGTTTCTTGACAGGATTTGTGATAACTTGATTGATAATCGAACTCTCCTGCAAAAAAATTACATGCTCTGAGATACTTCGTTCTTATTCAATGGAAGAAAAGCAGACGATGGTTGCATCCAGATAGTTATTACCTTGAGAAGAGGGAGGTCGCAACGTCATAGTAGATGCAGTAGAATAGCATTACACCTTTTTGTTGGGTGAGTGCTAAAATATCTTCGTCAGCCTCACACAATTGTCCTTCTCTGGCTACATCACGACAGCTAAATCCATCAAAGCTAGCCTATTTTGGATGACAAATACCTTATACATCCCTTCTTCTCTAGCTACATCAAAGCTAAATCCATCAAAGCTAGCTTCTTCTGTAAGACAAATAAATACCAGAAAAAATAAAACATATCATGTGGTACAGATGAATTGCTAGTTATGCCGCTAACGAAATATAAAAGCAGGGTAGAGAAAAGGAGAGGGGAGCAGAGACCATCACACAGGGTACAACCCAGACATAGTTCCTTCTTTTTTGAAACTCAAAATGGTAGTCATGAAAGTATGATACAATTTAATCTCTCAGTTTCAGCTAAATTACCTAGAAAGTAAAGTTAGTACACACCTGGATAGAATTCAAGCTTGTATGCTGAGGGGAAATTGACATCTACACTGCATAGTTTCACCAATAATCAAATATGTATCTATATAGAAACGAACAAAGGTTATCAACCAGTATAGGATTTAAGAGAGTGGATGAAAACATTCAGGTTCTACTTAACATGTGTATACTCAAAATAGAAAAGGAAAGAGAAGATAAACAACAAATCTTCTAGCATAATCTATTGGGTATAAACTGGCCATTTCTTAAGAACACATGAGCACAGGGTCTACTTACTTTGGCGCCTGAAACTGGTCCAAAGCTACCAAATTGCTAGACCAATCTGCACACAAATAACTAAAATAAGTAACCTAAAAATAATAAAGTGTTTGAATACTGGAACAGGCGAATGCTACCAAGTATACTATTATGTTAAAAAGAATACTCTCATCCAACCATGCCCAGTGGACATTAATTTCAAGCATTCTCACATGCACATAAAAATTATCATTTGATCTGTCGGTTGCCTCATGGAAAATAGCAACAACGAAAGAAACAAGTTCTAAGAATCAAAACAATCCGTTCACCTCAAGAAGTAGCATAATCATTAAACTTTTGAAATAAAACTTGAAGATGCAATACAAAGGTAGTCAACTGATACTCTAATATATTGGAAGAAATAATACAACAACTTAAATAATCTATAAAAAATTGTGATGAATTCAAGCTTTCCCAACTTAAATAATCAAGCATGGCCATGCTAGATGAGAGTGGCACTAATGTGCCAGTCTTCCTTGCTTGCTAGATTCTCCTATGAGTGAAAATTTGGGAAGAGCAGCTTTTCAGGCGTAAATGTCTCTGATGCTCCATATATATCCTGAACGAAAGATATGGGCATCCTTGCCAAACCCTAATGCACTGACGATGAAGCCAACTTCTTCAGTTGTTAAGAGGGCATTTGCAAAACCAGAGTTCTACGTCAGTGTAGCTTTACTGTGCTCAGAATTTTTACTCTAACGGTGTAATTGTAAAACCATAGGTGACAATACTTTTAATAATCAGTGTAGTGTTTTCCAGCTCTTACGAGTTTCACCCAGTTCCCTAGATTCTCCGCTCCCAGAATAGCATCCCGAGAAGGTAAGCATATCAGGCTCAAATTTTTTATAGCTTATGTGGGTGAAGAGAATTAGCTCTTATTGCATAGTAACCAAAAAAATCATTTGAAAAAATTAATACCTTAGGTGAAGAGAAATGAAGCGTCCACTGTCGTATCACATCCTTTGGACAAGTAATTGACCCATTTTAAGAATTGGATCAGTGGACTTTAGTACATGACAATTGACTCTCACCACAACTTTTAAACATCAGTCTCCAACATGTTGGAAACCCAAGTTCAACAACCTGCATGGGTAGAAATGCAAGAAACATGTCAGATTTGAGCATTTTCAGCCTAAAGTACTAAATATAAGAAATGTGTCGGTTTGACAATCTTTAATGATTAGATGTTTGTTTAAAAGGGCATGTATCTCGGTTCTTGTAGAATTTTAGTATACACTATCGAGGCACAATTCTATCAAGTATTTGTTTTATGATCTTTAGGGTGAGGATATGATGAATAAGTTAGTATCAAATATTTCTGCAAAAATCACTACGATACTGAATTAGCTAAAACAAGAAAGATCTTAACTGGCAAATCTTATACATAGAAAAACATAGCCAGATAACCAATCACCGGGAGAAGGCTCTTAATTAGTAAAACCAGTCACAGGCATAGCTGCAAAATCCCAAACATATCCATACCTTGGGGAAGAATTAATAGACCATCACCTATGGGATAAAAAGTTTTGCGTTGACTCCATACCTTCGCCCAGACTCCGGCTCGCAGGAACCGCGAAATCGCCGGGCACGACTACCCCGGACAGTGAGCGCACCGGGCGTGGGCGAGGGCACGGTGGAGCGGGCGCCGGGAGCGGCCACCCTGGGCAGCGAGCGCACCGGGCGTGGGCGAGGGAACGATGGCGCGGTCTAGCTCCGGGTGCGGCCATGCCGGACAGCGAGCGCCTCGGCCAGCGAGCTCTGGGCGCTGTGCGGGCGAGGGTGTCGAGCGCGGGCGAGCGTGGAAGGAAGGAGCTGCCGTCGGCAGGCCACCTCCAGTGGCCATGGCTTCCGGTTCGAGCCAGGGCGCAACAGCAGGATGCGGGGCTGGTCGAGGAGCTCCGGCGGCGCAAGAACCCTAGCGCGCGACTATCAAGGAGAGGAGCGGGTTGTACGAGGAGAGAAGAGGAGCGGCTTGTGGGGCACATCGTTTTCTTTTACGGGAGGCAAAGGAAGAAAACCAGTGAGAACCGGTGGGGGAGGCACATGTTTCGGGGGGAAAAACCAAGGGAGGAAGTGGTGGGAGGTGGAGGCGAAGAAAACCGTGGAGGGCAGCCTACCAACTCCCCCTTTAGGAGTAGAGATAAGCCGAACGAATCGAGAATTTCCCATTGCACTCTCCCGACGAGGCCCATGTATCACAAATCTGTTTAGTACAGACCAGGATACTTAGGATTGACTCGCAGTCAATAGGGAGAACTACTTGCCTGATGTAATCCTCTTTCCACACAACCGCATTTCTGTCTATGAGCTCAGAGACCAAAGTTGGTGGGTTAGGCACCAGGGAAGCGATTGATCTTTTCAGGTTTTCTCGAGGGAGCCAGTTCATGTCCCAAACCTTGGTAGTAGCTCCATCCCCTATGTGTCGGGATAAACCTTGCCACAGCAGATCACGGCCGTCAAGAATAGCACGCCATATCTGGGATGGATGCGAGCCCAACGATGCATTTAGTATATCATCAATTGGGAAGTAGACGGCCTTCAAAAGACGGGCACTAAGAGAATTCGGGCTTGTCAAAACTATCCATGCCTCTCTCGCCAAGAGAGATAAATTGAACATTTCCATGTCTTTGAAACCAAGTCCGCCTAGATGTTTTGGCTGAGTTAGCACGTCCCAAGAGACCCAGGCAGGGGATTGTTTGCCATTCTTGCAGCCCCACCAAAACTGCCAGATTATAGATGTGATCTTCTCACATACTCCTCTTGGCATCCTAAATCATGACATGTAATAAACTGGAATAGCTTGCGCAACTGATTTAATAAGAACTTTCTTACCCGAGTATGAAAGTATCTTTTCCAGCCAGCCCTTCACCTTCCCCCATACTCGGTCTTTAAGGTATTTGAAGGTATCGTTCTTATTCTGTCCAACATCCGATGTCATTCCCAGATATCTCTGTGACAGTGATTCGTTCTGAACCTGCAAAGTTTGTTTCATACCATCGCGAAGAGACGGAGGACAACCCTTGCTAAAATAAATAGAAGATTTTTGCCGGTTGATCCTTTGACCCGAGGCCTAACAGAACACCTCCAACAAGTTTGACACCGCATTCGCCTCGTCTATACTTGACTTAAAAACAGTAGGTTGTCATCCGCAAAAAGTAGGTGGTTTACAGCCGGGGCTGTTGGGGCCACCTTGACTCCGACTACTTGCGATGACCAAAAATCATATTTGAGGAGGCACGAAAGGCCCCTGCTGCTATTAAGAAAAGATACGGGGAGATCGAGTCTCCCTGCCGAACACCTCTGCTAGGCTTGAAAGCTTCCAATCTTTCTCCATTAAACTGAACCAAGAAAGAAACCAATGTGACCATGGACATCCTTAAATTCACTATGCTCCCTAAGTATAGAGGCTCCACAATCAATTGAGCACTTAATTTACCCTTTCCTCCTCCGATTTTGACTTGGTCCATCGCCTGGTCTGTGGGCCATTTTTTCCCTCACAGCGATGGTCCTGTGGGTTTTCTGTTTTGAGGGCCCAGTTTATCGAAGGGATGGTGGAGGGCGAGGATTCGCGTGGCGACTGGAAGGCGGGGTGGCGCGGCGGCTTCGAGGGCTAGGGGTAGCGTGGCGGATGGAGACTTCCCCTTCGCCACGCGTCGTTCTTTGTATCTACGCCTGCGGGGAAGAGGAGGGGATGGGTGGCCGCTTCGATTCTGGCCGGATTCAGTTCTTCTTCTGGTCTATTGTTTGCCTTGCTTGCTGTTGAGGGTCGTTTCTGCGCGATTCAGCCGTCGTCCCCTGTCCGAGTGGTTTGTTGTTCTTGCCTGTTGCTTTAGTTCAGATTTTTTGTTGTCTTGTTGCTCATATATGCTCTATTTGTCGGTATGGCCGTTGTCGCATTCTTACGGCGAAGGGTGACGCGTGGAACTCCGCCGCCGGCCTCAGCGCCACCTCCGTAGTCTACGCGTTCGTCCTGGAACGCCGCTGTTAGATCCGCTACCTTCAGGGCGCCCCGTCAAACTGCTCTACGCTGAATCAAAGTGTGTTGAATCGGTGGGATTCGCCGAGATATGAAACTATTACTGCGTCTTGCTGCTTGAAAGCTGCAACAGTGGTGCGCGCATGTGTTGTCCCACTGCCGGTGTAGCCGTTGTTTGTCGAGCAGGCTTGCCGAGCCACCATCTCCTAATCCCTTCCTGTAAGAGCAAAGTTTTTCCCCCATGTGTTTTGGATATTGTTGGACAACACAGTAGAGGAACTAACAATGTTTTCTAGTATAAACAGTTGACTAGGTTCCTGAAGGACAAGTTAGGTGTTAAAGCTTCAAGGAAGGTTTTCAAGTTATTGAAGAATTACCCCTTGAGCGAAGCTTAATCACGGAGGATGACCCCCAAAAATGAAGGTGTCTTGAAGCTTGACTCATCGAAGGAAATGAAGAAGACAGCGCAAGACTTAGATGTTTTTGTGTAGTTCTTTTTTCGTTCTTTGAGTCATAGGACAAACCGTACTATCAAGAGGGATCATTAGTTTGTGGACACCAAAGTTATTGAGAAAATGCTCAGACCAAATCTAAACCAAGTGAGAAGCCAGAGTGAAGAAATCTCATGTGCACTGAGTTAAGTTTCGGTAGCAAAGACTTTGTTCTTTGGCTTCCGAAGCAGACTTAAGTCCGTGAGTCAGCTTTACTTGTTCCGCAAGTAAAGTTGCGCAGTAATGACAAATCTGACCGTTGTGGACACGTGTCAAGCTGTCGCTTCGGGTCAAATCGGTCATGAAAAATGCGACCGTTGTGGACCGTTGTGGACAGAACTGCTGATGATCTTTGCTTCTGGACAGCAGAACAACATGTACTGTATACAAAAGTCTACTGCGAGAATGGTGTGCTGTTTCGCCACCGATACCTTGATATGCGAAGCCTTTCGACTGCCACATGATTCCAGAACATCACCGAAACCATTGAGAATCAGAACTTGACTCGGTTATTTGCCTTGAGCACTCCCTTCAATTCTGAACTCATTAAGCAATTCTATGCCACATTATATGTTCCGGGCGATGCCAATGAACCCAGCACATGGATACTGTAATGGATGATTCAAGGAGAAATCTTCCGAATGTCTTCAGCAGAATTCATGGAGATCGTCAATATCCCAAGGCACACTGACGAACTTGAAAAGATTCATATGGAGCTAGATCTGACTGAAGAACAATATGCCACTTGCTGGATACTGAAATCACAGCAGATCACATTCCCGAAAATATTCGCCCGAAGCACTTGAACTTCATCTCCAAGACTGGGTTTTATATCTTGTCGGGATCTTTGATCCCATTGAGCACTGCTTCAGAGGAATCAAATCTATATCCAGAGACAAGGCATGCAATTATGAAGCTTACATATGGTTTGGTATTTGACTTCGAAGATTGCTTCATTCGCAACTTAGTGCATGTTGTTGAACTGCCCTTCACGCTGAAGCCATATGCTCCCTGGCTCCAGCCTGTTTGCAACTATGGCAGAAATGATGACTTTGTGGCCAGACATCATCCGAAGCTTTTCACACCTCCAGTGCGCGACACTTTGGAATTGCTGAGGAAACCCAATGACATCTTTGCTACATATGTTGGGGTGCGCCATGAAGTCAATGAGCGCAATATATCGAAGAAATTCCAGAAGGACTGTCATCACTTTGAAGTAATTCTTTGGTCCCAGCAAATGCTCGAAAACTTCATTGAAGCCAATCAACGCCAGATGCGGTTCCTTGCTGATGAAATCAATCGCGTTGGCAACATTGCTCTCAACAACAATTAGTATCTTCGTGTCCTCAAACGTCATTCCTGGAAGGGACTCAGAAAATTCAACTCCGTTAAAGGCCTTCGCAAAGATCGCATTTACAAAGAGTATGAGCACCTCCAGCGAAACTTTTCAAGAGATGATACTGTTGATCGTCCGAATCAAAAGCTCCCACCCCTGCACAAGATTTATGAAGTTTTCTTCGTCAACGAGCCCGATCCAATCAGGCCGGACACCGTCTCCCAGAACGACTCCATTACATCGAAGGGCGACAACGGCCTTGACGACAGTGACCTCGACATCAACCTCATCACCCAGAAGAACCTCGAAGTTCTTCCTTCGCCCGAGTCGGAAGAAGAATCTCCAGGAGACCAATCTTCTTCGGATGAGTCTACGTCAAGCTATGCCTCGTCAGGTTCCAAGGATGCTGATGCCGCGAAATAGATCTCTCGAGCCTCTTCCCAACCTTTTTTCCAATCATTGACAAAAAGGGGGAGAATATTGGCATCGATGAGTTAGATTTGCATCGGGGAAAGGGCTTTTGCTTTTCGCAATTTTCTTCACTTGGGTTAAGTTACAACAAACATTCCATTCCCTTCGATTGGGTTGTAACTTAAGTTTACATTCGGTTATGCTACTCATGTGCTACACTTAAGTTTCAATAACCCTTTGCTCGCAAGTATTGTTTCGTATCCTCTATCTTGCAGGTGGTTGTTATTTTCTAAGTCACGAGTCATTGGAAGCAATTGCACATATATCTGGATATCTATCTTTAAATGCAATTGACTTCGCTAAGATATTTTTTTTGCTCTCCACCGAAGAAATTTCTCTCAAGCATTAACTTCTATTATATAAATCTTTGATGCTTGCATTCAGGGGGAGCCAAAAACTCCATATCTTAGAGTTTGTCCCATCTCTTCACAAAAACTTCAATATCTTTTATCGATGCCTGTTTTGTCAACAATAGTCCAAAAAGGGGGAGATTGTAAGAGCAAAGTTTTCCCCCCATGTGTTTTGGATATTGTTGGACAAGACAATAGAGGAACTAACAATGTTTTCTAGTATAAACAGTTGACTAGGTTCCTGAAGGACAAGCTAGGTGATAAAGCTTCAATCAAGGTTTTCAAGTTATTGAAGAATTACCCCTTGAGCGAAGCTTAATCACGGAGGATGACCCCCAAAAATGAAGGTGTCCTGAAGCTTGACTCATCGAAGGAAATGAAGAAGACGGCGCAAGACTTAGATGTTTTTGTGTAGTTCTTTTTCCGTTCTTTGAGTCACAGGACAAACCGTACTATCAAGAGGGGTCTTTAGTTTGTGGACACCAAAGTTATTGAGAAAATGCTCAGATCAAATCTAAACCAAGTAAGAAGCCAGAGTGAAGAAATCTCATGTGCACTGAGTTAAGTTTCGGTAGCAAAGACTTTGTTCTTTGGCTTCCGAAGCATACCTAAGTCCGTGAGTCAGCTTTACTTGTTCCGCAAGTAAAGTTGCGCAGTAATGACAAATCCGACCGTTGTGGACATGCGTCAAGCTATCGCTTCGTGTCAAATCGGTCATTTCGCACCTCGGGATCGCCAACTATAAATATGTCGCCCCCTCCTCCATTTGCGGGTGGCTGCTCTGAGAATATTCTTGAGAGAGACTGAAGAGAGCACCCCAAGAACGCCACCGAAGCAAAACCCAAAACCCAGAACACTGAAGCCTAAGTCCCATTGATCTGAGTAGATTCGACATGACTTAGGTGAAATATTGCTAGCCTTTTTATCTTGGAGAACTGCAATTCTCCTAGACGGTTAGAGTGTCGACTTCAAAGAGCAAAGAGAAATTGTCGCCTCAAAGATCAAGTTTGTCAAAGGATTCGGAGATTCCCTTGATAATCTACCCCGAGTCAAAACTGACCAAGCTCAAGGAGATTGGTGCAGTGGAGCAACGGACAGAGAGAGTTTTGCTCCAGGTGTTCAATCACCAGTCCCTCCAACCAGACGTAGCGCTTTGTAGAGCGTGAACTGGTCGAACAAACATCGCCGAGTCACCAGTTCGTTTTACTTCAGCATTTACATTCCACATTACATTTTCTTCCCAGTTGTTCTTCCATCTGTTTTGACTCGCTGCATTTAGCTTCGCTAGTTGTTTAGCTTCCCTATTACTTGTTTCTGTTATCCTTCTCTGCTATTTTACGCTTCACTTCAAAGCTTCACTCGAAAATTTGAAGTGATCATTCACCCCCTCCCCCTCTGATCACATACTTGGACTTTCAGTTGGTATCAGAGCTAGTCACTCCCTACACTCTGTGTGTTTTGGATTAACCTCCTGGAGTGCTTTCAAGTATGTCTTTCGCAGCTATTTGCTCCGGCGAACCTATTCATGTTTTCATTGGGAAGGACTACCCTTACTGGAAGGACAAAATGGAGAGAAATATCATGGCTATCAATTCAGATGCCTGGTGATACGTCCTAAACGTATCTATAATTTCTGCTTGCTCCATGCCTCTTTTGTGTGATATTGCTATGTTATTTATGAACTTCCATACACTTTGGATCATATTTGGATTAACTTATTAACTCAGTGCACCCCAGTGCCAGTTCCTGTTTTCTGCTGTTTTTCTATTTCAGGTTTCCCCCATATTAAAAGTGCTCCAAAAATTCGGGAAAAATCCAATAAAAAATCAGCGCTTCAGAAGCTTCGGGAATCACCGAGGGGGGGGGGGGGGGCAGAGGGGACCCACCAGGGCCCTAGGCGCCCTCCCGGCGCGCCCTAGGGTGGGGCCGCACCAGGGGGGCGCCTGGACCCCTGGTGGCCCCCCTGGCTGCGCCCTTCGCCCATATATTCTCCGTGACACAAAACCTCCGAGACGGGAAACCTTTTTCACGATCCCTCCTCTGTTCCTCCGCTGCCGCGCTTCCACGATCGGGAGCACCAGGAGACCTCCTCCCGGCACCCTGCCGGAGGGAGGAACCACCTCCGGGAGCTTCTCCTCCACCATGGATGCTCCCCGGATGAACCGTGAGTAGTCCACCTTGGACCATGGGTCTATGATCAGTAGCTATGTGATGTTCTCCTCCCCTCTTTGTTCTTCATGGATTAGACCTCATGAGCTGCCCTACATGATCGAGGCACATATGTAATATTTCTGCTGTTGCTATGTTGAGTTTGCTGGGATCCGATGGATTATGAGACTATGTTCAGATTGTGTTTGAGTAATATATTTGATTCTCCTCTTTTATATTTATGTTCTAGAGTAATTCTTGCATGTTCTCTGTTGCTGTTTATTTCTTTGGCCAAGTAGTAGGTAGTGACTCTGTAAGGCCCGATATGCGGTACTGTTCCAGATCTAGATGTTTCCATCCAGATCCGGGGACGAAGCACATATCGGTCCCACCGCGACATATGACGAAGTCATATGCCCCGGATTTCCAAGCTGATATCACAACATTACAGATACAAGGATACAACATCTCATACAATCGGCATACAACTGCCTTAAATACAATATAGCAGCGGAAGATACATGTCTGAGTACAGACTACAATCAAAAGCCTACTGGCAAAGAGAAAAACATCGATCCCCATAACCACACGGGCCCAGGCCCTCCGTCGGGACCGCCTAACTAGTCGTCGTCGAGTCTCCACATGAAACGTCGGTCACCATACCTGTTGTCGATCAAGAACCCTGAAAAGAGTTTGGGGGTAGTATCATGAGTACAGAGGTACTCAGCATCCAACTGTAGTGGTCATCTGACCCAGAAAGGACTTCATCACTCGTCATTCTAGGACAACTAGTAGTTTACGGTAAGGAAGGGGTAAGTGGTGAGGTTGCTGCCGCACTAGCATTTATAAAGTGGCTAACGATCTAGAGAGTAAGATAAGAAGCCAAGCATTCGATGAGGAATCGCCTCCAACAAGTCTTGCTATCAACTACTTACGCAAACATAACACCTATCCTATCCTTGTCCTTCTCTTCGCATCCCGACGAAGAAGAAGCGGTCAAGGCACACACACACGTTGATCAAGTTATATTAAGATTATCTCAGTTGTTGTTGTCTATGAACAAGGAGTTGGTCTCAAGTCGTCCATAACCGTGGACACGGCTTCTCGAAACGATTTAACCCTGCAGGGGTGTACCAACTGCCCATTACAAGGCTCCGCACGCACGTCCATCTCTCTTAGTTGCTACCCATCACAGGCAACCATTTTATGATTTAGTTCCAAGAGATCCGAAACGACAGGTCCCTCTAACTAACAACGAACAAATCCGGGTGGCCCCCGGTGAGTCGACATCCAGCTCAGGAGCCGGCCACTCTCTCGATCTGGTCTCTACCATCTGTCTCGGGTTTGGATAGCCGGTTAATGACACATGGGAAACCGGGTCCTCAGCCGAACAAGGTGGGCCAGCAAGGGAACTATGTCCTCACTGGTCCAGGTTGGTTTGAAAACTACTGGCAGCTGACCAACACACACACGGTTTCAAATGGTAAAACAGCTTGGGCCACCACTAGAAATGTTTGAAGCTAGGTAGGTAAGAAAAGGGGACCCCATAAAATCCTACACGCGGTTAGGCACGCTCAGTCTTAAAACCAATACCCGGAACTCGGATCCTAGGCGACTCGAATGGAACAAAGCGTCGGGGCGGGATAGCCTAGACCTTCCCATCCTTCGTCGAATATAGTCAACATTATAATAATCAATATCATCAACAACAATATAATAATGTGATATCCCAAACCCAGGAGTAACAGGGTAACAACGTAACATCCTAAGCATGCATACTAAGAAGGGGCTGAGCAACGAGCAATAGTAACATAGCAGTACATGGTTTGCTGGGTAGGGACATGGCTGTATCGGTTTAAAAGAGGCTGTAAACATGTGATAGGATCAAACATCGAACCTAACCTAGACTAGCATGCAAACCGCTGGTTGAAATAGAATGGATCATAAGTAATGTATAGTCCTTGCCTATTGATAAGTCGGGTTCCGAAGGTGTAGTGGATCGCAAGCTCACATCGTCTCCGAGAGGTATCCGCAGGAGCACACAAGACGATAAACACTGGAAAGCAATCAACTAGCAAGCATCTATTACTACGAAGCAAACACGAGCAAGCATCAACAAGAAGATAACACGAGACATCGCACCTACCGTCGAGAGCGGTTACTAACAGGCTAAGTGGAGTACTCGTCACACACGACGATACCGCACATTTAGAGAGGTTCAAGTTGTTTAGCTACAGGTGATCAACAAAGTTGTTAACATGGAAACTCAAGCAAGCATGGCATATCACACAAACATGGCAAAATATGAAGAACAAAGTAAACTATCTATGCTAGTCAATTTAAGTGAGGCACAACCTAAACATGGCATATCTCTAAGTGTCGCACGATGATTAAAAGATTTGGTACTGTTCTGGCCTAAACCACATTTTAGGTTGGTTAACAACAGCAAACAATAGCATAAACACAAAGTACACGAAAAACTAATCAAGTTACATATAAGGCACACTCCAAAGGGAGTTACGGATCAAAAGATATAAGCAAAACAAGTTACGGGCACAATCTGCCAACATCACGAAGCACACTTTAGAACAATGCATAAACAGGATAATCAATGCAAACATGCTCGCAAATGATATGAAATTAAAGTAGACATGACAGGGAAGGCATGGAAAAAAGAATCATGCAAAAAGGCATCATAGATCAAAAGATATTAAGCAAACAACATGGCATCGCAAAGTAACAGACTTAGAGAAAAACAGAGGTGGCTGTCAAAAACAGCAGCATAGCAACTTTGGAGCTAAATATCTATATGACAAGGAAGCATAATATGAAAATGCAATACATGTAATGGAAGTAGACATGATTCTTAACAATATGCAATTGGAATCACTCAATTCCGATAAACGGTCGCGACACACTCGTCGACCGAAGTTGCAACAAAATAACAGTTTCAGCAACAACAACACATTAACAGCAGGGTAGCTACTTTGGAGCAAGATTTAATATAGCTAAAGCACCCAAACATGACAAGTTAAAGCATGGAAATGAAGTACACATGATGCTTAACACATAGGAAAAAGAATCAATGCAATAGGCCTCAAGGATGTGTCACAATCATCATGCAAACTTGCAACAAAATATAAACAGCAGCACTTAACAACAATTAGTAGAAGTTTAACGTCCTGATGCCCACTTCAACACACATTTGCAACATCAAGATGAGCTCAAACGGAAAAACTTTCTACATACGAATGCTAGAGCACGCAAAACTGAGCAACTTTCGTTTTTGGGGCACGTTCATACGGGCTACGAATTAATCGCTATCATCGTTGCAAAACTGATACAACAGTAATAAAAACTGGGGACTTAGTAAAAAAACAGGGACTTAGCAGAAAAAAATAGAAAAACGTTAGGAAAAAAAAGAGGAGGGGCCGGCCTGGGCCTCACCCATGGGCTCGGCCCACTCTGGTTGGAGGTGGCATGGCGCCTGGCTGGTCGGTTGGGCCGTGGAGGCTGGCGGGTCGTGGCCTGGGAGGGCTGCTGGAGGCCGGCCCAGGGCGGCTGCACGGTTGGGGGCGCCTGCTACCGAGCAGATCGAGTGGGCGGCGCGGCAGCGACCTCCCAGCGCCGGCGGCCATCTCCGGAGAACTGGAGGCGAGGGAGATCGCAAGGACGACGCGAGGCGAGGCCGAGCGGCGGATCCGGTGCCCTCCGGCCAGATCCGGGACGGGGACGTGGCGTCCCGAGCTCGGAGCTCGGATGGGCGGCGCCCATGGCGGCCGGCTCCTGCAGGGAAAAGGATGAGGAGGTGATGGGTGCGAGAGAGGAGAGGACATGCGCGAAGGAGGAGGAGGAAGGGAGGGGTGGCCGCGGCGGCTGGTGGCTGGCCGGCTGCGGCCGAAGCTCGGCGGCGGCGGCGGCTTGGTGCTGCCCAGGGGCTGGAGGAGGTTGGAGGAGAGAGACGAGGTGGAGAGGCTAGGTGGATCTGGGCCGTTGGATCGGCCGATCCAACGGTCCAGATCGCAGGGAGGCTAAAATTTGGGCAAAAAGAACTAAACTGCGAAAATTTGGCTATTGTGAGGGGGGGGTGGCTGCAATATTGTGGCTAGGGAAACCCTAGAAATGGGTGGGAGTGTGGTGGTCTTTATATAGCCCCGGTGGCTGGCAGTTTGCAAAGACATCCCTGATTTTTCTCTCGTGCGCGCGGTGCTTACGTTTCTGACCGCCGGGGGTCCGCAGTACCTCCGATTCGGGTAAAACTTCGAACTGCGCGATCAGTGCGTCGAGCCGGCGGCGTTCACCTCGCGCTGGAACCGTTCCGAAAACACTTTCCGGCGCGTTATAAAAATATCCCGTTTAATAATTAAATGGGGTTTTTCGTTCTGTTGGCTGCGGCTGGTCTCGTGCGATTTTCGCGACGGTGATCGGGTGAAACCCGGTGTCGCAAAGTCGAGTGTCAGGGTGGCAAGGGTCGGTCTCCGTCCGGTACGAGATAAGAGGGGTAAAAATAATCGCCGATCGATAAATCGGGGATGCAAACACCGCAAACAAATCAGACAATCAAACAATTCACACCGAAAACAATTTTTTCAATTTTCGTGAAAAATGGGCTGTTACAATACAATACCACCAACAAGGGATCTCGTCCCGAGATCCAGGACGATCCGGGGGAGAGGGGGGAAGAGAAAAGAGAGATGACGGTCTTCAACACCACCAACAAGGGACTCTGCTCCATGTCGAGGTCGAGCTTCCGTCGAGATAAATTTCCGCAGAGAGACGACAACGTCGGAAAACTAAACCATCAGTGTCAAGAGGAAGAACGATCGCGAAAACCAGATCAAGGGATAGTAATTTTCGACGCAAGTCGTAAAAACACCGATAAAAGGAGGGATGGCAATGGATGACCCAGATGTAAACCAAGAGTTGGAAGAACTAAAGGTACTATTGGAGTTCCCAACCTGAGATCGGAGACGAGACAATACGCTGCAAGCAAGGCATTGTAACTATTCCGATACTCCACACACTCGAGATCCTAAAGTTTGAAAGGGATAAGACGAGAGTAAAACACTTACGACACTGGTCCTGACCAGAGCAAAGGTAAGGAGTAAAAAGATTCCTACTCTCCGATAACTAACTTAGTAACTACAAAATAGTTTGGTCTAGACTCGACTTCGGCCAGAGAGGGGATCCTACGGTCGGTAAGGCTCTGATACCAAGTTGTAAGGCCCGATATGCGGTACTGTTCCAGATCTAGATGTTTCCATCCAGATCCGGGGACGAAGAAAATATCGGTCCCACCGCGACATATGACGAAGTCATATGCCCCGGATTTCCAACATGATATCACAACAGTACAAATACAAGGATACAACATCTCATACAATCGGCATACAACTGCCTTAAATACAACATAACAACGAACGATACATGTCTGAGTACAGACTACAATTAAAAGCCTACTGGCAAAGAGAAAAACATCGATCCCCATAACCACACGGGTTCAGGCCCTCCGCCGGGATCCGCCTAACTAGTCGTCGTCGAGTCTCCACGTGAAACTTCGATCACCATACCTGTTGTCGATCAAAAACCCTGAAAAGAGTTTGGGGGTAGTATCATGAGTACAGAGGTACTTAGCATCCAACTGTAGTGGTCATCTGACCCAGCAAGGACTTCATCACTCGTCATTCTAGGACAACTAGTAGTTTATGGTAAGGAAGGGGTAAGTGGTGAGGTTGCTGCCGCACTAGCATTTATGAAGTGGCTAACGATCTAGAGAGTAAGATAAGAAGCCAAGCATTCAATGAGGAATCGCCTCCAAGAAGTCTTGCTATCAACTACTACGCAAACATAACACCTATCCTATCCTTGTCCTCCTCTTCGCATCCCGACGAAGAAGAAGCAGTCAAGGCACACACACGTTGGTCAAGTTGTATTAAAATTATCTCAGCTGTTGTTGTCTATGAACAAGGAGTAGGTCTCAAGTCGTCCATAACTGTGGACACGACTTCTCGAAAAGATTTAACCCTGCAGGGGTGTACCAACTGCCCATTACAAGGATCCGCACGCACGTCCATCTCTCTCAGTTGCTACCCATCACAGGCAACCATTTTATGATTTAGTTCCGAGAGATCCGAAACGACAGGTCCCTCTAGCTAACAACGAACAAATCCGGGTGGCCCCCGGTGTGTCGACATCCAGCTCAGGAGCCGGCCGCGCTCTCGATCTGGTCTCTACCGTCTGTCGCAGGTTTGGATAGCCGGTTAATCACACATGGGAAACCGGGTCCTCAGCTGAACAAGGTGGGCCAACAAGAGAACTATGTCCTCACTGGTCCGGGTTGGTTTAAAAACTACTGGCAGCTGACCATCACACACACAGTTTCAAATGGTAAATCAGCTTGGGCCACCACTAGAAATGTTTGAAGCTAGGTAGGTAAGAAGATGGGACCCCATAAAATCCCCCACGCGGTTAGGCACGCTCAGTCTTAAAACCAATACCCGGAACTCGGATCCTAGGTGACTCAAATGGAACAAAGCGTCGGGGCGGGATAGCCTAGACCTTCCATCCTTCGTCGAATATAGTCAACATTATAATAATCATATCATCAACAACAATATAATAATGTGATAGCCCAAACCAAGGAGTAATAGGGTAACATCGTAGCATCCTAAGCATGCATACTAAGCAGGGGATGAGCAACGAGCAATAGTAACATAGCAGTACAAGGTTTGATGGGAAGGGACCTGGCCGTATCGGTTTGAAAGAGGCTGTAAACATGTGGTAGGATCAAACATCGAACCTATCCTAGACTAGCATGCAAACCGCTGGTTGAAATAGAATGGATCAGAAGTAATGTATAGTCCTTGCCTGTTGATAAGTCGGGTTCCGAAGGTGTAGTTGATAGCAAGCTCGCATCGGCTCCGAGAGGTACCCGCGGAAGCACACAAGAGGGTAAACACTGGAAAGCAATCAACGAGCAAGCATCTATTACTACGAAGCAAACACGAGCAAGCATCAACAAGAAGGCAACACGCGACATCGCACCTACCGTCGAGAGCGGTTACTAACAGGTTAAGTGGAGTACTCGTCACACATGACGATACCGCACATTTAGAAAGGTTCAAGTTGTTTAGCTACAGGTGATCAACCAAGGTTGTTAACATGGTAACTCAAGCAAGCATGGCATAGCACACAAACATGATAAGAGGTTAAGTATAAAATAAACTATCTATGCTAGACAATTTAAGTGAGGCACATTCTAAACATGGCATAACAGTAAGTGCCGCACGATGATTAAAACATTTGGTACTGTTATGTCCGAAACCATATTTTAGGTTGGTTAACAACAGAAAACAATAGCATAAACACAAAGTACACTAAAAACTAATCAAGTTACATATAAGGAACACGCCAAACGAAGTTACGGTTAAAAAGATATAAGCAAAACAAGTTACGGGCACAATCGGCCAACATCACGAAGCACACTTTAGAGCAATGCATAAACAGGATAATCAATGCAAACATGCTCACAAATGATATGGAACTAAATTAGACATGACAGGGAAGGCATGGAAAAAAGAATCATGCAAATAGGCATCATAGATGAAAAGATATTAAGCATGCAACATGGCATCGCAAAGTAACAGACTTAGAGAAAAACAGAGGTGGCTTTCAAAAGCAGCAGCATAGAAACTTTGGAGCTCAATAACTATATGACCAGCAAGCATATCATGACAATGCAATACATGTAATGGAAGTAGACATGATGCTTAACAATATGCAATTGGAATCACTAAATTCCGATAAACGGTTGCGACGCAACCGTCACCCGAAGTTGCAACAAATTAACCGTTTCAGCAACAGCAACACATTAACATCAGGATCACCACTTTGGAGCAAGATTTAATATAGCTAAAGCAACCAAATATGACAAGTTAAAGCATGGAAAAGAAGTACACATGATGCTTAACACATAGGAAAAAGAATCAATGCAATAGGCCTCATGGATGTGTCACAATCATCACCCAAAGTTGCAATAAAATAATAACAACAACACTTAACAGGAAAAATTAGCAGTTAACGGCCTGATGCCCATTTCAACGCAGAATTAAATTATCTAGACGGCTTCCAACGGGAAAACTTTCTACAGACGAACGATAGAGCACGTCAAACTGAGCAATTCATCTTTTGGGCGCAACACGATCCGAGCTACGGTTTAATCGTTAACTACACCGCAAAACTGAATACAACACACAATACACAGGACTTAGCAATAATTTGGAAAAAAAAGAAATAACACAGGGAAAAAAAAGAAACGGCCGGGCCTCACCCATGGGCTCAGCCCAAGTCGGCGGTGGCGCTGGAGTGGCCTTGGGCCAGGTGGCGGGGCGAGTGGGCCGTGGGGCGCCCGCTGGCAGGCAGGCCCACCTGTGCAGCAGCGGCAGCTGCCCGATCCAGGCCAGATCGGGTCTGGGTGGTGGCCGGCGGCCGGCACGCCGGCGAGGGGCGGCTGTGGCGTCCGGCAACGAGGATAGGGGGCACGGCGGGACCAGAGGAGGGGCGCGCTGGCCTGATCTATCACCGGCGTGGCCTTGGGGGCTGGGGCGCGGCGGCTCGAGCTCGGAGCTCGCCGGCATCCATGGCGCCCTCGTGGCAGCAGTGACCTGCGGGGAGGAGAAAAGAAGCGAGGTGAGGAGGGAGGAGGAGAGGAAGAGCGCGAGGGGAAGAGGAGGAGAGGCGGCCTGGGTGACGGCGCCCACCTGCGGGTGACCGGCGGCTCGTCGGCTGGAGGCGGTGCATGCGGCGGCCGGCGGTTGCCCACGGGAGGCGGCTGCGTGGAGGAGGAAGAGGAGAGAGGAGGTGGAGGCTGGGTGCAATCTGTGCAGTTGGATCGCCCGATCCGACGGTCCAGATCGCAGGGAGCTAGATTTTGGGCAAAATGGGAAGATCTGAGATAGATCAGGGGGGTGGCTGCAATTTTGTGGCTAGGGAAACCCTAGAAAGAGGTGGGAGTGTGGTGGTCTTTATATAGCCCAGGTGGCTGGCAGTTTGCAAAAACATCTCTGTTTTTTCTCTCTCGCGCGCGGTGCTCACGTTTCTGACTACCGGGGGTCCGCAGGACCTCCGATTCGGGTAAAACTTCGAACTGCGTGATCAGCGCGTCGAGCCGGCGGCGTTCACCTCGCGTTGGAACCGATCCGATAACATTTTCCGGCGCGCTATAAAAATAACCCGTTTAATTATTAAACGGGGTTTTTCTTTCCGTTGGCTGCGGTTGGTCTCGTGCGGTTTTCGCGACGGTGATCGGGTGAAACCCGGTGTCGCAAATGTCGAGTGTCAAGGTGGGAAGGGTCGGTCTCCGTCCGATACGAGATAAGAGAGGGAAAAATAATCGTCGATTGATAAATCGGGGATGCAAACACCGCAATACATCAGACAATCAAACAGGTCAGACCGAAAACAAAAATTTTAATTTTTTTGAAAACTGGGCTTTTACACTTATTCTTTTAGCTGTGAGTTGTTCTTTTTCTTTTCTTAGCTGCTGCTCTGTTTAGTTGTAGTGCTTTAGTTTTTCTAGAGATTTTGTTTTGTTTTAGGTTGAACTTTCTATAGGTTGCATGTTTTATCTTGTTAGAGAGTTTGCCTGTTGCACTGAGTTTTGTGTCTTGACTAGAAGTAGGTAGTTGAAGTTGCTTTTCTCTTTGTAGTAGTAACTTGCAATAGTTTTGAGGTATTGACTATAGTAATGTTTGAACTTTTGGTGTCAAGAGATCGAGCCTATTAGTGATAGATGTCATATTTTGGGCAATCCGTGTGTTTTTCGAAAACCAAAAACCCCTGTTGAGAACTCTAGCTACTAGATGGATCACTAACCTCTGGAGGATTTGAATATTAGAGAACACTCACGTACCATGAGTCGAGGATGCGCAAGGATAACCAAACCCCCATACACTCCTCCTCGGGGTACTTGTCTCTTTTTGAACCTCCTCATTAGATTGAGAGTTACCGATAATAAGTGCATGAGTTCTTCGGACTAATGTGAGTATTCGAAAGTTGACACTTCCACCCACCTATACTTTTTTTAGCCTCTTCGGTACCGTGCATTTCCCTTTCTCACCTTGAGAGTTGGCGCATACTTCGCCGGTGCACCCAAAACCTTGGCACGATACGCTCTGTCATCATAAGCCTCCTTATATCTTTCCTCAAAACAACCACCATACCTACCTACAAGGCATTTCCATAGCCTTTCCGAGATACATTGCCATGCAACATCCATCTTCTCATGACTTGATCCTCATGTCATACCTTTGCATCATGATAGTTATATCTTCTTTATGTGAGTACCTTTGTAAAGTGTGAAAGATCTCCTATATTCTTGTAACATATATAGTGTTGGCCCTAAGTGAGTAAAAGATCCCAAAGAGGACAAAATCAAAAGATCCCAAAGAGGACAAATGAGAGTTAAATAGAAAGAGCCATTGAGGCCACCAAAAAAACAGAAAAAATAGAAAAAAGAGAAAAATAAAAATAAAAAGAGAGAAGGGGGCACACTACTGTTCCTTTTGAGAGATCCACACTACTACTTCATCCTCTATCCCTTGTACTCCATAGAGATCATCATCATGCATATAGCTATGTGGGGACCTTCACACTATAGAACTTGGCTTGTATATTCCAATGATGAGCCTCCTCAAACGAGCTCTAGGTCTTCTTGAGCAAGAAAGTTAGATGCACCCCCACTAGTTCCCTATAAGAGCTTTTAGCTCACATCTGCATCCGTTGCATGGCAATCCCTACTCCTCACATCATATCTATCATATGGCCTTCTCTCGCCTATGATTGTCCTCATTGATGTGAGCCTTTCACACCTTTTTTGTCTTCCTCCTCCACCTTCTTTCTGTTCCGCCTTTTAGGTGTCAACTTTCTTGCTCATGCTCATCCATTGCATGAGTGCTCAAAATATCGAAAGGGAGTGGATCAGTTTGACTTGTACCTGGCTAGTGGTCTGGGGATGAGTCAAGATAAGAATCCAAAGGAGACTAAGTGTGAAACTTTAGTAGATAGTTGTTCTCAACAACATTTTCTCTCTCTTTTTCCCTATCCCCTGCTTGCACGCAAACACCATCTGGAGACATTCGAGTCACGAACAGCGAGAGCTCTTGCACTTTTTGTTCTTTTGTTGCTTGTGTCAATGCTAATATAGACTCTAGCTTGTTAAGACTTGAATTGAATTGCATGCTTTGATTGCTTTACTTTAAAGTCCTTTTATGGTTGTGTGGCATGTCACCACAGAAATTATGCTTGTTATCATTTACCTACTCGAGGACGAGCAGGAATTAAGCTTGGGGATGTTGATATGTCCCAAACGTATCTATAATTTCTGCTTGCTCCATGCATATTTTGTGTGACTTTGCCATGATTTGCTTGAACTTTCATACACTTTTGAGAATATTTGGACTAATCTATTAATCCAGTGCACCCAGGTGCCAGTTGTTGTTTTCTGCTGTTTTTGTATTTCAGGTTTTCCGGGCATTAAAAGAGCTCCAAAAAATCCGGAAAAATCAGATAAAAAATCAGCGACACAGAAGCTTACGGAAACACCAAAGGAGGGAAGGGGGGGGGCACCACAAGGACTCCAGAAGGGTCCCTGGTGCGGCCCCACCCTAGGCCGCGCCAGGGAGCCTCCTGGCTGCCCTGTGGCCCCTCTCGGTGCCCCCCTTCGCCTATATTTACCCCCCGTGACGGAAACCCCTAAGACGAATCCCTTTTCCGCGATCTCGCCTCTGTACCGCCGCCACCGCCGTTTCTAGATTGGGGCTGCCTGGAGAAGCTGCTCCGGCACCCTGACGGGAGAAGCTACCCCCTCCGGGAGACCATCCATAGCCATGGACGCCTCCCGTATGTACCGTGAGTAGTTCTCCTTGGACCATGGGTCCGTGACCAGTAGCTATGTGATCTATCTGTCCCTTCTTTGTGCCTCCCCTTTCGAGACCTCGTGAGCTGCCTCACATGATCGAGGCACCTTTGTAATTTTCTGCCGTTGCTCTTCTGAGTTTGTTGGGATCTGATGGATTATGAGACTATGTCCAGATTGTGATGAGTAATATATTTGGTTCTTCTCTTTTATATTTTGTTCTTGAGTAAATTCTTGCATGTTCTCCGTTGCCGTATTTTACTTTGGCCACGTGATTTGTTGCAACTCCAAGAGGGAGCGTTATGCTTGATTGTTGGTTCAACCCCTTGATGTCTAGCTTGAGTGACAGAAACATGAGACTAGGGGATGTGTTGTTGCCACCAGGGATAAAACAACGGTGCTTGTATCCGCGGATGCATGGATTTTTTACTTTACGCAAAGTTCTTTTAATGAAGTTGTTTGTTGCTTTGGATTCACACTTTGGGTGGGATTCACAACTTAATACCAGAGAGATGTTCTGGATAGATATCTCAAGGTGGATGATTCGTAGTAGATGCAGATGGATTTCAGTCTACTTACCTTGGCGTACTGCCCATTGCTTTTGAGCCCTTCCTTTCTTTGCAGCATAGTTAGCATTGCGGTGCCTTCATAATCCTGTCAATTGCCCAACTGTGATTTGTTTACCTCGCTAGCACTTTTATCGTCTTTTGGGAGAGAGACATCACTGTTTACATCCTTATTTTACTTTTCAGTTGCTATCACTATCATTATCTCTTGCGCTAATCCTTTGTAAACAGCAAGGCCGAAGGAATTGACAACTCCTCTGTACTCGTTGGGAGCAAAGTTATTTGTATCTGTGTGCAGGTCCAGGTGAAGTTAGCAACCCTCGGTTGTGAACGGCACCATTGTTCACTTTACCACCTTCTTGTATCTCTGCGAGTCCTACGGGAGACAAACCCTATCCTCTATATAGGGGAAATTTGCTGCTACGCTACATCTCACCTTCCACTTGGGGTAACCAACGAGGAGTGAGAGATCCTCACCGTATCAAGCGTCTCACTCTTAGGTTTATTTCTAGTTTTCTTTAGCTTTTCTTGCTGTTCATAACAAGTTAGAACCCAGCTTTCTTTGTGTGGGAGAGAAACACGCTCCACTTTCAAAATCTAGAACACATCATAGGATTTTTCGTGCCTATATCTTTGTTGTGAGTGTTCTTTATCTTTTTCATAGCTACTGTCATGTTTAGCTCTTAGTTTTCATGCTTATATTTTTAAGAGCTTTTGTTTAGTTTGTTGTTGGAACTCTCTTGAGTTTTCATGTTTGACTTGTTTAGAGAGTTTTCCTGCTGCACTAAGTTTTGTGTCTTGACTTGAAGTAGGTAATTGAGGTTGCTATTCTTTTTTATTAGTAACTTGAAATAGTTTTGAGGTATTTCTTTGAGTAATGTTTGGACTTTTTGTGCCAAGAGATTTAGCCTATTAGTGATAGATATCGTATTTTGGGCAATCCGTGTTTATTTTCAAAACTTACAAAATTAGTTGTGAACTTTAGCTACTAGATGGATCACTACTCTTTGGAGGGATCGAATATTAGAGTACACTCACGTACCATGAGTCGAGGATGCGCAAGGATAACCAAACCCCCATACACTCCTCCTCGGGTACTTGTCTCTTTGTGAAACCTCCTTATTAGATTGAGAGTTACCGATAATAAGTGCATGAGTTCTTCGGACTAATGTGAGTCCACCTTCCCATATTTTTCTAGCCTCTCCTGTGTCGTGCATTGCTTCCTTCTCACCCCGAGAGTTGGCGTCCACCTTCGCCGGTACATCGAAACCCTTGGCATGATACGCTCTGTCATCATAAACCTCATTATATCCTTCCTCAAAACAGCCACCATACCTACCTATCAAGGCATTTCCATAGCCTTTCCGAGATACATCGCCATGTGATGGTACGAATTAACGCCCCCTCGTTGGTTACCCAAAGTGGAATATTGAGATGTAGACAACGGAAATTTCCCTTAGCAAAGATGCTAAGGTTGAGTATCGAACCAGTAGGACTCCAAGATCGACAAGTAGGTGGCAAGGAAACAATGGCACCGTTTTAGGCAAAAGTTGCTTCCTTGACCTGGACCTGCACACACAACAAATAACTTTGCTTCCCAACGAGTACAGAGGAGTTATCAATTCCTCCGGCCTTGTTGTTTACAAAGGATAAAACACACGGGATAATAATGATAGTGATAGCTACGGAAAAGTAAATACTGAAAGTAAATTGATAGTGTAAACAGTGTTGCAAATATGGACCGAGGTCCTATGATGTTCACTAGTGATGTATCTCTCCCAAAAGACGATAAAACAGCCATGCGAGGTAAACAAATTACAGCTGGGCAATTGACAGGATTATGTGCGCAAACCAATGCTAATTATGCTATAAAGAAAGGAAGAGGCTCAAAAGCATGGGCGGTACGCCAAGACAAGTAGACCGAAATCCATCTGCATCTACCTACTAATCATCCACCTTGAGATATCTATCCAGAACATCTCGCTGGTATCAAGTTGCGAATCCCACCCAAAGTGTAAACTCAAAGCAACGGACAATTGCATTAAAGAACTCTGCATAAAGTAAACAATCCTCGCACCCGCAAGTACAAGCACCGTTGTTTTCCCCCTTGTGGCAACAACACATCCCCTAGACCCATGTTTCTGTCACTCAAGCTAGTCATCGGGGGGCATGAACCCACAATCATGCATAACGCTCCCTCTTGGAGCCACTACATACTACTTGGCCAAAGCAATAAACAGCAATGGAGAACATGCAAGAATTACTTAAGAACATAAATATAAAAGAGGAGAATCAAATATATTACTCAAACACAATCTGAACATAATGTCATAATCCATCGGATCCCAGCAAACTCAACATAGCAACAACAGAAATATTACATAAGTGCCTCGATCATGTAGGGCAGCTCACGAGGTCTAATCCATGAAGAACAAAGAGGGGAGGAGAACATTACATAGCTACTAATCATAGACCCATGGTCCAAGGTGGACTACTCACGGTTCATCCGGGAAGCATCCATGGTGGTGGAGAAGCTCCCGGAGGTGGTTCCTCCCTCCGGTAGGGTGCCGGAAAGAGGTCTTCTGGTGCTCCCGGTCTTGGAAGCGCGGCGGCGGCGAAACATAGGAGATATCGCGAAAAAGGGTTCCGTTCACGGGGGTTTCTCATCACGAGGAATATATAGGCGAAGGGGGAAGCCAGGGGGTCCACCAGGGGTCCAGGCCGCCCCCTGGCGTGGCCCCACCCTGGGGCGCCCCGGGAGGGCGCCTGGGGCCCTGTTGGGTCCCCTCTGCCCCCCCTCGATGATTCCTGAAGCTTCCTGTACGCTGATTTTTTATTGGATTTTCCCGAATTTTTGGAGCACTTTTTATATGGGGGAAAACTGAAATAGAAAAACAGCAGAAAACAGGAACTGGCACAGGGGTGCACTGAGCTAATAGGTTAGTCCAAATATGATCAAAAGTGTATGGAAGTTCAGCAATATCATAGCAATATCACACAAAAGAGGCATGGAGCAAGCAGAAATTATAGATACGTTTTGGACGTATCAACATCCCCAAGTTAATTCCTGCTCGTCCTCGAGTAGGTAAATGATAACAAGCATAATTTCGGTGGTGACATGCTAACAACCATATAAGAACTTTTAAGTAAAGCAATCAAGGCATGTAATTCAATTCAAGTCATAACAGACAAGAGTCTATATTTAGCATTGAAACAAGCAACATAAGAACATAAATGTGCAAGAGCTCTCGCTGTCCGTCACTCGAATGTCTCCAAATGGTGTTTGCGTGCAAGAAAGGGGATAGGGATATATGACAAAAAGTATTTTTATGTTGAGAACTCAATCTACTAAAGTTTCACACTTGGTCTTCTTTGGAATCTTATCTTGACTCATCCCCAGACCACTAGCTAGGTACAAGTCAAAATGATCCACTCCTTTTCGACATTTTGAGCACTCATGCAATGGATGAGCGTAAGCAAGAAAGTTGACACTTAGGATGGCTGTAACAGCCCAGTTTTCACAAAAATTAAAAAAATTGATTTTCAGTGTGAATTGTTTGATTGCCTGATTTGTTTGCGGTGTTTGCATCCCCGATTTATCGATCGGCGATTATTTTCCCCCTCTTATCTCGTATCGGACGGAGACCGACCCTTGCCACCCTGACACTCGACCTTTGCGACACCTGGTTTCACCCGATCACCTTCGTGAAACCGCACGAGACCAACCGCAACCAACGGAACGAAAAACCCCGTTTAATAATTAAACGGGTTATTTTTATAGCGCGCCGGAAAGAGTTTTCGGAACGGTTCCAGCGCGAGGTGAACGCCGCCGGTTCGATGCGCTGATCGGGCAGTTCGAAGTTTTACCCGAATCAGAGGTACTGCGGACCCCCGGCGGTCAGAAACGTGAACACCGCGCGCGCGAGATAAAAACCGGAGATGTTTTTGCAAACTTCCAGCCACCGGGGCTATATAAAGACCACCACACTCCCACCCATTTTTAGGGTTTCCCTAAGCCAAAATTTGCAGCCAACCCCCTCCACTTTGCCCAGTTTGCCTCCCCGATCCCAGATTTTTTTGGACCGTTCGATCCGCGATCGGACGCACCGGATCGCGCCTCGTAGCCTCTCTCCTCTCCCGTGCCTTGCCCGTGGAGGCACGTCACCGCCGCCTCTCGCCTCCGGTCAGCAGGCCACGGCCGCCGGAGCCTCCCCGCGATGCGATTTCCCGTTGAGCCGTAGCTCGGATCGCGATGCGCCAAAAATGAAAGTTGCTCAGTTTTGCGTGCTCTAGCATTCGTATGTAGAAAGTTTTTGCATTTGAGCTCATCTTGATTGTGTAATTGTGTGCTGAACAGGGCATCAGGCCGTTAAACTGCTACTTTTTCCTGTTATGTGCTGTTGTTATTATTTGGTTGCAACTTTGCATGATGATTGTAACAAATCCATGAGGCCTATTGCATTGATTCCTTTTGCGTTGCGTTAAGAAATTTTTCTAATTCAGTTACATGCATTTACATGCCATATTTGCTTGCTGCATCATGTTTATATCTTGATCCAAAGTAGCTATCCTGATGTTATTGTGCTGCTGTTGCTGAAACTGTTATTTTGTTGCAACTTCGGTCGACGAGTGTGTCGCGACCGTTTATCGGATTTGAGTGAT
Organism: Bromus sterilis; assembly: GCA_950022295.1. Taxonomy (NCBI): domain Eukaryota; kingdom Viridiplantae; phylum Streptophyta; class Magnoliopsida; order Poales; family Poaceae; genus Bromus; species Bromus sterilis. The sequence continues at coordinate 144,708,886 of OX465597.1, forward strand.
TCCAATTGCATATTGTTAAGCATCATGTCTACTTTCATCCCATGTATTGCTATGTCATGTCGCTGCACTTTTGCATATAGATTTACCCCTGTTTACACAGCATGTGTGCATAGCTTGTTTTGCTTATATCTTTTTAACCGTAACTCCGTTTGGGGTGTTCTTTATATGTAACTTGATTAGTTTTTCGTGTACTTTGTGTTTGTGCTATTTTTTTGCTGTTGTTAACTAACCTAAAATATGGTTTAGGACAGAACAGTACCAATTCTTTTAATTGTCGTGCGGCACTTAGTGTTATGCCATGTTTAGGTTGTGCTTCACTTAAATTGACTAGCATAGATAGTTTACTTTGTGCTTCACCTCTTGGCCTGTTTGTGTGCTATGCCATGCTTTCTTGAGTTGCCATGTTAATAACCGTTGGTTGATCACCTGTAGCTAAGCAACTTGAACCACCGTAAATGTGCGGTATCGTCGTGTGTGACGAGTACTCCACTTAAATCGTTAGTAACCGCTCTCGACGGTAGGTGCGATGTCTCATGTTACTTCTTGTTGATGCTTTCTCTTGTATTGCTCCATAGTAATAGTGGTGTGCCGTTGATTTCTTTCCAGTGTTTCGTCTTGTGTGCTCCCGCGGGTACCTCTCGGAGACGATGCGAGCTTGCGATCAACTACACCTTCGGAACCCGACTTATCAACAGGCAAGGACTATACATTACTTATGATCCATTCTATTTCAACCAGCGGTTTGCATGCTAGTATAGGTTAGGTTCGATGTTTGATCCTACCACATGTTTACAGCCTCTTTCAAACCGATACAGCCATGTCCCTTCCCAGCAAACCTTGTACTGCTATGTTACTATTGCTCGTTGCTCAGCCCCTGCTTAGTATGCATGCTTAGGATGCTACGATGTTACCCTGTTAATCTTTGGGTTGGGATATCACATTATTATATTGTTGTTGATGATATGATTATTATAATGTTGACTATATTCGACGAAGGATGGAAGGTCTAGGCTATCCCGCCCCGACGCTTTGTTCCATTCGAGTCACCTAGGATCCGAGTTCCGGGTATTGGTTTTAAGACTGAGCGTGCCTAACCGCGTGTAAGGCCCGATATGCGGTACTGTTTCAGATTCGGACGTTTCCACCCGAACCCGAGGACGAAGCACATATCGGTCCCACCGCGACATATGACAAAGCCATATGCCCCGGATTTCCAACATGATATCACAACATTACAGATACAAGGATACAACATCTCATACAATCGGCATACAGCTGCCTCAAATGTAATACAACAGCGGAAGATACATGTCTGAGTACAGACTACAAACAAATGCCTAGTGGCAAAGAGAAAAACAACGATCCCATAACCACACGGGTCCAGGCCGTCCGCCGGAATCCGCCTAACTAGTCGTCGTCGAGCCTCCACGTGAAACATCGATCACCATACCTGTTGTCGATCAGAACCCTGAAAAAGAGTTTGGGGGTAGTATCATGAGTACAGAAGTACTCAACATCCAACTGTAGTGGTCATCTGACCCAGCAAGGACTTCATCACTCGTCATTCTAGGACAACTAGTAGTTTACGGTAAGGAAGGGGTAAGTGGTGAGGTTGCTGCCGCACTAGCATTATGAAGTGGATAACGATCTAGAGAGTAAGGTAAGAAGCCAAGCATTCGATGAGGAATTGCCTCCAACAAGTCTTGCTATCAACTACTTACGCAAACATAACACCTATCCTATCCTTGTCCTCCTCTTCGCATCCTGACGAAGAAGAAGCAGTCAAGGCACACGCACACGTTGATCAAGTTATATTAAGATTATCTCAGTTGTTGTTGTCTATGAACAAGGAGTAGGTCTCAAGTCGTCCATAACCGTGGACACGACTTCTCGAAAAGATTTAACCCTGCAGGGGTGTACCAACTGCCCATTACGAGGCTCCACACGCACGTCCATCACTCTCAGTTGCTACCCATCATAGGCAACCATTTTATGATTTAGTTCCAAGAGATCCGAAACGACAGGTCCCTCTAGCTAACAACGAACAAATCCGGGTGGCCCCCGGTGAGTCGACACCCAACTCAAAAGCCGGCCGCGCTCTCGAGTCGGCCTCTACCGTCTGGATGAGGTCGGATAGGTTGCCCAAACATATGTGGACAACCCCCTAGCTCCCTGGGGTGGACCAACAAAGAAACCATGTCTCCGCTGGCCCAAGTTGTTTTAAAACAATATCTGCCAGGAGCGACCCGACAGACACACACACGGTTTTCAAATGGTAAAATCAGCTTGGGCCACCACTAGAAATGTTTGAAGCTAGATAGGTAAGAAAAGGGGACCCCATAAAATCCCACACGCGGTTAGGCACGCTCAGTCCTAAAACCAATACCCGGAACTCGGATCCTAGGTGACTCGAATGGAACAAAGCGTCGGGGCGGGATAGCCTAGACCTTCCATCCTTCGTCGAATATAGTCAACATTATAATATTCATCATATCATCAACAATAATATAATAATGATCATGTGATATCCCAACCCAAAGATTAACAGGGTAACATCGTAGCATCCTAAGCATGCATACTAAGAAGGGGCTGAGGAACGAGCAACAGTAACATAGCAGTACAAGGTTTGCTGGGAAGGGACATGGCTGTATCGGTTTAAAAGAGGCTGTAAACATGTGGTAGGATCAAACATCGCCTAACCTATACTAGCATGCAAACCGCTGGTTGAAATAGAATGGATCATAAGTAATGCAAGTCCTTGCCTGTTGATAAGTCGGGTTCCGAAGGTGTAGTCGATCGCACGCTCGCATCGTCTCCGAGAGGTACCCGCGGGAGCACACAAGAAGTAAACACTGGAAAACAATCAACGAGCAAGCATCAACAAGAAGCAACACGAGACATCGCACCTACCGTCGAGAGCGGTTACTAACAATTTAAGTGGGGGCACTCGTCACACACGACGATACCGCACATTTACGGTGGTTCAAGTTATTTAGCTACAGGTGACCAAACAACGGTTATTAACATGGCAACTCAAGCAAGCATGGCATAGCACACAAACATGTCAAGAGGTGAAGCACAAAATAAACTATCTATGCTAAACAATTTAAGTGAGGCACAATCCTAAACATGGCATAACACTAAGTGCCGCACGATGATTAAAGGATTTGGTACTGTTCTGTCCTAAACCATATTTTATCTTGGTTAACAACAGCAAACAATAGCATAAACACAAAGAACACGAAAAACTAATCAAGTTACATATAAAGAACACCCCAAACGGAGTTACGGTTAAAAAGATATAAGCAAAACAATTTATGCACACATGCTGTATAAACAGGGGTAAATCTATATGCAAAAGTGCAGCAACATGACATAGCAATACATGGGATGAAAGTAGACATCATGCTTAACAAAATGCAATTGGAATCACTCAATTCTGATGAACGGTTGCGAAGCAATCGTCATCCGAAGTTGCAACAAAATAACAGTTTCAGGCAATAGCAGCACAACAACATCATGATAGCTACTTTGGAGCAAGATATAAACATGATGCAGTAGGCAAATATGGCATGTGAATGCATGAAACTGAAGTAGAAACATTGGTTAACGCAACGCAAAAGGAATCAAAGCAATAGACCTCATGGATTTCTTACAATCATCATGCAAAGTTGCAACAAAATAATAACAGCAACACAATAACAGGAATTTAAAGCAATTAACGGCCTGATGCCCACTTTGAACAGCAAAAACTATATCTAAACAACCTCAAAACAATTAACTCACAAAAGACGGATTAAAATACACGCAATTCTAAGCAATTCGTGTTTTGGGCGCAACGCGATCCGAGCTACGGTTTAACGGGAAATTACAGTGCAAAACAGCAACAGCAGCACAATAACTCCAGACTTAGCTAAAAAAAACAGACTTAACAGAAAATAAAATAAAAGCGTAAAAAGAAAAAAAAAACGGCTGGGCTCACCCTAGCTGGGCCGAGCCCAACAGCGGCTGAGAGGCCGTGGCCTGGCTGGGCCTTGGAGGCGGCCCACGTGGCCGGTTGGAGGAGGGCTGGCCGGCCTCCTCGTCCCGATCGGACGGGAGCCAGCGGCGGCGGCGCCGTGCCGTCTCCGGCGAGGCGGGCGAGCGCGGGGAGGCACGGAGGAGGGCTGGGGAGGCGCGGATCCGGAGGTGGCGGCCGGGATCCGCCGGATCCGGTGACTGGGGTTGCCGGCGTGAAGACTAGGGGGCGGGGCGCGGCGGAGCTCGGCCTCGGGCGGCGGCCATGGCGGAAGGCGGCGCCGGCGGCTACCTGCAGAGGGGAGGAGCGGGAGGTGAGAGGGGGGCGAGCAGGGAGGAGAGGAAGGGGGAGATGGGGTGGCCGCGGCGGTCCGGCTGCCCGGCGGCTCGCTCCGGCGGCCGGAGTGGAGCGTGGCCGTGGCTCCATGGCGTGGAGCTCGGGAGGCGGCGTGATCCGGGCCCTAGCGGGCCCGCGGCGGCGGGGGAGACGGATCTCGGGCCCTGCGGGGCCAGGTTCTGCTGGGGAGGCTGTTGGGAGCTACGTGGAGGCACCAGGAGCGTTGATCTCGCGATCCGATGGTCTGTGAGCGCTGGGATCTAGGGTTTCGGGGCTGAGAGGGATTTGGGGCAGATTTGGGGATTTTGTGAGGGGGGTGGCTGCAATTATGCCATGGGGTAAACCCTAATTGGGTGTGGGAGGCTGGTGGTCTTTATATAGGGCTGGTTGACTGGCCAGTTGACGCAAACGCCCTCGGTACCCCTCTCGCGTGTCCGGTGAACGCGTTCGTGACCGCCGAAGGTGCATACGGACCCCGATTCCGACGAAATCTCGAACCACGCGCTCAGCGCGTCGAGCTCTTCGATCGTACCTCACTGCGGTGACATTCCGACAACATTTTTTTTGGCGCCCCATAAAAATATCCCGTTTAATTATTAAACGGGGTTTTTCGTTCCGTTGGCTGCGGCTGGTCTCGTGCGGTTTTCGCGACGGTGATCGGGTGAAACCCGGTGTCGCAAAGGTCGAGTGTCAGGCTGGCAAAGGTCGGTCTCCGTCCGATACGAGATAAGAGGGGGAAAATAATCACCGATCAATAAATCGGGGATGCAAACACCGTAAACAAATCAGGCAATCAGACAATTCACACCGAAAACAAAATTTTTAATTTTTGTGAAATCTGGGCTGTTACACCGCGTGTGGGATTTTATGGGGTCCCCTTTTCTTACCTACCTAGCTTCAACCATTTCTAGTGGTGGCCCAAGCTGATTTACCATTTGAAACCGTGTGTGTGCTGGTCAGCTGCCAGTTGTTTTCAAACCAACCCGGACCAGTGAGGACATAGTTCCCTTGCTGGCCCACCTTGTTCGGTCGAGGACCCGGTTTCCCATATGTGATTAACCGACTATCCAAACCTGCGACAGACGGTAGAGACCAGATCGAGAGAGCGGCCGGCTCCTGAGATGAATGTCGACTCACCGGGGGCCACCCGGATTTGTTCGTTGTTAGTTAGAGGGACCTATCGTTTCGGATCTCTTGGAACTAAATCATAAAATGGTTGCCTGTAATGGGTAGCAACTGAGAGAGATGGACGTGCGTGCGGAGCCTCGTAATGGGCAGTTGGTACACCCCTGCAGGGTTAAATCTTTTCGAGAAGCCGTGTCCACGGTTATGGACGACTTGAGACCTACGTCCTGTTCATAGACAAGAACAACTGAGACAATCTTAATATAACTTGATCAACGTGTGTGTGCCTTGACTGCTTCTTCTTCGTCGGGGTGCGAAGAGGAGGACAAGGATAGGATAGGTGTTATGTTTGCGTAGTAGTTGATAGCAAGACTTGTTGGAGGCGATTCCTCATCGAATGCTTGGCTTCTTACCTTACTCTCTAGATCGTTAGCCACTTCATAAATGCTAGTGCGGCAGCAACCTCACCACTTACCCCTTCCTTACCGTAAACTACTAGTTGTCCTAGAATGACGAGTGATGAAGTCCTTGCTGGGTCAGATGACCACTACAGTTGGATGCTGAGTACCTCTGTACTCATGATACTACCCCCAAACTCTTTTCAGGGTTCTTGATCGACAACAGGTATGGTGATCGACGTTTCACGTGGAGACTCGACGACGACTAGTTAGGCGGATCTCGGCGGAGGGCCTGGACCTGTGTGGTTATGGGATCGATGTTTTTCTCTTTGCCAGTAGGCATTTGACTGTAGTCTGTACTCTGACATATATCTTCCGCTGTTGTATTGTATTAAGGCAGTTGTATGCCTCTTGTATGAGATGTTGTCTCCTTGTATCTGTAATGTTGTGATATCATGTTGGAAATCCGGGGCATATGGCTTTGTCATATGTCGCGGTGGGACCGATATGTGCTTCGTCCCCGGATCTGGGTGGAAACACCTAGATCTGGAACAGTACCGCATATCGAGCCTTACAATGGCAAAGAGAGAATATGGTGGAGGAGGAAGACAAAAAGGTGTGAAAGGATCACATCAATGAGGACAATCATAGGCGAGAGAAAGCCAAATGATAGATATGATGTGAGTAGTAGGGATTGCCATGCAACGGATGCACATATGAGCTAAGGTAAGCTCTCCAATGGAACTAGTGGGGGTGCATCCAACTTGCTTGCTCAAGAAGACCTAGAGCTCATTTGAGGAGGCTCATCATTGGAAAATACAAGCCAAGTTCTATAGTGTGAAGGTCCCCACATAGCTATATGCATAAATGATAATCTCTATGGAGGACAAGATAGAGGATGAAGTACTAGTGTGGATATCTCAAAAGGAATAGTAGTGTGCCCCCTTCTCTCTTTTTCTATTTTTTGTATTTTTTTGGTGGCCTCAATGGCTTTTTCTATTTTTCTCATTTGTCCTCTTTGGGATCTTTTAATTTTTCCTCTTTGGTATCTTTTATTTTGTCCACTTTGGGATCTTTTCCTCACTTTAGGGGCAACACTCTATATATTACAAAAAGTACAGAAGATCTTTCACACTTTACAAAAGTACTCAAATCATAAATAAGATGTAACTATCATGATGGATGCAAATGTATGCCTCTGCCAGTGTAGCAGGATATGCAATGATACTAGTGCGTCATGTAGCAATGATTAGGGCAAGGCCCAACTAGCATGCAGCTCATCGATCAAGCAAGTAGCATGTATGACATGAAGATCAAGTCATGAGAAGATGGATGTTGCATGGCAATGTATCTCGGAAAGGCTATGGAAATGCCTTGATAGGTAGGTATGGTGGCTGTTTTGAGGAAGGATCTAAGTAGGTTTATGATGACAGAGCATATCATGCCAAGGGTTTGGATGTACCGGTGAAGGTGGACGCTAACTCTCGGAGTGAGAAGAAAGCAATGCACGGCACAGGAGAGGCTAGAAAAATATGGGAAGGTGGAAGTGTCAACTTTCGAATACTCACATTAGTCCGAAGAACTCATGCACTTATTATCGGTAACTCTCAATCTAATAAGGAGGTTTCACAAAGAGACAAGTACCCCAAAGATTAGTGTATGGGGGTTTGGTTATCCTTGCGCATCCTCGACTCATGGTACGTGAGTGTACTCTAATATTCGACCCCTCAGAAGAGTAGTGATCCATCTAGTAGCTAAAGTTCTCAACTAATTTTGTAAGTTTTGAAAATAAACACGGATTGCCCAAAATACGACATCTATCACTAATAGGCTAAAGCTCTTGACACAAAAAGTCTAAATATTACTCAAAACAATACCTCAAAACTATTGCAAGTTACTACTACAAAAGAATAGCAACCTCAATTACCTACTTCAAGTCAAGACACAAAACTCAATGCAACAGGAAAACTCTCTAAACAAGATATACATGAAAACTCAAGAGAGTTCCAGCAACAAACTAAACAAAATCTCTTTAAAAGATAAACATGAAAACTAAGAGCTAAACATGACAGTAGCTATGAAAAAGATGAAGAACACACACAACAAAAATAAGCATGAAAAATCCTATGTTGTGTTCTAGATTTTGGAAGTGGAGCGTGTTTCTCTCCCACACAAAGAAAACTGGGTTCTAACTTGTTATGAACGGCAAGCAAAGCTAAAGAAAACTAAAAATAAAACCTAAGAGCGAGACGCTCCAAGCATAGCACATAACGCATGAAGTGCTAAAAATACAGTGAAACGAGAGACGAACTGATAATTGTTGATGAAGAAGGGGATGCACGGGGGCATCCTCAAGCTTAGACGCTTGAGTCTCCTTGAATATTTCTTGGGGATGCATGGGGTCATCCCCAAGCTTGAACACTTGACACTCCTGAATCTTCTTTCATCGTCTTCCCTCGCACACTTGAAAACTACCTTCATACATAACTCATCATAATCTTATTAGCGAGGTTAGTACCCATAATAAAATAATTTTTCTCTACTGGAAATAAGGATAATCTTGAATAGCTCCTGTTTCTCAAGATTGCCAAAAAGTTTTTGCAAAGAAAAAGCAAGCTTAAGGTTTGCAAAACGAAGGAAAGGCAAAATAGGACAGAATATATGAAAAACATACCAGCAGGTAGAAAAGAATTTTTTAGGGATACTTCTGCAACTCAAATCAAAAAACTCAGAGCATACGAAAGTTTCGTAATTGTATAGAGCACGCTGTGTAAAAAAATCAGCTAAAAAAGATAAACTGGGATTTTTATGTGATTTTTCTAGTCACGAGGACAGGATCTGTTTTCTGGACAACATGTCACAACTTTCACTTCCCTTGTCATATGAGGCTATAATTGGCACAAAGCTTGAAAAGTAATGATACAATGATGTTTCTACAGTATTAACAATCATCAAGACCACTAAAAACAGAAGAAAAATAAAAAGTAAATCCTAAATTCGTTGCGGGTTGCCTCCCGAAAGCGCTTTCTTGTATGCCTTTAAGCTAGGCAAAAAGATTATGGAAGATGCTCGCACAAGAATAAGAATTTTGAAGCTAAAGAGAGCATCAAGAAGAAAATATGAAATTTTTTTAAGCCTAACCCACGTCCTATGCATACGCATCTTATAAGAAAACAAATCAAAGAAGCAAAAAGAAACCAGCATAGGAAGGTGGAACAAGAACGTCTTCAAAACTTTCAACATAAAGAGAGGAGTTTTAGTAATATGGAAGTTTCTACAACCAAACTTCCCTCTCTCAAAATAATTTTCAGTAGTATCATGAACAACATCAAGAATATCACTATAACATAAATCATGTTGTTCATGACCTACAAGCACACGTGTATAGTTTTCAACATGGTTTTTACGATGATAAGATAGATGCAACCCATCACATTGAGCCTTGATAAGAGCAAAATTCTTCGGAGTTGGAGATTTCAAAAGGATAATAGGGCAATCAAGTGTGGGTGCAACAACAACAATTTCATGCTTAACATAAGGGACTATAGCAAGTTCATCTTTGTAAGCATCATCCATAGTGGCATCATGGTCATCAACAAAGCAAGTATCAAAATCATCAGAAAGGGATGTATCAAGTGAGTCCTCGGAATCATGGGATTCCTCATCAAAGCAATCATTAGCCTCTTCTAGGGCAGCAAACATTTTATTTTTTAAATCCTCAATATAATAATTGGAAGTATAATTTTCAAAGCAATAAGCAAGAACGGCAAAGTTTTCAGATTTGTAAATAGTATCGTCATACTTTTCAATCAAACAAGCAATCTCATAAGCACCTTTAAAAGCAACAAACTCTTCAATATTTTCAACATCAAAGTAATCATAAACACCTTTGGCATAGGAAGATAGGATCTCATTTTCATTAAACTCACATTGGAAAGGAAGGTGTTTATGCTCTATATTAGAGCAACAAGTAAAATCATAAATGTGGCATAAACACTCAGCATAGCAATAAGAAGTTTGTATTTGATTCCATATGTGTTTCCCTTTCTGAGATAGTCGGTGCCGCGTATAATGAGCATGCTCATCTAATGATTTTCCCTCAACCAAGTCAGTTGGGGTTTTAGCGCGAGCACAAATTGATCGAAGACGATCTAAGTGAAACATGTCCATCCTTCCATATTTGGGTGGTTCCACACCCATGGTGAAGATAGCATCAGTAGGCAGAGAAAGACAAAGAAGAAAGATAGCATCAGTAGCCACTACATACTACTTGGCCAAAGCAATAAACAGCAACGGAGAACATGCAAGAATTACTCAAGAACATAAACATAAAAGAGGAGAATCAAATATATTACTCAAACACAATCTGAACATAATCTCATAATCCATCGGATCCCAGCAAACTCAGCATAGCAACAGCAGAAATATTACATAAGTGCCTCGATCATGTAGGGCAGCTCACGAGGTCTAATCCATGAAGAACAAAGAGGGGAGGAGAACATCACATAGCTACTGATCATAGACCCATGGTCCATGGTGGACTACTCACGGTTCATCCGGGAAGCATCCATGGTGGTGGAGAAGCTCCCAGAGGTGGTTCCTCCCTCCGGCAGGGTGTCGGGAAGAGGTCTTCTGGTGCTCCTGATCTTGGAAGCGCGGCGGCGGCGGAACAGAGGAGAGATCGAGAAAAAGGGTTCTCATCACGGGGGTTTCTCGTCACGAGGAATATATAGGTGAAGGGGGGCATCCAGGGGGTCCACCAGGTGTCCAGGCGGCCCCCTGGCGCGTCCCCACCCTGGGCGCGCCGGGACGGCGCCTGGGGCCTTGGTGGGTCCCCTCTGGCCCCCCTCGGTGATTCCTGAAACTTCCTGTACGCTGGTTTTTTATTGGATTTTTCCCGAATTTTTGGAGCACTTTTTATATGGGGGAAACCTGAAATAGAAAAACAGCAGAAAACAGGAACTGGCACAGGGGTGCACTGAGTTAATAGGTTAGTCCAAATATGATCAAAAGTGTATGGAAGTTCATCAATATCATAGCAATATCACACAAAAGAGGCATGGAGAAAGCAAAAATTATAGATACGTTTTGGACGTATCACCATGCAACATCCACCTTCTCATGACTTGATCTTCATGTCATACATGCTACTTGCTTGATCGATGAGCCGCATGCTAGTTGGGCCTTGCCCTAATCATTGCTACATGACGCGCTAGTATCATTGCATATCCTGCTACCCTGGTAGAGGCATACATTTGCATACATCATGATAGTTACATCTTCTTTATGATATGAGTACTTTTGTAAACTGTGAAAGATCTTCTATACTTCTTGTAATATATAGAGTGTTGCCCCAAAAGTGAGGAAAAGATCCCAAAGTGGACAAAATCAAAAGATCCCAAAGAGGACAAATGAGAGAAATAGAAAGAGCCATTGAGGGCACCAAAAAATACAAAAAAGAGAAAAAAGAGAAAAAGAAATAAAAAGAGAGAAGGGGGCACACTACTATTCCTTTTGAGAGATCCACACTCGTACTCCATCTTATACCTTGTACTCCATAGAGATTATCATTCATGCATATAGCTATGTGGGGACCTTCACACTATAGAACTTGGCTTGTATATTCCAATGATGAGCCTCCTCAAATGAGCTCTAGGTCTTCTTGAGCAAGCATGTTGGATGCACCCCCACTAGTTCCGTTGGAGAGCTTACCTTAGCTCATATGTGCATCCGTTGCATGGCAATCCCTACTCCTCACATCATATCTATCATTTGGCTTTCTCTCGCCTATGATTGTCCTCATTGATGTGAGCCTTTCACACCTTTTTGTCTTCCTCCTCCACTATATTCTCTCTTTGTCATCCTAAGTGTCAACTTTCTTGCTTACGCTCATCCATTGCATGAGTGCTCAAAATGTCAAAAAGGAGTGGATCATTTTGACTTGTACCTGGCTAGTGGTCTGGGGATGAGTCAAGATAAGATTCCAAAGAAGACTAAGTGTGAAACTTTAGTAGATTAAGTTCTCAACACAAAAATACTTTTTTCTCTTATATCCCTATCCCCTTTCTTGCACGCAAACACCATTTGGAGACAGTCGAGTCACGGACAGCGAGAGATCTTGCACCTTTATGTTTGTATGTTGCTTGTTTCAATGCTAAATATAGAGTCTTGCCTATTATGACTTGAATTGAATTACTTCCCTTGGTTGCTATACTTAAAAGTTCTTATATGGTTGTTAGCATGTCACCACAGAAATTATGCTTTTATCATTTACCTACTCGAGGATGAGCATGAATTAATCTTGGGGATGTTGATACGTCCAAAACGTATCTATAATTTCTGCTTGCTCCATGCCTCTTTTATGTGATATTGCTATGTTATTTATGAACTTCCATACACTTTTGATCATATTTGGACTAACTTATTAACTCAGTGCACCCCAGTGCGAGTTCCTGTTTTCTGCTGTCTTTCTATTTCAGGTTTCCCCCATATTAAAAGTGCTCCAAAAATCCTTGAAAAATCCAATAAAAAATCAGCGCTTTGGAAGCTTCGGGAATCACCGAGGGGGGGGGGGGGGCAGAGGGGACCCACCAGGGCCCCAGGCGCCCTCCCGACGCGCCCTAGGGTGGGGCCGCGCCAGGGGGCCGCCTGGACCCCCCTGGCTACCCCCCTTTGCCCATATATTCTCCGTGACGCAAAACCCCCGAGATGGGAACCCTTTTTCGCGATCTCTCCTCTGTTCCGCTGCCGCCGCGCTTCCAAGATCAGGAGCACCAGGAGACCTCTTCCCGGCACCCTGCCGGAGGGAGGAACCACCTCCGGGAGCTTCTCCACTGATACGTCCCAAACGTATCTATAATTTCTGCTTGCTCCATGAATGTTTTGTGTGACTTTTCCATGTTTTTCTTGAACTTTCATACACTTTTGAACCTATTTGGACTAACCTATTAACTCAGTGCACCCAGTTGCCAGTTTTTGTTTTCTGTTGTTTTTGTATTTCAGGTTTTCCGGCCATTAAAAGTGCTCCAAAAATTCCGGGAAAAATATATAAAAAATCAGCGCAACAGAAGCTTCCGGAATCACCAAGAGAGGGAAGGGGGGCCACCACCAGGCACCCAGGAGGGCAGGTGGCGCGGCCGCACCCTGGGCCGCGCCACGGACCCTCCTGACTGCCTCGTGGGTCCCCTCGACGCCCCCCCATCTCCTATATTTACCCCTCGGGGTCGAAACCCTTAATATCGATCTCTTTCTCGCGAACTCCCCTCTGTACCGCCGCCGCCGCCGTTTCAAGATCGGGGCTGCCTGGAGAAGCTGCCCCGGCACCCTGCCGGAAGGAGGAACCACCTTCGGGAGACCATCCATAGCCATGGACGCCTCCCGGATGTGCTGTTAGTAGTCCCCCTTGGACCATGGGTCCGTGACCAGTAGCTATGTGATGAATCTCTCCCCCCTTTGTGCTTCCACTTTCAAGTCCTCGTGAGCTGCCTCACATGATCGGGGCATCTATGTAATTTCTGCTGTTGATATGCTGAGTTTGTTGGGATCTGATGGATTATGAGACTATGTTCAGATTGTGATGAGTAATATATTTGGTTCTTCTCTTTTATATTTTGTTCTTGAGTAAATTCTTGCATGTTCTCCGTTGCGGTATTTGCTTTGGCCAAGTATTTTATTTGCAACTCCAAGAGAGAGCGTTATGCTCGATTGTGGGTTCAGCCCCTTGATGTATAGCTTGAGTGACAGAAACATGAGACTAGGGGATGTGTTGTTGCCACTACGGATAAAACAACGGTGCTTGTACCTGCGGGTGCAAGGATTGTTTACTTTACGCAAAGTTCTTTTAATGCAGTTGTCTGTTGCTTTGAGTTTACACTTTGGGTGGGATTCGCAACTTAATACCAGCGAGATGTTCTGGATAGATATCTCAAGGTGGATGATTCGTAGTAGATGCAGATGGATTTCGGTCTACTTACCTTGGCGTACTGCCCATTGCTTTTGAGCCCTTCCTTTCTTTGCAGCATAGTTAGCATTGCGGTGCCTTCATAATCCTGTCAATTGCCCAACTGTGATTTTTTTACCTCGCTAGCACTTTTATCGTCTTTTGGGAGAGAGACATCACTAGTGAAAATCACGGGACCCCGGTCCATCTTCAAATTATTGTTCACACCCTCAATTTACTTTCACTTTTACTTTCCTTTGCACCTTTTATCTCTTGCGTTGATCCTTTGTAAATGACAAGGCCGGAGGAATTGACAACTCCTCTGTACTCGTTGGGAGCAAAGTTATTTGTTGCTGTGTGCAGGTCCACGACAACACCTTAGTCAGGAAGCAATTTCTGGCGACATTCCCACTTACTTGTATCTCCTGAGTCCTACTGGTTCGATAACCGTGGTATCTTCACCCAGGGAAACTTGCTGCTGCACTGCATCTCAAACCTTCCACTTGGGGTAACCAATGAGGGGCGAGAAGCCATCATCCACCACCATGGATGCTCCCCAGATGAAACGTGAGTAGTCCACCCTGGACCATGGGTCTATGATCAGTAGCTATGTGATTTTCTCCTCCCCTCTTTGTTCTTCATGGATTAGACCTCGTGAGCTGCCCTACATGATCGAGGCACATATGTAATATTCCTGTTGTTGCTATGTCGAGTTTGCTGGGGTCCGATGGATTATGAGACTATGTTCAGATTGTGTTTGAGTAATATATTTGATTCTCCTCTTTTATATTTATGTTCTAGAGTAATTCTTGCATGTTCTCCGTTGTTGTTTATTGCTTTGGCCAAGTAGTAGGTAGTGACTCCAAGAGGGAGCGTTATGCATGATTGTGGGTTCATGCCCCCTGATGACTAGCTTGAGTGACAGAAACATGAGTCTAGGGGATGGATTGTTGCCACAAGGGGGAAAACAACGGTGCTTGTACTTGCGGGTGCAGGGATTGTTTACTTTACGCAAAGTTCTTTAATGCAGTTGTCCGTTTCTTTGAGTTTACACTTTGGGTGGGATTCGCAACTTAATACCAGCGAGATGTTCTTGATAGATATCTCAAGGTGGATGATTAGTAGGTAGATGCTGATGGATTTCGGTCTACTTGTCTTGGCGTACCGCCCATGCTTTTGAGCCTCTTCCTTTCTTTATAGCATAGTTAGCATTGGTTTGCGCACATAATCCTGTCAATTGCCCAGCTGTGGTTTGTTTACCTCGCATGGCTAT
Source organism: Bromus sterilis (assembly GCA_950022295.1). Taxonomy (NCBI): domain Eukaryota; kingdom Viridiplantae; phylum Streptophyta; class Magnoliopsida; order Poales; family Poaceae; genus Bromus; species Bromus sterilis. The sequence continues at coordinate 144,723,975 of OX465597.1, forward strand.
TTTATCGTCTTTTGGGAGAGAGACATCACTAGTGAACATCATAGGACCCCGGTCCATATTTCCAATACTCTTTACACCCACTATTTATTTACTCCTTTATTTAATTTTCCGTTGCTATCACTATCATAATTATCCCGTGTGTTTTATCCTTTGTAAACAACAGGCCGGAGGGATTGAAAACCTCTCTGAACTCGTTGGGAGCAAAGTTATCTGTTGTGTGTGCAGGTCCAGGTAAAGTAAGCAACCTCGGTTGTGAACTGCGCCATTATTCACTTTACCACCTTCTTGTATCTGTTGGAGTCCTACTGGTTCGATACTCATCCTTAGCATCTTCGCTAAGGGAAATTTGCTGCTTTCTACATCTCAACCTTCCACTTTGGGTAACCAACGAGGAGGCGTTAAATCGTACCATCACCTTGCAAGTTGTCTTGAAAGGAGTCACAATCAAGGATGAGAAGGCCATCACTCCTGCTGAAGCAAAACTGATGGATCTTAATTCTGAAGTCTGGGTATTCATCACCAACCATTTGACTCCAGAGAAGTATCATGCAGTGAAGAATATCCCATGTGCCAAAGGTGTCTGGGACTATCTGGAAAAGTTTGGAGAAGGAGTATCCACTCAGAAAGATGCCAGAATTGACACTCTCCGAAGCAAATCCTATCGATTCAAAAGAAACAAGGGCGAGAAAGTCAACTCCATTTACATCAGACTCACTGCTCTCTCAAATGAGCTGATTTCCCTCGGCGCTGATGACATCACTGCTCACTCGGTAGTGAGAACTTTTCTTCGCTCATTGGATGATTCTTTTGATCACATTGGGCTGATGATCAAGGAAAGGACTGATTTCAGAAATCTTGTTGCCACTGATATCCTTGAGAGACTCACTATGTTTGAAATGGAAGAAGATGAGAAACGTGATATAAAGGGATCTCAAAGAAGATCACATGCTCTAAAAGCTAAAGCTTCACATCACTCTTCACCTGAAGTTAGTTCTGCTTCCGGTGTCGAATCTGATGATCCTGCCAGCATTGGGAAGGATTTGGATTTGATCATGAGACGGTTCAACCGCTTCAAGAGAAAAGGTTTTTCTTTGCCGAAGAAGAACTACTCGTCAAGGAACTCAAGTTATTCATCTCACCATTCATCCTCAAGAAGTTCTCCCTCTAAAGACAATTGCTGCTATAAGTGCAAGAAACCAGGCCACTACATTGTTGACTGCCCATTGTGGGAAACTGAAAACAAATCAAAGCAGTCACTCATAGACTCCTCAAGCAAGTCCCACAGATCCTCCAGAAGCTATGAGTCCAAGAGACATCATTCCAGTTCAAGAAGAGAAAAGAAGAAAGATTCTGATGATGACAAGAGAAAGAAGTATCACAAGAAGCGTGAGAGTTATTCGAAGACACACTCTTCTCGTCGAAGCAATTCTCATCGTGCCAAGGCCTATATGGGAAATGAGATGAACTCTAAAGAAGAAGCCTCTGGATCCGAAGCTAAATCAGGCTCAAGATCTCCATCTGGATCCGAGTCTGATGGTGTTGTTGGATTGGCATTTGCTTCGGCCGGTGCTTCGAGCTCATTCTTCACCAACCACGACAGTGAAGATGAAAATCCTGCATACTTCTTCATGGCCAAAGCAAAGGTATCTTCATCCAAAGTTACCTATAATACTTCTGATTGTTTTTCATATGATAGTGATTCTAAGATAAGCTATGCTAAACTGGCTAAAATTACTTCAATCCAACAAGATGAACTTGATTCGCTAAGCAAAACCATTAAGAAATCAGAGACTCTGTTGATCGATGAGCTAGAGAAAGGTCAAACTTTAACTAATGAGCATGCTGCTCTGAAGGAGAAGTTTGAAGAATTATCCTCTCGGCATGATCTTATTTCAGTTGATTATGAGAAGCTTAACTATGAATTTCTTCAGAGGAAAATGGCTCTCGAAAAACTGAAAGAGGCTCATGAAGAGTTGGAAAACATCAATCTCTCTCTCATGGATCAACAAGGTTTTGAAGCAAATCATAAATCTGATTCACCTTGCTTAACTTGTTTGGAGCGAAGCAAAACTGATTCCAAAGGCAAAGATGCTATTATTGTTGATGATACTAATGCCTCAAATGAGGAAAACTCTGCTGTTACCGAGGAACTCCTCAGGTTGAAAGATTTGTTTGAAACAGGTTTGTTCAAAAGTGTCCAGGGACACCAGCATCTTTGTGATATCCTGAAGAAGGCATTCCTTCACAGGAATCCTATGAATGAAGGTGTTGTCTTTGAAAGGAAGCTAAACCCTGATGGCACTTACTGGGAACCTGAGCATTACCCAAAAACTGTATGGGTTCTAGCGAAGGATAAGCCTATAGATATTGCCAATCTTTCAGGTTACAACTGCAAAATTGATAAGGCTATTGTTGATGAATCACTTGATTCTGACTACAAGCTTATGAAGAACCAGGAAGGAAAGGTTTCGGCCAAATACATTGGTGCCCCTCCAAAGAATGGTTTCTATAAGAGACAAATTTGGGTGCGCAAGTCACTCATTGAGAACTGCCCGCTAACCATTCTATGCAGGGAAAGTCTTCAGTACCACCGAAACACTACTATTCTCTCGAGGAGAGAAATGACTCACTGGTGCCCGAATCAAATGTTCCTCAAAAGGAATACTATCGCACTGGTCGCTATACTTACCGTCACCGTGATAATAATGATAAGATTGCATATGCTCATTCATATCCTAACCCTTTGCAGAAGACTTACATTTATGGTGTACTTGATGGTCCCCCTAGGCAATATAACCCTGTTCGATTTGATATTGCTTCAACAAGTGCTTCCACCTCTTCTCATTCACCTGCTCGTTTATGGGTGGTTAATAAGAAGTAATTCTTCTGCAGGGCTATGTCTCCGGTGGATCCGAATGGGCCATGGACAGTGGATGCACTAATCATATGACCGGAGACAAGGAGTTATTCACCGAAGAAAAACTATCTCAATATTCTCAGAAGTACATTACCTTCGGTGATAACAACAAGGGTAAAGTTTTAGGTTTGGGTAAGGTTGCCATATCTAAAGATAAGCACATTGACAAGGTTACGCTAGTTCAATCTCTTGGTTATAATCTTATGTCTATTTCCAAGTTATGCGATATGGGTATGCTTGTTCTATTTTCTGCTTCGCGTTGTGTTGTCTTTTCACAGGATGACTATACATTTGTCTTCGAGGGTTACCGAAAAGGAGATTTATACATTGTTGATTTTTCTTCGGGCCCTGCTTAACGAAAACATGCTTAATGGCAAAAGCTTCAGCTAGGTGGTTATGGCATCGAAGACTTGGTCATGCAGGAATGAGAAATATTCAAAATCTAGTGAAGAAGAAGCATGTTATTGGCATTAGCGAAGTAAAATTTGATAAGGATCATCTCTGCAGTGCTTGTGAAGCTGGTAAAATCTCAAAGAAACATCATTTAGCGAAGACTATCATGACCACTACTCGTCCCCTTGAATTGCTTCACATGGATCTTTTTGGTCCTCAAAATTATGCAAATCTGTGAGGAAACAAATATGGTCTTGTCATAGTTGATGATTTTTCTCGCTATACTTGGGTTTTCTTTCTGGATAACAAGAGCAAAGTTGTTGAAATCTTCAAGTCATTCGCTAAGAGAGCTCAAACTGAATATGAATTATCTCTGAAGCATATCCGAAGTGATAATGGAACTGAATTAAAAAATACTCACATTGAAGAATTTCTTGATGATCATGGATTTACCCATGAATTCTCTGCTGCTTATACACCTCAACAGAATGGTGTAGTTGAAAGGAATAATGTAACTCTTATTGAAATGGCCAGAACTATGCTTGCTGAAACAAGACTCCTATCAGGTTCTGGGCCAAAGCAATTAATATTGCATGTCATATCATCAAGGTTTACCTTCACAAATTTCTAAAGAAGACGTCACATGAGCTTATCACTGGTAACAAGCAAAATGTTTCGTATCTTAGGGTATTTGGTGCTCCTTGTTTTATTAGAGATATGAATCATAGCTCCAAATTTTCCCCTAAGGCACATGAAGGTTTTCTACTAGGTTATGGCTCAAACTCTCACACTTAAAGAGTGTATAACTCCCCCTTTGGGAAGGTTATGGAAACTATAAATGTGAGGTTCGATGAAACTAGTGGCTCTCAAAAAGAGAATTTGCATCATGATCTAAATGAACCTCCTCTTGATGAAGTGATCAGGTCCATGGCTGTTGGAGAGATTCGTCCCGTCGAAGCAAATTCACGTCAAGAAAATCAAGATGATGATGATCCAATGTTCCCACACATAGCCCGAGGCGCTGGAGATCAACATCCTGAAGCTAATGATGTACAGGATGAAGAAGAACCTGTGAACGAAGAAAATGCAGATCCTGAAGGAAATGCAGATCCTGAAGGAAATGTTGGTCCCGAAGGAAATGCCGATCCTGAAGAAGAACCAGAGCCACCAGTCATTGAAAATGCACTAACTCGAGTGCGAAGAAGAGTTGATGTTGATTCGACCCTTGAAGAAATTCAATAACCAGGTCGTCCCACAACTCGATCTCGTACTCGTTTGGCTAACTTCTGTGGAAACTTTTTGTTTGTCTCCATGCTAGAACCTTCAAGGTTTGATGAAACCATGAAGGACCCAGATTGGTTAACTGCTATGCTTGAAGAACTTAACCAGTTCGAGCGAAACAAAGTCTAGTCCTTAGTTGAGAGGCCTGATCCCACGAAGCACAACATCATTGGTACAAATTGGATTTTTCGCAACAACAATATGAAGATGGTATTATGGTAAGAAACAAAGCACGACAGGTAGCACAAGGGTACACCCAAATCGAAGGTATCGATTTTGGCGAAACCTATGCTCTAGTTGCTCGTCTCGAATCCATTCGTGTTATGCTTGCTTTTGCAAATTTCAATGGTATCCTACTTTATCAAATGGATGTGAAAAGTTCTTTTCTTAACGGAGAAATCAAAGAAGAAGTGTATGTTATGCAACCTCCAGGTTTTGAAGACTCGAAGAATCCTGACATGGTGTACATGTTGCACAAAGCTCTTTATGGGCTGAAGCAAGCACCTCGTGCTTCGTACGACACCTTGAAGGATTTCCTTCTGAAGAAAGGCTTCAAACCAGGAACAACTGACCCAAATCTTTTCACTCGATCCTATAATGGTGATTTGTTTGTATGTCAAATATATGTAGATGATATTATTTTTGGCTGTACTAACACTGAAATCAGCGAAGAATTTTCCAAAATGATGTCAAAGAAATATGAGATGTCTATGATGGGTGAATTGAAGTTCTTCCTTGGACTTCAAATCCGTCAACAGAAGAATGGCACCTTTATTTCGCAAGAAAAATATCTCAAGGATTGCCTGAAGAAGTTTGGACACACTGATTGCAAAACAATCAACACTCCAATGCCTACCAATGGCTTCCTAGATGCAGATGAAAAGGGAAAAGCCTTCAATCAAAACAAATATCGCTCTATGATTGGCTCTCTCTTATACTTATGTGCATCTAGACCTGACATTATGCTTTCAGTATGTATTTGTGCTCGCTTTCAGGCGGATCCAAAAGAATCACATCATACTGCAGTAAAGAGAATTCTTCGATATCTTGATCACACACCAACCTTGGGCTTGTGTTATCCTAAGGGAGCTCAGTTTGATCTTATTGGATATTCTGATTCGCACTGGGCTGGTGATCGTGTTGATAGGAAATCCACTTCAGGCACTTGTCATTTTCTCGGAAGATCACTTGTGTGTTGGGCTTCCAAGAAGCAAAACTGTGTATCAATATCTACTGTTGAAGCCGAATACATTGTTGTTGGGTCATGTTGTACTCGGATTCTTTGGCTGAAGCAGACGCTGAAGGATTATGGTATTCATGTGAAGAAAATTCCCCTTCTATGTGATAATGAGAGTGCAATCAAAATTGCTCACAATCCTATGGAGCACTCTCGCACGAAGCATATTGACATTCGCCATCATTTTCTTCGTGATCATGTTCAGCATCAAGACATTGTGATTAGTCATGTCAGAACTGAAGATCAAACGACTGATATATTCACGAAACCATTGGATGAGAAAAGGTTATGTGCATTAAGGTGTGAGCTCAATATTTTGGAGTCACGAAATGTACTGTAAGACCGAACCTTTACCTCCATGTATATATTCATTTACTTCGTTGTTTGATTTTGGTTTCGTTATTAGTTTTTGCTTCGATTTCTATCTTTTATTTTGATTGGATTTAGTCCTCTACGCTTATCACCTTTAGCTTCGTTGTTGGTTTTTCTTTGAGGTGATAAGTTTCGGACCCTACCCCGTCTGTTCTTTTTCTATCTTATTCTATCTGTCCAAAATGGTTGAGCACATTTGAAACGAAAAGTATTATGCTTCGAAAGTCATTGAGTTTCGAATCATATGCTTCCAACTTTATCGAAGTTTTACTCAAGACCAAGACTTTTTCTTCGGTCGTTGAGATCCCATCAAATCCGGGTCGTTGATATTTTCTCACGAAATGCCACAAAATCCTCGCCGTAGAATCCAGAGTGTCGGTCGCTGGTAGCCATCCGATCTGACCTGACACTCCCTGTCAGGACAGCCCTATATATATACCTCACACCCAGCGGAACCAAACTCTCCATCGTATCCAATCTCTTTGGAACCCTATCCCTCTCGCGCGCCGTTGTGCTCCTCGTCCCCGCCGTCGTCCTCGCCGCTTCACTGCCAGAAGGACTCCGCCGTGGACTTCCCGCTGACGACGAGCATCTCCGCCGCTCCTCGCCGCCGTAGCCGCCCTTCGTCGCCAAATTAGGGTACATAGGGCTCTCGCATCCAGTCCTCTCTTTATGTTCTTCCTCCATGAGACTGGATCCGAGTTCTTAATGTTTCTTGATTGATTTCTCTAGGGTTTCTCGATCCGTTGGATCTTTGAACTTTTGGGAACTTGTTTAGAGCAAAAGCTTCCCTCTCCAATTCAGGTCAGCAATTAGGGATTCAATATCTCTGTTCTGTGCTAGGGTTTGTATTCTCTAGATGAAAGATCGTGTGCAAAATCTATCTCAGAACAGGCCGGAATCATCAACCATGTTTTATCTGAATTTCTTGTCAAAATCCTTGTTTTGGTCGAAACTTTTGATGGTGCTCAGTCCATACTTGTCTTTTCCCCTCGTTCCCTTATGTGTTTTCACAGGATATCTGAAGATTTGGGTTTCGGTAATGAGTCCCCAACTCTTGACCACATCAACGAAGTCGAACATCTTGCTCCCAAGAAGAGGAGGCAGAACGAAGGAAAAGAATAATGCCAGAGGCATTCCCGAGTCCGTTCGGAAGGATCTTGGATATGACACACCTCTTGAAGAAACAAAGGATCAGCGAAAGATTCGATTGCAAGGGATTCGACGTTACTGGTCCATCAGGTGGTACAAGTACAAAAGTATCCATGATTGGAAATGGGCAATGCAATTTTCCTTCAGTCCACCCTTCTTGTATACTTCCCACATGTGCGGCAAGTATACCGAAGAAAATCGACATCTCTACTCCCCTGTTCCACCTAAGTATCCTCACCCCAATACTATCAAGACTTCGGATGATTATCCAGAGGAACAAGAGAGTCTGAGACTCGCTGCTGAAAAGTAGGAATCAAAGATGAGAAGAAGGCAGCCAAGTTAGCTGCCGCTGAAGCTCGTGGAGAAGTCCCGAGCACGAAGAAGAAACGAAAGCTGAAAAAGAAGGCAGCTTCACCTCCTCATGCCTTCACTAATGAGGAAGAGCAAGCCAGATTGGAACATGCCGCTCTTGAGGACTCTGAATCCAAGGCCGAAGCTGATGACGAATCAGATGTTGAAGCCGATGATGAGTCCGAAGAAGTTGCACCTCCTCCCAAGAAACCAAAGCTTCGACTTTCCTTGAAGAAGAAACCGGGAGAGAAACCTGCTGTTGCAAAAGGGCTGAAGATCCAAGATCCAACTGACAAGCCCGTAGCTCGCCCCACCATACACATGTGAAATTTGGTGGTTGCGAAGCCATGGCCTCCAAGCCACCGGCTGAGACCCTCAACACTAAGAGGCGCTCGAAGCAGAGGCACGACCCTGCGAAGCAACAACAAACCGCGAAGGCAGCTGCACCAGCGAAGCCTAAGCAGACTGCTGCCCCAAACCCTCCAGTGAAGCGAAAGCCCACTGAAGCAGAAATGCAACAGAAAGACCTCGAGGAGGCACTTGACCGAAGCATTCTTGCCCGTCAATCTGCTGAGAAGCAGAAGGAAGCAGAAGCAGCTGCACGAAAACAAAGGGAGCTAGACTCCGCCAAGTTTGCTGCTGAGAAGGCTGAGACGAAGCGAAAGCTCGCCGAAGCCGAGAAAAATGAAGAAAAAGCTGATGATGAAGCTAAACAGTTAGCAAAAAATGAAGCAAAACGTAAGGCTACACTTGATAGCCTCAGAACAAAGAAGGCTGAGAAAGAATCCAGGGCTTCCTAAAAGAAGGCCGTGGTGGACATGAACCCTTCTGCTGAAGCAAATCCGCCGAAGCAGAAAGGCATTTCACTCACTGAAGCTCATGCTGAGCAAGATCTCCAAAGTGGACATCAATTCCCTGATCCCCGTGAAGGAGATCTATGGGATCAATTGGGCATGACTGAAGCCCTTTGGAAGAAATGTGAGGCAGAAGATACTGAAGCTGTTGATCTCGGTGAAGTCTACATATCAGGCTCCATCGAAGCAATGATGACAACTATGATCAGTCAGCTGAAGGATTTTCACTCAAGGGACAGGGCTGAAACTGCAAAGGTTCACCAGTATCACCAGCGTGCCGAAACTAAAACTGATGAAGAGTTCAAGGAACACGCGCTGAAAATGCTTCAGAAGGTGACTGATGTAAACACCACCACCAAGGATAACATCAAAATTTTCAAAGGCAAAATCAAAGCTGTTGTTGGCGAGATGGTCAAAACGCATAATGCTTCGATAATGGAAAAGGATTCCAAGAAGCGCAAGGCCCCGCTGGAAGCTGAACCAGCTGCAGCAAAACCCGCTGAAGCAAAGCCATCTGACCCGTCCCCGAAGAAGAAGACCACCAAGAGGTGGAAGGTTACTTTGGCCTCGGCTGCAGACATGGACACAAGTATGAGCCCACCAGCCAGCCGAAGGAAAACACTGAAGCAGTTCTCACTCCTGCTCCCCAACCAAAGCCTTCCAAGCCCAAGACAAAAGCTTCAGCTCCACCCACCAAAACCCCTACACCTCCACCAACCGCATCCACTCCCAAACAAACCCCCGCTCCACACACTCCCACACCGCCTCCAAAAGCTCCAACTACCAAGCGAACCCCAACCCCAACGCCAACGCCTGCACCAGTTCCACCTCGCGCTCCATCACCACCACATGTTCCATCCCCCGCATCGCAAAGGACTCCTACCCCAGCTGTTGCTCCCGCACCACCGCCATCACCTCGCCCAGAAGAAGATGGACCCTCACCCTCCAACCCCAGAACGCGCAACTCACGTGATTATTCTTCAGCTCGAACTACCCAAGAATCTGACGTCAATGTGCCTCGACCTGAAGCACATGAAGATGAAGATGAACAAGTGCAGATTCTGAATCCCTCGCAAGAGCAAGCACTGATAGTTTCTCAGACTGTTGGTCCTTCAAGAGTTTCCCCAATCGCTCCTCTGCAAAGGATTCATGGCGTTCCCAACCCTGCCAAGACACCCAGCTCGAATCAAATTACCCTCGTGAAACTTTCCCTATTTTCAAGGGCGCTGGTTGTTCTTCTCGGCACAGACCAGAGTTCTGTTTGGAACAACATCAGAAGCGTCACCGTTTCTTTGGCGTAAGCCCATATGCTTCTGACAGAACTGCTGATGATCTTCGCTTCTGGACATCAGAACAACAGGTATTGTATACAAAAGTCTACTGCCAAAAGGGTGTGTTGTTTCGCCACCGATACCTTGATATGTGAAGCCTTTCGACTGCCACATGATTCCAGAACATCACCGAAACCATTAAGAATCAGAACTTGACTCGGTTGTTTGCCTTGAGCACTCCCGTCAATTCTGAACTCATTAAGAAATTCTATGCCACATTATATGTTTCGGCCGATGCCAATGAACCCAACACATGGATACTGTAATGGATGATTCAAGGAGAAATCTTCCGAATGTCTTCAGCAGAATTCATGGAGATTGTCAATATCCCAAGGCACACTAGCGAACTTGAAAAGATTCATATGGAGCCAGATCTGACTGAAGAACAATTTGCCACCTTGCTGGATACTGAAATCACAGCAGATTACATTCTCGAAAATATTCGCCCGAAGCACTTGAACTTCATCTCCAAGACTTGGTTTTATATCTTGTCGGAATCTTTGATCGCATTGAGCACTGCTTCGGAGGAATCAAATCTATATCCAGAGACAAGGCATGCAATTATGAAGCTTACACATGGTTTGGTATCTGTCTTCGAAGATTGCTTCATTCGCAACTTAGTGCATGCTGTTGAACTGCCCTTCACGCTGAAGCCATATGCCCCGTGGCTCCAGCCAGTTTGCAACTATGGCAGGAATGATGACTTTGTGGCCAGACATCATCCGAAGCTTTTCACACCTCCAGTGCGCGACACTTTGGAATTGCTGAGGAAACCCAATGACATCTTAGCTACATATGTTGGTGTGCGTGATACGTCCAAAACATATCTATAATTTCTGCTTGCTCCATGCCTCTTTTGTGTGATATTGCTATGATATTGATGAAATTCCATACACTTTTGATCATATTTGGACTAACCTATTAACTCATTGCACCCCAGTGCCAGTTCCTGTTTTCTGCTGTTTTTCTATTTCAGGTTTCCCCCATATTAAAAGTTCTCCAAAAATTCGGGAAAAATCCAATAAAAAATCAGCGATACAAAAGCTTCGGGAATCACCGAGGGGGGGGGGGCAGAGGGGATCCACCAGGGCCCCAGGCGCCCTCCCGGCGCGCCCTAGGGTGGGGCCGCGCCAGGGGGCGCCTGGACCCCTGGTGCCCCCCTGGCTGTCCCCCTTCGCCTATATATTCCTCGTGACGTGAAACCCCCGTAACGGGAACCCTTTTCGCGATCTCTCCTCTGTTCCGCCGCCGCCGCGCTTCCAAGATCGGGAGCACCAGAAGACCTCTTCCCGGCACCCTGCCGGAGGGAGGAACCACCTCCGGGAGCTTCTCCACCACCATGGATGCTTCCCGGATGAACCGTGAGTAGTCCACCTTGGACCATGGGTCTATGATCAGTAGCTATGTTATGTTCTCCTCCCCTCTTTGTTCTTCATGGATTAGACCTCGTGAGCTGCCCTACATGATAGAGGCACATATGTAATCTTTCTGCTGTTTCTATGCTGAGTTTGCTGGGATCCGATGGATTATGAGACTATGTTCAGATTCTGTTTGAATAATATATTTGATTCTCCTCTTTTATATTTATGTTCTAGAGTAATTCTTGCATGTTCTCCGTTGCTGTTTATTGCTTTGGCCAAGTAGTAGGTAGTGACTCCAAGAGGGAGCGTATGTTCTGAGTTTTTTTTGGCCATCCAAGGCCAAACCTATCGTAGGTGCGTAGCTTGTCCTGGTACAATACCTGTTACGTGATCCGCATCTGGGGTAGAAGGTTGAGAAGTAAAAGGTAGAAGAACCCCCGAATGCTTTGGTAGGTGCGTAGCTTGTCCTGGTACCCCTCTGATTAGCCAAACCAAGGAAACATAGTGCTTGGGAGGGATTTGCTTCGAGCCATGAAAGGCTTCATTGATATAGGTAAGGGACAAATACGCCTACGCGGGAAGGCAAAAGGTGTGTACCCCTTTCCTAAAAGAAAAAAGGATGAACTTTTTGAGGAACCATTTGAATCATATTAAAACTCCGATTATTATGATGATCTTTGATTCCTTCTATTTGCATTAAGCCTAGCTAATGGATTTAAAGAAGCGCTTTCGGGAGGCAGCTCGCAACGTATTTAGGTTTTCCTTTTTTGTTTTTATTCTGTTTTTAGTGGTCTTGATGATTTTTACTACTGTAGAAACATCATTGTATCTTTACTTTTCAAGCTTTGTGCCTTTTATAGCCTCATACGACAAGGGAAGTGAAAGTTGTGACATGCTGTCCAGAAAACAGATTCTGTCCTCGTGACTAGAAAAATCAGAGAAAAATCCCAGTTCATCTTTTTGAGCTGAATTTTATACATAGCATGCTCTATACAATGACGAAACTTTCGTATGTTCTGAGTTTTTTGATTTGAGTTGCAGAAGTATCCCTAAAAAATTCGTTTCTACCTGCTGGTCTGTTTTTCACAGATTCTGTCCTGTTTTGCCTTTCCTTCGTTTTGCAAACCTTAAGCTTTCTTTTTCTTTGCATTTTTGGAAATCTTGAGAAACAGTAGCTCTTCAAGATTATCTTTATTTCCAGTAGAGAAAATTTATTTTATTATGGGTACTAACCTCGCTAATCAGATTATGATGAGTTATGTATGAAGGGAGTTTTCAAGTGTGTGAGGGAAGATGATGAAAGAAGATTAAGAAGTGTCAAGCGTTCAAGCTTGGGGATGCCCCCATGCATACCCAAGAAATATTCAAGGAGACTCAAGCGTCTAAGCTTGGGTATGCCCCCGTGCATCCCCTTCTCCATCGACAATTATCAGTTCGTCTCTCATTTCACTATATTTTTATCACTTCATGTGTTATGTGCTATGCTTGGAGCGTCTCGCTCTTAGGTTTTGTTTTTAGTTTTCTTTAGCTTTTCTTGCTGTTCATAACAAGTTAGAACCCAGATTTCTTTGTGTGGGAGAGAAACATGCTCCACTTCCAAAATCTAGAACACAACATAGGACCTTTCCCTGCTTATCTTTGTTGTGTGTGTTCTTTATCTTTTCGTAGCTACTGTCATGTTTTGCTCTTAGCTTTCATGCTTATCTTTTTAAAGATCCTTTTTTTAGTTTGTTGCTAGAACTCTCTTGAGTTTTCATGTTTATCTTGTTTAGAGAGTTTTCCTGTTGCACTGAGTTTTGTGTCTTGACTTGAAGTAGGTAATTGAGGTTGCTATTCTTTTGTAGTAGTAACTTGCAAAAGTTTTGACGTATTGTTTTGAGTAATGTTTGGACTTTTGGTGTCAAGAGCTTTAGCCTATTAGTGATAGATGTCGTATTTTGGGCAATCCGTGTTTATTTTCAAAAACCTACAAATTATTTGAGAACTCTAGCTACTAGATGGATCACTACTTTTCTGAGGGGTCAAATATTAGAGTACACTCACGTACCATGAGTCGAGGATGCGCAAGGATAACGAAACCCCCATACACTCCTCCTTGGGGTACTTGTCTCTTTGTGAAACATCCTTATGAGCGTTACGATAATAAGTGCATGAGTTCTTCGGACTAATGTGAGTACTCGAAAGTTGACACTTCCACCTTCCCATATTTTGCTAGCCTCTCCTGTGCCGTGCATTGCTTTCTTCACACTCCGAGAGTTGCCGTCCACCTTCGCCGGCACATCCAAACCCTTGGCATGATACGCTCTGTCATCATAAGCCTCCTTATATCCTTCCTCAAAACAACCACCATACCTACCTATCAAGGCATTTACATAGCCTTTCCGAGATATATTTCCATGCAACATCCATCTTCTCATGACTTGATCTTCATGTCATACATGCTACTTGCTTGATCGATGAGCCGCATGCTAGTTGGGCCTTGCCCTAATCATTGCTACATGACGCGCTAGTATCATTGCATATCCGGCTACACTGGCAGAGGCATACATTTGCATACATCATGATATTTACATTTTCTTTATGATTTGAGTACTTTGTAAAGTGTGAAAGATCTTCTATACTTTTTGTAATATATAGAGTGTTGCCCCTAAAGTGAGGAAAAGATCCCAAAGTGGACAAATTAAAAGATCCCAAAGAGGACAAATTAAAAGATCCCAAAGAGGACAAATGAGAGTTACATAGAAAGAGCTATTGAGGCCACCAAAAATAAAAAAAAAAGAAAAAAAAGAAAGAAAAAAAAGAGAGAAGGGGGCACACTACTATTACTTTTGAGAGATCCACACTCGTACTCCTTCCTATATCTTGTACTCCATAGAGATTATCATTCATAGATATAGCTATGTGGGGACCTTCACACTATAGAACTTGGCTTGTATATTCCAATGATGAGCCTCCTCAAATGAGCTCTAGGTCTTCTTGAGCAAGCAAGTTGGATGCACCCCCACTAGTTCCATTGGAGAGCTTTTAGCTCATATGTGCATCCGTTGCATGGCAATCCCTACTCCTCACATCATATCTATCATTTGGCTTTCTCTCGCCTATGATTGTCCTCATTGATGTGAGCCATTCACACCTTTTTGTCTTCCTCCTACAATATATTCTCTCTTGGCCATCCTAAGTGTCAACATTCTTGCTTACGCTCATCCATTGCATGAGTGCTCAAAATGTCGAAAAGGAGTGGATCATTTTGACTTGTACCTAGCTAGTGGTCTGGGGATGAGTCAAGATAAGATTTCAAAGAAGACCAAGTTTGAACTTTAGTAGATTGAGTTCTCAATATAAAAATACTTTTTCTCGTATATCCCTATCCCCTTTCTTGCACGCAAACACCATTTGGAGACATTCGAGTCACGGACAGCGAGAGCTCTTGCACCTCTATGTTCTTATGTTGCTTGTTTCAATACTAGATATAGACTCTTTCCTGTTATGACTTGAATTGAATTGCATGCTTTGATTGCTTTACTTACAAAGTTCTTATATGGTTGTTAGCATGTCACCACAGAAATTATGCTTGTTATCATTTACCTACTCGAGGACGAGCAGGAATTAAGCTTGGGGATGTTGATACGTCCAAAACGTATCTATAATTTCTGCTTGGTCCATGCCTCTTTTGTGTGATATTGCTATGATATTGATGAACTTCCATAAACTTTTGATCATATTTGGACTAACCTATTAACTCAGTGCACCCAGTGCCAGTTCCTGTTTTCTGCTATTTTTCTATTTCAGGTTTCCCCCTTATTAAAAGTACCAGAAAAATTCCGGGAAAAATATAGGAAAAATCAGCGTACCGGAAGCTTCGCGAAGAGCCCGAGAGGGGCCAGAGGGGAGCCAGGGGGCAGGAAGCCAGAGGGCGCGGCCAGGCCCCTGTCCGCGCCAGGGGGCGCCTGGAGCCCCTGGCCCACCTCTAGCTGCCCCCTTTCGCCTATTTATTCCCCGTGATGAGAAACCCTCGGGGACGGAACCCTTTTTCGCGATCTCTCCTCTATTCCGCCGCCGCCCCGCTTCCAAGATCGGGGGCACCAGAAGACCTCTTCCCGGCACGTTGCCGGAGGGAGGAATCGCCTCCGGGAGCTTCTCCACCACCATGGATGCTTCCCGGATGAACCGTGAGTAGTCCACCTTGGACCATGGATCTATGATCAGTAGCTATGTGATGTTCTCCTCCCCTCTTTGTTCTTCATGGATTAGACCTCGTGAGCTTCCCTACATGATTGAGGCACATATGTAATCTTTCTGCTGTTGTTATGCTGAGTTTGCTGGGATCCGATGGATTATGAGATTATGTTCAGATTGTGATTGAGTTATATATTTGATTCTCCTCTTTTATATTTATGTTCTTGAGTAATTCTTGCATGTTCTACGTTGCTTTTTATTGCTTTGGCCAAGTAGTAGGTAGTGACTCCAAGAGGGAGCGTTATGCATGATTGTGGGTTCATACCCCCGATGACTAGCTTGAGTGACAGAAACATGAGTCTAGGGATGTGCTGTTGCCACAAGGGGGAAAACAACGGTGCTTGTACTTGCGGGTGCAAGGATTGTTTACTTTACGCAAAGTTCTTTAATGCAGTTGTCTGTTGCTTTGAGTTTATACTTTGGGTGGGATTCACAACTTAATACCAGCGAGATGTTCTGGATAGATATCTCAAGGTGGATGATAGATGCAGATGGATTTCGGTCTACTTGTCTTGGCGTACCGCCCATGCTTTTGAGCCTCTTCCTTTCCGCATAGCATAATTAGCATTGGTTTGCGCACATAATCCTGTCAATTTCCCAGATGTAATTTGTTTACCTCGCATGGCTATTTTATCGTGTTTTGGGAGAGAGACATCACTAGTGAAAATCATAGGACCGAGGTCTATATTTCCAACACTGTTTACACCTTCAATTTACTTTCAGTATTTACTTTTCCGTAGCTATCACTATCATTATTATCTCGTGCGTTTTATCCTTTGTAAACAACAAGGCCGGAGGAATTGACAACTCCACTGTACTCGTTGGGATCAAAGCTATTTGTTGTGTGTGCAGGTCCAGGAAAAGCAAGTGATTATCATAAAATGGTGCCTCACTTGCCGAACCACCTACTTGTTGCCGTTGGAGTCCTCCTGGACGATACACAACCTTAGCATCTTTGCTAAGGGAAATTTGCCGCTATCTACATCTCACCTTCCACTTGGGGTAACCAACGGGGGCGAGAAGTTATCTCGTATCAGTTGCCGGAGTGACAGAAACCTGAACCCCAGTTTGCACACTTTTGCACAAAGGAATAATGGATCCTTGATCGTATTGTTGTGGTTAGGCTTTGCCTTAATTTCTACCTTGTATTTGAGGATGCTTGCAAGTTGTTTAATCATTAGAGTGCACTTATCTTAGTCTAGACGGTGTGCTAGCATAGATCCACCCACTCAACGCTTATCAACACAAAACATGTTATCAATGCGGAATATGGCGAAAGCGCATGACTACCTCTCCATGTGTCCTCAAGAACGCTTTACTCTTTATAAGTTCAGTTGCCAGGCTTATCCTTTTCTCAAAAGGGTTGGGCCACCTGCTTCTCCTCAGCACCATTTACTTTGCTTGCTTTTGTCTTATTGTTGCTTATACCGAAAACCCCTAAAAAGTTATCTTTCAGTGCTTGCAGTTATTCCTTGTCCAAAATCACTTATCAATACCTTTCGATCCTCGTTGTGTTTGACACTCTTACTTATAGAAAATGCTGAAATAGATCCCTTACGGTTGTGGGTCATCAAGTACCGTTTTCTGGCGCCGTTGTCGGGGAGCATAGCGCTATTGCTAAGTGAAGCTGGTAAGGAATTTTTTATATTGCTTTTTTTATTTTGCTGTTGCTGCTCTTTCTCCATATGGACAACCTAGCTATTGGATCGTTGCTTGCGGGGAAACGCCCCACATCTGTGGTGGTTGTTCCTCCCCCTACTGAAATTGTGCCTTATAAAATACCAGCTGGTATTATCGATTGTGTTTTGGCTAATCGTTATGCAGGAGACACCCGGTGAACACTTGCTATATTTGTCACAACTATGTTCACTATTTAAGCTTGCAGGTGTATCAACGGAGTTTGTCATGAGGAAATTGCTCTCCGTATCGCTTATAGATAAAGCTTTATATTGGTATAAGAATCTCGATAACTCACATTGATTGGCAAGAGCTTATGTCTATATTTTATACCAAGTTTTATCCTCTTCATGAAATTCATCGATACAGAAACTATATCTATAACTTTAGGTCTCGTGACGGAGAAAGCATCGCTCAAGATTGGGGGAGATTGAAATCCCTAATTCTCAAATGTCCTATTCATGAGCTCCCTAAGGAAATTATACTTACAAATTTTTATGCTAGACTTTCTCGCCAGGATAAGGAGATGTTGGATGCCTCTAGTGGGGTATTTCAGACGAAAAGCGTTGAAGAAAGATGGGATCTCATTGAAAGGATCCAGAAGAATACCGAAGATTGGGAAATAGATAAAGGTATTGAACCCACTATAAATTATGAGCATGATTATGTAGAGAGCTATGTGAAAACTGATTACTTTAATACCTTTTGCTCTAAGATTGGTCTAGATTCCCATCTAATGATTGATTTTTGTAAGGACTTTGCCTCTCATGTTGACTCTTCTAAAAAGAAGAAGGATCAGCATCATAAACCCTTCAAAGAATTACCTATTGATATTCATGTTGCTGACCCTAATTTTCCTGCAGTTATATATGAAAAGCCCCCTTTTCCCGCAAGGATAAGGGAACACACTTTTGTGACAGGCATAATAAATAAAAGCGAGAGAAGAATTGATGAGCCCGAGGGCCAGATCAAGGTCGATCCTCAAGTTGCATTGGTTAAGGATCTTGTACTAATGATGCTTTAGATTCCAATATAAATTTTTGTGCTGTTTCCACTAACCTTGTCACAGCCAAGAATAAAGGACCAATTTCAGGTACTCCAGTAGTATCTGTTAAAATAGGAGATCACAATTATTATGGGCTATGCGATTCGGGATCGAGTGCTAGTGATATCCCGTATTCACTTTATGAAGAGATCATGGGTGAGATTGCACCTTGTGAACTTGAAGAAGTTGATGTTACTATTCATCTTGCAAATAGAGCAACTATCTCTCCTATCGAAATTGTGAGAGACGTTGAAGTCTTATGCGGAAAGGTAAAATATCCTACCGACTTTCTAGTACTTGCTTCAGTAAGGGGTAATTTTTGTCCTATTATTTTCGGTAGACCTTTTCTCAAAACTTGTGGAGCTATAATAGGTTGCAAGAAAGGTAAAGTTTCTGTTGAATTCAATGGTGAGCCATATGAATTTAACTTTTCTAAGTTCTCTAAGCAGCCTCGTGGTGCTAATTTGCCTAGTAATAATAACATTATTAAAGATATTGCTTCCATTGCTATTCCTCCTAATGATCCTTTGCAACAATATATGGAGGACCACGAGAATGATTTGCATATGCAGGAGAGAAATGAGCTGGACGAAATATTCTTAAGACAACCTGCTATCCTAAAGCACAACCTTTCGGTTGAGCCTTTGGGAATTTTATCGAAACCAAAAGAAGATCCAGTGTTTGATCTTAAACCTCTTCCCGATACGCTCAAATATGCTTATTTAGATGAAAAAAAGTATATCCTGTTATTATCAATTCTAACCTCCCAGGGTATGAAGAAGAGCAACTATTAGAAGTACTTCACAAACATCGAGGTGTAATTGGCTATACCCTTGATGACCTTAAGGGGATTAGTCCATCTATTTGTCAACATACCATCAACCTTGAGCCTGATGCTAAACCAGTTGTTGATCATCAACGACGGTTGAATCCGAAAATGATGGATGTTGTAAGGACTGAGGTTCTCAAGCTTCTAGCCGCAGGTATTATCTACCCTATAGCTGATAGTAAGTGGGTAAGCCAGGTTCATTGTGTTCCAAAGAAAGGAGGTACAACTATGGTTCCTGAATTTGATTACAGGAAGCTGAACAAGGCAACCAGGAAGGACCACTACCCGTTGCCGTTCATCGACCAAATGCTTGAAAGGTTATCCAAAAATACTCACTTTTGTTATCTTGATGGTTATTCTGGCTTCTCTCAAATTCATGTTAACACTGCTGATCAAGAGAAGATCACTTTTACTTGTCCCTATGGTACTTATGCTTACAGGCGTATGCCTTTTGGTTTATGTAATGCCCCTTCTACTTTTCAAAGGTGTATGTCTTCTATCTTTCATGGTTTTTGTGAAGAAATGGTGGAGGTATTCATGGACGATTTCTCTGTCTATGGAACCTCTTTTGACCATTGTCTCCACAACCTCAATAAAGTTTTGCAGAGATGTGAGGAGACAAATTTGGTGCTTAACTGGGAGAAGTGCCATTTTATGGTCAACGAGGGAATTGTTCTTGGCCACAAGATTTCCGAGAGGGTAATTGAGGTGGACAGGGCCAAGATTGAAGCGATTGAAAGGATGCCCTATCCAAGGGACATCAAAGGTATTCGTAGTTTTCTCGGTCATGCTGGTTTGTATAGAAGATTTATTAAATACTTTTCTAAGACTTCAAGACCCCTCACTAATCTTCTCCAGAAGGATGTTCCTTTTGTTTTTGATGAAGATTTTAAGGAAGCCTTCGAAGTTCTTAAGAAATCTTTAATAACCGCTCCTATAGTACAACCACCTGATTGGAATTTACCTTTTGAAATTATGTGTGATGCTAGTGATTTTGCTGTTGGAGCTGTTTTAGGGCAAAGGGTTGATAAGAAATTGAATGTTATATATTATGCTAGCAAAACCCTTGATAGTGCTCATGATTTGCAGATTGATAGTACTCCCTCTTCAAGAATTTGATTTGCAGATTTTTGTTAGGAAAGGAGCAGACAATCCGGTGGCGGATAATATTTCAAGGATGGAAGATATACCACATGATCCCATTCCAGTCAACGACAGTTTTCCAGACGAACAACTAGCTGTTGTAAAAGTAGAATCTCTCTCCAATCCTTGGTTTGCAGATTATGCTAACTTTATCGTTGCAAAGTTTTTGCCTCCAGGTTTATCATTTCAGCAAAGGAAGAAGTTCTTCCACGATTTGAGGCATTACTTTTGGGATGACCCACATCTTTTCAAAGAAGGTCCAGATGGGATCGTGAGGAGATGCATACCAGAACACGAGCAGAAGGACATTCTCAGACAATGTCACGATAGTCCATATGGAGGACATAATGCCGGTGAGAGGACCGCACATAAGGTTATTCAATCAGGTTTTTATTGGACTACTCTCTTTAAGGATGCTAGAAATTATGTCTTATCCTGTGATAAGTGTCAGAGAGTTGGTAATATTAGTAGAAGGAATGAGATGCCTATGAATTACTCTCTAGTGATTGAGCCTTTTGATTGCTGGGGTTTTGATTTTATGGGTCCTTTTCCTCTCTCGCACAAGTACACTCACATTTTAGTTGATGTTGATTATGTAACCAAGTGGGTAGAGGCAATCCCCACTAAAAGTGCTGATCACAAGACATCTTTGAAAATTCTCAAGGATGTAATTTTTCCTAGGTTTGGAGTACCCAGGTACCTCATGACTGAAGGGGGTTCACACTTTACGCATGGAGATTTTATAAAATCTTTATCAAAGTACGATGTCAATCATAGAATTGCTTCAACGTACCACCCTCAAACTAGTGGGAAAGTTGAGCTCACTAATAGAGAGATCAAGTTGATCTTACAGAAGACAGTTAATAGAGATAGAAAAGATTGGTCAAATAAGTTAGGAGATGCTTTGTGGGCATATAGAACTGCTTACAAAAACCCCATGGTCTATGGCAAGGCTTGCCATCTGCCATTAGAATTAGAACACAAAGCTTTTTGGGCTATTAGAGATCTTAATGCTGACCCGTAATTAGCTGGTGAAAAGTGTCTCATGAACTTGACTTCTCTGGATGAGTGGAGAAGTGAAGCTTACGAGAGCGCTAAAATGTTCAAGGAAAAGGTAAATAAGTGGCACGATAGGAGGATTATGAAACGTGAAATTAATGTTGGTGATAAAGTTTTGTTGTTTAGATCTTGTTTCAGGTTTTCTCCAGGTAAACTACTTTCCAGGTGGGAAGGGCCATTTCATATTGAAGAACTCTACCGCTCGGGTGCAATCAAGATTAACAATTTCGAAGGCACCAAACCTCAAGTTGTGAATGGGCAAAGACTTAAGCATTACATAGCAGGAGACCCTGTCAATGTTGATGTAGATTTTGTATACACAACAACTCATGAAGAACATGTTGCAGCCCTGTTTCAGACACCAGCAGAAGCCGAATAAGGAAAGGTATGTATTACGGTAAGGAAACATTGTGAACCGCCATAAAAATCCCATATTAAGAGTTTTTGTAAAAATAGGAAAATTTGAGGCCTAAGTGGAGCCAGAGACAAGCTCCAGGGGGCCCAGGCGTCCCCCTGGCCGCGCCGGGAGGCCGCCTGGGCACCCAGGAGTCCGTCTCCGACCCCACTTTGGCTCGTTACCTTCCTTTCCGTGCAGAAATTTTTGCTATATATTTTCCCGGATTGTTTCGGCAACGTATCTCGCGATTTCGTGTGTTTTCTTTTCGATCTGTTTCTGCCAGAAAATCTTTCAGCTAGACCTAGGTGCCATGGCTTCCCCAAGTTCCCCCAAGGACAAGTTCGTCGTCAATGTCATCAACCCTTAACTCGCTGAGGTGAAGAAGCACACTCAGGTTGTTCGGATGGAGGACGGTGTCCTCCATCAAGAAGATCAGAAGGGACCCATCATGGAGGGGAGCGTCGAGGCCAGCCTAGAAGAAGTGGAGCAAGAAGTCTTCAAGTATAAGATGATGGTCGAGCGTGGTGTTGAAACTAACTTTGACATCATCAACGAGCTGAAGGCACATTTCAAGAAGGAGATGAAGGAGATGTTGTCAAGCATCAACGAGTTGGAAGAAAAAGTGTTCGAGCTTCAAGGGCAGATCTATGATCTGCAGAACCAGAACCGTGAGTATGAACTAAAGTTTCTGCGCACGGGTTTGGGTGCTGAGTGCAGGATCTTGGAGACTGAAGCTTCATATGAGACTGGAGAACCGCTTCCATGGAAGCGCTTTGCCAAGGACTACGTGATCAACTTGAACAAGAATGAGGAGTGAAATCTCCTTGGGTAATGGCATCCCCTTAGCTTGTCCCAAGCTTGGGGGAGTGTCGGGTATCTTTATCTTTATCTTTGTCTTTTAGAGTCAAGTAGAGTCGTATCATGTCTAGGGAAGTTATCTTATAAAATAGGTGTTTGCATTGAGGTCTATCACTCCTTTTTGGAGAGTTATGTATCCGTGAGTGTGGAGTCGTTTATGATGGAATATTAATGAGAAGTCTATTGATTCCTTCGCTGCACTCGGTATTCTCTTCACGCAATCGACCTTATGATGATTCTTATGGGGAGTATTGACCTTATATCAGGTATGCCTTTGAAAACTTTATTTAATCTTGGCAAACATGGCTTTGGTCATAACAACAAGCATGATTTTCTCAAAGTAGCGACATAGCCAAAACCTTTATGTTATTATGCTTGAAGTGTTATGTTGACAAGGAAGACAACTTGATGTCCTATGCTTATTTTAATGTTTATGCTTTATATTGCTTTGCATCTAAGTCATCATCAATTGTCTGTTCTCTCAAAGCCTTTGCTAGCCAAACCTCTGTACTAAGCGGAATTCTTCTTGTGCATCCATACCCTGAAACCAATATTTTCCATATGAGTCCACCATACCTTCCTATTCGTGGTATTCCATTACCACTCCTAAAGTATAGAATTTATGTGTTATCCTTAAATGTTCAAAATCTTCTATTTTGTACCCCTGTTTTAGCTCATGAGGAAGAAGTAGTTAATTCATGATCTTCTTAAGTTGGACAAGTTTTATCCCGGGATTGCATGTGTGTCTGCAAACCCCTAATACGAGGAGGAATTGGCATGAGTGCGCCCAGCTCATAAAAGATAATACAAAAAACAAACCCTCCTTCACGCTTTGTTCATGAGAAATCAGAAAACTTTGGCAGTGATAAACAAAGGAGATTGCGGGGATGTGATCGTCCCCGTGTGGGATCCTTTCCTCGAAACTTGTCCAATTTGAGAAGTAACTGAGTTATCTATTAGCATTCATTGACAAATCATGCACCTCTCAAAACTTGTTTTCATTCTATTTGATTTAAGGATAGCACATGAGTTTTCCCTACTTCCCTAGAGCAGGGCCTATCTTTTAGTTTTAGGTTGAGTCAGTTATTCCTACTTCTTTCTATTCTTAAAGAGAGCAGACACTTGATGTGACAAGGATTCATTCATATAAATCTGCATTAAGATCTGTCATACCGCATCCTTGTTGACATTATCATTTGATAAGTAAGTTGTTTGTTAAGCCTGGCTGAAGCAAACATCTTCCTTTGTGTTAACATTTTCACTTCGTGCCTAACAACATGTTCTTTCAAAAGCTTCAATTGATCTCATCAAAATATAAAAAGAAAGAGCAAAAGTAAAAGCTATTAGTTGTTCTTTGACCAAATGACATGTTTGCCATGATTTGATGAGTTTCCTTAGCCCTACTCTTGATTATAATTGTTATTACTCTTTCATAAGGGCCCTATGAATTGAATATTGCTGTTGAGGATGTTTGAGTTTGGTGAAGAAATCATGATGCTTCTTGTTCGTATTCTATTTTTCGACACTTCACTCTCTAAACTTGTGGATAGGTTTACCGAGCTCAGTTTTTGCTTGGGGACAAGCGAGGTCTAAGATTGGGGGAGTTGATACGTCCAAAATGCATAAATATTTTATATCGTAATTCTTCCTTATTCATTGATATATTTCACATTACCATGATGTTATTATGTTGTTTTGGCTTGTTTTACACAGTTTGCAACTTTCCGGTGCCGAAGCAGCAGACGCATGATTTAGCGGTAAAAAGTGGACGCTGAGTTGCTGAAGAAGAACACCTCCGAATTACCTGAAAATCTACGGAGGGTGTTTTTGAGAGGATTGACGAAGACACGCAAAACAGGGACCAGAGGGGGGCCACAGGGTGCCCAAGCGGCCACCTGGCGCGGCCCCCACCCTGGCCGCGCCGGGAGGGCGCCTAGAGTCCTGGGACCATCCCAGGCTCCCCCTCTCTCCTATATACTCTTCGTCATCAGTAAACCCTAAAAAGAGGAGTTTTTACGGAGTTCCGCCGCCGCTCCGTGGCGGAAACTTATAGAGAATAAAAGGGTTCTCCGGCGGGCAGATTCCGCCGAGGAGATCACCTCCCGGAAGGGGAGATCATCTCCATCGTCATCACCATCGTCACGGGCATCATCAAGATCATCATCAACATCATCCCCAACATCAACACCATCTTCATCTTCATCCAATCTCATCTCACAATTGCATCTTGCGTTGTAACTCGTACTATCTATCCTCTCTACTCTACCGGTTTTGATTACTACTTTGTGGTGAATGCTATTGAGTTTTGTTGGAGAAATATCATTATGACCAGATTGTGTACCACCTATTTATCACCTCTGATCATGATCTCTTTTATGTCTTGTGAGTAGTTACTTTATTTCTTGAGTACATGGGAGAAGTCTTGTTTTTAGTAGTCATATGATGTTGAAGTAATATGTGTTGTTTGATATTTAAGTTGTGTTGTTATTTTCCTAGTGGTGTTGTGTGAGTCGAACACTCAACACTTCGCCTTATTAAGGACCTAGGGGAATACATTGTGTATAAAGAATGCTTACGGTGGGTTGCCGGAGTGACAGAAACCTGAACCCCAGTTTGCACACTTTTGCACAGCAGAATAATGGATCATTGATCGTATTGCTATGGTTAGGCTTTGCCTTAATTTCTACCTTGTATTTGCGGATGCTTGCAAGTTGTTTAATCATAAGAGTGCACTTATCTTAGTCTAGAAGGTGTGCTAGCATAGATCCATCCACTCAACACTTATCAACACAAAACATGTTATCAATGCGGAATATGGCAAAAGCGCATGACTACCTCTCCATGTGTCCTTAAGAACGCTTTAGTCTTTGTAAGTTCAGTTGCCAAGATTATCCTTTGCTCAAAAGGATTGGGCTACCTGCTGGTCCTCAGCATCATTTACTTTGCTTGCTTTTGTCTTATTGTTGCTTATACCGAAAACCCCTAAAAAGTTATCTTTTAGTGCTTGCACTTATTCCTTGTCCAAAATCACTTATCAATACCTTTCGCTCCTCGTTGGGTTCGACACTCTTACTTATCAAAAACTCTGCAATAGATCCCTTACGGTTGTGGGTCATCACTCATCCATAGGTTCTATAATATATGCTATGCTATGTAATCGGATGGATTTGGCTCTGTCAATTAGTATGACTAATCACTACAAGAATAATCCAGGAATGACTCATTGGACCGCAATGAAGAACATCCTGAAGTACTTACAAAAGACGAATGATTTCTTTCTCATCTATGGAGGATATGAAGAAGAGCTCGCCGTAAAAGGTTACATCGATGCTAGTCTTGATTCTGACCTAGATGACTCAAACTCCCAGACGAGATATGTGTTCATGTTGAATGGTGGCGCAATTAGATGGAGGAGCGACAAGAAGTCAGTCGTTGCCCAATCTTCAATGGAGTAGGATTATATTGCCGCTTGCGAAGATTCAAATGAAGCGCATTGGCTGAAGAAGTTCGTGATCGAGCTTGATGTCTTCCCCAGCTGTACTAACCCTGTTAGCATTTATTGCGACAATACGGGTGCCATTGCTAATGCGAAGGAACCAAGAACTGACTCTACCGCCAATCACATTCTCCGACGTATCCATGTGACGCGGGACTATGTCAGGGATGGTCATACTATGATTCACAAGAAACCTACAGATCTGAACGCAGTAGACCCAATGACTAAACCTCTTCCACAGGGCAAGTTTGAACAACACCGAGAGACTATAGGTGTTAGATACATACCTGATGTAATCTACTGTAATTTGTACTCTAGTGCAAGTGGGAGACAGTTGGATATGTGTCCTAGAGGAAAATTAATAAAAATATTTTTCACATATTCATATTTTTCATAATACGTTTTATACTATGCTAGAACTGTTGTAACATCCCAAAATTCTCCGAATTTTGTAATGTTAATAAAATTAAATAGATAATGATTGTTTTCTTGATGTGTTTGATTTTCTTTGGGATTTAAAGTTTTTGGAGTTTATTGAATATTAAAAAGAGAGGGAATAAAAGGACTTTCCCTAATATTCATAATTGGTGTTTTTGGAATTTATTATTTTAAAACAAAACCAACAAAACAAAATGAGAGAAGGTAATATGACTCCTTCAACATATCAAAGGGTTGGAAAATGTTTTAAATCATTATTGGAATTCCTTTGAATATTCAAAACATTTTTAAACTAAAGGAAATTCATTGGAGAGGATATAAAATGACTTATCCCCTTTTAAATAAAGTTGGAAAATATTTAGAATATTACTTTAAAGTTTTTAAAATTTATTTTGAGTACTATAAATAACTCTAAAATTATTTTAGGGATTTTATAATGCTAAGAGAGTTTTTATTTCATTGAAATGATTTATTAAATATTTTAAAAGAGTTGAAAAAAAGTATTCCAATGGGATATTTTTATTTTACCAAATTATTTATTGGTGTAACAATTTAAAATTTATATTTTATTATTTAGAAATGGTTCCCTAATGCTTTTGACCAAATAAAAATATTTTTAATAATTTATTGGATTTCATTTGATTTATGAAAATTATTTTATATTTAAATAAAGAATTTAGAAAATGTTTTTATTTTTATTCATCTTTTTGGAAAATATTTTCATTGCATAATTTTCTTTGTATTATTTTATGAATTTAGAAATTTATTTCATATTTTTCTGATGAATATTTATTTTCCTACAATTGTTTGAAGTTTTGGTTTTAAATAAAAAGAAAAATCCATAGCCCGGCCCAATAGCTTAATTCCGCACGCGAGTGCAATCCGAGCCCAACTCGGACCCAGTTTTTTTTCTCCTCTACTTATAAATAAAATTACAGATTTTTTTCCTTTTTTCCTTTTTCTTTATTTTCTGGAAAACCCTAGCTGCGGGACCCGTGGGCCTCGCCACCGCCGCCGCCGGGCCCCGCACGCCGCCGGCCGCGGCCTCCCTCCGCCCGCCGCGCGGCCACGCCGCACCGCCGCCGGCCGCCTCCCGGTCAGCGCCGCCGCCTCGCTGTCCCGGCCGTAATCGACCGCGCCGCCCAGCCGCCCTCCCCGCCACGAACGCCGCCGCCCTTGCGCCCCGACGCCTCGGCCACGGCCACGCCGCCCCGGCCACAGCTCGCCGCCGCAGGCTGCCGCGCCACGGCGAGCGCCTCCCGGCCGCGCCGCCCTACCCGCTGCACCCTGCCGCGCGCCGCCTCCCGTGGCACGCCGGCCACCACCCCCACCTCGCCGGAGAAGGCGGGGTTCGCCGGAAAACGAAGCAACTCCGGTGAAATCTGGGTCGAGGACCCGATCGCTTTTTCTGAGAAAAGAAAATTACGAACAAGTCCTTTTTGCAGAAAAGACCCCGTTCTCGCGTCCTCAATATCTTCTACACCGTAAGTCGGATCGAGGTGAATCTTTTTCCTACGCACTCGTGTTGTTCTGTACATTAGCATGGAATCAATTTTTGCACACTTTTGAATTTGAATTTGTTTCAAATTCAAGTTCAAATCCCGGAGGCCATATCTTGTAAACCGTTGATCCAAATCGAGTGATTCCTTTTGCGTTGGATCAGTCGTGTCATGTACTTTCTGTCTATATCATGTCTACAAAAAAATTCCAAAGTTTATTGATCTGTTTAAATTCAAATTCAATTCAATTTTGCACTTGCTATGACCTGCGTTGTAGTATTCTGTTTCACGTGATTCTTTTTGCATATCGGATCACCTGGGACATGTTATCGGTAAGGTTCACACACTTTTCATGTGGGCATGATATTCACCTTGAATTCACAATGCCCATAGTCAAAATTCCTTACCGATGAGTTTTTATCTGTTGACTCTCTTGAGTTCACGTTGCACTGATCACCTTCGAGCACATCCACACCTCTACACTTCAAAGTTTTGTTTTGTTGCTAAAACCTTTGTGTTTGTTTTGTTGATCTTTTGTTTGTCTCGTTGTGATGTGATTGCTTATTCGAGTTCCTTCGTTGCGATAGATTTGCTCGGAGTGTGACGAGTAGAGTTGACTGTACCGCGAGAGCGAAGAACTTCATCGAATGTATAAGGAATGTTACATTTTGACCATACCTCAACCTATATTTTCTATTATGCATGTAGCAAATTATCACTCTATGCATGTGTAGGACTATATATTAGTTATGATTTAAACCTAGTAGGATAGCCATATGTTCTGACCTTGTATTTCATTGTCGCCCTAGGATCGTGGTTGTTATTTATTGCTATTGCTTTGTAGACGGGGATTTGTTGAGTTATCATTTGATCTATGTGAGGATTAATGACTTGACAAGAAAACTTAAATAGAAATCACCTCTGGACGGGCAGGGAATGCATCCTGGGGCTCGTGCCGGACCAGGGCTAAATGCTTCCCAAATGGTTGTTTTGGTAGTGAACCGGGTGCGTCATGGCGAGTACCCTCTGACGCAGTGGGCGCCGTCCAGGCTTAAAAAGATCGGACAGACAGTGTGACTAGTAGCTTCCATGTACAACCACTTGCTATATGGGCTCTGGCTTAGATGAGTAAGTTTTGGGGAACCTGGCCCTGGTAGCTAGCTGATGTAGATATGATAGGTGTACCGGCTACCAAAGGGTGGAGGCAACCTCTTCTGAAAGACTATGTCTCAATCTACGGGTTGAGTCCAGTGGGGAAAGTGTAAAAACCTCTGCAGAGTGTAAAAACTAATCATGATTAGCCGTGTCCACGGTTACGGACAACTTTGAGCAACTGGGCATTATTGTTGTTGGATGGTCTTGACAGATATTTAACCTTAATAAGAATTTGAGTGGGAACTTTTAATAAAGGGATGGTTGGAATTGGTGTAGCCCAATTCAACCATACTTAGGACTAGCAAGATAAGTTAAAATTTGATTAGTTGTAGTATGTGAGGGAAAAATCAGCTTTCTGCAAAATAAAACCATAAGCCTTTCCTTTGACTTATCCTTGCATGTAGATGTAGGTCTGTTATATACTTTTTCGTGTGACTTGCCGTACAAATGAGATGTACTGACCCGTTGTCGGGCTATAACCTTCGGTGTTGCAGGATTGTATACGATGAGTAAGTGATACGATGTAGGGTTACGATGTCTATACTCAACTTGCCGGTGGAGTTGATGGACGCCACGAAGCTCTTTATTTTTTCCGCTGTATTCTATTTTTAAGCTAGCCTTGAGCTATGCAGGTATGCTTTATTGTAATACTGGATCTTCGATGTAATATATATGACATGTGGTTTATTCTTGATATTACATCATGTACTGTGTGTGCTAGCTATTGATCCAGGGACTAGCACAGAATGCACAGAGACTCCGGTTTGTGAGGAACCGGGTCGTTACAACCGTATTACTCAGAAACACCAATACACGTGTAGTATATAAAGACCCAGTCCCTAGTCAAACTCAGGTACACTAGCTCTTTGGGCAATCGATGATCAAGGTTTACTCATATTGAGGTATGAACCGCCTATTGAGAATGAGGTCATGTCAGTAGGAGAATTATGTGATGGGCACACACCCACCTAAAGCATTGCGATGTGATCAAGTCACATAGTTCATCATTGCGATGACTTTGTAGCATATGACTTAGTCCTTAGACCGCAATGATCATACGTAACTACTGTCTACGGGGATACTTTAAGTTGCATCCACCGCCTCACGGAAATATGGTGGCCATAAAGGTTTATCTTAGGTATTACGAAGTGGACACATTAATGAGTATGTAAATAGATCAAAACAAGATTTGTTAGTCCATGTAACGGACATGTACTATGGGCCCACTCGATGATATTGCATCAACCGCTTGCAAGCAAGTGACTAGGTCGCAAGAGATGTAATAGACACGGGCGAGTAAACTTGTTTGTTAGTAACGAGGTATGAACTAGGTATAAGGATACCTAAGATCAAACCCCGGACAATCAAAGTACCACATGACAAAGGGATCAAGTGTTATCGTTAACGGTTTCCAACAGCGATGAAGTTCATTCGATGGAAGTGCAGGGGCTATCAAGGATTGTAACCAGGTCCAACTGATTAGTCATTGATCACGAGAGTGTCTTGATCATGTCTGCTATTTCCCTGACCGCAGGGTGTAATAATTAAGGGTAATCGATGCATTAGTATAGATTTGGGATCATCGGTGAAATAGGAGAGAGCGCCAGAATTGTTCCGGGAGTTGCCAAAAGTTGTTCCGGATATTTTGAAAGGTTCAAAATAAAGTTTAATTATATTTAATAATTTTTTTATTTAATTAACATAATTAAATATTAAAATATATTTAAATTAATTAATAAAATGGAAATATTGATAATGGGCCACATGGGGCCCATTAGGGAAGGGAGGGCGTTCCCCCCTTGGGCCATGCGCCAAGGGTGGGGCCCATCCCCCCTATGACCGGCGCACCTCCCCCCCTTGTGGGAGTTTAGTACCACATGGGGAGGGGAGCAGGATGACACCCCCCCTTGGCCTATATAAGGAGGGTTACAACCCACTTTTTCCAATCATCAAGTTCAGTTTTTCTCTTCTATCTCTTTCTCCTACCTCGAGCGGACTCCCCTTGTTTGGAGTTTGCACCTAGTTTGGATTTCTCCACCAAAGCAAGTTGTTGCTCTGCCGGAGTCGGGATCCGAATCCGTCTTCTTTCTGCTGCTCGCTTGGTTCGGGCCCCGGAGGGAACATCGGTTGCACCGTACATGTGTAATCTCCTCGAGGCACTCCACCTGTGGTTCTACTTCATCGCCGGAGGTCTCCGGGAGTCTCCATTGCCGGTGGTCTTCTAAATGATAGGGAGGTCGTAGGATCAGAGTCTACGCCAACCACGTTAGTAGAATGTTTCCCTCTTTCGGTCTTCAAGGGTATGAACATCGATTCGCTCCGTTACATTACATCGCCATAACATAGATCTTGGGTTCGGGTTTCGTAGGTAGGAAAATTTCATTGTTTTCTGCCCCGTTCCCCAATAGTGTCATCCTTGTAAATTATGATAGAGAGCAATGGCACCCTGTGACTATCCCCTTAATCTATAAAAGGGAGAAATCTGCCATATGGAAAGGGGGACACAAGAAAAGGAAGGGGTCATTCCAGGCCCTTTCTAAAAAATCCCATGTAATGTACACCATTGCCACAATGAAGATCAGACATGCAGTAGTAGGGTATTACACTCCCTAGCGGCCTGAGCCTGGGTAAACTAGCGTATTTTCTCGCATCAACTTTTTATCATCTCCGACGTTCCAATCCCAGCAGCAACCTCCACAAGCACGGGGCAAATAGGAGTCACAGGGCGCTCCTTGCCCCTTGCGTGCCCCCCGGGGTCGTGCCCCTCCGGAAGAAACCTCCTGGAGGGACAATCTAGGGCGGCGTCGCTCCCACGATGGACCAGCACCCCCGACATCTGGTGCTATAAGGAGGGCCGAAGATTACGTCGTCTACGATTTCTCTCCTCGATGGCCACACTTCAAGCGGCTGGCCGTGATAAAGGATGTCACCGTCAATATTCGCGTAGCGGAGTTCCCCGCAAAGGCGGACAGAGGGCGCTCACCGGGGTTGGTAGCGTGGTTACCATTCGTTCACTCACCCTGCATCCAATCAATTTCCCCCCAACAGGGTCCGACGCAGCGGAAGGATTTCCGAGCACTGATCCTTGTGCGTGACTTGGCTGCTGCGAAGCGACCATTATCTTGCTACAGATTCCCTCGTACTCTGCCCAAGAGCCCACCGATAATGATTCAGTTGGAGCACCAAAGATCTCATGTGAATTCATGTCGTGAATCCCCTTATTTCCCCCATTGTGCTCACCTACAGTGTTCCCTAGATTCGTCTCCCCCGGGAATCGAATTATTTGCGGATGCAATCGACAGAGAAGTTTGCGACGCCTAGGGGACACTGTACTCACTTATGAGAGATTGTACCAAGTATAGTGTCTTAGAGGAGATTTCGGCCTTGCCGACCCCTCAACGCGTGAGTAGCTTGAGCCTGGCTACTGCTGTCATATCCGGGCAATTGTCCTCGAAGGAAGCTACACATGGCGCTATGGGATGGTCCGTTCCTGTGTGGAGCACGCTTTGTGTCCGCCCCAGATACCGGTGCAAGGTTACTGCATTGCATTCGCTCTGTGCAAAGTCGCGCAGATGTATTGCCACCAGGAAAGTACCACTGGTCGGGCGCGTCACGGGGACCCGATTCCCTGTTTCCCCAGTTCCCGGAAACTTCCGTTCCCCGAGAAGTTGGTTCCGGGACTGGGACGAGAATTCCCGGAAATCCCATCTCCTTCGTGGAGCTCGGTTTCCGGATGTTGCTATCAACTCGTCAAAGCCACGGGTTAGACTATGCATTACTTTTAGAGAAGCGACCAGATCCATTCTGCGGCCACGTCCGGGACGGTACGCCTCGCGTTTCTTCTGTAAGTAAAAACACATAGAACCTCCTGCGGATTCACGGCATTCACATAAACAATGTTCAACATACATCATGTAAGCTGACGCTTTGGAATCTTTCCTAACTCGCTCCATGAAGGACGAGCTACCAAGTTCATTATTACTACCCATAGAGTTCTACTCGACAAAGGTAAAACAAGGTAAAAAGCAAATACACGGTGTCACTTCCTCTTGACCATCCTGGTGCTGATCTTCTCGGCATGCTTGCAGCACTTGTCCTCCATACGCTTCTGCTCCTCCGGGTAAGGAATGCTCGTGTACACGGTGTTCAACTCCAGTTAGGATTATGAAACTTCAGCCTCGAGAATGCCCACCTGAAGATCTCTGAACTCACGTCCTTGACTATCTGGGCCGCCCGCTCCATGCGTCCTTCCTGGTATTTATCCATCGCTTCAGCTGCACTTAAGAAGAAAGCCATGAGGCCCTCAACCTATGATGATGCAGGTCTTCCGACAACCCAACATGAGGCAACTTCATCTCGTTCAACACGATCGCAAAGCTGGTTGCTACACTTCGGACAGATGTCAGCCCCTCCTCGCTTGATGCCCTGAATCGCGCATAGTCGTCCTTCATACTGGCGTATGCCCTAGCGGAAGAATCCCGCTCTTTCTAGGCACGTGTTTCCTCTGATTGAGCATAGGACACCTCCTCATCCTTCCCGGCGATGGTGGCCTGCAGCTTCCGGACGGAATCTTCCCTCTTCGTTAAGCTCAGCTTCAGGGCATCACATTCCCCTTGCAGTCTTCTCACCGCTTCCGCGTGGGCGCTTTGCACAACTTCTAGCTCTTTCTTGTGTAGTTCCTTCATGTTCCGGTGCACCTCTGCCACTGTAGCCTCCAGAGCCTCTTCCCGGTGCTTGAGGGACTGGTTTTCCTCAACAAGGTCCTCAGCTTGCTGGGCTTGGGCTCGGCTCACCTCCTTGAGGTCCGTCCAAACACGCAGCATGTCTGCCTCCTGGATGGCCTGCACCATGTGCGCCTCCTCTAGCTTCGCCACCCATGATCTCAACGCCTTCCTGCTGTCCGAGATCACCCGGGCCATGGCGGCTTCTCTAGAGGCCACCTGCTGCGCCCACTCTATCACCAGCTTCTGCCGCACGAAGTCCTTATTCCTGATCTCCTCGAACTCTCTGTGAATTTTGACCTAGAATTTGGCCCCAATGGGAGCCATGAGTTCATCCAGATAAAGAGACGATGGGGAGCACCCTCAGAGAGCTTCCTCCAGGGCCAACACACTGGACTGACATTCCTTCCTCTTGACGGCGGCCGAGACGGAAGAATATATGTTCGCCTGCAATCAGCAATGATAGAATCGAGGTTCGGAAGAATTAGTTACTCGGAAGCCAGTGTTGCGACCAGGATCCCTGGGGGTGTGTCACCTAAAACAAGGACGTACTTGGATAACACTCGGACCAGCTTCCGAGGCCCTCGCCGAGATGGACCTCTCCTCCAATACGGTTCCTTCTTCTATGAGGGACTCGGTTTTGGTTGGCTCCACTCTCTCTGGCCTGGGGACCGCCCTTCCACTACTGTAGACGATCATCTCCAGCCGCCCAGCCTCCGGCGGCGGTGGATGCTCCTGGCCCTCCACCACCGGAGTAGATGACGCCCCAGTTG
Source organism: Bromus sterilis (assembly GCA_950022295.1). Classification (NCBI taxonomy): domain Eukaryota; kingdom Viridiplantae; phylum Streptophyta; class Magnoliopsida; order Poales; family Poaceae; genus Bromus; species Bromus sterilis. Next base: position 144,758,550 of record OX465597.1, read on the forward strand.
GCGCTCTAGAAGAAAGTTTTCCTGCAGAAACAAGACCAACGTCAGAATCCCGTATGGAAAGTGAAAACAGTAGAAGCGCAGGGCAACACGATCCCGGGGTAGGATGTGGGACCTCGTCCACGGCCGGAACCTCCACCGTCGGTCGCTCCGGCGCTTCCCCCCTGACGCTGGTCCTCTGACACACGCGCCTTCTTCTTTGGAGCCTCGACTGTCTCCTCCATGTTTCACGAACCACTAAGCACATGCGAAGGAATAAAGGGCGCATGTATGAACGTGACTTACTCACCGTGAAGAAACGGTGACAGGGTGGAATCCGGAAGGCCAGGCCTCCACCCCTCGGCTGACGAGCTCACGGTCTCCGGGAACTTCTCCTGCGTCGGAGAAGCCTTGCCCGTCGTCTTTCGAGGAGTCAACCTCTTGAGTGTTGATACGTCTCGAACGTATCGATATTTTCTGCTCGCTCCATGCATGTTTTGTGTGATATTGCTATGGTCTAGATACAATTTCATACAATTTTGATCATATTTGGACTAACCTACTAACTCAGTGCACCCCAATGCCAGTTCCTGTTTTCTGCTGTTTTTCTATTCCAGGTTTCCCCCATATTAAAATTGCTCCAAAAATTTCGGAAAATCGGATAAAAAATCATCGTAACGGAGTCTTCCAGAAGCACCCAAGTGGGGCCAGAGGGCCACCACCAGGGGCCCAGGCGGCCACCTGGCGCGTCCAGGGGCCTGGCCGCGCCAGGGGGGTTCCTGGACCCCTGGTGGCCCCCCTGGCTGCCCCCCTTCGCCTATTTATTCTCCTTCACAGGGAAACTCCGAGGACAGAACCCTATTTCACAAATTCCCCTCTGTTCCGCCGCCGCCGCGCTTCCAAGATCGGGAGAACCGTCATGACCCTTACGGACACCCTGCCGGAGGGAGGGTCGACCTCTGGGAGCTTCTCCTCCACCATGGACGCTTCTCGGATGTGCCATGAGTAGTCTACCTTGGACCATGGGTCCGTGATCAGTAGCCATGTGATGTTCTCCTCCCCTCTTTGTTCTTCATGGTTTAGGCCTCGTGAGATGCCCTACATGATCGAGCCACATATGTAATTATTTCTGCTTTTTCTATGCTGAGTTTGAAGGGATCTGATAGATTATGAGATTATGCTTAGATTGTGATAGAGTAATATAATTAGTTCTTATCTTTTGTATTTTTGTTCCGAAGTAATTCTTGCATGTTCTCTGTTACTATTTATTGCTTTAGCCAAGTGGTAGGTAGTAACTCCAAGAGGTAAAGTTATGCTCGATTGTGGGTACATGCCCCCTGATGACACACTTGAGTGACAGAAACATGAGTCTAAGGGATGTGTTGTGGCCACAAGGGGGAAAACAACGGTGCTTGTAACCACGGTTATAAGCATTGTTTACTTTACGCAAAGTTCTTTTAATGCAGTTGTCTGTTGATTTGGGTTTACACTTTGGGTGGGGCGCACAACTTAATACCAGTTAGACGTTCTGGATAGATATCTCAAGGTGGATGATTAGTAGTAGATGCAGATGGATTTCGGTCTACTTATTTTGGCGTACTGCCCATGCTTTTGAGCCTTTTCCTTTTTTTTGTAGCATAGTTAGCATTGTGGTGCGCTTATAATCCTGTCAATTGCCCTTCTGTAATTTGTTTACCTCGCATAGCATCTTTATCGTCTTTTGGGAGAGAGACATCACTAGTGAACATCACGGGACCTCGATCCATATTCTCATCACTGTTTACACGCTCATTTACTTTCTTGCTTTTTACTTTTAGTTGCTATCATTATCATTATCCTGTGTTTTTGATCCTTTGTAAACAACAAGGCCGGAGAGATTGACAACCTCTCTGAACATCGTTGGGAGCAAAATTAATTTTGTTGTGTGCAGGTACGCGTCAGGTGCGCCGCTGACACCTACTTATCATCGCCGGAATCCTACTGGTCGATACTCAACCTCGGTATCTTCACCGAGGGAAAATTGCTGCTACGCTGCATCTTACCTTCCACTTGGGGTAACCAACGAAGGGCGAGAAGCAATCCTCTATTGCGTATCAAGCGAATTTCTGGCGCCGTTGCTGGGGACTCCGAGTGATAAGATAGGGGAGTTTCCCACTACCTTTTACCTTTACTTTTTAGTCTTGTTAGTTTACCTTTCCAGTTTTTTCTTTTGCTTTTGTGTCTTATATGAAAAACCAAAAAAATAGTTGCTACCTTTTGTCTTTGACTTTGTCTGCCTATTGATGCTATCCTCACCATGGGTGTTGAACCACCCAAATATGGTAAGATGGACATGTTTCACATGTTTCACATGTTTCACTTGGATAGTATTCGATCAATTTGTGCTCGCGCTAAAAACCCAACCGACTTGGTTGAGGGAAAATCATTGGATGAGCATGCTCATTATACGCGGCACCGCCTATCTCAGAAAGGGAAACACTTATGGGATCAAATACATGTTTCTTATTACCAAGCTAAACTTTTGTGCCACGTTTATGATTTTACTTGTTGTTCTAATATAGATCATAAACACCTTCCCTTAAAATGTGAGTTTAATGAAAATGAGATCTTATCTTCTTATGCTAAAGGTGTTTATGATTACTGTGATGTTGAAAAGATTGAAGAGTTTGTTGCTTTTAAAGGTGCTTATGAGATTTCTTCTTTGATTGAAAAGTATCACGATACTATTCACCAGTCCGAAAACTTTGCTGTTCTTGCTTATTGCTTCGAGAATTATACTTCCAATTCTTATATTGAGGATTTAAAAAAATGTTTGCGGCCCTAGAAGAGGCCAATGATTGCTTTGAGGAGGAATCTCATGATTCCGAGGACTCACTTGAAATATCCCTTTCTAAAGATATTGATACTTTCTTTGTTGATGGTCAAGATGCCACTATGGATGATGCTGACAAAGATGAACTCTCTATAGTTCCTTATGTTAAGAATGAAATTGTTTCTATTGCACCCACGCTTGATTTTCCTATTACCCTTTTGAAATCTCTAACTCATATTCCAGAGAATTGTGCTCTTATTAAGGCTCAATGTGATGGGTTGCATTTATCTTATGATCCTCAAGACCGTGTTGCAAACTATACACGTGTGCTTGTAGTTCATGAACAATATGATTTATGTGATAGTGATATTCTTGATGTTGTTCATGATACTACTGAAAATTATTATGAGAGAGGGAAGTTTGGTTGTAGAAACTTCCATGCTACAAAAACACCTCTCTTTATGATAAAAGTTTTGAAGTTGTTCTTCTTCCACCTTCCTATGCATGTCACTTTGTGCTTCTTTGATATATTTTCTTACAAGATTCCTATGCATAGGAAGTGGGTTAGGCTTAAATATTTTTCATATTTGCTTCTTGATGCTCTCTTTTTCTTCAACTCTTATTCTCTTGTGAGAGCATCTTTATAATCTTTATGCCTAGCTTAAAGGCGTAAAAGAAAGCGCTTGTTGGGAGGCAACCCAAGATGTTTTTACTTCTGTTTTTAGTGGTATTGATGATTTTTACTACTGTAGCAACATCATTGTATCTTTATTTTCAAGCTTTGTGCCAAGTTATAGCCTCTTATGACAAGGGAAGTGAAAGTTGTGACATGCTGTCCAGAAAACAGATTCTGTCTTCGTGAAGGGAAAAATCGGATTAAATCACCAGTTCATCTTCTTGAGCTGATTTTTTTACACAGCGTGCTCTATAAAATCACGGAACTTTCGTATGTTCTGAGTTTTTTTATTTGAGTTGCAGAAGTGCCCCTAAACAATTGTTTACTACCTGCTGTTCTGTTTTTCACAGATTCTGCCACGTTTTGTCTCTCCTAACTTTTGCAAACCTTAAGCTTGATTTTTCTTCACAAAAACCTTTTGGAAATATTGAGAAACGGTAGCTCTTCAAGAATATCTTTATATCCAGTGGGGAAAATTATTTATTAAGGGGACTAACATCTCTAATCAGCTTATGATGAGTTGTGTATGAAGGGAGTTTTCAAGCGTGCGATGGAAGATGATGAAAGAAGATTCGGGAGTGTCAAGCTCTCAAGCTTGGGGATGCCCCCATGCATCCCCAATAAATATTCAAGGAGACTCAAGCGTCTAAGCTTGGGGATGCCCCCAAGCATCCCCCTTCTCCATCAACAATCATCAGTTCGTCCTTCGTCTCACTCTATTTTTATCACTTCATGTGTTATGTGCTATGCTTGGAGCGTCTCGCTCTTAGGTTTTGATTTTCGTTTTATTTAGCTTTGCTTGCTGTTCATAACAATTTAGATCCCTTCTTATTGTGTGGGAGAGAAACATGATCCACTTTCAAAATCTAGAACACATCATAGGATTCTTCATGCCTATCTTTTTTGCTGTTGTGTGTTCTTTATCTCTTCGTAGCTACTGCCATGTCTAGTTTTAGTTTTAGTTTGTCTTTAGCAAGAGCCTTGGCTTTTGTTTAGTTTGTTGCTAGAACTCTCTTTAGTTTTCATGTTTATCTTGTTAAGAGAGTTGGTTGTTGCACTGAGTTGTTTCTTGTCTTGAAAGTAGGTAATTGCGGTTGCTATTTAATTTTAGTAGTAACTTGCAATAGTTTTGAGGTATAGATGTGAGTAATGTTTGAACTTTTGGTGTCAAGAGCTCTAGCCTATTAGTGATAGGTGTCGTATTTTGGGCAATCTGTGTGTTATTTTCAAAAACATACAAAACTAGTTGAGAACTCTAGCTACTAGATGAATCACTACTCTTCTGAGGGGTCGGATATTAGAGTACACTCACGTACCATGAGTCAAGGATGCGCAAGGATAACCAAACCCCCATACACTCCTCCTCGGGGTACTTGTTTCTTTGTGAACCTCCTTATTAGATTGAGAGTTACCGATAATAAGTACATGAGTTCTTCGGACTAATGTAAGTATTGAAATTTGACACTTCCACCTCCTCATATTTTCTAGCCTCTCCCGTGCCGTGCATTGCCTTCTTCTCACTCCGAGAGTTGGCGTCCACCTTCACCGATACATCCAAACCCTTGGCATGATATGCTCTGTCATCATAAACCTCCCTATATGTTTCCTCAAAACAGCCACCATACCTACCTATCAAGGAATTTCCATAGCCTTTCCGAGATATATTGCGATGCAACTTCCACCTCTTCATGACTTGATCTTCATGTCATACATGTTCCTTCTACACTGGCATCGGCATACATTGCATACATAATGATAGCTACATCTTCTTTATGATTTGAGTACCTTGTAAAGTGTGAAAGATCTTCTATACCCTCTTGTAAATTAGAGTGTTGCCCGTAAGTGAGGAAAATATCCCAAAGTGGACAAAATAAAAGATCCCAAAGAGGACAAATGAGAGTTAAATAGAAAGAGCCATTGAGGCCACAAAAAAATACAAAAAATAGAAAAAAAGAGAAAAAAGAAATAAAAAGAGAGAAATGGGCAACGCTACTATCCTTTTGAAAGATCCACACTAGTACTCCCTCTTATCCTTGTACTCCATAGAGATGATCATGCATATAGCTAGGTGGGTACCTTCACACTATAGAACTTGGCTTTCATATTCCAAGGATGAGCCTCCTAAAAAGAGCTCTAGGTCTTCACGAGCGACAAATTTAGATGCATCCCCACTAGTTCCATTGGAGAGCTTTTCGGCTCATATGTGCATCCGTTGCATGGCAATCCCTACTCCTCACATCATATCTATCATTTGGAATTCTCGCCTATGATTGTCCTCATTGATGTGAGCCTTTCTCACCTTTTTGACTTCCTCCTCCACCATATTCTATATTTTCCATTCTAAGTCTCAACTCTCGGGCTTACGCTCATCCATTGCATGAGTGCTCAAAATATCGAAAAGGAGTGGATCAAATTGACGCTAGTGGTCTGGGGACGAGTCAAGATAAGATTCCAAAGAAGACCAAGTGTGAAACTTTAGTAGATTGAGTTCTCAACAATAATACTTTTTTCCTGTATTCCCAATCCCCCTTCTTGCACGCAAAAACCATTTGGAGACATTTGAGTCATGGACAGCGAGATCTCTTGCACCTAATGTTCTTTCGTTGCTTGTTTTAATGCTAATATAGGCTCTTGCATGTTATGACTTGAATTGAATAACATACCTTGATTTCTTTACTTTTCAAAGTTCTTATATGGTTGCTAGCATGTCACCACAGAAATTATGCCTGTTATCATTTACCTACTCGAGGACGAGCAGGAATTAAGCTTGGGGATGTTGATACGTCTCAAACGTATCGATAATTTCTACTCGCTCCATGCATGTTTTCTGTGATATTGCTATGATCTAGATACACTTTCATACACTTTTGATCATATTTGTACTAACGTACTTACTCAGTGCACCCAAGTGTCAGTTCCTGTTTTCTGCTGTTATTCTATTCCAGGTTTCCCTCATATTAAAATTTCTCCAAAAATTCGGGAAAAATCGGATAAAAAAATCAGCGTAACAGAGTCTTCTAGAAGCACCCAAGTGGGCCAGAGGGCCACCAACAAGGGCCTAGGTGGCCACCTGGCGCGGCCAGGGGGCGCCTGGACCCCTCGTGGCCCCCTTGCTGCCCCCCTTCTCCTATTTATTCTCCGTCACGGGGAAACTCCGAGGACAAAACCCAATTTCGCAAATTCCCCTCTGTTCCTCCGCCGCCGCGCTTCCAAGATCGGGATCACCGTCAGGACCCTTCCCGGCACCCTGTCGGAGGGAGGATCGACCTCCGGGAGCTTCTCCTCCACCATGGATGCTTCCTGGATGTGACGTGAGTAGTCTACCTTGGACCATGGGTCCGTGATCAGTAGTTATGTGATATTCTCCTCCCCTCTTTGTTCTTCATGGTTTAGACCTTGGGAGCTGCTCTATATGATGGAGGCACATATGTAATTCTTTCTTCTTTTGCTATGATGAGTTTGAAGGGATCTGATGGATTATGAGATTATGTTCAGATTGTGATAGAGTAATATAATTGGTTCTTATCTGTTGTATTTTTGTTCCGAAGTAATTCTTGCATGTTCTCCGTTACTATTTAGTGCTTTGGCCAAGTGGTAGGTAGTAACTCCAAGACGGAACATTATGCTCGACTGTGGGTACATGCCCCCTGATGACACTCTTCAGTGACAGAAACATGAGTCTAGGGGATGTGTTGTGGCCACAAGGGGGAAAACAACGGTGCTTTTAACGGCGGTTACAAGGATTGTTTACTTTACGCAAAGCTATTTTAATGCAGTTGTCTGTTGCTTTGGGTTTCCACTTTGGGTGGGGCTCGCAACTTAATACCAGTGAGATGTTCTGGATAGATATCTCAAGGTGGATTATTAGTAGTAGATGCAGATGGATTTCGGTCTACTTATTTTGGCGTACTGCCCATCCTTTTGAGCCTCTTCCTTTCTTTTGTAGCATAGTTAGCATTGCGGTGCATTTATAATCTTGTCAATTGCTCTTCTGTAATTTGTTTACCTCGCATAGCATCTTTATCGTCTTTTTGGAGAGAGACAATACTAGTGAACATCATGGGACCCTGGTCCATATTCTCATCACTGTTTACGAGCTCATTTACTTTCTTTATTTTTACTTTCAGTTGCTATCATTATCCTGTGTTTTTTATCCTTTGTAAACAACAAGGACGGAGAGATTGACAACATCTCAGAACTTCATTGGGAGCAAAGTTAATTGTGTTGTGTTCAGGTCCGCGTCAGTTGCGCCGCTGACACCTACTTATCATCGCCGGAGTCCTACTGGTCGATACTCAACCTCGGTATCTTCACCGAGGGAAACTTGCTGCTACAGTGCATCTTACCTTCCACTTGGGTTAACCAACGAAGGGCGAGAAGCAATCCTTTCTCGTGTATCACGTGTCACCAGAGGGGGGGGGTCTGGTGGCGTTGCTACGTCGCTGCCGGCAGGCGCCTTGCTCCATAGCCCCTTCGTGGAGCCCGACGCTCGTGCGACGTCACCACCGTCGATCGCAGGGATGTAGGGGGCGTAAACCGGTGTAGGCGGCGCCTCCTCCTCCTTGTCCATTTCCTCGCTGTCCAACTCCACCGGAACCTCGTTTGACTCCTCGTCCTCTGGGGACGATGCTGAGCTCGTTTCTTACAAAAATCTTTCCTTGGCGCTCTCCTTCTCCGAGACGTGTTCCGGACTCTCCTACGATAGCACCTTCTTGCTGCGCGTGGTCGTCTTCTTCCGGCGTCCCCTCTGTGAGGATGAGGCACCCATCAGGTCAATAGTCTGTCGAGCCCCTCCGGGCCTCGCACTTGCACCTTGTCGAGTCATGGATCCTCTCCCACGCACTGAGCCCCCGAGGGCCGGCTCTTCCATCTTCCTTCCATCAGTCTGCTTTTGGATGTACTCGAAATAAAGTTGTTGCCTCTTCTACATCCTCGCCAACTCCGCCGGCTTTGTGAGAGCCATCTTATTCTCATAGGTATCCCTCGGGAGTTCATCAATCGAGGTCAAGAGATCCTTGATCTGGGACTCCGACAAGGATTTCCAATCCGGATCAATCAATCCCCTGGTGTTGCTAGGGGGCATGGCTTCGAGCAAGAAATCCCTGGCCTGGTTGTTGTGAAGGGGGATTACCTTCTGCGACAAGACTGTCTGTCATCCGTTGTGCTCCGCCCCGGGATGGAGTTGCATCTTGTCTACCGGGACCCGATACCCCCACGCCATCTTCTTCCGGTGCTGCAGGGGAGCAATGCGGCGACATAGGTATTTTTCTACCACCATATCCAGCGTCAGGCCAACAGTCCTCAAATACTTGACCCGGCGCAGTACCAGATCGAATTGCTCCCCCAACTGAGATTGGGCGTACCAAATGTTGGTCCGCTCCTTTTCCTTCGGCAGCACATCATCCGGCACCTCATCAGCCAGAATGATTGGTTCCATCTTCACGAAAACACAATAATGCCCTCTTGGTGATCACGTGCGAGTCCAAGTTCTCATCGGACATCCTGTCCCAGATCTTAAAAGAAAACCCCCTGTGATCACGTCTTACTACACCCTAGGGGTATAGAAGTACCAGAACAAGGACACCGACGGCACTATCCCTAAAAAATTCTCGCACAAGTACGCGAAAGCGGCCAAGGCGGTCACCCCATTCGTGTATAATTGCAGCAACTGGATCTTGTATGTATCTAGGATGGACAAGAAGACCTTGGAAAAAGGTGGCACCAGACCTACTTCGAGGAAGGCAGAAAATATTGGCACTATGTCCGCTTGCACTGTCGCCTCCCTTCCGTTCAGCATCACCGCAACCGAGGCCCCGTTTTCGTTGCCTTTGCCGACAAGGAACACTCTCAATTGGTCCATCTTCTCCCCGGAATTGCGGGACGATGGGAAGCACGTGGAAACCAGCCGCGGGTCGATGGCCGGCGCGGCCGGCGCTGGCGTCCGTTTCGGTGTCTGCTTCCTCTTTGGCGCCATTGCAGATCTAGAATGGGAACTGGTGGCGTTGGTTTTCAAGAGGGGAAAATTAAAACACAGAGATGAAATAACCTTCAATCCGCCCGCGGGACGCGGTTGATATACCTCCTGGAGGCACCATTCTCCCTGCAACGGTTACTTGTTGCAGGCCCAGCGTGCCATGCTTCGACTCTCAAAGAAACCACCCAGCACAAAGAGTCGTTCGCCGGTTACCGTTGGTACCTAGCCACAGCCGCCATGGCGTGGAACCGCACCTTAGCCCTGGGGCCACTGTTGGGGACTAGATCCCGGGATACCCTCCGGTAAGGGGTTTTCTCATACCTCGTCCAAAGAAAACATCACCCCATAGCTCGAACAGGCGAAAGACAACTTCCTTCAAAAATATGTATCAACATGCTCTTTCCTATAGGTCCTACCTCGGCCACAACGACCCGACCAAACGTTCAAGGCATTAAATAAAAAAGGAGACAACATGCACCGAGCAGCAGACGGGCCACGACACATGGCGGGAGCTCCTCCTCGACTCATCCCAAGCGGAGCTGCACTGTCGCCGCGCCCTCGCCGAGACCCTCTCGGAAGACGCCCCCGCGCTCCACGTCGACCCGTGTGTGTGTGTGTGTGTGTTTCTGTGTGTGTGTCATCCTTGTAAATTATGATAGAGAGAAGTGGAACCCGGTTACTATCTCATTAAGCTATAAAAGGGAGAAGTATGCCATAAGGAAAGGGGGAACACAAGAAAAGGAAGGGGCGTTCCAGGGCCCTTCCCAGAAAATCCCCTGTAATGTACCCCATGGCCACAATGAAGATCAGACATGCAGGACTAGGGTCTTACGCTCACGAGTGGCCTGAACCTAGGTAAACCACTGTGTTTTCTTGCATCGCCTTTTAATCATATCCACCCTTCCAATCCTAGGAGCAACCTCCACGAGCACGGGGCAAACATGATCCTCAGGGCACTCCTTGCCCCTTGCGCGGCCCGCCAGGGTCGTGCCCCTGCGGAAGAAGCCTCCCGGAGGGAAAATCTAGGGCGGCGTCGCCCCCGTGACGGACCAGCTCCCCCCGACAATAAGTGTTTGCAAAGATCTCATATTGACATGGGCTAAAAGGTGATGCCAGAGCCATCCCACATCAACTTTGGCCATTAGACAAATCACGGTTTAGTGGGGGCTCGTGAAAATTCTACCACATACATACCATTCCCGACATTTCTAAAAAATGCTATCTTAAGAGACTTGCTACACATCAAGAAAGTACATGTGCAGAGGCTCATTTTGGAAAGTTGACGAAAAGAAGTAAATTCAAAGCACAAGCCTCAATAAGGAAAACTTTCTCTATGGAGTTATCCGGAGAAATAATTACTTTTCCAAGACCCAATACCTTAGATGTTCAGGCATCACCAAATTGGACAAAGGTATCATTAGATGATTGATATTTCATGTCCACCAATACGTCCTTGCTTCTGGTCATATGACTTATAGCCCCGCTATCAAGTATCCATGATCCTCCACCGGAAGTAACCACCTCCATGAGATTAATGCTTGGGTTTAGAGACCCATTCGTGAATGTGTCCTTTCACATTAGTAACAAGGGTCCTAGGAACCCGAATAGACCATGCAATTTATTCATCATAAGAACCAAATTTTTTTGCATAAGAATGATAATAATTTGCACAACAAAAAACATAAGAAGGATTATAATGACCGGGAAAGTTATTGACAGTGTATTGCCCCTTTTGGCCACACCACCATCAACGAACTTTGCCTCTTTCTCTTTAGGCTTCTTCCCTTCCTTCACAAAGGTCATGCCCTTGGAAGGAGAGGAGTCCTTGTCCTTCTTCTCCTTATTGTTCTTCTTAGATGAATTGGCACCAAAGCCAATGCCTTCCTTACCAATGACCTCCTTTTGGTTACTCAAGAGATTGTTGAGTAAATTCTCTCCTTGGATTCAAGAGATAAGTCCCTTCTCAAGTTGTGCCTTCAATCTAGATATTTCCTCCATAAGAGAAGTATGCTCACAACAAGGGTTGGAGGAACTTGGTTTCTCTAGAACAACGAAAGGAGGACAAGTACAATATCTTTAGAGAGTTTGATATGTAGATCCACATGTGCCTTCTTAAGATTCATGAGTTCATTATTTATGGACTTGTAGTCCTTCTCAATTTTCTCGTGATCCACAAGAAGTCTATCATGAGCCTATACAAGTTCATCACCTTTAGTTTTGAGGCAAAGAGAAATAACATTAGCATGTTTAAGGACAAGTTTTAGCTTAACAATATCAATATGCTGTGTCTCCTCAAGAGGCACCCTAAGTTCATGTTCTTTCTCAAGAGAATGAAAAATATTCCAAATTTCATCAGCATAGGCAAGGCTATGCCCTTGCATTTTTATAATAGTCTCATCTAGATTTTCAATATGAGCATGAGCTTCACCTAATTGTTACAAGAGGGCCTCAAAGTGCCTCTTGGTCTCGTTTTTTACCTTTGACAAGAATAAGTCAAACTCATTACCTTTCTTCTCTTTGGGCTCATCCTTTTGCTCCACACAATCCAACAAAGATGGGTTACTTGAGATGAATGGCTTATATGTGTTAGGAAATATGCAACTTGTATTTCCTGGAGGCCAAAAGCCAGTATATATATTACATGTACATGTGTAAAATATACATGAAATCCCTTATAGAACGGGACATATACAAAGGGGTACATGGATAAATATATATAACTCTAACAACCCCCATCAAACTCATGGTGGATGAACAACACTTAGTTTGGAGAGATAGAAGCCATGTTGTTCTCTAGGTTGGGCCTTCGTAAAGAAATCCGCTAACCATACCTTAGAAATCACATACAGAAGAGCAATCACCTGATCCTGCACACCAGTGCGCACAAAAGAAGAATCCACACATATATGATTGATGAGCTCATGCTTCACAGGTCGCGTGCAATGCTAATAGCACATGTACAGTCAGACAATAGCAAAGTAGGTGTAATGGCAAAAACACCAAAATCCTAAAGTAGCCATCGCAACCAAGTCACATATACTGTCAAAAGCGCCCTAGCTCACAACTCAACTTCTACACTTGAACGGGAAACTGCGGTATGTTTCTGACGAGGGGATACCCCCCCACGACTCCTCAGCATGAGGGGTACACGGAGTTTATTACAATGCTAGCGGAGAACAAGCTTGCTCCTCAAGCTAGCCATGGAACTACACCAAGCAGCAGCATAACTCCCTAGTAGCGGAACAACGGCGACAATGATGAACTCCACTCCACAGGGACACTGGCTGGGACAAATCCTAGCTCGCAAACACCGGGAATGTCGTTCGACGCATCCAAAGCATTGCCTGCAAATATGGCATGACACGCTAGGTCAGTACATTGAATGTACTTGAAAGCTCACAACAACCAATGCACCAAGGCAAAACAATAACATGGCAAGAAGGTTAGAGTATATTACTGAATTAACCGTATGAGCATCAACAGTAAGCAATCTAGCAAAGTACAACAGATAGTCATCAAGCATATTATTAGCATTAAGACTAATGCACAAACAACCATCGTTTAAGGTCTCATAGTCATCGCATGATCATGTGGCTTACCTCGGAGTCCTTACAGACTCAAGCACCGGGTCATCTCATGACCGAACATCTTGCACAATTCGTTGCATAACCATCCAATTTCACGGGTCATTGCATGACCCACAATTCATACGGGTCGTCGCACGACCACTCAACAGTTGGGAGTCATCGCATGACCACCCCACTAATCAGTTCATCGCATGACCAACAACTTGCACGGGTCACCGCATGACCAACGACTTAGCACAATCATCCAACCGAACTCACGTGATCTAGTACGAACTATGTCCAATACCATGGACTCGGCTATTCGAATAGAGTTTTTACTCTGCAGAGTTTGTGCACTTGACCCACACTATGGAGCTCTTCGTCCATCCAGTACCTTGGAAATTGTCTCACAGGAACATCGGAACTCGTACCATAGGAGTGGACTAGGAATTATCCAACGAGACCGTTCTACCGCGTGTCTCCCTTACCGTATCACCCGACATGCTTCGCAAGCCATGCCTTGGGTAGCCCTGTGTCCTCCAGACACCCGCTATCGCATGCAAAACGGCCACCTCGTGGCACACAACGTTGTCCCAAACGGGGACTGGAGGCAATAACCAAGCCAACTCTCAAGACTAACGCCGCTTACTAGGCCAGGGTAACCGCGCGCGCATAGTCTCCCCACCTTGGTGATACACATAAGAGAGCCCACCGATAGGCCGGGCCAAGGCCTTCTCATACAGGCGAGTATGGCTGCACTGATAAGTTTGGTTCGGTGGAACCTGATCCACTTGGCACAAAGCATGTCTCCAACAGCATACACAAGTATCAGGTGCAACATAAAAGTTCAAATAACAATATCGTGCAATACTTGTAGAAGAATCCAAGGTACGGTTATAGTTGTATCATTTCAAGGCATGTTTATATGATTAACTTAACCAGGTTAAGACGCTCAACATGATATTAACATATAGCATACCATTACCATCAGCATAACTGATTCATACGAGCATAATAACAACATGATCAATGTCTATCAAGAAGTGGCAATGTAGCATCACCGAAGTGGTCCAAACATATGAGCATAACATGATAAAAGCATATCAAGATAATCATATCACAGAAGGTTAAGCCAAATTTTAAAGCACGTCAAAGCTTTTCAAAGGTGCACAAGGGTATTGTGGCTTGCCTTGGGGTCGAGGGATCACCGAAAAGAAATGCGACGGTCTCGCGGCAAGGGTTAGACGGAAAGGTTCTCCTCCGGAATGGCTATGGAAGGAGAAGGGAAAAGTGGTCATTTTCATAATGTTATACTATCATGAAAGTGGCACCATCGTAAAGGGATCGACGAACGGAGAAAGTGGGCTTTGGAATCACATCGATCGGAGTCACGGTCGAAAAGATGTGAGGGGGAAGAGACCAGGGGCTGGTTTGCAAATACAAATTTGCTTCTGGGTCCCTGGCTGGATTCTGTGGTGGCGCCATCTCCTGAAATACGCTTTCGATAAATGAAAGCGCATTCGGTCCCGAAGAAGAAGGAAATACGCTTTCGGTAAGCGAAAATGTATTCTGGGCCGAAGGAGAAGGAAGTACGCTTCCCCTGGAGGAAAGCGTATTCGCTAGGATGCGCCTCCACTTAACTGGACCGGGCCCAGCTGCCGACGGCACGTACCCCTCAATTGGGTCATTTACGCGCGGGGACCACGTGGCTCATCTCTCTCCTCCTCTGCTCTCCTTCCTCTGCTCCAGCCGAGGCAGAGCAAGGCCACGGCCGAGCCGGGCTTGCCACCATGAATGGGGGCACGGGGGAGCTCACGGAGGGGGGGGGGGATACCGGGCGAGGCTCGCCAGGGAGGCTCCGCCGGTGACCGCGGCACCGTGTGTGGTGGCCTGCAGCGTTGCCCGCCATGGCTGGGTGCGGCGGCCGCGGCAGCAACACGGGGCTCGGGCCGGCGAGGCTGCGGGGGAGGGGCTTCGGCGGGGTTTGGAAGGCAGTGGAGGCTAAGGGGGTGGTCTAGGGCGAGAGGTAAGGCTCCGGTGGTGCGAATTGGAGAGGAGGCCGGCGGCGGCAATGGCGCCCGTGAGGAGCAAGGCGGCGATCCGGAGAGAAGTTGTGAGGTGGAGCTTGTAACACCCTCAGTGTCAAGCTACAGTGATCACCTATTGTTAATGATTAATATTGCCTTGATCATATTCAAAATCAAATAGTATTAAAATCCCCTGTGGTTGATAATAAAAACAAAGTGATGAATAAAACTTTGTCCAAAAATTGTGGAACCAAGTTTTTAAAATGCCAAATAATCTTTGGTTCATGTTCATATGGATGCGGGGTTTTATTAATCTATTAAATAGACCAAACAAATCTAAACGGTAGCAAAACAGTGGCATTTAATACCTTTTAAATAAAACATCAATGCAAATGAATTTATAAATGCACCAAACTTTTTGTAACACTAATATGGGGTATAATATTAATTATAGACTATGTTACCTATGTTACAAAAATACAAAAGTATCTAACACAATTACAAATAGAAAGGAAAAAAGAAAATAAAACTAAAAAGAAACAGACTATCGAACGCCCAGGGGAAAACCCCCCTCCCCTCCCACTGGGCCGACCCACTCCCACCTCCCCCCTCCCCTCCCCAATTCACGCGTGTCGTGGCACGCATCCGAGCCAGCCATGGCGTCGGCCACGCCGTGGCGTCCATCCGTCGGCTAGCCGGCGCGTTTAAGGCCGCCCCTCGCCGTGGGAAAACCCTAGGCCACCCCCTTTTCCCCTCTGCTCTCCCCCGTCGCGACGTCGTCACCCTCCTCGCGCTCGTTCGCCACGGTCGTCGCCGCGCGGTCGCTGTCGACGTGGACGGAGGCCTCGTCAGGCCACGTCGGTATGTCCAGGAGGCCCGCCGTGCCCCTCCGCACCGATCCCCCTCCTTGATTCTAGCCGAGGCGCCCACCTCGCCGCAAATCGGGCCAACTCCCTCCGCCACATCCACCGACGTCGAGGACAAATTCGTCGCCGCCGTGGCATCCCCGCGCACGCTGCCACCCCTACACCTCCCCTGTGAGCTCCCGCGTTGATTCCCCCCTCTTCCTCGCCGTTCCGCCACCCTAAGGTCGTACCCCGCCCGGGCCGTCATTAACGGCAGCTCGAGCTCCCGAGCTCGGCTCGCCGCGCACCCGCTTTCCCCAGGGGCGGCCCTGGACAGGTGCGTCCGGTCACCTGCCGGGGGCCCCACCTAGGTAGCGCATAGGAAGGGCTCCACGCAAGGCAACCAGGTAGAGCGCGGTGCGCCTCGAGCCCTCGACTCCTCGTTCTCGTCTTCCCTCCCCCGGCTCCTCGTTTCCTACTCTATGCGGCTCTTCCCTCCCCAATCACGCCGGTGATAATGGAGTGGAATAAATGGAGGAGAACCGGGAGGAGATCCTGATTTACTTTCACCAACAACCTATTCCCCTTCTATAAATCTTCCTAGGTCTTTGTTGTTCTTCCTTCAATCTACCCCTGACCGGCCCTGATTCAATTCGTCCCTTACCTATTGTCTACCGTAGAAGGAAGGGAGGTGGGGAATAGGCGGCCGGTACAGTACTGTTGTCCCCTGACTGCTGATGGATCTGAACGACTGGACCAGGGCGGTGTTGCAAGAGGCGGCGGCGGCAAGGGCAAACTGCAGCAAGCAAGGGGAACCAAAACCTGATTCAGATGCTTTTGAAGTTAACCATTGAATTCATAGGAAATAAGGAGACCAGTAGTTGTTTTTCAATTGAACATTGTTAGTCTGTCACCAATAAAACAAAGTAGTATCCGTTGTTTAATGTGTTTATTGAAAATATAGAGTGAATTGTGTTCAATGTATAAGTCAATGTTGAAATATCAAAAGGAGCTTTTTTTAGGTGGATCAAAATGAGCTAGTAAATAAATTTTGTGTATAGGGCCCTTTTTTGTCTTGCACCAGGGCCCTTATTTCTTAGGTCCGGCCCTGGCTTTCCCCCCCGCACTGGTCGCGCCCCGCCCACGCTCCGCGCGTGCTAGAACCCACACCGCGCCGCCCATGTCCACTCGGGGCACCGTCCCCTTCTTGCCACCGTGGAATCGTCGTCGGTGTGCCTCTGGTCACGGTTGGTTGTCCAGTGGGGCTTAACCCCTCACTTCCAGGTGGGACCCCCCAGCCCCTTAATTAACCTGTAATTAAAACAAGTGGAGTTAGCCCCCCTGTTAATTTAAATAAATGAATAACCCCCCTGTTAGAATGACAGTGGGCCCAGCCTTTTAGTTAGTAAATTAGTTAATTTAAATAACTGCTAACTAGATTGCTCTATGACATGTGGGCCCTGCCCTTTTAAAATTAATTAAACTAGTTAATTGCAACCTATGCATATGACATGTGGGACCCTCTGTGATAATTAAATTTAATAAACTGTTTTAATTAAATGTGAGACTGACCAATGGGACCCCTGGTCAGGTTTGAGCTGGTCAACAGAACTGATGTGGGTAATGTCTATTTGTTAAATAAAAAAATCCAAAAATGCTTTTAAATGATTTAAAACCTCGGAAAATCATATAAAATAAATCGTAAGTCGGATGAAAAAACTTTATACATATAACTTGATCAGAAAAATATAACGAATACGGATACGCTAACCCTACCCCACCACCCCCATCTAACTTACCGCACACGAGACATTCCCCCTCCGGTTACACTGTCCAGTAATTGCCCGGAGCCGGTAAAATTGCCGGTTAAGTTCCCGTTTCGTTTGCAACGTGTAGCACCGCGTTAGTTCACCTCTAGCTTAACGTTTGACATGTCTTGTATTTGTATTGCTAGTATTTCCGTGTATTTATTGTTTCTTCCCCCTCTCTTATTGTCCGGTAGTCCTGACGACCGTTGCCGATGCCCTTGTGATCGACTACGTCGTCGACGACCGTACCTCTACCGTCGAGCTTCCTGGCAAGCAGAGCCGTTTTCCTTCCCCATATATCTCCTATCTTCTCTGTACATTTATTGCACTAGGCATTGCTTCTGCGGCTAAGTTACAATCCTATTCAATTGCATAACCTCTCATTGTCGCCCCTTGATGTAGCTTCTGTTAATCCTATGTTGCCTATTATTACTTATATTATATTCAGCAGTAAACCCTGCACATTGTTAGTTAGGTTTAGAATAGCGGGGGTACGGATCAATGCAGACGCCCTAGGGAACCTACAACGGCGATACTCTGCCGAGTCGCTTCGAGTTTGACTTACGAGAGGTTGGACTCGTATTTCACTCTCGTCAGCTCAGTAGCATAGCATCACCGGGATGATATGAGGTTTACCTCTTTAGTTCATTCCACTGATGTCTCTGTCGAATCTCTTCAAGTATACCATCGAGGGTGTTTCCTCCTGGTACCACTTGATGGTAGGCACTCGAATCAACTGGTGTCCTTACAGGTAAGGACTAGGGTTACCCAACGGTGCCCGCGCAGGGATTGTATCGGGACGGCAGGACAAGCGGATACCATCGTGGGCCTGGTCCTTGCTCGTTGGCCGTGAGATACCCTGTAGTACAAAAGTCGAGCTCTTCCAAGAGCACACGCGAGATATGGTAAGGAGACGGATCACCTTGTTGGTAACCGCAAGAGTTGGTGGGACGACAGGGCAGGCACCGATGTACTGGTGCGTCTGGCTGTTGTCGTTGTCCGCGAATCACCCAGAAAGGGGCAACGATAACGGTTGTCTCGACAGATAATAGGAAGTGGTCGAGTCTTGCGGGGAAAAGTGCACAACCTCTGCAGAGTGTACAAACTGATCATGATTAGCCGTGTCCACGGTTACGGACAACTTTGAGCATCTAGAAGTGGGAATGTTGACGGATCTCATCATATTTAATTAATTAATCAGGCTTAATCAACTTTGGGAATAGATTGACTTGGAGAAACCAACTCAATCATATTATGAGCTTTGTAGTACTGTCACGATACTCTTTGAGTAGGAAAAAATCAGCTTTATGCAAATTGAAACTTAGAGCTTTTCCACCAGCCAAATTGCATGTATAAGATAGGTCTGTTATATATTATTTTGGGAGTAACTTGCCGTACATTCAAAGTACTGACCCATTTTGGGCTGTAACCTTCGGTGTTGTGGAATTGTATACGACGAGTAAGTGATGCGATGTAGGGTTACGATGTCTACACTCAACTATGCCGTTGGTGTTGATGGGACTCCACTTATGTATTGTTCGTTTCCGCGGTGTATTTTAGCCAAAGGCTATAAGGTAATAAATACCATGTTTTTATGTTACTTTTTGACATGTGATTCATGGTATTTCATCGAGTACTGTGTGTGCTAGCATACTGATCCAGGGATAGCACAGAAGCACAGTAGACTTGGTTCCTTTTGGGACCGGGTCGTTACACGATGGTATCAGAGCACATGTTGACTGTAGGTCGTGACCCTAGAAACTGGAAAGCCATTAGGAAATTATATTGATCTAAATTTTTTATTTTGGAAAAAAGTCCTTTAGTACTCATCTTTTCTAAGTTTTACCAAACACTCCCTCTTATCCCAAACAAGTTAGACTATACCCATGCCACTTTGACCACTGATAAGGATTGTGTTATGTCACTTCGAGAAGGACAAGATATTGGACAACTCAAGACCATTTCAGAGTAGAAATGTTCTCAACGTGAATTAGAAGTATGGAAGTATAGAAGACTCGAAGAATTTGAAGACTCCGAAGATCCCAAGATCACCCAAGACCAATAGAAGAACCGAATACATCCAAGACAAAGATGCTTGTGAAGAAGTTAAGGAATATATCTCACAAGATAGCAATAGTATCCAAGCCCACCATGAGAGTTGTGAAATAAACGAAAGAGTGCGAGTAGAGTACCCGACCATGCGAGATCATGTGGATGAAGGTACCATAGGAATTGTTTGAATGAATTTATGAGTGATATTTGGAGTTTTCTCAGAGTTTTCGCTTTTGATTTAATTTTTGGTGTTAATTGAATTGTTAAATCTAGATTGGTGTTTTTGGGATACGTATTTCATAGGATTTATTATTAATTGAACCTTGAGAGGTGTGAGCAACGGATGATGTATCAGAATACCATCACATCGACGAAACTCCTTGTATCGAAGAATTTCAAGAACTGGAGAGAATGAAGACTTTCTGACGAAACATAGTAAACGATTCTATTATAAATGTTAGTTGCTTAATGATTGTTAGGTAGATATCCATCTTCCCTTCTCTCTAAAGATCTATCTCATCTCTGACCAACCTTAAATCCCATAGATGGACATAGTTATTTTGATGAGATCAGTGACCCATTCAAGGTATAAGAGTGGATTCAGAATATAGAAGGGACAAGAATTGCTCATTTGCAAGGAGAACACAATTGCTGAAGACGGAAGTTCCCTATTCTATGGATGCAAGTGTTAGCACAAACCATGTAGGATCATCGCCACCAAAAACAAGTTTTATTAGTTTTGCAGCTGAAGACCTCTTTAAGAGGAGTGAGAAAGACTGAGTGTTAGAATACGAGATTCATCTATCTGCATGTGAAGTAATAATTTGAGTACGGGATGGATTGGCCCCCATACCGAAGACTCTTATTGTAAAATTTTGTATGTTGGATTGGTAAATCAGAGAGCCAAGAAAAAACCTTAGTAGACTGTCGATGCGACAAGCCTAAAACCATAGAGTGGTAAGACGCATTACCCTTGTAGATAGGAATCGTGCCTAACGTAGGTTGTACGATGAGTAAGAAACATGAAGATTTTCAAGAAGCCTCATTTGGAAGTTATTTTGACCACCATGAGCGTCTCGATGGTTAGTTTTGGAACCCATGTATTTTTAGCAAGACTTGTTCCTTGGGGAGATGCAGATTCTTATATGTGGATGCTTGATGAAGAACCATCATGGAATGAAGAATTTTGGAGACCCCATAAGCTTTCTTCTAAGGGTGGTAGTTCCCTAACACACTGGTGCGGTAAATGATGCGAACCACACCCTGGTTAAGGTTCAAAACTGGTGCCAAAAGCCACGAGCCCAGGATATGATTTAAGTAACGGAAGCATATGTAATTGTACCGGTGGAACACAACCCTTAAAACGAGAAGTGAAGGATAAACCGCAAGCCTCGTGTTATGCCAAGACCTTGGGGAAGTAACCCAAGAAACCTCGACCCCAACCCATTTCTCTCTAGCCTTTGCAAATCTCGAGGACGAGATTTCTTTTAAGGGTGATAGTTTGTAACATCCCAAAATTTTCCAAATTTTGGAATTTTAATAAATAATATTATATTGATTGACTTGTTTGAATTTTAGAGTAAATGAAAACTTTTTGAGTTCTTGTTTAAAACTGTACAAATCATATATTAAATAAAATTGGATAATCATTTATCCAATAATGAAAAGTTTGATTTTCAAGTTTATTAAAATTCAAAGAATGATATTCTTTCTTTTGTCTTTTTGAAATTTGGTACGATCCACAATTTAATATTCGAAAGTGAGAATAAAATGACTTTCTCAAATTTATTGTAGTTCCATAATCATTCTTGAATTCTTATTTTAAATTTGGAGTTTATTTGATATCGCGTTTAGGTGATGTTTAAATATTTTCAATTATTCAATGATAGGAGATAATATGACTTCTCCAAAGATAGTATTGGAAATATTAATAATGCCTTCAATAATTTTTGGTTGAAAAAAATTATATTTATAAAATTTGTTCAGAGAGGGAAATATATTCCTATACTCTCTATATTTTATTAAGTCTATATATAAGTTTTACCATTTGGAGGGATTTGATAATCCAGAATATTAGCGTTGTTAGATATTAGAAAATATAAATCCAGATCATCTAAGCCGAGCCCATATTTCTCAATTATTTTCCCTCTGTCTTTTTCCTCCTTGGACCTAATTTCCACTAAGGCTCATATCATCTTCTTCTGTCTCACGTTCATGAACGAATGAGTCACTCATTACAGAAAAAACGAGGTACATGGCACCTGGACTCCTTCCTCCCCTCCTTCTACTTAATTTCTTGACCGATTCAATATGAAGTCTACATTCGTAGCACATTATAAGGAATTTATTCAGGCAATTAAAACCCCACTTTAATTCTTTTAATGCCATTATTTCTCCATGAATGGCATTAACTCCATTTCCAAAACCTCGCTTTTAATGCCCATTATTTCTCCATGAATGCCATTAACTCCATTTCCAAAACCTTGCTCACTCTCCTTCTATGGACCTCCCATGACCCTATAAATACCGCCCCTAGGACCCCTTTGAACCACACATCCCCACGCAGAAAGTCCCTCTCCAAAACCCTCTCGTTCGTTTGCAATTCATCGTCGGAGTTAGGATACATCCACACTTCCGATGAAGATTGCGTCACCATGGAAGTCCGAAGCACGCCGTCCGTGTCATCGTGCTCTTCATGCGTTCTTCTCTACTCCGACGGAACTTCTCGGCTATCCGAGGGAGAACATGGAGCTATAACCTTGTCCATCGAGTCACCTAAATCATCCTCTACCCCGTTCGGTTGTTCATTGACGCCTGAGACCTTTTTCCAAAATTCCGGCGAGATCTCCGGTGAGCTTTCTCCCCTCTTTGTTCATCATTTTATTTTGTAAAAATTGAATGGGTACAGACCTATCAGAACTCGCCATGTGGCATCCTTTTATTAATCCCGTAATTCATTTTAGCAAAAATAGTCAAACTTCAGAAAATCGTATCTTCTAGCCCGTAAGTCGGATTTCGACAAATTTCATATCCCCTGATTCCTTGGAACATGTAGTTTATTTTGGTCCAGTAATATTTCACTTTTGGTAATTCAAAATTTAACTCAAATTTATTATGTGAATTTGAGTATATTTATTATTCCTCTCATTCTATAATTTATTTAGAAATCTTTTCTTGACCAAATTTGATCCTAAGTGTCATACCTTTATGTTAGGACACTTGTCACATTCTTTTCATCATGTTGATACCCTATTGTTGATATTTCTCGCATTCTTTCCATTGTGTTAGAACCTTATTTGTCCTCAAGCCTTTGTTTCAACTTTCATTTAGTTATATCATTTTCCCTTATAAATTCGACCATAGAAACAAGTCAATCTTTTCAAGATTCCTATCGGGTCATTTTTATATGGTCAAACAAACTAAAGTTTGGCATACCCTCAATTCAATTGATTTTATAATTAATATTTCCTTGTATCACTTTGATCCAATCCACGGAATATGATTTGCATCATATTTCTCTCCAAGCCAACATGATTCTATCTCAACCAAGCCCCGCCATAGTAATTAGTTTATTAATAGTAATAACTAAATATTTATGTTGTAATTGTATCTTTATTTGGATCTTCATTTTGGATTGTGTTGTTTGTTGAAGTGTTTCTCTTTTACCGTTAGATATATTGTAACGAGAAGGATAGACGACTACGAGTAAAATATTTCTTCTTCAGGATCCAGGCAAGTTACTCTTTTGATCATGCTCCAGTATTACCTATGTTTTTTATATGCATTGTAGTCCAACTTAAATATTATGCATTGATAGGATTATATATTATGCTATGCTATTACACCCAGTAGTTCATTGAGGTAGGTCCGAACCTTATATCATTGTCGCCACCGTGTAGAATTATACTGCTTTGCTAAGTAGACGTGGATTGGGAAGTGATCCATTATGAGGTATGAGTGACTAAGTAGTAAACAGGACCAAGATAATCTTAATGAACCACCTGGGTGGAATGGTTGGGGGCACCCTGGAGGAACCAGTGAATTTTCCTGAGTGACTTGGAGATGGCCAGTAATCACTGCGGAATGCCACCCAGGCTTAAAGGGATCAATCATATTTTTCAGAACTAGAAGCTTACGTGTGCAGCCACAAGCTATTATGTGCTCTAGCTTGGTTGATTAGTTGTAGTGACTCTTACTAGGTGGTGCTACGAACGTAGTTATGAGTAGGTGGGATGGGCACCGCCAGAGTGAGGGAAACTCTTCTAAAAGACCATGTCTCGACCTTCCGGTTCTCATACAACATGCAGTGTGACGAACTAAAAAGGAGGTGGCCGAGTCTTGTGGGGAAAAGTGCACAACCTCTGCATAGTGTACAAACTGATCATGATTAGCCGTGTCCACGGTTACGGACAACTTTGAGCATCTAGAAGTCGGAATGTTGACGGATCTCATCATATTTAATTAATCAATCGGGCTTAATCAACTTTGGGAATAGATTGACTTGGAGAAACCAACTCAATCATATTATGAGCTTTGTAGTACTGTCATATACTCTTTGAGTAGGAAAAAATCAGCTTTATGCAAATTGAAACTTAGAGCTTTTCCACCAGCCAAATTGCATGTATAAGATAGGTCTGTTATATATTCTTTTGGGAGTAACTTGCCGTACATTCAAAGTACTGACCCATTTTGGGTTGTAACCTTCGGTGTTGCAGGATTGTATACGACGAGTAAGTGCGATGTAGGGTTACGATATCTACACTCAACTATGCTGTTGGTGTTGATGGGACTCCACTTATGTATTGTTCGTTTCCGCGGTGTATTTTAGCCAAAGGCTATAAGGTAATAAATACCATGTTTTTACGTTACTTTTTGACATGTGATTCATGGTATTTCATCGAGTACTGTGTGTGCTAGCATACTGATCCAGGGATAGCACAGAAGCACAGTAGACTTGGTTCCTTTTGGGACCGGGTCGTTACAGTCACGGAAAAGGTTTCATAACTATAAAGAAGATGGTAGAGAAGTAAAGTTTAAACCTTCTTCGAAAAGTATAATATAGGAAGAGAATAGTGAAGAAGAAGACTACGAGAACGTGTCCCTTGAAATTTATATTTTTATCAAAATAGTTCCTAAGGCTTTCCATTGCTAACTAAGGCCACGCGACTAGGTCGACATCGGCTCTGATACCACTTCTGTGAGAACCCGGAATTAATTTCCAGACCCTCATGTGTTTAATTGTCAATCCCAGGATCATTGTTGACAACACAGCGAAATGGTATCATTGCAGAATACATAAAGATTTTACAAGTACCATAATCTGCCATAAGGCATACATACAAATTTATTACAATCAGGAAACAACGGAAAGTAAAATGCATAGCGACTCCATCTCAGCCACAGGCAGCCGATGTAGTCCACGTGACCTCACTCCTATGGATCGCCATAGTAGTAATCATCACCTTCGTCTTCATGGATCTCTGTTTCAACAAAATTATTGCCATGAGTACATTTCGTACTCAACATGTCTCCCGGGAAAGGTCCTAATAACTACATGAGGCTTCAAAGGAAGGTTGTATGGTTCTTTTGCATAAAAGCTAATTTTGTTTCAAAAATCATAATAATTTGATAAGCGGTTTTGGACGAAAACAACATTTTCTCCATCATAACTTTCAACAAGGTGAGGATCCTCGATCCACTCACATTCATCATAGGTTCCAAGAATAGGGGCAAAGAGGGAATAAGAAAGACATGTTCTCGTATGTCAAGAAAGATTCATGTGCCGTCCATGACCGTGGACACGGCTATTCGAATAGTTTTACACTCTGCAGAGGTTGTACCCTTTACCCACACGACACAATCTCGTCTTAGTGCCACCAGCCGTCGCTGGCGTAGTACACTATTTTGTATACCGGCAGGGAGATTGTGACGAGGTCTTCCATTAGTAACCGCAATTCACAGTCCTTGCCCCATTTTGTGCCGAGGATACTCCTCGCAAGGCAGCTATCCCATCTGTGGTACGACGATGCCGATAATAAGGATGAACTAACTAATTAACCAAGCCAGTGCCCATATAGCATGTGGTTGTACGGTTGTCACAATTTTCAAATCCAAGACTTATTGGGCCTCATGCGGCACGGACGACGGATTCCCCCCTTCACCTCGTGAAGGGCAGCCAATTGCTCCTTCAATCCTTGATCCAGCTGTCGCCCGCGCCAGTATTTAGATGGTAAGTTTCACCTAGAGTAGAAAAGAGTAGAGGAAGTCAACAATGGCCAACCGGCCTAGCTCAGCGAGCTCAGTAACAAGTTTCAAGTGTTAATGATCCGAAGATCATTCAGATAAGCACCTATATAATAATGAGCATGGCTAAGCATTTCTACTCTACAAGATCACTATATAGTTCTACTTAGGTGTCAAGTAAATAGGCGACAAGCGGATAGGGTAATGTGTCAATCGACACGCTAGCTACGAGATAAAATAGCATGCATATAATGGTTGAAAAATACAATGTAATTTTGTAAAACATAGGATAAACATGATCAAAGAGGGAGGCATGCCTTCGTTGTTGAGTCCATCTTCGGTAACTTGAGTCTGTCCATATCCAATATCGTCACTCCCTTCTCGTCGTAACGATAGAAAATGAAAACAAATAAATACCAAAGAAAAAGTAAATCCAAATAACATTCCAAATAAATCAAGGTTGGATGGATAGCGAGATATTGATCAAGATGAATATTTCAAGATTGGGTTGCATGATAGACAAGGTGAGAGAGATGATTCAACGAGTGACATGGTTTAGATTGATATGGCTTAGGAAGGCTCGACGATCAAGACTAACGTTCTAATAAGAACTATGATACTAACAACTAGTACTTCTCACTACACATCTCGACTAACTATATAGGAAACTATTATATAACAAACACAATGGCATCAACACATGGAATATAACCATCCATCATATTCATGTTAACTACACAATCATAGAATGACAACTATTAGCAAACCTATCTATATCAAAAGTCAACCAACAAAAACAACTCAACAACTAAATAGTAAGACACATATCATACAAGGTATGGGAATATTGAATCATGTTGATGTCTTAACTAATAACACAAGCACCAAACATACAAGTGGTCATGGTAATATAATAAAACTAGGACATGTTCTTTATAATAAGGAATAATCAAATACTTAAATAATAACTAGCCACAATATTACCACACACATGGTTTGAATAACAAAGCAAGCTATGCACATTACACATATGATCAAAGAAAAATTGTACTAGCATGAAAGATAATCTGCCCTAAGCATAAGA
Organism: Bromus sterilis; assembly: GCA_950022295.1. NCBI lineage: Eukaryota > Viridiplantae > Streptophyta > Magnoliopsida > Poales > Poaceae > Bromus > Bromus sterilis. The sequence goes on from OX465597.1 coordinate 144,785,613, forward strand.
TGAACTATTGCAACATGTGACAAACACTTGTAATACTAACATGAGATAACTCAAGCATATAAAAATCACAAGAACAACTACACACATAGTACATCATAAGACATGAGAGATGTCTAGGCATATAAAAGTGAAGTGACGAGATAAACTAGATATAAATACAAACATGGATGTTCGCCACATCTGTTGTGTGCTATGGTGCTAATATAATACAACTCATATCTAGATCACACCTAGGTAGATAACAAATGACTTAAGTATCACTCATATAAGCACACAACACTGGAATGCTAGTTATGAAATTTAAGAAAATGGAAGCATGGCATTATCACACAACACTAGCATTGCTACTTTGCTACTTGTGAAAAATAATCATATGAATGTAGCATACTAAGCATGTAGAAAAAGTAAACAAATTGATCATGACATATCAAGCAAACCAACATGTAATATACAAGTATGAATAAGAAGATGACATGCATTTCTATCCAATACATCCTACACATGAAAAGACATAAGATACACAACTAGACATCTACAAAATACAAACTCGTACACCCACATTATGTATTTTACAAAGACTTCACACAACATAATGGTATGATATTAATCCAACAAAAGGAATCTTACTTATATGAATATAATATCGATAAACTACTAACATGTATCTCTACCAAATAAAGATTGAACATATGTGTGATCAAAAAATACAAACAACCAATCATATAACAAATAGTAGGGCACAATCAAAACATGCACTCACTTTATGCAATACTAACATGCCATGATAATAAGCACACATGCCAATTACCAAAATGTAATAAAGTAGATTCAATTTTTTTGCAGCATAATAAACTAAATTCTATACCACGAGAAATAATTCTATATAGTAATACAAATATTCACCACGACATAATGCATTCAACTAATAAACATGGATACAACATATAATAAACAAGATAAACACATAGAAAGTAATATCATAAGCAGTAAGTAACTATAATCCATTGATTCCTAAAGAACATGACAATTCATTTAACATCTAGCATAATGAAAATTATGCAAAACACATGAAATAATACTATATGCAACACCTATGGATGAACCTTGGGTTTTGTTTAGATTAAAGAAAATATAAAACAACATCGACTCTACTCTCAAATCTAATGTACATATCAAGCTCATGATAACTAATATAAATAAACTAAATAACACATATAACTTAGATAAGCAATAATCAACAACATATTATAACTTTAAACAAAACAAAATGCAACATATTTGACAATAATTCTAGAGATCATACTGTTCTTGATGATATATATATCTGTAGCCCCCATAAGCCGGCTTGGTGATTGATTGCCATGCTGGGTAATGAAAAATAAGTTGTATGAGCCATGAGTCAGTATACCTATTTTGTAGTATGCCGAGTTATGATAAGTTTGAACTGTAGCCCCCATGGATCGATATACCAACTTTGTGGTATACCGAGTCATCATAGTTTTTTGAGCTGTAGCCCCTATGAGCCGGCAAAATGTGATTACGTTTCTACCGGGTCATGTTTATTTTTTGTAGTTTTAGCCCCCAAGTAACTTGTTTAGGCAATAGGTCTAAGTGAATACTTAGTAATATTTCATCGCTTGTAGGTTTTTGCCATGGACGCTGGTCAATCCAAGCGTCAGATGGAGAAATGACTCGCTGCAGAGTCGGCAAAGCTGAAAGGAGCTGACGAAGAAATTGGCCGACTCCGTAAGGAGTTGATAAAAAAGGACAAAGAACTGGAAGCCGTCAGAGCTGAGATGTCTGAAGCCGCAAATGTTCTGACCAGAGCTGTAGATGATGCAGCGGCTCAGCGTGATGCTGCCGAGCGTAAATTAAAATCGGCACAAAAGAAGCCGGAGACACTTAAGGATAGTATTCACCGACTTGTATCAGCCATCTTTGGTGAGTCGGCAAAGCTGCTTTTTTGAATCTGGGTGTTCAAATTTTCTTTGTTGCGTGCTGACTTTGATCTCTTTTTTGTCTTTACAACTAGCTGGGTGCCCCGCGCATTTGCGCGGCTAGACTTTCTATATATTTTGTAGGTGGTTTTCACTACATATTTTCCTTAACTTGATCCATTGCTATATCAATATTTTCATATAAAATCATATCTAAATTTTTGTTTACGGAAAACATAATTAAACTTTTCTATATATATTTCCTAATTTTTATAAAATTGTATGTAAGAATTTCGTTGTGTGGCAACGGGAAGATCAAAACATAGCTTGCTCTAAAAGGGATAAATATATTTCAATAACTAAAAAAATGTAACGTTCCCTTTCGTGTGAGTCAAAAGCTTGGTTGTTTGCAATCCTGGAATGTGTCCTCTGAGCTCAACTAGAAAAAAAAGAATGAAAGATCCTTTTAAAGCTTCAAAAAGTGTAACGACTCGATTCACTAAGAATCCAAGTCTCTGTGCATTCTGTGCTAGTCCCTGGATCAATAGCTAGCACACACAGTACACGATGTAATATAAAAAATAAACCAGATGTCATATATATTACATCGAGGATCCAGTAATACAAATACACATACCTGCATAGCTCAAGGCTAGCTTACAAATAGAATACAGCGGAAAAACAATAAAGAGCTTCGTGGCGTCTATCAACTCCACCGTCAAGTTGAGTATAGACATCGTAACCCTACATCGTACCACTTACTCGTCGTATATAATCCTGCAACACCGAAGCTTACAGCCCGAACACGGGTCAGTACATCTGATTTGTACGGCAAGTGACATGGAAAAGAATATAACAGACCTACATCTACATGCAAGGTAAGTCAAACGAAAGGCTTATGGTTTTATTTTGCAGAAAGCCAATTTTCTCCTGAACTAAACTAGTCAAAATTTTAAGTTGAACTTACTACTTAAGAAGAACTGGGCACACAAGTTCCAACACCACACCCTTTATTTAATATTGCCCACTCAAATTATTATGGTGATTCATATGTTAAGATCCTCCAGTAACAGTAATGTCTAGTAGCTCAAGGATGTCCATAACTGGGACACGGCTAATCATGATTAGTTTTTTACTCTGCAGAGGTTAGTACACTTTCCCCGCTGGACTCAACCCGAAGATTGAGACGAAGTCTTTCAGAAGAGGTCACCTACACCCAACGGCAAGCTGGTACCACCTATCACATCTACATCTGCTAGCTTTGCACGGGAGAGGCTTCCTACATCATACTCAACTAAGCCAGAGCCCATATGCCCAGCGGCTGTACATGGAAGCTCCTAGTCACCTAGTATGTCTGATCTTTTTGAGCCTGGACGGCGCCCACTTACGTTCAGAGGGTAGCACCATGACGTACTGTCAACCACCAAAACCAACCATTAGGGCTACAACCTGGCTCGCCCTTAGATAAGGCATGAGCCCCCAGGAAGCACTCCCTGCCCGTCCAGGGGTGAATTATATTTAAGGTTGCTAGTCAAATCATTAAATTCTCAAATAGCTCAATGAAAACTCAAACCAATCCCCGTCTACAAGCATAGCAAATATATATAGAAAGCACGTGCTAGGTTGTCTAAGAAAACAGGATAAGATCATGTGGCTACCCTACCAGATTTGCAGCAATAATAATATAAAACTTCCTACACATGCATAAGGTGATATTTGCTACATGCATAATATAAAATATAGGTTGAGGTATGGTCAAGGTGTAACTTTCCTTATACATTCGATGAAGATCTTCGCTCTCACGTCCCAGTCAACTCTACTCGTCACACTCCGAGCAATCTATCGTCAACAAAAGAACTCAAATAAGCAATCACACCACAAGGACCAAACAAAAGATCAACAAAAAAATCATAAAGGTTTTAACAACCAAACAAAAGCTTTGGAGTGCAGAGGTGTGGACGTACTCGAAGGTGATCGGTGGGACGTGAACTCGAGAGAGTCAACGGATAAAGAATTGTCGATACAAGATTATGATCAAGGCATTATGAAATCAAGGTAAAGATCATAGCAATATGAATGGTGTGTGGATATTGCCGATAAGATGTCTCATATGATCCAATATGCAAAAAGAATCACGCGAAACGGAATACTACAACGCATGTCGTAGCAATTGCAACATTGATTTGAATTTGAAATTAAACAGATCAAAAAACTTATGAATTTTTGTGTACACATGCTATAGACAAAATGTAAATGGAACGAGTGATCCAACGCAAAAAGAATGACTCGATTTGGATCAACGGTATAAAAGATACGGTCACCGGAATTTGAATTTGAATTTGAAATAACTTCAAATTCAAAAGTGTGCAAAACTTTATACCATGCTAAAGTACAGAACAACACGAGTGCGTAGGAAAAAGTTTCACCTCGATCCGACTTATGGTTGCGGAGATATCGCGGGTACGGCGCCGGGGTCTTTTCTGCCAAAAAGGACTTGATCGTAAATATAATTTTTTCGCAAAAAGCGATCGGGTCCCTAGGCGGTCAACCCAGATCTGGCCGGTTTTGACCCCAACTCCGGCGAGGTTCGTCTTCTCCGGCGACTTGGCGCGGCTCTGGCGACGTGGGGGTGGGCAGGCGGCGCAGCACGGGCTGGAGGGGCAAGGCGCGGAGGAGGCGGACTGGTGGCGGCCGGCGCAGCTGTGGGGAAGGCCGGCGGCGTGGCGCCCAGCTCCGGCGTGGCTGCTCACGTGAGCGCGGGTGGCGGCGTGCGGCGTCGGCCTAGCCAGTGGCTGAGGCGGCGGAGGCGGCTCCGGCGGGAGCGGCCGAGGCACGCGGTGGCAGGCGGGGTGACGGGCGGTGCGGCAGTTGCCGGCGGCTGCCGAGGTCGGCGGCGGCGAGTTTTTTTTTTCCTAGGGTTTTCCAAAAAAACGAAAAAATAGGGAAAAAGGAAAAAGGATTTTCGGAAATTTATTTATAGGCAGACAGGAAAAAAAACAACGGGTCCGAGTTGGGCTCTAGTTGCGCTCGCGAGAGGAAAACAGCTACTGGGCCGGGCTACGGATTTTCTTTTTATTTTAAAAACCGAAACTTCAAACAATTGTGGAAAAATAAATACTCATCAGAAAAATATGAAGTTAATTTCTAAATTCATGAAATAATCTAAGGAAAATTATAAAATGAAAATATTTTCCAAAAAGGAAAATAAAAATAAAAACATTTTCTAAATACTTTATTTAAATATAAAATTATTTTCATAAATCAAATAAAATCCAATAAATTATTTAAAAATAATTTTATTTGGTCAAAAGCATTGACAAACCATTTGTAAATAATAAAATATAAATTTTTAAATTGTTACACCAATAAATAATTTGTTAAAATAAAAATATCACATTGGAATACTTTTTAACACTTTTAAAATATTTAATAAATCATTTCAATGAAATAAAAACTCTCTTAGCATTATAAAATCCCTAAAATAATTTTAGAGTTATCTATAATACCCAAAATAAATTTTAAAAACTTCAAAGTAATATTCTAAATATTTTCCCACTTCATTAAAAAGGGGATAAGTCATTTTATATCCTCTCAAATGAATTTCCTTGAGTTGAAAAAATGTTTTGAATATTCAGAAGAATTCCAATAATGATTTAAAACATTTTCTAACTTTTTAATATGTTGAAGGAGTCATATTACCTACTCTCATTTTGTTTTGTTGGTTTTGTTTTAAAATAATAAATTCCAAAAACACCAATTATGAATATTAGGGAAAGTCATTTTATTCCCTCTCTTTTTAATATTCAATAAACTCCAAAAGTTTTAAATCCCAGAGAAAATCAAACACATCAATCAAACAATCATTATCTATTTAATTTTTATTAACATTCCAAAATTCGGAGAATTTTGGGATGTTACACACTACCACCCTTAAATGGAATCTCGCCCTCGAGATTCGAGAAGCCTAGAAAGAAAGGTTAGGGTTCGGGTCTTCATGACAGTCCATCGATCCTCCGATGAGCTAGGGTGCTACCACCCTTAAAAGGAGTGCGACGTGGTTTTCAAAATCTTACTCCATCGATGACCTTCTTCAAAGAGATTCACCTCCTCCTATTAGGTCTTGAATCCTTAGGAAAAGAGGAGTCTTCCGTATACTGAACCTTCATGGCTGACAAGTCAGGCGCCAATACTAAGCAACTATCGATTTTCTCATGGTGGTCATCCAGAATACTATTACGGGATACCTGCAGGAAATGGTGTTCGTCTATACTCACCGTATAACTTACTATCATTAACGACAATCTCTTATAGGGGTCAAGCATCTTACCATTCTATGGCTCAGGCTTAACATCGTCGTCTCTCTGCTATAGGTAAGTCACTCAAGATTTACTATCCCGCATAGCAAGAGCGAATAATAAGGGTAGTCGTCATGGGGGCCAATCCATTCCGCACCCAAATCATTACCTTGTACATGGTTCAGTGAATCTCGCAATCTAACACTCGGTCATCCTCCCAAGCGTTGCAGAAAATTCCTCTTGATCGTCAACTGGGTTCAGACAAATCCATAGTTCTGCAAGCCAAACAAACATCTATCGTTTCTTCACCACTCTCAGGTTTACGTAGCCTGCTATCAAACGTGTACTGGTGAACTACAACTTCCTCCAGGGTTCTTCCTTCAACAAGATTGTGCTTGCTTGTTGTAAGATCCTGGCACACGGGGTTAACTTTGAACTCATCACAGGTTGCATCCATCTTTATTCCAGCCTTGACATTAGCAGCCATTGTAGTAGCTTCTTCAATTTAGGGATGAGGATGAGGGGCGATAGAATGTAGATAGCGAGGTAGAGAGAGAGATAGGGAGAGATACCCATACAAACATCACACTAGTTTTGTAAATAAATTTTGATGTGTAGTTGTCGGTAAGACAAGAAATGACAGCTCACAGAACAATCTAACGGTAGAAACTTGAATCTTCCAGGTCTTCAAGTCTTCAACGTTGGTAGCTTCAGTTTTACATCGTCGAAGGAATCTTTCTATCGTCGAAGCAATCCTCGTATCGTCGAGCAATCTTCATATCGTTGAGCAATCTTCATATCGTCGAGTCAATTGTCAACTTATTCTTCTTGCACTTGTGTCTGCTTTAGTCTTGAAGCATACTAAATAGATAAGGGGTCTAAGGAAACGTAAGCTTACTCTACTCGCGAAGAAGAACCACAAGGCACAACACATCACGTCAAAAAAATACATAACAGGGTCAAGGCCACAACCAAAACTTAACAAAGCAATCAAACATAACACACCTAGTTCAACCAGCAAAACTTGTTGTGAACCACAACTCCAGCTAACAATAAAAGGTAACAACGTACACTTAGTGCACACCTACGTACGTCCTCCAATTTCCCAACATAAGCTTCTTCGAGTCAGCATCCTTGCTTCCGCGTTCACAACCTCTTCTTTCCGTTCAACTCCGGACACATGTTGGCGTAATGTCCCATATTCCTGCACCGGAAACACTGAATGTGGCTAATGTCCTTCTTTTTCTTCTTCACGGGTGCTTCCTTCAATTCTTGGATAATTTTCTTCATTCCTTCCTTTTGATTTTGAACCACTTGCTGTGTCACGATGACAAATTGACACTGAGTGGGGTAATGATCAGTTCCTTCACACGTAAAACATGTGACTTGAGCAGTGGGACATTCTTCTCCCCAGTGAATTTCTTCACAATAGGGACATCCATCTTGGTGTCCTTCATAGGAGTTTCCTGTTTCTCCGCAAATTGTACAGACACGGATCCTCTTAAGGTTTACCGTCCTTTGCGTCGGGGTGACGAGGCGGGATCCCAACAAAATCTTTGTAAATTCCTTCCAAGTAATCTTCCTTCATGATTCGTCAATTGCTTGGTGCATTCTCCACCAAGTAGCAGCCTCTTCTACCAAGTACTTAACTGCATAGGGGACCATGTCCTCACTTCCAACCTTGTTATCCTCCATGTGCTCCTCCATATTATGAATCCATTGTTCCACCTTCAGTCTCTACATCGCCCCGAAAAAGGCGAGTCCTACTTCATACTCCATCTATTAAGCCCAAACGACAAGGGTTAGGGCAAAACTATAACACCGACAAGACAACCACTAACGATAACACCAAACATATGCACTCAAACAAGAAAGCGGCAAAAACCCTACGTTCAACAGCAACACATAACAACAACAATACAGTCACAAAAGTCAAACAACATCTAGAGTAAGGTCGTATGTGCAAGACATACAATCTCATCATACTACTCGAATTTCGTTCATCTAACTTCACCTAAAAGGTGGTGGTCTGATTCTAATGCTTCATCCTTCTCAGCTAAGCTGATCTTAAAGATCCTCACGTAGTGTAAACACTAATCCTTATTAAATCCACAGGATACTCCTCCAAATTTTTGGCAGTCGTAACTTCAATTGATCCACGAGGTTGATGATGTTCTTCTCAAATGTCTTGTCTTCCGAGGTATAAACAACTCAAGGGGTATTCATAGTAAAACAAGATGAGGAGTTTTAGAAGATGAATAATAGATGAGAAATACTAGTCAAGAGAGTAAGTGATCAAGGAGTGATAAAATAATTTTGTTCCTATGGCTTTTTCTATCCATTTTCTAGGGTCACGACCTACAGTCAACATGGGCTCTGATACCATCTATAACGACCCGATTCACTAAGAATTCAAGTCTCTGTGCATTCTGTGCTAGTCCCTGGATCAATAGCTAGCACACACAGTACACGATGTAATATAAAAAATAAACCACATGTCATATATATTACATCGAGGATCCAGTAATACAAATAAACATACCTGCATAGCTCAAGGCTAGCTTACAAATAGAATACAGCGGAAAAACAATAAAGAGCTTCGTGGCGTCCATCAACTCCACCGGCAAGTTGAGTATAGACATCGTAACCCTACATCGTACCACTTACTCGTCGTATATAATCCTGCAACACCGAAGGTTACAGCCCGAACACGGGTCAGTACATCTGATTTGTACGGCAAGTGACACGGAAAAGAATATAACAGACCTACATCTACATGCAAGGTAAGTCAAAGGAAAGGCTTATGGTTTTGTTTTGCAGAAAGCCAATTTTCTCCTGAACTAAACTAGTCAAAATTTTAAGTTGAACTTACTACTTAAGAAGAACTGGGCACACCAGTTACAACACCACACCCTTTATTTAATCTTTCCCACTCAAATTATTATGGTGATTCATATGTCAAGAACCTCTAGTAACAGTAATGTCTAGTAGCTCAAGGATGTCCATAACTGGGGACACGGCTAATCATGATTAGTTTTTTACTCTGCAGAGGTTAGTAAACTTTCCCCGCTGGACTCAACCCGAAGATTGAGACGAAGTCTTTCAGAAGAGGTCACCTACACCCAACGGCAAGCCGGTACCACCTATCACATCTACATCTGCTAGCTTTGCATGGGAGAGGCTTCCTACATCATACTCAACTAAGCCAGAGCCCATATGGCCAGCGGCTGTACATGGAAGCTCCTAGTCACCAAGTATGTCTGATCTTTTTGAGCCTGGACGGCGCCCACTAACGTTCAGAGGGTAGCACCATGACGTACTGTCAACCACCAAAACCAACCATTAGGGGTACAAACAGGTCTTGCCCTTAGATAAGGCACGAGCCCCCAGGAAGCACTCCCTGCCCGTCCAGGGGTGAATTATATTTAAGGTTGCTAGTCAAATCATTAAATCCTCACATAGCTCAATGAAAACTCAAACCAATCCCCGTCTACAAGCATAGCAAATATATATAGCAAGCACGTGCTAGGTTGTCTAAGCAAACAGGATAAGATCATGTGGCTACCCTACCAGATTTGCAGCAATAATAATATAAAACTTCCTACACATGCATAAGGTGATATTTGCTACATGCATAATAGAAAATATAGGTTGAGGTATGGTCAAAGTGTAACTTATCTTATACATTCGATGAATATCTTCGCTCTCACGTCCCAGTCAACTCTACTCGTCACACTCCGAGCAATCTATCATCAACGAAAGAACTCAAATAAGCAATCACACCACAAGGACCAAACAAAAGATCAACAAAACAATCACAAAGGTTTTAACAACCAAACAAAAGCTTTGGAGTGCAGAGGTGTGGACGTACTCGAAGGTGATCGGTGGGACGTGAACTCGAGAGAGTCAACGGATAAAGAATTGTCGATACAAGATTATGATCAAGGCATTATGAAATCAAGCTAAAGATCATAGCAATATGAATGGTATGTGGATATTGCCGATAAGATGTCTCATATGATCCAATATTCAAAAAGAATCACGCGAAACGGAATACTACAACAAAGGTCGTAGCAATTGCAACATTGATTTGAATTTGAAATTAAACAGATCAAAAAACTTATGAATTTTTGTGTACACATGCTATAGACAAAAATTACATGGAACGAGTGATCCAACGCAAAAAGAATCACTCGATTTGGATCAACGGTATAAAAGATACGGTCACCGGAATTTGAATTTGAATTTGAAATAACTTCAAATTCAAAAGTGTGCAAAACTTTATACCATGCTAAAGTACAGAACAACACGAGTGCGTAGGAAAAAGTTTCACCTCGATCCGACTTACGGTTGCGGAGATATCGCGGGTACGGCGCCGGGGTCTTTTCTGCCAAAAGGACTTGATCGTAAATATAATTTTCGCAAAAAAGCGATCGGGTCCCTAGGCGGGTGACCCAGATCTGGCCGGTTTTGACCCCAACTCCGGCGAGGTTCGTCTTCTCCGGCGACTTGGCGCGGCTCCGGCGACTTGGGGGTGGGCAGGCGGCACAGCACGGGCTGGAGGGGCGAGGCGCGGAGGAGGCGGACTGGTGGCGGCCGGCGCAGCCGTGGGGAAGGCCGCCGGCGTGGCGCCCAGCTCCGGCTCGGGCTGGCCGGCGCGACTGCTTAGGTGAGCGCGGGTGGCGGTGTGCGGCGTCGGCCTAGCCAGTGGCTGAGGCGGCGGAGGCGGGAGCGGCCGAGGCGCGCGGCGGCAGGCGGGGTGACGGGCGGCGCGGCAGTTGCCGGCGGCGCTCCGGCGGCTGCCGAGGTCGGCGGCGGCGAGTTTTTTTTCTAGGGTTTTCCAAAAAACGAAAAAATAGGGAAAAGGAAAAAGGATTTTCGGAAATTTATTTATAGGCAGACAGGGAAAAAAAACAACGGGTCCGAGTTGGGCTCTAGTTGCGCTCGCGAGCGGAAAACAGCTACTGCGCCGGGCTACGGATTTTCTTTTTATTTTAAAAACCGAAATTTCAGAGAATTGTGGAAAAATAAATACTCATCAGAAAAATATGAAGTAAATTTATAAATTCATCAAATAATCTAAGGAAAATTATAAAATGAAAATATTTTCCAAAAAGGTAAATAAAAATAAAAACCTTTTTTAAATACTTTATTTAAATATAAAATACTTTTCATAAATCAAATAAAATCCAATAAATTATTTAAAAATATTTTTATTTGGTCAAAAGCATTGACACACCATTTCTAAATAATAAAATATAAATTTTTAAATTGTTACACCAATAAATAATTTGTTAAAATAAAAATATCACATTGGAATACTTTTTCAACATTTTTAAAATATTTAATAAATTATTTCGATGAAATAAAAACTCTCTTAGCATTATAAAATCCCTAAAATAATTTTAGAGTTATTTATAATACCCAAAATAAATTTTAAATACTTCAAAGTAATATTATAAATATTTTCCCACTTCATTAAAAAGGGGATAAGTCATTTTATATCCTCTCAAATGAATTTCCTTTTGTTGAAAAAATGTTTTGAATATTCAGAAGAATTCCAATAATGATTTAAAACATTTTCTAACTTTTTAATATATGTTGAAGGAGTCATATTAACATCTCTCAGTTTGTTTTGTTGGTTTTGTTTTAAAATAATAAATTCCAAAAACACCAATTATGAATATTAGGGAAAGTCCTTTTATTCCCTCTCTTTTTAATATTCAATGAACTCCAAAAGTTTTAAATCCCAGAGAAAATCAAACACATCAATCAAACAATCATTATCTATTTAATTTTTATTCACATTCCAAAATTCGGAGATAATAACATGAAACCAGATAAAAATATATTAAAATCTATAGACATGTCTAACACGAGATAATAACAATACAAATTATTAACTTGCGACAACATGTAAAACAACTTAAACAATCCTATGAATATATCTTGTAAATCACATCATACATACTAATTTGAGATAACTAGCATAAACTCCTAGGCATATCATAGACATATGATAAATAAAACATTTAACAAAAAGTTCATCGCTCATAAAATAAAAATAAATATCAATCTTGGCCACACGGCTATATAAAAATATATACATCATCATTATAGACCAAACTAGCATTCTAGCGTCACCACGAGGTTCCTATGGTCATAACAAACAATTCATCTATTGAGGATGAAATCAACCGGTGAACAATAACAATAAAAACATGACCATGTCATCCGATGGTCACCGATTTTGGGTGCGCGTGGCCAACAAAGAAAGTTGATCAAACCATGATGTCAAATAGATGATAAAGATTTCCTGAAACAAGTCTACCAAAGAAAGTGGAAAAAGGGCTCACTTAATTTGATGGACCGGTGCGATGAACTCGACGAACAGTGTACGCGTACATGTAAAATTGTTCGCGTGTGGTCGATCAACGGCGTGGAAGAAGATGTTGGTGCGCTCCTGGGTGCGAGGCGAAGAAGATGACGCGGATGAAATCAACAGGACGGTCCAAGGTGGCGGTAGCGTCGGTCCCGAATGGTGGCAGCATCATGAACTTATGGTTTGCGCGGCCAACGAGGACGAACTGAAAGGAATATATGTCCAGGAGGTAGGCTAAGGTGAGGCTATTTGATGGGTAGGAGGAATTGATCTTGAACTCACTGAGTTGGAAGAATCGATCCGATGAACTCGACGCAAAAGAAAATTGTACGCGTAGGTTTTACACAAGATTCCGAACAACACAAAGCTTCTCTGCATGAAGTTTGTGAATCAAAGTGGACGAGGAAGGAGTGAGACACGCGGGGCTCATCTTGGGCTCCTCCTTTTATAACCTGTGCAGGAAGATCAAGATTCAATGCCATCTATTGGCATTCGGTGCATCAGTTTCTAGTGGAAGATTAAGTCAACAAAGTGGTGTTTTAATTTCCTGAACGGATTCTTCATGGAATTCTAAGCATCTTTCGTGTTGATGGAAAATGAAATGGTTGAATGAGCTAAGAGATAAAGGGAGAGGAAGAGGTACACCCATGGTCGTTCGCGTACTGTGCCGGTGGAGGGTGTGGAGGAGGAAGACGAGCGAGCACTAGCTCGGCCAGATTTGGGCCTGATTGGCCGGCCCATGAAGAGTAAGTAAATTAAAAAAAATGGGTCTGGTCCATTCGGTTTAGAAGAAGCAAATGAAAAAAAGAGGTGGGCTTCACATAGAAAAGAAAAATTAATAGATATTGTGCAAAGAATTTTTGCTAAAGTTTTTTGTATGAGAGGACAATAATTAGATGTTTCCTAAAAGGGAAAATCTAAGAATAAAGATCAAACAAAATCAAATAAATCTCTAAAATACAAATGCGCATAATTTAATATGCCAAAAACAGGAGAAAATATTCGACGAAAAGAGAACAATAAAATTCAAAATTTAATTTGAATTGACATTATTTCAAATTTTATCCTCCAAATTATAAAAACTCCATTGAAGCTTTTAATAAGGAAATAAAACAAACAAAACTTTCTGGTCCTGATTTTTGCAAAAAATCTTAAACATTCCAAGCATCGGATGTTACAACCATGCATGTTGGTAGATAGGATAGGATCGGTGATGGATAACTTCCAGAAGTGATTACTTCCTCGAACAACCGTATTTACAGATCCGTTTTCATCTTGCAACTGTTCCCAGTTTTTCGCAAGCCATAGATCTGTTCATCATTTTTCGCCCATTTCTCAGGCTCGTTAGATCCAATCATTCCACTGTGTTTTTTGAAAACTGCTTGTGTAATTTCTTTGTAAGTCGGTTTATGACCGACTTTAGTCTTCTTTTTCTAGATCTGACTTCTGCATCATGGGTCGGAAAACTGCTTCCGATAAAGGCAAGAAAGAAGTCACCACAGACAAAATTAAAAAGACAGCCGGCAAGACCAGACCTCCAGCTCCGAGGCCGACTTTAGAGGCTAACTGGTCAAAGAGCTGGGTTACTGATGCCTTTTTGAAGGAGATGGAGACAGAGGGGATTTTTCCTCCTCAAACTGAAATTAAGTGGCGAGCTCCTAGAAAGGAGACCCGGCCTCAGCCTCAGGCAGGCGAAGTCGTTGTTTTTGCTGATCATATCACCAGAGGCTTCCGTCCTCCCGGCTCTATGTTTTTAAGGAATGTGCTGCACTGCTATAAATTGCATCCTCAGGATCTGAGTGCTAATTCGATGCTCAATATTTGTCATTTTCAAGTATTCTGCGAGGCTTATCTGCAGATGAAGCCGACTCTAGCTCTGTATGCCGAGTTCTATTACTGCAATAGGAAAACTGAATATAGTGGAGGTCCGGCTTTGGAATGCGGTGGAGTTACTATCCAGAAGCGCGCCAAGTCGATTTACCCATCACTCAAGTTGAGCTCCCAAGTGAAAACATGGCAAAAATCTTTCTTTTACTGCACCGTTGAAATTCCTGAGAAGGAAAATCCTCTGCCTGGCTTTTGTGAGAGTCGGCTTGAATTTCATGATGGCTTGAACCTGTTTTGTTCAGATGCTCAAAAGAAAAAGCATGACCGATCATGGCTCGGATAAAGGCTTTGTTAGCTCATGGTCTTGCTGGGACAAACCTGATCAAATGTTGGATAGGTTGGCAAATCCAGCCTCTTAGCGTGAGAGATCGACTCATGTGTGAGTATTCGGGGCCGGACGACCCCATGTGTTTTGCGAAGAAGGAGATTTCTGGAGGAGTTCTAGTGATGACTTGCAAGAAACTTCTTGTTGAGCGCATAGAAGACATCAGGAAAGTCGGCCTTCTCCCGTTCCGTAAAGCCAATCCGGCTCTTTCGGTATGTTTACTCGGTTACTCCTCCTTGTCACAATATCTATCCAAAGATCTTGACCTTCCCACTTCTTACTTTCAGGAAGATGATCCATGGTGGAATGTGGGCCAAGACCTTCCTATGGAAGAAGTCGACGCTAAAAGTCCGAGTCATTCGGTAAGATTCACTTGATTGCTTCTTTTGTGATGTCTTCTTCTTACCCTTTCTGTTCCTGTAGGATGAATCGGAGGAGGATGATGATGAAGATGAAGAAGAACAAGAGGAAGTTCATCCAGTCAGGGCCGACTCTCATAAAGAGAGCAAAGTCGCCAATCCACCGGTAATATCCTTTCCGGCTTTTATGATGTTCTTAGACAAGCTCGCGTCTTATGTTTTTGTTTATAGGCACAAAGTCGCAAGAGGCATACCCGTAGTTCTGACTCGGCGGACCCTCTTGTGGTTTTGGGAGATGAGCCTCGAAAGGTCCGATAGAAGCCGACTTTAGTCGCGGCTCCTTCTCGTCAGTCGGCAGGGATTTCTGATGGACAACATCAGGGTGGTGACTCTGGAACCGGTACTCCTTCAACTGACGGTTCTTCTGTCCAGATGTCGGTTTTCCCAATCAACCATGGGTAAGTATTTCCTTCTTAGGACGGTAACTTGTCTTTTGTATGCATGATTTGCTGACAAATTCTATTTTTGTCTTTGAGCAACGCTCGAATTGACCCCAAAGATCTGGCCGGCTCTTCTTTTGCTAAGGAGTCAGCTATTATATCTGAAAAATTGCCAGAGGCTTTGGTTTCTGAAGCTTTGAAGAAAGCTGGCTTAGACGAGTCAAGCCCATCAGGAATATACAAAAATAATTCTCCTGAAGCCGGCCTCGATAAGCCGACGATTCCTTCTGAAAAGGTGGTGGTTGCACCAAGTTCTGTGCCGGCTCCTTCCAAGGAAAGGGCAGTTGTTGATGAAGTTTTGATCACTGGGGCTCGGAAGGGTGACCCATCTGCTTGTACAACCATAATAAAGGTTTTGGACGACAAGAGTCAGGTGGTAGGAAAGCCTACTGAGTCAATATCTGAGAAGGCATTTCTTGAAGATTTGTTCAAGCACTCTTTAGCTTCTTCTTCAGAGCAGCATGGTATATTCCTCCAGCTTCGGGGGCGTTATGAGGTATGTACTTTCCTGTACTGTTCTTGATGATATATATCTGTAGCCCCCATAAGCCGGCTTGGTGATTGATTGCCATGCTGGGTAATGAAAAATAAGTTGTATGAGCCATGAGTCAGTATACCTATTTTGTAGTATGCCGAGTTATGATAAGTTTGAACTGTAGCCCCCATGGATCGATATACCAACTTTGTGGTATACCGAGTCATCATAGTTTTTTGAGCTGTAGCCCCTATGAGCCGGCAGAATGTGATTACGTTTCTACCGGGTCATGTTTATTTTTTGTAGTTTTAGCCCCCAACTAACTTGTTTAGGCAATAGGTCTAAGTGAATACTTAGTAATATTTCATCGCTTGTAGGCTGTTGCCATGGACGCTGGTCAATCCAAGCGTCAGATGGAGGAACGACTCGCTGCAGAGTCGGCAAAGCTGAAAGGAGCTGACGAAGAAATTGGCCGACTCCGTAAGGAGTTGATAAAAAAGGACAAAGAACTGGAAGCCGTCAGAGCTGAGATGTTTGAAGCCGCAAATGTTCTCACCAGAGCTGTAGATGATGTAGCGGCTCAGCATGATACTGCCGAGCGTAAATTAAAGTCAGCACAAAAGAAGCTGGAGACACTTAAGGATAGTATTCACCGACTTGTATCAGCCATCTTTGGTGAGTCGGCAAAGCTGCTTTTTTGAATCTGGGTGTTCCAATTTTCTTTGTTGCGTGCTGACTTTGATCTCTTTTTTGTCTTTACAACTTGCTGGGTGCCCCGCGCATTTGCGCGGCTAGACTTTCTATATATTTTGTTAGTGGTTTTCACTACATATTTTCCTTAACTTGATCCATTGCTATATCAATATTTTCATATAAAAGCATATCTAAATTTTTGTTTACGGAAAACATAATTAAACTTTTCTATATATATTTCCTTATTTTTATAAAATTGTATGTAAGAATTTCGTTGTGTGGCAACGGGAAGGTCAAAACATAGCTTGCTCTAAAAGGGATAAATATATTTCAATAACTAAAAAATGTATCGTTCCCTTTCGTGTGAGTCAAAAGCTTGGTTGTTTGCAATCCTGTAATGTCTCCTGTGAGCTCAATTAGAAAAAAAAGAATGAAAGATCCTTTTAAAGCTTAAAAAAGATTACATGTAGAAATATAATCCAGCAAAAGGAATCTTACTTATATGAATATAATATCGATAAACTACTAACATGTATCTCTACCAAATAAAGATTGAACATATGTGTGATCAAAAAATACAAACAACCAATCATATAACAAATAGTAGGGCACAATCAAAACATGCACTCACTTTATGCAATACTAACATGCCATGATAATAAGCACACATGCCAATTACCAAAATGTAATAAAGTAGATTCAATTTTTTTGCGGCATAATAAACTAAATTCTATACCACGAGAAATAATTCTATATAGTAATACAAATATTCACCACGACATAATGCATTCAACTAATAAACATGGATACAACATATAATAAACAAGATAAACACATAGAAAGTAATATCATAAGCAGTAAGTAACTATAATCCATTGATTCCTAAAGAACACGACAATTCATTTAACATCTAGCATAATGAAAATTATGCAAAACACATGAAATAATACTATATGCAACACCTATGGATGAACCTTGGGTTTTGTTTAGATTAAAGAAAATATTAAACAACATCGACTCTACTCTCAAATCTAATGTACATATCAAGCTCATGATAACTAATATAAATAAACTAAATAACGCATATAACTTAGATAAGCAATAATCAACAACATATTATAACTTTAAACAAAACAAATGCAACATGTTTGACAATAATTCTAGAGATCATACTATGATCCACATGCTACTAAATTTTTTTAAACAACACATATACAATATTTAGTAACTCAAACAAAAACAAGATTAAATATACAAAGTACTAAACATGATAAAAAATCATTAAAAAAACAGTACGAAGGCATATGATACTTGTACATGATGCACAAAATTATCAACATGAAACCAGATAAAAATATATTAAAATCTATAGACATGTCTAAGACGAGATAATAACAATACAAATTATTAACTTGCGACAACATGTAAAAAAACTTAAACAATCCTATGAATATATCTTGTAAATCACATCATACATACTAATTTGAGATAACTAGCATAAACTCCTAGGCATATCATAGACATATGATAAATAAAACATTTAACAAAAAGTTCATCCCTCATAAAATAAAAATAAATATCAATCTTGGCCACACGGCTATATAAAAATATATACAACATCATTATAGACCAAACTAGCATTCTAGCGTCACCACGAGGTTCCTATGATCATAACAAACAATTCATCTATTGAGGATGAAATCAACCGCTGAACAATAACAATAAAAACATGACCATGTCATCCGATGGTCACCGATTTTGGGTGCGCGTGGCCAACAAAGAAAATTGATCAAACCATGATGTCAAATAGATGATAAAGATTTCCCGAAACAAGTCTACCAAAGAAAGTGGAAAAAGGGCTCACTTAATTTGATGGACCGGTGCGATGAACTCGACGAACAGTGTACGCGTACATGTAAAATTGTTCGCGTGTGGTCGATCAACGGCGTGGAAGAAGATGTTGGTGCGCTCCTGCGTGCGAGGCGAAGAAGATGACGCGGATGGAATCAACGGACGGTCCAAGGTGGCGGTAGCGTCGGTCCCGAATGGTGGCAGCATCATGAATTTATGGTTTGCGCGGCCAACGACGACGAAATGAAAGGAAAATATGTCCAGGAGGTAGGCTAAGGTGAGTCTATTTGATGGGTAGGAGGAATTGATCTTGAACTCACTGAGTTGGAAGAATCGATCTGATGAACTCGACGCAAAAGAAAATTGTACGCGTAGGTTTGACACAAGATTATGAACAACACAAAGCTTCTCTGCATGAAGTTTGTGAACGAAAGTGGAGGAGGAAGGAGTGAGACACGCGGGGCTCATCTCGGCTCCTCCTTTTATAACCTGTGCAGGAAGATGAAGATTCAATGTCATCTATTGGCATTCGGTGCATCAGTTTCTAGTGGAAGATTAAGGCAACAAAGTGGTGTTTTAATTTCCTGAACGGATTCTTCATGGAATTCTAAGCATCTTTCGTGTTGATGGCAAATGAAATGGTTGAATGAGCTAAGAGATAGAGGGAGAGGAAGAGGTACACCCATGGCTGTTCGCGTACTGTGAACCAGTGGAGGGTGTGAAGGAGGAAGGCGAGCGAGCACTCGCTCGGCCAGGTTTGGGCCTGATTGGCCGGCCCATGAAGAGGAAGAAAATTAAAAAAAATGGGTCTGGTCCATTCGGTTTAGAAGAAGCCAAATGAAAAAAAAGAGGTGGGCTTCACATAGAAAAGAAAAATTTAAAGATATTGTGCAAAGAATTTTTGCTAAAGTTTTTTGTATGAGAGGACAATAATTAGATGTTTCCTAAAAGGGAAAATCTAAGAATAAAGATCAAACAAAATCAAATAAATCTCTAAAATACAATTGCGCATAATTTAATATGCCAAAAACAAGAGAAAATATTCGACGAAAAGAGAACAATAAAACTCAAAATTTAATTTGAATTGACATTAGTTCAAATTTAATCCTCCAAATTATAAAAACTCCATTTAAGCTTTTAATAAGGAAATAAAACAAACAAAATTTTCTGGTCCTGATTTTTGCAAAAAATCTTAAACATTCCAAGCATCGGATGTTACAACCATGCATGTTGGTAGATAGGATAGGATCGGTGATGGATAACTTCCAGAAGTGATTACTTCCTCGAACAACTGTATTTACAGATCCGTTTTCATCTTGCAACTGTTCCCAGTTTTTCGCAAGCCGTAGATCTGTTCATCATTTTTCGCCTATTTCTCAGGCCCGTTAGATCCAATCATTCCACTGTGTTTTTTGAAAACTGTTTGTGTAGTTTCTTTGTAAGTCGGTTTATGACCGACTTTAGTCTTCTTTTTCTAGATCTGACTTCTGCATCATGGGTCGGAAAATTGCTTCCGATAAAGGCAAGAAAGAAGTCACCACGGACAAAAGTAAAAAGACAGCCGACAAGACCAGACCTCCAGCTCCGAGGCCGAGTTTAGAGGCTAACTGGTCAAAGAGCTGTGTTACTGATGCCTTTTTGAAGGAGATGGAGACAGAGGGGATTTTGCCTCCTCAAACTGAAATTAAGTGGCGAGCTCCTAGAAAGGAGACCCGGCCTCAGCCTTAGGTAGGCGAAGTCATTGTTTTTGCTGATCATATCACCAGAGGCTTCCGTCCTCCCGGCTCTATGTTTTTAAGGAATGTGCTGCACTGCTATAAATTGCATCCTCAGGATCTGAGTGCTAATTCGATGCTCAATATTTGTCATTTTCAAGTATTCTGCGAGGCTTATCTGCAGATGAAGCCGACTCTGGCTCTGTATGCCGAGTTCTATTACTGCAATAGGAAAACTGAATATAGTGGAGGTCCGGCTTTGGAATGCGGTGGAGTTACTATCCAGAAGCGCGCCAAGTCGATTTACCCATCACTCAAGTTGAGCTCCCAAGTGAAAACATGGCAAAAATCTTTCTTTTACTGCACCATTGAAATTCCTGAGAAGGAAAATCCTCTGCCTGGCTTTTGTGAGAGTCGGCTTGAATTTCATGATGGCTTGAACCTGTTTTCTTCAGATGCTCAAAAGAAAAAGCATGACCGATCATGGCTCGGATAAAGGCTTTGTTAGCTCATGGTCTTGCTGGGACAGACCTGATCAAATGTTGGATAGGTTGGCAAATCCAGCCTCTTAGCGTGAGAGATCGACTCATGTGTGAGTATTCGGGGCCGGACGACCCCATGTGTTTTGCGAAGAAGGAGATTTCTGGAGGAGTTCTAGTGATGACTTGCAAGAAACTTCTTGCTGAGCGCATAGAAGACATCAGGAAAGTCGGCCTTCTCCCGTTCCGTAAAGCCAATCCGGCTCTTTCGGTATGTTTACTCGGTTACTCCTCCTTGTCACAATATTTATCCAAAGATCTTGACCTTCCCACTTCTTACTTTCAGGAAGATGATCCATGGTGGAATGTGGGCCAAGACCTCCCTATGGAATAAGTCGACGCTAAAAGTCCGAGATATTCGGTAAGATTCACTTGATTGCTTCTTTTGTGATGTCTTCTTCTTACCCTTTTTGTTCCTGTAGGAAGACTCGGAGGAGGATGATGACGAAGATGAAGAAGAACAAGAGGAAGTTCATCCAGTCAGGGCCGACTCTCATAAAGAGAGCAAAGTCACCAATCCACCGGTAATATCCTTTCCGGCTTTTATGATGTTCTTAGACAAGCTCGCTTCTTATGTTTTTGTTTATAGGCACAAAGTCGCAAGAGGCATACCCGTAGTTCTGACTCGGCGGACCCTCTTGTGGTTTTGGGCGATGAGCCTCGAAAGGTTCGATAGAAGCCGACTTTAGTCGAGGCTCCTTCTCGTCAGTCGGCAGGGATTTCTGAGGGACAACATGTAACATCCCAGATTTCACAAAAATTAAAATTTTTGTTTTCGGTGTGAATTGTTTGACTTTCTGATTTGTTTGCGGTGTTTGCATCCCCGATTTATTGATCGGCGATTATTTTTCCCCTCTTATCTTGTACCGGACGGAGACCGACCCTTGCCACCATGGCACTCGACTTTTGCGACACCGGGTTTCGCCCGATCATCGTCGCGAAAACCGCACAAGACCAGCCGCAGCCAATGGAACGAAAAAACCCCGTTTAATAATTAAATGGGTTATTTTGATAGCGCACCGGAAAGTGTTCTCGGAACGGTTCCAGCGCTAGGTGAACGCCTCCGGATCGACGCGCTGATCGCACAGTTCGAAGTTTCACCCGAATCAGAGGTACTGCGGACCCTCGGCGGTCAGAAACGTGAGCACCGCGCGCGCGAGAGAAAAACCGGGGATGTTTTTGTAACCTGCCAGCCACCTGGGCTATATAAAGACCACCACACTCCCACCTCTTTCTAGGGTTTCCCTAGCCCAAAATTGCAGCCACCCCCCTCACAATAGCCCCATTTTTTGCATTTTGCCCATTTTTGTAGCAAACCCTAGCCAGATCCATTCTGGACCGTCAGATCTCGCGATCCGACGGCCCAGGGAGCACCCAGCCACCCACCTCCTCTCTCCCTCATCTCTCCTCTCCACCCGCGCCCGTGGAGGCCGTCGCTGCGCCGCCCGTCTCCGGTAGCCGCCGGCCGCCGCTAGGTTGCCCCTCGCGCCCTCCCTCTTCCTCTCCTCCTCTGCCTCACCCCTCCTCTCTTCCCGCAGGGGGCCGCGCCGCCATGGAACCTCGCCTCCGTGTGCCATGGAGCCGCCGCCATGGCTCGGCCGCCCGAGCTCCGCCGCCTGCGTCGTCGCACCTACAAGCCGCCGCCCGGGCCACGCGTCCTACGCCGCCAGGGGCCGCCCCCGCGTTGCCCCTCGCACCTGCAGCCAGCACCGGCCGGCCGCCAGCTGGCCTCGCCGTGCCCGAGCCGCTCGAGGAGCTCGGCCTCCTCCTCCAGCCGCTGCAGCCTCCTGGACAGGCCCAGCCAGCCAGCGCGGCCCAGTGTGCCAGCGACCGCGGCCCAGATCCAGCCAAAGCCCAGCCGCCAGCCTCTGTCCAGCCGGCCTGCCTCTTGGGCTTGGACCAGTGGTGAGGCCCGAGCCGCCCTTTGTTTTTTTCCTCTGTATTTTTTTCTTTTTCCTTTATTTTTTTCTGCTAAGTCTGTGAAAACATGTGCTGTATTCAGTTTTGCGCTGTAGATTGCGAATGAACCGTAGCTCGGATCGCGTTGCGCCCAAAAGACGAATTGTTTAGAATTGCGTGCTCTAGCTTTTATCTTTTGTGAGTTAATTGTTTTGAGGTTGTTTAGATATAGTTATTGCTGTTCAAACAGGGCTACCTGTCGTTAACTGCTGCTAAATTGCTGTAACTGTTATTTTGTTGCAACTTCGGGTGACGGTTGCGTCGCAACCGTTTATCGGAATTGAGTGATTCCAATTGCATATTATTGAGCATCATGTCTACTTACATTATATGTATTGCATTGTCATGATGTGCTTGCTGGCCATATAGTTATTGAGCTCCAAAGTTGCTATCCCGCTGTTTTTGACAGCCACCTCTGTTTTTCTCTAAGTCTGTAACGTTCCGATGCCATGTTGCATGCTTAATATCTTTTGATCTATGATTCCTTTTTGCATGATTCTTTTTTACATGCCTTACCTGCCATGTCTACTTTAGTTCATATCATTTGTGAGCATGTTTGCATTCATTACCCTGTTTATGCATTGCTCTAAAGTGTGCTTCGTGATGTTGACAAATTGTGCCCGTAACTTGTTTTGCTTGTATCTTTTTAACCGTAAATCCGTTTGGGGTGTTCTTTCTATGTAACTTGATTAGTTTTTCGTGTACTTTGTGTTTATGCTATTGTTTGATGTTGTTAACCAACCAAAAATATGGTTTAGGCCAGAACAGTAGAAAATGCTTTAATTGTCGTGGGGCACTTAGTGATATGCCATGTTTAGGTTGTGCCTCACTTAAATTGACTAGCATAGATAGTTTCCTTTATGCTTCACCTCTTGCCATGTTTGTGTGCAATGACATGCTTGCTTGAGTTGCCATGTTAATAACCGTTGGTTGATCACCTGTAGCAAAACAACTTGAACCTTTCTAAATGTGCGTATCGTCGTGTGTGACGAGTACTCCACTTAACCTGCTAGTAATCGTTCTCGACGGTAGTGCGATGTCTCGTGTTGCCTTCTTGTTGATGCTTGCTCGTGTTTGCCCCGTAGTAATAGATGCTTGCTCGTTGATTGCTTTCCAGTGTTTACCGTCTTGTATGCTTCCGCGGGTACATTCGGAGACGATGCGAGCTTGCGATCAACTACACCTTCGGAACCCGACTTATCAACAGGCAAGGACTATACATTACTTATGATCCATTCTATTTCAACCAGCGGTTTGCATGCTAGTCTAGGTTAGGTTCGATGTTTGATCCTACCACATGTTTACAGCCTCTTGCAAACCGATACAGCCATGTCCCCTCCCAGCAAACCATGTACTGCTATGTTACTATTTCTCGTTGCTCAGCCCCTGCTTAGTATGCATGCTTAGGATGCTACGATGTTACCTCCTGTTACTCCTTGGTTTGGGATATCACATTATTGTATTGTTGTTGATGATATGATTATTATAATGTTGACTATATTCGATGAAGGATGGAAGGTCTAGGCTATCCCGCCTCGACGCTTTGTTCCATTCGAGTCACCTAGGATCCGAGTTCCGGGTATTGGTTTTAAGACTGAGCGTGCCTAACCGCGTGTGGGATTTTATGGGGTCCCCTTTTCTTACCTACCTAGCTTCAAACATTTCTAGAGGTGGCCCAAGCTGGTTTTAGCATTTGAAAACCGTGTGTGTGACTGGTGAGCCCCCAGCAGATTTTCAAACAACTCGGGCCAGCGGAGACATGGTTTCTTTGTTGGTCCACACCTGGAGGCTAGGGGGCTTCCCACATCTGTTTGGGTAGCTAACCCGACCTCGTCCAGCCGGAAGAGTCCGATCCGATAGCGCGGCCGGCCTTTGGATTGGGTGTCAACTCCCCGGGGGCCACCCGGATTTGTTCGTTGTTAGTTAGAGGGGTCTGTCATTCCGGATCTCTTGGGACTAAATCATAAAATGGCTCCCTGTGATGGGTAGAAACTGAGAGAGATGGGCGTGCGTGCGGAGCCATGTAATGGGCAGTTGGTACACCCCTGCAGGGTTAAATCTTTTCGAGAAGCCGTGTCCACAGTTATGGACGACTTGAGACCTACTCCTTGTTCATAGACAACAACAACTAAGATAATCTTAATATAATTTGATCAATGTGTGTGTGCCTTGACTGCTTCTTCTTCGTCGGGATGCGAAGAGGAGGACAAGGATATGATAGGTGTTATGTTTGCGGAAGTAGTTGATAGCAAGACTTCTTGGAGGCGATTCCTCATCGAATGCTTGGCTTCTTATCTTACTCTCTAGATCGTTAGCCACTTCATAAATGCTAGTGCAGCACCAACCTCACCACTTACCCCATCCTTACTGTAGACTGCTAGTTGTCCTAGAATGACAAGTGATGAAGTCCTTGCTGGGTCAGATCTCCACTAAAGTTGGATGCTGAGTACCACTGTACTCATGATACTATCCCCAAACTCTTTTGAGGGCTCCTGATTGACAACAGGTATGGTTATCGACGTTTCACGTGGAGACTTGACGACGACTAGTTAGGCGGATCTCGGCGGAGGGCCTGGACCCGTGTGGTTATGGGGATCGATGTTTTTCTCTTTGCCACTAGGCATTTGATTGTAGTCTGTACTCAGACATGTATCTTTCCGCTGTTGTATTGTATTTAAGGAAGTTGTATGCCGATTTTATGAGATGTTGTATCCTTGTATCTGTAATGTTGTGATATCATGTTGGAAATCCGGGGAATATGGCTATGTCATATGTCGCGGTGGGACCGATATGTGCTTCATCCCCGGATCTGGATGGAAACATCTGGATCTGGAATAGTACCGCATATCGGGCCTTACAACTTGGTATCAGAGCCTTACCGACCGTAGGATCCCTTCTCTGGCCGAAGTCGAGTCTAGACAAAAAAACTATTTTGTAGTTATTAAGTTAGTTATCGGAGAGTAGGATCTTTTTACTACTTACCCTTTCTCTAGTCAGGACAAGTGTCGTAAGTGTTTTATTCTCATCTTATCCCCTTCAAACTTTAGGATCTCGAGTGAGTCGAGTATCGGAACCGTTACAATGCCTTGCTTGCAGCGTATTGTCTCGATTCCGATCTCAGGTTTGGGAATTCATGAAGTACCTTTAGCTTCTCCCATTTTGGGTATCATCTGGGTCATCCATTGCCATCCCTCCTTTTACCGGTGTTTTTACGACTTGCGTCGAAAATCACTATCCCTTGATCTGGTTTTCGCGATCGTTCTTCCTCTTGTCACTGACGGTTTCGTTTTTCCGACGATGTCGTCTCTCTGCGGGAATTTATCTCGACCGAAGTTCGATGTCGACATGGAGCAGAGTCCCTTGTTGGTGGTGTTGAAGATCGTCGACTCTCTCTTCTCTTTCCCCCCTTCTCCCCCGGATCGTCCAGGATCTCAGGACGAGATCCCTTGTTGGTGGTGTTGTATTGTAACAGCCCAGATTTCACAAAAATTGAAAATTTTGTTTTCGGTGTGAATTGTTTGACTGTCTGATTTGTTTGCGATGTTTGCATCCCCGATTTATTGATCGGCGATTATTTTCCCCCTCTTATCTCGTACCGGACGGAGACCGACCCTTGCCACCATGACACTCGACCTTTGCGACACCGGGTTTCGCCCGATCATCGTCGCGAAAACCGCACAAGACCAGCCGCAGTCAACGGAACGAAAAAACCCCGTTTAATAATTAAATGGGTTATTTTTATAGCGCGCCGGAAAGTGTTCTCGGAACGGTTCCAGCGCTAGGTGAACGCCTCCGGCTCGACGCGCTGATCACACAGTTCGAAGTTTTACCCGAATCGGAGGTACTGCGGACCCCCGGCGGTTAGAAACGTGACCACCGCACGCGCGAGAGAAAAACCGGGGATGTTTTTGCAAACTGCCAGCCACCTGGGCTATATAAAGACCACCACACTCCCACCTCTTTCTAGGGTTTCCCTAGCCCAAAATTGCAGCCACCCCCCTCACAATAGCCCCAATTTTCGCATTTTTCCCATTTTTGTAGCAAACCCTAGCCAAATCCATCCTGGACCTTCAGATCTCGCGATCCGACGACCCACATCCTCTCTCACTCATCTCTCCTCTCCACCCGAGCCCGTGGAGGCCGTCGTTGCGCCGCCCGTCTCCGGTAGCCACCGGCCGCCGCTAGGTTGCCCCTCGCGCCCTCCCCCTTCCTCTCCTCCTCTGCCTCACCCCTCCTCTCTTCCTGCAGGGGGCCGCGCCGCCGTGGAACCTTCCCGCCGTGCGCCATGGAGCCGCCGCCATGGCTCGGCCGCCCGAGCTCCGCCGCCTGCGTTGCCGCACCTGCAAGCCGCCGCCCGGGCCACGCCTCCTACGCCGCCAGGGGCCGCCCCCGCGTTGCCCCTCGCACCTGCAGCCAGCATAGGCCGGCCGCCGGCTGGCCTCGCCCTGCCCGAGCCGCTCGAGGAGCTCGGCTTCCTCCTCTAGCCGCTGCAGCCGCCTGGACAGGCCCAGCCAGCCAGCGCGGCCCAGTGCGCCAGCGACCGCGGCCCAGATCCAGCCAAGGCCCAGCCGCCAGCCTCTGTCCAGCCGGCCTGCCTCTTGGGATTGGCCCAGTGGTGAGGCCCGAGCCGCCCTCTGTTTTTCTCTAAGTCTGTAACGTTCCGATGCCATGTTGCATGCTTAATATCTTTTGATCTATGATGCCTTTTTGCATGATTATTTTTTCCATGCCTTACCTTCCATGTCTAATTTAGTTCATATCATTTGTGAGCATGTTTGCATTCATTACCCTGTTTATGCATTGCTCTAAAGTGTTCTTCGTGATGTTGGCAGATTGTGCCCGTAACTTGTTTTGCTTGTATCTTTTTAACCGTAACTCCGTTTGGGGTGTTCTTTCTATGTAACTTGATTAGTTTTTCGTGTACTTTGTGTTTATGCTATTGGTTGCTGTTGTTAACCAACCTAAAATATGGTTTAGGGCAGAACAGTAGAAAAATCTTTAATTGTCGTGGGGCACTTAGTGATATGCCATGTTTAGGTTGTGCCTCACTTAAATTGACTAGCATAGATAGTTTCCTTTATGCTTCACCTCTTGACATGTTTGTGTGCCATGCCATGCTTGCTTGAGTTGCCATGTTAATAACCGTTGGTTGATCACCTGTTGCTAAACAACTTGAACCTTTCTAAATTTGCGGTATCGTCGTGTGTGATGAGTACTCCACTTAACCTGTTAGTAACCGTTCTCGACGGTAGGTGCGATGTCTCGTGTTGCCTTCTTTTTGATGCTTGCTCGTGTTTGCCCTGTAGTATTAGATGCTTGCTCGTTGATTGATTTCCAATGTTTACCGTCTTGTGTGCTTCTGCGGGTACATTCGGAGACGATGAAAGCTTGCGATCAACTACACCTTCGGAACCCGACTTATCAACAGGCAAGGACTATACATTACTTATGATCCATTCTATTTCAACCAGCGGTTTGCATGCTAGTCTAGGTTAGGTTCGATGTTTGATCCTACCACATGTTTACAACCTCTTTCAAACCGATACAGCCATGTCCCCTCCCAGCAAACCATGTACTGCTATGTTACTATTGCTCGTTGCTCAGCCCCTGCTTAGTATGCATGCTTAGGATGCTACGATGTTACCTCCTGTTACTCCTTGGTTTGGGATATCACATTATTATATTGTTGTTGATGATATGATTATTATAATGTTGACTATATTCGACGAAGGATGGAAGGTCTCGGCTATCCTGTCCCGACGCTTTGTTCCATTCGAGTCACCTAGGATCCGAGTTCCGGGTATTGGTTTTAAGACTGAGCGTGCGTAACCGCGTGTGGGATTTTATGGGGTCCCCTTTTCTTACCTACCTAGCTTCAAACATTTCTAGAGGTGGCCCAAGCTGGTTTTACCATTTGAAAACCGTGTGTGTGACTGGTGAGCTCCCAGCAGATTTTCAAACAACTCGGGCCAGCGGAGACATGGTTTCTTTGTTGGTCCACACCTGGAAGCTAGGGGGATTCCCACATCTTTTTGGGTAGCTAACCCGACCTCGTCCAGCCGGAAGAGTCCGATCCGATAGTGCGTCCGGCCTTTGGATTGGGTGTCGACTCCCCGGGGGCCACCCGGATTTGTTCGTTGTTAGTTAGAGGGACCTGTCGTTCCGGATCTCTTGGGACTAAATCATAAAATGTCTGCCTGTGATGGGTAGAAACTGAGAGAGATGGGCGTGCGTGCGGAGCCTTGTAATGGGCAGTTGGTACACCCCTGCAGGGTTAAATCTTTTAGAGAAGCTGTGTCCACGGTTATGGACGACTTGAGACCTACTCCTTGTTCATAGAAAACAACAACTGAGATAATCTTAATATAATTTGATCAATGTGTGTGTGCCTTGACTGCTTCTTCTTCGTCGGGATGCGAAGAGGAGGACATGGATAGGATAGGTGTTATGTTTGCGTAAGTAGTTGATAGCAAGACTTCTTGGAGGCGATTCCTCATCGAATGCTTGGCTTCTTATCTTACTCTCTAGATCGTTAGCCACTTCATAAATGCTAGTGCGGCAGCAACCTCACCACTTACCCCATCCTTACCGTAGACTGCTAGTTGTCCTAGAATGACGAGTGATGAAGTCCTTGCTGGGTCAGATGACCACTACAGTTGGATGCTGAGTACCTCTGTACTCATGATACTACCCCAAACTCTTTTCAGGGCTCCTGATCGACAACAGGTATGGTGATCGACGTTTCACGTGGAGACTCGACGACGACTAGTTAGGTGGATCCCGGCGGAGGGCCTGGACCCGTGTGGTTATGGGGATCGATGTTTTTCTCTTTGCCACTAGGCATTTGATTGTAGTCTGTACTCAGACATGTATCTTCCGCTGTTGTATTGTATTTAAGGCAGTTGTATGCCGATTGTATGAGATGTTGTATCCTTGTATCTGTAATGTTGTGATATCATGTTGGAAATATGGGGCATATGGCTATGTCATATGTCGCGGTGGGACCGATATGTGCTTCGTCCCCGGATCTGGAAGGAAACATCTGGATCTGGAACAGTACCGCATATCGGGCCTTACACAACATCAGGGTGGTGACTCTGGAACCGGTACTCCTTCATCTGAGGGTTCTTCTGTCCAGATGTTGGTTTTCCCGATCAACCGTGGGTAAGTATTTCCTTCTTAGGACGGTAACTTGTCTTTTGTATGCATGATTTGCTGACAAATTCTATTTTTGTCTTTGAGCAGCGCTCGAATTGACCCGAAAGATCTGGCCGACTCTTCTTTTGCTAAGGAGTCAGCTATTATATCTGAAAAATTGCCACAGGCTTTGGTTTCTGAAGCTTTGAAGAAATCTTGCTTAGACGAGTCAAGCCCATCAGGAATATACAAAGATAATTCTCCTGAAGACGGCCTCGATAAGCCGACGATTCCTTCTGAAAAGGTGGTGGTTGCACCAAGTTCTGTGCCGGCTCCTTCCAAGGAAAGGGCAGTTGTTGATGAAGTTTTGATCACTGGGGCTCGGAAGGGTGACCCATCTGCTTGTACAACCATAATGAAGGTTTTGGATGGCAAGAGTCAGGTGGTAGGAAAGCCTACTGAGTCAATATCTGAGAAGGCATTTCTTGAAGATTTGTTCAAGCAGTCTTTAGCTTCTTCTTCAGAGCAGTATGGTATATTCCTCCAGCTTCGGGGGCGTTATGAGGTATGTACTTTCCTGTACTGTTCTTGATGATATATATCTGTAGCCCCCATAAGACGGCTTGGTGATTGATTGCCATGTTGGGTAATGAAAAATAAGTTGTATGAGCCATGAGTCACTATACCTATTTTGTAGTATGTCGAGTTATGATAAGTTTGAACTGTAGCCCCCATGGATCGATATACCAACTTTGTGGTATACCGAGTCATCATAGTTTTTTGAGCTATAGCCCCTATGAGCCGGCAGAATGTGATTATGTTTCTACCGGGTCATGTTTATTTTTTGTAGTTTTAGCCCCCAAGTAAATTGTTTAGGCAATAGGTCTAAGTGAATACTTAGTAATATTTCATCGCTTATAGGCTGTTTCCATGGACGCTGGTCAATCCAAGCGTCAGATGGAGGAACGACTCGCTGCAGAGTCGGAAAAGATGAAAGGAGCCGACGAAGAAATTGGCCAACTCCGTAAGGAGTTGATAAAAAAGGACAAAGAACTGGAAGCCGTCGGAGCTGAGATGTCTGAAGCCGCAAATGTTCTGACCAGAGCTGTAGATGATGCAGCGGCTCAGCGTGATACTGCCGAGCGTAAATTAAAGTCGGCACAAAAGAAGCTGGAGACACTTAAGGATAGTATTCACCGACTTGTATCAGCCATCTTTGGTGAGTCGGCAAAGCTGCTTTTTTGAATCTGGGTGTTCCAATTTTCTTTGTTGCGTGCTGACTTTGATATCTTTTTTGTCTTTACAACTAGCTGGGTGCCCCGCGCATTTGCGCGGCTAGACTTTCTATATATTTTGTTGGTGCTTTTCACTACATATTTTCCTTAACTTGATCCATTGCTATATCAATATTTTCATATAAAAGCATATCTAAATTTTTGTTTACGGAAAACATAATTAAACTTTGCTATATATATTTCCTTATTTTTATAAAATTGGATGTAAGAATTTCTTTGTGTGGCAACGGGAAGATCAAAACATAGCTTGCTCTAAAAGGGATAAATATATTTCAATAACTAAAAAAATGTATCGTTCCCTTTCGTGTGAGTCAAAAGCTTGGTTGTTTGCAATCCTGGAATGTCTCCTCTGAGCTCAATTAGAAAAAAAAGAATGAAAGATCCTTTTAAAGCTTCAAAAAGATTACATGTAGAAATATAATCCTTAGGTTATAATAGTTTTTCATGAAATATGTTTATTTGTACGTATGTTGACAAAAAGACAAATGAGCTATTTTTTTACCATTGTTTAATATAAACTGAAAGTTGATAGTTTATGCTGATTCATATTGTTATTTCTAGTTTATTTTTATCTCATCCACTCGAAGATAAAATACACAATTATCATCTATATGTCGTTAGGAAGTAGCCAGCTACAAAATATTGATATGAATTATAATTGGGATCTTAGAACGCAAGAGATGTTCTATTTTAAACCAATTACATAATAAAAAACTAAAAAATAGAAGGATAGATATAAAAAATAGCAGTCCAACACACTAACAAATAGAAGGATCAGATGGATAATTTACCCTCTTTAGAATAGCAGTCCAACACACAATTTGTAGAGAAAAACTATACATAACTATGAGGCTTGCTTGTAATATGTAATCCACAGTTTCAACCGTAAACTGCAACAAAGATAAAACTGTACATTGAGGGAGAGGAAAGCGAGTACCTGCTGTAAGATCAATAACATCAGCAAACGTGGATAATGTCAATGGCAAAATATTACTTGTACAGGTGGCTAGATGTTCTTGCTGCCATCTTCTGCTGGCCAATAAATTGAAGTTTGCTCGTACGTACAGCACGAACCTACCAGAAGGAAGCACGACAGGAGTCAGCAAGATAGAGATAAATGAAGGAGGAGGAAGTGGTTGTACACTTGTACTGACCTAGGGCATTGGCTTGAAGACGATCAAAGATGCATGAGTATGAAATGTGCAGAGAAAGGATTTGTATATAGCATCTTGTGGAAAATAATCTGCACACAACACAATAACACCACTGCTACATAATAATAAGTATATATTAATCCTATAGATTCACTTGTAGATTAATAAGTACTCCCTCCGTAAACTAATATAAGATGTTTTAAATCACTAATTTAGTTATCTAAAACATCTTATATTAATTTACAGAGGGAGTAAGAATTATTTGCACATAGCATCTTATTTCAATAGGAAAATAGTAGCTAATGTTACTGAGAGTGTATAATTTGTATTGTATTGTTTCCTAAATTCACAACCTTTAGCAGTGCTCCGAACACTAAGTTCCTAGCATGAATATACAAATTAATCCTTTCTCAACTATAAATCCCCACATGATATGAAAAGAAATAACCATTGCATAGGTACATCTGTAAATAATATCTCAAACACATGGCGAGCAAGTCCAAGTTCTAGCAGTTAGACGGAGAATGTAGGATTAGAACTGGTGTAGAGGAAAGGGCCATGTTGCAAATGGTTATTGTGTTGCGCTATTGGAAGTCAATTTTATTATCGTTAAGCCATTGACAACAGACACAATCTTGATGCCATTATGAGCCAGTATGAAAAATCCCAGCTTGCTTTGATTCGTGTCAGATTATTTTCATGGAGAGTACCAGGATGATGCGAGGCGACTGCCGACTGTTGCTGCCATGTAACGCCGGAAGGAATCAGTAAACGGCGAGTCGATCTAGGAGAAGAACATGGAGAGAGACGCATGCAGCAAGCCTCGCTTTCCAGAAGAACATATTAAGATGTTTCAGTAGCGTTGGAGGCGCCAGAAGGCATCCGTGCGGCAGGAATACCACGGCCTAGGGCTGTACATCGCAAACCCTAGGTTTCTCTTTCCTTTTTTAGCTGTAGCGTATGCAGCTAGTAGATGTTCTGTTTTTTTAGCGTGAGGAAGGAGGAAGGCTCTTCTATTAGAATTCTAACGGAAATCCAGTACATGTTGTTTTTATGAACCAACCTAATTGTGTTTTCTGTATTCCATCATAGGTGTATGTACGTGACAGATTTCTCATGTGGAAAACAATATATGCATGTACATAGTTTTCGTATGTAACGTAATAACTTTAAATCTCAGCCGTTTATATCAAATAGAAGAACATATTAAGATGTTTCAGTAGCGTTGGAGGCGCCAGAAGGCATTGGAGCGCGCGGGAGGAATACCACGACCTAGGGCTGTACATCGCAAACCCTAGGTTTCTCTTTCCTTTTTTGGTTGTAGCGTATGCAGCTAGTAGATGTTCTGTTTTTTAGCGTGAGGAAGGCTCTTCTATTAGAATTCTAACCGAAATCCAGTACATGTTTTTTTATGAACGAACCTAATCGTGTTTTCTCTATCCATCATAGGTGTATGTACGTGACAGATTTCTCATGTGGAAAACAATATATGCATGTACATAGTTTTCGTATGTAACGTAATAGCTTTAAATCTCAGCCGTTTCTATCAAATAATTAATGGCATGGATAATATAATCTATGTGGACGAACGTGAATTCTTGTTTGTCTCTTGTTTTAATTATATAATAGATAGGCAAAGATCATGATATTCTGGGTGAGACGCCTGCTATGAAGCTGACTTGCATGTTTTCCCTGGTCAAATAATTGTTTGAGGGTGCATGTAAAGCGATATGTGCGACTCAGCCCAGGCCCCCAAGCATGAAGAGGATAACTTATATAATGGGTCCTTTCTCAGTTGTACCTGAGTGGGTAAAGCTGGGGAAGCGATCAGCTTGTTCTATGGGGGTGATGCGTGGCTTGAAGCTTGCCAAGGCATATCATCCTGGATTGAAGTTGGATCGTCTGGCCGCCGACTTCCCAGAGCTGAAGGCAGATGAGTCCAAGTTTTCCAAGGAAGATTTCATCAAAGTGCATAAAGAGACTCGTCCTTTTTCCACCAAGATTGCTGATGACATCGAGTTAAGCCGGTTAGAGACTGGATATGATGAGAGCAACAAGAGGCATCGGATCAATCTTCTGACTCCCGTCGAGTTCTCTCTTTTGCCTCCTCCAAAGAGTTCTTCGGAGCCGGCGAATCCTGTGGAGCCGTTTCCGGGAGGGGAAGAGGATGACTCGATGATGGATGACATTGCTGATGTGGACTTAATGGAAAGTGGCAACGAGATCTTGCCATCAGCAAATCTTGTCGGGTCTTCATCTCAGGGCTAGGCCAATGTCCCATCGTAAGCCTCTTGTTGAGAGAAAAACTTTTACAATATTTGTGCGGCCTTAGTGCCGGGTTTGTAATATTGGGAAATGTGTCCCGTGACTTGTGACCAACATGTGGTCAGATACTTTTATTGCGTTTGAATTTGAAAGTTGCCTTTTCGGCTTTTGAATGCAAATATTTATAATGCCATCCGGCTTTGTCTTTCGTTTTATTTGTTGCTTGCTTGAAGAAGCTTTCCCTTTCGACGTGAGTTGTAGACGGGGGCCATATTCCGACTTTTCCCTGTTCACCAACTAGTGAAACACCTGAGAGTCGGCTGGCTTCATGGTGGAAGGTTTTCAGAGGCCGACTTCGTGAGTAGTCTGGCCATCTTAATTATAAGTTTTTGTCGAATCATAGATATTTTCGAAGTATAATCCTCATGAGTCGGTATGATCATCATTGCGTCATGCCGACTCACGGAGACAGCTTTGAACTTGTAAAATTTGCTTCGAAGTAGTGCAGCCCCAAAGTGCTGGGCTATCGTGCCTGCGGCAACCTAGGACTTACAATTTCTTGCATGTTTTCTGAAGTCGGCAAGTATTTTATGCCAAGTCTTTTGATAAGGAATTTTTAAAGTGGTACTTCCCCAAGAGTCGGTGTATGCAGTTGAGTGATGTACCGAGTCTTTATTTGAGAAGAAACTTTGAAGTGTAGTCCCCATGAGTCGGTATGTGCATCTGTGTGCAATGCCGAGTCACATAGGTCTATCTTTTAATTTGCCAGGTCACATAGATATGAAACGATGGGTTGTGTTCCCCGCTTCCAAATAAAGTGGTGCTTCAAGTGCTGGGATATGTTTCCTTCAGCAACCCAGAATGATGTGTGTCGATTTCACGCCGGTATGGCAGCTAAGTCGGCAAGAGTCAGTGTGACGAAATTCGACGTATATATTTTATATGACTAGAGCCAGTAAAGTATGGGTCGACTTATGCGGATGGCGAGAACCAGTGCAACAGAAGTCGACTTTATATATGTCGAGAGCCAGTGCGACAGAATTCGACTTTATATATGGCGAGAGCCAGTGCGACTGAAGTCGACTTTATATATGGCGAGAGCCCGTGCGACAGGAGTCGACTTTATATTTTGCAAGAGCCCGTGCGACAGGAGTCGACTTTATATATGGCGAGAGCCAGTGCGACAGGAGTCGACTTTATATTTGGCGAGAGCCAGTGCGACAGGAGTCGACTTTAAAAATGCAGAAGATGCGATGCAGAGGGTATAATCCCCATAAGTCAGTATGAGCATCTTTTGTGTCATACTGAGTCATACAGGTTAATGCTCAAGTTGCATCTTTTGGATGATATATAAAATGAGAAAAGTATGTGATGTATGCAAAAAAGGTAATTTATGAATTGCTCATATAGAAGCCGACTTTTCCTCATCTTCTCTTTGTTGAGAAAGTTTTTGGGTTATCCATGAGTCGGAACTCCTCTGTATGCCGTCTCACTTTGATCAACGTTTTTCCGTTTTCTTTAAAACTTCTTCTTGAGAGTTTTTTAGCCGGGTTTCGCGTATTTAGATCATATGAGCATCGAATATACATGCGATTATAGGGCGTGGAGTGCCACATGTATGTGCCGAGTTTTCTTAGTTAAGACTCGATGAGTGTAGTTGAGCCCCCAAGATTTCCCTGAAATAAGCTATATACATGTAATTACACATATATGCCGGGTTTTCTTAGTTAAAGGGTTGATGAGTATCATCAAGCCCCCTGAACTTTCCCTGAAATAAACACATAAGTGCTCAGATAACAGTTGAGAGTTGATCAAGCCCCCAAGTTTCTGAGATAATAATAATGCAAAGTATGATATGTATAATGCAATTGCATGTAAAGTGAGTATAGGATGTAATGCATGCAGGAGTCGTTGAGGCTATGGTCAATCGACGATGATTATTTACAATCGACTTATTTATTGTATGTGGCGAGAGCCGGTAAGTGAGAGTCAACTGTTTATAGAGTTGCGAGGGCCGGTGCGATGAGAATCGACTTATTGGTAAACGGCGTTGGCCTATTGCGACGTTGAGTCGGCTTTTCCTTTTTTTTGAGAACTCTGTAATGAGTTGTTGGGATGTCCTTTGGCTTGTTTCCTGGGTTTGATGCCCCGGATCGGCTCTTTATTGCGAACGAGTCCATGTTCTTATTACCAAGTGTCTTGGTCTCTTGCGACTATGTGAATCGGTTGGGCCGTCATCGTATCGACTTGCCTCTAGAATGTTTTTCTCGATTTGGCGTCTGTACTCCTGTATGAAGTAGCACTGATCCCAGGTGTGGTTAGCGAGGCGACCCGGTCCGGAATGCTTTGGGAAAGCTTCTTTCATAGCTTTGTCACAATCCCGGTGCCTTTTTTTCTTTCCTTGGCGTCCGTTCGTATTTCTGGGAGTGGTTGCTACCGTATTCCTGCGAGGTCAGGTTGCGCCTGCACTTTATGTGGTGGGTCCGACATTGTAGTTGGGACTCCTCATATTTGGCTTCATTGGACTCGGCGTATCTGGCGACGGCATCGACGAGTCCCTTCAGGTCCTTGGCTACATCCTTTATGCGTCTTAGCACGTTGGTTATAGGCGTAGGACGGTGGCCTGTCGCCTCTTGAGCCCTGTCACACCGTATCTCCTGTGAAAGTCGATCTTGCGCTTCTGTGATACTTTTATGTTCCCAGGCCTTTCTCTGGTTTTCTTCTAATTCTTCGTCAGAGTCGGCTCTGTTCCAACCCAGTCGCTGCCTCACGTTCGTGGTTCGTAGTTCAGAGCCGTTTTCATTTTTTGATGGATTTTGGGTAGTGTCATGCGTCTCATGAGCTGAATTGTTGAAGTAGGGAGCGTCTGGGTCGTATTCTTCTGGATCGGATCCGAGTATGCCTCCCCCGATGGATCGAATTGATCCGTTATCTGAGTATTTGTTTTCCTCTCGATCGGAGAAACCATCCTTATCGTGGTTTGGGGTTCCGTCAGGGTGCTCCTGTTCTGGGAGCTCGCCAATAAACCCGACGAAAGTGTGGTGGAGGGCGGTATCAAGCCGACTTGTCTCTTTCAAAGGAATTTGTAGGTCACCGTTAAGTGAGTCGGTTAACAGGGATCCGAATACGTCTTCCACAGAAGTATGCACGTTCTGACTTATCTTGTTCTCGAAGTAGCTCTGCCCTATCTGCTGATAGGCGGCCGCTACGTTTTTAGGCCGTAAAGCATGATTGGTGTCTGCCTCCGCGTTTCCATATGGACTTTGTCTTGTTCAGGGAGCATTGCCGGCTCATCACCCATCGAGGTTTCGACAGAGCATGTCAACTTCGGGGGTTCGTTGATAAATCCGATGAAGGGGCGATCGGAGCCGGCAAGTCGCCGGCTTGCTGCTTCAGTGGGAGCATAATGATCCGGCTCCGGCTCCGACCCATTCAATCCGCCGATGAAGAGGTGGATGGAGCCGACTGGGACCTGATAGCCTGACTCAATGAAATCAGCTTTGGGCCCCCAAGTGGCATCGTCAATGCAGAGCATTCCGCTCCGGCTTCTGGTCATTCGTCCAGCAACAAATCCTTCCATACCTTGTAGAGCTCCCTCTAGAATCTCAACACCTGCGAGCGCAGGCCCCATGGTGGGCGCCAACTGTCGTGGGAAAGTTACGGCAGATGTTCGTAGAGTCGGACTTATCATGGGACCTTTGCTGCGAGGCGAATTCGAGGAGAGAGTCGACACAGACACGGGACTCCGCGATTTAGCCAGCTTCGGCCCCGTCGATGCGGTAAAGACCTACTCCTGCTTCTTGACTATTGTGGGATCGACTCCTTAATAGGAAGAGTCGATTGTACCGATTACAGTGGTGATGTTTCGCAACCTTAGTCTCGTGGAGATCTAGGTTATAACGCGAGTTGTCTAGTCCTGGCTTGAGGTAAGTTCTCGCTCTGACTCCCATGGACCTCGGCTTATAAAGGTCCCGGGTCCCAGGATTCCTAAATTCCGACTCCTGCACGATGTGGATTTCTATTACACTTTACAAGTTTGCTACGTACTATACAAGGTAAGTCGAATTCCTTCTAGGGCTTCAATCTTTACGCTTGGCACGTCAGACTCATGGTCGGGTCTTATTTGTGGGCCTTCGTATGTATGTCGGCCCAGAGGTTTATAATGCAGGGTCTATGGGCCTATTCCATCCCCCCGACACCCTTCTCGATTTTCGGTTTATTGGAAAATCTCGGCTCCACAATGAGATTCTGGGTCATCGAAAATTCTGGCTCCTTTATACCATTACAAAACACCGACTTTTCGTCATAAATATATAAAGTCGACATTCGTCGCACCGGCTTTCGCCATAAATATATAAAGTCGACATTCGTCGCACCGTCTTTCGCCATAAAATATATAAGTCGACCTTCGTCGCACCAGCTCTCGCCGCACAAAATATAAGTCGACTTTCGTCGCATCGGCTTTCGCCATATAAAATACAAGTCGACTTTCGTCGTACCGGCTTTCGCCACACTAAGGTACGCCGACCTTGGTCGTGCCAACTTCTCCATACATTACATCTTATGCAATATGAATCTAGTCTCTTCTCATCTTGCATCATACACTACATGTCATGATGCATTGCATCTTCTGCATTCTAATATCTCAGAGACCTGGGGGCTTGATCAAACCCTCTATTGGTACTGAGCATGTATATTGCTTATTCAGGGTAATCGGGGGCTCAATGACATTCATCGACTCTTATCTGAGAAATCGGCATATATATGTAAAACTCCACATGTGTATGGCTTATTCAGGGGAAGTAGGGGAGCTCGATGGCATCCATCGACTCTTATCCGAAGAAATCCTGGCATATACATGAACTGGCTAACCACGCCTTAATCTTGGCCTGTATAGCTCAAGCTCATACGACCTACATGTACCCGACTTAAGTCTAAAAACCTTGGGGCTTACAGAAACGCCTATCGAGTTTGGGTTTAACCACAGGGAACGCTAGTCATATGTGCCGCCTTACAGAGAAGGTTTCGACTCCTGGATAACCCAATAATCTCTCTCAACGCGAGAAGATGAGGCATGTTCAATCCAGAGTCGACTTCTATATGAGCCTTTGCACTTTACTTTTTGCATACATCAGCATCATAGCCTTTTTTTCTTTTGCTACCAATTTTTCACAACCCTCTTTTAGGTATGTACTAGGGTTAGAAAGTAACTTTGCATCATGTTAAAAATTTCAAAAAGAATTTGAAATGGGAGAAGAAACCCCCCCTCCCCCAGATGAATTTAATTCAAATGGCCAGAATAAAAATTGCTGCAAAAATTCCTTTTGCATTTTTGAAAAGTCTCATAAATAAGTGTGATCACATATAAAGTGATGTGGTAGCATTTCCGTGCACATGGATTTTTCAAATATTCAAACAGGACCTTGGAATTAATCAAAAACCCCTATTTGATTTAAAATTCAAATGATTTGAATTTTAAAAAGTGCCAAACTTTATAAGTGGCTAGCCTAATATATTAGGAGGCCATGTAAAAAGTTTCAACATTTTATAAAATGGTTTGCTATTTTATTTAGCAGTACCAAAACAAATAGCAGAAGAAAACAAAGAAGAAAAGAAAAAGAAGAAAGAAGCCCACCTACCTGGGCCTCTCGGCCCAACTTACCTTACCACGGCCCAGGCCTGCCCCCTCCTTTTGTCTTCTTCCTCGGCGCGGCAAGAAGCTCGCTCGAGCGCATGCCGACGCCGGCGACGACCTGCTAGCCTGCCTGGCACCCTCTTCGTCCTTCTAGACGCGCAAGGAGACGCCCAGGAGAACGTCTCCTCCATTCCCCCTCTCTCCGCATCGCCTCGAGCTCTCTGTGTGTTTCCCATTTCTTCCCCGAGAGCAGCCGCCGCTCGCCGTCGCAGGAACTCGCGGACAACGCCGGAGAGAAGCCCGGAGACCGTGTCCCCCTCGCGCTACGTCGACGTCCACGCCAAGCCCCCGAGGATGGTGACCTAATCGCTCCAGGAGCCGCCACAATCGTCAATTTCTTCTCGCCGGAGCCGCCGCACGATTTCTTTGATTCCGGCCAACCCGGAGCAGCTTCGACCACGCCACTGCCTCCGTTGGATTCACGGTGATCTCACGGTCCGCCCGAGATGTTCCATCGTCCCCCTCCTCAACTCTAGCCGGATCCGCCATGAACGCAGGAGATCCCCGCCGCCGGGATGCTCGTCGTCGTGCATCCTTGAACCCTAGAACCCCGAGACCATGCCCACCTTACTCCATGCGCTCCTCTGCTTCATTTGCAACCACGACTGCTTCAATTGGTGCGCCACAGCAAGTTCCACCCTGAGCCCGTGCCTCTGCCGCCGCTAGGGCACGCCGCCGTCGCCGTTCTGGAGCACCCCAGCCTCCCCATCCACTCCAGATCGACGCATGCTTCCTCCAGCTTGCGAACGGTGCCCTTGACACGTCAAATGCACACCCAGAGCGCGCTCCCGATGAACTCCGGCCGTCTATAGTGCTGCCGCCGGCGAACCCTCCATTAGCGCCCTGGCCCCACCTGGCAATGACACTCCATGTGGGCCCGGCCCTGCTAACCCCTCTCTGTTAGTTTAAATTGATTTAATCTACTAATTAAACAACAGATAGACACTGACATGTGGGACCCAGTGGTCAGTGGCCCCTTGCATCAGGCTGACCTCATGATGACGCAGTAATGCTTATTTGATTTAAAATAAATCAAGAAAATGCTATAAACTTTAGAAATTCATAACTAATTCATTTTAACTCCAAATTGGGTAGATAATATATGTAAAATTATCAGAAAAATACAAGGTTTGTGAATATGGACTTTGTTTTCATGTTTGACCATTTTAAAATGGGTGAACAGTGGAAAACATCAATATGCATTTAATTTGAATTCAAATTTGGAGTGATTTTGCAAATGACTTTGCAACACACTTCTTTTAAATGGTTTCATCCACACATCAGAGACATTACCTCACCTTTACAACATCACTTCATGCTCAACCATTTCAAATGAACATTCATGGATTCAAATGCATTTGAAATTCATCGATAAATAAAATGGAGTTTGAATTTGCAATTCAATTGCAATATACTCCTTTTAAATGGAATAACTCACACATCAGTGACACATACATCCAATTTCAACCTTCAACTCATGTGTTTGAGCACTGTCTTATTGTTGTTTCGATGTTTGTGTTTTTTGTCGAATAGAGGTGGAGCCGGAACCCGAGATCACCCCCTTCGTTGAAGACCCCGATACTGAACGTCGTTAGGAAGGCAAGCAAACCCCCATTGATCAAGTCGATAAAATCCCACTTCCCTCTCAGTCTCGCTTATGCATTGTTTAGGATGATTACCATGATAACGTTTCTACCGCATATTTGAACCCATATCCTTTGCATCACATATCATCTTGTCACAGTAGTAAGCAAACCACAATCCTAGCAGATGTAGGAGTTGTTTGTTATCATGTGGCCCCTGCAACTGTTACTGGTTATTGCATGCTTAGAGATACAATGAGGTTACTCTTTTGTGAGTCGGGATGGTAGCAATCATGTTTATGATGGTGGAAATGTGTTGGTGAATCTACCCTAATACAAGGTGAATGATGAGAGGTTGTGTAGGAGTACACAGTGGGTTGTCTCGTTGAACACCGCCTTAAGCCCGACTTCTTGTGTGGTGATCCAAGACGGAGAGTACTACCACATGTTGGGCACATAGATCCCCGCTCAACCTACTAACTCAACCATTCTCAGTTCAATGAGTCGAAGTAGTTCGGAGTTCTGGTAGGTCTGCGGCACGGTCTGCGAAGTGGAAGCATGGCTATTCAAACCGGCTTGGGACCCTGCACACATCTTCTGGGACCACATCGGTAAACCGGCAGGGTTCACGATGTGGACTCCAGCCCAGATAGGCGTCTCCATTGTACTTGAGTTGGCTGTGAGGTAAAAGTTGTGGAAATTATCCTCACCGACACCCGCTTGAAGGGTGACGAGATCCCGGCGGTAACTGATAGTTTCATGTGTGTAGCAGTACACCCCTGCAGAGTTAATAATCTATTCGAATAGACGCGTCCGTGG
Source organism: Bromus sterilis (assembly GCA_950022295.1). Taxonomy (NCBI): domain Eukaryota; kingdom Viridiplantae; phylum Streptophyta; class Magnoliopsida; order Poales; family Poaceae; genus Bromus; species Bromus sterilis. The sequence continues at coordinate 144,828,478 of OX465597.1, forward strand.
TAAGGGACTACTTGTACAGCCATGCCTGATTATTTGACAACTTCAATGGATACCTGTAAAACTTGCCAAGATAAGTGTGAGTGCTATGGCGTGCTTTCTCGTGGGAAGTCGAGGAAGGCACCATAGTGGTGTAATTGGTTGGAGACATGTAGTGGACTCGTGTGCGCTTCTTACCTCAAGTCTGGTACTCGTAGTTCAGGACTAGCCAAGTCAAAGCTGGCACTTCTGCATTGAAACCCCACCTCCCTTTACCTTGATACATGTGCATGAGTAGTATAACTCCTACGTAAGTCTTGCTGAATACGACTTTGTACTCACGTTTTCTTATTCTATGTTTTAGAAGAACCCACTAACCCCGAAGCTGGATTCTTCCTCGAGCTCGACGACTGAAGCCAAGCTAGTGTAGTCCCAGTCAGACGACTGGTCCCTCGTGGAAGGGCTTGTTTATAGATAAGGCTTCTCTAAGCCATTTGTTAAACGTGTCTGTACTCAGACCTACTTTGCTCCCGCATGTTTTGATGTAATGTTGGATCACAGACTTGTGATCTCTGTGTGCACTCTATAATAGTTATCAATAAAGTTGTAAACTTTGTAGAGAATTGCAATGATACATGCTGTTCATACTAGACATGTGTGCTGCGTGTATGATTATAACATGCATGTCTTAGTATGGGTTTCGAGACCTTAGTTGTGACCTCGCTGGCGGTATTTTATACACCAAGTGGCCCTTAGATGTGCGCATCTTGGGGCATCGCGATGCGATTGTTCGTGACTCTGTCACGTGCACACTTTGATGTATGATCGAGCCCGCCCTAGACCCCGACTAAGTGATCGGGCTGGAGTAAGTCTAGGTAAGGGTTATAATACAATCGATAGTATGGTTGTGGCGACTTGTCTATGAGTATGGGAGTTCACCACCCATATCATTTAGACTTGTGTGCGGACGATGAGGACCCATCTCAGTTGATCATCCGGCCTGGATGGAATGCCCCTCACGTTCGATGCTTTCTGAGAACGTTATGTGCTTGGCCTTGTCTGCTTAGACAAGTGGGTACGGTTCTCGGCTCTCCATATGATTGTGTTGTAGTGAGTCTTGCATACGCTAACCCCGGGTCCCGACAGACTTGGTATCAGAGCAGGACTGACTGTACGATTATCAGCCTTGGTCGAAGTTGAGTCTAGCCTTCTATAGTTATATAGTTACTCTGGGTACATAAGGGAACAACGTAAGGCTTCTTTTTTCTCCTTACCCTCATCGTTTTGAGTTCTGAGTCACCCTCATCTTGTTCTACGGGAAGATAGGACTAGGCTCATCTATGTCTTACTAGAACATCTCGTTGTTTGCTTCCTTGTAGCCATAGGAAAGTTGTGTTCGGTTTGCTAGAGTTGTTGTGCTTCCTGATTTCTTACATCGTATGTAAGTGTTGTTTCTATGTTGTAAGAAAATTGTTTTCTCTTGCAATTACAGCCGTTATGTTGTCCGAGTCATTCCAGTTATCTTCATAATCTGATGCATTTTCAAACTCATTCAGCTCTGTTTGACATTGATCTTATCCTTCAGGATGTCTCAAGGAACCCGTGGCCACCTTGGTCGTGCCCAAGCTCGTGGGGATGATCCGGAGGAAGGCAATCTTCCACCGTCACCCAAGATGGCTCAAGTTCTCATGGAGGTTGAAAGAAACCGAAGGGACTCTCATGAGTTGTTGGGGGTCATTGCTCGGAACACTGCCCAGCAGCAAAATGAGCTTGTGTCGTTGAATGACTTCATCCGGCTTCATCCCCCAGTTTTCAGCTATTCCACTGAGCCCCTTGACGCCGATGACTGGCTTCGTAGCATCGAAAGGAATCTCCAGGCAGGCCATGTTGCAGATGGTGACAGGGTCAGCTATGCCACCTACCACCTCAAGGGTGTAGCTAGCTCTTGGTGGGAGAATTTCCTGAACATGTGTCCCGCTGGACCGCCCACAACATGGGTTGAGTTCTGCACTTCATTCCGTGAGCACCACATTCCAAATTGTCTTATGGACCGCAAGCGTGAGGAGTTCTGCAACCTCACCCAAGGCAGGAGGACTGTTGACGAGTTTAGCCATGAGTTCAACCGACTGGCTCGTTATGCTACTGAAGAGGTCTCCACCGACTCCAAGAAGCAAGAGAGGTTCCGCAAGGGACTCAATTCTGAACTTCGTCGCGAGTTGAATCTCCATGACTTCGCCACATTCCAGATCCTTGTCAACAAGGCCATCAAGGCGGAGGATATGATCACTCTCGAGGATTCCCTCAATCACCCTAGAGACGATGGTTCATCCAGCTCAGGCCCTCAGAAGCGAAAAATATGGATCCCCAATAGCATGTTCCGTCAAAACAACCCACCGAGGCCATCCTTTGTGGGGCCTTGTCCACCAGCTCCGTTCCATCTAGCTCCACCTAATAAACCAGCTCCCCGCACTTTCTTTGGAGCCTGCTTCAGATGTGGCTAGCCTGGTCACTATTCTCGTGAGTGCCCCATAAATTAGAATGCTCCACCTCATGCCAAAAGGAACCCCAATGTTCGTGCAAAGCCACCCCCGAAGGTCTCCACCACCCAGCCAGCTTCTTCCACAAATTTTGGATGTGTGAACCAAATCTCAGTTGAGGAGACTGATGGTACTTCTGACGTCATTCTTGGTACGGTCCCAGTCAATTATGTTCCCACTTCTGTCCTTTTCGATCCAGGAGCATCTCACTCATTCATGTCGGAGAGTTATGCACTTAGGCATGAGATATCCTTTGATGAAATGTTCACCCCAATGATTATTCAAACTCCTGGTTCCAAGTGGCAAACCAATAGAGTAAGCCATGGCAATCAAATTGCAATTGAGAGTTTAGTATTCCTTGTTTCACTCATAGCCCTCAAGTCTTCAAACATTGATGTCATCCTTGGTATGGATTGGTTATCAAGACAAAATGCTTTTCTTGATTGTAAAGCCAAGTCAATTAGACTTACACATCCTTCAGGCCAGACAATAGATTACTCCTCACCAAGAACAAGAACCCAGATGCATTCATTGAATGTGCTTCCCCTTCCCGACCTTGAAGATATTCCGGTGGTTCGTGACTTCCCGGATGTCTTTCCTGAAGAGCTGTCGGGCATGCCACCCGACAGATGTGTAGAGTTCATATTGGATCTTATGCCAGGAACCACACCAATTTCCAGACGCCCATACAAAATGGCCCCACGTGAGTTAGCTGAGCTTAAAATCCAACTTGAAGATTTGTTGGCAATAGGCTTCATCCGCCCTAGCTCATCTCCATGGGGTTGCCCCATTCTGTTCGTAAAGAAGAAAGATGGAACAGAAAGGATGTGCGTAGACTATCGCCCGCTAAATCTAGCGACGATAAAGAACAAGTACCCACTGCCCAGGATCAATGATCTTTATGATAAACTTGATGGATCCTCTGGCTTCTCCAAGATGGATTTGAGATTAGGCTATCATCAAATCAAAATCATAAACGAGGACATTCCCAAACGGCTTTCACTACTCGTTATGGTCTTTACGAGTACACTGTCATGTCCTTCGGTTTAACCAATTCCCCCGCCACTTTCTCGCGCATGATAAATTCGATCTTCATGGAGTACTTGGATAAATTTGTTGTAGTTTATCTTGATGACATTCTCATCTACTCGAAGAACGAATAAAAACATGCCGAACATCGTAGGTTGGTATTGATGAAACTTCGAGAGCATCGCCTGTATGCTAAATTCTCCAAGTGTGAATTTTGGCTACCAGAAGTGACCTACTTAGGCCACGTGATTTCTGCAAAAGGCATTGCTGTGAATCCCGAGAGAGTTCAGGCCGTTCTTGACTGGACTCCACCTGAATCGGTTAAGCAAGTTAGGAGTTTTCATGGCTTAGCAAGCTATTGCCGCCGCTTGCCGAGAACTTTTCTAAAGTTGCAAAGCCTCTAACTGAACTCCTCAAGAAAGATAAGAAATTCCAATGGACTCCCAAGTGCGAGGAAAGCTTTCAAGAGCTAAAAAGAAGATTGACTTCTGCACCCGTACTTGCGCCTCCAGACACCAAAAGGGATTTTGAGATCTTTTGTGACGTCTCACGGCAAGGGTTAGGATGCATACTTATGCAAGATAGACATGTGGTAGCTTATGCTTCACGCCAGTTGCGTCCACATGAAGAGAACTATCCTACCCATGATCTTGAACTCGCTGCCGTAGTTCATGCCCTGACAACTTGGCGACATTACCTCCTTGGTAATTGTTGTGAGATCTATTCCGACCACTAAAGTCTCAAATACTTATTCACCCAGCCAGATCTTAATATCAGGCAAAGACGCTGGATAGAGTTGATAAAACATTATGACTTAGGAATTTATTACACCCCAGGCAAATCCAATGTCATGCTGATGCACTAAGTCGTAAGTCGTATTGTAACAACCTCATGTTACAACAGTATCAACCACTTCTTCATGAAGAATTTCGCAAGCTCAATCTTGAGATTGTTCCTCATGGCTATCTTTCTACCCTTGTGGCGAAACCAACCCTTGAGGATAAAATCATAGCTGCCCAGAAACGTGATAGTGGTATTCGAGAGATCAAGAAGAAAATTGCTAGCGGAGTTGCTAAATGTTTCTCCATAAATGATCAAGGTGTCGTTTTCTTTGGCACTCGATTGGTTGTACCATGAAAGCACAATCTTAGGATGCTAATTCTTAAGGAGGCTCATGACACACCCCTTTCGATTCATCCTGGTAGCACAAAGATGTACCGAGACCTACGCCAGAGATTTTGGTGGACTAGGATGAAACAAAAAATTTCTCAGTATGTTGCCGAATGTGATGTTTGTCGTCGTATTAAGGCCGAACACCAAAGACCTGCTGGTACTCTTCAACCATTGCCTATCCCTGACTGGAAATGGGATAAATTCCGTATGGACTTCATCACTGGCTTTCCAAAAACCCAGAAAGGAAATGATGCCATCTTCGTTGTCATTGACCGGCTTTCAAAAGTTGCTTACTTCCTTCCAGTACGCGAGTCTATAACTGCTAGCCAGTTAGCGGACTTGTATGTCTCTAGAATTGTGTCTCTTCATGGTGTTCCTTTGGAAGTCAATTCTGATCGTGGTAGCCTTTTCACCTCTAGATTTTGGGGAAGCTTTCAGAATTTTATGGGAACTCATCTCTCCTTTAGTACAGCTTTCCATCCTCAGTGTAGTGGTCAAGTCGAAAGGGTTATCCAAATTCTCGAAGACATGCTCAGAGCTTTTGTTATCTCATTCGGAAAGAATTGGGAGAAATCTCTTCCATTTGCCGAATTTTCTTATAACAATAGTTTCCAATCTAGTCTGAACATGGATCCTTTTGAACTCCTCTATGGACGAAGATGTCGAACACCCCTTAACTGGTTAGAAACCGGTGAAAGACAATTCTTTGGAACGGATATGATCATGGAAGCAGAAGAGCAAGTTTGCATTGTTCATGATCAATTGAAAGTAGCCCAGTCTCGTCAGAAAAGCTAAAATGATTGTCATCATAGGCAAGAAAGCTACAATCTGGATGAGAAGCCTTACCTTCGGGTTACTCCTCTGAAGGGAACCCATCGATTCGGTATCAAAGGCAAGTTGGCCCCACGTTACATTGGACCTTTCCGCATTCTTGCTAAACGTGGAGAATTTTCCTACCAACTTGAACCACCCCCGCACCTTTCCCGAGTACATGATGTATTCCATGTGTCACAACTCAGGCGTTGCTTCAAGGACCCCATCCGCGAAGTCGACCATGAAACGCTTGATCTCCAAGATGACCTTTATTATCGAGAGTACCCTTTTCGTATTCTTGATTCAGCAGAGCGTGTCACCCGTCATCAGAAGATCAAGTTCCTCAAAGTGCAATGGTCACACCACTCCGAGAAAGAAGCTACGTGGGAAAGAGAAGACCGCCTCCGTGCTGAGTACCCCACCTTCCTCCCGACGACTTCTGAATCTCGGGACGAGATTCTTTTGAGTGGGGGCGAGTTGTCACAACCCTCTTTTAGGTATGTTCTAGGGTTAGCAAGTAACTTTGCATCATGTTAAAAATTTCAAAAAGAATTTGAAATGGGAGAAGAAACCCCCCAGATGAATTTAATTCAAATGGCCAGAATAAAAATTGCTCCAAAAATTCCTTTTTCATTTTTGAAAAGTCTCATAAATGAGTGTGATCACATATAAAGTGATGTAGTAGCATTTCCATGCTCATGGATTTTTCAAATATTCAAACAGGACCATGGAATTAATCAAAAATCCCTATTTGATTTAAAATTCAAATGATTTGAATTTTAAAAAGTGACAAACTTTATAAGTGGCTAGCCTAATATATTATGAGGCCATGTAAAAAGTTTCAGCATTTTATAAAATGGTTTGCTATTTTATTTAGCAGTACCAAAACAAATAGCAGAAGAAAACAGAGAAGAAAAGAAAAAGAAGAAAGAAGTCCACCTACCTGGGCCTCTTGGCCCAACTTACCTTTCAACGGCCCAGGCCTGCCCCCTCCTTTTGTCTTCTTCCCCGGCGCGGCAAGCAGCTCGCTCGAGCGCATGCCGACGCCGGCGACGACCTGCTAGCCTGCCTGGCTCCCTCCTCGCCCTTCTAGACGCGCAAGGAGACGCCCATGAGGACGTCTCCTCCATTCCCCCTCTCGCCGCATCGCCTCGAGCTCGCTGTGCGTTTCCCATTTCTTCCCCGAGAGCAGCCACCGCTCGCCGTCGCAGGAACTCGCCGACAACACCGGAGAGAAGCCCGGAGACCGTGTCCCCCTCGCGCTACGTCGACGTCCACGCCAAGCCACCAAGGATGGTGACCTAATCTCTTCAGGAGCCGCCGCAATGGTCGATTTCTTCTCGCAGGAGCTCCTTGCCGCCGGGATGCTCGTCGTCATGCATCCTTGAACCCTATAACCCCGAGACCATGCCCACCTTACTCCACGCGCTCTGCTGCTTCATTTGCAAGCAAGTTTGCTTCAATTGGTGCACCACAGCGAGTTCCACCCCGAGCCCGTGCCTCTGCCGCCGCTAGGGCACGTCGCCGTCTCCGTTCTAGAGCACCCCAGCCTCCCCATCCACTTCAGATCGACGATGGCTTCCTCCATCTTGCGAACGGTGCCCTTGGCACGTCAAATGCACGCCCAGAGCGTGCTCCCGATGAACTCCGGCCGTCTATAGTGCTTCCGCCGGCAAACCCTCCATTAGCGCCCTAACCCCTGTGCTTAACCCTCTTGGCCCCACCTGGGAGTGACACTGCATGTGGGCCCAACCCTGCTAACCCCTCTCTGTTAGTTTAAATTGCTTTAATCTACTAATTAAACAAAGAGAGACACTGACATGTGGGACCCAGTGGTTAGTGGCCCCCTGCGTCAGGCTGACCTCATGATGAAGCAGTAATGCTTATTTGATTTAAAATAAATCCAGAAAAGCCAGAAAATGCTATAAACTTTAGAATTCATAACTAATTCATTTTAACTCCAAATTGGGCATATAATATATGTAAAATTATCAGAAAATACAAGGTTTGTAAATATGGAATTTCTTTTCATGTTTGACCATTTAAAAATGGGTGAACAGTGGCAAACATCCATATGCATTTAATTTGAATTCAAAGTTGGAGTGATTTTGCAAATGACTTTGCAACACACTTCTTTTAAATGGTTTCATCCACACATCAGAGACTTTACCTCACCTTTACAAAATAACTTCATGCTCAACCATTTCAAATGAACATTCATGGATTCAAATGCATTTGAAATTCATCGATAAATAAAATGGAGTTGAAATTTGCAATTCATTTGCAATATACTAATTTTAAATGGAATAACTCGCACATCAGTGACACATACATCAAGTTTCAACCTTCAACTCATGTGTTTGAGCATTGTCTTATTTTTGTTTCGATGTTTGTGTTGTTTGTCGAATAGAGGTGGAGCCGGAACCCGAGATAACCCACTTCGTTGAAGACCCCGATACTGAACCTCGTCAGCAAGGCAAGCAAACCCCCATTGATCAAGTCGATAAAATCCAACTTCCCTCTCAGTCTCGCTTATGCATCGTTTAGGATGATTACCATGATAACGTTTCTACCGCATAGTTGAACCCATATCCTTTGCATGACCTATCATCTTGTCACAGTAGTAAGCAAACCACAATCCTAGCAGATGTAGGAGTTGTTTGTTATCATGTGGCCCCTGCAACTATTACTGCTTATTGCATGCTTAGAGTTACAATGAGGTTACTATTTTGTGAGTCGGGATGGTAGCAATCATGTTGATGATGTTGGAAATGTGTTGGTGAATCTACCCTAATATAAGTTGAATGATGAGAGGTTGTGTAGGAGTACACAGTGGGTTGTCTCGTTGAACAGCGCCTTAAGCCCGAGTTCTTGTGTGGTGATCCAAGACGAAGAGTACTACCTCATGTTGGGCACATGGACCCCCGCTCAACCTACTAACTCACCCCTTCTCAATTCAATGAGTCGCAGTAGTTCGGAGTTCTGGTAGGTCTGTGGCACAGTCTGCGAAGTGGAAGAACGGCTATTCAGACTGGCTTGGGACCCTTCACACATCTTCTGGGACCACATCGATAAACCGGCCGGGTTCACGATGTGGACTCCAGCCCAGATAGGCGTCTCCATTGTACTTGAGTTGGATGTGAGGTAAAAGTTGTGGAAATTATCCTCGCCGACACCCGCTTGAAGGGTGACGAGATCCCGACGGTAACTGATAGTTTCATGTGTGTAGCAGTACACCCCTGCAGGGTTAATAAACTATTCGAATAGCCGCGTCCGCGGTAAGGGACTACTTGGAAAGTTGTGCCTGATTATTAGAAAACTTCAATGGATACCTATAAAACTTGCCAAGATAAGTGTGAGTGCTATGGTGTGCTTTCTCGTGGGAAGTCGAGGAAGGCACCATAGTGGTGTAATTGGTTGGAGACATGTAGTGGACTCGTGTGCGCTTCTTACCTCAAGTCTGGTACTCGTAGTTCAGGACTAGCCAAGTCAAAGCTGGGACTTCTGCATTGAAACCTCACCTCCCTTTACCTTGATACATGTGCATGAGTAGTATAGCTCCTACGTAAGTCTTGCTGAGTACGACTTTGTACTCACATTTGCTTATTCAATGTTTTAGATGAACCCACTGACCCCGAAGGTGGATTCTTCCTGGAGCTCGACGACTTAAGCCAAGATAGTGTAGTCCCAGTCAGACGACTGGTCCCTCGTGGAAGGGCTTGTTTATAGATAAGGCTTCTCCAAGCCATTTTTGAAACTTGTCTTTACTCATACCTACTTTGCTTCCGCATGTTTTTATGTAATGTTGGAACATAGACTTGTGATCTCTGTGTGCACTCTGTAAGAGTTATCAATAAAGTTGTAAACTTTGTAGAGAATTGCAATGATACCTGATGTTCATACTAGACATGTGTGCAGCGTGTATGATTATAACATGCATGTCTTAGTATGGGTTTTAGAGACCTTAGTTGTGATCTAGCTGGCGGTCTTTTATACACCAAGTGGCCCTTAGATGTGCGCAGCTTGGGGCATCGCAATGCGATTGTTCGTGACTCCGTCACTTGCACACTTTGATGTATTATCGAGCCCGCCCTAGACCCCGACTAAGTGATCGGGCTAGAGTAAGTCTATGTAAGGGTTATAATACAATCGATAGTAAGGTTGAGGCGACTTGTCTATGAGTATGGGAGTTCACCACCTATATCATTTAGACTTGTGTGCGGATGATGAGGACCCATCTCAGTTGATCATCCGGCCTGGATGGGATGCCTCTCACATGCGATGCTTTCCGAGAATGTTCTGTTCTTGGCCTTGTCTGCTTAGACAAGTGGGTACGGTTCTCGGCTCTCCATATGATTGTGTTGTAGCGAGTCTTGCATACGCTAACCCCGGGTCCCGAAACATTTTTCCTGACAACCTTATGGCATACACGCCGACTTGAAAAAGAATATGGCTCGGCTGTAACCGTGGCAAGCTAGCACAAATACTGGCTTTCTTCAAATCGCTTTTAAAACACTAGCTTTGTTAACGGAAACACCAACATATTTCAATAACAGCATCAACCTGTGTGACTCAGCATGACGCAAAGATGATCATACCGACTCATGGGAACTACAGCTCGAATTTCTCTGTGACTCGGCATGACGCAAAGATGATCATACCGACTCATGGGGACTACAGCTCGAATTTCTCTGTGACTCGGCATGACGCAATGATGATCATACCGACTCATGGGGACTATACTTTGCAACTATCTATGATTCGGCCAAACTTGTCGATTCACACGTAACAAAAGTGAACCCATCTCAGTCTAAACACATTGGCCGACTCTACAAAATGTCGTCAAGTTTTTCTGAGAAAAAGAGAACGCAAAAAGGAGTGGACCCGGCCTAGTTCAAAAAATGTTTACCGTCTTTACTAAAAGACCGGTCAAAACTGATCAAAGCACAGAGACCGCCATCTCCTACTCATAAAGTCGGCTTCCGAGAAGCTTCCATTATGAAGTTAGCCGACTACCAGAAGTTACACTGGCTCAGATAAATATTATATTCTCTTCTGACCTAGCTGTAAATGTGGTAAGCCGGAACAATAACGGCTCTCTTCAAAAGCATATTCAATCCATATATCAGCGGATGAAATTTTCCAAAGAAACGACTATCAAAGTCAAAAACAAAGAAGGACCAAAGTCGAAACCAGGATGACTTTTGGCATCCAAAGGCCAAAAGGCAAATTCAAGATAGAATATCACAAGGTATCTGACCACACGCTGGTCACAAGCCACGGAACATGTTTTCCAAACCCAGCACCTGGGGGCTACAATATTTGAGGATATCCACCAAGTCATCACGAGGGTCGGTTTTTCCGAAACACCCCGACTTTATCAAGGGAGCCTGTCAAGACATAAAAGTTGGCACACATTATTTCGGGTTGCTGAAGGAAACATATTCCAGTACTCGAAGGGCCACTTTATTTGGAAGCTGGGAACACAACCCATCATATTTACTGGCTTCAACCAACAAACATCCGCCAGTTTTTATCAGCAAACAAGTATTTGCTGACGTCTACAAAATTTATCGGCTTTGGCATATAATACTTGCCGACTTCAGAAAACAAGCAAGAAATTGTAAGTCCCAGGTTCTGCAGGCAAGACAACCCAGAACTTAGGGGCTACACTACTTCGAAGCAAAATTCACAAGTACAAATCCCAGGTTGCTGCAGGCAAGACAACCCGGCACTTGGGTGCTACACCAACAAGACTATTTTATATACAAAACTCCAAGTCATCACGAGATGATAAACTCAGAGCTTGGGGGCTACAGGTGATATGGACATAAAATTGCCCGTACATTTTTTACCGAGTCCTTTTGACAAGAAGAGCTCAACATTGGATCATATCGGGTTCATTGCCATGAATAAGTGGAGCGAGCCGGCTTAATGGTTTGGTCTCCAGACCCAGTCTTCATCCTAACTATTCATTATACTGGAAGTTTAACATGGACACACACCTAGCTTTCTCTTCTACGACAATCTCATTGCCAAAGAAAAGGAGAGGAAAAATGAATCCCACGCCAAAATTGCGTCCAAGATAAACTTGGGGGTTAATTCCGGGGGGATATCCCACGGCTAGACCCAGCTTGGAGACAAAGCCGTTCGGATGACAAGAGCCGGCTCGCAGAGATGAGAGCCATATGAAGGAATCAAGACGGAGTCCACCTAACTTGGAAGATACAAAAAGCTACAAGACTTAGAGTAGGACCCGGATTTATATTCGACTTGTAATAGAATAAGAGAATAGTTTGTAATATACTAGGACTCTACATGTAAGCCTCCCCCTTCCACCTATATAAGGAGGGGGTAGGGCGCCCCAAACGGGAAAACTCAAGAAGGCTCAATAGACCACAATAGGCTCTAAATTAGAGACTAGTACCAGGTCATCTAAACCCGGGACAATTGGACACAACTATAGGAGAGCCGGCGACATGCCGGCGACTCTCCGTGAGCAAAGGAATAAGACCTAGCCACAAAAGCATGTAGGGTTTTTACCGGACGATGTTTCCCGGGGCCCGAAGCTGTATAAATCGCGTCTCTCTCTGTGTGATTTTCTTCCTCGTACACTCGTAGCAAAGGCCCCATAATCAAGTCCAACTTTATGAACATCTGTCGTGACTTTTCCACGATAGCGTCCCCGGCCCTGAGCTTGTGCCCGTGCCCAAAGCCGGAGAGCGCATTGTCTTCGTCACGCACTTTCAACGCGGATTCGGGCTCCTGGTGAGCCACTTCTTCCGTGAATTCTTGGATTTCTATCGCTTACAACCGCACCACCTCGGGGCAAATGCCATTATGCTGCTCTCCACATTTGTATCACTGTGTGAGGGCTACCTCGGAGTTCGGCCCACCGTTGGCCTCTGGTGCTGGATCTTCCATTTCCGCAGCTTCCGAGTGGGTACTGGGGTGTTCAGTGTCGACCCGTCAACGGAAACACCAACATATTTCAATAACAGCATCAACCTGTGTGACTCAGCATGACGCAAAGATGATCATACCGACTCATGGGAACTACAGCTCGAATTTCTCTGTGACTCGGCATGACGCAAAGATGATCATACCGACTCATGGGGACTACAGCTCGAATTTCTCTGTGACTCGGCATGACGCAATGATGATCATACCGACTCATGGGGACTATACTTTTCAACTATCTATGATTCGGCCAAACTTGTCGATTCACACGTAACAAAAGTGAACCCATCTCAGTCTAAACACATTGGCCGACTCTACAAAATGTCGTCAAGTTTTTCTGAGAAAAAGAGAACGCAAAAAGGAGTGGACCCGGCCTAGTTCAAAAAATGTTTACCGTCTTTACTAAAAGACCAGTCAAAACTGATCAAAGCACAGGGACCGCCATCTACTACTCATAAAGTCGGCTTCCGAGAAGCTTCCATTATGAAGTTAGCCGACTACCAGAAGTTACACTGGCTCAGATAAATATTATATTCTCTTCTGACCTAGCTGTAAATGTGGTAAGCCGGAACAATAACGGCTCTCTTCAAAAGCATATTCAATCCATATATCAGCGGATGAAATTTTCCAAAGAAACGACTATCAAAGTCAAAAACAAAGAAGGACCAAAGTCCAAACCAGGATGACTTTTGGCATCCAAAGGCCAAAAGGCAAATTCAAGATAGAATATCACAAGGTATCTGACCACACGCTGGTCACAAGCCACGGAACATGTTTTCCAAACCCAGCACCTGGGGGCTACAATATTTGAGGATATCCACCAAGTCATCACGAGGGTCGGTTTTTCCGAAACACCTCGACTTTATCAAGGGAGCCTGTCAAGACATAAAAGTTGGCACACATTATTTCGGGTTGCTGAAGGAAACATATTCCAGTACTCGAAGGGCCACTTTATTTGGAAGCTGGGAACACAACCCATCATATTTACTGGCTTCAACCAACAAACATCCGCCAGTTTTTATCAGCAAACAAGTATTTGCTGACGTCTACAAAATTTATCGGCTTTGGCATATAATAATTGCCGACTTCAGAAAACAAGCAAGAAATTGTAAGTCCCAGGTTGCTGCAGGCAAGACAACCCAGAACTTAGGGGCTACACTACTTCGAAGCAAAATTCACAAGTACAAATCCCAGGTTGCTGCAGGCAAGACAACCCGACACTTGGGTGCTACACCAACAAGACTATTTTATATACAAAACTCCAAGTCATCACGAGATGATAAACTCAGAGCTTGGGGGCTACAGGTGATATGGACATAAAATTGCCCGTACATTTTTTACCGAGTCCTTTTGACAAGAAGAGCTCAACATTGGATCATATCGGGTTCATTGCCATGAATAAGTGGAGCGAGCCGGCTTAATGGTTTGGTCTCCAGACCCAGTCTTCATCCTAACTATCCATTATACTGGAAGTTTAACATGGACACACACCTAGCTTTCTCTTCTACGACAATCTCATTGCCAAAGAAAAGGAGAGGAAAAATGAATCCCACGCCAAAATTGCGTCCAAGATAAACTTGGGGGTTAATTCCGGGGGGATATCCCACGGCTAGACCCAGCTTGGAGACAAAGCCGTTCGGATGACAAGAGCCGGCTCGCAGAGATGAGAGCCATATGAAGGAATCAAGACGGAGTCCACCTAACTTGGAAGATACAAAAAGCTACAAGACTTAGAGTAGGACCCGGATTGATATTCGACTTGTAATAGAATAAGAGAATAGTTTGTAATATACTAGGACTCTACATGTAAGCCTCCCCCTTCCACCTATATAAGGAGGGGGTAGGGCGCCCCAAACGGGAAAACTCAAGAAGGCTCAATAGACCACAATAGGCTCTAAATTAGAGACTAGTACCAGGTCATCTAAACCCGGGACAATTGGACACAACTATAGGAGAGCCGGCGACATGCCGGCGACTCTCCGTGAGCAAAGGAATAAGACCTAGCCACAAACAGCATGTAGGGTTTTTACCGGACGATGTTTCCCGGGGCCCGAAGCTGTATAAATCGCGTCTCTCTCTGTGTGATTTTCTTCCTCGTACACTCGTAGCAAAGGCCCCATAATCAAGTCCAACTTTATGAACATCTGTCGTGACTTTTCCACGATAGCGTCCCCGGCCCTGAGCTTGTGCCCGTGCCCAAAGCCGGAGAGCGCATTGTCTTCGTCACCCACTTTCAACGCGGATTCGGGCTCCTGGTGAGCCACTTCTTCCGTGAATTCTTGGATTTCTATCGCTTACAACCGCACCACCTCGGGGCAAATGCCATTATGCTGCTCTCCGCATTTGTATCACTGTGTGAGGGCTACCTCGGAGTTCGGCCCACCGTTGGCCTCTGGTGCTGGATCTTCCATTTCCGCAGCTTCCGAGTGGGTACTGGGGTGTTCAGTGTCGACCCCAAGACCCAGAAGAAAGAGGAAGTGAAGGTGAATGCCGATGCGGTGGCGCCACCATCTATACTCCGAAAGCCGGACTTTACCCTCATCCCAAGCCACCACAGTCCGTCAAGAACTGGCACATGGGATTCTTTTATGTCTCCTCTCCAAAAGATAAGGACCTGCTCAACTTGCCCGAGTTGTCCTTGCCGCCTCCGATTCCTAAGCACCATTGGTCCGAGAAGCCAGGAGATGGGGACACCGACCTGGGTCGTCAGATGGACCAAATCCAAGTGCTGATGACCGAAGGATTGCAACCTTCCGACTTGGTGGCCACATGGCTCTGTCGCCAAGTGCTCCCGCTACAACGCCTCTGTCATCGCATCTGCGATATGAGCCGACTGCTAGACCCCACTAGGATCTCCACGTTCCGCATAGACGAAGCTGAATTTATCTGCCGAATGAATATGCTTGCCGACCTCAAGGTTGCTGCGCCCTTCCAGTTCGGAAAAATGGCGTACAACCGACTCCGGCCTTGACCTGTGGTATACTTTTGTTCTCACTTTGATATTAGCTCTTTTTCCTTTCTTGTTGATTCTGATCGGGTACTCCTCCCCAAGAATTCCTTGGCTCCAAGGCTATGCAGGATGGAAAGGCCGCCTCGGGCTACCACCCCGCCGCGCAGAAGAGGACGCCGAGGACTTGGAGCTCGAGGAAGAGACGGACTCCGAAACTGAAGCTCGAACTGCTTTTCTCGGGCTAGGCCTCAACCAGCCGGGTGAGTCTGATTCCTCCATCAAGCGCTTCATGGCCGAATAGAGCAGTGATGCTGATTCCCCTGGTGACTTTGGCGTAGAGTCCGAGCCGGCCGAGCAGACGGTGGCTGAAGGAAAACGCCCCCAAGCTGATGATGCCCCCGGTACCTCCAAGGCTGCTAAGAAGAAAGGCAAATACGGCGCACGGCGCCCCGCTCCAGGTCCGACTGCCCCCAATACAGGTGGCCCTGTGCTCTCTTCCACACCTCTGAATGTTGCTCGCCTGAGCTTCTCCATGGCCAAGTTTGCTGCCAGCCTACCCCGAGCCGCCAGGTACTCTCTTCTATTCTTGCTCTGCATGTTTCCCTTTGTATCCGACCTCTTTCTTCATCTTGCTTTTTTACGATGCAGGGCTACCCGAACTGTTGCCCCTGCCGCCCCTAGCGTTCCTCCGATTGCACCCCCTGCGACCTCCACTACTACCACTGCTCCCCTTGCGCCTTCACGCAAAAGGGTTGCCGCCGATACCTCCAAGGCTGAGCAGGCCAAGAAACAGAAAGCTGCCGCGGCTGCCAAGCAGGCACGGCCGACCGCTCCTCCGACCGCTTCAGCCCAGGACACTATTCCTGTGAATCCAGCTCCTGCGGACGGATCAGAGAGCGCTTCTGCCGCCATTGCCCCGACTGCTTCTCCACCCGCTGATCCTCAGGTCAGTTTCCCACTTGCTACTCATATCCCTACTGATACCAGCGCCGGTACGCTTCCCTCTAGTGCTATTGTGCGCCAGCCACCGGCCCCGACCCCCCAACTCTCGCGCGCGAATCGGTTCCGCCAGGCGTACACTGGTGCCTTCAACGTCTCACTAGTTCGTCCTCCTGCTGACTCTGCCACTCCTCCTCCTCCTCGGTCCGAGGATCAAACCTCGGCCCATCTATTGGACCGATTGGGTGGACTTGCCACCCACATCCGGTGCTTTGCTGACGGAGCCCTTGGCCAAATTCTCGCCTCTAGGCATTCTACTTCTGTAAGTTTTCCTTTCAGTGGGTGCGCGCCTAGCGAACCCACTGGGTGTAGTCCCCGAGATTCGGGTCGATTGCTTGCAATCTGCTCGGATCTTCCTATCTTTTAACTGTTGTGCTTTGTTCCGATATGACCTTCTAATTTTTCAGGCCATTTGCGATAGACGCCAAGCTGTTTTTGACGAGCTCTTGGCCGCTTATTCAGCGGGCTAAAAGTCCATTACTGCTCTGAAGAAAAATGTCGAAGCGCAAGATGCAAAGATCCAAGAGCTGACAGGTATATTTTTGCTTACTTTTTTTGCTTCTGGTTTCTACTGCTTCCTTACTTGAATCTTCACTTGTAGCTTCCACCACTCGCTCCTCTGAGCTAGAAGCTTCCTAGAAGAGGATCGCAGAAATGGAGAATCAACTCGGTGAAAAATATGGCCAGCTTGGTAGTGCCGAGCAAGAACGTCAACGCCTAGCCGCTGTTGAGACCGGTCTGCAAACCAAACTTCGCAAAATGACCAAGGACCTTGTCGCTGCTGAGATGGCCCATGATCATGAAATGCAGAGGCTCGTCGATGCTCGCCATGAAGAAGAGGGTCAATTAATGAAGGAGAAGAACTTGCTATTAAGAGCGTTGAAGAAATGGCTATCCAGCACCATGAAGATCTCCGGGCTGCCCAAGCGCACTCCGACCTTGCCCTTGCTTTCCTTGTCGGGACCCGGGGTTAGCGTATGCAAGTCCAGTTAAGACATAGTCATATGGAGAGCCGAGAACCGTACCCACTTGTCTAAGCAGACAAGGCCAAGCACAGAACGTTCTCGGAGAGCATCGTACGTGAGGGGCATCCCATCCAGGCCGGATGATCAACTGAGATGGGTCCTCATCGTCCGCACACAAGTCAAATGATATGGGTGGTGAACTCCCATATTCAAAGACAAGTCGCCTCAACCATACTATCGACTATCTCATAACTCTTACATAAACTTACTCCAGCCCGATCACTTAGTCGGGGTCTAGGGCGGGCTCGATCATACCACAAAGACGGAGTCTCGAGCAATCGCATCGCGATGCCCCAAGCTGCGCACATCTAAGGGCCACTTGGTGTATGAAAGACCGCCAGCCAGATCACAACTAAGGTCTCGAAAACCCATACAAAGACATGCATGTTATAAACATACACGCAACACACATGCCTTGTATGAATAGTAGGTATCATTGCAATTCTCTACAAAGTATACATTTTTATTGATAACTCTTATAGAGTGCACACAGAGATCACAAACATGTGATCCAACATTACAACAACAAGCGGAAGCAAATTATGTCTGAGTACAGACAAGTTTAACAAATGGCTTAAGAAGCCTTATTTAAACACATGCCCTCCACGAGGGAACCAGTCTTCTGACTGGGACTAGACTAGCTTGATCTTCAGTCGTCCAGCTCGATGAAGAAGCCACCTTCGGGGTCAGTGGTTTCATCTAAAACATAGATTAAGCAAACGTGAGTACAAAGTTGTACTCAGCAAGACTTACGTATGAGCTATACTACTCATGCATATGTATCAAGGTAAAGGGAGGTGGGGTTCACTTGTAGAAGTGCCAGCTTTGACTTGGCTAGTCCTGAACTACGAGTACCAGACTTTGAGGTAAGAAGCGTACACGAGTCCACTACTTTCTCCAACCAATTACACCACTATGGTGCCTTCCTCGACTTCCCCACGAGAAAACACGCCATAGCACTCACACTTATCTTGGTGTGTTTTAGAAGTATCCGATTCAAGTTGTCTAATAATCAAGCTAAGATTTCCAAGCAGTCCATAACCGCGGACGCGGCTATTCGAATAGTTTTGTTAATCCTGCAGGGGTGTACCGCTACACACACATGATCATCATTTACCGCCTTTGATCTCGACACCATTCAAGGGGTGCCAGTGAGGATGATCACCACAACTGTGACCTCATAGCCGATCTAGTCCGAGAAATCCGCCTACTTGGGTTGGCTACCACTATCGTGAACCCGGCCGGTTTACCGAAGTGGACCCAAGTGATGTGTGCGTGGTGCATAAGCCGGTCTCGGATGAGCCGTTCTCTCACTTAGCATCCAGGCCACAGACCTACCAGAACTCCGAACTATTGCGACATCTGGACATCGAAAGGGATGAGTTAGTAAGTTGAGAGGGGTCAGTGAGCCCAATGTGTGGTTGTACTCTTCATCTTGGATCACCACACAAGAACTCGGACTTAGGGCGGTGTTCAACGAGACAACCCACCGTGTACTCCTACACAGCCTCTCATCGTTCACCTTGTATTAGGGTCGATTCACCAACACTTTTCTACCAACATCAACATGATCACTACCATCCCGACTCACATCACAGTAACATCATGGTATCATACTAAGCATGCAATAAGCGATAATCATTTGCAGGGGCCACATGATATCAAACAACTCCTACATTTGCTAGGATTGTGGTTTGCTTACTACTGTGACAAAATGATAGGTCATGCAAAGGAATGGGTTCATCTATGCGATAGAATCGTTATCATGGTGATCATCCTATACAATGCATAAGCGAGACATGAGAGGGAAGTGGGATTTTATCGACATGATCAATGGGGTTTTGCTTGCCTTGCTAACGAGGTTCGGGTTCTTGGTCTTCAACGAAGGGGGCAGCCTCCTCTCCGGTTCCACCTCTACTCGACAAACAACAAGCAAAGTAGCAAAGTAAAAACAATGCACAATCACATGATGAAAGGTTGGAACTTGATGTAAATGCTTTGTTGTGTGAAGAAATTCCATTTAAATGGAGTATATTGCAATTTGAATTGAAAATTCAAACTCCAATTTGAATTCACACTTAACCAAGTTACATGTGACATTGTTTGATCATTTTGAATCTTTTGGAAATGTGTAAGATATGCCTCTGAAGTGTGGTCGAAATATAGCATAATTCCATGGTTCAAGTTGCAAAATCATTTGAATTGAATTTGAATTAATTCCAAATAACTCAAATGACATATGCTACTGGTCCCATTTTAAAATCAACTCAAACAAAGTTGAAAGTTGCATATTTGGAAAGATAATTTTCTCCTGATCATTTTTCATATATTATTTGTCCAATTTGGAGTTGATATGAATTTTCTATGAATTTCCAAAGTTTGGGTTAATTTCTGGAATTTCTGGAATTTCTTTAATTCAATTTAATTTTCTGGAAATTCATTATTGCGTCATGCTAACAACATGCTGGCGTCAGGGGGGGGGCTGACATGTGGGCCAAGGGTGTCAGTGTCACTGGTTAATTAACCCGGCTGGTTAATTAATCCAGTGGCTTAATTAAGCCACTGGGCCCACTGGTCAGTGGCCCAGGGTGGGTTTAGGAGGGGGATTAGTGGCTAACCCACCGGCGGCTAAACGCCGGCGGCCTGGCCACGGCGGCGCTGCACGGGGAGGGTGATTTCGGGCACCATTTGAAGCGCTGCGACCTCCAACTTGAAGCCCTTGCCGTTGCGCGTCGAAAGAGACCAACTCCAAGTGCTGGGGTGCCTTGTACGCTCGCCGGCGTCGAGTTTCGCGGCGACGGAGCTACGGCTGCGAGCTGGAATTCGCTACAAGGCGCGAATGGAAGCGGGGCTAGGCTGGTTTGAAGCAGTGGAGCACGGGGAATGCGATGGACAACAAGGCAAAATCGATTGCGTAACGGTTGGTCGTCGCCATGGATCCCGGCCGCGAGGAGTTTCGGCTCTCATGGCGGCCATGGCTAGAGGAAGCAATCGAGGGGGATAAGATAGGGGTTTTGATCCCGCGCTCACCAGGAACTCAGCAGAACAGACGGTGAGGTAAACGGCGGCGTGATGATGATGAATTTGACGATGAGTCCTTGCGGGTCCGGCGGCGGCTCGAGCTCGATTCCGGTGACTAGGAGGGCTCCGGGCTCGCCTTCTTCTGCAGATCGATGAAGAGCTTGAAGGGGAACACGGGGGACAGCTCGGTGAAGGTCCTCGTCGTCGTTGGCTGCGTGTGCTCGGCGTCGCGCTCCGGCGGTCCTCTCGGTCTTCTCCAAATCCGGCGAGAACGGAGGGGGCAAGTGCACTGAAGGGAGGGGAATGGAGTGGTGCGTCTCCAGGACGTGTCCAGACGAGGAGATAAGGCTTGGGGCGGCCTGGAAGCTCGAAGGCGTCGAGGTGGCGTCCAGCCCGCGCTCTGCCCTCCAGCGAGCTGCTTGGCAGCGCGGGGAAGAAGACGACAAGGGGTGTCGTGGGCTGGGCCGGCTAAGGTAAGTGGGCCTTCGCCCCTAGGCGTCTGGTAAGTTTCCTTCTTCTTTTTCTTATTTTTCTTTTCTGTAGTTTGTTTTGTTTAGCTAAATAAAATAGCTAAACATTTTATTAAATGCTGAAAAAATTTATATGGCTTCATAATAATATAGACTAGCCACTTATAAAGTTTCAACATTTTTAAAATTCAAATAATTTGAATCTTAACTCAAATAGGGGTTTTTGATTAAATCCAAGGCACTGTTTGAATATTTGAAAAATCCATGAGCATGGGGTGGGTCCCACATCACTTGATATGTGATCACACTCATTTATAAGACTTTTAAAAAATCTAACATGAATTTTTAGAGAAGATTTTTATCTGGCCTTTTGAATTAATTCATCTGGGGGGGTTTCCTTCTCCCATTTTGCTTTTGAAATTGATTTCAAGGATTTCTTTTGAACTTTTGACATGATGCAAGAGTACTGGCTAACCCTAGCACATTACCTATCAGAGGGTTCTGACATTCCTCCACCGAGTGGATCTCGCCCTTGCTGGTAGTTTCCCTTTTTCCCCTTACTCTTGTATTCCGATTGCTCCTGTTGCCCTCCGAACTAATCTTTTCTCCGATTGCTTTTTGCCAGATGCCTGGCCCAACTTCACCATTATTGCCGAGCAAGCTGTTGCTGAAGCCCACCACGTCAGAGGCGCAATTGTTGATGCTGATGCTGGTTGGCGTGCCGAAGATTTCGCTGTGTCTCTGGATGCCCGACTGCCCCTTGTCAAAGGTGCACTTTGCATGTACAAAACTGGTGTCCAGAAGCTGAATGAGAAGCTCTTCAGGTCACGAACCAAGCCGATTGTTGATGCGACTGCTCAGGATGTTGCCTGGAACCTCAAAGCTGCTCTTCGCCAGCTTGAAATCATGCTTGGCTTCGGGATCCGTGATGGGATTCAAGCTGCGCTATCCATTGTCAAGAGCTGGTACCCCGATGTGGATATCACCCTGCTGAAGGCCATGCGCGATGGGTCAGAGGAGAGCCTTGCTCTGGTCTAGGTACAGATATGCCATCTTGCTGATGAACTCTCTGAAGCCATGAATCCTTATAAATTCACCTACTTTGTCGATAGTTCTGGTACTCAGATTGAATCGCTATCGCTCAGCAATCTGTTGTACACTACGAGCGAAGACACTTGTCGGGACCCGGAATATGCGTATGTAATTCCAGTCACGATGCAATCACATGGAGAGCCGAGAGCCGTACCCACTTGTCTAAGCAGACAAGACCAAGCACAGAACACTCTCGGAAAGCATCAAACGTGAGGGGCATCCCATCCAGGCCGGATGATCAACTGAGATGGGTCCTCATCGTCCGCTCACAAGTCTAAATGCTTATGGGTGCTGAATCCCATACTCATAGACAAGTCGCCTCAACCATGTTATCGATTGAATCCTAACTCTTACATAGACTTACTCCAGCCCGATCACTTAGTCGGGGTCTAGGGCGGGCTCGATCATAGAACAAAGTGTGCACGTGACAGAGTCACGAGCAATCGCATCGCGATGCCCCAAGCTGCACACATCCAAGGGCCACTTGGTGTATAAAAGACCGCCAACCAGATCACAACTAAGGTCTCGAATACCCAAACTAAGACATGCATGTTATGAACATACACGCGGCACACATGCCTAGTATGAACAGCAGGTATCATCACATAACTCTACAAAGTACTCTTTATTGACTTACACATAGAGTATACAAAGATCACATGTCTGTGATCATTATTACATCATACAACGGAAGCAAATTAGGTCTGAGTACAGACAAGTTTAACAAATGTCTTAGAGAAGCGTTGTAAACATACATGCCCATCCACGAGGGACCAGACTGATGTCTGGAACTATACTACCAAGGTCAACATCGAGCTTCACGAAGGTGACTCCATCGGGGTCCGGGTTATCATCTAAAACATAGAATAAGCAAATGTGAGTACAAAATCATACTCAGCAAGACTTACATCAGAACTATACTACTCATGCTCAAGTTTCAAGGTAAAGGGGGTGGGGTTCGACATGCAGAAGTGCCAGCTTTGACTTGGCTAGTCCTGAACTACGAGTACCAGACTTGAGGTAAGAAGCGTACACGAGTCCACTATCAAGTCTCCAAACAATACACCACTATGGATACTTCCTCGACTTCCCCACGAGGAAACCCACCATAGCACTCACGCTTATCTTGCGAGTTTTATAAGTATCCATTCAAGTTGTCTAATGATCAAGTAGAGGTCTCCAAGTAGTCCATAACCGCGGACACGGCTATTCGAATAGTTTATTAACCCTGCAAGGGTGTACATATTCACACGCGTGTCATCACTTATCGCCTCGTTCTCGTCACCCTTCAAGAGGGTGTCGGACGTGGATGAAAGCAAGGCACTACCCTCACATCACCTTCTCTAATCGAGGAGTCGACTACCTGAGTTTGGCACCGCTCGAGAGTCCGGCCGGTTCCACGAAACGGACTAAGATAATGCAAGGTACCGAGACGCCACCTCTGCCAGATGGTTTCACTGCCTCACAGGTCCACCCACATATCTATATGATGCAACCTTTTCTTCATACTTGTTCTATGCATATCCCAAATGGAAAACCCGAATCTATTGTGACTCCTGGACCGGATCAGGAACGTAAAGAGGCCAAACGGGGTTCCCATAAAACCCTACATGTGGTCATACTCTTTGTCTTGGATCACAAAACAGGAACTCGGGGCCTAGGGCAGTGTTCAACGAGACAACCCACTGCGTACTCCTACACAGCCTCTCATAGTTCACCTTGTATTAGGGTAGATTCACCAACAAAGTTTCACTTTCATCAACACCAGTTGCACCATCATCCCGACTCACAATAAAAGTAACCTCATTGTACCACTAAGCAGCAATAAGCAGTAACAGTTGCAGGGGCCACATGCTCATCATTCAACTCCTATATCTGCTAGGATTGTGGTTTGCTTAATACGGTGAAAAAATGATAGGTCATGCATCGGAATGGGTTCAACTATGCGAAAGAACGTGTATCGGTGATCTCCTAAACATGCATAAGCGAGACTGAGAGGGAAGTAGGATTTTATAGACATGATCAATGGGGTTTGCTTGCCTTGGTGACGATACACGGGGTTTAACGGTGGTCTTCTTCTTCTTCGGGGGTGATCACCGTCTCGGAAGCACTGTTACCGGCACAATCATCAACAAAGGGGGCCAACATTGAATTTAAATGCACAAGCACATGTTTATGTTGTAACATGATGTGAAAGGTATTGATGTGACCTAGGTTCAATTTGTCACATTTTAATTGAAGTTGATTTGAAAATTAATTCAAATTCAACCTCCAAATGTTATTCAAATTAGGTCAACTTGCATTTGCTAATGTTTGTCCATTGTAAACCAGGTGATCATGTGTTTGATATGCCTCTGATGTTCAAGTGAGATGTGGTGTATTGCAAAGGTTCAAAATACAAAATCATTTGAACTTAATTTGAATTAATTCCAATTAAGCCAAATAGCAAAAGCTACTGGTCCCATTTTAAATTCAACTCAAACATAGCTGAAAGTTGTATATTTGGATAGATTATTTTTTGCTGATCATTTTTCATATAGTATTTGTCCAATTTGGAGTTAATATGAATTTTCTATGATTTTTCAAAGTTTATTCTATTTTCTGTCTTTTCTGTAAATATTTTAATTCAATTAAGCTTTATTGCGTCACTTGACGCAGGGGTGACGTCAGGGGCTCTGACCAGTGGGCCAGCCCTGTCAGCCACTGTGGTTAATTCCCTGTTTGAATTAATTTAACAGTGGCTTAAATAAGGGGCAGGGCCCACCTATCAGTGGCTGCTGGGGTGGTTAGTGGGGGCGATTAGCCTTAAGCTAATCTACCCACCGGCGGTTAGCCGGCGGCGACCACGGCGTGCGGCGGAGGTTCGCCGGAGTGGGCTTCCCGGCCACCATTTGGCACGGGGAGGCCACTGGGACGTGACTCGGGTATGTCCGCATTGCGTGAGCCACTCGGGTGTCACCGGCGAGGTCGCACGCGACGGCGGTGAGCAACGCGGCGGCGACCGGAGCTCAGCTCAACGACGAAGGCGGCTCGGGCCACAGTTTTGAGCGTTGAGAGAGGGAGGAGGTTCGTGGGCTCACCCTGAAGTAGATGGAGGGGGCGGCGAGGTCGGGGGTGTCGTGGTGACGATGGAATAGACGACGGGGTCCGGCGGCTCCGGCGAGAAATCGATGAAGATTGCGGTGGCTCGGGGTGGAATTGGCGCCCCATCTTCTGCTCGGAGATGTGGAAGACGTAGGAGGGAAGGAAGGACACGGCAGGGTGGCTTCCTGTCATTGTTGGCCGCGGTTGTGCACTCACGGCGGCGACGCGAGCTCTCTGGTGCGGGGCGAATCCGGCGAGAGAGAGGGGAAGGGCGAACGGTGAGAGAGGGAGATGACAGGGGCCTCTCTGGGCGTCTCTATGGCGTGCAGATGAGGCCCTAGGTGGCCTGGGGTGCCTCGGTGGCGTGCGCGGCGGCGAGCTCGCCACCGAGGTGCTTGACGACGCCGGCCAAGACGACAAGGTGCTGGGGGTGGGCCTGGGCCGTGGGCGTTAAGTTAGGCCTGCGGCCTAGCTGGGGTGGGCTGCTTTGGTTTTTTCTATTTTCTCTCTGTTTTTTTTGTTTCTGTTTTCTTTTTCTTCCATTTGTTTGCTTTGATAAATAAACACCAAAGTATATTTATAAATGCCCAAACTTTTTATATGGCTTTATGTGACCAGTACCTAGTCACTTCCAAGACTTGAGCATTTTTGAAATTAAAAATATTTGAATTCAAATTCAAATAGGGTATTTATTTAATTTCCAGGGCACATTTTGAATTTTTGAATATTCCATGGGCATGGGAATGAACCCAAACCACTTTTAAAATGATCACCATCATTTATAGGAATTTTCCAAATATTCAAATGATTTTTGGAAAAAGATTTTTATCTGGCCATTTGATTTAATTTGTCAGGGCTTTTCTTTTCTCCATTTTTGAATTTCTTTTGAAATTTTCACATGATGCAAAGGGGCACTCAAACCCTAGTACTTACCATAGTTGGGGTTGTGACAACTCGCCCCCACTCAAAAGAATCTCGTCCCGAGATTCAGAAGTCGTCGGGAGGAAGGTGGGGTACTCAGCACGGAGGCGGTCTTCTCTTTCCCAGGTTGCTTCTTTCTCGGAGTGATGTGACCATTGCACTTTCATAAACCTGATCTTATGACGACGAGTGACACACTCTGCGGAATCAAGAATACGAACAAGGTACTCTCGATAAGAAAGGTCATCTTGGAGATCAAGCGTTTCATGGTCGACTTCGCGGATGGGGTCCTTGAAGCAACGCCTGAGTTGTGACACATGGAATACATCATGTACTCGGGAAAGGTGAGGGGTAGTTCAAGTTGGTAGGCAACTTCTCCATGTTTAGCTAGAATGCGGAAAGGTCAGATGTAACGTGGGGCCAACTTGCCTTTGATAACGAAGCGTTGGGTTCCCTTCAGAGGAGTAACCCAAAGGTAAGCCTTCTCATCCAGATTGTAGCTTTCTTGCCTATGATGACGATCATAGTAGCTTTTCTGACGAGATTGAGCGGCTTTCAATCGATCACGGACAATGCGAACTTTCGCTTCTGCTTCCTTGATCATATCCGGTCCAAAGAATTATCTTTCACCGATTTCTGACCAGTTTAGGGGTGTTCGACATCATCGTCCATAGAGGAATTCAAAGGGAGCCATGTCCAGACTAGATTGATAGCTATGGTTATAAGAAAGTTCGGCGAAGGGAAGAGATTTCTCCCAGTTCTTTCCGAAAGAGATAACACAAGGTCTGAGCATGTCTTCCAAGATTTGATTAACCTTTTCAACTTGACCGCTAGACGGTGGATGGAAAGTTGTGCTAAAGGAGAGATGAGTTCCCATAGCATTCTGAAAGTTTCCCCAGAATCTAGAGGTTAAAAGGCTACCACAATCAGAATTGATTTCCAAAGGAACACCGTGAAGAGACACGATTCTAGAGACATACAAGTCCGCCAACTGACTAGCAGTTATAGACTCGCGAACTGGAAGGAAGTGAGCAACTTTTGAGAGTCGGTCAATGACAACGAAGATGGCATCATTTCCTTTCTGGGTTTTTGGAAAGCCGGTGATGAAGTCCATACCGACTTTGTCCCATTTCCACTCTGGAATAGGAAAAGGTTGAAGTGTGCCAGCAGGTCTTTGGTGTTCTGCCTTAATGCGACGACAAACATCACATTCAACAACAAATCGAGCAATGTCTCTCTTCATCCTGGTCCACCAAAATCTCTGGCGTAGATCTCAGTACATTTTTGTGCTACCGGGATGAATCGAGAGGGGTGTGTCATGGGCTTCTTTGAGGATGAGTTGCCGTAGATACCTATTCCTAGGTACTACCAAACGATTTTCAAAGAATACCATTCCTTTGCTATCTGTGGAGACACATTTAGCAGCTCCGCTAGCAATGTTCTCTTTGATCCGGCGAACACCTCGTGCACGCCTTTGGGCAACTATGATTTGGTCCTCAAGTGTTGGTTTCGCTACCAAGTTGAAAAGAGATCCACGAGGAACAATCTCGAGGTTGAGCTTTCGAAATTCCTCATGAAGAAGTGGTTGATACTGTTGTAACATGAGGTTGTTACAATACGGCTTACGACTTAGTGCATCAGCCATGACATTGGCTTTTCCTGGGGTGTAAGAAATTTCTACGTCGTAATCTTTTATCAACTCTATCCAACGTCTTTGCCTGAGATTAATATCTGGATGGGTGAATATGTATCTGAGGATCTGGTGATCAGAATAGATGTGGCAGTGATTGCCAAGGAGGTAATGTCGCCATGTCTTCAGGGCATGAACTACGGCAGCGAGTTCAAGATCATTGGTAGGATAATTTTCTTCATGCGGACGCAGTTGCCGTGAAGTGTATGCTACCACATGTCGATCTTGCATAAGTATGCATCCTAACCCTTGCCGTGAAGCATCACAAAAGATCTCGAAATCCTTTTTGGTGTCTGGAGGCGCAAGTACGGGTGCAGAAGTCAATCTTCTTTTCAGCTCTTGAAAGCTTTCCTCGCACTTGGGAGTCCATAGGAATTTCTTATCTTTCTTGAGGAGTTCAGTCAGAGGCTTTGCAACTTTAGAAAAGTTCTCGATGAAGCGGCGGCAATAGCTTGCTAAGCCAAGAAAACTCCTAACTTGCTTAACCGATTCAGGTGGATTCCAGTCAAGGACGGCCTGAACTCTCTCGTGATTGACAGCAATGCCTTTTGCAGAAATCACGTGGCCTAAGTAGGTCACTTCTGGTAGCCAAAATTCACACTTGGAGAATTTAGCATACATACGATGCTCTCTAAGTTTCATCAATACCAGCCTTAGATGCTCGACATGTTCTTCTTCATTCTTCGAGTATATAAGGATGTCATCGAGGTAAACCACGACGAACTTGTCCAAATACTCCATGAAGATCGAGTTCATCATGCGTGAAAAAGTAGAAGGGGAATTGGTTAAACCGAAGGACATGACGGTGTACTCGTAAAGACCATAACGAGTAGTGAAAGCCGTTTTTGGAATGTCCTCGCTTCGGATTTTGATTTGATGATCGCCTAATCTCAAATCCATCTTGGAGAAGACAGAGGATCCTTCAAGTTGATCATAAAGATCATTGATCTTGGGCAGTGGGTACTTGTTCTTTATCGTCTCTAGATTTAGCGGGCGATAGTCTACGAACATCCTTTCTGTTCCATCTTTCTTCGTTACAAAAAGAACGGGGCAACCCCATGGCGATGAGCTAGGGCGGATGAAGCCTTTTTCCAATGAAGCATCAAGTTGGGTTTTCAGCTCAGCTAACTCACGTGGGGTCATTTTGTATGGGCGTCTGGAAATTGGGGCGATTCTTGGGGCAAGATCTACAATGAATTCTACACATCTGTCGGGTGGCTAGGTTTAGGGTTGGATATCTAGATAGCTTCCTAGAGTATGACCAAGGTTTACTAGGGGCTACAACATATATTTCAGAGTAGCAAAGTACCCCAACACGATGGTCAGTGTGGTTCTTCTGGCTAGAAGACATCTAAACTGGGAGGAAGAGCTGCAAACGAATCACTATAGATTTCTAGAACAAAACCTACAACAAACTCTAGAGAACTGTCGGGCATGCCACCTAGAAGTTCTTCAAAAAGGACAACCAAAATGGAGAGAAGGATTTTGCAAATGCTTCAGATTATGAGGAAAACCTGGAATGACTCGGATAGCATAACGGCTGTAATTGCAAGAGAAATGGAAATCCTCACAACATAAAAACAACACTTACATAGGACGTCTAAAAATAGGAAGCACAAAGACTCTATAAAACCGAACACAACTTTCCTACGGCTACAAGGAAGCAATCAACGAGATGTTCTAGTAAGACATAGAAGAGCCTAGTCCTATCTTCCCGTAGAAAAAGATGAGGTGACTCAGAACTCAGAACAATGAGGGTAAGGAGAAAAAGAAGCCTTACGTTGTTCCCTTATATACCCAGAGTAACTATATAACTATAGCAAACTAGACTCGACTTCGGCCAAGGCTGATAATCCTACAGACAATCCTGCTCTGATACCAAGTCTGTCGGGACCCGAATATGCGTATGTAATTCCAGTCACGATGCAATCACATGGAGATCCGAGAGCCGTACCCACTTTTCTAAGCAGACAAGGCAAAGCACAGAACACTCTCGGAAAGCATCAAACGTGAGGGGCATCCCATCCAGGCCGGATGATCAACTGAGATGGGTCCTCATCGTCCGCTCACAAGTCTAAATGCTTATGGGTGGTGAATCCCATACTCATAGACAAGTCGCCTCAACCATGTTATCGATTGAATCCTAACTCTTACATAGACTTACTCCTATCCGATCACTTGTCGGGGTCTAGGGAGGGCTCGATCATACAACAAAGTGTGCACGTGACAGAGTCACGAGCAATCGCATCGCGATGCCCCAAGCTGCGCACATCCAAGGGCCACTTGGTGTATAAAAGACCGCCAGCCAGATCATAACTATGGTCTCGAAAACCCATACTAAGACATGCATGTTATAAACATACACGCGGCACACATGCCTAGTATGAACAACAGGTATCATCACATAACTCTACAAATTACTCTTTATTGACTTACACATAGAGTATACAAAGATCACATGTCTGTGACGTCATTACATCATACAACGGAAGCAAATTAGGTCTGAGTACAGACAAGTTTGACAAATGGCTTAGAGAAGCCTTGTAAACATACATGCCCATCCACGAGGGACCAGACTGTTGTCTGGAACTATACTACCAAGGTCAACATCGAGCTTCACGAAGGTGACTCCATCGGGGTCCGGGTTCTCATCTAAAACATAGAATAAGCAAACGTGAGTACAAAATCGTACTCAGCAAGACTTACATCAGAACTATACTACTCATGCTCAAGTTTCAAGGTAAAGGGGGTGGGGTTCAACATGCAGAAGTTCCCTCTTTGACTTGGCTAGTCCTGAACTACGAGTACCAGACTTGAGGTAAGAAGCGTACACGAGTCCACTATCAAGTCTCCAAACAATACACCACTATGGATACTTCCTCGACTTCCCCACGAGGAAACCCACCATAGCACTCACGCTTATCTTGCAAGTTTTATAAGTATCCATTCAAGTCGTCTAATGATCAAGTAAAGGTCTCCAAGTAGTCCATAACCGCGGACACGGCTATTCGAATAGTTTATTAACCCTGCAGGGGTGTACATCTTCACACGCGTGTCATCACTTATCGCCTCGTTCTCGTCACCCTTCAAGTGGGTGTCGGACATGGATGAAACCAAGGCACTACCCTCACATCACCTTCTCTAATCCGAGAGTCGACTACCTGAGTTTGGCACCGCTCGAGAGTCCGGCCGGTTCCATGAAACGGACTCTGATAATGCAAGGGACCGAGACGCCACCTCTGCGAGATGGTTTCACTGCCTCACAGGTCCACCCACATATCTATATGATGCAACCTTTTCTTCATACTTTTTCTATGCATATGCCAAATGGAAAACCCGAATATATTGTGACTCCTGGACCGGATCGGGTACGTAAAGAGGCCAAACGGGGTTCCCATAAAACCCTACATGTGTTCATACTCCTTGTCTTGGATCAAAAAACAGGAACTCGTGGCCTAGGGAAGTGTTCAACGAGACAACCCACTGTGTACTCCTACACAGCCTCTCAAGTCTGTCGGGACCCGGAATATGCGTATGTAATTCCAGTCACGATGCAATCACATGGAGAGCCGAGAGCCGTACCCACTTGTCTAAGCAGACAAGGCCAAGCACAGAACACTCTCGGAAAGTATCAAACGTGAGGGGCATCCCATCCAGGCCGGATGATCAACTGAGATGGGTCCTCATCGTCCGCTCACAAGTCTAAATGCTTATGGGTGGTGAATCCCATACTCATAGACAAGTCGCCTCAACCATGTTATCGATTGAATCCTAACTCTTACATAGACTTAATCCATCCCGATCACTTAGTCGGGGTCTAGGGCGGGCTCGATCATACAACAAAGTGTGCACGTGAAAGAGTCACGAGCAATCGCATCGCGATGCCCCAAGATGCGCACATCCAAGGGCCACTTGGTGTATAAAAGACCGCCAGCCAGATCACAACTAAGGTCTCGAAAACCCACACTAAGACATTCATGTTATAAACATACACGCGGCACACATGCCTAGTATGAACAGCAGGTATCATCAAATAATTCTACAAAGTACTCTTTATTGACTTACACATAGAGTATACAAAGATCACATGTCTGTGATCATCATTACATCATAAAACGGAAGCAAATTAGGTCTGAGTACACACAAGTTTAACAAATGTCTTAGAGAAGCCTTGTAAACATACATGCCCATCCACGAGGGACCAGACTGCTGTCTGGAACTATACTACCATGGTCAACATCGAGCTTCATGAAGGTGACTCCATCGGGGTCCGGGTTCTCATCTAAAACATAGAATAAGCAAACGTGAGTACAAAATCGTACTCAGAAAGACTTACATCAGAACTATACTACTCATGCTCAAGTTTCAAGGTAAAGGGGTTGGGGTTTAACATGCAGATGTGCCAGGTTTGACTTGGCTAGTCCTGAACTACGAGTACCAGACTTTAGGTAAGAAGCGTACACGAGTCCACTATCAAGTCTCCAAACAATACACCACTATGGATACTTCCTCTACTTCCCCACGAGGAAACCCACCATAGCACTCACGCTTATCTTGCGAGTTTTATAAGTATCCATTCAAGTTGTCTAATGATCAAGTAGAGGTCTCCAAGTAGTCGATAACCGCGGATACAACTATTCGAATAGTTTATTAACCCTGCAGGGGTGTACATCTTCACACGCGTGTCATCACTTATCGCCTCGTTCTCGTCACCCTTCAAGCGGGTGTCGGACGTGGATGAAACCAAGGCACTACCCTCACACCACCTTATCTAATCCAGGAGTCGACTACCTGATTTTGGCACCGCTCGAGAGTCCGGCCGGTTCCATGAAACGGACTCAGATAATGCAAGGGACCGAGACGCCACCTCTGCCAGATGGTTTCACTGCCTCACAGGTCCACCCACATATCTATATGATGCAACCTTTTCTTCATACTTTTTCTATGCATATGCCAAATGGAAAACCCGAATCTATTGTGACTCCTGGACCGGATCGGGTACGTAAAGAGGCCAAACGGGGTTCCCATAAAACCCTACATGTGGTCATACTCTTTTTCTTGGATCACAAAATAGGAACTCGGGGCCTAGGGAGGTTGTCAACGAGACAACCCACTGTGTACTCCTACACAGCCTCTCATCGTTCACCTTGTATTAGAGTAGATTGACCAACACAGTTTCACTTTCATCAACACCAGTTTCATCATCATCCTGACTCACAATAAAAGTAACCTCATTGTACCACTAAGCAGCAATAAGCAGTAATAGTTGCAGCGGCCACATGCTCATCATTCAACTCCTATATCTGCTAGGATTGTGGTTTTCTTAATACGGTGACAAAATGATAGGTCATGCATCGGAATGGGTTCAACTATGCGAAAGAACGTGTCTCGGTGATATCCTAAACATGCATAAGCGAGACTGAGAGGGAAGTAGGATTTTATAGACATGATCAATGGGGTTTTCTTGCCTTGCTGACGATACACGGGGTTTAACGGTGGTCTTCTTCTTCTTCGGGGGTGATCACCGTCTCGGAAGCACTGTTACCGGCACAATCATCAATAAAGGGGGCCAACATTGAATTTAAATGCACAAGCACATGTTTATGTTGTAACATGATGTGAAATGTATTGATGTCACCTAGGTTCAATTTGTCACATTTTAATTGAAGTTGATTTGAAAATTAATTCAAATTCAAACTCCAAATGTTATTCAAATTAGGTCAACTTGCATTTGCTAATGTTTGTCCATTGTAAACCAGGTAATCATGTGTTTGATATGCCTCTGATGTTCAAGTGAGATGTGGTGTATTGCAAAGGTTCAAAATACAAAACCATTTGAACTTAATTTGAATTAATTCCAATTAAGCCAAATAGCAAAAGCTACTGGTCCCATTTTAAATTCAACTCAGATATAGCTTACAGTTGTATATTTGGATAGATTATTTTCTGCTGATCATTTTTCATATATTATTTGTCCAATTTGGAGTTAATATGAATTTTCTATGATTTTTCAAAGTTTATTGTATTTTCTGTCTTTTCTGTAAATTTTTTAATTCAATTAAGCTTTATTGCGTCACTGTGACGCAGGGGTGATGTCAGGGACTCTGACCAATGGGCCAGCCCTGTCAGCCACAGTGGTTTATTCCCGGTTTGAATTAATTTAAAAGTGGCTTAAATAAGGGGCAGGGCCCAGCTATCAGTGGCTGCTGGGGTGGTTAGTGGGGTCGATTAGCCTTAAGCTAATCTACCCACCGGCGGTTAGCCGGCGGCGACCACGGCGTGTGGTGGAGGTTCGCCGGAGTGGGCTTCCCGGCCACCATTTAGCACGGGGAGGCCACTGGGACGTGACTCGGGTACGTCCGCATCGCGTGAGCCACTCGGGCGTCACCGGCGAGGTCGCACGCGACGACGGCGAGCAACGTGGCGGCGACTGAAGCTCAACTCAACGACGAAGGCGGCTCGGGCCACGGTTTTGAGCGCTGAGAGAGGGAGGAGGTTCGTGGGCTCACCCTGAAGCAGATGGAGGGGGCGGCGAGGTCGGGGGTGTCGTGGTGACGATGGAATCGACGACGGGGTCCGGCGGCTCCGGCGAGAAGTCTATGAAGATTGCGGCGGCTCGGGGTGGAATTGGCGCCCCATCTTCTGCTCGGAGACGTGGAAGACGTAGGAGGGAAGGAAGGACACGGCCGGGTGGCTTCCTGTCATCGTTGGCCGCGGTTGTGCACTCACTGCGGCGACGCGAGCTCTCTGGTGCGGGGAGAATCCGGCGAGAGAGAGGGGAAGGGCGAACGGTGAGAGAGGGAGATGACAGGGGCCTCTCTGGGCATCTCCGTGGCGTGCAGATGAGGCCCTAGGTGGCCTAGAGGTGCCTCGGTGGCGTGCGCGGCGGCGAGCTCGCCACCGAGGTGCTTGCCGACGCCGGGAAAGACGACAAGGTGCTGGGGGTGGGCCTGGGCCGTGGGTGTTAAGTTGGGCCTGCGGCCTAGCTGCGGTGGGCTGCTTTGTTGTTTTCTATTTTCTCTCTGTTTTTTTGTTTCTGTTTTCTTTTTCTTCCATTTTTTTTCTCTGATAAATAAATACCAAAGTATTTTTATAAATTCCCAAACTTTTTATATGACTTTATGGGACCAGTACCTAGTCACTTCCAAGACTTGAGCATTTTTGAAATTCAAAATATTTGAATTCAAATTCAAATAGGGTATTTATTTAATTTCCAGGGTACATTTTGAATTTTTGAATATTCCATGGGCATGGGAATGAACCCAAACCACTTTTAAAATGAGCACCATCATGTCAGAACCCTAATTTAGGTTTGTGCTTTGCTAAGTTTGCATTTTTTTGCATCATGAAAAAAATTGCAAAAGAAAAAGAATTGGGGAAAAGAAAAGCCCTAAATGAATTAAATCAAATGGCCAGATAAAAATCTTTTTCCAAAAATAATTTGATTAATTGGAAAATTCCTATAAATGATGGTGATCATTTTAAAAGTGGTTTGGGTTCATTCCCATACTCAAGAAATTTTCTAATATTCAAACAGTGCCTTGGAAAATTAAAAGAACCCCTATTTGATTTGAAATTCAAATAAGTTGAATTTCAAAAATGCCCAAATCCTAAATGTGACTAGCTACTGGTCACCTAGGGTTTATAAAAGTATTTGGGCATTTTTATGAAATGCTATGGTATTTTTACAAGAGCAACACAAATCAAACAGAAACAATAAAAGAAAACAGAAGAAAAAGGGGCTTACCTTTCGCTCAGGGCGAAGGCCCATCTGGCCCGGTCCAGCTCCCCTTGTCCTCTTCCTCCTTGCCAGAAGGGGAGACGACCGAGCCGTGCACTGGGCATGGCCGCCACCTCCTCCTCCTCGCCAGCACAGAGGCTCTGTCCTCTATCTCTCTCGCCACACGACGTCTGGAGAAGCCCCTCCTCTTTTCCCCCTAGCCGCTGGTCCTTATATTCTTCCTCCTCGCGTCGAATCACAACCCTAGTAGAGGCCCGCAGAGCGCCGAAGAAGAACGCACGCGGCCACCGGCCGAGCTGGAGCGCGCCACCTTGTCCATTTGATCCGCCGGGGTCGACTTCTTCGAGCCACAGCTCCATTTTGAAGCGAGAGGCAACTACGGTGACGACAACTTCGATGAGCCGCCGCGGCCACCCCTGACTCCGGCGCCAAATCGAGCTCTGTCCGCTCCTTCTCCGGCTTCCCCAAGCTCACCACTCCATCCCTCGTGAGCCGCTCGTCGATTTCCCTCTCTCTTCACCCCTCACCGTTCTCTCTGTCGCCGATTGTGATGAACCGAGCCACGGCCAGCCGCTGAGCTCGATGCTGGCGTGGCCTGGGGCCTCTCCTCGATGCCTAGGTGGCACCAGTGGGTGCGGGCGAGCGAGAGGATCCCCCGGTGCTCTCGATTGTCCTCCCCGAGCCCCTGAGCCGATTCCGGTGAAACTCCGGCGAGCCCCGTGCCGGCGGCGCCATTAACCCCCTCCCCTCTCTCACTGTCCCGTGGGCCCAAGGCCATTAGTGCTAACCCGTGCACTAATCCCCCCTTAGTGTCTTTGTCCAGTGGGCCCAAGGCCCTAATCTACTTAGGTTTAGATTAAACAGAACGGTTTAATACCCCCATCCACTGACAACAGGGCCCCACACGTCAGCAGCCCTCTGACGTCACACTGACGTCATGATGACGCAGTAAAACGATTAATTGATTTAATTTAATTCCAGAAAATTCCAGAATATAACTTAAACTTCAATAAATCATAGAAAATTCATTTTAACTCTGTGATGTTTGGACATAGAATCGAGTCCTTGTGAATGGGCAAAGCCAGATGCTCTTATTTTACAACGGTAGGGACGATTACTCCCATTACCGACAAGAAAGACACCAAATTCACCTTTAGGTGCTTCAACTGTGGTATAGGTAGAAGGAGCTGGTACGGAAAAACCTTCTGTATAAAGTTCGAAATGGTGAATTGAGGTAGAGTAGACCGATGATCCGGTAGTCATTTGGCCGGCTATGGAAAGAAAAAGCTTGCATCTTCTCCCCCTAAACTATAACGGGTCCCATCTCTCTCCAAACCTAACGTGGTAGTTTCCCATCATAAGGTTCCCAGCTAAAGTTGCTTCAATGGTAAGAATTCAGTGGGGTTTTTTACTCCCAATGCCACAATTCCCGATAGGCCGACGTAACGGATCAGCCCAAAGATGATTCCTCCGTGACTAGATCTTACTCACCCCTCAAGCCCGAGTTTCGGTGGGGCGGATACCAGTATGTTTAGTAGAACTTATATAAGTACACATAACAAAGGATTCTTTCCATTATAAAGGGCATAGCTTTTCAAGAAATTCACTTAACATGGATGGAATGCCCTCAGCCACCAGTAGAGTAGGTATCTTTGACCCCAACCACAACGTGGGCAGGCCTAGTCAAAGGTAGCAAAGGTAGTAAGTGCAGCCACCTCGGGAGAGCTAGGTACAATTTATTTTTTCATTCAACCTATCTATCTGTTATTAATATGGACAATAATATGTCTAAAATTATTAGAAAAATACAAGGATTCTGAATATGCACTTTGTTTTCATGTTTGACCATTTTAAAATGGGTGAACAGTAGCAAACATGCATATGGCATTCTTTTGAATTCAAATTTGGAGGGAAATTGCAAATGATTTTGCAATACACTTTTTTTAAATGGTTTCATCCACACATCAGAAACATTACCTCAACTATACCACATCACTTCATGCTCAACCTTTTCAAATGAACATTCATGCATTCAAATGCATTTGAAATTCATCGATAAATCAAATGGAGTTTGAATTTGCAATTCAATTGCAATATACTCCTTTTAAATGGAATTATCCACACAATGCAACCATGAACATCACCATTACGATCTTATTCATGTGATTGTGCATTGTACATTATGTTGATCCTATGATTGTCATGTTGCTGATAGAAGTGGAGCTGGAACCCGAGATCACCCCCTTCGTTGAAGACCCCGTGACTGAACCTCATCAGCAAGGCAAGCAAACCCCCATTGGTCATGTCTATAAAATCCCAATTCCCTCTCAGTATCGCTTATGCATGTTTAGGAGATCACTTTGTATCGATTCTACCGCATAGTTGAACCCATATCCGATGCATGACGTATCATCTTGTCACAGTAGTAAGCAAACCACAATCCTAGCTGACATAGGAGTTGATTGATATCATGTGTCCCCTGCAACTGTTACTTCTTATTGCATGCTTAGTGGTACAATGAGGTTGCTTTTGATGTGAGACGGGATGATAGAGAACATGGTGTTGATGAAAGTGAAACTGTGTTGGTGAATCTACCCTAATACAAGGTGAACGATGAGAGGCTGTGTAGGAGTACACAGTGGGTTGTCTCGTTGAACACCGCCTTAAGTCCGAGTTCTTGTGTGGTGATCCAAGAAGAAGAGTAGAACCACACATTGGGCTCACTGACCCCAGAAGTCGCAGTAGTCGCAGTTCTGGTAGGGCTGTGGCACGGTCTGCGAAGTGGATGAACGGCTTTTCAAGACCGGCTTGGGACCCTACACACATCGTTTGAGGCTGTACTGGAACCTCGGCCGGACTTCCATACGGACCCCCCTCAGATAGGCGACTCTCTGGACTAGAACGGAGCTGTGGGCGAAGTGTTGTGGTGGCATCCTCGCTGTCACCTCTTGAGCGGTGACACGCAAAAGGTGGTAACTGATGACACGTGTGTGTAGTAGTACACCCCTGCAGGGATAACAAAACTATTCGAATAGCCGCGTCCGTGGTTAAGGACTGCTTGGAAAGGTTAGCTTGATTATTAGAAAACTTGAACTGGATACTTATAAAACTCGCCAAGATAAGTGTGAGTGCTATGGCGTGCTTCCTCGTGGGGAAGTCGAGAAATGCACCATAGTGGTGTAATTGGTTGGAGACATGTAGTGGACTCGTGTACGCTTCTTACCTCAAGTCTGGTACTCGTAGTTCAGGACTAGCCAACTCAAAGCTGGCACTTCTGCAAGTGAAAACCCACCTTCCTTTACCTTGATACATGTGCATGAGTAGTATAGTTCCTACGTAAGTATTTCTGAGTACGACTTTGTACTCACGTTTGCTTATTCTATGTTTTAGATGAACCCACCTACCTGATGGTAGCTTCTACCCGAAGCTCGAGGAATGAAGACTCAAACCAAGACCAAGCTAGTGTAGTCCCAGTCGGCAGACTGGTTCCCTCGTGGAAGGGCTTGTTTATAGATAAGGATTCTCTAAGCCATTTGTTAAACTTGTCTGTACTCAGACCTACTTTGCTTCCGCATGTTTGATGTAATGTTGGATCACAAACTTGTGATCTCTGTGTCCACTCTGTAAGAGTTATCAATAAAGTTGTATACTTTGTAGAGAATTGCAATGATACCTGCTGTTCATACTGGACATGTGTGCTGCGTGTATGATTATAACATGCATGTCTTTGTATGGGTTTTCGAGACCTTAGTTGTGATCTGGCTGGCGGTCTTTTATACACCAAGTGGCCCTTAGATGTGCGCAGCTTGGGGCATCGCGATGCGATTGTTCGAGACTCTGTCTCGTGCACACTTTGATGTATGATCGAGCCCGCCCTAGACCCCGACTAAGTGATCGGGCTGGAGTAAGTCTATGTAAGAGTTATGAGATAGTCGATAGTATGGTTGAGGCGACTTGTCTGCGAATATGGGAGCTCATCACCCATATCATTAGATTTGTGTGCGGACGATGAGGGCCCATCTCAGATGATCGTCCGACCTGGATGGGATGCCCCTCACGTACGACGCTTTCCGAGAACGTTCTGGCCTTGGCCTTGTCTGCTTAGACAAGTGGGTACAGTTCTCGGCTCTCCATATGACTATGTCGTAGCGGGACTTGCATACGCTAACCCCGGGTCCCGATAGACTTGGTATCAGAGCAGGACTGACTGTAGGATTATCAGCCTTGGCGGAAGTCGAGTCTAGCTTGCTATAGTTATATAGTTACTCTGGGTATATAAGGGAACAACGTAAGGCTTATTTTTTCTCCTTACCCTCATCGTTCTGAGTTCTGAGTCACCCTCATCTTATTCTACGGGAAGATAGGACTAGGCTCACCTCTGTCTGATTAGAACATCCTGTTGTTTGCCTCCTTGTAGCCGTAGGAAAGTTGTGTCCTGTTCCCTAGCATTGTTGTAATGCTGATTTCTTACATCATATTATGTAAGTGATGTTTCTACATTGCAAGAAAAGACATTTCTTAAAATTACAGCCGTTATGCTATCCGAGTCATTCCAGGTTTCTTCATAATCTGATGCATTTGCAAAATCCTTCCCTCCTTTTCGGTTGTCTTTCTAGAAGAAGTAATAGGTGGCATTCCCGACAGTTCCATAGAGTCTGTTGTCGGTTTTGTTCTAGAAACCTATAGCGATTCCTTTGCAGCTCTTCCTCCCACTTTAGATGTCTTCTAGCAAGAAGAACCACACTAACCATCGTGTTGGGGTACTTTGCTACTCTGACATATCTATTGTAGCCCCTAGTTAGCCATGGTCATCCTCTAAAAGAACTACCGAGTAACCCAACTCCTTAAACCTAGCCACCCGACAGATGTGTAGAATTCATTGTAGATCGTTCCCCAAGAACCGCCCCAATTTCCAGACGCCCATACAAAATGGCCCCACGTGAGTTAGCTGAGCTTAAAACCCAACTGGAAGCTTTGTTGGAAAAAGGCTTCATCCGCCCTAGCTCATCGCCATGGGGTTGCCCCGTTCTGTTCATAATGAAGAAAGATGGAACAGAAAGGATGTGCGTAGACTATCGCCCGCTAAATCTAGCAACGATAAAGAACAAGTACCCACTTCCCAGGATCAATGATCTTTATGATCAACTTTCTGGATCCTCTGTCTTCTCCAAGATGGATTTGAGATTAGGTTATCATCAATTCAAAATCCGAAACGAGGACATTCCCAAAACGGCTTTTAATACTCGTTATGGTATTTACGAGTACACCGTCATGTCCTTCGGTTTAACCAATGCTCCCGCCACTTTCTCACGCATGATGAATTCGATCTTCATGGAGTACTTAGATAAATTTGTTGTGGTTTATCTCGATGACATTCTCATCTACTCGAAGAACGAAGAAGAACATGCCGAACATCTAAGGCTGGTATTGATGAAACTTAGAGAGCATTGCCTATATTGTAAATTCTCCAAGTGTGAATTTTGGCTACCAGAAGTGACCTACTTAGGCCACGTGATTTCTGCAAAAGGCATTGCAGCGAGTCACGAGAGAGTTCAGGCCGTCCTTGACTGGACTCCACCTGAATCGGTTAAGCAAGTTAGGAGTTTTCTTGGCCTAGCCAGCTATTGCCACCGCTTCGTCGAGAACTTTTCTAAAGTTGCAAAGCCTCTAACTGAACTCCTCAAGAAAGATAAGAAATTCCTATGGACTCCCAAGTGCGAGGTAAGCTTTCAAGAGCTAAAAAGAAGATTGACTTCTGCACCCATACTTGCGCCTCCAGACACCAAAAAGGATTTCGAGATCTTTTGTGACGCCTCACGGCAAGGGTTAGGATGCATACTTATGCAAGATAGACAAGTGGTAGCTTATGCTTCACGCCAGTTGCGTCCACATGAAGAGAACTATCCTAACCATGATCTTGAACTCGCTACCGTAGTTCATGCCCCGAAATCTTGGCGACATTACCTCCTTGGTAATCGTTGCGAGATCTATTCCGACCACCAAAGCCTCAAATGCATTTTCACCCAGCCAGATCTTAATCTCAGGAAAAGACGCTGGATTGAGTTGATAAAAGATTACGACGTAGGAATTTCTTACACCACAGGCAAAGCCAATGTCATGGCTGATACCCTAAGTCGTAAGTCGTATTGTAACAACCTCATGTTACAACAGTATCAACCACTTATTCTTTAGGAATTTCGAAAGCTCAATCTCGAGATTGTTCCCCGTGGATCTCTTTTCAACTTGGTGGCGAAACCAACCCTTGAGGATCAAATCATAGTTGCCCAAAGGCGTGCACGAGGTGTTCGCCGGATCAAGGAGAACATTGCTAGCGGAGTTGCTAAATGTTTCTCCACAGATAGTAAAGGAACGACATTCTTTGGAAATCTTTTGGTAGTACCTAAGAATAGGGAACTAAGGAAACTCATCCTCAAAGAAGCCCATGACACACCCCTCTCAATTCATCCCGGTAGCACAAAAATGTACCGAGATCTACGCCAGAGATTTTGGTGGACCAGGATGAAGACAGACATTGCTCGATTTGTTGCCGAATGTGATGTTTGTCGTCGCATTAAGGCAGAACATCAAAGACCTTCTGGTACACTTCAACCTTTGCCTATTCCAGAGTGGAAATGGGACATAGTCAGTATGGATTTCATCACTCGCTTTCCAAAAACCCAGAAAGGAAATGATGCCATCTTCGTTGTGGTGGATAGACTTTCCAAAGTTGCTCACTTCCTTCCAGTTCGCGAGTCTATAACTGCTAGCCAGTTAGCAGACTTGTACGTCTCTAGAATTGTATCCCTTCACGGCGTTCCTTTGAAATCAATTCTGATCGTGCTAGCCTTTTCACCTCTAGATTCTGGGGAAGCTTTCAGAATGCTATGGGAACTCATCTCTCCTTTAGTACATCTTTCCATCCTCAATCTAGCGGTCAAGTCGAAAGGGTTCACCAAATTCTTGAAGACATGCTCAGAGCTTGTGTTATCTCATTCGGAAAGAATTGGGAGAAGTCTCTGCCATTCGCCGAATTTGCTTATAACAATAGTTTTCAATCTAGTCTGAACATGGCTCCTTTTGAACTCCTATATGGACGACGATGTCGAACACCACTAAACTGGTCAGAAACCGGTGAAAGACAATTCTTTGGACCGGATATGATCATGGAAGCAAAAGAGCAAGTTCACATTGTTTGTGATCAATTGAAAGCAGCCCAGTCTCGTCAGAAAATCTACTATGATCGTCATCATAGGCAGGAAAGCTACAATCTGGATGAGAAGGCTTACCTTCGGGGTACTCCTCTGAAAGGAACCCGAAGATTCGGTATCAAAGGAAAGTTGGCCCCGCGTTACATCGGACCTTTCCGCATTCTTGCTAAACGTGGAGAAGTTGCCTACCAACTTGAACTAACCCCGCACCTTTCCCGAGTACATGATGTATTCCATGTGTCACAACTCAGGCGTTGCTTCAAGGACCCCATCCGCGAAGTCGACCATGAAACGCTTGATCTCCAAGATGACCTTTCTTCTCGAGAATGCCCTGTTCGTATTCTTGATTCCGCAGAGCTTGTCACTCGTCGTCAGAAGATTAAGTTTCTGAAAGTGCAATGGTCACACCACTCTGAGAGAGTAGCTACGTGGGAAAGAGAAGACCGCCTCCGTGCCGAGTACCCCACCCTCTTCCCGACGACTTCTGAATCTCGGGACGAGATTCTTTTGAGTGGGGGCGAGTTGTCAGAACCCTAATTTAGGTTTGTGCTTTCCTAAGTTTGCATTTTTTTGCATCATGAAAAAAATTGCAAAAGAAAAAGAATTGGGGAAAAGAAAAGCCGTAAATGAATTAAATCAAATGGCCAGATAAAAATCTTTTTCCAAAAATCATTTGAGTATTTGGAAAATTCCTATAAATGATGGTGATCATTTTAAAAGTGGTTTGGGTTCATTCCCATACTCAAGGAATTTTCTAAAATTCAAACAGTGCCTTGGAAAATTAAAAGAACCCTTATTTGATTTGAAATTCAAATAAGTTGAATTTCAAAAATGCCCAAATCCTAAATGTGACCAACTACTGGTCACCTAGGGTTTCTAAAAGTATTTGGGCATTTTTATGAAATGCTATGGTATTTTTACCAGAGCAAAACAAATCAAACAGAAACAATAAAAGAAAAAAGAAGAAAAAGGGGCTTACCTTTCGCTCAGGGCGAAGGCCCATCTGGCCCGGTCCAGCTCCCCTTGTCCTCTTCCTCCTCGCTAGAAGGAGAGACGACCGAGCCGTGCACTGGGCATTGCCGCCACCTCCTCCTCCTCGCCAGCACAGAGGCTCTCTCCTCTATCTCTCTCGCCACACGACGTCTGGATAAGCTCCTCCTCTTTTCCCCCTAGCCGCTGGTCCTTATATTCTTCCTCCTCGCGTCGAATCGCAACCCTAGCAGAGGCCCGCGGAGTGCCGAAGACGAACGCACGCGGCCACCGGCCGAGCTTGAGCGCGCCACCTTGTCTAGTCGATCCGCCGGGGTCGACTTCTTCGAGCCACAGCTCCATTTTGAAGCGAGAGGCAACTACGGTGACGACAACTTCGACGAGCCGCTGCGGCCACCCCTGACTCCGACGCCAAATCGAACTCCGTCCGCTCCTTCTCCGGCTTCCCCAAGCTCACCACTCCATCCCTCGTGAGCCGCTCGTCGATTTTCCTCTCTCTTCACCCCTCCCTGTTCTCTCTGTCGCCGATTTCCATGAACCGAGCCATGGCCAGCCGCCAAGCTCGATGCCGGCGTGGCCTGGGGCCTCTCCTCGATGCCTAGGTAGGACCAGTGGGTGCGGGCGAGAGAGAGGATCCCCCCGGTGCTCTCGGTTGTCCTCCTCGAGCCCCCGAGCCGATTCCGGTGAAACTCCGGCAAGCCCCGTGCCGGCGGCGCCATTAACCCCCTCCCCTCTCTCACTGTCCCGTGGGCCCAAGGCCA
Organism: Bromus sterilis; assembly: GCA_950022295.1. Taxonomy (NCBI): domain Eukaryota; kingdom Viridiplantae; phylum Streptophyta; class Magnoliopsida; order Poales; family Poaceae; genus Bromus; species Bromus sterilis. Next base: position 144,872,918 of record OX465597.1, read on the forward strand.
TTAGCGCTAACCCCTGCACTAATCCCCCCTTAGTGTCTCTGTCAAGTGGGCCCAAGGCCCTAATCTACTCAGGTTTAGATTAAACAGAACGGTTTAATCCCCCCAGCCACTGACAACAGGGCCCCACACGTCAACAGCCCTCTGAAGTCACACTGATGTCATGATGACGCGGTAAAACGATTAAAGTATTTAATTTAATTCCAGAAAATTCCAGAAAATAGCTTAAACTTCAATAAATCATAGAAAATTCATTTTAACTCCAAATTGGACAAACAATATGTCTAAAATTATCAGAAAAATACAAGGATTCTGAATATGCACTTTATTTTCATGTTTGACCATTTTAAAATGGGTGAACAGTATAAATGCATATGGCATTCTTTTGAATTCAAATTTAGAGTGAACTTGCAAATGATTTTGCAACACACTTTTTTTAAATGGTTTCATCCACACATCAGAAACATTACCTCAACTATACCACATCACTTCATGCTCAACCTTTTCAAATGAACATTCATGCATTCAAATGCATTTGAAATTCATCGATAAATCAAATGGAGTTTGAATTTGCAATTAAATTGCAATATACTCCTTTTAAATGGAATTATCCACACAATGCAACCATGAACATCACCATTACGATCTTATTCATGTGATTGTGCATTGTACATTATGTTGATCCTATGATTGTCATGTTGCTGATAGAAGTGGAGCAGGAAACCGAGATCACCCCCTTCGTTGAAGACCCCGTGACTGAACCTCGTCAATAAGGCAAGCAAACCCCATTGATCATGTCTATAAAATCCCAATTCCCTCTCAGTCTCTCTTATGCATGTTTAGGAGATCACCTTGTATCGATTCTACCGCATAGTTGAACCCATTTCCGATGCATGACCTATCATCTTGTCACAGTAGTAAGCAAACCACAATCCTAGCTGACATAGGAGTTGATTGATATCATGTGGCCCCTGAAACTGTTACTGCTTATTGCATGCTTAATGGTACAATGAGGTTGCTTTTGATGTGAGTCGGGATGATAGTGAACACGGTGTTGATGAAAGTGAAACTGTGTTGGTGAATCTACCCTAATACAAGGTGAACGATGAGAGGTTGTATAGGAGTACATAGTGGGTTGTCTCGTTGAACACTGCCTTAAGTCCGAGTTCTTGTGTGGTGATCCAAGAAGAAGAGTACAACCACACATTGGGCTCACTGACCCTCCTCATCCTAGTACCTCACCCCGTTCGAACCCCAGAAGTCGCAGTAGTTCGGAGTTCTGGTAGGGCTGTGGCACGGTGTACGAAGTGGATGAACGGCTTTTCAAGACCGGCATGGGACCCTGCACACATCGTTCGAGGCTGTACTGGAACCTCGGCCGGACTTCCATACGGATCCCCCTCAGATAGGCGACTCTCTGGACTAGAACGGAGTTGTGGGCGAAGTGTTGTGGTGGCATCGTCGCTGTCACCAATTGAACGGTGACACGCAAAAGGCGGTAACTGATGACACGTGTGTGTAGTAGTACACCCCTGTAGGGTTAAGAAAACTATTCGAATAGCCGCGTCTGCGGTTAAGAATTGCTTGGAAAGCTTAGCTTGATTATTAGACAACTTGAAGTGGATACTTATAAAACTCGCCAAGATAAGTGTGAGTGCTATGGCGTGCTTCCTCGTGGGGAAGTCGAGAAAGACACCATAGTGGTGTAATTGGTTGGAGACATGTAGTGGACTCGTGTACGCTTCTTACCTCAAGTCTGGTACTCATAGTTCAGGACTAGCCAAGTCAAAGCTGGCACTTCTGCAAGTGAAAACCCACCTTCCTTTACCTTGATACATGTGCATGAGTAGTATAGTTCCTACGTAAGTCTTGCTGAGTACGACTTTGTACTCACGATTTCTTATTCTATGTTTTAGATGAACCCACCTACCTGATGGTAGCTTCTACCCGAAGCTCGAGGAATGAAGACACAGACCAAGACCAAGCTAGTGTAGTCCTAGTCGGCAGACTGGTTCCCTCGTGGAAGGGCTTGTTTATAGATAAGGCTTCTCTAAGCCATTTGTTAAACTTGTCTGTACTCAGACCTACTTTGCTTCCGCATGTTTGATGTAATGTTGGATCACAGACTTGTGATCTCTGTGTGCACTCTGTAAGAGTTATCAATAAAGTTGTATACTTTGTAGAGAATTGCAATGATACCTGCTGTTCATACTGGACATGTGTGCTGCGTGTATGATTATAACATGCATGTCTTAGTATGGGTTTTTGAGACCTTAGTTGTGATCTGGCTGGCGGTCTTTTATACACCAAGTGTCCCTTAGATGTGCGCAGCTTGGGGCATCACGATGCGATTGTTCGAGACTCTGTCTCGTGGACACTTTGATGTATGATCGAGCCCGCCCTAGACCCCGACTAAGTGATCGGGCTGGAGTAAGTCTATGTAAGAGTTATGAGATAGTCGATAGTATGGTTGAGGCGACTTGTCTGCGAATATGGGAGCTCATCACCCAGATCATTAGACTTGTGTGCGGACGATGAGGACCCATCTCAGATGATCATCCGGCCTGGATGGGATGCCCCTCACGTACGACGCTTTCCGAGAATGTTCTGTGCTTGGCCTTGTCTGCTTAGACAAGTGGGTACGGTTCTCGGCTCTCCATATGACTTTGTCGTAGCGGAATTGCATACGCTAACCCCGGGTCCCGACACATCATTTATAGGAATTTTCCAAATATTCAAAGGATTTTTGGAAAAAGATTTTTATCTGGCCATTTGATTTAATTTCTCAGGGCTTTTCTTTTCCCCATTTTTGAATTTCTTTTGAAATTTTCACATGATGCAAAGGGGCACTCAAACCCTAGCACTTACCCAAGTTGGGGTTGTGACAACACTTCTCAGTCACGGCCTGCTCGGTGCACCAGAAGTGCCCCCTCCCACTCCTCGGAGTACGCTGATGATGAAGACGCGAGTGAAGGCGAGGATTCCTCCGACGGGCACTCGGTAAGCGCCAGTCGAGATCCACCAAGCACCGAACTCAGCGTCACCGCTACTTCGGCTTCGGGGGGTGCCACTGACATTTCTCCGCCTGCCTCAAGTCCTACTGCTCCGGATGCCACCGCTACCTCAGCCGCTGCTCCCTCTACTGCCGATGCGCCGACTGCATGATTTACCTATCTGCTTTACAAACAATCTGGTTAAACTCTAAGTGCGCCCGTCGAGGGACACATTCATGCAATGAACATCATTCGGCCAATCGGCCCTACTTTCTTATGAACTTGGATTTTCCTTAGCTATATATGCTACTCTGCCTTTGCGTTTTTCAACTGATTTCCTTTTTCTTTGCCTCTTTTCCTTCTTGGTCCATATTTCTGACAACCTTACAGCCGACCTGCGGTCTGTGGTCGGATCAAAAAACAGGCCTCGAAAGAAATTTTGACAAGTACTTTTAGGCTCTCAATTTTATTCATAAAGGTAGGGCTACACAGATGGGCCGATTGCAACCTGTCGACTTTTGGCGAGCCGGTCTGGTCCCAATCGGTGGGTCTGCCACCGGCTAGCTCCAAACTCAATATACTTTTGGAGTATGAAAGTCTCGATTAACGGTTCTGCTCAGCCACATCCACCCGACATTACAGCCGACCTGCGGTCTGCATTCGGTTCGGACTGGCCTTCACAAACCCGTCGCTCGTTTTGCTCTTCCTCTTAAGTATACCCGTTTCGGGGCAATCGGCCAGTCTCCGGGTCTGCTTTTGCCGACCTTAGGACTGGGAAATACATGCACAATATTTTATAACTCATGCCGAATGCAGTCTCATGGACGCACGGCTATTCTCATTGATAAAATTTTCATAAGGGGGGGATACAACAATACCGCTCAACTATAAAGCGGACACAACAACTCGGCGTTCCAAGGATGCTCCGTTTCTTGCCCCGAAGTATCCACATATCGGGTCGGCTTTCTGAGATCAATAACATAATATGCATTTTTCTTGAGCGCCCTGTTGGGGCACGCGGTCCGCTACGCTAGCGCTAAATCAAAATTTTCTACCGCAAACAACCAAGATCACTGCTACTCGAGATGAACTACATGATTAGGGTTTACCACTAGACGTGCAGTCACGGTAGCGGAAGGAGAGTTGGTGATGCGCGTCGGCGACTACTGCTCGAATCCCTCGAACCGATTCCTCGTACTGATCCCATGAACGGAGTCCCACGATCCGATCTTGCGAACAGTTCGCCCAAGCGCCACAGGTGCAGCGCCTCCAAGGGATGTGCACGTACAAGGAGGAGCACCGGGCAGCGGACTGCTAGGTCCGACGGCTCGGCCTGGAGGTGGAGTGGCGGCTAGGGTTTTTGTATGACCTCTACCCCTTCGGGGTTCACCCTAGCCCTTATATAGGCGCCCGTGGAATGGCCTCAACCCTTGAGGCAATACGGACCCTCCATCCATATTCCATTCGGATTTCCTCTTAAGCGCGCGACCCTATAGGTTCACGTACACATGGACACGTCCCGAATCACATCCGGTTCGATAGTCGATAGCGGTTCCTAGCAAAACGTGTCGACTCCCATATATGCGTAAAGTCATAAGGCGAACCATTACAAAGTTTCATATGCTACATTCCTTTTGCCTCACGATATATGTTTTCAAGCTCAAGGCGAGTACTTGTCACCCTTGTGATAGCTTGACCTCTCTTCTCGAAACCGTGATACAGATTCCTGAACCGGGTTAACACTTAACCCATATCGCATGGCCATGCTTTCTGAATCTTATCACTCAAGAGGGCCCAGAGAATATCTCTCCAAAGTGGAGGGGCAAATCCCATCTTGATCAACCATGTCTCACGGCATGTATCATGACTCACCCGTAAGCTACCTTTATAACTACCCAGTTATGGTGTAGCGTTTGATAGTCCCTAAGTGAGTCATTCCTCATCCCAAGAACATGCGAGGACCTCAGGTCTATGACGTGGCATATACATTGTATTGAGACTAACAGATGAAAATATATCGCTGCGTCTCAAAGTGGGTCTCTGTCCAACTCAGTGATCCCATCACTAAGTCCATATTATTGGTAGCATCTCCATGCTCATGACTTGTGAAACATAGTCATCAATCGAATCATATACTAGTCAAGGATATGTGTCCGCATAACCTTATCAACTAGGTACCATTAGAACAATCATCATAGAATATATAGTCTCACAAACAAGTCACATACTTATTGATACATATCAGTGATGATGTTCAAGGACAATAGAAATAACTCATGAATACATAAGGAGATAACATCATAACATGATTGCCTCTAGGGCATATCTCCAACACGGCCGACTGACGACGAATGGACCTTCCCAAGGAGAGGACAATTTGTGCTGGCCATCCGATTTCTGGATTCGGCGCAACACCAAATCACCCTCACGAAAAGCTAGGGGACGGATCTTCTTATTGTGGTAGTGACGCAGCTTCTGCTGGTATATTGCCAACCTGGACAAGGCCAAGAGACATGCTTCTTCTCTCAGATCAACACCGTCCTCGCGAGCTTCCTTGGCTTCTGCCTACGTGTACATGGCGTGACGAGGTGAGTCGAACTCAATATCACAGGGAAGAATGGCCTCCGCACCATATAGTAGGAAGAAGGGAGTAAATCCAGTACGAAGACTCCAAAGCACTGCTAGCATCTCATCGAGCCATGCGCCAGGTGATCTCTCTAGTGGTTCCACCAATCTTGGCTTGATTCCGGACAAGACGAGACCATTTTCCCGCTCTGCCTGACCATTTGACTGGGGGTGAGCTACAGATGCTACATCCAGCCGAATGCCTTGCTGGGAAGCATACCGAGCTAGCGCCCCTTTTGCAAAGTTTGTTACATTGTCTGTGATGATGCTGGTGGGCACTCCATATCTGACTGTGATGTCCACAATTAATCTGACTGCAGTCGGTCCGTCTAGCTTCTTGATCGGCCTTGCCTCGATCCACTTGGTGAACTTGTCCACTGCCACCAATAAGTGTGTCATGCCAACTCTTGCTGTTTTGAATGGTCCTACCATATCCAGACCCCAAACTGCGAATGGCCATGTGATCGGAATGGTTTTGAATCTTTGACACCCATTGCAATGCTTGACTAATTCTTCTGCCGCTGCTTTCGCAGTCGGCCAATGGAAACCATGGCGAAAGGCGTTGGCAACTATTGTTATAGCTGATGCATGATGACCACACTCGCCTTGGTGGATGTCTCGGAGAAACTCCAGCCCCTTGTCCTCTTCCACACAACGCTGAAGGACTCCCGTTGTACTGCGGTGCACTAACTCGTTGTTGATGATAGTATATGCTCCAAATCAGCGCTGGATTTTCCGAGCTTCTACTTCATCTTGTGGTAGTGTGCCATCCACCAAAAAGTTTCTGATCGGCTCTGACCATGATGGTGCCACAACAATTACCATTATTGCAACTGCTACTAGTGCTGGATGTTCGACTTTAGCTACTGGCAGTTCGGTGGAGGAGATGACCGCATCTTGCATGACCACCTCAGTCCCCGAGTTGACGACAACAGCCCCTGGTTCGCAATCGGAAGCCCCTGTTCCGGCCGACTGCTTCTCCAGCCTTTTCATTTTGGCCAACTTATTTTCTTCGAGCTCTGCCATCTTTAGCTCGGACGGAATAAAGATTGACTCTGATTCTAGGGAAGGCTTGATAAATGGCTTGTAGATGTTTTCTAGAGAGACTCCTGGTGGAATTTCCTTTCTGGTGGACCCCAGCTTGGACAGTGCATCTGCTGCTTCATTCTCAGCTCGGGGGACATGATGGAATTCACACCCTTCAAAGAAACCAGATAACTGCTGCACAAGGAATGTGTAGCTTGCCATATTTTCATATTTTTCGTCCCAAGTGCCAGTGCATTGCTGCACCACCAGATCGGAATCGCCATAACACAAAATCCGCCGAATGTTGATCTCCTTGGCCAATCGGATACCGTGCACCAATGCTTCATATTCGGCCACATTGTTTGATGCTGCAAAGTGGATCAGCAGCACATACTTGAGCTTATTACCTTTCAGAGAAGTTAGGAAAACGCCAGCCCCTAGTCCGGTCATCATCTTGGAGCCATCAAAGTGCATTTGACAGAACTAAGAGTCCGGACAGGGGGGCGTATACTGAGTTTCTGCCCAATCAACCAAAAAATTTGCCAGAGCTTGAGACTTGACTGTTGTTCGAGGCTCATACTTGATCCCATGTGTTGCAATTTCAATGGCCCATTTTGCCACCCGACCAGATGAATCCCGATTGCCTATGATTTCTGCCAGTGGTGCCGAACTGACAATTGTGATCGGATGCGCCTGGAAGTAAGGCTTCAGCTTCCTTGCCACCATGTATACACCGTAGCATATCTTTTGGTAATGGTGGTAGTTTTTCTTGGAGGTTGAGAGCACTTCACTGACATAATATACTGGCCTCTGGACCGATTGGGCCTTGTACTTTTCAGGATGCTCGACCACCATGACAATACTGATCACCCAAGTGGTTGCTGCAATATATAACATCATTGGCTCTTTTTCTTTCGGAGCTACCAGCACTGGAGCGGTAGACATCATGCGCTTGAGCTGCTTGAATGCTTCGTCCGCTTGCGGGGTCCAAGTGAATTTGTCTGTTTTCTTCATCAGCTGATACAGCGGAATTTCTTTCTCTCCCAGCCGATTGAGGAATCGGCTGAGCGATGCTAGGCACCCCGTGAACTTCTGCACATCTTTGAGATTTCTGGGCTTGCCCATCCTCTCGATTGCTGCTATGTTTTTAGGGTTGCACTCTATTCCTCTCTCGGAGACCAAAAATCCGAGCAGCTTGCCGGCCGGCACGCCGAACACACATTTCTCTGGGTTGAGCTTCATTTTGTACGCTCGTAAGTTTGCGAATGTTTCTCTGAGACCGTCCAATAGGGTTGAACCTTGCACCGACTTGACCACAAGGGCATCTACATACACATGAATGTTCCGACCTAACTGAGGTCGGACACATCGCTGCATAGTACGTTGATAAGTCGCGCCACCATTTTCCAGGCCAAAGGGCATGGTGATGTAGCAATAAGCCCTGAACGGTGGATAAATTTTGTCTTTATTTGATCGTTTAGATCAAGCTTAATCTGGTAATAGCCTGTTGTGGCATCCAGAAAGCACAAGAGCTGACAGCCTGCCGTAGAATCAATCACTTGATCGATACGGGAGAATGCAAAAGGATCCTTGGGGCAGGCCTTGTTCAGGAAAGTGTAATCTATACACATGTGCCAAGTTCCATTCTTCTTCGGGACCAGAACTGGATTAGCTAACCAATCTGGGTAGAACACTTCTTTGATGAATCCTGCTGCGAGCAACTTGGCTATCTCGTCGCCGATTGCTCTTCTCTTGTCCTCCGAAAAGCGCCGAAGTGGCTTCTTGACCGGCTTGGATCCAGGTCGGATGTGAAGCTTGTGCTCGGCAAGTTCCCTCGGTACAAGAGGCATGTCATGTGGAGACCATGCGAAGATGTCTCGGTTCTAACGGAGGAAATCGACGAGCTCGCCTTCCTATTTGCTGCTGAGCCCGGCCCCAATGATGACGCACTTGCTCGGGTCGGAGTGGTCCAGGGCGATCCTCTTGCTGTCCTTGGCTGCTTGAAACACAGTCTCATCATTCGATCACTTGGCCTTCGTGCTCGGCATACGTTCCTTCATCTGAGCTGGGGCCATTGCTTCGACCTTGTCGAGCTGGCGCCGTTCTGCATCGATGACCAGAGAATCGTCCAGCCTAGAGCCGGCAGACGAACATTCCAGTGACTTCTTGTAGTCACCGCACACAGTGATTGGACCATTCGGCCCTGGGAGCTTCATCTTCAGGTAGGGTTGCATTATGTTGAACAAGAATTTTGCTATCGCAGGTGATCCGAGCAGAAGATGGTATGGGCTGCTCAGATCGGCCACCTCAAACCAGATCGGCTCTCGGCGGAAATTTTCCTCCGAACCAAACACTACCTCCAACCGAATGCGGCCTAATGGAGTACATGAAAGGCCGGGCACTATCCCATGAAGATGGTCCTGCTGGATTCCAACTCGCTCTCACTGATGCCAAGCTTGATCATTTTGTCTCGGTACAAAATGTTGATGGCACTGCCTCCATAATTGAGAGTCCTGGTGAACTTGCATGAGTACATAGGTGCTGCCACAATTGCATCCACCACGAGCGCATAACTTCCCGGGTTGGGAATTATGCTTGGGTGGTCTTCTGGGCCCGATGCTATGACATTGTCAGACCAGTTCATCCTCTGAGAAACTGCTGGCATAGTGCATTGACTGCCTGCTCACGGGCTCTCCGACTGCCCTTGTCATCTGACTCGCTGGTGAAGATCATGTATGCTGCATCCTGACGCGGGAACTGTGACCGAGCGTTTGCTGGTGGTGGGCCTGGGGGTGGGGGTGGTGGTGCGAGAAGGTTTCCTGCTCCTCCCTTTTCCAGACGATCGACCAGATGCACTGCCGAGTGATGGGAGATGCGGGCTTGCCGACTGTGCATTTTGCAGGGCTGCTTCAACATGTCTTCAAAGGTGTATGGGGGCTTGATCTGACCTTGCGGCCTTTCTGCAGGTTTCGGCCTCCCACTGCCTCCCGCAGCCCCTTGTTCCTCTTGCTGCTGGACTACTGCCACTTGCCGATTGCCATATTGGGCATCCGGCTGCTTGTCCTTCCTCTTTTTGAAGCCTGTATTGCTGTTGTTGTTATTGAAGTTACCGGGGTGTTGTTGAAATTGGGGGTGTTGTTGTTGTTGCCAAAGTTGTTGTTCTGCTGGATCTCGCGCCTCTCGCGCCGATTTGGACCATTCGACCCATTTGCTTCTGCCACTGCTGCTGCTGGCCGGACGGTTGCCCTTGGATGAAACCACTAGGACTCAACGTGACCGGGCGGATTGTAGCATCAGACGCGGCGAATGAATTGGCTATTCTCATCAGATCGGCCAAAGATGTTATCTCCTTGCGCAGGAGCTTGTGCTTCAACAAACACCCGTCCAAGCAGCCGTCAGTGAAATACTAGATGGCTTGGATTTAATGAACTCCCTCACAAGTTTTTTTGAGCTTGATCCACCGCTGAAGGTAATCGCGAAGAGGCTCGCTCTTTCCTTGTACACAAAGTGCGAGGTGTCGATGCATACCTGGGCGCTCATACGTGCCGGTGAAGTTCCGAACAAATGCATCCTCAAAATCCTTCCAGCAGTTGATGCTATTGTTGGGCAAAGTTTTTAACCAGGACCGAGCTGAACCTTGGAGCATGAGCGGTGCATAACGTACAGCTACGCGCCGACCACCTCCTGCGATGCCGATGATACGTCCCAAACGTATCTATAATTTATGATTGCTCCCTGCATGTTTTGTGTGACTTTGCCATGTTTTGCTTGAACTTTCATACACTTTTGAACCTATTTGGACTAACCTAATAACTCAGTGCACCCAGTTGCCAGTTTCTGTTTTCTGCTGTTCTTGTATTTCAGGTTTTCCGGCCATTAAAAGTGCTCCAAAAATTCCGGGAAAAATATATAAAAAAACAGCGCAACAGAAGCTTCCAGAATCACCAAGAGAGGGAAGGGGGGCCACCACCAGGCATCCAGGAGGGCAGGTGGCGCGGCCCCACCCTGGGCCACACCAGGGACCCTCCTGACTGCCTCGTGGGTCCCCTCGATGCCCCCCTTCGCCTGTATCTCCCCTCGGGGTGGAAACCCCTAATATCGATCTCTTTCTCGCGAACTCCCCTCTGTACCACCGCCGCCGCTGTTTCAAGATCGAGGCTGCGTGGAGAAGCTGCTCCGCCACCCTGCCGGAAAGAGGAACCCCCTCCGGGAGACCATCCATAGCCATGGACGCCTCCCGGATGTGCCGTGAGTAGTCCCCCTTGGACCATGGGTCCGTGACCAGTAGCTATGTGATGAATCTCTCCCATTTTTGTGCTTCCACTTTCGAGTCCTCGTGAGATGCCTCAAATGATCGAGGCATCTATGTAATTTATGTTGTTGCTATGATGAGTTTGTTTGGATCTGATGGATTATGAGACTACGTTCAGATTGTGATGAGTAATATATTTGGTTCTTCTCTTTTATATTTTGTTCTTGAGTAAATTCTTGCATGTTCTCCGTTGCGGTATTTTCTTTGGCCAAGTATTTTATTTGCAACTCCAAGAGAGAGCATTATGCTCGATTGTGGGTTCAGCCCCTTGATGTCTAGCTTGAGTGACAGAAACATGAGACTAGGGGATGTGTTGTTGCCACCACGGATAAAACAATGGTGCTTGTACCTGCGGGTGCAAGGATTGTTTACTTTACGCAAAGTTCTTTTAATGCAGTTGTCTGTTCCTTTGAGTTTACACTTTGGGTGGGATTCGCAACTTAATACCAGCGAGATGTTCTGGATATATATCTCGAGGTGGATGATTCGTAGTAGATGCAGCTCGATTTCGGTCTACTTACCTTGGCGTACTTACCATTGCTTTTGAGCCCTTCCTTTCTTTGCAGCATAGTTAGCATTCCGGTGCCTTCATAATCCTGTCAATTACCCAACTGTGATTTGTTTACCTCGCTAGCACTTTTATTGTCTTTTGGGAGAGAGGCATCACTAGTGAAAATCACGGGACCCCGGTCCATCTTCACATTATTGTTCACACCCTCAATTTACTTTCATATTTTACTTTCCTTTGCACCTTTTATCTCATGCGTTGATCCTTTGTAAACGACAAGGCCGGAGGAATTGACAACACCTCTGTACTCGTGGAGAGCAAAGTTATTTGTTGCTGTGTGCAGGTCCACGACAACACCCTAGTCAGGAAGCAATTTTTTGCGATGTTGCCACCAACTTGTATCTCCTAAGTCCTACTTGTTCGATAACCTTGGTATCTTCACCGAGGGAAACTTGCTGCTGCACTGCATCTCAAACCTTCCACTTGGGGTAACCAACGAGGGGCGAGAAGCCATCAAGCAAATTTCTGGCGCCATTGCCGGGGACTCATGTCTACAAGATAGGGGAGTTGCACACTATCTTTTACCTTTGCTTTTTAGTCTTGTTAGTTTACCTTTCAGTTTTTACTTTTGTGTCCTTAATCAAAAATACCAAAAACACCTGTTACCTTGTCAGTAGTTACCACTATGGCTGGTCCTTTTGCCTTTGGTGAGGCAGAAGTGCTTACCTTTACTCAAAGAGGTGGTGAAAGTTTGAAAGATGCTTGGTATAGAATTAATGATTTTCAAAAAAGAGCCACCAAGAAGCAATCCACTACTATCCTGCTTAGAAATTTTCATGTTGGGATTACTTCTTGGAATAGGTTTATTTTAGACACTGCTATCAATGGGAACTACATAGAGGCCCCCGTTTGGGAAGCCCTTAATGTTATTGAAAATCTTTTTAGAAGTCTCCCCATTGTTAGTATTAAGGAGGACATTACTTTAGCTCACATTATGAGAAAACTTGAAAAAATAGAGCTAGAGATGCCAAGTATCGATAGGGTGAATGAGTTGGATCGTAAGATTCAAGGAAATTTTAATGGGCTAGATAATGCCATGAAGAAAATTGTCAAAACTTTGGAGACTATCAAATCCCTTGATGAAAAGTCTTCTAGGATAGAAAAGATTGAGGAAGTTATTGAAACTTTAGGAACTACCTTTTCCTCAATAAAAACCAAAAAGGATGAAACTCTAGCAAAGAAGGAACCTAAGTCCGTTTACGTACCCAAGGTTCCCCGAGTTAAAGCTAGCACACCCAGTGCCAAGAGAGTTGAAACGGTGAAAACTTTGGAGGAGACACCTATCTTTAACTTTAATGAAACTCCAATTGATTTCCCTCCTTTTGATTTTATTACAAGAAGCATTTTCATTCGTCCTTTATTTGAGAAACCCATTAATACTAGTTGTACTATTGAAGAGCTTTTTGATAATCATGATGATGGTTCAATAGATGCAACTTGATCTTCGGCTTTAAGCCTAGCTAATGGCTCTAAAGAAGCGCTTTCGGGAGGCAGCCCGCAACGAATTTAGGTTTTTATTTTTTGCTTTTGTTATGTTCTTAGTGCTCTTGATGATTGTTACTACTGTAGCAACATCATTATATCTTTACTTTTCAAGATTTGTGCCATGTTTAGCCTCAGATTGCAAGAAAGGTCAAAAGTTGGTGCTTGCTGTCCAGAAACAGATTCTGTCTGCTTGACGGAAAAATTCTCAATAAATCACCAGATCATCTTTTTGATCTGAATTTTTTGACAGCATGCTCCATGCAATTACCTTTCAGGCGTCTGTTCAAAGTTTTTTGATTTGAGTTCCAGAAGTACCTCGAAAAAATACTCCTTTCTCTGCTGTTCTGTTTTTCTCAGCTTCTGCCCCGGTTTTTCTTTTCGCAGTTTTGCAATCCTTAAGATTGCTTTTTCTTTGCAAACTTTTTTGGGAAGGCAAGAGAAACAATAGCTCTTCCTGGAAATCTTTATTTGCAGTAGAGGAAAATTGTTTTATTAGGGTACCAACCTCTCTAATCAGCCTACAATGAGTTATGTATGAAGGGAGTTTTCAAGTGCGCGATGGAAGGTGATCAAAGAAGATTCAGGAGTGTCAACCGCTCAAGCTTGGGGATGCCCATGTGAACCCCCAATAAATATTCAAGAAGACTCAAGCGTCTAAGCTTGCGGATGCCCCCGATGCATCCCCTTCTTCATCAACAATCATCAGTTTTTCCCTCGTTGCACTATATTTCTATCACTTCATGCGTTATGTGTTTTGCTTGCAGCGTCTCGCTCTTTAATTTTCTAGGTTTGATTTTATTTCTTTGCTGTAGTAACAAGTTAGACCCAAACTTAATATTTTGTGTGGGAGAGATTCACGCTCCACTTAAACTAGAACTCCTCATAGGATTTGCATGCTTATTCTTTTAGCTGTGAGCTGTTCTTTTTCTTTTCTTAGCTGCTGTTCTATTTAGTTGTAGTGCTTTAGTTTTTCTAGAGCTTTTATTTTGTCTTAGGTTGAACTTTCTATAGGTTGCATGTTTTATCTTGTTAGAGAGTTTGCCTGTTGCACTGAGTTTTGTGTCTTGACTGAAAGTTGGTAGTTAAAGTTGCTGTTCTCTTTGTAGTAGTAACTTGCAACAGTTTTGAGGTATTGACTAGAGTAATGTTTGAACTTATGATATCAAGAGCTCTTGCCTATTAGTGATAGATGTCATATTTTGGGAAATCTGTGTGTTTTTCGAATGCCAAAAAACCCCCGTTGAGAACTCTAGCTACTAGATGGATCACTAACATCTGGAGGGTTCGAATATTAGAGTACACTCACGTACCATGAGTCGAGGATGGGCAAGGATAACCAAACCCCCATACACTCCTCCTCGGGGTACCTGTCTCTTTGTGAACCTCCTGATTAGATTGAGAGTTACCAATAATAAGTGCATGAGTTCTTCGGACTAATGTGAGTATTCGAAAGTTGACACTTCTACCCACCTATAATTTTTCTAGCCTCTTCGGTACCGTGCATTACCCTTTCTGACCTCGAGAGTTGGCGCATACTTCGCCGGTGCATCCAAACCCTTGGCATGATATGCTCTGTCATCATAAGCCTCCTTATATCTTTCCTCAAAAAAACCACCATACCTACCTACAAGGCATTTCCATAGCCTTTCCGAGATACATTGCCATGCAACATCCACCTTCTCATGACTTGATCTTCATGGCATACATGTTACTTGCTTGATCGATGAGCCGCATGCTAGTTGGGCCTTGCCCTAATCATTGCTACATGATGCGCTAGTATCATTTCATATCCTGCTACCCTGGCAGAGGCATACATTTGCATCATGATAGTTACATTTTCTTTATTTGAGTACTTTTGTAAAGTGTGAAAGATCTCCTATATTCTTGTAAAATATAGAGTATTGCCCCTAAAGTGAGGAAAAGATCCCAAAGAGGACAAAATCAAAAGATCCCAAAGAAGACAAATGAGAGCTAAATAGAAAGAGCCATTGAGGCCACCAAAAAATAAAATAAAAAAGAGAAAAGAAAAAAAAATAGAAGGGGGAATACTACTATTCCTTTTGAGAGATCCACACTAGTACTTCATCTTCTATCCCTTGTACTCCATAGAGATCATCATCATGCATATAGCTATGTGGGGACCCTTCACATTATAGAGCTTGGCTTGTATATTCCAATGATGAGCCTCCTCAAACGAGCTCTAGGTATTCTTGAGGAAGCAAGTTAGATGCACCCCCACTAGTTCCCTTGGAGAGCTTTTAGCTCACATGTGCATCCGTTGTATGGCAATCCCTACTCCTCACATCATATCTATTATATGGCCTTCTCTCGCTTATGATTTTCCTCATTGATGTGAGCCTTTCACACCTTTTTGTCTTCCTCCTCCACCTTCTTTCTGTTTTGCCTTTTAGGTGTCAACTTTCTTGCTCACGCTCATCCATTGCATGAGTGCTCAAAATGTCGAAAGGGAGTAGATCAGTTTGACTTGTACTTGGCTAGTGGTTTGGGGACGAGTCCAGATAAGAATCCAAAGGAGACCAAGTGTGAGACTTTAGTAGATAGTTGTTCTCAACAATATTTTTTCTCTTTCTTCCCAGTCCCTTGCTTGCACGCAAACACCATTTGGAGACATTCGAGTCACGGACAACGAGAGCTCTTGCACCCTTTGTTCTTTTGTTTCTTGTGTCAATGCTAATATAGACTCTTGCTTGTTAAGACTTGAATTGAATTGCATGCTTTGATTGCTTTACTTAAAAGTCCTTATTTGTTTGTGTGGCATGTCACCACAGAAATTATGCTTGTTATCATTTACCTACTCGAGGACGAGCAAGAATTAAGCTTGGGGATGTTGATACGTCCCAAACGTATCTATAATTTCTGCTTGCTCCATGCATGTTTTGTGTGACTTTGCCATGTTTTGCTTGAACTTTCATACACTTTTGAACCTATTTGGACTAACCTATTAACTCAGTGCACCCAGTTGCCAGTGTCTGTTTTCGGCTGTTTTTGTATTTCAGGTTTTCCGGCCATTAAAAGTGCTCCAAAAATTCCGGGAAAAATATATGAAAAATCAGCGCAACAGAAGCTTCCGGAATCACAAAGAGAGGGAAGGGGCGCCACCACCAGGCAGCCAGGAGGGCAGGTGGCGCGGCCCCACCCTAGGCCGCACCAGGGACCCTCCTGACTGCCTCGTGGGTCCCCTCGATGCCCCCCTTCGCCTATATTTACCCCTCGGGGTGGAAACCCCTAATATCGATCTCTTTCTCGCGAACTCCCCTCTGTACCGCCGCCGCCTCCGTTTCAAGATCGGGGCTGCCTGGAGAAGCTGCCCCGGCACCCTGCCGGAAGGAGGAACCCCCTCCGGGAGACCATCCATAGCCATGGACGCCTCCCGGATGTGCCGTGAGTAGTCCCCCTTGGACCATGGGTCCGTGTCCAGTAGCTATGTGATGAATATCTCCACTTTTTGTGCTTCCACTTTCGATTCCTCGTGAGCTTCCTCACATGATCGAGGCATCTATGTAATTTCTGTTGTTTCAATGCTGAGTTTGTTGGGATCTGATGGATTATGAGACTATGTTCAGATTGTGATGAGTAATATATTTGGTTCTTCTCTTTTATATTTTGTTCT
The DNA here is from genome assembly GCA_950022295.1 of Bromus sterilis. NCBI lineage: Eukaryota > Viridiplantae > Streptophyta > Magnoliopsida > Poales > Poaceae > Bromus > Bromus sterilis. Next base: position 144,889,555 of record OX465597.1, read on the forward strand.
TGAGTAAATTCTTGCATGTTCTCTGTTGCGGTATTTGCTTTGGCCAAGTATTTTATTTGCAACTCCAAGAGAGAGCGTTATGCTCGATTGTGGGTCCAGCCCCTTGATGTCTAGCTTGAGTGACAGAAACATGAGACTAGGGGATGTGCTGTTGCCACCAGGGATAAAACAACGGTGCTTGTACCTTCGGGTGCAAGGATTGTTTACTTTACGCAAAGTTCTTTTAATGCAGTTGTCTGTTGCTTTGAGTTTACACTTTGGCTGGGATTCGCAACTTAATACTAGCGAGATGTTCTGGATAGATATCTCAAGGTGGATGATTCGTAGTAGATGCAGATGGATTTCGGTCTACTTACCTTGGCGTACTTCCCATTGCTTGTGAGCCCTTCCTTTCTTGGTAGCATAGTTAGCATTGAAGTGCCTTCATAATCCTGTCAATTTCCCAGCTGTGATTTGTTTACCTCGCTAGCACTTTTATCGTCTTTTTGGAGAGAGACATAACTAGTGAAAATCACGGGACCCCGGTCCATCTTCACATTATGGTTCACACCCTCAATTTACTTTCAGCTTTTACTTTCCTTTGCACCTTTTATCTCTTGCGTTGATCCTTTGTAAACGACAAGGCCGGAGGAATTGACAACTCCTCTGTACTCGTTGGGAGCAAAGTTATTTGTTGGTGTGTGCAGGTCCATGACAACACCCTAGTCAGGAAGCAATTTCTAGCGACGTTGCCACCCACTTGTATCTCCTGAATCCTACTGGTTCGATAACCTTGGTATCTTCACCGAGGGAAACTTGCTGCTGCACTGCATCTCAAACCTTCCACTTGGGGTAACCAACGAGGGGCGAGAAGCCATCAGCCGACTGCCGTCATATAATCGACCAGCCAATGTTCTGGCTTGACTGATCTATTGTACTTGGGGGTGTCCCTAGGCAATGTGAAACCTTTGGGGAACTGCTCTTGCCGAATGCGCGGGACAAAACAGGCAGGACCCACTGGTACATCGTCTTCTGGTTGCTTATCCTGCTGCAACTGCTCGATTCGATGCCTTGCATACTTGTCCGCGATCGCTCGGGGACCTAGACGCTGACTCATTGCTGGTCGGACTGACGCAGCCGGTTGCTCATTGTGCCTGCTGTTGACTGCTGGATCATCCCTCCGACTGCCTCCCGCAGCCCCTTGATTCCTTCGACTGCGGTGCAAACTGCCATGCGACGAAGATGCCTGCCTCTGGTGCCGAGGTGGAGCATTCGGCTGGTTCGCACCCGCAGTTGCCCGAACTGACTTTGACGCCAGTGGCCCTTGCTGCTAGGTGGCCGCCTTCTGTTGCTGGTTTGTTGTGGTTATGAGGTCACGCATTCGGCGCGTCCTTTCCCGCAGCTCTTCTCCCTCCAAGTGCTACAGCTCGGTGGCGATCTGCTCGACAGCTCTCATGTTCTTCACAGGAGAACTGTATGTGATCTACGGAGCGGCGATGGTGGATGCTGCCGGTTGCTGGGCTCCTCCCGGCTCTCTGCCGACCTCTCGTCCTGCAGCTCAGAGCTCATCAATTACTGGGGGTGGGATAATGCGCTGCCTGATGACGTGCGATGCATTGTACTCCCGAACTGTTGCTGCCATACGGCGCTTTTCAGCGTCAATCCGATCTGATTTCCCTTTCAGAGCCTGAGGCAACTTCTCCAGCTCGGCATGAGCCACAGATGGATCAGCATGAAGATCCACAGGAGTGTTGAGCACGTCCGGTGGGTTGCTTGGGCCCGCTGGTGCCGTGGTTGCTGCCCTCGCGGCTCGGGGCGCTGAAGTAGAGCTCTTGTGACTAGATGCTCCCGCTATCATAACCTCCACACGGATGTGCGCAGTCGTGCCCTCTATTCCCACGTCATCTGGCCTGCCTGGCAACGGATCCGTGAGCTCAGAAAACACCCGTACCTCCCTGGGAAAAACATCAGGAAGTGGCGCGACAAAAATATGATGTCCGCCGAAAGGAATGATGACGCCGCGTGCCAGAGGCATTCCTTCCCCAAACCGCGAGGTGTTGTCGACGATGTAGTCCCATGCTCCGCTCCTCATGACCAGGCCGGAGGCGAAGCGCACGTGCGATGCAGATGATGGTCCCGTCCGGAACAGAACTCCAGTCGACGCATCGGCCTTCCCCACGGTGGGCGCCAACTGTCGCCGATATGTAATGGCAGATGCCATGGGGATGGCTAAATAGGGGGACAAACCGAGGTTAGTGTCGCTGGTACCGGAATCGAGAATGGGAACACACGATGAGACACCACGATGTACCCAGGTTCGGGCTCTCCGTAGAGATAACACCCCTAGTCCTGCCGAGCTAGCTATATGCAATAACTCTGGCTACAATGAATGCTCCTTGAGCTGTTTGAGATGAAGGAGAAGAGGGCTCTAAGCACAAATCTCTCCTTGCTCTCTTTGTGGCGGGTGAAGTTGCAATAAGTGCTCCGTCGTCCCTCACGCAGGAGGGGTACCCAAGGCTCTTATAGGCCGAGCCCGGGATACAAAGGTAAATGTACAAAGGGGAGGGCCCAGCTGGCAGCCTCAGACGAGCTAGGGTCCTCACATCGTGTTCTCCCGGATGACCCGGTATAGACTTGCGTCTCACCATGCCTCTACTCTATAGACCTTGCTATTGAACAGTGAAGCTAGAGACTTAGGCCTGTCGGCCTATCCGCGTGATCGGCGCTGGAGGAGACCGCACGCCTCTGATAGTACCGATCTTCAGGGATTGCGCATTGAATGCACTTGTACCAGGTGTCCGACCAAGGATTCTCCTCGAAGGTTACTCTGTTTACTCCGGCTGAGTGCTTCCTGGTGAGGCCGATTGCACTCTATCTGGGGCAATCGGCCTCCGACCTGGACAGCTCGGCCCACTTCTTGCTTAGTCTTGATCAGCTCGGCCTTGATTAGATCGGCGACCATCATGTCGGTGATCTTTGCCTTGATGAATTGTTCCCCTGGGTGACCCTACCCGGGGGTCATTCCCCCGACACTCTTCACGCATTCCAACATCTTCAGGCTGAGGCGGGTTGTGTAGAACACAAACACGACCCTGCAGAAACACAACAAATCAGCAAAACAAAATTAGACGAATCATGTGCACAGGAGAAAGATCAAGTACCTCGGGAAGCGACACATGGTGGCACTGAAGTAGTGCTCCTCATTGGCTACCCCAAGTGGAAGGTTGGATGTAGTCTAGTAGGAATTTTCCTTGGCAAAGATACCAAGGTTGAGTTCGACCAGTAGGACTCCAAGGTCAACAAGTAGGTGGTAAAGTGAACAATGGCGCCGTTCACAACTCAAGGTTTCTTACTTTACCTGGACCTACACACACAACATATAACTTTTCTCCCAACGAGTTCAGAGAGGTAGTCAATCTCTCCGGGTAGAGAGGTAGTGATAATTGCATCAGAAAGAAAAGAAGAAAATAAAGTGGAGGTGTAAACAGTGTTGGAAATATGGACCGGGGTCCCATGATGTTCACTAGTGATGCCTCTCTCCCAAAAGACGATAAAATAGCTAAGCTGGGTGAACAAATTACACATGGGAAATTGACAGGATTATAAATGCATCGCAATTCTAATTATGCTACTAGGAAGCTAGAAGCTCAAAAGTATGGGCACTACGCCAAGACAAGTAGACTAAAATCCATCTGCATCTACTCACTAATCATCGACCTTGAGATATCTATCCAGATCATCTCGCTAGTATTAAGTTGGGATCCCCACCAAAAGTCAAAGCAATAGACAACTGCATTAAAAAACATGCGTAAGGTAAAAAATCCTTGTAACCGCTGTTGTTTTCTGTCTGGTGGCAACAACACATCGCCTAGTCTCATGATTCTATCAGTCGGGGGGCATGAACCAACAATCAAGCATAAACGCTCCCTCTTGGAGTTACTATATACTACTTGTCCAAAGCAATAAAAAGTAACGGAGAACATGTAAGAATTACTCAAGAACAAAATATAAAAGGAGAACCAAATATATAAATCATCACAAACTTAACATAATCTCATAATCCATCGGATCCCAGCAAACATAGCAGGAATAGCTAGTCGTCATGGACCCCTGGTCCAAGGAGGACTACTCACGGAACATCCGGGAAGCGTCCATGGTGGTGGATAAGCTCCCAGAGGTCAATCCTCCCTCCGGCAGGGTGCCAGGAAGAGGTCTTCTTGTGCTCCCGATCTTGGAAGCGCTGCGGCGGCAGAACAGAGAGGAAATTCATGATGCGGGGGTCTCTTTGAGGGTTTTTGGGGCGAGGAGGTAATATAGGCCGAAGCTGGTGCTAGAGGTGGGACACACCTCCCAGGCACCCTGGTGGCGTGGCCAGGGATGGGGCCGCGCCACCTGGCCGCCTGGGTTGCAGGTGGGGTCCCCCTAGCCCTCTTTCCGGGCTCCAGAAGCTTCGTGTATTCTTATTTTGTATAAGAATTTTCTGGAATTTTTGGAGCTCTGTAAATATGTGTAATAACCCGCAACTTACAAACATCAACAGACAAAAACTGGCAATGGGTGCACTGAGTTAGTAGGTTAGTCCAAATATGTGTAAAAAGATATAAAAGTGCAGCAAACCACATAGCAATATCACCTAAAAGAACATGGATCAAGCAGAAGTTATAGATACGTTTGAGACGTATCAACATCCCCAAACTTAATTCCTTCTCGTCCTCGAGTAGGTAAATGATAACACAGACAATTTTTGTGGTGACATACTAACACACATATAAGAACTTCAAAGTAAAGAAAGTAAGATGTGAAATTCAAGTGAAGACAATAACAAGCAAGAGTCTATATCTAGTATTGAAACTAGCAGAGTATGAACATAAAGGTGCAAGAGCTCTCGCTCTCCGTGAATCGAATGTCTCCAAATGGTGTTTGCGTGCAAGAAATGGGAGATGAGTTTATAGAATAAAAATAATATATAGTTTAATTGAGAACTCAATCTACTAAAGTTTCACACTTGGTCTCCTTCGGGATCTTATTTTGACTCATCCCCGAACCACTAGTCAAGTACAAGTCAAGATGATCCTCTCCCTTTCGACTTTGAGCACTCATGCAATGGATGAGCGCGAGTAAGATATGTTTGCACATAGGATGGAAAAGAGAGAAATGATGGGGAAGGAAGACAAAAAGGTGTGAAAGGCTCACATTAATGAGGACAATAATAGGCGAGAGAAAGCCAAATGATAGATATGATGTGAGAAGTAGGGATTGCCACGCAACGGATGCACAGATGAGCTAAGGTAAGCTCTCCAGTGGAACTAGTGTGACACCCTGGTTTTTTGCCCCTTTTTATTTGCAAACTCTTTTGTTGATTTCTGGAATTTGTAGTTGTTTGCTTGGTGTTTTGCAACTCTTTTGGCCCTTATCACTTGGACCTAAATTTTCCCCTAGGAAAAGTGACCTCAAAACCCATCTCCTTCATGACCAAGATCAAGCTTTGATCTTCTATCCCCTTGCCACATTTTTATTCCATAAAATTTTCCTTTTTCAATAAAGGAATAATCCTTTTTCTCCCATTTTTGTGAAGCAATCATCCATTCTGTTGCTTCAAATGCTTTGAATTTTTTTGTGCTAGACTCTATGATCATGCCTCATGATTCTATGGAAAAAGATCATCAAGTTCAGTTAAAAAATCCCCCCTAGAAATTATTTTCCAATTCTGGACAGAGGAGCACTTTATGAAGGAAGTACCCTGTACACTAGTCAATTGGCTCTGGAATTTTTACCACTTGAGCACCTTCCTAGATCATGCATGCACACCAAAATTCATCCCAAAACTCCCAGCCATTTCTCCTCTAGAAAATCCCAAATTTTCCTGGCAGAAACCATTGTTGAAGCTGGCATCCACACTACCCCTCCTCCAAGCCATCCAAAGCCACCATTGCGCTACTGGACGATCACTATCTGCGATGGACATGATAGGAAAGCCTTGGATGCCCTCGACGCACGCGTGCACAGGGTGAGAACGCGTGCTGCCTGCCATAGGCGTGCTCTGGCCGTGGCCGAGCCGTCGCCATCACGGCCAAGCTTCGCCCGGCGAGCCCATGGCCACTCCCCTGTGTCCGTAGCTCCCGCAGCACCCCCGCACTCCACCTGTCCTCGCCCAAAGCCCCGCCGCCCGCTGGAGACCTTGCTATTGCCGCCACTTTTCGACCAGAGGGAACGCGTGCCGGCCACTGTGACCCGCACGGCTCCGTGATGTCCGTGGTTGTGTCTGCTCGTCTCCAGCATCGCCACACCCTCGCTTGCCACATTTCCCAGCAAAGTCGCGCCGCCCGCCGCCTAGCTCGTCGTCTCAGAGCGGCCGCAGCGCCTTGGCCACGCGACCCCGTGCCCCCCTCGATGCAGAGCTTCGGGAGTTGCACACACGCGTGCTGGGCCTCCTCCAGAACACTCTCGACCCACCGGGAGCAGCCTGAGATTATCCACGCCGAGCACTGCTCCAATTTCTTCTGCTCGGCGGCGCCCTCGTCAGAATCCAACCGCGACCTAAAAACCCACGCCCCCTTCGCTTCTGAGCATCGCAATACTCACCACCTCACTCCAATCGAGCACACAACCAAGAAAACCCGGCCGAGGAGGCCCCAGGCCATGGACCTCACCGGAGCACCATCGCAAGATCGCCACCCCGACCAGCTGCCTATGGTTGTCCTCTGTCCTCGCCGTTGCTTCCATGAGCCTCCTCTTGCCCTCGCGGTTCTAACGCAGTGCTCGCCGGTGGAATTCCTCGCAGGAATCACTGACTCCGACGAGAACCGCCGTTGGAGGAGAACCTAGCCTCGCCGTCAAGTCGCCATTTCTAGTGATTTTGGTACGTGCTTGCTCCCCGTAGCCTCCTCCGTCCACTGGTGCATTCGCTCATCACTGGCAGGGTCTCAACGCCGGTAAAATCCCTCGCGGGAGCCGTCGGGCCCTGTTCCCCCTCTCTCCCCGTTGAATCTGACTGGCAGGCCCCACCTTCTAGTGGCCCATCCCCCCTTCGAATCGTTTTCCAGTGGAGGGGCCCTCGTGGAAGTACGCCTTCGACGTGGCCTCTCCTGGAAATTTCTGAAATATTCATTTAAATCTATTCAAAATGGATATTTGACCAAACTTTGACCATTAATAACTTTTATTCTATAAGGCCAAATGAGTTGATTCTTTTTGCTAAATTTTTTTCTTGATCCCCTCTTTAATATGGAAAAGTTTGGTAGCTTTTCTCTCTGTCTAGGTGTACTGCACATAAGGGATGTTCATTTGACTTATTTTGCTTTTGCTATTTGAATTTCTTTTTCAGAGGACAACAATTTTCTTGCTGAGAACCAGGAGTTCAGTGACACTCCACTTGACCAAGGTAAGCCACAACATTCACTTCATGAGGGTCTTGTGTTATGAATTGCTAAATGTTGCCTTGCTCTTTTGACTTGAGTTCAATTTGAAATGATTTTATATAATCAATAACTACACCATGCTTATGTGATATAACTATGCCATGCTCACTGGTCATTAACATGTTGATCTACATTTATATCATCTTCATGTTGATTCTATCATGCATGATAGTATTTCATACATATTGATCATATTAATGCTTTGGTGACCATGCTTTGCTAAATCCATGCTATACCATGTTAGTTGATGCACATGTTTGGTGGTAGTATCATGTTCATATCTTTGTTATTATGCTAAGTTCATGACTTGATTTCATGTTGCAAGTGATTGTGGTTGGAACCGAATGAACATGAATTAACATTTGACCGGGTGCCACCGAACCGAACTTATTTCGTGCAGCCACATTTTCCTGTATGGGCAGGCCTTAGCTTGGGCTACGGTTGTGCCTTTTACGGGTGCCACCAAAGAGGGGAGGTTATGCATTGCACGCTACCCTGATCAGGTAGGTGGTGATAATCTCGAGATCCAGAGTTGATATGTTACCCGGGAGTCCCCGATTGGGACAAATTTATGGACCATCCGATGGTCAGTTGCCATGCGATGGGAGGTGTATGGAGGACACAGGGATACCCAAGACAGGATATCGGTGGTACGGTAGAAAGGTTACGCGGTAGGCAAGTTTCGTTGGAGTAGTCCTAGTCTGTTGGACAAGGAGCTCCATAGTGTGGGTAAAGTGCACAACCTCTACCGAGTGTTACAAATCTCTTCGAATAATCGAGTCCACGCTATTGGACACAATTCGTACTAGGTCACACTATGGGTCAACACAAACCGGTATAATGTTGGTGCTCAGTTGTTGGTCATGTGATAACCAGAATAGTTGGGTGGTCATGCGATGACCCAAACCGTTGAGTGGTCGTGCGACGACCTGTGTGAATGATGGGTGATGCGATGACCCGGATGTTGAGTCAGGATGGACTCAGAGGTAAGCTGCATGATCATTCCATGATCATGAGCAATGGTTGTTATTGAACTAATCTTAACCTTGATATCATGCTATGGTCATCATGTTGTCATTGTTTGCATTGTTGTTATCATGCTATTGATTACCCTGATGAATTGGCTGTTGTGATCTTGCAAGTACATTCGATGTACTGACCTAGCATGTCATACCAGATGCAGGAGAAGCTGTGCCTGAAGATTCTGGTATGCCGTACTTTGCGAACCAGGTCGTGTCCCAGCAGTGTCCCCGTGGAGTGGAGCTCCATCACCCCGTTATTCCGCTACCGTAGAGTATCTCGTCGCTCGTATCGAGGCCCCGAGATGTGACATAAATAATGTAGATATTGTTGTCGCACGAGATGTGCTGCCATGCCTCGTAGCAGTTTGTATCCCGAACTTATGTACCTGTATAATTATTAATGAAGCGGTTATTTCTATACCAATATGTTGCACATTGCCAGAAGACATGATCTCTGCCCTGGCAATGCAAGGCAAACCGGTTGCTCTGAGCCGGGGTGCCAAAACGATAGTTGGGTGGTCATGCGATGACCCCAACCGTTGAGTGGTCGTTCGACGACCCGTGTGAATGGTGGGTCATGCGATGACCCGTATGTTGAGTCAGGATGGACTCCGAGGTAAGCTGCATGATCATGCGATGATCATGAGCAATGGTTGTCATTGAACTAATCGTAACCTTGATATGATGTTGTGCTCATCATGTTGTCATTGTTTGTATTGTTATTATCATGCTATTGATTACCCTGATGAATTGGTTGTTGTGAGGTTGCAAGTACATTCGATGTACTGACCTGGCGTGTCATGCCAGATGCAAGAGAAGTTGTGCCTAAAGATTCTGGTGTGTCGTTCTTTGTGAACTAGGCCGTGTCCCAGAAGTGTCCCCATGGAGTGGAGCTCCATCACCCCGTTATTCCTCTGTCGTAGAGTATGTCGTCACTCGTATCGAGGCCCCGAGACGTGACATAAATAATGTAGATATTGTTGCCGCACGAGATGTGCCGCAATGCCTCGTAGCAGTTTGTATCCCGAACTTATGTACCTATATAATTATTAATGAAGCGGTTATTTCTGTACCAATATGTTGTGTATTGCCAGAAGACATGATCTCTGGGCTGGAAATGCAAGGCAAACCAGTTGCTCTGAGCCGGTGTGTCACAATGATTGGTATTAGATTCGCACTGACTGTACGACACGCTAGTTAGCAGGAGCGCTAGAACAACGCTAAGTCTAGAATCTTGCTTGTCATGTGCACCTTGATTGATGCATTAGATGATTGCATGGCATGCATGTAGATGCATTGGTTACTGTTGCTAATGGCTAACCATGTGAGTGTAGATGGCACCTGTTCCATACCCCTTTGAGTACGAGTCTTCACCGACAGGCTTTCCATCGCTACTCCGCCAATTTTGGCTTCGAATTTACCCTCAGGGAGAAGACCCGGTGTTCCAGGTGTACCGTGAGAAGCTGGCCGACTTTGTACACGAGTATCGCGCTGAGGTGTTCCTTTTCACGAGCTCCGCGATCGGTAGCCTTTCGCGTTCAGAAAAGGGAGGACCCGCTTCCACTCCCGAACAGGCTATCCTCTATGTTGCTCTGGACGCTCTCCTCGACTTGCGCCAACAGGAGGTTGAGATGCAGACTCTCCCAGGTTTCTCCCACTACCCCACCCTGTCTCCTATAGGGCAGTTCCTTTTTACGCCCGACTCAGAGTGCAACCATGTAGTCGTCCACCTCAGTCACTACATGGTCGCTCAGTACGAGTTGATCATCAGTCTTGCAGAGGAGCTGGCTCGTTCTAGGGAGGCACTTGCATCTATCAGTATAGCTTAGTAACCACCTCCTCCCCCACCTTCCACCTTTGCACTAATGCCGACTCCGACTGTTCCACCTTCACTCACACCGGAGACTCTAGCGGCACATCCTAATGTTTCGGCTATCACTCGACGCGAGACCCCAGACGAGTGGGCCACGTTGATTGCTACCCCTCCTGCTCTGATGCTTAGGCAGCGTACTCCCTCTCCTCTTGAGGGAGAGTCTTCCCATCAGCGTCGCCGTATTGACGTCACCTCTCGCAGCACGATCCACATTGTTAGTTCCGACTCTGGGGATGACTCCGATGGTTCCACTGCTTGTCAGTGCCCGCTTCACTTCCACGACTAGAGCGATGTTGAGTAGCAGCATGAGTATGTTTCGCATCTATTGTAATGCCGTGCATGTTGTTAACTGCCGTATGAGCAGTACTAGTCATGCTATCCCTCACTAGTTTGCTATGTATGATGTTGTAATGCTATGTATAATTATGGGTGTGCATTTCGTTCTTATTCGGCTATTTTTGATGTTTCTTTTAACTCGTTTCCCTCGATGATTTTGACGTGGTATAGGTGACTCGGATGGACCCCTACTCTCTTTCTTTTGGATAATGACACCACGCCTGGTTCTGAGCTGATTCTTGGTCAGCCGTCCAGGGTGGATGCCTATTTTACCTTTCTCTTTTCAACATTCGGCCCGTGTTCTGAGCTGCTTTTCGGCCGTCTCGGGCGGTTGTTGAGTTTCTTTTCGCAATGAAGACCCTATGTTCTGAGTTGTATTCTCGGTCGTCTTAGGGGACCTCTGCCTTCTTCTTATCAATGCTTCTCCAAGTTCTGAGTTGTTTTTCGGCCGTCTTGAGCAGTGGTTGAGTTATTCCAGTAATGCCTCAGATCCATGTTGTCAAGACCATTCTGGAGGCCGCTGGTTTTCACAAGGTTTTGAATGGTCATCAACTACCACTTTTGGTGTTGCGAGTTTCTTTTCGTCCTGTTGTCACTTTACTTGTACCCCTCTAGTGGTTGCTCACTATATTGGTGCTTTATATTGGGAACGGATATAGGATGAGGAGGGGTGAAGGAACCAACTCTGGTGACGATGACACCCCTGTTCGTCGATACGCCAAGCAAGCTGGACTGTCACCAGAATAGATTCCACCTCATCCACAGCAGGCACCAACCACAAAACATATAATGAGGATGTTTGAAGAGAAGAGGAACCAAGATATCATGGAATTACTGAGAAGCATGTAGACTATAGTGGGAAAAAATTAGAACCCACGATCACGCTTCAAGCTATCTAATTTTCAGCGCACCCGACCACCAAGCTTTGACCAGGCAGCAGATCCCATCGAAGCTGATGACTGGCTAAGGACAATAGAAAATAAATTGGAGATTGCCCACTGTGATGAAGCTGACAAGGTACCATTTTCCACCCATTACCTCAAAGGTTACGCAACTCTTTAGTGGGACAATACAAAGGCACTATGGCCTCCAGCAGAAGAAATCACCTGGGAGAAGTTCAAGGAAAAGTTTCGCTCATACCATATCCCTACTGGAGTGTTGAAGATCAAACAGAGAGAGTTCCTTACTCTTGTTCAAGGCAGCATGTCAGTAACTGAGTACATGAACAAGTTCTATCACCTCGCACGATACTCGTTCCATGATGTGGCCACTGAGGAGAGAAAGATAGATCGCTTCCTTGGCGGACTCAGTGCCACTCTCCGTTGCCAGCTTAGTATGTTGGACTTCCCGGACTTCCAAACTCTTGTCAACAAGGCGCTCATAGCAGAACGTGAGTACAAGTCTGTCATTGAACACAAGTTTTGGAATGACGACCGCAAATGGAAACATGAATCTAAGAAGCCCAACAATGAGCCATCTTTCCAGAAACCATGCGTTTGGCAGCCTTCTCAGACCAATTACAAGCCCTCTTGGACCAAGGGAAACCCCGTGACCAACAAGCCGACAAACCAGGGGAAGCCTTACATCACCAACCAAGTAAGGGAAGACTGCCTGTGCAACAACACCTGCTTCACTTGCGGGAAGCCAGGGCACTACTCCAAGCAATGCCCGGCCAAGATGGGGAAACCCGATCTGCAAGTCAACAACATTGGGGGCCAGCCCAACACAAACTATCACCAGGCTTGAGTCAACCATGTCTTGGCCGAAGGAGCCCGCGAGTCCCGCGATGTGTTCATCGGTATGTTCCCTATTAATAACATACCCGCAATTATATTATTTGATTCCGGGGCAATCGACTCGTTTATTTCGCGGAGTTTTCCCACCTAAGACAATTTTCCCATCTCTCTTTTGGACAAAACCGTGGTGGTACAAACCCCCTGGGGCGTGCTCAGAGAAGACAGTATATGCAAGAATCTGACAATTGAGATATATGAAGTGAAGTTCCCAGCCGCCCTTTTTCTGCTGGAATGCAAGGGGCTAGATGCAATTCTTGGAGTGGATTGGCTCATAGCTCATCAGGTCCACCTCGCCTTCCAGACCCGAATAGTGAAGCTGGTTAACCCAGAAGGAAAAGAAGTCCGGTTCACCGCCGTGGGAATTCCATGAAAGAAGGAGTTATTGGTATGCCAAATCACCAGAACTGACATGGATAAGATTCAAGTAGTCAGAGAATTCCCACATGTGTTTCCAGAAGAATTGCCAGGTATGCCACCGGACATGGAACTGGAGTTTTCTATTGAGATTTTTCCGGGGACATCCCCAATATACAAGAAGTACTATGGAATGCCATCTACCGAACTGGTAGAGCTGAAGAAATAGTTGGACGAGTTATTGCAGAAAGGGTACATTCGTCCCAGCACCTCACCATGGGGGCACCTGTGTTGTTTGTCAAGAAGAAGGATGGCAGCCTGCGAATGTGTGTGGACTACCGTCCACTAAATGAAGTCACCATCAAGAACAAATACCCGCTACCCCGCATTGACGATCCGTTCGACCAGCTGAATGGTGCACGGGTATTTTTCAAGATAGACCTATGCACGGGTTATTAACGGCTAAAGACCAAGAAAGAAGACATACCCAAGATGGCATTCACCACGAGATATGGCCTATATGAGTTCACAGTCGTGTTATTCGGATTGACAAACGCTCCAGCATACTTCATGGGCACGATGAACAAGGTCTTTATGGACTTCCTGGACAAGTTTGTGGTGGTATTCATCGATGATATCCTCATATACTCCAGAAGTGAAGAAGAGCATGAACAACATCTCCTTATCATATTGGAGCGATTACGAGCTCACAGTCTATACACCAAATTCAGCAAGTGTGAATTCTGGCTAAAAGAGGCGGGATTTCTGGGGCACATCCTGTCAGCACAAGGAGTAGCGGTAGACCCTAGTAAAGTGGCCGACGTACTGAACTATAAGCCACCAACCACAGTGACTGAAGTCCGGACTTTCTTGGGATTGGTGGCTATTATCGCTGATTCGTTGAAGGGTTCTCCAAAATAGCCAAGACATTGACCGAACAATTGAAGAAGAATCATAGGTTTTTCTGGACCAAGGAATGTGATGATAGTTTCAGGAAGCTAAAGACAAAGTTAACTTCCGCACCCGTCTTAACCTTGCCGAACCTTCACAAGGGATTCGACATATATTGTGATGCTTCCAGATGTGGCCTCGGCTGTGTGCTTATGCAAGAAGGGAAGGTTGTAGCATATGCCTCCCGAAAGCTACGCCCACATGAAGGAAATTACCGCACCCATGATTTGGAACTAGCAACCGTAGTGCATGCTTTGAAGATATGGAGGCATTATCACATCGGCCAGCGGTGTGAAATATACACGGACCACAAGAGCCTCAAGTATATCTTCACCCAACCGGATCTCAACCTTAGACAAAGGAGATGGTTGGAATTGTTCAATGACTATGACCTCGGCATAAACTATCACCCCGGGAAAGCCAATGTGGTGGCCGATGCCCTCAGCAGAAAGCCGAGCATGATCAATGCACTTTGGAAAGGGATGCACCCGGAACTGCAAAGAGAATTTGGTAGCCTCAATGTAGTACTATGTGACCCGCTGAACGTGAAGACAATAGAGATCACCCCAACCCTCGTGGAAGAAGTCAAGGAAGCGCAGAAACAAGACCCGGAGATCCAGGAGATCAAGGTGAAGGTACGGCAGGGAAAAACCGCATCCTTCCGCGTCGATGCCCAGGAGACTCTATGGTTTGTGGACCGACTATGCGTGCCAGATCAAAACAGCCTAAGGCAGCAAATACTGCGAGAAGAACATGAGACCGCATATTCCATCCACCTAGGAGGTACTAAGATGTATCAGGATTTGCGGACAACATTTTGGTGGTCTGGAATGCGGAAAGATATTGCATACTATGTTGCCCGTATAACGGACACATAAGGTAACTTAATCTTCTTTCTAGGGAAGTGTTCCATTCCCTTTTTGAGGGGGAATTGTAATCTAATGGTCCCTTCTTTTATGTCAATAATAGCACCAACGGTGCGAAGAAAAGGACGTCCCAAAATAATTGGACATGAGGGATCACACTTAATGTCCATAACAAGAAAATCAATGGGAACGTAATTATCATTGACAATAATAAGAACATCATCAATCCTTCCTAAAGGTTTCTTTAGGAAAGAATTAACAAGACGAACACCAAAAGAACAAGAATCAAAAGGTTTCAAATTGAGCATATCATACATTGTTTTGGGCATAACAGAGGCACTAGCTCCAACATCACAGAAAGCAACACAAGAGAAATTATTCAATTTAATTTTGACTATGGGATCCTAAACATCTTCTAGCTTCCTAGGGATAGAAGTCTCTAGCCTGAGCATCTTCTCCCTAGCTCTGATAAGAGCATTAGTCATATGCTCGGTGAAGGCAATGTTAGGTGTGCTAGTGTGGGGGTCTATAGCCATTCTTTGCGAAAAGGTGATAACTTCAGAAAGACTACAATTATCAAAATCAAGATTACTAAAGAGAAACTCCACTAAAAAGGAATTTTTGCAATTGTCCTAAGTGTCTTTCTTACAAGAAGGTAGGGAGTGGAACCACTTCTTTTGTTTTCCCCAGACGGAAAATCAAAGAATTCTAATTTAAATTGGTCACTATCCATCCCAAGAGGTTTTTGTTCATCACACACCCTTTCATAATTTCCAAGTGATAAATAGCATCCTCTCCTTTCTCAGAAAATTGTTTTCTTAAATCATATTTGAGGAAAGGTCTACTAATGGGTGTGCAAACATAATAACTATCATGACAAACATAATTGCATAGCTCTAAAGGATTAAAGTTTTCCCGCTAGGGATTCCATTCCAGGGGAAAATTTCAATACTAGTGGAACCCATAGTGATAGCAGCAATAAAGAACAAAGTAAGCAATTTTTCGGGTTTTTTTTGATAAAGGACACTACGATAAAACTAAAAGGTAAAGTAACAAGACTAAAAAGCAAAGATAAAAGGTAATGTGAAACTCCCCTATCTTGAAGATTTGAATCCCCGGCAACGGCGCCATAAATTACTCTTGATGGCACTGATGTAGTGCTCCTCGTTGGCTACCCCAAGTGGAAGGTTGGATGTAGTCTAGTAGAAATTTTCCCTTGGAAAAGATACCAAGGTTGAGTTCGACCAGTAGGAATCCAAGGTCGACAAGTAGGTGGTAAAGTGAACAATGGCGCCGTTCACAACTCAAGGTTGCTTACTTTACCTGGACATGCACAGACAACACATAACTTTGCTCCCAACAAGTTCAAAGAGGTTGTCAATCTTTCCGACCTTGTTGTTTACAAAGGATTAAACGAAAGGGTAGAGTGGTAGTGATAATTGCATCAGAAAGTAAAAGCAGAAAATAAAGTGTAGGTGTAAACAATGTTGGAAATGTTGACCGGGGTCCCATGATATTCACTAGTGATGTCTCTCTCCCAAAATACGATATAATAGCTAAGTTGGGTGAACAAATTAAATTTGGGCAATTGACGGAATTAAAAACACATCGCAATGTTAATTATGCTACTAGAAAGCTAAAGGCTCAAAAGTATGGGCAGTACGCAAATACAAGTAGACTGAAATCCATCTGCATCTACTCAATAATCATCCACCTTGAGATATCTATCCAGAACATCTCGCTGGTATTAAGTTGCGAGCCCCCCCCCCCAAAGTGTAAAATCAATGCAACATACAACTGCATTAACAAACTTTGCGTAAGGTAAACAATCCTTGCAACCGTGGTTACAAGCACCGTTGTTTTCTCCCTGGTGGCAACAACACATCCCCTAGTCTCATGTTTCTGTCACTCAAGCTAGACATCGGGGGGCATGAACCCACAATAAAGAATAAACGCTCCCTCTTGGAGTTACTATCTACTACTTGGCCAAAGCAATAAAAAGTACCAGAGACTATGCAAAATTACTCAAGAAAAAAATATAAAAGGATAACCAAATATATAACTCATCACGATCTGAACATAATCTCATAATCCATCAGATCCCAGCAAACACAGCATAGGAACAGCAGGAAAATTACATAGGTGCCTTGATCATGTAGGCCAGCTCACAAGGACTAAGAATTGAAGCACAAGATTGGATAGAAGACATCACATAGCTACTGGTCATGGACCCATGGTCTTAGGAGGACTACTCACGACACATCCGGGAAGTGTCCATGGTGGTGGAGAAGCTCCCGGAGTTCAATTCTCCCTCCGGCAGGGTGCCCGGAAGAGGTCTTCTGGTGCTCCCGATCTTGCAAGCGCGGCGGCAGTGGAACATCGAGGAAATTCGCGATGCGGGGGTCTCTCTAAGGGTTTTCGGGACGAGGAGGTAATATAGGCCGAAGGGAGGTGCCAGAGGTGGGCCACACCTCCTAGGCGCCCTGGTGGCGTGGCTAGAGAGGGGGCCACGTCACTTGGCCGCCTCGGTCGCAGGTGGGGCCCCCTTAGCCCTCCTTCGATGCTCCGAAAGTTTCCTGTGCGCTGATTTCTATAAGAATTTTCCGGAATTTTTGGCGCTCTGTAAATATGGGTAAAAACATGCAACTTACAGACATCAGCAGACAGAAACTTGCACTAGGTGCACTGAGTTAGTAGGTTAGTCCAAATATGTGTAAAAAGATATAAAAGTGGAGCAAAACACATAGCAATGTCACCTAAAAGAGCATGGAACAAGCAGAAATTATAGATACGTTTGGGACATATCAGCACATCGATAGCATATGGAACCATGGAGCTCACAAGCCCAGTATTCATGCACTTGGTGATCTGCTGAACCTGAGACAAGAGGTGTGGACACCTCGGACTATATGTTTGAAGCGTCCAACTATGTATACTGTCATGCTCCCATGACCAGTGTTGCACGACACACAACTCGACAATTCATAATTGTCGAAGTTATACAACAATAGTCTTATATGGCCACATCGGGCTCAAATAGAAGCGGAATAAGCAAAAGCAGGATAAGTAGTAGCGGCACAATCCACATGGCAGTTCAGATCATAGCACGTCCTAGTAACCGTCGATAGCATCATCGTCAAATACCTGCTCCTCCAAGCCTGGCCGATTGAATAACCAGGGACAAAGCCATGAGTACTCGCAAAACACCTAAAGAATGAAACAAAGTTTGCATATGAAAAAAATGGGATGGCTATATGGTGGAGTTTCTCATAGGGATTTCCTATCTACTCAAGATTATTATTAAGTTGGCAAAGTTTTAAACTTGGCAAGTTTTTAATTCCCACAATGAATTTGGATAAGTCAAGTCCAACCCTTTTCAACAATATCAACATCTTCATCGCGAACCATAAACTCAGTACCGGGCTTTCTCATCTAGATGTACACTTTACCCACCACATTCGGTACATCCACCATGTGTCCCCACGGATCGTCATACCTTAATATGCGGGTCTCGGATAATCGACCATAGTCTTTCCCTTGTTTTTCCTAGTACAGGTGAATCTATGTAACAGGCCAGATTTCACAAAAATTAAAAATTTGTTTTCGGTGTGAATTGTTTGATTGTCTGATTTTTTTGTGGTGTGTGCATCCCCGATATATCGATCAGCGATTATTCCCCCCCCCCCCTTATCTCGTATCGGATGCGTGACCGACCTTTTCCACCACGGCACACGACTTTGCGACACCGGGGTTTCACCCGAGCACCGTCACAACTGGCACAGGACCAGCCATCGCCACAGGAACGAAAACCCCATTTATTTAATAAACGGATTATTTAGTGGGGCGCCAAAAAAATGTTCTCGGAATGTCACTGCAGTGAGGTACGATTGACGGGCTCGACGCGCTAAGCGTGTAGATCGAGATTTCATCGGAATCGGAGTCCGTACGGAGTCTCGGCGGTCACGAACACGATCACCGGACGCGAGAGAGAGGTACCGGGGGCATTTGCGTAAACTGACCACCCAGCCTGCCCTATATAAGACCACCAGCCTCCCACACCCATTTTAGGGTTCCCCTTGTGATAATTGCAGCCACACCCCTAGCAAAAACCTAGATCTTCCCCTCCAGTCCAGATTGCACCCGCAACCCTAGCCCCTGAGCATTTGTGGTCGTTTGATCGCAGATCCGAGGGCTCCCGGGGTAGCCACGTCACCCCGAGACCCTCCAACTCCAGCCTCCAGACGAACTGGGCCCCGCAAGGCCCCGGATCCGCCGCCGCGGTCCGCCCGAGCCCATCCGGGCGCCACCGCATGGACCTCCACTTCCCGGTCGTCCTCTCCACCGCCTCGCGCCTTCCGGCGAGCCGCCGACCGTCAAAAAGCCCGCCGGCTACCACTGTACGCCACGCCGCGGCCTCCCTATCCTCCATCCTCTCCTCCCCGCGCCCGTCTTCTCCCCTGACCCCCTCCTCTTTCTCCCGCAGGAAAGCCTCCATGGACGCGACCTCGAAACCGCCACGGGGCCTCGCCGGAGACCTCAAACCGGCTTGGATCCGGCGCCCCCTCGACCTCCTTCGCCGCTGTCCGGCCGTCCCGGCCACCCCGCCGCTCGGCGTCGCCCCCTCTTCGCCGGAAGGCAGTGCCGCCGCCGCCTCGCTGGTCCTGGACGAGGGCGAGGTCGCCGCTCGATCTGGACAGGGTGGGCCGGCCCACTCCAGCGCCAGGCCACCCCTCCACAGCCACCTTGGGCCGAGCCCGTTTAGGTGAGGCACCTTTTTTTCTGTCTGTTATATATTTTGCTAAGTCAGAGAGAAATATGCTGCTGATCCCGTTTTGTAATGCGGTTTCCCGTTGACTCGTAGGTCGGAATGAAGTGATTCTGTTTTTGTTTGGTTGTGCTTTCTGTGCTCTAGAGTTCATCTTTAGGAAGCTATTTTTTTTGAGGTCATATTGATGGTGCAAATCTGTGTAGAAGTAGGCACTAGACTGTGAACTGTTGCTAAATTCTGTCAAGTGCTGCTGATGTTATTTTGTTGCAACTTTGATTGATGATTGTGACACATCCATGAGGCCTATTGCATTGATTATTTTTCCTATGTGTTAAGAATCATGTGTACTTCATTTCCATCCTTTAACTTGTCATGTTTAGCTGCTTTAGCTATATTAAATCTTGCTCCAAAGTGGTGATCCTGATGTTAATCTGTTGCTGTTGCTGAAACTGTTAATTTGTTGCAACTTCTGGTGACGGTTGTGTCGCAACCGTTTATCGGAATTGAGTGATTCCAATTGCATATTGTTAAGCATCATGTCTACTTCCATTATATGTATTGTATTGCCATGATATGCTTCCTAGTCATATAGTTATTGAGCTCCAAAGTTGCTATGCTGCTGTTTTTGACAACCACCTCTGTTTTTCTATAAGTTTGTTACATTTCGATGCCATGTTGCATGCTTAATATCTTTTGATCTATGATGCCTATTTGCATGATTCTTGTTGCCACGCCTTCCCTGTCATCTCTAATTTAGTTCCATATCATTTTTGAGCATGTTTGCATTGATTATCATGTTTATGCATTGCTGTAAAGTGTGCTTCCTGATGTTGGCAGATTGTGCCCGTAACTTTTTTTGCTTGTATCTTTTTAACCGTAACTCCGTTTGGGGTGTTCTTTATATGTAACTTGATTAGTTTTTCGTGTACTTTGTGTTTATGCTATTGTTTGCTGTTGTTAATTAACCTAAAATATGGTTTAGGACAGAACAGTACCAAATCTTTTAATTATCGTGGAGCACTTAGTGATATGCCATGTTTAGGTTGTGCCCCACTTAAATTGACTAGCATAGATAGTTTCCTTTATGCTTCACCTCTTGACATGATTGTGTGCTATGCCATGCTTGCTTGAGTTGCCATGTTAACAACCTTTGTTAATCACCTGTAGCTAAACAACTTGAACCCTTGTAAACGAGCGGTATTCGTCGTGTGTGACCGATACCCCTGTAACATCCCAATTTTTTGTAAAAATTTGGATGTTAATAGAATCATTTGTGCATATCATTTTTTCCCATCGCATATTGGATCTTTTGGGTTTTCTTTCCAATTTATTTTAACCCAATAAAAAAATCAAGAGAGAAGATAACATGACTTCTTCAACATAAAAAGGGTTAAGAAAATATTGGAGCATTTATTTTATTTTAATAAAGCATTTCGGGAATTTAATAAATCCTAAAATTCCTTTTTGGAATTTATTAATTTTCCAAAATGACTTTATAAATAAATTTTCGCATTTTATAAAATTGCATTGAGCTAGGAATATTTATCCTAGGCTTTATAAAAATATATATAAATATATATATATAATTTTGTTGAGGTTTTATCAGAGTTTTATTAAACTTATTTATTAAACGCACACAGCACGCAGCGCGCCCGCACACAGCGCGTAGCAGCGCCGCTGCAGCGCCGGCCACGCCCGGCCATGCCGCCCTTCCTTCTTCCTTCCTTCCTTCCTTCCCCGCATACCCCGCACCTTCCTTCTCCGCCCCGACACCATTAAAGCCCCCATTAATCCTCCATTAAAGAGTTCGCCGGAATTTTCGCACTTGCCGGTTTTCGTCGCCGGGAGCACGAATCTGGACACCTCCCCCTATATAAGTCACCCCTGCGTGCCCCTCCTCCCACTCGTCCAAAGCCCCCAAAAATCTTTCCCAAAGCCGCCCCGTAGCTCGCGTATTTGCTCGCCGAATTTCGCCGGTCAAGCTCCGCCTCGGCGTCGATCACGTCGCCGGTAAGCCGTCTTGAGACCCCAAACTCTAGAAATCGGTTGCCCTCGTCGTTGCGCACCTCATGGACAAGCTTTTGTCTCTTCTCGTGCACCACAGCAGCGTCCCGGAGCTCGCGCGTCCACCGGAGTTCGCCGGAGTTCGCCGCCGCCCCGCCACGTCATAGCCACGCCGGAGACCGTCGCCACCACCCCGCGCTTCCCCACGCCGAGCCGCCCCTCCCCGACACCTCCCTCGCCGCCAATCCCCACCGGAGCCGCCGCCCCACGAAGAAGACGCCGACGACCACGTACAGTACGTGTACGTTTCTTCCTGTGTAGAAGAAGATGGAAAAAAATACGTTTTAGTTATTTATTTATTTATTTATTTTAGAGATTTCACTAGATTAAAATTTTACCCCTAGTATTGTTTTAGCTATATTATTTTACTCGTTTATTAGTTTAGACGAAACCAAATCCCGCGTTTAATTTAATTTTATTTTTTATTTTTTCATCCCGCTATCGCGTGGAAACGTATTTCTAGAATTTTGGAATTTTAAAATATGAGTTTGAATGTATTTAAATTCAAACTTCGTTTGACCATAATTTTATAACCGTAGCTCGGTTTTGACCGATTATTTTTGCAAATCAAAAACCTAAATTATCTATATCACTTAGGACTTTGATCAACAAGTTTCACACAAATTTTGTTCCGTTTTACAAAACCTTTTTCATTTTCTTTTCTTTTCAAGATTTGTCGAAACTTTGTTTTCGTTTCTTTTGTATTATGTTTTGATTGGATGCACTTGTTTGTTTGCGATAGATTGCCCCGAGTGCGATGTGGAATATTTCCAGTCCTTAGAGTTTGACCAGCAGCAGCCAGGCAAGTCTACCTTTGATCATTTTCCACCTTACCTATGTTTTATTGCATGTAGTACCCCTTTCTTAGAATGCATAAGTAGAAGTTTACTTTCTCTCAAACCCAGTAGTTCAATTTGTGGTAGGTTTAACTTGTCACCATCGTGTAGGAAATTTTAGTGCTATGCTATTGTAGACGTGGATTGGGGAGTGAATTCACGATGAGATGAGGGACTTTGTAGTAAATCAGGACCAAGTTAAACTCAATGAACTACCTGGGTGGAATGGTTGGAGGCACCCTGGAGGAACCAGTGGAGATGCCTAAGTGACCTGGAGATGGCCAGGGATCACTGCGGAAAGCCACCCAGGCTTAAAGGAATTTTATCATATTGTCATTTTCTAGAAGCTTACGTGTGCAGCCACAAGCCATTATGGGCTCTGGCTTGGTTAATTAGTAGTAGTGACTCTTGCTAGGTGGTGCTACGAACGTAGTGTTGGTAGGTGGGATGGGCACCGCCAGAGTAAGGGAAACTCTTCTAAAAGACCATGTCTCGACCTTCCTATTTCCATACAAAGTGTAGTGTGGAGAATACCAATGGAGGTGGTCGAGTCTTGTGGGGAAAAGTGCACAAACTTCTGCAGAGCGTATAAATCTAATCGATTAGCCGAGTCCCCGGTATTGGACAATTTGAGCATCTAGCTATGGTAATTTTGAGAAATCTCATCATCTTTAATTAATCATTTTGGGCATAATTACCATGGGTTGTCTTGTGCTTTATTGAGATTATTTTTAGGAACATTCATTCTATAGGAAAAATTTAGCTTTATGCAAATTGAAACGTAGAAGCTCCACCAGCCAAATGCATGTATTGTAGGACTTCATTTTCTTCTCCTTGGTATGACTTGCCGTACATTCAAAGTACTGACCCTATTTGGGCTGTACGATTGTTGCAGATTACTCTGACGGTGACTAAGGTGCGAATAGGTTATTGTCCTATACTCAACGTTTTGCCGTGGAGTCGGATGGACCACTACTACTACTATTGCTTCCGCAGTTTTGATGGCCTTAAGCCATACTATTGTATTTTATTTTCTTTATTTTGAACTCTCCGATGTAATAAAATACATGTGATTTATTCTGTTATTCATCGAGTACTGTGTGTGCCACCAAATTGATCCAGGGACTCGCATAGATCACAGAGACTTGGTCCCATTTGGGATCGGGTCGTTACAACCCCACTTAAACTGTTAGTTACCGTTCTCGACGATAGATCCGTATCGCTTTGCCGTGTCGTGTGATGTCTTCTTGATCTTGTGTTGCCCCGTAGTAATAGAGTGCTTGCTCGTTGATTGCTTTCCAGTGTTTATCGTCTTGTGTGCTTCCACGGGTACCTTCGGAGATGTTGCGAGCTTGCGATCGACTACACCTTCGGAATCCGACTTATCAACAGGCAAGGACTATACATTACTTATGATCCATTCTATTTCCACCAGCGGTTTGCATGCTAGTCTAGGCTAGGTTCGATGTTTGATCCTACCACATGTTTACAGCCTCTTTCAAACCGATACAGCCATGTCCCCTCCCAGCAAACCATGTACTGCTATGTTACTATTGCTCGTTGCTCAGCCCCTGCTTAGTATGCATGCTTAGGTTGCTACGATGTTACCCTGTTACACCTTGGTTTGGGCTATCACATTATTATATTGTTGTTGATGATATGATTCTTATAATGTTGATTATATTCGACGAAGGATGGGAGGTCTAGGCTATCCGGCCCCGACGCTTTGTTCCATTCGAGTCACCTAGGATCCGAGTTCCGGGTATTGGTTTTAAGACTGAGCGTGCCTAAACGCGTGTGGGATGCTATGGGGTCCCCTTTTCTTACCTACCTAGCTCCAAACATTTCTAGAGGTGGCCCAAGCTGATTTACCATTTGAAACCGTGTGCGTAACTGGTCTGCAGCCAGTGGTTTTAAAACAACTCGGGCCAGCAGAGACAGAGTTCCTGTGTTGGTACACACTGGTGAGCTAGGGAAGTCCCCTGTTATATAGGTGAGGCTAACCCCGACCTAGGCCATACGAAAGAGTCCGATCCGAGAGCGTGGCCGGCTTTTGGGTTGGGTGTCGACTCCCCGGGGGCCATCCGGATTTGTTCGTTGTTAGTTAGAGGGACCTGTCGTTTCGGATCTCAAGCAACTAAATCATAAAATGGTTGCCTGTGATGGGTATCAACTGAGAGAGATGGACGTGCGTGCGGAGCCTTGTAATGGGCAGTTGGTACACCCCTGCAGGGTTAAATCTTTTCGAGAAGCCGTGTCCACGGTTATGGACGACTTGAGAGCTACTCCTTGTTCATAGACAACAACAGCAGAGATAATCTTAATATAATTTGATAAACGTGTGTGTGTCTTGACTTCTTCTTCTTTGTCGGGATGCGAAGAGGAGGACAAGGATAGGATAGGTGTTATGCTTGCGTAGTAGTTGATAGCAAGACTTGTTGGAGGCGATTCCTCATCGAATGCGTGGCTTCTTATCTTACTCTCTAGATCGTTAGCCACTTCATAAATGCTAGTGCGGCAGCAACCTCACCACTTACCCCATCCTTACCGTAAACTACTAGTTGTCCTAGAAAGACGAGTGATGAAGTCCTTGCTGGGTCAGTTGACCACTACAGTTGGATGCTGAGTACTTCTGTACTCATGATACTACCCCCAAACTCTTTTCAGGGTTCTTGATCAACAACAGGTATGGTGATCGACGTTTCACGTGGAGGCTCGACGACGACTAGTTAAGCGGATCCCGGCGGAGGGCCTGGACCCGTGTGGTTATGGGAATCGATGTTTTTCTCTTTGCCAGTAGGCATTTGATTGTAGTCTGTACTCAGACATGTATCTTCCGCTGTTGTATTGTATTAAGGCAGTTGTATGCCGATTGTATGAGATGTTGTATCCTTGTGTCGGTAATGTTGTGATATCAAGTTGGAAATCCGGGGCATATGGCTATGTCATATGTCGAGGTGGGACCGACATGTGCTTCGTCCCCGGATCTGGATGGAAACATCTAGATCTGGAACAGTACCGCATATCGGGCCTTACAATCTACCCCTTGCGTACTACATGGACTATCCGTGTGTCAGGTCATTCTCCTCTTGGACCCAAGCCTGCACCGTAGTCGAAGAGCACCAAGGTTCCGTTCTGACACCAAGCCTTGCTAATTTCACCCATCGACTTCGAGGGCTTTGGATTCGTGGAATCACTCATCCATGTGTAGTTATAAGACCCCCGTACTAAGACAAACAAGCTTCCAACTAGCGCTGACCCATACCAGAGTATAGTGGTTGTACTATAAGGCTAGGTTTTGGCGGCACTTATAGAGAGCCCCTCCAGACTTTGTCCATGTCCGATGATGTTCCAGCAATCTTGGCCATACCATCTTCTTAGACGTATGCCTTAACCAATAGGGTGAACTATGACTTTCCATGATGTTATGTAATGCTAATTATCAAGGCTAAGTGATGGTATCGACAGAGTGTCGGGATCATCGGGGTTCTACTCAGTTTTCCCAGATAGGTAGGCTATGGGGTGGTGTCGAGTTTTCCTAATATAACTAATACAATCCCAAACCATATATTGCAATATAAGTGGAGTGAGCCTAATGTTGTTATGGTGGAATTCTTTATCATGGAAAGGAAGTAACAAGGCATAGCATTAACACAAGGCAAGACAGTAACAAGCATAACCAAGCAGCAAGCAAGCATGACATGTAAATGATTAATACTAACACATCACAACTTATAAAGGTTTTTGTTAGTCCTATAAGATTATTGTAATAATTATTCTACTTAAATTATATGAGGTTTCAAATTCCTCATATATTTGTTTAAAAAACCATAGAAAAATATAATAAGAAGAGCAAACTCAATAATAAAGGAAAAAGGTGCAAAAATTCTAAATGCTATTAGGGTTTGAGCTATTACTATGTTAGACTTGATGATGTTGGTTTTTATGTGATCATCTTAAGATGATTTGCATATATGGTGGAGATATGACCTTTACCACAATCACTTTTTTGTCTAAGCACAAGCCCCACAAAACTATCATCATAGCATCCTTGATTTGTACATTGCATTCAAAAGAAACAACATAATAACCATAAGTTCACCTTTCAACTGCATGCAAGATCATTTTTATCTCTAAACACACACATTCCAACATGCATTCATCATCATAGTACTATAATACAAAAGTTTTTGTTGGCTCTCAATTTGTGGTCATCTACTAATGGCTTATATCACATGCTATAATTTTGGGGTGTGACAAGAGGTCACGACTCGAAACATCCTCTGGAGAACATCTTGTCGAGTCCTTGAGTCCGGAGTACTGCCACATGGGATGTGCCCGGAACTACAGCGGTTGAACACATCTCTTCACCAAGAGGCGATGAGTTAACCACCGCTCAACCTCCCTTTGAGATCCGCGACTGCCCGCACCATAGGCTCCAGCGCCTCCAACTCGACCGGAGATAGATCATGCCCCAAGATAACTGCTTCGCCACTCTAGCGACCAAATCAAACGGCGCCAAGCCATACTGTTGGCTAGAAACTACATGATCCTTAACATAAGACCATTTCTTCCGCCACATATGGAAAGAATCAAGCTTCTCTAGATCAAACTAAGCGTGCTTAGCCTTGATGGAGATGGCATCACCTCCAACAGAGTACTCAACGCAGGTCCTCTTCACACTGAAGAGGCGCCTCCAGACCTCCCAATGTGGATAGACCCCAAGGAAACAATAAAATGACGTGATGAAACACGCTATGTGCAAAATCCCATTGGGGGTAAGACCATGCAGCTGCAGCTGGTATGCAAAAAGCAGCCCACGAACAAAAGGATGCACTAGGAGAGAAAATCCGCGCGGAAATAAACTCAGAAAGCATACCCGTTCATCGCCTTGGGACGAAGGACCTCCTCCTCTCTTGGGATCCGAGCACTGCCCTCGGCGACATCCCTGTCTGCCGTGAAAGCCGCCAAATCATCAGCCTCAAGGGACAACCACTCCCATTGGTCGATCTTCTTCGCTGCCGGCTCCTGCGGCGCACCCTTAGCGAGCTTTGTCTTCTCAGCACGCTTGGACATAGTGCCCCTAGAAAACGGTTGAATCGGATGAACTTGGAGGCAGGAATCGAAGGAAGAAGAAGCATGAACATAAAATATATAGGAAGCAGAAGGCAAGAGCACGGTAAATCTAAAATTACCGATGGCTTCCCTTATATAACCAGCGGTGCACGCCCATCTCTACATCGTTGATCTCTGAACCGAATCAACGGGGCACGATCCCACGATCCCCACGCGGCATGGAAATCTCAATCGGCGCAGTAACGACGCCGCTGATACGTCCCAAATGTATCTATAATCTATGCTTGTTCCATGCTCATTTGGGTGACATTGCTATTGCTACACTTTCATACTTTTTATTAATATTTGGACTAACCTACTAACTCAGTGTACCCAGTGCCAGTTTCTGTCTGTTGATGTCTATGAATTGCAAGTTTTTACCCATATTTACAGTTCCCAAAAAATTCCAGAAAAATATATATAAAAAACCAGCGTCTGTTGAAGCTTCCAGATCACCGAAGTACAGCCGGAGGGGGTCCACCCCCCTCCCCGGAGACCAGGGGGCGTGGCCCCACTCCTGGTCGTGCCAGGAGTCCGCCTGGGAGGTGGGGCCCTCCCCTGGTGGGCCCCTTTGGACTATATTTACCCCCTATGCAGAAACCCTGAAGAGAGACCCCGCATCATGATTTTCACCTCTATTCCGCGGCCGCCGCATTCCCAAGATCGGGAGCACTAGAAGACCTCTTCCCGACACCCTGTTGGATGGAGGATTGACCTCCGGGAGCTTCTCCTCCACCATGAGCGCTTCCCGGATGTGCCGTGAGTAGTCCCCATTGGACCATGGGTCCATGACCAGTAGCTATGTGATGTCTTCTATCCAATCTGTTGCTTCAATTCTTAGCCCTTTTGAGTTTCCCTACATGATAAAGGCACTTATGTAGTTTTCCTGTTGTTCCTATGTTGTGTTTGCTGGGATCCGATGGATTATGAGATTATGTTCAGTTTGTGATGAGTTATATCTTTGGTTCTCCTTTTATATTTTGTTCTTGAGTAATTCTTGCATGTTCTCTGTTACTTTTTATTGCTTTGGCCAAGTAGTAGATAGTAACTCCAAGAGGGAGCATTATGCTTGATTGTGGGTTCATGCCCCCCGATGTCTAGCTTGAGTGACAGAAACATGAGACTAGGCGATGTGTTGTTGCCACCAATGAGAAAAAAACGGTGCTTGTAACCGCGGTTGCAAGGATTGTTTGCCTTACACAAAGTTTGTTAATGCAATTGTTTGTTGCTTTGGGTTTGCAATTTGGGTGAGGCTCGCAACTTAATACCAGCAAGATGTTCTTGATAGATATCTCAAGGTGGATTATTAGTGAGTAGATGCTGATGGATAAATGGTCTACTTGTCTTATCGTACTGCCAATACTTTTGAGCCTCTAACTTTCTTCTGGCATAATTAGCATTGCGGTGCGTTTATAATTCTGTCAATTGTCCAACTATAATTTGTTCACCCAGCTTAGCTGTTTTATCGTCTTTTGGGAAAGAGACATCACTAGTGAACATCATGGGACCCCGGTCCATATTTCCACCATTTTTTACACCTCAACTCTTTACTTCTTTGTTTCCTTTCAGTTGCAATCACCATCACTATTTCCACCGTGTTTTTGATCCTTTGTAAACAACAAGACCGGAGAGATTGACAACTTCTCTGACTCGTTGGGAGAAAAACATTTTGTTTTGTGTGTAGGTCCAGGTCAAGTGAGTAACTTATCTCAAACAACGCCTTGCTATTTTGACCACCTTCTTGTTGATCCTTGGAGTCCTACGGGAGACATGAACCCTATCCTCTAAGTTAGGGGAAATTAGCTTCTAGGCTACATCTCAACCTTCCACTTGGGTAACACACAAGGAGCACTACATCATTGCCAATTAGCCACCCATTATGCATGAAAAACAAGGAGCAATCATCACGTACAGCGAAATTACCACGGCGTGCCATGTCACATCTTCTCGGACCGAGGAACGCAACTGTTCACATCTGTCAAAGTTTTTGTGACGTCCCATCACCACAGCAGAGTTGAGCGCACGCACACGCGAAGCTACCAGACATTCTGACCACACCTATCGACCATTTTCAGTCACACAGATTCAAATCATCTCTTCAAAGAATCAGGCTCCCTTGATTTGACTCCATCAAATAAACTCCCATCGGGAGCACTCCACACGCTACAAACAGGGAAAAAGGTAGCACGACACATGCTACGAGGGTTGCGAGTGACTACTCCCCTCAATATATTCAAATAAAGAAATACATATGTAAGGCTTTAGTGCTTACTCGCCTCTACTACCACGTGCTCGAGTGACTACTCACAAGAAGATGCAAGACGAAATAAGAACTCCCTAAGCACTCGAACGCTCCGCGGGTGCTTGCACTATAAGTCCACTCGATTGTTTTCTGAGTGGGTGCATTCTATAGTAATACCCCGCCTGAGCACTCGAACGCTTCGCGAGTGCTCATACTATAAATCCACTCAATCGTTTTCCGAGTGGGTGCACTCTAATCTGGTAACGCGCCACTACTAAATGACCTGTACTACAATACATTGCACCCCGGATGCCACACGAGCTAGCATGTAGGTAAGACCTCGATGATCTATCAGTCGGGTAGAGACTTGCCACAGCGTGACTTCACTCCCAACGGTTCCATGCTCGGTGCATGATGAAATTTAAACACTAATGGATGCATTAGGGTCGTATTTAGTATGGTAAACTGGTGGCATTTATCCTATAAGCCCGTCGTGCCATGGACCTTGCTTGACACCAGTTATTTCCAGGCTCGTGTCGAGGGACTCGAGCATGATTGGGTTACTATGGTATTCACCGCTAGCCCAATTCACCGAGGCTCGACCTGTTGAGAATCTTGGGCCCTTTAAAGCTTAGCCGCGCTCTCAAAACTATTTCTCATGAATAAACATATGTGGCTTACCACTCGCCAACCGACACGCGCAATTACGGCTATTGCAGGTTCGAGTCCCTGCGTGACTCTTCGAGTCCCCCAGGCACTAAGGGGCTACTGACGAGGGGATACCCCCACGACTCCCTCAGCATGAGGGTACCTGGTGCGTGTCAAGATAGAAGGCCCACTAGAAGCTTCGTCTGGCCCAAGATCATCCCACCCGAAGCACCGATGACTGTGCCTACATGGAGTTCAAGGCGGTTTGGAGTCCAAGGCGTGCGCACCAAGACTAGCTAGATTAGGCAATCACCTTTGTAGACCTAGATGGACTCCTTGCAACCCATCCTAGTACATAAAGGCTGGGAGAGGGGACGTCTAGATCACCCAATCTCGCATAGCTCCACCCTCGACGAGAGCACTCTCGCCGGGACCTCCACTGTAAACGCCTCCACCATATAATACATTGAGAAGGAAGTAGGGTTTTTACCGACCGAGGGCCCTGAACCTGGGTAATACCTGTCTCCTGTTAGCCGACAAGCATTTCCAACCTCCACTCCTCTCTCTGCGATTTAAACCCAGGGTTCCCGACCATGGGATTTTCCGAGGCCGATCCTCCTCAGTTACTTCGCCTTCCAAGCAATGAGAGAACCACCAAGAAAACACAATAAGAAGAAGATGAATATCGATCCATGGGATCGCTAGCCCAAGTAGCATCCGAATAGGCCTCAAGCTGTAATGAGCTAGAGTGGGGAAAGAACAAACGATGAGAGATCGTGCCACGAAGATATCATAGAACACGAAGAAGGTGACTGTAGTGAACTAAAATGAGAGAAGAGACAAACTGACCCAAAATTTGGACATGGCTAGATAGACAAGACTCCCAATAAGATGACGATAATGCGTTGCATCAGATAGGGGATCACCATCAGTACCACATAAGTGAACATTGATCTCCATAGGAGTCTCAATAATTCGCTTATCAGTAAGAGTATCACGAGCAAGAAGATCCTGGGTATACTTTTCTTGAGAAATAAAAAAACCATCAGAGGAAGAAGAGACCTCAATCCCAAGAAAGTAGCGAAGAGGGCCAAGATTAGACATAAGAAACTGCTCATTTAGATGTGCCTTCACGAAAGCAATATACTCGGGATCGTCACTAGTGATGATCTTATCATCAACATAGCGAAGAAGAAGAGTCCTTCCTCGAGCGGAAAGTTTTAAAAATATTGCATGATCATGAGAACTCGCTGAAAAACTAGAGGGATTCACCACATAAGCAAACACTCAAACCATGCACGAGGGGCTTGCTTAAGGCCATAAAGAGAGCGGAGAAGACGAAAAACCATGCCGTCAGGAACAGAATATCCACGCGGTGGTTGCATATAGACCTCCTCACGCAACTCACCATTAAGAAAGGCATTCTTAACATCAAGCTAAGACACAGACTAGTGACGAACAGAGGCCATGGAAAGAAGAGTGCAAACAGTGGTCATATGGGCCATAAGATAAAAATTCTCATCATAATCACGACCATGCTCTGAAAGCCACGAGCCAAAAGACGAGATTTATAACGCTCAAGAGAACTAGCCGAGCGAGACTTAACCTTATAGACCCACTTACAAGTGTTGGCCGAACACGAAGAAGAAGAGAAACAAGATCCCATGTGCCAATGCGCTCAAGATCAACAATCTCCTCTAATGTCGCAAGTTGGCATTCAAGATAAAAAACATAATCACGATAAGAAGTCGACTCAAGAACCGCAGAACCAACACTAGAAAAACCATAGAGGTCAATAAGCGGAAGTGGTTGATGAAGTAAGTCACAAGTGGGCTGAGACAGGGATGATGGCACATTGATACGTCCAAAATGCATCGCTATTTTGTATCATAATTTACCACTATTCATTGATATATTTCTTATTATGAAGCATATCTCATTGTGTTTTTGCTTGTTTTAGACAGTTTACCACTTTCCGGTGCCAAGAAAGCAGAACCAGGAAACAACTGGAAAAAGTGCATATAGAGTGGGCATATCTCCGCAACTCCAAATGAAGCAAAAATTTATAGAAAATATTTTTGGGGATATTGATGAAGACTGCCATAAGAAGTCCCGGAGGGGATGTCGAGGGGGGATGTCCCAGTGCCATGAACCGTCATACAGAAGAACCAGGCCGACTCACAAGATGAAGACCCCGAAGGAGACTCGGCTTGGGCCGGATCGTGCCGTTGCCAAGACCGAATATCGTAGAAAGAAATAGACTCACCTTGTGTGATAAGGAAATTATGTTGTAAAGTAGATTAGGACTCCATCCCGTATGGGAGTCGGATTCGTGTAAACAAGGTACCCGACACCTATATAAGCCGGCCTCCTTGTACCAAACAGGACAACTCAACTTAGATATTCTCGAGGCATAGGTAGCGATTCTGTACCATTGTAATCGAGAAGTCAACACCCAATAATAGAAAAGCAGGAGTAGGTCTTTACCTTTCGAGGGGCCGAAACCTAGGTAATTCTCGCGCCTTGTGATCTCGCCGACTTCCTCCTCGTATTCACCTCGCAGCAAAGGTCCCACACTAAGTTCTCCAATGAGGAAAACTGTCGTGACTTTCCCACGACAGTTGGCGCCCACCGTGGGGCCTGCGCATGCAGGCGTCGTAATCTTCAAGGAAGCCCGGCGAGATATGGACGACTTCACCATCGACTGGATCACCAGTAACCAACACAAGAAGTTTTGCATCAACATTACCACCTAGACTCCGCAGATTGATTCCGTCGAGTCAGTTTGTCAGATCTCAATCGACTCCAATCACTCTTCCACTAGAAGATCGGATGGATCTAAATCAGAATCCGACAAAACTGAGGGTCAGCCAGAAATTGACTTTAGGCATGTTTTCGTCGGAATCCTCAGTGGATCTTCAAAGCCGACGCATTCTGTCGAGATCTTGGCTCACAACAATCCGTCGGAACTTTCCGATACTGAGTCATGCTCTGGTAAAAGTGAATACTCCAATACCAAATCCATCAGCTCGATTGGAGGAAACCAACTCGAACCTGAAACAGAAGAATATGATCCAGAATTCCCTGGCTATGAAACATGGCATTGCTCCCTCACAAGCCCTCGGACTGACTCATGGGAATTAGGTCAGCGTAAATTTACCAGCTCAACCCGCAAATTTGTTGGACTCACCCAAGGATCTCCGAGACCAGAACCCCCTGTGGAAGCCATGAAAAAATAAAATATGTAACAGTCCTCGAGAAAGATCTCTTCTTAGGATAAAGAAGATGACAACGACATGAAAACCCCCAGCCCTTCTCAAGAAAACCGTGTCCAACACTCCAAGGAAATAAGGAAATATCAGAAAAAGATGAACCAGCAGCCAAAGAAGATGCGCAAACACCAGAATCTCGTGGATACACGCATGCTGATAACCAATGTGATGAACCGCATAAAACAAATAGTTAGTGATCTTCAAGAGCTCGTTGATGACGCCACTGGATATGCGGAGTCGTATGAAACCAAAAACAAGGAAAGCAGAAACCAAAGTCGGAAAAAGTTGAAAAACGAAAATTTGATCGAAACTCGGTCGAGTGCACTAGCGCCGACTTCCGGAAGCAAGGAAAACCCTATAGGACCAGATAAAAGAACTCGTATAAACAATTACGAGAAATCTCTACAAGATCCCTTCCCAAAACACTCTAAGTCGGGTCGTCCTACAAACCACTCTTGGGAGCAATGCAATTACATGTTGGCATTTAGACGGCTATGGTACAATGAACAGTTAAGCTAAAAACTGGAAATGTAAACCGGCTTCTACCACCAAAGGACACCAGATGCAGGTGTCAGGACCCGGGGTTTGCGTATGCAAGTCCTGTCACAACACAGTCATATGGAGAGCCGAGAGCCGTACCCACTTGGCTAAGCAGACAAGGCCAAGCACAGAACGCTCTCGGAAAACATCAAACGTGAGGGGCATCCCATCCAGGCCGGATGATCAACTGAGATGAGTCCTCATCGTCCACACACAAGTCTAAATGGCATGGGTGATGAACTCCCATACTCATAGACAAATCGCCTCAACCATACTATAGATTGTATTCTAACACTTACATAAACATACTCCAGCCCGATCACTTAGTCGGGGTCTCGGGCGGGCTCGGTCATACAACAAAGTGTGCCACGTGACAGAGTCACGAGCAATCGCATCGCGATGCCCCAAGCTGCACACATCTAAGGGCCACTTGGTGTATAAAAGACCGCCAGCAAGATCACAACCAAGATCTCGAAAACCCATACTAAGACATGCACGTTATAATCATACACGTAGCATACATGTCTAGTATGAACAACAGGTATCATCACAATTCTCTACAAAGTATACAACTTTATTTAAATCTTACAGAATGCACAAAGAGATCACAAGTCTGTGATCCAACATTACATCAAACATGTGGAATCAAAGTAGGTCTGAGTACAGACAAGTTTAACAAATGGCTTAGAGAAGCCTTATTTATAAACAAGCCCTTCCACGAGGGACCAGTCGTATGACTGGGACTACACTAGATTCATCAGTCGTCGAGCCCTAGGAAGAAGCCACCATCGGGGTCAGTGGATTAATCTAAAACATAGAATAAGCAAACATGAGTACAAAGTCGTACTCAGTAAGACTTAAGTAGGAGCTATACTATGCATGACCTCAAGGGGAGATACCACTCTAGTATGTTCATGCTATGGCTCTCCCTCCCACCCACCTCCCACCTAGCCGGCGAACACCATGATGCCTGAGGAAATCTCACCATGGAAGGTCTTCTCCATTGGGATTTTCAACCTGGTCTCGCAGTGGAGAATCAGGTTCGTCGTTGATTCCACTCCACGGTTCATTTCTCTTCATCTCCTTCCTCCAAAGAATTCTTTTTGGTGGCTTCCTTCTCTTCGGCATCTTTCCCTCTATCCTGTTCTTCGGTTTCATTTGCACTTCAGTGTTGTATTGGTGGTATTGCGGAGAAGTTCAATGTGTGTCATCTGGATTAACGCAATTACCATTTCTCTGTGGATTCAAACAAGGTTGGACATTTTATCTATGGTCTTATGGATCATATTTTGCCGGATTTCATTTGTCATTTCAACCTTTTTAAGAAACACTGCTACCCGTTGGCCCCTGGTTACTCTGGATGGGCTGCCAACTAGGTGATCGAGGAAATCGTCACCCGTTCTCCAGTAGATGTGCGTTCTGATCTCTACTTCTTGAAGGAGAGCTCTGCTAAAGATAGATCATCTAATGTGATACTGAGCCGATTTGGTCCTTGTGATCAACTTAAAATCAATCTGGATGATCTATTTTCTCGAGAAGTTGGGGCTAACCCTCAGTTGCTAGTGCAACGTTCCTCAGTTCATCTGGTTGAATCTTTGGAAAGTGGGCGCGCCTTTGGCAAGCCCACTGATTATGGGATTCAATTTGGAAGCATTAATGGCCTCGCCGATATTACTCCTAATGAGGAAAGTAATAAATTGTTTATTGGAAGGAACTTCGAAGTCAAGTCCTGGCGTGACTTGTCCCCAAGGGTTTTGGGAACAAACATTGATTGGAGAAAAGCTAATTACTCAGATTCAGATATTTGTGGGATTCTCCATCTCTCGGACATTCCTTCTTCTAGAAATATTTGGAAGTCTATCGGTCATATTCCTAGATGTGTGCAGTCTGAAGATTTTCGGTCTCTTTCTTCTGGTTGCACAAATGCTGACAGGGTACATGCTCCAACGTGCCAGGTTTGTGCTAATTCGAATCACGTTAGCTAGCATTGTCCTTCCAGATACAAATGTTTAAAATGTGGTTTTTTGGGACACGTGGCTCGGACATGTTTCCGTTTGGCCTCTCGGTTTGTTTGGAGGAGACGTAATAGCCCAGGTACTGGAGTGTCTTTGGGCTCCTGTTTGTGGCCCAAGCCCAACCTGATAGCTGCTAAGAATAATTCTCGTCGTAACTTGGTATGGCGTCCAAAAAAAGGAATCCCCAGTATAACTGAATCGTCAGCTGATACGCTGCCTCTTCTGCTTCCCTGTACTGGCCATCTTCGCTCCACCAAGCTGCCAGAATCCCCATCCCGCTCTGACGCTGCCCCTGCTACGCACCATCGCTTTCACGCTCTTCCCATGGCGAACTTCCCGGTGCGCCCGTTTCAGTTCCTTCCACTGAAGGCGGAGCTCGAGCGTGGTCCAGCACACCGCCTCGCGAGAAGTCTGGTCGTTGTCGACGACCCTCCTTTGACCCATGAGAGGTACGCCATGGTTGTGGTTCACCATGAGATTCCTGATCATCATAAACAAATGGTCTTGGATGAGGTAGTTCGCATTATGCGTGAGGATTTTTTACTCCAAGTCCCAGATCATTTTGTTTATCCTATTGGTGTGGGTATGGTTGCTTTTGAGGATGTGATGTTCCGTGATCAGTTCATTAGAGAAATCCCGCATCAATTGGATCCGTATGAGGACGACTTACTCTTTTCCTTCATCCCCCATGATGAAGGTCCCAACATGAGACTGTGTCCCTTTCAGTATGTCGCCTGGGTAGCTATGCTTGCTTTTCCTATGGATTACCAAACGGATCATTATATCAACAAGGCTGTCTCGCTATTCACTAAGTGAGATCTTTGGCATAGGCCCGGTCACAAGAAGGAGAGGGTGTTGGTAAGAGTGATCATTAGCGACATTGTCCAGGTGCCACACAGTCTTGTGGTTCGTCGGATTGGCATTCTCCCTGGTATGGGCAGATCCTGGTCGGTTCCACTTTACATTCTTAATGGTCGCCACACTATGCCTGGCCTGGTTGTTAATGAGGATGAGCCCCCCCCCCTATGAATGCTTCACCACATCCGTTTGAACTTCCATATCTTACCGCAGCTCAACAATGGCAGCTCGATCAGCAAGCTATGTGGCAACAACAAGTGGATGACGCATGGAACCAAGGAGGTGCACCTGCTCAGGATGCTCACAATGAGGGTTGGGGTGCATGGCTAGTAGTGCAACTTGCCTTCAGGGGAACTGATCTTCGTCAGTACCTGCAGTACACGGGGCCATCTCTGATGGATGGTGTACCACAGGAAAACAATGACTCTGATGACCCGCAGGATGAGTGGTCAGTTTACTCTGATGTGGTTGCGGCTGCGGATGATCTGGTACATGGTACGCACAACTCTGATGTTCAGTTTGTTCCGGCGGGCGGAGAATTTAGGCATTGTAGATGTGGTTGATCCCCTGGAATACATGCTTTGGTTGCGTTCTGTTCTCCTCTGCAAATACATGAAGCGTATCACCTGGTACTCTGAACCGCAACATAGCCAGACACCAAGTTTTCTTCCCCTGAACCCTGCCTGGGTTGTACTCCGTGTGGTGGAGGTCGCACATCTAGCACTATCTCAGCTTGCGCAAAGAGATATTCCCCTTCGCCTTGATCTATCAGTGGCCATTGTAATTCCTTTGGAGTTGTGGTCTGATATGTATCCTGAGAACAATAATGTGACTGAGACTGCACTGAATTCTGCCACTCTCCTACCGGAAGCTGCTGATTCAGTCATAGTGGAGCCAGTTACTCTGCCGCCAACTTCAGGCAGCAACATCTGCCTCTCGGGACAGGAGGCGTTGGGGAAGCAAATTGCTGCTAAAACCAGGCACATCGTCACTACTCAGCTCAGGAGGAGCACTCGTACTACTCGCTATGATGGATTACGCGCCCCTTCTATGGTGGACACCAAACCTCCTGTCTCCAAGGTCAAGCCCAGAGTAGCTCCCTTAATTATAGCTTCTGGGATGGCCTCTTCCTCTGCAGAGCAGTCCCCCCCTTCGGGGCTGCGTTTGGTGATCTCTGCTACTGCTGATGGTGCTCCTCCGCCTCCCACGCCAATCAAGACTCTGCAGAAGATGGGATCCAACCTGTGTGGGATCCCCATGGATGAGCTTAGTGCGAGAAAACTTCTGATGGGTGCTCGTAAAGCAGATCCGTAAGCTGGGAAGATGCGTAATAATAAATCCTGGAATGTGCTTTGTTGGAATATCAGGGGAGTTAACTCAACTGATAAACATCTTGCTATCCGCAATGCCATTGATTCCAGTGGATGCTCTATCGTTTGTCTTCAAGAAACCAAACGTGAAACTTTTGATTTGAATTATATC
The DNA here is from genome assembly GCA_950022295.1 of Bromus sterilis. Taxonomy (NCBI): domain Eukaryota; kingdom Viridiplantae; phylum Streptophyta; class Magnoliopsida; order Poales; family Poaceae; genus Bromus; species Bromus sterilis. Next base: position 144,927,990 of record OX465597.1, read on the forward strand.
AAACTTTTATGCCCCAAGAAATTTGATATGTTTTCTTATATCCCGTCGGTTGGTAATTCTGGGGGGATTTGTACGATCTGGATGAGTTCTATGTTTTCGGGCTCGGTCGTTCTCTCTGAAATGGTTGTGCTTGGTGTGCAATTCTCATCGACGCAGTCTGATGATGTTTGGACATTATTAATGTGTATGGTCCTTGCTCGGGTCTGAACCGCACCAGTTTCTCTGATTGGTTCTTTGATCTTGAAATCCCTCATGATGAGGATTGGCTCATCCTAGGGGACTTTAACTTCACTCGGGCACCGGATAATCGTAACAGAGGAGGTGGTGACGTTAAAGACATGATGCTCTTCAATGACTTTATCCGTTATCACTCCTTGGTAGAATTATCGATTAAGGGTAGATCATATACATGGAGCAACATGCAATCGGATCCGCTTCTAGTACAGTTAGATTGGCACTTCACCTCTATTAACTGGGCGGTTCGATATCCCAATACGATTTTGTCACCTTTGGGAAAACCGGTCTCTGATCATGTCCCTTGCTACGTGAGCCTTCAAACCAAGATACCTAAGTCTGAACTCTTTCGTTTTGAAGATTACTGTCTATCTCTTCCTGGGTTCTTAGAAACGGTAGACATGTCCTGGAAGAAACGTGTTTATGCACCTAACTCTGTTGCGGCTCTCTGTAAGAAACTGAAAACACTTCGACGTGATCTGAAGCACTGGAGTAGTCAATCCTAGAGGCTGACATTTCACATTGACCACTCCAATCAGGTGCTTGCTGACTTGGATATGTTGGAAAATTTACGCCCTCTCACGATCCCTGAGAAAAACTTCAGGAATATCCTGAAAACTCACCTCCTTACACTTCTAGAATGCAAAAAACTGTACTTGAAACGCCGATGCACGATTCGGTACTTCAAGTTTGGCGACGGGAATACCAAGTTCTTTCATCGGCTCGCCACTGAACGCTTCAGGCGGAACTCCATTGCTTCTCTCAGAACGGTGAATGACGTGACAATCACTGATCATGTGGGGAAGGAAGCTCTGTTATACCAAGCTTATAAAGAAAGGCTTAGTCAGTCTAATCAGGTGGATATGCGATTTGATCTACCCAACATCATCAAAAAGGTGGAGGGCCTAGAAGCGCTGACGGTTCCATTCACCAGGGGATAAATCGATGAGGTCATCAAGCATATGCCGGGTGATAGAGCACCTGGCCCTGACGGGTTCAGTGGGAGCTTTCTGAAAACGTGCTGGCCTCTCATCAAGGAGGACTTTTATCGTATATGTGATGATTTCTATGCAGGTGATCTTAATCTAGAGAGTGTTAATGAGGGTTTCATCACCATGATCCCAAAGGTACAATCTCCAGAAATAGTCAACGATTACCGCCCCATCACATTGCTCAATTGCTGTCTCAAACTCCTCACAAAACTCCTAGCCAACCGTCTTCAGAAGCTCATTCTCAGAATAATTCACCGCAACCAATATGGATTTCTCCGTGGGAGGTCAATACAGGACTGCCTGGCATGGGCTTTTGAGTTCATTCACCAATGCCAAACATCTGGAAGCGAGTGCGTGATTCTGAAACTTGATTTTGCTAAACCATTTGATACGATTGAGCACGGCCCTATGCTCGAGATCATGAAGCACATGGGATTCACGGATAAGTGGCTGAGCTGGGTACATTCTATATTCTCATCTGCTAAATCCGCGGTTCTTCTCAATGGCCTGCCGGGAAGGCAACTCTTCTGCAAATGAGGGGTGCGTCAAGGCGACCCTTTGTCGCCGCTGATCTTCGTGTTGGCGGCTGACTTGCTCCAAGCCACCATTAACGATGAGTTCAGAAGAGGTAACCTCCAACTGCCCATCCCAATGGTGGAGGGAGACTTCCCAGTGATCCAGTACGCCGACGACACGATTGTCATCATGTCGGCTGATCTGGTTCAGATTACCCATATGAAACAAATACTTCAGGACTATGCAGTGTCGGTCGGCCTGAAAATCAACTTTCAGAAATCCACCCTTGTTCCCATCAACACGGCTGACGACAAAACCCAAACCTTAGCTGACAATCTGGGATGTGCAGTCGGGGCCATGCCATTCACTTATCTGGGTCTGCCCATGGGGACGACGCGTCCTACTGTAACTGACCTCATGTCGATGATCTCCTCGGTTGAGCGTCGCCTATCCACGGCTGCCTCCCTGTTGGACTATGGTTGGAAACTCACCCTTGTCAACTCCGTGATCACATCCATCTCCATTTATGCGATGTGCTCGGTTAAGCTACCCTCCGCGGTAATTGAGCGTCTAGACAAACTGCGTAGGCAGTGCCTATGGACTTGGAAAAATGGAGAGGAAACCAAAACTAGTTCATTAGCTGCTTGGTCGCTCGTATGCAAACCCAAAAGCAAGGGGGGCCTCGGGATCATAGACTTGAAGCTATAGAACCAAGGCCTGCTACTGAAACAACTTCACAAGTTCTATAACAAACATGACATTCCGTGGGTGAAGTTAATCTGGGGGCGTACTATAATGACTCGATCCCGCACGCTTCAGACCCATGTGGCTCTTCCTGATGGAGAGATGTCCTAAACCTCTCCCCTACATACAGGGCTGTGACCTCAGTGTCGATTGGAGATGGAAATGGCACACTGTTCTGGAAGGATGCCTGGCTGGGGGAGGTGCTGGAGGAAAAATTTTAGAGACTGTTCTCCTTTGCCAAAACCCTCGACATATCTGTGAAAAATGTACTCACGACGACCACTCTTCGGGTCAATTTTGACCTACCCCTATCGGATCTGGCTAGACAAGAACTAAACGCTCTACAGAGGTTGGCGGCGGACACTAACCTGATGGCTGGGCGAGAGGATGCCTGGATTTGTGCCTGGGGAGATCGTTTTAGCTCACGCAAATTTTACCTGCACTGTTTCCGGGGCGTACAGGTGGATGTGGTGTTCCAGTGGATTTGGGATACGAAATGCACTAATAAGTGGAAGGTATTTTCCTGGCTACTTCTGAATGATCGTCTCAATACAAGAAATATGCTTCGACGGCGACACTGTACCTTGCACAATGATGATTACGGTTTCCTTCTGTGTGAGGCACCCCCCGAGGAGACAGTTGAACACCTATTCTTTTATTGCTCCTTTAGCAAACAGTGTTGGCGCAAACTAGGGATCTCGTGGGTGGAGACATGAGGTAGGATGGAGATGCTTCATGCAGCCAGAAATGGTTGGACCAAGGGACTGTTCATGGAATTATTTATTGTGTCCTCTTGGAGTCTCTGGAAGGAAAGAAACGATAATCATTTTCGAGGAGTGCCTCCGTCGATTGCGTCCTAGAGACAAAGATTTGTGAAAGACTTTGATATGCTTAGACATAGAGCTAGGGAGGGGTTGGTCCCCTCATATCAAACGTTCTAAACACTCTTTTGTAATCTCCCCTCACTCCATTCTTTTGTCTTGCTACTGACTCACACCCCTCCCCCCACCCCCCCCGTGTATACCCCCACCCCCTCCCCTCTTTCTCACTCCCAAGTAATTATTTGATTGACTGATCTCTAATGCAAGGCAGTGGGGGCTTTCCTCACTGTCATAAACGGCTCAAAATAAGGGAGGTAGGGTTCAAATGCAAAAGTGCCAGCTTTGACTTGGCTAGCCCTGAGCTACGAGTACCAGACTTGAGGTAAGAAGCTCACACGAGTCCACTATATGTCTCCAACCAATTACACCACTATGGTGCCTTCCTTGACTTCCCACGAGAAAGCACGCCATAGCACTCACACTTATCTTGGCAAGTTTTAGACTTTCCGTTGAAGTTGTCTAATGATCAAGTAAAGGTCTCCAAGTAGTCCATAATCGCGGACATGGCTATTCGAATAGTTATTAACCCTGCAGGGGTGTACTTCTACACACATGAAACTATCATTTACCGCCGGGATCTCGTCACCCTTCAAGCGGGTGTCGGCGAGGATAATTCCCACAACTTTTACCTCACAGACAATTCTAATCCAGGAGTCGACTATCTGAGTTCCAAACCCAACTGGAAATCCGGCCGGGTTTCCCGTCAGGACTCAAACCATGCAGTCACGACCGACAAGCCCACCTTGACGGATGGTTCTCCGCTTGACAAGCCATGTGCTACACGCCCTACCATGAATGCCACATTTCATTTCCTTTATCTTTCTATGCATATGCGGAATGGAAAACCCGAACTAGGTGTGACTCCTGGAACTGAATCAGGGTGAGTTAATAGGCTGAGCGGGGATCCGTTTGCCCAACATGTGGTAGTACTCTTTGTCTTGGATCACTACACAAGAACTCGGGCTTAAGGCGGTGTTCAACAAGACAACCCAATGTGTACTCCTACACAGCCTATCATCGTTCACCTTGTTTAGGTCAAGTTCACCAACACATTTCCACCATCATCATCATGATCACTACCATCCCGACTCACAACAAAGGAACCTCATTGTAACACTAAGCATGCAATAAGATTTAACAGTTTCAGGGGCCACATGATATCAATCAACTCCTATGTCAGCTAGGATTGTGGTTTTCTTACTACTATGATAAGATGATAGGTCATGCTTCCGATATGGGTTCAACTATGCGGTAGAATCGATAACAAGGTGATCATCCTAATAAATGAATAAGCGAGACTGAGAGGGAAGTGGGATTTTATAGACATGATCAATGGGGTTTGCTTGCCTTGCTGACGAGGGTCGTACACGGTGTCTTCAACGGAGGGGGCGATCTCGGGTTCCGGCTCCACCCTTATTCGTGCAAATAACACAAACATTGCAATCAATATAATGTAAAATGCATAATCACATGATCAATGTTATAATCTGATGTTCATGGTTGCAATGTGTGGACAATTCCATTTAAAAGAAGTGGGTTGCAAATGCATTTTCAAATTCACTTCAAATTTGAATTTAAAAGAAGACCATATGCACATTTTCTTATGTTCACCCAATTTAACTTGGTCAAACATGAAAACAAAGTCCATATTCAGAGTCCTTGCATTTTTCTGATAATTTTACATATATTATTTGTCCAATTTGGAGTTAAAATGAATTAGTTATGAATTTCCAAAGTTTAATTCATTTTCTGGAATTTCCTGATTAATCTTTAAATGGAAATTCGAATTATTGCATCATTGTGAGGTCAGCATGACATCAGGGGGTTTTGACCCTGTCAAATTGACATGGGGACCCACTGGTCAGTGTCTCTGTTTAATTAATCCAGTGATTTAATTTAATCAGGGGGTATAGGTGGCCTTGGGCCCATTGGTTAGTGTCAAAGGTGGGGGAAATTAGTGTTAATTAAGCTGGCCACGTGGGCCTCACCGGCGGCAAGTCTCCGGCGACCCGCCAGCACGGCGGCGACGCACGGGACGGCGGCACAGTGAGCCATTTGACGCGCGACGACCACCGTTTTGAAGCACTTGCCCTCGCGCGTCGAACAGAGCAAAGTAGGGGTGCAGGGGTTCACAAGAGCGACGCCAGCGTCAAGCCCTAGCGGCAGCCGTGGCGCAGCGACGACGACGAGGTCGTCTCCGTGGGCTAGCTTGGGCTTGAGCTAGTCCAATCGGCTCCTGAAGGTGCTAGGAATACGATGGACAAAACGGATAGGACGGAGGAGCACTGGAGCTCCATCGCCGTCGTTCATGGCGGCGGTGATCTTCGGCTTCAATGGCAGCTCGAGGTAGAGGACGAAATGAAAGGGGAAAATAGAGGGGATCCATGCGCCTGCTCACCACGGATGCGTAGGACGCGACGGCGAGGTCGGGGGTGCCTTGACGGAGACAAATTCATCGATGGCGCGCGGCGGCCGGAGACGAAGATGATGAAGAGGGCGTCGGCTACACGGCGTCTCGACTCGATTCCTTCTGCCCGGAGACGTAGTCGTCGTCGAGGAACAAGTTGGACATGGTGCCTTGGCTTGAAGAGCTCACTCGCCACGCTTGCTCGGAGCCATGGCGACGGCGGCGTTTGGGTGGCGGAGAAATCCGGCGAGGGAGAGCTCGGGGGTGGCAGGGAAGAGGGGGAAGTGATGCGGGAGGCTGCCAGACGCCTCCAGGTGTGAAGTGGTGGACGCGGGAAGTTGCTTCTTGGCCGTGGATCGTCGGCGGCATCGGTGGAGGGTTGCATGCATTCCACCGAGCAGCTTGTGGGCGCGGGGAGGAAGACGCCAAGGCTGGGAGGTGGGCTGAGCCGGCTGGGGAATGAGTTGCGCCAGAAGCACAGGTAAGGCCCTTTTTGTTTATTCTTTCTATTTTTCTTTTCTGTATTTGTTTTTTCTTAGCCAATTTAAATAGCTAGACATTTTATAAATGCTCAAATCTTTTATATGGCATTCCATGACCAGTAGCTAGTCATATCCAAAGTTTGAACATTTTTGAAATTCAAAATATTTTAATTCAAATTCAAATAGGGGTTTTATTTAATTCCATGCTCCTGTTTGAATATTTGAAAATTCCATGAGCATGTATTTGAAACCACATCACTTGATATGTGATAACACTCATTTATGGGAGTTTTCAAAAATGCAAAAGGAATTTTTGGATCAACTTTCATTGTGGCCATTTGAATTAAATTCATCTGGGGGGTGTTCTCTCTCCCATTTCAATTTCTTTTGAAATTTTAGAGATGAATGCAATGTGGCTCTTGTCCTAGCACATACCTAACAGAGGGTTCTGACAGTAGGAAACCTCGTATCCGCTTACTACAGAGCCAATCCAGGCTGTCAAATACATAGGCACTGTTAATGCAACAAAAACCATCTTACGGTAAGAGCAAAGTTCTATCCAATGAAGCTTGTCATCTAGTCAAATAGGCAAGAGCCAATGGCCACGTGCTTGTTCAATAAAGAAACTTATAAGAGCCATGGGGAATGCAGAGCTCCCTCACTATTTCGTCTAGGACGGGGATATCCCTGGGCGACTTACTTAAAAGAAAATAAGAAATTTGGTTACCACAGACTGACCCCTCTTTTTTGTTATTTTTTATTTTTCTCGTACCTTTTACATTATGTTCTGACAATCATATTGCATTGCATCATACCATACATCATGCATCTCATGTTTTGCACGCACCATCTGGAGTCTGGGAGTGCCTGATCACCCCTCTTATTGGAACCAGGCACAAATATTGTTGTATTCAGAGACCTTGGGGGCTTAAAGTCTTCGACTTTAGCTTGACAATCGGAGAACTCGACAAATACGTGTATTGTTTGACATATATATTGTTGTATCTAGAGACCTTGGGGGATTATAGTCTTTGACTTAAGCTTGACAACCGGAGGACTCAACATATATATGAAACTTGCCAACTACGGCATTGGCCTGTATAGTTGTAGCAAACTCGTACTAATATGACCTACGTGGACCATTTTAGTTTCAAAATCTCAGTCGGCTCTAAAGATGCCTACCGAAATTGATTATATTACAAAGAACACTAGAAAAAGTCATATGATGCTGGGTTACAGGGAAGTTTCGACTCACGAGCGAAAAGTGACCAACATTTCTTTTCCACAAGTCAGATCAAAGCCTCTCGTTAAAAAGTCGGCTGATCCAGAACTTGTGTTGTTAAAGAATGTTGCCACAGTCACGCGTACGGTCGGCCTTCCACAATCCCTCTTTTTCGTTTTCTGCATTTCATAAAGCATACTTCTTTATTTACTTCCCCTTTAGCATATAGAATAGGTAGTTTTCTCCGTAAAAATCGACTTTACTGAACATCATACGATGCACTAAAAGTCGGTATTTGGGAGCTACAGGTCGAATCTAAAATGATTCGGCATATACATAAATTATTTATACCGACTGACGAGGTGGTGACCCCACGACTCCTACAGATAAGGGTACATGGTGCGTATCAAGCTAGAGGGCCCGCTGGAAGCCTTGACCAGCCCATGCCTGGCCCACTCGAGGCACCGCCATAGGAGTCCTCGACGATTATGGAAGCCGCAACTTGGCATCCAAGACTGAAGTTAGATTAGGAAACCCTCTCTTTAGACCTAGACGGACTCCTTGCAACCTAGCCTAGTCTATAAAGGCTGGGATAGGGAATGTCTAGGTCATCCAATATTCAAGCAACACCTCCAGTTTCGAGTGAACTCTCCTTGACCTCCACTGTAATCGCTTCCATCATAATGTAATCGAGCAAGAAGTCCTTTCTCCTGTTAGCCGACGAGTATCGCCAACCTGCACATCTCCTCTACGATCTAACCCAGGGTTCCTAACCATGGGAATTACCGAGGTCAAACGTCGTCAATCGGCGCCGACCGTGGGGAAGACACAGGTTGGAATCACGATCTCGGCAGTCCCATCATCAGTAAATCACACCTCGAGGACTCGAGAAAGATCCAATCCACTCGAACAACTCAAGTTCATCGCAAGCCTCTACATCACGCCTCCAAGAGCACTCGGCCGGCGACTGCGCCAAGATCAATCTTTTGGCGACTACCAAAGTCGCGCCCAGCGGAGGAAAACTCGGCGACTCAGAAGACGAACACAAGTCGTTAGCCACAGGTCCAGTCATGGAGACAGAGCAAGAATTCGAAATTGAAGTCGCGCTCGAGGAACCGCCACCCGGCGTAGCAGCTCCTACATCCACCCGAACACCCGCCGCCACCCGAGAAACTGTCACAACACGCGACGAGGGCTTCGAAACTCAATCTGGCGAGTACTACGACCCCGACAGAAGACCAGACGAATTCGCCAAGATGATCCTCAACTACTCGATCAATGACGGAATCGAGCTTGATCCAAGATTCCACTCCCATTTAGAAGATAACTCACAGTCGTTCCGCATTGCAAGAAGACGAAGGAACGCCGGCTCCAGCAAACTCACAGCCCAAGAGCAGCTGGATGGACCTTGCACAATCCATTGTTTCGAAGACGATTGGGGACGCATCATATCAAGCCACACCTTGAGGAGTTGTCGCTTGTTCACTGAAATCTCCGACAGACTCAAGAAAGAGAAGCAACGCAGGGCCAAACGGGCTCGAGAGACAGCGCATCCACCAGCGCCTAACTTAGAAGAGCAGTTCCCGCCGTCCCACGGACGAGTCTGCATGATCCAAGAAGGACGACCATCAAAGGAAAAACAGGAGGCACACACTCTACAAGCTCGAGCAGCCAAAGACCTATTGACAGAAGAAACCTACCACCTATATGGTTCAGAAACCAACATCACCTTCTCGCAAGACAACCATCCTCCGGCAATTGCGAGACCGGGGCACACACCATTGGTTCTCGAAGCTCAGATTGACGGTTACGACATGGACAGAGTATTCATGGACGGGGGAAACAGCCTAATACTCATCTTCAGCAGCACCTTGCGCAAGATGTCGATTCCACGATCAGTCTAGAAAAACTCAGGCGTCACAATCTATGGCGTAGTACTAGGGGAAGCAGCGTCCTCCCTGGGATCAAACGAGCTTGACATCATTTTCGGCAGTAAGGGCAACTTCACAAGAAAAATCCTCAAGTTCGAGGTACTCGACTGGGAATCCCAATACCATGCCATACTCGGCCGACCTGCGTTCGCACAATTCATGGCAGTCCCGCACTACGCATACCTCAAGCTCAAGATCCCGGGCCCTCAGGGGTCATCATTGTTAATGGAAACTTCGTCAAATCAGATCAATGTGACCGAGACTTCCATCAGGTCTCTAACACGTTTGGAGCACATGAGAAGCTCGAAGAGATATCCATGGTGGTAGAGAAGAGCGCCTTCCCACTAGCAAGCAAAAGCGAGAAAAAATAATTCTCTCGCGACTTCAGCGTCGACAGCGACATAGCCACTCATCAGGTGCACCCGAAGGATCCGGCCTATACGGTCCAAATCTACGCTCACCTGCCAGAAGACCAAGCAACAACCCTCATGGTTTTCCTCCACGAGGAGTGGAAATTTTTTTTCCTGGTGTCGGGATGACATGCCCGGAATACCCCGAGAGTTCCCAGAGCTCGCACTACAAATCTACCTGAACACCAAACCAGTGAAGCAGGCGCTGCACAGATTTTCTGAACCAAAGCGCAGAGCCATCGGAGAAGAAGTCAACCGGTTACTCAACGCACAATTCATTCGGGAGACAAAGAAGGTCACCTGGGTCACAAACCCAGTTCTGGTACCTAAAAAGGACATCGATGTACTATGCATGTGCGTTGACTACGGGCCTGTCAACAAACACTGCCCAAAGGACCATTTCCCTCTCCCAAGGATCGACCAGATCATCGAATCAACTTAAGGATGCGACCTGCTGGCCTTTCTCGATGCCTACTCAGGATACAACCAAATCAGGATAAAGGAAGAAGACGAAGAGAACACCTCATTCATCACACCCTACAGTGTATTCTGCTACTGAACGATGCCATTCGGGCTGAAGAAAGATGGAGCCACGTACCAGCGAATGATGCAGTCATGCTTAAGATACCAAATCGGCAGGAACGTCCAAGCACTCGCAAGGATGAAGACATCGTCGTCAAAACATACAATGCGGATACACTTCCAACAAATACAGGATCAACCTCAACCCAAAGAAATGTGTGTTCGGCATCCCGGCTGGAAAACTGCTAACCCAGAAAAAGTCCAAGCACTCGCAAGGATGCAAGAAACGATCGATGTCAAGGGCGTCCAACAACTCACCAGAAGACTCGCAGCCCTGAGCCATTTCATCAACAGGTTGGGAGAAAGAACCTTTCCATTCTACCAACTACTCAGAAAAGGAGGAAAATTTGAGTGGACAGAAGAAGCCCGGAACGCATTCGCGGACCTCAAAAAGACCCTCTCAACCCCACCAATTTTGGTAGTACCAAAGGAGAAGGAACCTCTGTACCTCTACATAGCATCACGCAGCAGCGTGGTCAGCACCGCGCTTGTAGTCAAGCACGCGGAAGAAAGCAAACTACCAAGCATACAGAGGCCAATCTATTACCTTAGGAAGGTCCTAACAAAATCCCAGCAGCGGTACCCGCACTACCAGAAGCTCGTGTATGCCATCGTCATGACATCACAGAAAGTAACGCACTACTTCGAAGAGCACCTCATCACAGTTGTGAGCAGCGCACCACTTGCAGACATCCTGAACAACCCAGGAGCAACAGGTCGAGTCGCCGAGTGGAACATCGAGCTCAGCCCTCGCGACCTGCAATTCAAGCACCCAACGGCGATCAAAGCTCAAATACTCCCAGATTTTCTGGTCGAGTGGATGGAAGTACAAACACCCGGTCCTTCGGACCTCTCCAACTCATGGAAGATGTTATTCAACTGGTCCAAAAGGAACTAAGGGGCTGGATCAGGCCTTGTGCTAATGGCACCCAAAGGAGATAAGCTCAAATACGTATTCCATATCAACTTCAGCCAGGCATCAAACAACGAAGCGGAGTATGAGGCGCTACTGCACGGCATGTGCATGGCAAAGGCCTGTGGTGCCACTCGCCTCGTAATCTACAGCGACTCCAACATCATTGTCCTGCAAACAATGAAGGACTATGAAGCAATCGCAGACAACATGTTAGTGTACCAGAAGCTCTACAACATCTTAGAAGTTGAATTCAACGGATACAAGCTCAACTACATCGCCAGGGCAAACAACACAGAGGCAGACGAGCTCGCCAACATCGGGTCAACCTGAGGACCAATCCCTCCAGGAGTTTTCCTCGATAACATCAGCAAAAATCGATCAAAACCAAGAAACCCATACCAAGAGCATCCACGTAAGCTGGCAGCACAACCGAACCAACACAAGTAGCAGCAGCGGATCGAGCCGCTGATGAAGAAGTCAATAAAGCAGTCGATGAGGGCGAACTAGCATGACTCGAAAGCCCGGTTTGGAAAAGACCATTCCTCAGATTCCTGATAAAAGGCATCCTGCCGCAAGACGTCGCAGAAGCCCGACGAATCAGCCAACGATCAAAGGCGTTCACTATAATCAATGGACAGCTCTAAAAATGCAGCATCTCCCATGTACTCCAAAAGTGCATCGAGGAGGAAGACGGCAAAGCCCTACTACTTGAGATCCACGAAGGAACTTGCAGACATCAAGCGAGCAGTCGCACACTCGTAGCCAAAGCCTTTCGAGCAGGCTTCTACTGGCCAACCTCCATGCGAAACACAGAGGGCATCATGCGACGCTGCATCGCCTGTCAAAAGTTCGCCAGCAGACCTGACGCCCCAGCATCCGAGCTAAAAACAATACCATTATCTTGGCCCTTCACGACATGGGGACTCGAAATGGTGGACCCTCTCAAGAAATCCACAAAATACGGCAGAACGCACCTCCTGGTAGTAGTCGACAAGTTCACAAAGTGGATTGAAGCAATGCCAATCACTAGATCGACAGCCCTCATAGGAGTCAACTTCATCAAGTCAATCATCTTTCGATTCAGTGTGCCACACAACATCATCACAGACAATGGAACAAACTTCACAGCAGTAGAATTCCGGAACTTCTGCTAGGAACTGGGCATCAAGATCAACTACGCCTCAGTCGTGCACCCGCAATCTAACGGCCAAGTAGAAAAATAAAATGGCCTAGTATTCGGTGGAAGAAAAAATGGCTCATCACACCACTCGAGCAAGCCGCAGGAAATTGGATAGAAGAGCTCCCCGCAGTTCTATAGAACTTACGCACCACTCCCAACGCTTCAAACCAATATACACCCTTTTTTAAAGTACGAAGCGGAGGCTGTACTCCCACATGACTTTAAGTTCGGAGCTCCCCAAATCACGGGGTATGAAGAAGAAGAGGCAGAAGATGCACTCGAAGACGACAAAGACATCGCAGACGAGGCAAGGGACACAGTTCTCGCAAGGTTAGAAGGATACCAAGACAAGCTACACACTTATCAAAGCAGTCGCATGCGAACAAGAACCTTCCGAGAAGGCGACCTAGTGCTACGGTTAATACAAGAAAAGGTCCACAAGCTCGCCCCGCAATGGGAAGGGTCGTTCATAGTCTTTGAGGTCATAGGAGGAGGAGCATACAGACTAAAGAACCCAAAGACCAATGAAGACGTGGGAAACTCGTGGAACGTGGCAAACTTGCGCCTCTTCTACCCATAGACTACTCACTTGGCACCCTACCCCAGTAACGCAAGTATCGGCATCAGCACCGATTGGAAACTCATGTAAAAAACATGAAGCAATAAAGAATGTGTTGCCCAGATGACACTACTTAAGCACTCGGGGGATCAAGCGTAGGCCCCCCCCCGATAGACGCTTTTCGCTTATGCGATGATATAAATTAAGCACTCGGGGGCTCGAGCGCACACTCCCCCCCGAGAGACACTTTTTGCTTACGCGACGATATAACTTAAGAACTCAGGGATCGAGCGCAAGCTCCCCCCGAGTGACACTTTTTGCTTACGCGACGATATAACTTAAGCACTCGGGGGCTCGAGCGCAGACTCCCCCCGAGAGACGCTTTTCTCATACGCGATAATGTAACTTAAGCACTCGGGGGCTCGAGCGCAGACTCCCCCCGAGAGACACTTTTCGCTTATGCGACGATATAACTGAAAGAACTCGGGGCTCGAGCGCAGACTCCCCCAGAGAGACGCTCTCTCGCCTACGCGACCATACCACTCAAGCACTCGGGGGTCCGAGCTCAAATCGTCCTACAATAAAACATCTACAAAACACAGATGACACACGTATAATCCCCAAAGCACCTCATGGATACTACGTCAAAACCTCACGGTTTCCTTCGCAACAAGAGACAAAAGATTGTTCTCTACACTCAAGAAGCATAAAATCGGGCTCATGAAGAAACTCCAAGACAAGTCAGCTATTTGGCAGAATAATCTCAAAGTCTTCACCTGATCACAAGCGATCAACTAAAGACTTGGGGGCTACTCCCATCGGGAGCTCTGCCGCGCACCCGACGAGTTTCAGAATGGCAGAGAAAATTCGAAGAGGGTCAGCGTAAAATGGATATTTCAAGCCTATGTCCGACTCTACAAATCGAATATAGCCTTGGGGGCTACTCCCATCGGGAGCACTGCACCCGATATTATAATAAGTTTCACACGAAGGAAAAGCATTTGAACACAGTTTTCATCACAAGGACAAACATTTTAAGAAAGTTTTTCATCACAAGATCAAGCACCCGAAGGCAGTTCCCATTACTTATCATATAGACATAAGGTCTAGTACAAAGTTCTCCTCTTTACATCAAAGATTACAAGTCAAGGTACTCGAAACATCTATCACAAAACTACAAAGACCAATCATCCCAAGGAATTATGACTTCTACATGTGTGCTCATGCTGAGATAATTGGCACTTTGGTCCACATCTTGACGAGCATCATCACATACAAAGTAAAACTAAGTCTGCAAGGAGCCACTTGCCACTTTCCTGGGCCTGGTGACCTTGCCTATCGACGCACCCGCTTCCTCGGCGGCTTGATGTCCGACTCCTCCTTAGAACTAGAAGATCAAGCCCCACCAATCGAGGAGTCGGCGGATGATGAAGCCATAGGAGAAGAATCCGAAGTACTCCTCGACTCGTCAGAGCTACCACTGCTTCACTCCTTGATATGTCCAAAATGCATCACTATTTTATATAGTAATTCTTTCTTATTCATTGATATATTTCTTGTTATGATGTTGTTCTTATAATGTTTTGGCTTATTTTACACAGTTTGCAACTTTTCGATGACGAAGCAACAGACTCAGGATTCAACGGTAAAAAGTGGATGCTCAGTTGCTGATGAAGAATACATCCAAATTACCTAAATCGACAGAGGGAATTTTTCAGAAGATTAACGAAGACACGTCGAAGAGGGGCCAGAGGGGGCCACAGGGTGCCCAGGCGGCCACCTGGCGCGGCCCCCACCCCGGCCGCGCCGGGAGGCCGCCTGGACCACTGGGGCCACTCCCGACTCCCCCCTCTGGCCTATATATTGCTCATATACCAAAAAACCTAAAGAGGGGAGAGTTTTCGGAGTTCCGCCGCCGCTTCGTGGCGGAAACCTACAGAGGAGAAAAGACATCTCTGGCGGGCAGATTCCGCAAGAGAGACCACCTCCCGGAAGGGGAGATCGTCGCCATCGTCATCACAATCATCAACATCATCCCCAACATCAACACCATCTCCATCACCATGCAATCTCACCTCACAAGTTCAACTTGTGTTTTAATCTGTACTATCTATCCTCTCTACTCTACCAGTGTTGATTACTACCGTGTGATGAATCTTTTGAGTTTTGTTGGAGAATTATCATTGTGTCCATATTGTTTATCATCTATTTATCCCCGCTGATCATGATCTCTTTTATGTCTTGTCAACAGTTACTTTAGTTCTTGAGAACATGGGAGAAGTCTAGTTGTTAGTAGTCATATGATGTTGAAGTAATATGTGTTGTTTGATATTTAAGTTGTGTTGTTATTTTCCTAGTGGTGTTGTGTGAGTCGAACACTCAACACTTCGCCTTATTAAGGACCTAGGGGAATACATTGTGTACAAAGGATGCTTGCGATGGGTTACCGGAGTGACAGTAACATGAACCCCAGTTCACACTCTTTTGCACAAGGGAACAATGGATCATCGATCATATTGCTATGGTTAGGCTTTTGCCTTAATTACTATCTTGTATTTGCGGATGCTTGCAAGGTGTTTAATCATAAGAGTGCACTTATCTTACTCTAGAGGGTGCACTAGCATAAATCCACCCACTCAACACTTATCAACACGACACATAGTACCGATACGGAATATGGCGAAAACACATGACTATTTCTTGCGTGTGTCCTCAAGAATGCTTTAGGCTTTATAAGTTCAGTTGCTAGGCCTATCCTTTTCTCAAAAGGATCGGGCCACTTGTTACTCCTCAGTGCTCTTTACTTTGCTCGCCTTTACCTTTTTGCTGCTTATATAAAAAATCCCTAAAAAGTTATCTTTCAGTTCCTGCAGCTATTTCTTTACCAAAGTCACTTACCAATACATTCTGCTCCTCGTTGGGTTCGACACTCTTATTTGTTGAAAACGCTACAAACGATCCCCTAAAGTTGAGGGTCATCAAGTAATGTTTTCTGGCGCCATTGCCGGGGAGCGTAGCGCTATTAGTAAGTGAAGCTGGTAAGGAAGTTTTTATATTTCTGTTTTTATTTCGCTATGGCTACTTTTGTCCTTATGGACACCTCTACTCTTGGATTGTTGTTTATGGGGAAACGCCCCATGACTGTGGTGGTCACTCTTACCCCTACTGAAATTGTGCATTACAAAATACCGTCTGGTATAATCGATCATGTCTTATCTAATCGTTATGCAGGAGATAGACATCCAGGTGAACACTTGCTAAATTTATCACAACTATGTTCATTATTTAAGCTTGCAGGTGTGTCACTGGAGATTGTCATGAAGAAATTATTCCCCGTATCACTTACAGGTAAAGCTTCAGATTGGTATAAGATCCTTGATAACTCACATCTACTTAGTTGTGAAGAGCTTATGTCTCTCTTTTATACAAAGTTTTACCCTCTTCATGAAATTCATCGAGACAGGAATTACATCTACAACTTTTGGTCTCGCGACGGAGAGAGCATCGCTCAAGCTTGGGGGAGACTAAAATCCCTACTGTTACAATGTCCTATTCATGAACTCCCCACAAATATTATATTTACCAATTTTTATGCCAGGATTTCCCATCAAGATAAGGAGATGTTGGATGCCTCCTCTACCGGGGTATTCCAAAAAAAAAACATTGTAGAAAAGTGGGATCTCATCGAGGGTATCCAAAAGAATACTGAAGACTGGGAATCGATAAAGGTATTGAACCCGCTATAAATTATGAGCATGATTACATTGAGAGCTATGTGAAAACTAATTACTTTAATACCTTTTGTTCTAAGATTGGTCTTGATTCCCAGCTCATGATTGATTATTGCAAGAACTTTGCCTCTCACGTTGACTCTTCGAAAGAAGAGAAGGCTCAGTATCATAACCTTTTAAATAATTACATGTTGATATAAATCTTGCTGACCCTATTCTGCCTGCAGTTTTCTATGAAAACCTCCTTTTCCTACAAGGATGAGGGATCACTATTTTTTGACAGGCATAATAAATAAGAGTGAGAGAAGAACTGACGAACCTGAGGACCTGATCAAGGTCGATCCTCAAGTTGCGATGATTAAAGATTTAGTTAGTAATGATGTTTCAGAATCCAAGATAAAAAAAATTCCCGTTTCAACTAACATTGTCAGAGCCAAGAATAAGAGTCCAATTTTAGGTACACCAGTTGTATCTGTCAAGATAGGAGATCACAACTATTATGGGCTCTACGATCTAGGATCCAGTGCTAGCGCTATTCCTTATTCACTCTATCAGGAGATCATGGGTGAGATTTCCCCCTTCGAACTTGAAGAGATCGATGCTACTATTTATCTAGCAAACAAAGAAACTATCTCTCCCATCGGAATTGTGAGAGATATTGAAGTCCTATGTGGAAAGGTAAAGTATCCTACTGACTTTCTCGTACTTGGTTCAATGCAACATACTTTTTGCCCTATTATCTTTGGTAGAACTTTCCTCAACACTTGTGGTGCTGTTATAGATTGTAAAAAAGGTAAAGTCTATATTGAATTCAATGGTGAGCCATATGAATTTAACTTTTCTAAATTTTCCAAGCAACCTCGTGGTACTGATTTACATAGTGATAAAATTATTGAAAATATTGCTTCTATTTCTATTCCTCCTAATGATCCTTTGCAGCAATATATGGAAGACCACGAGAATGATATGCATATGCAGGAAAGAAATGAGTTATACGAAATATTCACAAGAAAAACTGCTATCCTGAAGCACAAACTTCCAGTTGAGCCTTTAGGAATCCTAGCACAACCAAAAGAAGACCCGGTGTGAAGAAGACCGATTATTTAGATTAAAAGAAAATATGCTTATTTAGATGAAAAGAAAATATATCATGTCATTATCAATGCTAACCTTTCAGGATTTGAAGAAGACCGATTATTGGAGACACTTCGCAGACACCGTGGTGCCTTGGGCTTTACCCTTGATGAACTTAAGGGCATTAGTCTATTTATTTTCCAACACACTATCAATCTCGAGCCCGATGCTAAGCTAGTTGTTGATCATAAATGACGGCTGAACGCAAGGATGAAGGACATGGTTAGGACAGAGATTCTCAAACTTCTAGCCGCAGGTATCATATATCCTATTGCTAATAGTAGGTGGGTAATTCCAGTTCATTGTGTTCCTAAGAAAGGAGATATGACTGTTGTTCCTAATGATAAAAATGAACTAATACCCCAAAGAGTTGTTATTGGATATATAATGTGTATTGATTACAGGAAGTTGAACAAGGCAACCAGGAAGGATCACTACCCACTGCCCTTTATTGATCAGATGCTACAGAGGTTGTCTAAAAACAACCACTTTTGCTATCTTGATGGGTACTCTGGCTTCTCTCAAATTCATGTTAACAATGCCGATCAAGAGAAGAACACCTTCACGTGTCCCTGCAGTACTTATGCTTACAGGCGTATGCCTTTTGGTTTATGCAATGCACCTGCTACTTTTCGGAGATGTATGTTTGCAATTTTTCATGGTTTCTGTGAGGAAATTGTGGAAGTCTTCATGGACGATTTCTCCGTCTATGGAACTTCCGTTGAACACTGTCTCCTCAATATTAATAAAGTTTTGCAGAGATGCGAGGATACAAACTTAGTTCTAAATTGGGAAAAATGTCACTTCATGGTTAACGAAGGGAACGTGCTTGGTCACAAGATTTCCGAGAGGGGAAGTTAATTGGACAAGGAGAAGATTGAAGCTATCGAGAGGATGCCCTATCCAAGGGACATTAAAGGTATTCGTAGTTTTCTCGGTCATGCTGGTTTCTATAGAAGATTTATTAAGGACTTTTCTAAGACTTTGAGACCCCTTACTAATCTTCTCTAGAAGGATGTTCCTTTTGTATTTGATGAAGATTGTAAGGAGGCTTTAGAAGTTCTTAAGAACGCTTTGATAACCGCTCCTATAGTACAACCACCTGACTGGAAATTGCCCTTTGAAATTATGTGTGATGCTAGTGATTTTGCTGTTGGAGCTGTGTTAGGACAAAGGGTTGATAAGAAATTGAATGTTATACATTATGATAGCAAGACCCTTGATAGTGCTCAAAATAATTATGCTACTATTGAGAAGGAATTCTTAGGAGTAGTGTTTGCTTGTGATAAATTTAGACCTTATATTGTTGATTCTAAAGTTCTTATTCATACTGACCATGCTGCTCTTAAGTACCTTATGGAGAAGAAGGATGCCAAACCAAGACTCATCAAGTGGGTACTCCTTCTTCAAGAATTTGACTTACAGATTGTTGATAGAAAAGGAGCAGAAAATCCGGTGGCGGACAATCATTCAACGATGGATGATATATCGCATGACCCCATCCAGTCAACGACAGTTTTCCAGATGAACAAATTGCCGTTGTAAAAGTACAATCTCTCTCCGATCCTTGGTTTGCATATTATGCTAATTTTATCGTTGCAAAGTATTTTCCTCCAGGTTTAACATTTCATCAAAGAAAGAAGTTCTTTCATGATTTGAGGCAGTACTTTTGGGATGACCCTCATATTTACAAAGAAGGTCCTGACGGGATCGTGAGAAGATGCATACCGGAACATGAGCAGAAGGATATTCTCAAGCAATGTCACGATAGTCCCTATGGAGGACATCACGCCGGTGAGAGGACCTCACATAAGGTTCTCCAAACACATTTTTATTGGCCTACTCTCTTTAAAGTTGCTAGAAATTATGTTTTATCTTGTGATAAGAATCAGAGAGTTGGTAACATTAGTAGGAGGAATGAGATGCCTATGAATTACTCACTAGTGATTTGGCCTTTTTATTGCTGGGGTTTTGATTTTATGGGTCCTTTTCCTCCCTCAAACAAGTACACTCCCATTTTAGTAGCCGTTAATTATGTTACAAAGTGGGTTGAAGAAATACCCACTGAGAGTGCTGATCACAAGACATCTTTGAAAATGCTCAAATATGTAATTTTCCCTAGGTTTGGTGTACCTAGGTATCTTATGACAGATGGAGGGTCACATTTCACGCATGGAGCTTTTAGAAAAGCTCTAGCAAAGTACGATGTCAATCATAGGATTGCTTCACCATACCATCCTCAAACTAGTGGGCAAGTTGAGCTCACCAATAGAGAGATCAAGTTGATCTTGCAAAAGACAGTTAAAAGTTCTAGAAAGGACTGGTCAAAGAAGTTGGGAGATGTTCTGTGGGCGTATAGAACTACTTACAAAAATCCCATGGGCATGCCCTCGTATAAGATGGTCTATGGAAAGGCTTTCCATTTGCCATTGGAATTAGAACATAAAACTTTCTGGGCTGTTAGAGAGCTTCATCTTGACCCGAAATTAGCCGGTGAAAAGCGTCTCATGAGCTTGACTTCTCTAGATGAGTGGAGAAGTGAAGCTTATGAGAGCGCTAAAATTTTCAAGGAAAAGGTAAAGAAGTGGCATGATAGAAGGATTCTGAAATGTGAATTTAATGTTGGTGATAAAGTTTTGTTGTTTAGGTCCTGTTTCAAGTTTTCTCCAGGTAAATTACTTTCCAGATGGGAAGGGCCATTTCATATTGAAGAAGTTTACCGGTCACGTGCAATCAAGATTAATAATTTTGATGGCACCAAACCTCAAATTGTGAATGGGAAAAGACTCAAGCATTACATGGAGGGAGAGCCCGTCAACGTTGATGAAAATATAATACACACAACAAGTCATGAAGAATATGTTGCGGCCCCTTTTCAAACTCCGGCAGAAGCAGAATAAGAAAAGGTATGTATTACGGTAAGGAAACATTGCGAAACCGCCATAAAAGTTCCAGATTACGTGTTTTTGAAAAATATAGAAAATTCAGAGGTTGTTTGGAGCCGGAGACGAGCTCCAGGGGGCCCAGGCCCCCCTTGGCGTGGCGTACCTGCTGGCCGCGTCGGGAGGCTGCCTGGGCACCCCGGAGCCTGTCTCCGACTCCACTTTGGCTTGTTTCCTTCCATAAGTTGCAGAAAGTTTTGCTATATATTTGCCCGGATAGCTCCGGCACCGTATCTCTCGATTTCGCGTGTTTTCTTCTCGAGGTGTTTCTGCCAGTAAATCTTTTAGCTGGACCTAGGTTCCATGGCTTCCCAAAGTTCCCCCAAGGACAAGTTCGTCTTCAACGTCATCAACCCTTACCTCGCTCAGGTGAAGAACCATCCTCGAACCGTCCAATTGGAGGATGGTGACCTTCACCAAGAGGATCTGAAGGAATTTGTCAAGGAGGGGAGCATCGAGGCCAGGCTAGAAGAGATGGAGCAAGAAGTCTTCAAGTACAAGAAGATGGTTGAGCGGGGTGTTGAAGCCAACTTCGACATCATCAATGAGCCGAAGACGTTCTACAACAAGGAGATGAGGGGGATTTGGTCAAGCATCACCGCTGTAGAAGAAAGAATTGATGATCTCCAGGGGCAGATCTATGATCTGCACAACCAGAACTGTGAGTATGAACTAAAGTTTATGCGCATGGGTTTAGCTGCTGGAAGCGGGATCTTGGAGACCGAAGCCTCTCATGGGACCGAGGAACCTCTACCATGGAAGCGCTTCGTCCATGACTACATCAACGATAGCCACAACAAGAATGAGGAGTAAATATCCTTGGGCAATGGCATCCCCTCAGCTTGTTCCAAGCTTGGGGGAGTGCCCGGTATTTTTATCTTTATCTTAGTCTTTTAGAGTCAAGTAGAGTCGTATCATGTCTAGGGAAGTTATTATATGAAATAGGTGTTTGCATTAAGGTCTATCACTCCTTCTGTGGAGAGTTTGTATCCGTGAGTGTGGAGTGGTCTATGATGGAATATTAATGAGAAGTCTATTGGTTCCTTAGCAGAACTCGGTATTCTCTTCACGCAATCGACCTTATATGATGATTCTTATGGGGAGTATTGACCTTATATCAGGTATGGCTTTGAAAACTTTATTTAAATTTGGCAAACATAGCTTTGGTCTTGACAACATGCATGTTTTCTCAAGTAGCGACATAGCCAAAACCTTTATGTTATTATGGTTCAAATGTTATGTTGACCAGGAAGACAACTTGATGTGTTATGCTTACCTTAACATTTATGCTTTATATGTTTTGCATCTAAGTTAGCATCAATGGTCTGTTCTCTCAAATCCCTTGCTAGCTAAACTCCTTGCCTGGCAGATTTCTACTTG
Source organism: Bromus sterilis (assembly GCA_950022295.1). Taxonomy (NCBI): domain Eukaryota; kingdom Viridiplantae; phylum Streptophyta; class Magnoliopsida; order Poales; family Poaceae; genus Bromus; species Bromus sterilis. The sequence goes on from OX465597.1 coordinate 144,950,233, forward strand.
TGCATCCATACCCTGAAACCGTTACCTTCCATATGAGTCCACCATACCATCCTATTCGTCGTATTCCCCTACCACTCTTATAAGTACAGAATTTATGTGTTACCCTTAAAGGTTCAAAATCTTCTGTTTTGTGCCTCTTGTTTAGCTCATGGGGAAGTAGTATGTAATTCATGATCTTCTTAAGTTGGAAAAGTTTTACCCAGGGATTGCATGTCTAATGTGCAAACCCATATTTCGAGGAGGAACTGGCATGAGTGCGCCCAGCTCAAAAGATAATATAACAAACAAACCCTCCTTCACGCTTGGTCTATGAGAAATCAGAAACTTTGGCAGTGATAAACAAAGGAGATTAACGGGATGTGATCGTCCCCACTTGGGATCCGTTCCTCAAAACTTGTCCATCTTGAGAAGTAATTGAGCTATCTATTAGCATTCGTTGACAAACTATGCACCCCCCAAAGTTTATTTTTCATTCTTTTTGATTTAAGGACAGCACATAAGTTTTCCCTGCCTTCCTTTAACAGGGCCTTTCCTTTACTTTTATGTTGAGTCAGTTTTCCTACTTCTTTCCTTTCCCAAAGAGAACATACACTTGATGTTGATGAGGATTCATCCATATAATGCCGCATTAAGTTTTGCCATGCCACTTCATTGTTGACATTATCCTTTGATAAGTAAGTTGTTTGCGAAAGCTTTTTCCAAGCAAACATCTTCCTTTGTGTTAACATTTGCACTTCTTGACTAATAATATGTTCTTTCAAAATCTTCAAATTGTTTCATTATAAATATAAAGCGCAAAAGTGAAAGTTATTGGTTGTCCTTTGACCAAGGATATGTTTGCCATAATTTGATGAGTTTTCTCAGCCCTACTTTTGATTATAATTCTTATTACTTTCTCATAAGGGCCTTATGAGTTGAGTTTGGTGTTGAGGATGCCTGAGTTTGATGAAGAAACATTGATGCTTCTTGTCCGTATTTTATTTATCGACACTTCACTCTCTAAACTTGTGGATAGGTTTACCGAGCTCAGCATTCGCTTGGGGACAAGCGAGGTCTAAGCTTGGGGGAGTTGATACGTCCAAAATGCATCACTAGTTTATATAGTAATTCTTTCTTATTCATTGATATATTTCATGTTATGATGATGTTCTTATGTTGTTTTGGCCTATTTTACATAGTTTGAAACTTTCCGATGCCGAAGCAGCAGACGCAGGATTCAGCGGTAAAAAGTGGACGCTGAGTTGCTGAAGAAGAATACCTCCAAAATACCTGAAAATCGATGGAGGCCAGAGGGGGCCACAGGGTGCCTGGACCCCTGGGGCCACTCCCGGCTCCCCCCTCTGGCCTATATATCGCTCATATACCAAAAACCCTAAAGAGGGGAGAGTTTTCGGAGTTCCGCCGCCGCTCCGTGGCGGAAACCTACAGAGGAGAAAAGACATCTCCGGCGGGCAGATTCCACCAGGCAGACCACCTCCCGGAAGGGGTGCTCTTCGCCATCGTGATCACCATCGTCACGGGCATCATCGAGATCATTATCAACATCATCCCCAACATCAGCACCATCTCCATCATCATCCAATCTCACCTCACAAGTTCAACTTGTGTTGTAATCCATACTATCTATCCTCTCTACTCTACCGGTGTTGATTACTACCGTGTGATGAATGCTATTGAGTTTTGTTGGAGAATTATCATTGTGTCCAGATTTTTTATCATCTATTTATCCCCGCTGATCATGATTGCTTTTATGTCTTGTGAGTAGTTACTTTAGTTCTTGAGGACATGGGAGAAGTCTAGTTGTTAGTACTCATATGATGTTGAAGTAATATGTGTTGTTTGATATTTAAGTTGTGTTGTTATTTTCCTAGTGGTGTTGTGTGAGTCGAACACTCAACACTTCGCCTTATTAAGGACCTAGGGGAATACATTGTGTACAAAGGTGGGTTGCGGTGGGTTTCCGGAGTGACAGAAACCTGAACCCCAGTTCGCACTCTTTTGCACAAGGGAACAATGCATCATCGATCATATTGCTATGGTTAGGCTTTTGCCTTAATTACTATCTTGTATTTGCAGATGATTGCAAGGTATTTAATCATAAGAATGCACTTATCTTACTCTAGAGGGTGCACTAGCATAAATCCACCCACTCAACACTTATCAACACGGCACATAGCACCGATACGGAATATGGCGAAAACACATGACTATTTCTCCCATGTGTCCTCAAGAACGATTTAGCCTTTATAAGTTCAGTTGCTAGGCCTATCCTTTGCTCAAAAGGATCGGGCCACTTGTTCCTCCAAAGAAACCAACCACCAAGACCTTCCCAGCAAAGCTTCCAGTCCAAAGTAGTGAATATGTGAACCAAATCTCCGTTGAGGAAACCACTGATGCTTCTGACGTCATTCTTGGTACACTCCCAGTCAATCATGTTCCCGCCTCCGTTCTTTTCGATCCAGGAGCCTCTCATTCATTCATGTCGGAGAGTTATGCACTTCGTCATGAATTCCCTTTTGAAGAAATGTTTTCTCCAATGGTCATTCAAACTCCTGGTTCCAAATGGAAAACTAGTAGAGTAAGCCATGGCAATCAAATTGCAACTTAGGGTTTAGTATTCCTTGCTTCTCTTATAGCCCTGAAGTCTTCAGACATTGATGTCATCCTAGGAATGGATTGGTTATCGAGGCAGAATGCTTTCCTTGATTGTAAAGCCAAGTCAGTTAAACTCACCCATCCTTCAGGCCAGACCATTGACTACACATCACCCAGCTCTAGAAACCAGATGCATACTTTGAATGTGCTTCCCCTTCCTGACCTTGAAGATGTTCCGGTGGTTCGTGACTTCCCGGATGTCTTTCCTGAAGAGCTGCCGGGAATGCCACCCGACAGGTGTGTAGAATTCATAGTGGATCTTATTCCAGGCACAGCCCCAATTTCTAGACGCCCATATTGAATGGCCCCACATGAGTTAGCTGAGCTAAAAACCCAACTTGATGCTTCGTTGGCAAAAGGCTTCATCCGCCCTAGCTCATCGCCATGGGGTTTCCCCGTTCTGTTCGTAATGAAGAAAGATTGAACAGAAAGGATGTGCGTAGACTATCGCCCGCTAAATCTAGCGACGATAAAGAACAAGTACCCACTGCCCAGGATCAATGATCTTTATGATAAACTTGCAGGATCCTCTGTCTTTTCCAAGATGGATTTGAGATTAGGTTATCATCAAATCAAAATCCGAAACAAGGACATCCCCAAGACGGCTTTCACTACTCGTTATGGTCTTTACGAGTACACCGTCATGTCCTTCGGGTTAACCAATGCCCCCGCCACATTCTCGCGCTTAATGAATTCGATCTTCATGGAGTACCTAGATAAATTTGTTGTAGTTTATATTGATGACATTCTCATCTACTCGAAGAACGAAGAAGAGCACGCAGAACATCTTAGGTTGGTATTGATGAAGCTTAGAGAGCATCGTCTGTATGCTAAATTCTCCAAGTGTGAATTTTGGCTACCAGAAGTGACCTACTTAGGCCACGTGATTTCTGCGAAAGGTGTTGCAGTTAATCCCGAGAGAGTTCAGGACGTGATTTCGGGACGAGATTCTTTTGAGTGGGGGCGAGTTGTCAGAAATCCAACTAGGGTAAGTGCTAGGATTTTAGTGCCCCTTTGCATCATGCAAAAATTCAAAAGAAAATTCAAAAATGGGGAAAAGAAAAGCCCTGAGAATTAATTCAAATGGCCAGATAAAAATCTTTTTCCAAAAATCATTTGAACATTTGGAAAATTCCTATAAATGATGGTGATCATTTTAAAAGTGGTTTGGGTTCATTCCCATGCCCATGGAATATTCTAAAATTCAAAATTGTCTATGGAAATTAAATTTGACCCTTATTTGAATTGAAATTCAAAATATATTGAATTTCAAAAATGTCCAATTTCTATATGTGGCTAGCTACTGGTCACCTAGTATTTATAAAATTAGTTGGGAATTTTTATAAAATGTTTTGGTATTTTTACCAGAGCAAAACAAAAGGCCGAAAAAGAAAAACAGAAGAAAGCAAAGAAGAAAAAGAAAAACAAAACCCAGCCCAACCCCCTACGGCCTCGGGCCCAACTAGACTTCCCCCGGCCCAGCCCACGACAACCTTGTCGTCTTCTTCCCCGCGCTGCCAAGCAGCTCGCTGGAGGGCAGGCGGGCGTCGACGGCCACCTCGATGGCTAGGGGCCTTCTAAGCCTCCTCCTCGCAACTGAACACGCCACGGAGCTCCTCACACACCACCGCGTCCATTCCCCCTCTCTCTGGACCTCCTCCCCCTCTCCTCCTCGCCGTTCTTGCGCCTCCCGAGAACCCGCCGGAGCACGCCACCGCACCCGCACGGCCACCGGCTGAGTTAGCTCGAGCCGCCGTGTCCAGGCGACGGCCCGTGCTCGAGTACGTCTCCCCAAGCGCGGAATCGAGCCCCGACGACCCGAGGACGTTGCCATCTCCACCGGCTTGCCGCGGGCGCCATTGACTCCGGCGACGAATTCCGGCCGCGCCACTGCATCTCTGGCCTCTCCGCCCTCTTCAACCTCTTCGTGGTAAGCTCCTCGTGCCGTTGTCCCTTCGCACGCTCCTCCTCGAGCCCCGGCCACGTTTTCCACCGGGACAGCGCCACGGGCGCCGCGCCCCGTTGTTCAAACGGCGTGCTCCCGGCGCCCCCGTGCCTGCCCTTGGCGTTCCGGTGATGCGCACGAGCACGGGAGGCAGTTTGACACCTCTCCCGTGCCAAGCCGAGGCCGGAGGGCCTCTCTCCAGTGAGCGCCGCCGCCTACAGAGGTCGTTGCCGGCTGGATTCCGGCGAGTACCACACGTCAGAGAGATTAGGGGCTTAATCCCCCCCTAATCACTCACTGACAGGTGGGGCCCTGTCCCTAATAACCCCCTGTTTATTTTTAAATAGAGGGGTTAACCCCCAATGAGGCTGACAGGAGGGCCCCACAGGCCAGAAGCCCCCCCACGTCATGCTGAGGTCAGCATGACGCAATAAAAGGATTTTCCAGATTAAAAATAAATCCAAAGAAATCAGAAAAATCCAGAAAATAGCCAAAACTTGAATAAATCATAGAAAATTCAAATTAACTCCAAATTAAACATATAATATATGAAAAATTATCAAAAAAATGCAAGGATTAAAAATATGCAATTTGTTTTTATGTTTGACTATTTTAAAATGGGTGAACAGTAGCAAACATGCATATGGCATAATTTGAATCTAAATTTGGAGTTTGAATTTGCAATTCTTTTGCAATACACTTCAAGTTTTCACCATGTACATCAAGTTTTCACATCAGTACCATGTACATCAAGTTTTCACAACTTATCATGTGCTTGAGCATCGCAGTTATATTTATCCCTTGTTTGATTGTTTGCTCGATAGACGTGCAACTGGAACCGGAGGCCACCCCCTTCGTCGAAGACACCGTGTGTGAACATCGTCAGCAAGGCAAGCAAACCCCATTGATCATGTCTATAAAATACCAATTCCCTCTCAGTCTCGCTTATGCATGTTTAGGAGATCACCTTGTATCGATTCTACCGCATAGTTGAACCCATATCCGATGCATGACCTATCATCTTGTCACAGTAGTAAGCAAACCACAATCCTAGCTGACATAGGAGTTGATTGATATCATGTGGCCCCTGCAACTGTTAATGCTTATTGCATGCTTAGTGGTACAATGAGGTTTCTTTTGATGTGAGTCGGGATGGTAGTGAACATGGTGTTGATGAAAGTGAAACTGTGTTGGTGAATCCACCCTAATACAAGGTGAACGATGAGAGGCTGTGTAGGAGTACACAGTGGGTTGTCTCGTTGAACACCGCCTTAAGCACCGAGTTCTTGTATGGTAATCCAAGACAAAGAGTACAACCACACATTGGGCTCACTAACCCCTCTCGGCCTAGTACCTTGATCCGTGTCGACATCCAGGAGTCACATTAGTTCGGGCTTTCCATTTGGCATCTGCATAGAAAAAGAATGAAGGAATGGTTGCATCATATAGATATGTGGGTGCACCTGTGAGGAAGGAAAACCATCTGCCAGAGGTGGCGTCTCGGTCACTTACATTGTTTGATTCCGTTTCGTTGATCCGGCCGGGCTCTCGAGCGGAGGCAAACTCAGATAGTCGACTCCTGGAATAGACCGGTTGTGAGCGAAGTGTCGTGGTGAACATCCTCGCTGTCACCTCTTGAACGGTGGCGAGACCTGGCGGTAACCGATGGTCATGTGTGTGTAGATTACACCCTTGCAAGGTTAACAAAACTATTCGAATAGTCGCGTCCACGGTTAAGGACTACTTGGAACCTGTACCTGATTATTAGACAACTTGAATGGATACTTCTAAAACTCGCAAGATAAGCGTGAGTGCTATGGTGTGCTTCCTCGTGGGGGAGTCGTGGAAGTAACCATAGTGGTGTATTGGTTGGAGACTTGGATAGTGGACTCGTGTACGTTTCTTACCTCAAGTCTGGTACTCGTAGCACAGGACTAGCCAAGTCAAAGCTGGCACTTCTGCATGATGAAACCCCACCTCCTTTACCTTGATACTTGAGCATGAGTAGTGTAGTTCTGATGTAAGTCTTGCTGAGTACGATTTGGTACTCACGTTTGCTTATTCTATGTTTTAGATGAGAAACTGGACCCGATGGAGTCACCGACCTGAAGTTCGACGTTGACCTTGGTAGTATAATTCCAGACAGCAGTCTGGTCCCTCGTGGAAGGGCATGTATGTTTACAAGGCTTCTCTAAGCCATTTTTTAAACTTGTCTGTACTCAGACCTAATTTGCTTCCGTTGTATGATGTAATGTTGATCACATACATGTGATCTTTGTATACTCTATGTGTAAGTAAATAAAGAAGTACTTTGTAGAGTTATGTGATGATACCTGCTGTTCATACTAGGCATGTGTGATGCGTGTATGTTTATAACATGCATGTCTTACTATGGGTTTTCGAGACCTTAGTTGTGATCTGGATGGCGGTCTTTTATACACCAAGTGGCCCTTAGATGTGCGCAGCTTGGGGCATCGCGATGCGATTGCTCGTGACTCTGTCACGTGCACACTTTGTTGTATGATCGAGCCCGCCCTAGACCCCGACTAAGTGATCGGGCTGGAGTAAGTCTATGTAAGAGTTAGGATTCAATCGATAACATGGTTGAGGCGACTTGTCTATGAGTATGGGATTCACCACCCATAAGCATTTAGACTTGTGAGCGGACGATGAGGACCCGTCTCAGTTGATCATCCGGCCTGGATGGAATGCCCCTCACGTTCGATGCTTACCGAGAATGTTCTGTGCTTGGCCTTGTCCGCTTAGACAAGTGGGTACGGTTCTCGGCTCTCCATGTGATTGCATCGTGACTGGAATTACATACGCATATTCCGGGTCTCGACATTTGTGTCTGCATGCAAGTATATGACCCAGCAGGTTAGACAACAAGTCAGTATACACCGGCTCCCAACCAGAGCACATGGTAAAAACTAGACTTGTCAAAAAATCACTGGTATACATCATGCATTTGGCCGACTCATAATAGAAACTAAACAACAATCGACTCCCACATGTGACAAAACATGCAAACTGCAATTAACTCTTGTCAGACAAAGTATGAAGGTTCACATGGAATCATAACAGGTCACATACATGTCAAGAAATTAGTACAAACTGCCAACAAACACATTTCAAATGTTGTCAAACTAGCGAAGCAAAAAGAGATTGGGTAAGCTTGGTCACAGCAGCTACATTTTGAACAATTTTTCCAGCTTCATCTTCAGAACTACACCTCGGGGTCGGCGTGCTGATCACAGCTCTCATATAATTTTACATCTGAGAGGTCTTTGATGGCCAGATCATCTTCTTCCTCACCTAAAGCCGGCTTAGCAGAAGACGTCGGATTAGAAGGAGGGAGCAAGGAAAAGGCGACTGGCTCTGGAGGATTAGTCCTCCGTCTTCTGATCTGCTCATCGTAGCCTGGCTCCAGCACAGATAAATCCATACCATTTGCAATTTTCGTGGTAGAGTCTCCTTGATGATCTTGGAGTAATCTTCCTTCGAGAACTAGGACCCATTAGTATTGAATTCAGGAAAGCCGTCCGCCAACAGCTCCGACTGCTGTCAGGATGATAACATTTGGCAAGTTCTAAACCACGCATCACACCAAATCTACATGCCGATCACTTAACCATGTCCACCCAAGCTGGCACAATTGAAAATAATTCCATCATACCGGCTAGCTTGGGCATGACGGCCGGCTTACCCTGAGTAGCGACTATGGCCCTGATGGATCCTTCACAAAGGTGTTTGATCATTGTGACTAGCAGAATCATCTGCATACCGGTTGGCTCTTGAAGAACAGGATGATTTTTAACTATTGCAAATTTCAAAAATGAGCAACGGTTATAAAGCATAAGATTGTATTTGCATCAACTCCAAATAGCTTACCGAATAATGCTAAAGCGAATTCATGACCACTGCTTTTGAGAATATTGAATTTCTTCTCTAATTTTTGGTATTTCTCTGAATCATCATCAATAGTTTTTCTCAGCATACTTTGATCCTCGGCATGCTGGACCTTCACCAACTCCAGTTCTTCGGTTTTTCTCTTTAACTCAACATAAAGCCGAGTCATCTCTTTGTCAGCTTGACCCTGCTTCTCAGATTCAACTCGGATTTTGTCTTCAATATGATGAGTCGCCTGGACGTCTTCTAAAGCTAAATCCTACATAAACACAAAATTCCATGCTCATTACAAGTATATAACCAGGTACTTGGGGGCTACACTATCTCAAAATATTATTCGGTACAAGTTCCAGGTCGCTGCATGCAACACGACCCGGCACTTGGGGCTGCACCGATATAACTATCTCATACATACAAATTCTAAGAAAAGCTACTATACCTCATATTGCTGCTTCAAGCAGATGATCAAGTCGCGTTGCTCGTCGAGCCGACTCAATGATTGAAGGTACAGATCTTCTAAAGGAGCCTTCTCAAGAGTAGACATGGAGGGCGGACTTGTAGATGGCTTCTCAATGGCCATTGTCTCGGTCACTATAAGAATAAGATAATAACTGGTCCCCGGTTATGGTGGGATCTTCCTCAAATCTAGATTTATAAACTAAAGAAGTCAGAATCAAACCTGGGACAGAAGCCACTTCCTTAGACTGAGTGCCACCTCCTCAATACTTTTCATCAAAGGGTCTTCCTTGCGAAAGACAGGGGGGAGTGACTCGGTTAGAATGGCCTTATCCATAGAAACGGCGGGCTTTTTCTTAGCCACAATAATCGGCTCCTTAGATGTCCCGGAGTCGGTTTTAGATTTGACATACGCTTCAGTCCTAGAAACAAAGGAAACCCGTGATCATCATTATTCCATAAACATGACCCATTATTTACTCTAGACACTTACCCACGATTGATAAGAAGTTTGCTGGGAAGCCACACAGATGACTCCCCAGATGAGGAACTACGCTCCACAAAGTCGGCAGTGGATTTCTGAGACTTGGCATATCCTTTTTGTCGAAACTGGCGGGGAGAGTTGTGAGGAACGACGGACTTAGAACTACGAGTCTGTTTTCTCCCTTCTTGACCCTATAATGAAAACGATATAAGACATAGACTACAACAAGTAGGCATCTGAAAAGTAGCCATATATGAAATACCTCCTATTCAGGGACTCATTTTTCCCTAACCTTGGTAGAGATGGTGGTGGCAGGAGGAGCCTCCTCCTCGTTATTATCTTCATTTTCGCCCAAGTCCTCCTACACAGCCAGAAGTGAATAAAGGGAAACATATCGTAAAGGTAAGTTAAAACATTCTTACATCGTGACCCGGGTTATTGACACTCGGTACTTCTTCGATGGCTGGCTCTTTAGTGGTGACCCACCATGAGTCGGTTTCCTAGACATATGATAGATAGTCAGAATATCAAGGTAAAAATATCAAGTCAGTCTTTTGTATACATGATTACAAACTTACCACCCGAGCCGGGTTCTGAACGCAGAAGGGCGCAAGGCCGACTGTGATAAAAAATTTTTACTAGTTGCAAGATATTTATTCCAAGAAGATACAAGAGAAACCGGTGTAAGTTGTGTGTGCACATAACGCATGGGGTCAGCAAGGCCCGAGTATTCACACATGAGCCGGCTCCTGACGCTGAGAGGCTGAATCTGCCAATCGACCCAGCACCGGTTCAGGTTTGTACCAACGAGTCCATGGGCGAGAAGTGGTTTTATGATTCCAAGCATAGGCCCCATATTTTCTCTCTGCTCCTTGGACGGACAAGAGTTAAGAACTTCATGCTAGAAAATTCGGCTGTCACGGAAGTCGGGCAATGGATTTTCTTTTTATGGAACTTCAGCAGTACAGTAAAAGAAAGACTTCTGCCAGTTCTTCATGTGAGTAGCCAGCTTCATAGAAGGATACATACATTTTTCACGCTTTTGAATGGTAACTCCTCCACATTGCAGGGGTGGGCCTCCAATGTACTAAGTTTTCTTCCTTCCATAGATTAACTCGGAGAGCCGGAGCAAAGTTGGTTTCCTCTATAGGTAGACCTCGCAGAGGACATGAAAATGAAAAAATTTCAGGACCGAGTTTGGGGAAAGATCCTGAGGATGTAAGCCATACGGAAACCCCGGGTCACATGATCACCAAAAACCACTACCTCTCCTTCACGAGGTTGTGGCCGAGTCTCATTTCCTGGAGCAAACCAATGAATTTCTTTCTGAGGGGGAAAAATTCCCGACTTCTCCATTTCCTCTAGACGGAGCTGAGTCATCTAGGAGCGCATCCAATTGGCCTCAAAGGTACTTTTTGGAGCCGACTTCTCCTTGGTCTGAGCCTTTTTGCCCTTGGAAGTGGTTCTCTTTCCCATGACAAGAGATTGGGACCTGAACCATGAAAATACGCTATGTCGGTTGATAAAGAAACGACTAAACTTATAAACAAAATCTGAGTCCATTTTCTACAAGTCGGACTATACATAAACAAGTTTTGTACAGAAATATGAACTTGACAAATCTATGAGACCTAAGAAAATACATATGAAAAAGAGAGGTTATCTTGATGATTACGAAGGACGAGATGATTATTAGGTGGACCGAAGACAGATCTGAATAAAAATACATGAAAAGTAGATGGCATATCTAAGAGGCAGTTTAGAGATGGATTTGAACTAATCTACGAGATCTACAAAGACTACCACTGCTCCATTTCGAGCTCAGATGGAGGGCTTCAATGGCAGAATGGATAAGAAGATGAAAGGAAATGGAACCAAGACAAGGTGGAGAAAGCTTACTCACAAAGAACGTGAGAATGGAACGGACCTAGTTCTCCTTCCCGTGGTCGCGAGCGAAAAGCACGCTTGAAAATCTTGAGGGGCTCGGTCTTCGGTGCGCGAGGAACAAGAAGAAGTGGTGGCCTTTGGAGTGAATAAAGAAGGCTTGTGATAGGGAGGTCTATTTATAAAAGACTGTCCAAAAGCAGTGGCGCCGCAAGAGGACTCCCCACTGAAGAGGTTCCTAGATTCTCGCAGTAATAAAGGCATGTCGGTTGAAATGCCGAGGAAATAGGGGAAATCATCTGGGGAAGATCATCGCAATTAAAGAACAAAGATCTACTGTCATAAATGTCTCGATGAAAGCTCAGTAAGAATCGGCTTGTAAGAGTCGTCACAAGAAAGAAGTCAGAAAGATCGCTGTGAAGCTAAATCATCGTGTCAATCTTGGGTGCTAATGTCGGGGGGATGGACCAGCGCCATGACCCGGCATACAGAAGAACCAGGCCGACTCACAAGATGAAGGCCCAGAAGGAGACTCGGCTTGGGCCGGATCGTGTCGTCTCCAAGACCGAAGATTGTAGAAGGAAATAGACTTACCTTGTGTGATAAGGAAATTATGTTATAAAGTAGATTAGGACTCCATCTCATATGGGAGTCAGATTCGTGTAAACAAGGGACCTGCCACCCATATAGTACGGGCCCTTGGACCAAACAGGACAACTCAACTTAGATCTTCTCGAGGCATAGGTAGATATTCCGCACCCATGTAATCGAGAAGTCAACACCCAATAATAGAAAAGCAGGAGTAGGTCTTTACCTTTCAAGGGGACGAAACCTGGGTAAATCTCGTGTCTTGTGATCTCGCCGACTTCCTCCTCGTATTCACCTCGCAGCAAAGGTCCCACACTATGTTCTCCAATGAGGACAACTGTCATGACTTTCCCATGACAGGGGGGCCACCAGGAATCCAGAAGACCTAGTGGCGTAGTCTCCCCCCTAGCCGCGCCCTCTGGTCGCATGTGTGGTGGACCTCGCCTCCTGGGTCCCCCTTCCGCATATATACTCTTTATGAACTAAAAATCAAGGGGGCAGCTCATATCAGATTTTCCGCCGCGGCTGCGAGGCAGGAATCAATAGAGAAGAAAAGGCCTCTCAAGTGGGCAGATCCCGCCGGGGAAAACTCCTCCCGGAGGAGGAGACCTTCATCACCATCATCACGAGAAACATCGAGATCATCATCACCATGTTCCTCAACACCAACAACATCTCCATCTTCATCTCATCTCACTTTACCAATGCCATCTCTGTTGTACCTTACCAATTCACCCCCTCTACTTTACACGTGTTGATTAATACTTTGTGAGTGATGCTACTAAGTTTTTTTGGAGAATCATTGTTATGATTAGATTCTTCATCATATATTATTCACCTCTTATTGTGATCTCTTTTATTTCTTGTGAGTAGTTCCTTTAGTTTTTGAGGACATGGGAGATGTCTTGTTGTTAGTTGTCATATGATGTGGAAGTAATATCTGTTAGTTTGATATTTAATTTGTGGTGCCATTCTTCTAGTGGTTCTATGTGAATGTCGACTACATAGCACTTCACCTTTTAAGGTCCTAGGGGAAGGCATTGTGCATAAAGAAATGATGGGTTGCCGGAGTGATAGAAACCTCAACCCCAATTTGCGTGCTTTTGCACAAGGGAGTGTAGGATCCTAGAGTTTACAGCTGTAGTTAGGTTTACCTTAATTTCTCTATTGTATTTTCGGATGCTTGCAAGAGGTTTAATTGTAAGAGTGCACTTGTCTTAGTCTAGGCAATCGATACTACTAGGCAGAATATGATGAAATTAACCTAACTATCTCTCCCGTCTGTCCTCAGGAGCGCTTTAGCCTTGATAAGTAAAACCTTATGGCTTATCCTTATGTGTTCAAAAGTATTCAGCCACTTGCTTCACTTTATTGTCATTTACATTATTTTCCTTTTATTTGCATGTCAACTATTAAAAAAACCCATAAAAATTTACCTTTTAGTGCCTGCAGTTATTCGTTGCTCAAAATCACTTGTCTTTACCTTCTGCTCCGCGTTGGGATCGATACTCCTACTTATCATTAAGGCTACGATAGATCCCCTACAATTGTGGATCATCACACATCAGAAGTAGATGGCACATCAGAAGTGGATGATACATCAACAATCATTGAAGCAGACTCAAATGATGGAGAAGGAGAAGCCACTAGGGATGACAGAGTTTCGGAAACCGGATACCGGGGTACCCCATTCCCCTAGGTTTCGACCACACGTCTCGGACGACTCAAGAAGAACCCAGGAGGACGACTCAACAAGAAACCAGGAGATCTTGCTTCTCCTGGATCCCAGCGGAGAACACTCCAGGCGGATTCCGGCTAGGAGGTTCCAGGAACATCTCACAAGACACACAGAAGGAACGCCTTGCATCACTTCCGGAACGGTGGAACTCTCCAGCTGGGATCCTACCGCCTGACAAAGATCACAAAGAATTCAATGCGCTAGAAGACAAGCATGCACTGTTGACAGGAGGAAGGCAACACCTGGCGGGTTACCTCATGCCTACTCAGCCCATGCATGCACCAGCCGTCCCCGCGACGCCACGGGAACTTCCCGGAAGACCGCAGAGCACCTCACATCCACAAGTACAAGATAATCACCTTTACTGTATCTATCAGTGGTCCTATAGCGAGCCCCTTGCTCTATAAAATGGAGACGTCGAACACATCAGTAAGGGGGGAAAGAGGGAGAAAAGAGAGAGGACAGCCAATCTGTGACCAAGGAGAAGGAGGAAGAGAAGAAGGAAGAACCAATAAAAAGGCAGAGAGGTAGAGGAGAAGAAGCCTTTTCCCAGAAGAATCCACAGCTCAAAGGAAGAGGAGTTCATCCCTAGAACTTCTTGGGAGGCCTCTCAAGGATCCCCCTTGACAGGGTAGCTAGTTTCCACCAAGAGGAGAGAGCCATAGTGGAGTGTAGCATAGGATATCTCCTCCATGGAGTTCACCTTGTACTCTATTCCACTCCGCCACCACCAAGGAAGATCGGACATGCATGAGTAGGGCTTTTAGTCTCCGGACGTCCCGAACGTGGCTAAACACCCGTGTTTGCTTGTATCAAATCTTCAACCCGAATGCTGTTTCGACGCCACCAGCAACCTTTGTTCACATCAAGCAAGTAAGAACCTTACGTCTTCCCCGTCCCATACGGTCCGAGGTTCGTGCCCTTCCGGGAGAAGCCCTTACGGAAGCACCTCTCGGAGCAGCGTCGCCGTCGTTCTCCCCAACTTCTGGTGTTGGAAAGGGCTGGGCATAAAACCCCAACACCTGGCGCTAGAAGGAGGGCCTGTGTAATAGCCCCGATTTCACAAAAATTAAACTTTTTTTTTGGTGTGAATTGTTTGATTGTCTGATTTTTTTGTGGTGTTTGCATCCCTGATTTATCGACTGGCGATTATTTTCCCCTATCTTATCTCGTACCGGACAGAGACCGACCCTTCCAGCCCTGACACTCGACCTTTGCGACACCGGGTTTCACCCGATCACCGTCGCGAAAACCGCACGAGACCAGCCGCAGCCAACGGAACAAAAAACTCCGTTTAATAATTAAATGAGTTATTTTTATAGCGCGCCGGAAAGTATTCTCGGAACGGTTTCAGCGTGAGCTGCACTCCGCCGGCTCGATGCGCTCATCGCGAAGTTCCAAGTTTTACCCGAATCGGAGGTCCTGCGGACCCCCGGCGGTCAGAAACGTAAACACCGCGCGCTCGAGAGAAAAGCCGAAGATGTTTTTGCAAACTGCCAGCCACCTGGGCTATATAAAGACCACCACACTCCCACCCCTTTCTAGGGTTTCCCCTAGTCCAAAATTGCAGCCACCCCCTCACAATAGCCCCAATTTTGTCCAACAACCCTTCTTTCAGTTTTTTTGCCTTCCCTGCAATTTGGACCGTTAGATCCAGAGATCCGACGGCGCAGATGCACCCTGGTCTCCACCTGTCTCTCTCCTCACGAGCGCACCTCCAGCCCGTGGGCAGCACGCAGCCGCCGCCGCCACCCTCCTTCTCCACCTCCACGGCCTCCCTCTCCTCCTCTTTGTCCCGCACCCCTGACCTCCCCATCTCTCAGCTGCAGGCCACCGGCAGCCAAGGAAGCCGCCGCCGGAGCTTCCATGGCCATGACCGGCTCCTCGAGCTCGCCGCCCTCTGGATCGTGCCGCCTCCCCTGGTCCTTGTCGGAGCATGCGCGCCGCCGGAAACCCCCTGCCGCCGCCTCGTCCCCAGCCCCCTCGCCACGCTCCCTCGCCGGAGTCGGCAGGCGCCCCCGCCGGCCGACGGGATCGGGTCAGGCCACGATCCAACGCCGCCTCCACCGTGGCCTGGGCCGGCCCACCCCAGCCAGCCGGTCTGCTCGCCCCGCGCGGCCCACCTTCCTGCAGCCCAACCGACACCACGGCCTCGTGGGCCTCGGCGCATGGTGAGGCCCGCACCACACCTTTTTTTCCAAGCGTTTTTCTTTTTTTTTCAGTTAATTTCTGCAAAGTCATTTTATTTTGTTGCTGATTCAGATTTATGACGATAATTGTGAGTAAACCTTCGACCGGATCACGTTGCGCCCAAAAGGAAAATTGTTTAGAATTGTGTGTACTTCAGTTCATCTTTTGTGAGCATTTTGATTTCAGGCCATCTTGATAGTGCAAATCTTTGTTGAAGTGGGTATCAGACTGCTAACTGCTGTTAATCTCTGGAAATTGCTGCTATGATTATTTTATTGCAACTTTGGTTGATGATTGTGACACATCCATGAGGCCTATTGCATTGATTCTTTTTGCATACTGTTAAGCATCATGTCTACTTCCATTATATGTATTGCATTATCATGATATGCTTGCTGGTCATCTAGTTATTGAGCTCCAAAGTTGCTATGCCACTGTTTTTGACAGCCACCTCTGTTTTTCTCTAAGTCTGTAACGTTCTGATGCCATGTTGCTTGCTTAATATCTTTTGATCTGTTATGCCTATGACCATGATTCTTGTTTGTACCTGATCACCATAATGTCTAGTTCATGCTCATATATTCCTTTGTCATGTTGCTGCACTTTTGCATATAGCTTTACCCCTGTTTGTACAGCATAAAAATAATAGTTTCTGCCATGTTTCTCTGATTTTCACTCAGTCCTTGACCAGTATTTTTTTATTGCATTTTGCATGAGCTAGAATTAGTTGTTCATGATGCCTATTTGCATGATTCTTGTTGCCATGCCTTTCCTGCCATGTATACTTTAGTTGCATATCATTTGTGAGCATGTTTGCATTCATTATCGTGTTTATGCATTTCTCTAAAGTGTGCTTCCTGATGTTGGCAGATTGTGTGCATAACTTGTATTGCTTGTATCTTTTTAATCGTAACTCCGTTTGGAGTGTTCTTTATATGTAACTTGATTAGTTTTTCGTGTACTTTGTGTTTATGATTTTGTTTGCTGATGTTAACCAACCTAAAATATGGTTTAGTACAGAACAGTACCAAATGTTTTAATTATCGTGGGGTACTTAGTGTTATGCCGTGTTTAGGTTGTGCCTCACTCAAATTGACTAGCATAGATAGTTTATCGTATGCTTCACCTCTTGACATGTTTGTGTGCTATTCCATGCTTGAGTGAGATGCCATGTTAATAACCTTTTCTCACCTTGTGTAGCTAAACAACTTGAACCTTTCTAAATGTGCGGTATCGTCGTGTGTGACGAGTACTCCACTTAACCTGTTAGTAACCGCTCTCGACGGTAGTGGCGATTCCGTGTTGCCTTCTTGTTGATGCATGTTCGTTTTTGCTTCGTAGTAATAGAGTGCTTGCTCGTTGATTGCTTTCCAGTGTTTATCGTCTTGTGTTCTTCCGCGGGTACCTCTCAGAGACGATGCGAGCTTGCGATCAACTACACCTTCGGAACCCGACTTATCAACAGGCAAGGACTATACATTACTTATGATCCATTCTATTTCAACCAGCGGTTTGCATTATAGTCTAGGATAGGTTCGATGTTTGATCCTACCACATGTTTACGTCCTCTTTCAAACCGATACAGCCATGTCCCCTCCCAACAAACCTTGTACTGCTATGTTACTATTGCTTGTTGCTCAGCCCCTGCTTAGTATGCATGCTTAGGATGCTACGATGTTACCCTGTTACTCCTTGGTTTGTGCTATCACATTATTATATTATTTTTGATGATATGATTATTATAAATGTTGACTATATTCGACGAAGGATGGAAGGACTAGGCTATCCCGCCCCGACGCTTTGTTCCATTCGAGTCACCTAGGACCCGAGTTCCGGGTATTGGTTTTAAGACTAAGAGTGCCTAACCGCGTGTGGGATTTTATGGGGTCCCCTTTTCTTACCTACCTAGCTTCAAACATTTCTAGTGGTGGCCCAAGCTGATTTACCATTTGAAACTGTGTGTGTGCTGGTCGGCCGCCAGTAGTTTTCCAACCAACCCGGACCAGTGAGGACATAGTTTCCTTGTTGGTCCATCTTGTTCAGCTGAGGACCCGGTTTCCCATGTGAGATTAACCGGCTATCCAAACCTGCGACAGACAGTAGAGACCGATTCGAGAGCGCGGCCGACTTTTGAGTTGGGTGTCGACTCACCGAGGGCCACCCAGATTTGTTCATTGTTAGTTAGAGGGGCCCGTCGTTTCAGATCTCTCGGAACGAAATCATAAAATGGTTGCCTATAATGGGTAGCAACTGAGAGAGATGGACGTGCGTGCGGAGCCTTGTAATGGGCAGTTGGTACACCCCTGCAGGGTTAAATCTTTTCGAGAAGACGTGTCCACTGTTAAGGATGACTTGAGACCTACTCCTTGTTCATAGACAACAACAAATGAGATAATCTTAATAAAATTGATCAACGTGTGTGTTCCTTGACTGCTTCTTCTTCGTTAGGATGCAAAGAGGAGGCCAAGGATAGGATAGGTGTTATGATTGCGTAAGTAGTTGATAGCAAAACTTGTTGGAGGTGATTCCTCATCGAATGCTTGGCTTCTTATCTTACTCTCTAGATCCTTAGCCACTTCATAAATGCTAGTGCGGTAGCAACCTCACCACTTACCCCTTCCTTACCGTAAACTACTAGTTGTCCTAGAATGACGAGTGATGAAGTCCTTGCTGGGTCAGATGACCACTACAGTTGGATGTTGAGTACCTCTGTACTCATGATACTACCCCCAAACTCTTTTCAGGGTTCCTGATTGAAAACAGGTATGGTGATCGACGTTTCACGTGGAGACTCGACGACGACTAGTTAGGCAGATCCCGGCGGAGGGCCTAGACCCGTGTGGTTATGGGGATCGATGTTTTCTCTTTGCCAGTAGGCATTTGATTGTAGTTTGTACTCGGACATATACCTTCCACTGATGTATTGTATTTAAGGCAGTTGTATGCCAATTGTATGAGATGTTGTATCCTTGTATCTGTAATGTTGTAATATCATGTTGGAAATCCGGGGCATATGGCTATGTCATAAGTCGCGGTGGGACCGATATGTGCTTCGTCCCCGGATCTGGATGAAAACATCTAGATCTGGAATAGTGTCGCATACCGAGCCTTACAGCCTGAGAAGTAACCCTCGACGGATGGCGCTAGAAGGAGGGAAGGCGATCACGTCGGCCATAATGTTTGTTCCCTGTGCAGATTCCGAAGTTTCTCTCTTTCTTTCACCACATCTCAGAAAGTGCAATTGTAGTGGGTGTAGGCACGGGCGACAGACCGCTTTGCCCCTCGCGGTGGTTATATGATTTTCACGCTCGGGGGCTTTGTCGGGGGGATGGATCAAGCCCATAACCCGGTGTTAGATCTATGGGCCGACTCACCTACAAAAGACCCACAAAGAAGACCCGTCCACCTCATGTCAACTTACCTTGTATGGAACATAGCATATTTGTAAAGTAGAATAGGACTCCACCTCATGTCGGAGTCGGACTCGCGGAATCCCGGGACACGGTGCCTTTATAAGCCGAGGTCCATGGGATCTAGGGTCAGACAACAATCGTCACCTAAGATAGGACTAGACACTTGTCGGCATAACCTAGATCTCATCGAGACTAAGTTTACGAGCCGACTGTCTTATAATCGATCAACCGACTCTTCTTTCGAGAGTGGGAACCTATAATAATAAGAAACAGGAGTAGGCTTTTACCTCGAGACAAAGAGGGCCTGAAACCTGGGTAAATCGCCAAGTCTC
Source organism: Bromus sterilis (assembly GCA_950022295.1). NCBI lineage: Eukaryota > Viridiplantae > Streptophyta > Magnoliopsida > Poales > Poaceae > Bromus > Bromus sterilis. The sequence goes on from OX465597.1 coordinate 144,969,827, forward strand.
TTGTCCGTGTCGACTCTCTCCATGAAATCGCCTCGCAGCAAAGGTCCCATGTCAAGTTCGACTCTTTAGACATATGTCGTGACTTTCCCACGACAGTTGGCGCCCACCGTGGGGCCTGCGCTCGCAGGCGTTGAGATTCCAGAGGGAGATCTACACGGGATGGAGAGATTCGTCGCAGGACGGATCACCAGAAGCCGGTGAGGAAAGATCTGCATCGACGATTCAACTTGGGGCCCAGAAGCCGATTCCATTGAATTAGGATTTCGGTTCCAGATCGGATCGATCCACATCTTCATTGGTCAAACGGATAGATCCGGACCAGAGCCGAATCCTGAAGCCTTCACGAAGATCTCAAGCCGGTCTTCCGCCATGCCTTATGGTCTGAAAAATGCGGCGGACGCCTATCAGCAAACAAGCATTCCTCGGGGTATGAGTCGGCCAAATACCGCTCCCCATCATGCCTTCGTAGCATTCAGCACTAGGTCCCCAGAGCCGGAACACGCCGACAAGATCCCGACTCACGACGACCCAGAAAATCTTTCGGACGCCGACTCCTATCCAGAAGAGGGCATGTATGAAGATATCGGGTCGATTCGATCCATCGTAAAAGGAATACTCGGATCTGACCCAGAGGAGTATGATCCAGACTCTCCCTACCTCAGTTCCCCTCAGTAAGGAACCATTCACGCGGTTGACGATCGAAGACGACGATGCTCTTCAGAAGATAGGAGCCCGGCCTACAAAGATGATGACACCCAGAATCCTGTAGACGACTCGGACACGCGAACCACCAATGTGGGGCAGCGGTTAAGTCGAAACGGAGCTGACTCCGACAAAGTATTAGAGGAATATCAGGAAAGAACCACGAGGTTGCAAAAAGAAATAGTTTGCGAACATCAAAATCTCGCAGAAGCTCAAGACCAGCTCTCACAGCAATTGTAGCACAACGCTATCTTCAGCTATGCCGAGTCCAATGAAGCAAGATACGGGATAATCCCAAACCAAATCCGGACACGCAGTAAGATGCGCAAACGCCACCTACAAAGACACGGTGACAATTTTACCCAGGGCCACGAACAACCATCCCAACAGGAAGTAAGATACTAGGGCTGCACACAAGCCATCCAAGAGGCTTTACCTAAGCATTCTAGACCTGGTCGCCCTGCTAATCATACCTGGGTCAGTGCTCCTTCATGCAAGATTATAGACGCCTAATTAAGGAGAGCATCCAAAAGGCAAACCAGTATGACGGCGGCCCTGCCGGCTTATGCTACTACAAGAGATCAAGAACATGGATCCTCCCACAATAAGAGCCGAATCTTCATTTCCTGTCCTCAATATAAGTCGATTCTCATCGCACCAGGCTATCGCCACGTTTAATATGTAAGTCAATTTTCAATCGCAACCGGCTTTCGCGATATATAAAGTTGATTCTAAATCGCACCGTCTTACGCCATAAATAAAGTCGATTTTCAATCGCATCGGCTTACGCCATAAATAAATTCGTTTTTCAATCGTAATTGTCTTACGCCATAAATAAAGTCGATTTTAATCGCACCGGCTTTCGCCATAAATAAAGAAGATTTTCAATCGCAACCGGCTTTCGCCATAAAAAAAGTCGACTCTTGTCTGAAAGTGCAGTATATCGACAAGAGGGGCGGGTGAATGGGAGATTTTCAAATATCTTGAGGAATTTCGATTTCCTCAGGACTGACGCAATGCAAAATAGAGAAAACTAAAACTCAAAGAAGCACAGAGGTGTTACTAAAACGCAGGCATGAATGTAAATCAACCAATTGCAGAGCTACAGTATGAATGATGCGAGAACAGAGGAATAACACCAGAGTAAACTCAGAAAGTGAGGCATCAGGACGAGTCATCAGTGCATAAACATAAAATCTGAGGTTGAAGAAATAGCACCAGGGCACTGACGACACAGACTTGATGAACCAGTTCGAGTTGCTGTGACAACTCTACATCTGGTTGGAGAGACTGAGATTGAACTCAGAAGACATAGTCTTCACCTTATTCTCCTTGAACTAAAGTAATCAGACTCCGTCCAATTACTCAGGTGAGTCTTCAAGGTAGACTCCCGAAACCTTCATAGACTCCGTTCACTCAGGGAATTCACAATTGCATCTTGACTTCCTCAGAACGATGAATTCTACACCGGCTGGAAGATCACAGCCTTCGAGAGTAAAAAGCTTCGGATCACTAGAACCGACTTCCTCATAAATGTTGAACTACTCAGGCTGGTGGTTTTCCTCACGTAGATTCTTCATTTTCTTCAGAGGTGGGTTGCCCTCAATTGACAAGTGTCAGTTTTTCTCTCGGAGCAGCCAACCCACAAATGGGGCTAGGGGAGGCTATTTATAGCCGGGGAGCAACCCCAGGTGAAAGGACATAAATTCCCATGCATGAAATTACTTTCATGCCCACCCTTCGGACCATTGGCTAGACAGGTACCAGCGCTCTCCACGTGACACGTGGCACGGTCGGAACACTCTCTCATTCTCTTCAGGCGAACTGCACTGGCAGTTTTCCTGACTCCTCAACCGAAGAAAAATTCCTTAGTGTACTGAATAACATCGTCTCAGACACACGAGGACTTGAACTTCTACTGCAGGAGATTTATCTGGGTTTTCTTCAGGATTTCTAATTCAGCACTTCCTCGGAAATACAGAACTCATTTCCTCAACCCCTCCAACAGTGCGGTGTTTTCCTATGACTCAAGAAGTATAAAAAGTCTTAGCGAAGTCTATGCTTCAACTTCATCTTCAGCGCGAACTTCCTCAGGATCTCTCACTTCTTCAGCTTCAGCTGAATGCTTCAGGATCCTGTTTCCTCACGATTTTGCGCCTCGCTAGTCTTCAGGAAACACCCCAATTTCTTTAATGTTCCTCCACATTTTTGGGGGGTCTAGAATGGTGGTTAACCTCTTCTTCAGGGATTGTTCTCCTGTGTATACTCACAAACATATCAGTCCCTTAACCGTTTTGTCATCAAATACTCCAAAACCTCAAAGGGTGCACTAGATGCACTTACAATCTCCCCCTTTTTGGTGATTTGATGACAATCAGGTTAAAGCTTCAACAGGATAAAACAAGTAATTTTGAGGAATTAAAAACTTGAAGAAAACAAGTCATTGTTTCCGGATATAGAGATGCTCCCCCTGAGGATATGCATGTTTTGAAGACTTGGTAGAGTATTTGAAAAACATGAGGAGCTCCCCCTATATCCTGGATTATTTGAAACAGAGCATCATATGAAATAATTGAGAAATCACAATAGCACTGAGTAAGGTGGTTGCTGAGGAATATCATGAGTAATAGATAAACTTGAGGAATATCAAGAGGTAACTTAAAAGTATCAGAAACCACACAAAATGTCAGTATACAACTCATTACAAAAATGGTTTGAAGAACGAGAGTTGTAACTGATGAAACCCCATGAAAACCCGATTGAAGATTACCAAATTTCTCCCCCTTTGTCATTAAATGAAAAAAAAAGGAGAGGCTATAGCTAACGACCCAAAAATAGTGCCTCAAGGCTGAGTAGAATCAGGTCAAAGGAACACCGTTGCAGTGTGAGGACAATCCGCAGTGTCTTCAAATTCTTCAGAGCAGAATTCTTGGGCTGAAGAAAAGGAGTCCATCGCCAGAGGTGGTGTCTTGCTCTTGGTGAATTGACGAGGAGGTCGAATCTCAGGAGGCTGAGTTTGTCTGAGGCCAAGCTTGGCGAGATCTTTAGGTGTAATAACCTCAGTCAAAAGAGCATCAAGTCGCTGATATGTATGATGAACATACTGATGAACTTTCTTCTGAGTAGTATGCATCTGTGACATGTAGCTGAGGATGTCTCTAATCTGTCGCTTCGTCCAGTCATGATTGCGATCCACTTTCTGATCTAGACTGATGAGGAGCTCGCGATAAGTCATGATGCGAGCTTGTGTAGTTTCCTCAGTTGAGGCATGTGTGCGTTCCTCATGAGTGGTGCGAGACTGAGGCTGGCGAATATTTCCACCAAGAGAATCCTGAGGAAGTACTTCCTCATAGAAGGGCCCTTTGCCCTTGGCATTGGAGTCAATTGTATGTTGAAGCACTTAAACTGGAGGAACATAAGTGCGATAATTAGCCTGATCAGGCTTGAAGTTGATACCAGTCTTGGTGCAGATGAGCTTCATAATCCATGGTGCGTAAGGCTTCAGAATATGAGGATTCTCAGCAGCATCCACCAAAGTCCTCAAGAAGAAGTCTGAAACATTGATGGGAGAAGACATGCAGAGGATGTAAAGAATGTTCTTCATGATGCCCACAACTTCTTCAACAGTTGATTCGTAACCTTTGATGGGGCAGAAGGACTTGGCCAAAATTCTGTACATTGTGCTAGGCATATACTGAAGCTCAGAGACGAGGAACTTGGTCCGGGGCGGGGCTTCAGGGGCTTGAGGCTTCATCAGCATATTCATCAGATCATCCCTAAGGAGGGGAGCACCATACGTGCTGGAAACTGAAGCGTCAGAGGGAGGGAGCTGAAGAATTTCAATAATCTCAGGCACGGAGGCATAGTGCTGATGCTTAGTCATCCATTCTAGCACATAGGTGTTGATGTCTTTCGGGTCCCCTGAGACATAGAGCCTTGCATAAAACTGGAGGACGAGTTCTTCATTCCAATGAATACACTCAGAGCAGAACTGAAGCAACTTGGCTTGAAACAAGTCCAGCAGCACGTTGTTGAAGCAAGGAATGTCCTCCATATGAGGAATGTGTTTATGAGGAAAAACCTTTTGTGCCATGTACAGAACTGTGGCATAGTAGTTCTTTTGAGTAGCCGTCCAGAACCTCAGTAGCTTGCTTGGCGGAGGAGAATGATAAGGATTATGGATCCCAGCCTGAAAGAAGCTCATGGCATTGAAGAATGCATCAGTGTTGAAGTTGGGTCGAGCATCAGCTTCAAGATTGCGATAGAATGGGTTCTTCTGCTTCGGACAAAGAGGAAGAGCTGAGGCGTTCTCCTGAGGAGACGGTGAAGCTGAAGGAGAGTTAGTCGGGGCTTGAGGAGCATTGATTCAGCAGTAGTATCAGGGCCAGGTTTCGGTGATGTAGGTGGGGCTGCTGGAGATGTAACTAGAGGATCCGCAGAGCATTCCGGTGCAGCTTCAAGTTCAGCATTGGTGATCTGTTCTGCTTCAGTTTCGGTAGCGGGGGTAGCATTCTCAGGCTCAGCAGTGGTAGTGGATGCAGTATCAGTGTCATCAGCAGTATTTGGAGGCGCACTGGTGGCTTCCAGTTCATCAGCATCAGAGGGAGAGAACGATTCACCAACTGAGTCTTCAGAGTGCTGAGAGGTATCAGGAAGCACCTCACTGACACTGGGGGAGTGAGGCTTGAGCAAAAAGATAGTATGAGTGGGGGAGTTCCCCAGCTCGTAATCCTCATCCATAACACGAGGAGTTCTAGTATCATCAATATCAACATCCATGTCTTCAATTCAGTGATGATCAGTGGAGGTGGACACTGAGGCGTTGGAACAATGGGTGTAGAAGTGGCTGAGGCAAGTTCCTTGGATGGTGGGGTGAAGACGATGATGCTGCACTGAGTATTGGCAGGTGGAGTTGAAGCATCAGTGGATGGAACTGTGGTATCAGCTGCCCTTGATGCCGGAGGAGCAGATGAGAGCGGCGTCGCAACAATGGGGTCCTCAACAGTGGGTTCCAGCGCGGGCCTCTTCGCTGCAGGTGGAGTTGAGGGTGGCGAATCGGGCATGCGCTTGAAGCCATGGGTGGAATCCTCAGGCACTACATCAGATTGAGTTTGGGCAGCAGGAGGTACTGAAGATGCTGGCTGCTGAAGCGTCATCAAGTTAGTCATCTGCCGAGACATCCGTTCCTTGCACTTGCCTACGTAGGCACATTTGGCGGCATATTCAGTATTGAGGCGATGAACCTCACATTCATACTCGATGAACTCCTGAGGAATAACATCCGTGACAGGTTTATTTTTAAAGTCACTGTGGACTGTCTTCAGTTGAGTCTTTAACTGTTTCTGAAGATTGCGGTGATGTAACTCATTGATGAGGAACTGTTGAATGTAGAACTTGATGTCTTTAGGTATGTCCAGATCATCAAGAGAAGTATCAGGTTTGACAGACCAAATTTCAATATATTCCAAGATCTTCTTGGGATCGAGGAGTAGTGGAATTTCAGAACCCGTGGCTTCAGCTTTGCGTCTCGCTGCAGCACGCACATACTCAATCTTTTGGTCTTCAGTGGCCACAAAATCGGCCAAATCTTCAAACTCATCTTCATCATCAGAGATGAAGTCAGTCTGATGAATGGCACCACGCATGGCTGTTTTCTTCGGTGAGGGTCGTGTGCCGCGTTGAAAGACAGTTTTGGTCTTCAGCTGAGGCTGAGGCATTGTGGTTGACGCCTCAGGTGCACTGTCAGACTCATCAATGCGAATTCTTGAAGCAGGAGCTGCACCGTCTGTTCATTGGCATGAGGACCCTGGAGCATTAGGCTTTGCTGAGGATTTTTGGGAGCGTTTGATACCAGGAGCTTTTCTGGGAGGCTGCCGAGGCTGAGGTTGTGGCTGGGGCGGAGCATCAGCCTAAGGTGGAATTTGCACTGAGGCAGCCAAGTCATGAGCCAGACTCTTTGCACGATGTGCAATTATCTTGAGGTATTGCTGATAAGCTTCAGGAAAGTCATCAGCAGTCTTCAAGGTTGTTTGATCAGGAGTGACCCCTGGTTCAGGAGGAGGACGAGCCTTGATGCCCAATGTCTTCAAGGGCGGATTGCATGCAAACATTTCCTCATGCTGAGGATTAATCCATTGGTATGCAGCCCATCGCTTGGCCAATTCCCTCGTGATTTTCTGAACCCTTAGCTTACATTCACCAGTGTTTTCTCGCTCAGGAGTCTTCAGTTTGGCATAGAGCGCTGGAGGAAAATCTTTAGCAGTATCAGTGTGCTTGCAACGAGGAGCGATTTTCTTCAGCGGTGGATACTGAGGAATGGTTCGTTTGAGCTGAGCTGCAAATGAAGTGAGACTATGAGAACCATACGATTCCTCAGCAGACATGTACCTGTGACATAATTAAGTTGCGAGGGAAGTGGGGTACGGTTATATCCATTCATGACGAATAGGATGAGGAAAGAAAATTAATGAGGCATAGATATAGTTCTCAGAAAGCTTGCAATACTATTAAGGAATCTAGTGACATGCAGAAACGAGAAGAATCTTGAAGAAGAGACAGTACTGAGGAACAAGTGACTGAGACACAAGCATACCAGGACTGAGGCGAATGCTGAGGAACCACGAGTCAATCTTCCCCGGCAACGGTGAACTCCGGCGACGATAGCATGGGAGCTTGAAGAGCTCAACGGAGGCGACGCGAGAGAGAGAGAGAGAGGAGATGAGGGTAAAATGACTGCGGGTGGGTGGCTATTTATAGAGGGGTAAAAGCTGAGGGGTTGCGATTTTTGTGGACTAGATTTCCCCTGTCGGTTTTGGTTCTCAGTGGTTATCCCAATGATGGATAAGAACGATGTGCGGTAAAATCGCAACAATTAAGTTAAAAGAATCGTAACTGATAATCCTCAATTTTGGGAAACTGAGGAAATTAAAAATGTTGAGGAGAAAAACAAAAGCCTCAGGTTGAGGAATACAAGAGTCCCAAACGAATGCATATGAGATAGAGAGAATGGATAAGTGAGCATAGAGGGACAGGTCCAATCACGTTCACCTAGATGAAGAAGCAAATGCTGAAGAACAAGAACTATAGGTGAATGCTGTTGAGGACAAAACAGTAAGCATCAGGAGGACTCAAATGAGAAAAATGAGGATCAACAATTCCTGAGAATGTGGGCGGTGGTGCTACCCACCTTATAGGAAATGAGACACTTGATACCATACAACTGTCGTATGGATCTTGAGTCATTTCCACATTAATTTATTCACACTTAGCAAGGTAGTTCCTCATGAGTTGAGGAGTACATTACATTGTGTGTTGTAGATTAGGATTCTTCAATATTGTTCAAGCGTTAGGATGTGTGTCCAGTCACTGCACGTTTGAGGAATCTAAGATATTTAGCTCACATCTCAGAGTGCTAAAACACTTCTCATCCAAAGGATTAGTGAATATATCAGCAAGTTGGTCTTCATTCTTCACGTGGCTGATGACGATGTCTTCCTTCAACACATGATCCCGAAGAAAGTGATACCGAATCTCAATGTGCTTCGTCCTCGAGTGTTGTACTAGATTCTGAGATATCTTGATGGTGCTCTCATTGTAACACAGTAGTGGTACTTTCTTCAGGTTGATGTCGTAGTCCTTCAGAGTTTTCCTCATCCAAAGAAGTTGTGATCAGCTCGCACCAGCAACGATCTATTCAGCTTCAGCAGTGGAGAGGGAGACACAGTTCTGCTTCTTCAATGACCAGCACACCAGAGAGCGTCCAAGGAAATGACATGTTCCTGAGGTAGACTTCCGATCCACTCGATCTCCAGCGTAATCTCAGTCTGAGTACCCAACGAGATCCAGTTGTGTGCCTTTTGGATACCATAAGCCTAGCGAAGGGGTGTAAGCCAAATATCGAAGAATTCGTTTCACCGCTTGGTGATGCGATTCCTCAGGTGCCTCTTGGAATCGGGCACACATGCAAACGCTCAACATTATATCAGGCCTAGATGCACATAGATATAGCAGAGAACCTATCATTGAGTGGTATACCTTTTGATCGTAGTCCTTGCCATTTTCATCAGGGTCGAGTTGTCCATTTGTAGGTATTGGTGTCTTGATACCCTTACAGTCTTGCATCCCGAATTTCTTCAGGCATTCCTTGAGGTACTTCTCCTGAGAGATGAAGATGTCGTTTCGTTGTTGACGAAATTGAAGCCCTAAGAAGAACTTCCGATTGCCCATCATGGACATATGATACTGTTCACTCATCAAGAATGCAAATTCTTCACTTTATTTCTTGTTAGTGCATCCAAATATAATGTCATCAACATAGATTTGACATATGAATAGTGCATCATCATATCGCTTAGTGAAAAGAGTTGTATCGAGGGAACCAGATTTGAAGCCCTTGCTCATGAGGAAATCCCTTAGTGTGTAATACCAAGCCCGAGGGGCTTGCTTCAGTCCATAGAGAGCTTTCTTCAATCTGTACACCATATCAGGATTCTTCGAGTCTTAAAAACCTGGGGGTTGAGCAACATATACTTCTTCCTCGATATTACCATTGAGGAATGCACTTTTCACATCCATTTGATATAACTTGATATTATGATGATTAGCAAATGCAAGCATGATACGAATGGACTCAAGTCTAGCAACAGGAGCGAAGGTTTCACTGAAGTCGATCCCCTCGACTTGTGTGTATCCTTGTGCTACAAGACGAGCTTTATTTCTGATGACTTGTCCATCTTCATCAAGTTTGTTGCGGTAGATCCACTTCGTGTCGATGACATTGTGAACTCGAGGATCAGGCCGTTTGACTAATTCCCAGACATCATTCAGTTTGAACTGAAGAAGTTCGTCTTGCATTACCTGAATCCATTCTGCTTCTTGGAATGCCTCAGTGACTTTGGTGGGCTCTGGAATTGACACAAACGAGAAATGCCCACAGAAGTTAGCTATACGGTTAGCTCTTGCACGAGTGAGAGGACCTGGTAGATCGACGTCGGCGAGGACTCTGTCCACTTGAACTTCATTCTCCACGCGAGGAAGACGAGGTTGATGATCTTGAGGCACATCGTTATCGCTGTCATCAGATTCATTAGCATCAGCTTTAGGTGCTTTAGGGGTCTTAGGGGTTTCAGGGGTCTCAGGAGCCTAAGGATCAGGATCTTCATCAGGATTATTTTCATCAGGATTTGGATGTTCTTCAGGAGCAGGAGGTATGTGCGTTTCTTCAGGATGGTCCACGGGAATGATATCGCCAGCACCCATCTTCTTGATCTGTTCTTCAGGTGGGGCTTCATCTAGATCAGGTGGCAGGTGCTCTCTTTGCGAGCCGTCAGATTCATCAAACCACACATCTACAGTCTCAACAATTTTATGATGACTAATATTGAAGACTCTGTAGGTGTGCGAGTTGATACCATAACCAAGCATGAAACCCTCACATGCTTTGGGTGCAAATTTGGACTGGTGATGAGGATCACGAATCCAACATGGTGCACCGGATACTTTGAAGTAACTCACGTTGGGTTTCTTACCGACCATTAGCTCATATGATGTTTTTTTGAAGAACTTGTGAAGATACACTTGATTGACGATGTGGCATGCAGTGTTGATTGCTTCAGCCCACCAAGTGAGTGGTGTGTTGTACTCAGCCAACATCGTTCGAGCCATCTCGATGAGAGTAAGGTTCTTCCTCTCAACAACTCAATTTTGCTGAGGAGTGTAAGGCGCTGAGAACTCATGAGTGATGCGCAAGTCGTCGAGGAATTCTTCCACACCGATGTTCTTGAACTCAGTGCCGTTGTCGCTTCGAATGTGCTTGATCTTCAGGTTGTAGTTGTCCATGACTCGCTGGGCGAAGCGCTTGAATATTGCTGGAGTTGCTGACTTATAAAGAAGAAAATGCACCCAAGTGTATCGTGAGAAGTCATCAACAATAACAAGACCATACATTCTGCCTCCAAAGCATGAGTACTTTGGAGGACCGAATAAATCCGTGTGAAGTAATTCCAGAGGTCTTGTAGTCGTCATGATGGTCTTTGTTGGATGCTTGGCCTTGGTCATGTTTCCAGCTTCACAAGCACCACATAGATGGTCCTTGGAGAATCTAATTTCCTCAATCCCGAGGACATGTTTCTTCAGAACCAGTTTCTGGAGGTTCCTCATTCCAGCGTGACCGAGTCTTCGATGCCATAGCCAGCACCCTGAAGCTCGAGCCATGAGGCAAGTCGCAACTTGAGGACCTTCAGGAAAATCTACAATATACAGGTCACCTTTCCTAACTCCTTGAAAGACAATGGAGTTATCGCTAACCATATAAACAACACAACCATATTTTTCGAAGAGAACAGCGAGGTCAAGATCGCATAGCATAGACACAGACATCAGGTTATACCCGAGGGATTCGACAAGCATGACTTTCTCAATATGTTAGTCTCGAGAGATAGCAACTCTGCCGAGACCCAATACCTTACTTTTACCTTTATCAGCGAAGGTGATGGTTTTCTTTGAAGAAGGACTCAGAGATGATTCCATGAGAAGACTTCTGTCACCAGTCATGTGATTTTCGCATCCACTATCCAGCAGCTATTTAGTCTTTCCCTGCAAAGGAATTAGTATCTCATACAACAAGTTATGAGCCTGTCTCAGTTTGAAGAATTTATTGTTCCTCAGAAATAATTCCTCAGGATGTTCCTCAGGATTGATTCTATCAAACCAAAATATATAAGTCTCCTTCAACTGACTCAAATGTTATTGTCCTGGGCATATGATCTGCAAAATTTTATGATTGCCACAGGACATGTCCCTGCAGAGATGACCAGTTCTTCTTTACCACCCACATCTTAATGGGCGGTTTTGAAGTATATGAGGGCTAATGAGAACGATGAGACCTAATGGGACGTGACATGGTGGTATCAGGGTAAACAAATGAATAAGCATTCTTATGAGGAGCTTCCCTATGGACAAAATGGTTTGCTGAAACATAGTGATAACCATTTGCATTTGAGGTATCGTCCTCAGATGATACCCTCAGCTCATTTGCATCTGCATTCAGAGGGAGGTTAGTGATGAGGTCCTTCTGAACCCATATCTGCTTGACTGGAGGACCGTTCCTGCAGTTAGTTCTGATGTATCTGGCGAATACCTCACCATTAACATCTTTAAACAGTTTATAGTTTGAGTCAAAAGACTCAATCACCACATCTCAGGAAACAGTATCATAACCAGACAAAGTATAGGGATCAGGAGCAGGCATTTTTGCCAGAACCCAAGTGGTCTTTGGGGATTGCTCAGGTTTCTAGTAAGACCCATCAGCATTGAGGTCTTGAGTGAAACCGACACCTTCTTTCCTTGGATTCCTATTGAGGATATGTTTCTTGAGGATGTCACAAAGAATCTAATACCCTTTCAGACTCTTGAACATACCGGTTTCAAGTAGACTCTTCAACCTAGCATTTTCTTCAGCATTGTCTATGGTATCCTCAGACGAGGGGTTAGATACCACAGAGGCAATTGAAATAACAGAGTCTGAAGACATTGAAGAACTAGGTACAGAAGTGATACAGTCATGTTCAATGCATTTTAAATAGGGAGTATTAAATCTTTCTTGTGGCATTATGATCTGTTGGGAGAGGAGTGAATCATTTTCTTTCCTCAGATCGTCATGAGACATCCTCACGCGCTCAAGTTCTAGCTTTATCATGAGGAACTCATGAGCCAGCTTCTCATGATCGGTGAGGAGTGCCTCATGACGACTGATTAAGTCATCAAACTTTGACTGAAGGATTTTTGATTCATCAGGCAATTTTTGAGTCTTCGTCATTTCCTCAACCAACATATCATCACTCTTGTTTTGTGAGGTCTGAATCTTTTCAAGTGCACGTTGTTGCTTAGATGCAAGTTTAGCAAGTTTAGCATAGTTTTCATCAGGTTCTTCATCTGAGGGATCATCAGATGAAGAGTAAGTAATTACCTTGGAGGACTTAGCAATGAAGCAGAAGGCAAGGGTGGTTTCTTCAGCTTCATCATCAACATGTGATGGATCAGATTCCTCAGTGCTTAAGATTGACATGTAGACAAGCGACGTGGCAAGAGCCAGACCAGCCACACCCTCAGATTCTTCAGATTCTTCTTCCTCAGCATCAGGATCGGAACCAGATTCTTCAGAGTGCAAGTCTTTGCCGAGATATGTGCGAGCCTTACGGGAGTTGTTGTTCCTATATCCAGCAGACTTTGAGGATCTTGAGGATTTCTTCTTTGTCTTTTCAGCAGAACTGTCATCTTTCCCTTTGTTCTTCTTCTTCTTCTTCAGTTTAGCTTCCTTTTCCCACAGAAGACACTCAGCGATGTAATGCCCAGGTGACGGGGATCAACCCCGGCAAATCCTATGGTCAGGGACCCTAGGTTTCGTTTAGGAGGAAAGACAGCGACGTGGCCTGCGCGTTGGTAGGATTCAGAAGTGACAAGCGACACATGGGGCACGATTTATCCAGCTTCAAGCCCCCGGAGGGAGAACCCTACATGCTGCTTGTCTGATCTTGTATTGATGATGATGTACAGAGGTGCCGTGAGGGCTTTGGTGGAGAGAGATTTGTCTAGTTCTATGCGTGGGGATTTAGATGATGAGTTGTGACCTGATCTAGAGAGGTGCCCCTGCCTCTCTTTATATAGATAGCCAGGTAGGGTTTATAAGAGTCCTAGTCAACTACAAGTAGGAGTCCTTGTCTTGCGCCTCAAGTCTTTGGCTTCACGTCTTATTCCATCATGTCGGTTACCACGAGTTGGCCCCTGGTGGGCCGCCAGCCATGACACGCACCAGGTACCCTCTCGTAGAGGAGTCGTGGGGTCACCCCCTCGTCAGTAGCCCCCGAGTGCCTGGGGGACTCGATGGGTCGCACAGGGACTCAAATCTACGGTAGCCGCCGTAGTGCGTGTCGATCATTTGCTGATGAGCAGTCGAAGATGTCGTGAGTACTCTCCCGATGGGAGTATTTGGATGAAGCATCGAAATTGCAGTCGAGTTCGTCTTCTTGTAGGATGTGCGAGCAGCGGTCGTCGGGTGCGTGTCAGCGCTCCCGATAGGAGTAGCCCCCGAGGCTATGTGCGACTCGTAGAGTCGCGCATAGGCTCAAGTTGTTTTTAAGCTAACCCCGTCGTTCTTGTCATCTGCGTGAGTATTGCTCGTCGGGTGTGCGTCAGCGCTCCCGATGGGAGTAGCCCCCGAGTCTATGTTCGACTGCTTGCAGTCGAGCATAGACTCAAGACTTCTTCGTCGTCGAGTAATTGTCATCCGATAAAGTGCTCGACTCGGGTCGTGCGTCGTAAGCGTGAGTTGTTGTAGGGACCAGTCGTGGACGAGGAGGTTGGCGTCGCCGCGTCATGAGGGCGCCCAGCCCCCGAGCATCTGCTGAGAAGGAGAAAAAGGTGCAACTGTATTAAGATGTACTTGCGTGATATGCAAAAGAATTGTAAGGTGCATGATTTGCAGATGTTGCACTTTTGTCGAGTGGATAATGTAGCAGCATATAAAGTTTATGCGTGTCTTTTCATGAGTAGGCCCTCCAGCAGCATACTCTTGTCGGGTAACAGGGACGCTATCCCAGACTTGTTGAACCCGGAGACAAGAGCGGCCTTTTGGTACCCAGCCTCACTATAAACGCGAATAAACACATATAAAACTGAGCATGATCCAAAGAATGATTTTGTATCCCGCAGATGTTTGTGCACGACTGCGTAGTCGTATTTGGCGACTGATCGAGAATGTATAAAGGTTTTTGGAATCATAGCATATAGGAGCGTGAAAACTTAGCTGTAGGATCGACGCGGCGGAGTATGTCGAAGATGAGAAGTCGAGCAGTCGACGATGAGCGGTCGACGAGGCAAGAACGGAGTCGATGTGACGGCGACTGCAACATTCAGCCCCCGAGTCCGCGAGCCCACGAGTCCGCAAGCCCCCGAGTGTTGAGGTGGCGAACTTGCGCGACAAAGTCCTCGTAATGAATTAGTCCAGCGAGTGATGAGAGGACTTGACGCGGTGATTCCTGCGCGATGGAGCTCGGTACGGGAGAGCCCATACAAAGGAGCTCGGCGCAGGATGATTTGTGTGCTTGGAGTTGACGGTGCGGCGAGTGACCGAGAAGGACTCGATGCGTCGAATGGAGTCGATGTAACGAAGTTTCGCGGCGTGTATCCGCACTAGAGCCGATAAAGTTTATGTCGTTGTTGATATCGAAAAAGTGCCAGCCCCCGAGCATCGAGGGCGCGTCGTGATTCTTCCGTGGTTGATATAGAGGACGGATTCGATGTGGAGGACGGAGTCGATGCCTCGCCCGTAGATGTGCGCAGCCTGATTCCGCAATCTGTTGCAGCGACGGTTTCGACTGCATTTTTTTTCTTCTTCTTCGATCCAGATCTTCATAGTGAATCATTGTTGATGTAGTCGCCGAGTCGTCGAGTTGTCGATTTCTCGTCGTGTGCTGTTGTTGTAGCGGCTCGAGTCGATGTAGAAACATTGGTGAGTCATCCATGGCATGTCGAGTTGGAGTAGAAGCATTGTGGGTCAAGATTGAACCCGAATTCGAGATTGCAAATTCGCGATCTCGCGTAGATCCAAAAACGCGTTGCAGTTCGAGAGCCGCTGACGGAGATCTAACCGTTGGAATTTTCTGAAAATTTTTGTGCTGAAGGGGGATTGAATCCCGCACGCTTTCACTGGAGGGAACTTCAAGTTGATGTCCGTGCTAATGTCAGGAATTTATTTGCTGGAGTCGCGCGGAGTTCCATCAGATTCCGAGAGTGCTTCAGTGTGGGAGTCGCCGACGGAGATCCAGCGGTTGGAATTTGCTTATATTTTCACAGATTTTCTAGAATTGGATTTCGCATCTTTCCAACGAAGGGATCATCGAGATGAGCTCCGAGTCACCGTCGCGAGTGCCCGCAACACAAACGTTTTTTCTGTCCTCTAGGCTGCGCGTGAGCGCTTTTGTTGATGTCGATCTTCGAGGGGCGCACTCGAAAATTTTCTTGTTTTCTCCGTGAG
Organism: Bromus sterilis; assembly: GCA_950022295.1. NCBI lineage: Eukaryota > Viridiplantae > Streptophyta > Magnoliopsida > Poales > Poaceae > Bromus > Bromus sterilis. Next base: position 144,985,560 of record OX465597.1, read on the forward strand.
CTTGATGTAGTTGTTGAAGAAGCCGAGATTGTGATGAACCCAACTTGAATAGATCCTTCCGAAGTCGACAGATCGTCGATTGTCGATGTAGGTTTGAGCCGCCGATCCGTGATTCCAACGCGCATGTCTTCCCACAGACGGCGCCAATTGACGGGGATCAACCCCGACAAATCCTATGGTCAGGGACCCTAGGTTTCGTGTGGGAGGAAAGACAGCGATGTGGCCTGCGCGTTGGTAACATTCGGAGGTGACAAGCGACACATGGGGCACGATTTACCCAGCTTCAGGCCCCGGAGGGAGAACCCTACATGCTGCTTGTCTGATCTTGTATTGATGATGATGTACAGAGGTGCCGTGAGGGCTTTGGTGGAGAGAGATTTTTCTAGTTCTATGCGTGGGGATTTAGATGATGAGTTGTGACCTGATCTAGAGAGGTTCCCATGCCTCGCTTTATATAGATAGCCAGGTAGGGTTTACAAGAGTCCTAGTCAACTACAAGTAGGAGTCCTTGTCTTGCGCCTCAAGTCTTTGACTTCACGTCTTATTCCATCATGTCGGTTACCATGAGTGGGCCCCTGGTGGGCCGCCAGCCATGACACGCACCAGGTACCCTCTCGTAGAGGACTCGTGGGGTCACCCCCTCGTCACCAGGTTTCTTGCATTTGTGGCAGACTCTCTTCCTTGTCTCAACAGAGTCATCATCTTTTCTTCTTCTTGAGGAATTTCCGAAGCAATTCTTCTTCGGGAATCTTTGGAACTTTCTGGTAAGGAGAGCAAGTTCCCGACTGAGGGTTTCAGGATCATCAGAATCAGCCTCAGACTCTTCGTCAGAGGACACCTTTCGTGCCTTAGCTTTTAGCGTGCGTTCTTTTGGCGTGGAGCTTTATAAGTCTCGTTTCTCAGAGAGCTTCAGTTCATGAGCATTGAGGCGCTCAAGAATGTCAGCAGGATCTAGAGTCTTGAAATCAGGCCTTTCTTGAATCATCAGTGATAGGAACTCAAACGAGTCATCCAGAGGCCTCAGTAGTTTCTTCACCACCTCGTGATCTGTGATGTCAGCGGCACCCAGTGCTTGAAGTTCATTGGATATGTCAGTGAGTTTTTCAAAGTTTTGCTGCACATGCTCGTTGTCTAGCCTCTTGAACCTGTTGAAGAGACTGCGAAATGTATCAACTCGAGAGTCTCGTTGTGCACAAACTCCTTCATTAACTTTTTTTAGTCTTGTCCATATCTTCTTTGTAGTATCCGGACCACTCATACGGTTGAACTGAGCCCTATTGAGGTGGCCGCCAATAATGCTTCGAGATTTTGCATCAAGCTGCTAGTTCTTCTTGACAACTTCAGGAGCAGTCATCAGAGTAGCTTCAAGAATGCCTTGATCAAAAATATCTCACAGGTCCTTGTCAATGGCTTCAAGAAGCATCCTCATCTTGTTCTTCCAGTACGGGTAGTCTGTCCCGTCGAAGATGGGGCAGATTTAGGCAACGCTCATTGTACCTAAGGTCGACATAACTAAAACTCCAGGTGGTTAAACCGAATCACACAGAACAAGGGAGTACCTTGCTCTGATACCAATTGAAAGTGCAGTATATCGACTAGAGGGGGGGTGAATGGGAGATTTTCAAATATCTTGAGTAATTTCGATTTCCTCAGGACTGAGGCAATACGAAATAGAGAAAACTAAAACTCGAAGAAGCACAGAGGTGTTACTAAAACGCATGCATGAACGGAAATCAACCTATTGCAGAGCTATAGTATGACCGATGCGAGAACTGAAGAATCAGACCAGCGTAAACTCAGAAAGTGAGGCATCAGGGCGAGTCATCAGTGCATAAACATAAAAGTTGAGGTTGAAGAAATAGAACCAGGGCACTGAAGACACAGACTTGATGAACCAGTTTGTGTTGCTGTGAAAACTCTACATCTTGTTGGAGAGGCTGAGATTGAACTCAGAAGACATAGTCTTCACCTTATTCTCCTTGAACTAAAGTCCTTAGACTCCGTCCAATTACTCAGGTGAGTCTTCAAGGTAGAGTCCCGAAACCTTCACAGACTCCGTTCACTCAAGGAAGTTACAATTACATCTTGACTTCCTCAGAACGATGACTTCTACACCGGCTTCCTCAGAAATGCTCAACTACTCAGGCTGGTGGTTTTCCTCACTTAGGTTCTTCAGTTCTTCAGAGGTGGGTTTCTCTCAAATGACAAGTGTCAGTTTTCCTCTCGGAGCAGCCAACCCACAAATGGGGCTGGGGGCGGCTACTTATGGCTGGGGAGCAACCCCAGGTGAAAGGACATAAATTCACAGGCATGAAATTACTTTCATGCCCACCCTTCGGACCGTTGGCTGGACATGTACCAGTCCTCTCCACGTGACACGTGGCACGGTTGGAACAATCTCTCATTTTCTTCAGGCGAACTGCACTGGCAGTTTTCCTGACTTCTCAACGAAGAAAAATTGCTCAGTGTCCTGAAGAACATCGTACCAGACACCCGAGGAATTGAACTTCTACTGCAGGAGATTTCTCTGGGTATTCTTCCGGATTGCACTTCCTCAGAAATTCATAACTCATTTTCCTCAACCCCTCCAACAGTGCGATGTTTTCCAATGACTCAAGAAGTATAAAAAGTCTTAGCGAAGACTATGCTTCAACTTCGTCTTCAACGCGAACTTCCTCAGGATCTGTCACATCTTCAACTTCAGCAGAATGCTTCAGGATCCTGTTTCCTCAGGATTTCACGCCTCACCAGTCTTCAGGAAACATCCCAATTTCTTCAATGTTCCTCAACATTTTGGGGGGTCGACAACGGTGGTTAACCTCTTCTTCAGGGACTGTTCTCCTGTGTATACTCATAAACATATCAGTCCCTTAACCATTTTGTCATCAAATACTCCAAAACCTCAAAGGGGGCACTAGATGCACTTAAAATGTCGCACCGGCTCTCGCCACACTCATCCATACAGACGAATCTCATCATGATCGACTTTCTTATTTTCGATATCTTCATATCTTTTTACATTGCACCATACAACATCATGTCATATCATATTGCATCATAAATTACATACTTTTACACTTTTTCTCAGAGACCTGGGGTGTTGATCAACCCTCTACCGGCTCTGAGCATGTATATTGCTTTGATAAGGCGAAGCAGGGGGGCTTGATGATACTCATCGACTCCTACTAGAAAAGCCGACATATATATGTAAAACTTCACATGTGTTTGCTTAGATAAGGGGTTAAAGGGGGGTTCGATGGATCCCATCGACTCTTAAAACCAAATAAACCCCGGCATACACATGAATTGGCCAACCACGCCCCCCGGCCTGTACAACTTAGAGTTTACATAACTAACGCGCAACCGGTTCGTCTAAACTTTGAGGTTTACATAAAACACCTATCCAATTTAGTCCTAAGAGTCGGGCACACTAGTCATTGAAAGAACGGCTCTACAGAGAAGTTTCGACTCCTGACCCAATAATCTTTCTCAACACGAGAAGATGAGGTCTAAGTTGGCTTCTACTAGCCTCTGCATATTCATTTTTTGCATCATCCTGCATCTTAAATCTATTTACAACAATTTTTTCCAAGTTAGACCTATGTGACTCGGCACTGTACCAAGATGCACGCACTGACTCATGGGCACTACACTTCAAGGTTTCTTCTCAAATAAAGACTCGGTAGAGCACCCAGATGCGTACACCGACACTTGAGGAATAACACTTCAAAAAATTCCTTATCAAAAGGTTTGGCATTATGGCACACACGCCGACTCTTCTGCCCACAAACAATTGGCTACAATCATGGAAAATCAAGGTACAGAAACCGGATTTTTCTCAAAGCATAAACTCAGTCAAGATCAAGCTCTCTCACGAAGCAACTATTGTGAGTCGACAAGGAAAAGAGAAAAAGGTAAAAACCGACTTGCGCCATAGAAAGATCAGCATTCAAAAGGCCACCAGGAAAAAACCAAGGAAAATGTACCATAAGAGTTTTCGACCAACATACTGGTCACAAGACACGGGACATGTCTCCCAATATTAAAAAACCCGGCACTACGGCGGTATCAAATGTATCATAAAGTTTTTTCAAAGCCGATCGCTTAAAGCCTACGCTTGATCACCTACTTTGCTCTGCGACGACGACCCGGCAGTACCTGTAGATGACATGAGGACATTACACATCTCGACGAAGTCTGCGTCAGAGAGGTCATCCATCTTGAGCTCATCCTCTTCCGCACCTGAAGTTGGATTGACAGAACCTACCGGCTCTGGGACTTTCTTGCGGACGAAAGAATAGCAAACTCGGTTGGAGCAGGAAGATCGACTCGGCGCCTCTTGTTGGTATCATCATACCCGGATTCCAAGGGTGACAGCTCCATCCCATCATCTATCTTAGTCGCGGCCGAACGAGTCTCTCTGCGAATATTGGTATGATCATCCTTGGAAAACTTGGAGTTGTCGGCCTTGAAATCGGCAAAGCCGACAGCCAACAGATCTTGCTTTAAGCTAGGTTGATAGGCTTTGGCGAACTCTAGGCCTCGCATCACACCCATGCAGCAAGCCGACCGCTTGCCGAGCTTCACCTATTCAGTATCAACCGAAAGAGGCCCCATCATATCAGTAATTCTCTTCATACTTGGGGGATTCGGCTGGGTTTCACCTATGGCCTTGCAGGCACCCTCAAATAGATGCTTCACAATATCAAAAGTACATGTCAACTTCATCGCAGGCGACTCTTTGACAATGTCAAGCTCTTTTCCTGCAAAAAGATAAGCAGGCATAACGAAATTAGCAAAAACGACAAAGAAAGTCAGGAAAACAGAAGCTACCAAAGGCTTTTTCGACTTACCAAATATTGCCGACACGAGTCGGTTAATGCTGCCCTTCAACGTTTCCAGCTTCTTCTCAACTGACTCGAGTTTGTTCTCGGCCGCATCACGCTGAGCCTTCATGTCATCAAATGCCTTTGACAAAGCTCTTTCAACTTCAGTAGATTCAGCTTTAGCCTGACTCAGTTCATCATCCTTCTTCTTCATCTCATCAAGAAGACGATCGACTTGCTTCTAATCTTGTTCACACTTGGCCACCTCGGCTCCATAAGTCTCCTCCACCTGACAAGCCTAATTGACGATTTTCATAGAAAGAGCCTGCCACAAACAAAGAAAACCACTAAGTGTCTGCTTAGACACGCTGCCCAACCAACTACTTGGGGGCTACACCTTCCAACAAATTTTTAACCGGTGAGATACAATCATATCTCGCCGACTCATGGGGGCTACAGCTCAAAACAAATTTTGACTTACAATTCTACATGGGTGTTATGCTGACTTATGACGGGAATAACTCAATTTCCCCTACAACATAACCCACTATGGTATTCAACAACCATGTCGGCTTATGGGGGCTACCGTGAAAGGGAATGTGCCCTTATGTTTGGTTTTGGTAATTGATGACAATCTTTATGGACTAATGGTTTCCTTGAGTTATACTTTAAGGTTTGTCCATAGGAAACGCTTGAAGATCATATGGTCGCTTCAAGGTTATAAGATTAAGATTATGTGTTGACCAAGGTGTTCTTCATGGATCTATCCAAAGATTGGTCAAGTTGATGTGTGCAAGGTCAAGAGGACCATCACGAAGATATCATATGCTTGGAGCTTGCCGACCATTTGGTGATAATAGTTTTGTGAAGATATGCCTAAAAGAGGCTCACCCATAATGGAGTATGGGGGAGCAATTTACTAGTCTTCATCGAGCCGGCGCAACCAAGAAAGGTGTTCCAACTTGAGGCGGACATGATCATCATCATCAAGCTCAATCGTATTATGTGCAAGACAAAGGTTTGACCATTATAGGTTTCTAGTTTACCGGTCTCATGGTGGTAGTTAGGAGACCGGGTTATAGGCTAGGCCGCATCGTTCGTGGAGAGCTCAAACCTTCTCATCCTTGGCATCATCTTTATTGGTTCTTGTTTGTTTTTTTCTTTGTGAGTGTTGGAGCTTGAGTTCGTATTCATTACAAGCCCTTCTTCATCTAAAACGGATTTCATATACATCTACTTTTGTGTTTTCGATGTTGGTGTTTTTGTCGGCTCATATCTTGTGAAGGTTTCACCTTCTACCTTGTTGGCATTCTAAAATTTCCATGATTTGAATCATTTATTTTTGTTGATCTTGGGTGGTTCTCTATGTGAGGATCTAGAGCTTTTCCATAGCTTTAAAACAAGCCCAAGATCATCAAAATCGGAGTTCGTATGGAAAAGTTATGCTTGTTTTGGCCGTGCTGATTTTTCCTGTGAGGTAGTACCGCACGGAGTTGAGGTAGTACCGCCCGAGCGGTAGTACCGCCCGGTAGAGCAGTAGTACCGCTCCAGTGGTACTACCGTGGTTAGTACCGCATCCACTACCGTATTCCTACTGGATAGGGCGGTAGTGGGGCACGGTACTGAGCCCGGTAGTACCGTGGTTGGTGGGCTTCCAACGGTTGGATTCGTGGGGACCTATAAAAGGGGTTCTTCTTCTTCCTTTGTCCTCACCCGTTTTGTGCAAGTTCTTCCCCCCATTGTTGACCTCTTTGAGCTTGCTTACTCCCTTTCCCTCCCATGATTCTTGATCCTTTTTGAGAGAAAAGAGAGAGGAGGTCTAGATCCACGTTCTCCACCTAGCCATATCTCCTCTAAGTGAGGGGAACCTTGTGGATCTAGATCTTGCAGTTCTTGGTGTTCTCCTTGTTCTTCCTCTCATATTCCTCCATAGATTTTGTTGCTTTGGTGGGATTTGAGAGTTGGGGACTTGAGCACTCTGTGTGCTCTTGCCATTGCATTTGGTGCATCGGTTTGAATTCTCTCCGAGGATTCGTTGTAGAAGTAAAGTTCAGAAGATAGCTACTCTTCAGTGCATTGGCACTCTAGAGCTTGTACCTCGTGGGTGCGTTGGCACCTATAGGCTTGTTGTTGCAGAGCTCAATCATTGTGGCGGAAAGCTTCAGGACGCTACGGGAGCCTCCAATTCGGTTGGGGAGATAGCCCCGAGCATTTGTACGGGTTCGGTGACCGCCCCCAAGGGTCTCCATTTGTACGGGTTCAGTGACCGCCCTCAAGTGTCCTAATAGTGGAATAACGGCATCTTGCATTGGTAAGAGCGTGAGGACAAATAGGGTGGCCCTCGTTGGCTTCGTGTGAGCATTGTGCTCCTCACCCTCTCCAAACGGAGACGTACTTCTCGTAAGAGAAGGAAGTTTGGTAACAAATCCTTGTCTCCATCGGCTCCACTTTCGGTTATCTCTACCCTTACTTTGAGCAAGCTTATTACATTGTTTATCTTGTGCTTTCTCATATTATTGTACATTGTTTGTCCCATAGGTTGTTCTTCTAGTCAACCTATTTTCTTGTGCACCTACTTTGTGATAGCCTTAGTTCTCTTGTTATATATCTTGCTATCACATAGTTGTTTATATTTCTTAGTATAAGTTGTTGGTGCACATAGTTGAGCCTAGCTTATTTAGGTTTCTTGCTTGGCAAATTAAACTTTAAGTTTTATTCCGCATTTATTCAAGCCGAAACCGTAATTTTTTTAAACGCCTATTCACCCCCCTCTAGGCGACATCCACGTCCTTTCAATTGGTATCAGAGCCTCGTCTCTCTTAATAGGGCTTCACCGCCTTGAGAGTAAAGATGTCGACTAGGGGATTAGGATTCATTGACACTCTTAGTTTCAATGGCACAAATTATGTTTCCTGGAAAATTCGCATGCTTAAATATTTTCGGGGCATTGACCCGTGTATGGAGCGAATTGTAGATATGGGTTTTTCTACTCCAAAGGATACTCAAAACCTATCCTTTGTGGATGAGAAAAACTCTTATCTCAATGTTCAAGCTTCTAATGTGCTTGTTGATGCTTTGAGTAATGTAGACATTTTTCAACTCATGCCGTTTCGGGATGCTCATGAGTTGTGGACAAAGCTTCAAGATAAATATGGTGTGTCCAAGATTTGTGGGGATGATTGTTCTCCCTCCACCTCCGGTCGCGATGCATTCTCATCTTCTTCTACTTCACCAACATGTGGTTTTCCACAAGGTAATGAAATGGTGAGTAGTGTGAGTCATTGCAATGATGATAGTGAACCTATTGTTCATAACCCTTTATCACTATCTTATCGTAATGCCTCCTTGTTAGACCTCAACACTTCGAGCACCACAAATGTCTTACATGCTTGTGTTTATAGTCCTTGCATATCATGTAGAAATCACTTGAATAAATCTCATGATGATATGCTTGATATATCTTGTTGCCATGATAACCATGCCTCTATTTCCTCTAGTTATTGTGCTAACAATGTAGAGGAAAACCAACGGTCCATGGAACAAGACGTGGTCTTGAATGGTGACTCAAGAGATCCTACATCATCATCTCGTGTGACTCATTTCTGCCTTATGGCGAAGGAGTTAAAGGTATCTCCTACTTTGACCCCCATATCTAGTGATGGTGATGATGTAGATAATGTTGATGAGCATGTTAATATTGCTTCCTTAAAAATTAAGGGAGAAATGATTTTTAAAGCTCTTCATAAGAATAAAATTTCTTGTTCCAACTTCATGGAAATCATGTCTATTGCCATTGAGGGCAAGAAATACATTGAGGAGTTGGAAGCTCATATTGAGGAGACTGAGGCCACCGTTGAGAAAATGGAAAGCCATGAGCGTGATTACGCTAATGAAATTGCGGATCTATCTCAAGCTCTTGAGTGTGAAGAAACCACCAAGGAATCTCTTGAGGAGACTTTTGCTTTAGAGTTATCTAAAGTAAAGGAATCTCTTGATAGAACCCTTGAGGTGGCTAATTCTAGGAAAACTAAACATGTTAAGCTTGAAGTTGCACATGCTAAACTCCTTGAGGATTTTGAGCACCTCGGAAATGGCTCACGGGTCATTAAGGGTGAGCTCATCAAACTCACCGAGTCGCATGCTCAACTAAAAGCTTCATATTTGAAAGAGCTTGCCATGTCATCTTCTCCGTCCATTATTCTTGATGATTCTTGTGCTACTAACTCTATTTCTTGTGAAGCATCCATCCTAAAGGAGAATGTTGAGCTAAAGGCTCAACTTGAGTTGCTAACTAGCAAGTATGGGAAATTAGAAGAAAGACATGAAAATCTCTCAAGCTCTCATGAGGATCTTCTAGTCTGCCATAATGTGCTAAAGTTAGCTCATGAGGCTAAGGTTTCTAAATTAGTTCCTCATGTGGACATTAGCACTACTTCTACTCAATATGCTATATTTCCTTGTGCTAGTCCTTGTAATTCATCCACGCATAATGTTACTACATCTTGTGATGAATTACCTTCCTTGCCTTGTTGCTCTAACAATGCTTCTACTTCCTCTAGTACTTGTATTGTTACTAACCATGTAGAGGAAATCAAAGAGCTCAAGGCCCAAGTCACTTCTTTGAAGAAAGACTTGGGAAAGGGTCATGAAGGGAAGTTACACTTGACAAGGTTTTGTGTGGACAAAAATCCCCCAATGACAAGGGTGGACTTGGATTCAACTCCAACAATAAGAAGTCCATGTTAAACAAGAAGAAGGGCCAATCACAAGTCAAGAATTCGGCCAAGATTATTTGTTTCAAGTGCAAGGTTGAAGGACACCATGTTAGATCTTGCCCTTTGAAGAAGAAGCCCATTAGTGACAAGCAACTAGGGAAGAGGCCTCAAGTTCAACCGCAAGGTGAAGTCAAGCCTCTTCCCAAGAAGACTCAAGTAAATGATCTTCATGTTGAGAAATCAACCATGAAGAAAGGAAATAGTAGGTGTTGCTACTTATGTCGCGAGAAGGGTCATCTTGCTTCCTCATGCACGAATGGTACCTTATCCAACCCTATTATAGTTGATGATTTTTATTCTCTTCAGAAGGATAAGGTTGGCAATGTGTTTGCCAAATTTGTTGGCACTCAAAGTGGTTACAAGAAAAGCACCATTTGGGTTGCCAAGCCTATTGTGACTAACCTCTTAGGATCCAACTTGTTTGGGGACCAACAAGCTCCAACTTGATCAATAGGTGGTGTTGGAGGGCATTGGAGACGTGGCTACATTATGAAGAATCAAGGGACCTTCATTAATCACATTATCTCAAGCCAAGTCATTTGGATTATCTTGTGACTATCTTATATCCAATGTGCCTCCTTACGGTAACTTGTACTTAAATTGTTTACATTGAAAGTTACTTGCCCCTTTGCATGTTTTGGTTTTGTACCTTGCATGTGTTTGTATATGTTGTGTTTCCAATCTACATATCTTGAGTAATCAATTTTGTGTATATTGGTTTGCACACCATGTATGTGTGAGTGTTGTATTGAGCCTATTTTTCGTCTTGTTTGCATATTAGTTGGCTCTTGTGAGAGATTAATGGATCATCCCATTTTGGGGGAGTGATGTGCCTTGTGCACTTTACAATCCTAAAATGTGTATACATGAGGAATACCACCTAGTATTGATATTATAAGATTATCTAGTCACTATGTGGTATGTCGTACTCATGAGAAATTCCAATTCTAAAGTATCCATTAATTATCTCTTGTTGGTATTTGTTTGCCCCTAGTTGTAAATTTTGGGATATCACGAGTAATATGCTTTGTGCATATTGCACAGCTATAAAATGTGTACATTTGGGGTTTGTGCCACTTAGTGTTGATATTTTAAATTATCTAGTTCCTAGGTGGCATGGTTGCTCCTCAAGTTCCAATTTTCTTAAATTGACTCTATTTCTCATCTTATGGATCTTGAGTGTGTGAGATTCTCTTGGTACGGTGTCCCTTCAACATGTACATGTATTTCCTATGTGTGAACCGTTTGCTCTAAGTTTTCCTAATCATTGCTTGCATGATTGGATGAATACTTGAAGCTATCAAGAATCTCTTTGTAAGCATTGTGATCATCTCTTATCTTTTGCCACGTGCTTATGGCTGTTGTTGTGAAGATGATAATATATATTAATGCTATCTACCACCCAAAAGTAATTCCATATACCTCTTGTGCTTAACAATTGGTACTCTTATATGTGGTAGAAATTATTGACCATCTTTACCTATTGGCTTATTTATAATTGCCTTATTACTCGCCAAGATTTTATTGTGGTTTTAACTCTCATTGTCTTCCTAGCCACTTGTGGATCATGTGTTTTTGTGATCTTGTCTAGTGTTTCTCTAGATATAGTGAAAGTGATGATCCCATCTTGTGCATTTTGTATTCAAATGAAAATTCTATGAAAGGCACATCTCTTGGGGGAGCTAGCATCTTATGATCCATATCAAGTGTGTGTTTTGGAAGGCATATATATTCTCTTTGGTGCTTTATGTCATCATAAAGTCGTTGAGGGCATAGTTTGTTTGGAATTGTGCTCTCTTGTTGAGAGTTTGATATCTCCTTCTTTGATATCTTTTATTTTGATATCATGCTCTCTATCAATTGGTGTGTCCATTGATACCCCATTCCTTGATGAATCTTTTATTTGGTATAATCCAAGTGACAAGTTTATGTTGAAATCTTATTTTCAATTGGAATCTTATTTTGGAATCTAATGGTCACTTGGTATCCTTTTCAATTGTTTTCCTATTCAATCATGTGTTGATTGGGTTGGGATTCAACTGGTATTTCTTCACATTTGTTGGTGAATGTAGCAATTGACCATGTGTTAATTTCTACTTGTCTCCTATCATGTGTTGATTTGGACCTTTGATATAATTTGGACAACCTTATGTTGTGTCACCCTTTGGTGTGCCATCTTGGTTTACTTGGTGTTTTGTCCAAATTGTGTTTCCTTTTGATTCTTGAAAGTCTTGTGCATGCATAGTTGCTATGTGTAGTTCCGATGCATGATTTCTTTCTTTGATCCTATACTTTGGTTAAACTCCATCCACTTCATTATTGGCCAATATGTGCATGGAATTCATCTACATGTCCATATGCACTTATTCTCGTGGAGTTTGTCCTATGTATGTTTGTTCCTTTAACTCTCGGGTCCCAATGAGTTTTGGTACCATTTTGTGTGTTAATGTTGATATAGGAACTTTGGAGATGCATTAAAGGATTGTCTCATTTCAGGAAGGTGGTGTCACCATGTGCCTTTTGGAGTCATGCTAGGACGATCATTGTAGACTTTATCTACTACATCATTCCCATGCTATCTCGGTAACAAGTATCTACCTCATGCATACTTTTCTTGCTTCCAACCTTGTGTAGGTTGCCTCATGGCATGATATTTTTCATTTGCAATTGTTGCGGTTCTTGATTTGTTCAAGAATTTTAAGATGTATTATTGGTTGCGATACTTGTTTCGTTGTTCAAAGCATCTCACCTATCTCTTGATACCTTGTTGCTAGTTGTGATGACTTTGATGGTTGTTTGTGTGGATTTCATCCTTATACAATAAGATAATATTAAGCCATTGGCTATGCTCTCAAGCAAAGATCTTATTCGTATATTTATGACTTCCATTTGGATATCGTGTTCTCTCCTTTTGTAACTATCTCGGGTGTACATGCTTCTTTGTGGATATAATCTACCTAGAATCTCATACACTTGAGAGAAGTTACACTTTTAGTAGATATACTTGTTCTTTCATGTCCACCTTTTTATTTTCAATGTTAAATTCTTCAGTGGTTACATGAAAGCGTGTGTGTTTGAGTGTGTGTCTTAATTCTATTCTTATTGGTGCACTCTTTTGGTGGTGAAGATTGTTGTCCTCATGCTTGTCTTGATGAGCCTATTATTTTCTATCTTCACCATGGGGTTGTCACAAGCCTTGATTTTACTTTGCATTTTACTTAAGCTTGTGAACCCATTTGTTGTATGTGTGTGTGACCTTCTTAACTTATGTTGGAAGGACATGTCTAGCATCTTGAGTATCATTTCTTCAAGACTATGTTGATGCTTAAATAGTCATCCTTATACTAGTCATATCAAGTGCTTCGCCATGACTCACACATATCTTGTTGGTTGAGCCTATTCCTATGATTATCTCTTTTGCTATTTGCTCAACCATTGGTTTGTCTTGGTTTTTTGCAAGTGCTAGACTTTGTCTCATATCTTTGCACACTTGCACATGTTTTGTGTTTCTATCGATTTTGGGGGAGTGATGATCCAATTTTTGTGAACTTTGTATTATACTACAAAGATTCTAAATAGTGCACAAATCTTGGGGAACTTCTCTATCCTCTTTAGAACACTCCTATGCTCAAATCATATTATCTTATAATCTTTTGGCATGTTGGATCGTTTGATTGCTTGCTTTTTCTAATGCCTTTGTGCCATCTCATATTTTTGCAATCTTTGGATCCTCTATATAGTTTGTTTTTCCTCCCATCGTATATCTTTGGATATGTGTATTTTATTCCACTCATTTCTTGAGAAATACACCCTTTTGGGAGGAACACATTCTATATCGGCCTTCTAAATTTTTTCGCCCATTTTGGCAATCGATGCTAAAGGGGGAGAAGAGTTTAGAGGGTTTTGTTTGAGGAGGTTCATGCTTTGGTTTTGTTCTTAAGCATTTGACCTCACTCATGCATACTTGCTTTGCATGACTAACATAACTCATCATATAAACCCTCTTAATGTGTTTGTGAAAGCTCAAGAATGATCAGAGGGGGAGGGGGTGAATGATCACTTCTAAAAATTCTAAGGAACTTAGAAGGAAATCATGCAAACAACGAAGGACTAATGACATCTCGAAGGAAATACAATATCGAAAGTAATGCAAGGCTCGAAAGGATTTGGAGCGAAGGAAAACATCGAAAACAAACAGGCTACGAGTAAATACTTCAAGTAAATGCTAGAAGGAAAACGAGCCTGACACAGCGATGTTTGGTAAACCAGTTCACACTCTGCAAAGTGCTACGTCTGGTTGGAGGGACTGGTGATTGAACACCTGGAGCAAAACTCTCTCCGTCCTATTCTCCACTGCAACAAACTCCTCGAGCTTGTCCAGTTTTCACTCGTGGTAGATGATTCAGGACATCTCCGAGACCTTTACAAACTTCCTTCAGCAGCGACAATTACTCTTCGACTGCTTGACAGGCGACGCCTAACGGTCTAGGAGACTTGCAGATCTCCAAGATAAAAAGGTCGGCTAATCTCAACCTAAGTCTCCATGAATTGCTCAACTCAGTTCAGACTTGGGTGGAGGTTTTCTCTCGATGAATCTCTTCGGGATGCTCTCAGACTTCTTCTGTCTTAGAATCTTCAGTGGAGCAGCCGACCCGAACTGGCGGGTGGGTGCGGGGTATTTATAGTTGGCGATCCCGGTGGGTAAAATGACTGAAGTGACCCGATGCAACCGCTTGACGCGTGTCCACAACGGTCGGATTCCAATCACTGCGCAACTTTACTTGAGGAACAAGTAAGCTGACTCACCGAACGAGTTCTCTCTCGAAGGCACGAAGTGCAATGACTTTGCCTTCGAGCTATTCGCTCGACTCAGTGAGATTTCTCTCGGTAGGCTTTTGTGGGTTTTGGTTGAGCAGAGCAGATTCACTTCGACAAAGATCTCAACTAGCAAACCCCTCTTGATAGTACGGTTTTTCCTACGACTCAAGAAATAAAGAGAAACTAGCAAAAAAGACTAAGTCTTCGATCAGCTTGAGCTTTCTCCTCGTTGCGCTTTTGCTGGAGAGAAACATCTTCTTCGACGACATTTTTAGGGGTCGTCTTCCTTCAAAGGCTTCGGTAGATGACTGCAGACTCACTGCAGTGAGTTGTCCTTCGACCTTCTACATGCAAACTCCATTCGTTCGGAACCTAAGTATCTGTTTATGCTCGAAAACAATATTAGTTCCACTTCTTCTTTGTCTAACAATGTCCAAAACCTTCGGGGGCAAAACTTGCTCTTACAATCTCCCCCTTTTTGGACGATTGTTGACAAAACAGGCATCGATAAATAATTTGAAAAAGTTTGAGTTTTCGATGATAAACCAGTGCTAAGGATTGATGAAGAACTCCCCCTTGATGTATGCACGTAAGATAAGGATTTCCTGTGAAGTGCATATTTGACAAGTAGTGTCGAGGGAAAAACATCAATAGTCTTAGCGAGAGAAATTGCATTCCAGATAGTATCCAATGAGAAGTATGCAATCTCCTCGAATGAACTGTGAACTTATATGAAAGATAACTTCCTGCAAAAATGGTTAAGAATAGCAGGCAGTAGATAGATATTTTACGAAGAAGAGTAGCAGTTCACAGTCCTACTTCGAGTTAGTTACAACCAGATCGAATATGAATCGAAAGTTTGTTGAAACTACTCAGAAAGCTCAAAAACAAGAGTTTATCGAATGGAATGAGAAACCCTTAACCCCGAAGGCAAACTAATTTCTTCGATGCCACTACATCTCCCCCTTTTTGTCGCAACGTACAAAAAGATCGAGAGAATAGGGTCGAAAGAAATCCCTACTCGCGACGCTGGCTCCGGCGACGACGAGAAGATTCGGCGAGCGTTGGAGCACGACGAATGGGACGAGCGCCTGGAGGTGTAATCTTCGTGCGGAAAGAATGTTGATCTCCTGAAGATTCCAGTTGCTATTCCGGCGGGGTCCTGGGGCTTCGAGGAAGTGGCGAGTGAGCTCTGGGTTGACGTTGAGTAGGAGCTTCTTCTTCTTGCTCGGACTCAGAGGATAAATTGTCCAAAGTGATATGATAATAATCATCGACACTTAGCACATCTCTGTTCTTCCGTAGACGAGGGATATTGGGATCCGGTCGATCTACTCGATCATCAGTGGTCCAATTCCTGTTCAGATGGGGAGGATATTCTTCGAACCCGCAACGTTGAAGTTGACCGAGGGAATTGAACTTCCGAAGACCTTTCCAATCACGGCGAAGGCATTCACGCAGCATCTGATTGTTGTTCATGGTAATGTTACGCAAGTGGTTGATCTCATCCATCAAAGCTTGCTTCTGAATAAAATCTTGATCAATGTGATGTTGAAGCATTTGCTGGGACCGAAGAGAAACTTCCATATGATGCACTGGCTTGATAAACTTCGAGCGAATATTGCGCTCAGTTAAGTGGGCGCGGATGCCAGTGTGCTCAGCAAAAGGGTCGTTGGGTCGAGCAACAACCTGCAATACTTCACGAACTGGAGGAGTGAAAATCTTCGGGTAAATTGACACGGGGAATGGCACGTCCCGAGAGTGATTGCAGATAGCCATCAGCCATGGTGCATATGGCTTGTGGGAATTGTGGTCATCAGCACAAGACACCAAGGTTCTGAGGAAGTAGTCTTCAAAATCGAAGGGATGACCGTGGACTAACTTCAACAGAGCAAGTTGCACATCATTTGGAATTGGAAAATTATCGTGCACATCAAGCATTGGCATCAAAGTTTTCGAGAGAATATAGAACCATGCCTTTGCTTCAAATACCAAGTGTCTTGGCTTCGGCTCAGTGGGGTAGTGATCTCCTACGACTTCTGGATCCATGAGCGTAGAGAATTCAGCAGGAGTTGCAGCAGGTAAGTCATGAAGTTTGTGAGGTAATCCTTCGAACCGAGGTAAATTGATTATGGCCAAAAATTGATCGACAGTCATATGAAAAACTTGGCCTTGAATCATATAGTCAAATTTCCATGTCTTCGAGTTCTCAGGATCTCCAGAGACATAAAGTGTTGCATAAAACTGTTTGATAAGCTCGGGATTGTAACCACAATCGAGAGCAAACATCTTGTGAGCATGCAGGCTATCAATTGTCTCGGCAATGTTCTCGAAACAAGTAGTGGAGTACACCGAAGGCATATCAAGATATTGATGCTGGAAAACTCTTGCCTTGTTGTACAACACACGAGTATAATAGATAGCTTGCTCTTGGGTCCAAAACCGAAGAGAATATGCACTTCTGGGCTTCTCGTAGGGATTGGTACCGAAGAAAAATGGCTTGTGTTCGCGCCTTTTGAAGATGGGACCTCCTCGAGGAACATCTGAGCGGAACAAAGGCAGCATTTCTCTCGGATGAGCAGAGTGAAGCAGCTCATCAATGGGAAAAACCTCAGCAGCATTATCTGGCATTTGGAACTCTGGTTCAGCAGGTCGAGAGATAGATGATGGAATGTTTACAATATCCTGAGCCGGAATGACTGCAGGAGCATTCTCCTCGGCCTGAGCTACGACGGCATCTCCTTCGTCGGTTTGAGCATTTTGTGCGGCCTCTTCAATTTCCATGGCCTCCAAGTCTTCATTAAATTGAGCAAACGCATCAACCATTTCTTCGTTCGAAGAACTGGATGAGGAGGATGAAGAATTATTACTTGAACTGTCATCTCCAGAACTATTGCTTACGACAGAATCTCGTCGAGAGGAAACTGTCGTGATGTCAACATCAACATCTTCTCCTTCAGGCATAGTCCGGGCAGAAGAGTAATCTTTCTGGACTGGAGTTTCTTGCTCGACACGAGCAACTTGCTCGGTCTCTGCATGAGCTTGGATTGCAGTGGCGGGGATGGTCGATGGAATGACATGAGGTGGAGATGGTGGGTTTGGAGGTGGTGGCGAGGCTTTTGGTGGTGAGGGTTGACGGGGTGGAGATGGAGGTGGAGGTGGAGGTGGAGGTGTTTGTTGTCGGGGTGGAGGTGTAGCTTGACGAGGGGGTGGAGTTGTTTGTCGAGGCGGTGAATTTGTTTGGCGAGGTGGTGGAGTTTTCTTACGGGGAGGAATGGGTTGCTTGGTGGGGTTTGGTTCAGTTTCTTGTCGTTCTGTGGTAGCAACGACCTCGGTGGACTTGGCCTTCTTTGCATTCTTCTCGATCTCTGGCGTCCCACGCTCAGAGGTTGGGGCAGCAGACTTTCTCTTTCGAGATTGTCTTTGGAACAGAGCATCATTATGCTCTTTGCAAACGGCAGACACAACTTGTTTTACCTTGTCAAACACAGCAGTTAAATTTTCCTTCTGAGTCCTCCTGGAAGCTTCAGCAGATGC